>CM040423.1:58068345-59490845 GCA_022702705.1 Papilionanthe hookeriana x Papilionanthe teres | reverse complement strand
TTGAGTTTAAATTAGTTTATATTTATATATATATATATATATATATATATATATATATATATATATTTTTTTTTTTTTTTTTCTTTCTTTCTTTTTTTCTAAAAAAAATCGGTATTTGGCAGAGGTCCAAATACCGATTTCCTTCTACGCTACAGCCTTATGATGGGGTCCGACGCCGCGTGCTCTATATATTCGAAAATCCCACGCCACGAGGGCCGAACACGTGATCTTGCGAGAATCACGCCAACCAACAGTACCACGACTTATATATATATATATATATATATATATATATATATATATATATATATATATATATATATATATCCGTGTGTGTGTGTTAAATATGTTTGTGACATAGGATTTCACATAGTCCGTTAACACATACAATTTAGTAGAAGTTCCCGTATGACTATGAAATTGATGGAGAATTGGGAATGGAATGGAGAGAGACAAATGAAAAATCCTTGGTGAAGACCATGAAAAAACCTATATGATTGTCATCTCTGCTAAGTTGTAGATTTTCCATTTCACAATGATGTCTCTAGATCACTAGAGAGAGAGGGCAATAGAGAACGAAATAGGGAGAGAGGTTCTCAGGAGAGAGAAAGTCTAAGGAGCCCTCTCATTTCTCTTTCTTATCTCTTTTTATGCATGAGGGACAATTAACTATAAAATAATGAAAATAGTATTTCTAGCTTCAGCGATAAACTTCCTATGACATTCTTGATGGAAATGCTTTAATGTAACAGAAACTACACCTGGTGCATAATCTAATGTCAACGATGTGATGACCGTTTTTTCGACTTGGGTAATGAGCTTGGCCTCAAAATTGGTTGACACATTAAATATTGAGTGGACAAATATTTCTTAGTAGATTCAAGAGTCCTTTATCTTCTTCAGCTTGTGGGTTCAATTCAATTATTTTTGTTGGCTGGTGATACCACTTCCATGAGCAACTATACTCTGGGAGGCTCACGCAAGTGCACATGTGGTATCAGTAATATTGGATTTTTGAGTTTGAAATGTAGATCCCACAGGGAATGAAGAATTTAAGCTTAAGAAAATTTTCTACCTAATAATTAAAATCCTAGCCTGGAATTTTGATTGTGTTTAAAGTCCTACAAGTAATTCTACATGTATCGAAAGTAATTAAAAATTTAAATGCTACACAACTAGTTTGAATAGATGAAAATCAAGTTCTAAAACTACCCTCCATTGTAGCGATTTAAGTGTAGTATAAGAAATGTAAATGTAAATTGTAAATGTAGCTAGTGACAAATAGGAACAACTCACTTATTTACTCTCTCCCGGGTGCATAAATTTGATTGATTAAAATGGCTTTAATTCCTTAAATCCTATTTTTAGCCCATCAAAGAATATCTCCCTAACATTTTTATCTCCCAAAAAAGTACTTTTCACCATACCCCATAGTTCAATGTGACTAACCTAGTTGATTTATCGTAGCTCTCTCGAGTCATTATAGTTCATAACACATTTTAACATTTCACTTAGACATAATGAAAAGTAAATGAAGATCTAATTGTCACTCACATTAATTAATTAAAAACAAATTTGAAAACACTTTGCACTCCTAATCCTCCTACTTAATCATTACAAGATAAGGTAAAAAGGTTCTACTCAGGAAGCATGGAGAACAAACCACAAAGCTTCATTGAAAACAAGAGAATTCATTATATGATGAGTTTAGAGAAATATAACATATAAATACATAATCACTTATCTTCCTCTCCTTTAAAATAACTTGAAGATGCTCTACCAAATGCTTACTTGGTTGTTGCTCCTGAATTCTTTTCCTACCATCAACTCAGGAATAAGAAGAATGAACAAAACTCTACAGCACGCACAAACTTCTCCTTACTTTATCACTCATTTCTCCCCAAAATATTTAACCTAACCCTAAATTTCATCGCCCTTTCTTAAGTTATGATGCGTCCCCTTTTATAGACTCCTCTTCAGCAGCATAAAAGTTCCCATCAGTCGTCTGTATAACTCCCCACGACAGGTGGTCGAACTGTTCAAAACCGCCTCAGACAGTTGTTGGAGCCTAGGCGCCAAACTCACTATTTTCAGAACTGTGCTTGGGCGCCTAGCTTCTATGGGTCTGGCGCATAGGCGCCAGTCTCTCAGGTTGTCAGGCTGAGACTGGGACCTAAGCAACTTTTGGACACCTAGGCGCCAGTCTCCTGTAAACTCATTTGCTCCAAGTCTCTTCTACATCTCCATACCCAACACATATTGTACCTGAAAGAAAAACATGAAAATTTATTTCTTTAAAGTGTGATTCATCCATAAAAATGTGGAACACATAAAAAGAATTTAAGCTTTTTTTTTTCTACACATCAGCAGGCCTGATTCAGCCACTTTGGTTGGTAGACCTAGTTTCAACCCCTTCGGCTAGTGGGCTTGATTTGACCACTTCGGCCAGTGGGTTCGATTCAGCCACTTTGGCTGGCAAGGCCTACCCAGCTAATTTAATTCTGCTAGTAGGCCCAATTCAACCACTTTGACTAATGTATCTAGTTCCATGAATATATAAAGTAATTCTAAAAAATTCCCATAATGAACTATTTGTTCATACAATATATATCTTCAAATGTTTCCCATTTCACCCATTATTTATCTAAATTACCCGGAAGGATGTTCACTCCAACTAAATAGAATTTCACTGTATTATCAAAGGAAGCCTAAATCACTCATTTTAAACTCATTTTAGTATTTTGTCTTTGTAGATTGGTGAGAGAACGGTCGGGTGGTGGGGCATACTTGCAAAGCCAGCATGTATGCTTGCGAGTATGCGGGCCCTGCTCATTGGCTTTTGCTGCACGCATAACATTGTGGTCCCAGATGGCACGTGCGGGACCCGACGCGAAGAAGTAGACGTTCGGGACCGCCGGCGACGGATGACTCCTCGAGGTGGCACCGCCACTTCCTGCGCCGGTAGGCCCTGCTCTTAAATTTTTTCTGAGCTTTCTGTTTAAATGAACCGCACCCAATATTCACTCAGCGGTGGAGACATCGCAGTTTTCTGGTGTGAAGTGGGTGAAATCGCCTTTTGTATTGATGTAGTTACCTGTCGCTGTTTCTCCGACGGCCCGCCGCTATGCGACAAAGAGTCGAGCCGAGCCGAGCCGAATGATGAGATTAGTAATTTGCGTGAAACACCTTCTAAGGCTCAAATGTCGGAAATAACTTTTGTCGGGCTCTCGACAGAATCGCTTTTTTATATTTATTATCCAACGTTTATTAAGCGTATAAGTTTTATAATAATAGACTTTACTATCAAAATTAATTTATCTAAAATAAAATTCATATATTTTGTTTCATTTAAATGTTTTAATATTGTATAAAATATATAAACTCCTAAATGTTTGATTAACTTATTTGAATATAAAATAAAATAATATTTTTTTAAATAATTATAAATATATATACAAGATATAAAGTTATATCTATGTATATAACAGCTCTGGTCTTGAGGAGATATAACTGTCCACAATAGAGAAATGCGATAGAAGTAGCCCCACTGCCAGATCTTGAAGCCTACTTGTCTGACCGAGTAAAGCTATTGAAGCTAAGACAGAAATATCAAAATTGACTGAGCCATGAGCAAACCAAAAAGATGGTCGGATGACTGATGCGGTGTTTTTGTATTGTAATATATTTTCTTATGTACATCATAATACAAATGAAAGCATACGTATCGTTCAAGTAATACAGGGTTCTAATGGAGTCATGATTATCGATCCCACGAGAAATGTATAAATTTAAGATAGTAGCACTAAAACACAATATTTAAAATATATAAAACTTACAAGTGAAAGTACAAGTTGACAATGTTTAATTATGCAAATAGAACTTAGTTTACCAAATTACTTTCTAAACTTCAAAGTAAATTTAATAATTCTAAACAAAGTTTTACTATTTTATGACGAAAGGTTCAAATTGGAGAAATTATATTTTCCCTTACAATGAGTTTATGATTAGTTAAAGATTTAGATTGTTGGAAATTGTATTGTGTCAAATAAAGGCATTCATATTCTTTACCCCCTTCCAAGTGCATAAAGAACATTGGTTAATCCTATGTTTGGTTTCTAAATATGTGGTTAGGCTGAGAGTATGCTGGCTCCCACTTCAGAGCTCTCACTTCCCCCTCCCCTGAGGGCTAACTCTAACTTTAGTTTCCAAATACTAGGGTCGAATTAAGAATTTTAGTCTGTCACCCTTAAAATCTTCAATTCTACACCCAACAAAGTATAATTATGGACTACATTCTCATCCATAGAATTAAATGTGATTCTCACTTTGTAGAACTCATAATTCTTTCGGATCTTATGTTTCACAATAAATTTTAATATTTCAATTGGTCAGATCGAAAAATAAATGAAGTATGAAGTGTAAAATCATCACAAGTATTTAATATTTAAACTGCATATCAAATCTATCTCTTCATTTCAGCATATCTCATTGCAAGGAGAAAGACAAAATAATCTACTCATAATTCATGAGGAAGATACGAGAAAACATGAATTTTATATATAAAAAAGGTTCATACAAATAACAATAAACAAACATAACTTATCTCAAACTCTTCCCCAAATCAAATCCCTTGAAGTCCTTTGAATTCCTTTCTCTTTTTACAACAACACTCAAAACTCACACAAAAAAGACTAAAAAGAGAAAGGAAGTCAAAGGACTTCAAGGGATTTGAAAGTATAATTATGGACTACATTCTTATCTATAGAATTGAATGTGATTCTCACTTTGTTGTAGAACTCATAGTCTTTTGGATCTTATGTTTCACAACAAATTTTAACATTTCAATTGGTCAGATCGAAAAGTAAATGAAGTATGAAGTGTAAAATCATCACAAGTATTTAACATTTATGTTCCATATCAAATCTATCTCTTCATTTCACCATATCTCATTGCAAGGAGAAAGACAAAGGAATATACTCATAATTCACGAGGAAGAGAAGAGAAAAAATGGATTTTATATATAAAAGAAGGTTCATACAAACAACAATAAACAAACATAACTTATCTCAAACTCTTCCCCAAATCAAATCCCTTGAAGTCCTTTGAATTCCTTTCTCTTTTTACAAAAACACTCAAAACTCACACAAAAAAGACTCTACAAGACTCTACACACTTTTAACTTTAACCCATACAGCAACCTTACGCTAAAACTCCAAAGCTCCACTTCACTCCCCTCATACCCACACTTTTCTAGTGTTTAAAGCACTCTAATATAATGTAGGGACGAATTTTCCAAGAGATGCCTCAAGCAACCCTCCAAAAGTCATCCAAATACTTCGAATATAAAAAAAATTCACGTGTAACCGTCTTAAGCGTCATCGGCGCCTGGTCGCGTTTCTGGACTTCTGCTCTCTGGATGAGGGCGCTGTCGGCGCCTGACACGCCTAAAATATATATGCTTTTTGCTATATCATTTTACTCATTTTTTTATGATATTACACTTTAAAGAAAGGTATTTTGTATGTTTTTTGGTTTTAGGTACAAGAAATCATGATTGGAGCAAAAGGAAGCAAAAACGGTGCAATTTGGAGCAAAAACGAGCAAGAAATGAAATTTTGCCCTGACACCTTTCGATAAGTCTTTTGATGTTTAATCTCTTTTACACTTCTTGCATATTTTTTAATGAGATTACACTTTAAAGAAAGGTTGTTTTTATGCTTATTTTGTAGGGCTATCTGTTATGAACGCAACGCAACTGAAACGGGGTGAATCGGAGCTAAAACGGAGCCAAACGGAGCAAAACGGTGGAGCTGCGCAGCAGTCATCTCGCCGACAGCGACCTTGATCTCACCGACGGCAAGATTTTCCAGAAAACACCAAAAAGTGCCCGAAAAGCTCGCCGACAGCGAGTTCGAACCCGCCGACGGCGCCCGAAAGATTCTGGACCGACTTTTGGCGGTTTTTGGCCTAAATTTGACGTATTTGGACATGTTTTCGAAGGGGTGCTTATGGAAACTCTTCAAAATTCGTCCTTACTCTTTAAAATGGCGAATATAGGTTAGAAAAGGGAGGAATTTGAGAGGAGAAAAGTAAAAAAAACTTGGAGGAATGTTTATGATTCTTAGATTAAGAGTAGAAATGTAGATTTCTACCCTTTTGGAGAGATTGGAGAGGAGATTTTGAGAGAATTTGTAAGGGATTTTGCTAGCATTGCATGGATCACCGGGAGACTTTATGGGAGAGATCTTCGTCTTTCTTTCAAAGGGAAAAAACTAAGTATTGTTCTTCATTATCTTATAATTTTGTAAACAATTACCTAGTGGATTTGCTTTGGTTAAATGAAGTTTCTGTTGTGTTTTCTTCGTGCTTTATGACGCATCTCTCTTACTCTTTCTTCTTCTTTGAAAATAATGACATGAGAAGATTATGCCATTACTTTCATTTTACTTTTCTTTTGTAATGAGTAGAAATCATGTTTAGGATTTTGTGATACATGATAGAAGTGAATTTAGTTATAAATGTGATGGTTTTTACTTGCACTTCATTTACATTGCAATAAGGGCCCATTGTAGTGTTAAAATTTGTTGTAATTGCATCGACCCGAAAGGGCGGTGTAATTCTCAACAAAGTGAAACCACATTCAAATTCCATGGATGGTGAAGTTCATGGGGATTGAATGCAAATAAATAGGGAAATATAATTATCGGGCGTAGAATTGGAGATTTCAGAGTGACTGGCTAAAATCCTCAATTCGGTGCTATCGTTTGGCTCCTGAAGCGGAGATGTTAGCCCTCAGGCGAGAGGAACGTGGGAGCTCCAAAGTGAGAGTCGGTATCCTCCCAGCCTAGCCACGGATTCGGTAACCAAGCATAGGATTAGTCAATGTTCTTTATGCCTGGACCAAAGGGTAAAGAATAGGATTGCTCTTATTTGGCACATACAATATTTAATGCATATCAATCTTATACATTATCTATTTCATTACATAAGAATAGTAGTTTTTAATATCTCAAAATTCTCCAAACCAATTCATCCAAAAAGGGTTATCTTTAGAATTATTATTTTCATTTAGTTATAGTTACTATTACATTTAACACTTGTATTTAGGAGTAGTTGCTAGCTAAAACACAATTTTAATCGACATTCCAAACTAAGGACTATTAGTAGTAGACTTGAATTTCACTAAAGACCTCTTACTTCACTTCCTCGTGGGATCGATACTGGGGTTTTTAAAGAAAACTCTATATTACTTGAACGATATGTATACTTGCGTAGTACCCTTAGTGTGTAAAATATTTTCTAATTTTTTATATCACTTAAGATTTTGCACGCTAGCCGCTATTTATAAATCGGGTCAAGTTTTTGGCCATCTTTTGGAAGTTAAATTACTGCGTAATTGCGGGTCAGGTCAGGTTTTTGGCGCCGTTGCCGGGGAAGCTTCGATAAGATCTTTAGGAGAATTTTAGTTGAAATAATTAGGCTTAGACTTAGAAAACTGTAGTGTCGTAAAAACTGTTTTTATGTGAAAAGTGTTTTGTTGTATGAAAAAGTGTTTAAAATAAAAAGTATTTTTATATGAAAAATAAGGTGTTTGTGAAAATGTTTTGTTGTGTTGAATATATTTTTTGTTTTATTTGTTTTATTTTTAATGTATTGTTTGTTATGTTAAATATGCGAAATAAAGGATCTGCAGGACTTGTGTCTTATGATCCTGAGTTTGAAAAAAATAAAAAAATAAAAATACAGAAAGGACTCGAAAATCTAGAAATGGAAATGGAAAACATTCAAGATAATAACTTGGAAAATTATCATACTTCATTGAGGGATTACCTAAATCCTACGACAGATGAAATTCACTCAATTATACAAAATCCTGTCGTAGAAGCTGACTCATTTGAAATAAATCCTGAGATTATCCAACTGGTGCAGAGCAATCAATTTGGGCGAACTCCTTTGGAGGATCCCTATTTACACTTATCAAATTTTCTAGAACTTTGTGTTATATTTCATTATAACGGTATGTCAGACGATGCTGTTAGACTAAGGCTTTTTCCTTTCTCACTAAGGGATAAGGCTAAAATGTGGTTATACTCGTTAGCACCTGGCTTTATTAAAAATTGGGAGGAGTTAACTCAGAAATTTCTTGCTAATTATTTTCCACCTTCAAGGACTACTAAACTTAGAAACGATATTATCTCATTTTGTCAGTATGAAGGGGAATCAATATACGAAGCCTGGGAAAGGTTTAAGGAACTCCTAAGAAAATGTCCACACCATGCTCTGCCCGAGTGTTTAATCATTCAAACTTTTTATAATGGGTTAGTAGAATCCCTTAGGTCTATAATTGATGTTGTTGCTGGTGGATCATTAATGTCAAAACCATTTGATGAAGCGTATGCATTAATTGAAAAAATGGCTACAAATGAATTTCAATGGCCCTCTACAAGGGTAAATCATAAAAATGTAGCTAGTATTTATGATATTGATACGATTACAATTCTTGCATCTCAGGTTGCCAAAATATCAAGAAAGTTGGACCAATTTAGAATGAACCAAACTCAATTTACTCCTGTAAGTGAGAAAAGTTCACGAGGGCCTATAATTGATTCTAAATTATCATATGAGACTTCAAATACCATAAACAACCCGTACTATAACTTTTACAAACCAGATTAGGAGAACCATCCTAAATTTAACTGGAATCATACTACTGATGGTGGAAACCTAAAATGGGAAAATAATCATGCAAATCATAATGGAAGTTGGAATTATCAGGGTAACACAAACTATAGACATTCATATCCACCGGACTCTAACAATGATCAACAATTTGTGGATAAGAAAATGTCTATGGAAGAAGTGGTATTGCAAATGGGAAACCAGTTGCAAAGTCAAAATGCTGCGGTTAAACATAGAAAATCAACTGGGACAAATTGCTAATTCACTTAGCAATAGAACCCAAGGAATACTTCCTAGCAACAATGAGATCAACCCTAAAGAGAACACTAATGAACAAATAGAAGCTGTCTAATTAAAAATTGGAAAAAATATAGAGGAGGTGGTTAGAAAAGAGAAAGATGTTATGAGAGAAACAAAGGAAACTAAAAGACCTGAAGAACATGTTTCTAAGGATCTGAAAAAATTAGTATCTCCAACTAAAATCAATTTTGAAAAACCACCACCTCCATTTCCTCAAAGACTTAGACAGCATGAGTTGGATAAAAAATTTTCAAAGTTCATGAAAGTACTTAAGAAGTTAACAATAAATATTCCTTTCGAGTGAAGCTTTGGAACGGATGCCGAAGTTATGCAAAGTTTATAAAGGATATATTAAACAAGAAAAGGAAATTTAGGGATTATGAGACGAGTTGCACTAAGTGAGGAGTGCGGTGCCATACTTCAGAAAAAATTTCCTCAGAAACTTAAAGATCCTTGTAGCTTTACAATTCCTTGTGCAATTGGAGAAAAATTATGTGGAAAAGCTTTATGTGATTTAGGAGTGAGCATTAATGTGATGCCTCTATCTATATTTAGAAGGTTAGGTTTAATCTATATTTCTCCTACTACTGTAACCCTTCTATTAGCTGATCGATCTATCATTTATCCAAAAGGAGTTATAGAAGATGTGCTTGTTAAAGTGGATAAATTTATCTTTCCTTCGGACTTTATTGTATTAGATATGGAGGAAAATAAAGAAATTCCAATTATTTTAGGGAGACCTTTCCATGTTGCTGGACAAGCTATGATAGATGTGCAAAAAGGAAAGTTGACTATGAATATTAATGACCATGAAGTCACTTTTAATGTATTAAAGACTATGAAATATCCAGCTGAGAGAAAATATGATGATTGTTTTTGGATGGATGAAATTGATTATCTAAGTAAAGACCATTTCCAAGAAAGTTTTGAGAGTAAGTTAAAAGATAATATTGAAATAGATTTTCATGATGATTCAAAAACATTACTTAAAGAAGGCTGTATGTATGTTCAGGAGAGGTGTGAAATGATGGACGCTATCAAAAATAATAAACTTTTAATTCCATTTGTTGAAAAATCTCATGAACTTAAGATGGATGTACCCCATACAATTTTAAAGCCTATCTATTTAGGGAATTCATCTACACCACAAGTCTTTATATCTTTAGATACGACTCAATCACAAGAAAAACCTGAATTAAATGATGAATAAGATAAATTTATTGAACTAGGACTTGGAAGAGAATTTGAGGATAAATTTCAAAAGAACTTTGAGTTGAGAAAAGAGGATAAGGATATTGAAAGACCATTGGAAGAAATTCCTAGAGAATTAGAAAAAGTTATTTCCTCAACTAAGATAGATCCTCAATCATTTAATAATTATAAAGGGGAAGAATTGGAAGATAACTTGAATCATAAGAGTGACATAGAAGAATTTGATCCTGAATCTGAATTATCTAGAGAGAATTTGATCCAAAATTTGGGAGATATTGAAGTATTTTATAAAGATCCATTTCTAATAAATTTCAAGGATGATATTAATATGCAAATTCAGAAAAATCAATAGAAGAATATTGGATCTAGAAGAAATATGAGGAACAATGATATAAATCCATCTGAAAAGAAATATCTAAATGAAAAATTAAAATTTAAGGATTTTATAAGAATCCCTGGATCTGAAAATGATCGGGCGATTGATCGATGATTACTTAATTGGAATTTTGATCCAGGTGGAATCATTTGTCGGGCCCGCGACGTTAAAACCAAGAGCTTTATGGGAGGCAACCCATAGTTATCAGTGTGCTTTGATTTAGTGTGCTTGAGAGTCATAATTGTTAGTGTTGTATGGTGTTTGCATTAGAGTGGATTGAATTGATGTTTATGTGTCATTATGGATTGATCAGTTTGATTGATGAATGCTAGATGTTTGGATTATTAGTGCTTTGATCTGATCTTTGTCTCTGTCATGAGGGAGGTGATTCCTTAACTTTTTATTATGGCTAGAATCGATCTCTTGTAGTAGTTGGATTAACGAATTCACTGTGACTTGGGTCTCCCCCAGACTTGAGTTTTACAGGAGAAATCATGAATTTCGAACATTGATAGTTTCATCTTAATTTGTTACTTCCTTTCTACAACTTATTTTCATTAGGTAGGAGTCGGGAACCTATTTGATGAACACCATATGGATGATCTTACACTATCTTTATAACAGTTAGAGGTGCTTAATTATAAGGATTAGATGATGCCTGAGATTGGTGCTTAGGAGCCAATATATCAGAGGTAATCTTATCCTTGGGATTATAATCTATAAAATCATTTTAAAGTACCTAATTTACTAGTGTAGTGATTCCGTTAGAAATTGAAGGTAACGTAGTGAGATTGGTTGAGTTAAAGGATGAATTAACCTCATTTATCATATGTGTGTTTATGTTTGTGTTACAACTTTATTTAGGTATCGAAGAACATTTTTATATTCCCTTACCGATACCTACAATGCTAGTTAAAATTTTATTTAGTTAATTTCATTCTAGCATGATTAGTTTAGATTTATTTTCTGCTGCATATTGTTCTATCCTAATGAATACTTGTAAATGGTTTTGATAGACATTTGTGGTAGATAGAATTTCTAAATTGTTTTTCTTCATGCTTATATTTTCTGTACTGAATGCTATATATGTTAAAAATTAAGTTTGGAGGTAGGAAGAAAAATAAAATTTTAATGTGAAAATACTTCATTTTAGTATAATTTTATTACAAGCATGTTTTAGGCTAGATTTACTTTCTCCTACAGTCATTTTATCCTGATTATGCATGATATGAATTTGATAGGATGTTGTAGTAGTAAGTATATTCAACCTTTACTTTTTCTTCCTGCTATATTTTATGGAATTAGTTGCAAAATATTTTAAAATTTAAGTTTGAGGGAAGAAAAATATTAACTCTTATTTGTTCTCAATTATTATATTTTCAAAAATTATTAGCATAACTTCTGGCAATTGAACCTCGCTTGAGATAACTAAAACCTTTTATTTTAGTTGAATATTATGGAAGGATTGGATGAAAATTTTTAGTAATAAAGGTCAATTTTATAAGGGTGAGATATTTGGTATGAAAGAATTTGATTATAGTTAACTATTTAAAGTAAAGAAAACTATATTTTTGAAATATTAAAAGACTTAAAGTATTGTGTGTTAAGAAGAGATTGTGACTTTATGATAAATAATAAAGCTCATACCTAATTATAAAGTAAGGATATGTTTCAAGTTTGAACTTTAGAAAGAGGAGAGTGAAGTTCAAAATCATTACAGGCTCTCCAAATATAGTAATCCTCATTAAAAAAAAGAAAAGAAAAGAGGATTGAAAATGATCACGAAAGAAAAGAAAAAAAAAGGGAAAGAAAAATATTTATGAGGAGAAGCTTGAGGAGATGTCTAATCAAAAATTGGCTACACTTCAGTCACTCTAAAGGGAAAACTTGATTTCATTTCTGAATTTATATTTAAAGTATTGGCTTACATTCTGATGAAGTTTACATGAACTCCTTTTTCACATAATCTTTCAATGCACTCTTAATGTAACAAATTATGGTTTATTTTGAAATAAATAGAAGACTAGAACCCTTAGACTTGATTCTGAATTTTCTTATACCTGTAGCGTTAACCTGAGTTACTGAATTTCTTTCTAAAAGTCTAACCAATATATTTTTTTAAATGAAAAATTTTAGTGTCTTACAGGTGAAAAGTACATTGCCTTGAGTTATATTTTTATGTAGTAAAAGTGTTACTTGATGACAAGTAATAGTTAAGTTTGGGGGATTTTGACACGCCTAAAATATATACTCTTTTTCCTATATCATTTTACTCATTTTTAATGATATTACACTTTAAAGGAATGCATTTTGTATGTTTTTTGGTTTTACGTACAAGAAATGGTGATTAGAGCAAAAGGAAGCAAAAACGGTGTAATTTGGAGCAAAAACGAGCAAGAAATGAAATTATGCCCTGACACCTTTCGATAAGTCTTTTGATGCTTAATCTCTTTTACAATTCTTGCATATTTTTGAATAAGATTACACTTTAAAGAAAGGTTGTTTTTATGCTTATTTTGTAGGGCTATCTGTTACGAAAGCAACACAATTGAAACGGGGAGAATCGGAGCTAAAACGGAGCCAAACGGAGCAAAACGGTGGAGCTGCGCAGCAGTCATCTCGCCGACGGCGACCTCGATCTCACCGAACGGCGAGATTTTCCAGAAAACACGGAAAAGTACCCGAAAAGCTCGCCGACAGCGAGTTCGAACCCGCCGATGGCGCCCGGAAGGTTCTGGACCGACTTTTGGCGGTTTTTGGCCTAAATTCGACGTATTTGGACGCTTTTTCGAATGGGTGCTTATGGAAACTCTTCAAACTTCGTCCTTACTCTTTAAAATGGCGAATATATGTTAGAAAATGGAGGAATTTGAGAGGAGAAAAGTAAAAAAAACTTGGAGGAATGTTTAGGATTCTTAGATTAAGAGTAGAAATGTAGATTTCTACCATTTTGGAGAGATTGGAGAGGAGATTTTGAGAGAATTTGTAAGGGATTTCGCTAGCATTGCATGGATCGCCGGGAGACTTTATGGGAGAGATCTTCGTCTTTCTTTCAAGGGGAAAAAGCTAAGTATTGTTCTTCGTTATCTTATAATTTTGTAAACAATTACCTAGTGGATTTGCTTTAGTTAAATGAAGTTTCTGTTGTGTTTTCTTCGTGCTTTGTGACGCATCTCTCTTACTCTTTCTTCTTCTTTGAAAATAGTGACATGAGAAGATTATGTCATTATTTTCATTTTACTTTTCTTTTGTAATGAGTAGAAATCATGTTTAGGATTTTGTGATGCATGATAGAAGTGAATTTAATTATAAATGTGATGGTTTTTACTTGCACTTCATTTACATTGCAATAAGGGCCCATTGTAGTGTTAAAATTCGTTGTAATTGCATCGACACGAAAGGGCGGTGTAATTCTCAACAAAGTGAAACCACATTCAAATTCCATAGATGGTGAAGTTCATGGGGATTGAATGCAAATAAATAGGGAAATATAATTATCGGGCGTAGAATTGGAGATTTTAGAGTGACTAGCTAAAATCCTTAATTTGGTCCTATCATTTGGGTGCTGAAGCGGAGATGTTAGCCCTCAGGCAAGGGGAACATGGGAGCTCCGAAGTGAGAGTTGGTATCCTCTCAGCCTAGCCACGGATTCGGTAACCAAGCATAGGATTAGTCAATGTTCTTTATGCCTAGACCAAAGGGTAAAGATTATGATTGCTTCTATTTGGCACATACAATATTTAATGCATCCCAATCCTATAAATTATCTATTTCATTACATAAGAATAGTAGTTTTTAATATCTTAAAATTCTCCAAACCAATTCATCCAAAAAGGGTTATCTTTATAATTATTATTTACATTTAGTTATAGTTACTATTACATTTAACACTTGCATTTAGGAGTAGTTGCTAGATAAAACACAATTTTAATCGATATTCCAACTAAGGACTATTAGTAGTAAACTTGAATTTGACTAAAGACCTCTTACTTCACTTCCTCATGGGATCGATACTGGGGTTTTTAAAGAAAACTCTATATTACTTGAAACGATACGTATACTTGCGTAGTACCCCTAGTGTGTAAAATATTTTCTAATTTTTTGTATCATTTAAGATTTTGCACGCTAGCCGCTATTTATAAATCGAGTCAGGTTTTTGGCCATCTTTTGGAAGTTAAATTACTACGTAATTGCGGGTCGGGTCAGCGCCCAGGGCCAATTTTTCCAAAAATCGCCTCATTTAACTCCAAATTAAGTCATTTTTTGCTTTCATTTGCTCCAAATGTCAAAAATTAACATACCTGCAACAAAACATGAAAAATACCCTTCTTTAAAGTACAATATCACTAAAAATGAGTATAAAATATAGGTGAAAAATTCAACATATTTTTGGTGCATCAATGACACAAGCCAAAAGCAATTGTCCAAATGCAAAGCGAAAGAACATCTAAGCTAACTGTTACAGAAAAACTGACCGGATGGAATAACCAACCCTCCTGTGGAACTAGTCTAAGGGAATATCTAGATCCACAACATATTTGACCATCTGTGGGATACTCCAAAAGGTACTCGTTAAGGTCAAAGGTTCGACAACCAAACCATATCAGCCGGTTAATCCATATCAATCAAGCTCAACCAACCGAACTGATCCTGTCGAGCCTTTGTCGAAAGGCTCAAATTGGAGAAATCATCCTTCCCCTTGCAATGAAATAAGTTTATGATTAGTTAACAATTTAGATTGTTAGAAATTGTATTGTGTCAAATAGAAGCATTCATATTATTTACCCTCTTCCGAGTGCATATAGAACATTTGTTAATCCTATGCTTGGTCTCTAAATCCATGGTTAGGCTGAGAGTATACCAGCTCCCACTTGCCCCTCACCTGTGGGCTAACTCTAACTTTAGTTTCCAAACACAAGGGCCGAATTGAGAATTTTAGTCTGTTACCCTTAAAATCTTCAATTTTACGTCCAACAAAGTATAATTATGGACTACATTCTCATCCATAAAATTGAATGTGATTCTCACTTTGTTGTAGAACTCACAGTCCTTTCGGATCTTATGTTTCACAATAAATTTTAACATTTCAATTGGCCAGATCGAAAAGTAAATGAAGTACGAAGTGTAAAAACTTCACAAGTATTTAACGTTTAAATTGCATATCAAATCTATCTCTTCATTTCACCATATCTCACAAGGAGAAAGACAAAGGAATATACTCATAATTCATTAGGAAGATACGAGAAAACATGGATTTTATATATAAAAGAAAGTTCATACAAACAACAATAAACAAACACAACTTATCCCAAATTCTTCACCAAATCAAATCCCTTGAAGTCCTTTGAATTCCTTTCTATTTTTACAACAACACTCAAAACTCACACAAAAAAGACTCTACAAGACTCCACACACTTTTTACTTTGACCCATACAGCAACCTTACTCTAAAACTCCTTAGCTCCACTTCACTCCCCTCATACCCACACTCTTATGGCGTCTAAAGCACTCTAATATAGTGTAGGGACGAATTTCCCAAGAGATGCCTCAAGCAACCCTCCAAAGGTCGTCCAAATACGTCGAATATACGAAAAATTTGCGTGTAACCGTCCCGGGCGTCGTCGGCGCCGGGTCTCTTTTCTGGACTTCTGCTCTCTGAATGAGAGCGTTATCGGCGCCCAGGGCCAATTTTTCAAAAATCGCATCATTTAACTTTAAATTACGTCATTTTTGCTTCCATTTGCTCCAAATGCCAAAAATCAACATACTTGCAACAAAATATAAAAATACCCTTCTTTAAAGTACAATATCACCAAAAATGAGTATATAGGTGAAAAATCCAATATATTTTTGGTGCATCAATGACACAAGCCAAAAGCAATTAGCCAAATGCAAAGCGAAAGAACATATGAACTAACTGTTACAGAAAAACTGACTAGATGGAATAACCAACCCTCCTATGGAACTGGTATAAGGGAATATCCAGATCCACAACATATTTAACTATCTAAGGGATACTCCAAAAGTTACTCGTCAAGGACAAAGGTTAGACAACCAGACCATATCAGCTGGTTAATCCATACCAATCAAACTCAACCAACCGAATTGATCCTGCTGACCCAAAGAAACTAGTCAACCAACTAAGTTAGAAAGTAGTCGGACGACGGGCTTACCCATATAAAAAAACTAGAATATACTTCAACATGGTCCTCTTTAAAAAAGGGGCAACAATTAAATATCATCATTATATACCCTCTCCTCACTAAATAAGAGAATCATTTTATGAATATGACATTATTGATCACGATGAATTACTATTCTTTCCTTCTCTTTTCGTATCTCCCTATATCTCTCCTCATGACAGATTCCTTGGGTATGATTTACGGACAAATCGGAATTCAATAACTTGAAAGGTACAGTAAGTGTGGATCATGCCACTAATAAGAAGAGAGTTGCTCATGTAGAAAAATTCATAACAAAAATACTAGCAACATGGAGTGCACCAAAAAATTCAAGACTATAAATCTAAGAATTGAAGGATCACATGTTGGATGTCATCCAAGATGTATTGATCTGGGGAAGAGAACAACAACCTCGAGATGAAGGGTTGGTTCCCAATGGCAGAAGAGCCCCATGACCTTCAAAGGGAAGCGCGACATTAGATCGGGTGTACTGGGGCACCCTTACAATCCAAGAATGCATTTTCTTGGCAAATGTTTGAGGTTGAGCCACCATAGTGATTCAAGATTTCTATACTAAAGTCCAACAAAAGGAAAAATTATTCGATTTATCGCATATATAGCATTGTTCAAATGGATTGTGTGCCTTCTAAAAATCACCGACATGATGAATTGTCATCTTTTCTTCACCATTTTAAGGAAGACAGACCACAGGCGGTTCAACGGATTATATTCAAGAGTAATCATGTTGTTTGCTAACTTCAGATGGATGTTTATGTCGCAGTTTTTCATCATTCAAAAGCCATAGAAGAAGTCGCAAGCTCTTCTATAGGTCCGACAAGGACATAGCGAGAGTCTGCACTTCTTTATCACTTGCTTCCAAAAGAAAATTCGGGATGTGGTAGACCTAAAGCACGCAATTGCTCATGCAATCCTAGCTCAGAAGCATGGAAGGCCCCTTCTAATATGCATTAGGGCTATAACGACTAAAGACGCTAGCCGAATTGTTGCAGCTGTCTGACACGCCTTAAAATTATCAATTTTATATGTACATTTATTCTCATTTTTAAAAATATTACACTTTAATGAAAGATATTTTATGTGTTTTTTATTTTAGGAGCAAGAAATGGAGTTTAAATGCAAAAGCAGAAAAAAACGAAGTAAAAAGAGGCTAAATTGAGCAAAAATCTGACCTGGAACCTAGGCGTCAGGTAGTTACAACGACTTCTACAAGGTTGGTGCCTAGGCGCCACAGTTGAGCGCCTAGTTGGGTGCATAGGCGCCAGAATTAGTTATGGCCTTTATGTAATGAATTTGGATAAATTTTGAAGGGGTGCCTGAAGTGACTCTTGGTGATTTTCAGAGCTCTATTTAATAGGACCATTGGATGGTCGAAAAGAGAGTCTCCAGTAGTAGTCTTGGCGTGAGTCTTTCAAATGAACTCCAAAGGATTTGCGTAGGGAGATGTCTAAGATAATTACTTTGTATTTTTGATTTATTGTTTAGTCTTGGCTTTTAATATATATATATATATATATATATATATATATATATATATATATATATATATATATATATATATATATATATATATATATACATATATATGTATATATATATATACATATATATATATATATATATATATATATGTATCCATAAATTCTGAGTAGTTTTCTTATCTTTCTTCTTGCAATAAGACTTAATCATGTATGAGATTAGAATGATTTGAAGACTTCTTTTATTTCAAAATTGTGATGGTATTTTCAATGGTTCTTAATTTACTTTGCAAACTGACCATTTGTAATGTTAAAATCTGTTGTGAAATATAATGATCTGGGAGGGATATGATTTCACCCAACTAGTGAATACCACACAAACCTTATGAGGAGGGCAACCAAATAGATAGGGAGATAGGTTTTGATGGGCATAGAATTGGTGTTCTAGGGTGACATGCAATAAACTTTTCCAATTTAGTTTAAAGTTTAGGACTTAAAGCTAGATGTTAGCCCTATATTGAGGGAATGTAGGAGTCTATGAATGGCAGGCTAGACTAACCCAGCCTAACCAAGGATTTAAGGAATAAACTTTAGATTAGTAAATGTTCCTTATGTGTTCGAGAAAGGGTTAAGAATAGGTATGCTCCTATTTATCAATATACAACATTCAATCCTATAAAAATTTTTAGATTCCTACATTGGTTATGATCTCTTTGTAAGGGGAAAGATCTTTTCATAACATTCAAACTCCTTTAAACCTAATTAGTTTAGAAAATCTGCACTTACTTTCTATTTAAAATTAGATTTATAATATATTTAGTTTTAATCTTTTACAAATATTTTAACATGATTCTCCTATAAATTGTGCTTGCAGTTTAAACTAAAGTTTTTCTAAGTCATTAATATATATATATATATATATATATATATATATATATATATATATATATATATATCTGTGTGTGTGTGTGTGTGTGTGTCCTTCCCTGTGGGTTCGATACCGGAGTTTTTAAAGAAAGCTCTATATCACTTGAAACGATACATGTACATGCGTAGTACCCCTACTGTGAAAACTACTAATCTATATTATAAAATATTTCATTTGTTTACACTAGCCGCTAAATATAAATTGGGTCAAGTTTTTCGTTATATTTTGGAATATAAATATCTGCGTCATTGCGGGTCGGGTCACTGTCAAAAAACCAATATTAGTTAAGGAGTACAACTTCAATCCCACCTTCTTCATAGTTGAATCCTCCACCTGTTGCCTGCAGAAAAGTGTCACCCAAGGCGAGTAAAAACCGAGACATGATTCCTGACATTACGTCCATCCTAAATATGAAAATAACTAGATGCCTTGAGACCATAGGGCAACAGAAAGAACACCATTGATAGAGTTAGGTCAAATATCTTGGCCAGGGGCCGGCTCACTATGACAAGCGCCTCCTGCCTAACCTCAAAGCACCCAAAAAATATCTATTGAGAAATTTAATGGACATAATAATAGAGACCCTACAAGATAAAAACTACTTTAAGATAGCACCATCGATGAAACTTAAGCGTACCTTCAAGATCTAAATAAGTATTGTGCCTACCATCGAGACCATGGGCACAACATGAAGGAGTACCAACACATATGAGGCATGATCAATGATTTGATCAAAATAGAAAAATTAAAGGAATTTGTGACACTAGGAGCAATAACCTAGCAAGAAAGCATGAATCTAGTTGAGGACATATTGAACGCGCTAGTTCGAGTCCACAAGATTTGCATCTCTAGCTTAGTACTAGCCATCTTTGGGGTGATGGAGAATCATTCTACGAAGTCAGTCTGATGAGACTTCAAACGGGAGAATTATGTGCAACCGCCCTTACACGCAAATTTAGCTAACATCCTCCAATATTTTTTAATGATAAAAACTTGCCACATTTGGGTAACCCCTATAACGACGCTATCATCATAGCCACGCTGATCATCAACTATCAGATTGGAAGCATCTTCATCAAAACTAGCTTCTCCGTGAACATCCTTTTCATGTCAATGTTGAAAAATATGGGCATTGAAACCAAACGAATGAAAAATGCAGCTGGAATGCTTTATGGTTTTTGTAATAATAGGTATGAGATGTCGGGAATCATCACTTTACTGATAACCTGGGGTGAAAAAGACAAGTGGTTTACTAACATGAAAAACTTTATAGTGGTCAACTCACCACCCAACTAAAATGCCATTTTTCGTTTTCCTTTGCTTAACTCCTAGGAAGTCACTTCAACCTACCAAGTACCGATGGAATTTCTATGTGATAGAGAGGTAATCACTGTTTGAGGCAATCTCGAGCTGTATCGCACATGCTACCTTTGGGCAGCCGAAAGCGTTCGACAGAAACCTCTCAAGCTCGATAACCTACGAGAAGGGGGTCTCGAGACCAGTTATACCACCCATCAAATCCCTACAACTAAAGGTGACACTAGTAAATTTACATGTTAAGTTAAGCTTTTGATGTTGATCACAAGTATGCGTTGATCAGCACCCTTCTGAGACACCGAGATGTTTTGGTCTAGTCTACCTCCTAGAAGCTAAGGATATTAATCAACATTGCCTACCATTGCTGGAATGTCTACCCGATAGCCTACTCGATGAAGCAGAAGATGAGGATTTCAGCCATCACACTGGTCGAGTTGGATTTTCGAGGAGGTCCAGATGTTGCTAGAGGTTGCCTACTTCTAAGAAGTACAATACCCGACAAAAATCATTATGATATAATAATTGAACAAAAAGTGAAGGATGTATATTTACTTCACAAATATGAACACAACTTACTCGAAGGACAAATACCCTCTACCATAAGTCAACATGCTCATGGATGTGACGGTTAGTCATTTTGTAATGAGCTTATTTGATGCATTCTCTGGGTAATACCAGATCAAGATGTATCTGACCAATGTTGAAAAGATTGTTCTTATCACAAGTAAGGGAGTGTATTACTATGTTGTAATGCTCTTTGTCCTAAAAAATATCTAATGTTGCTTACTAATGCATGATGGATGTTATTTTTACAAACAGAAAGGAAAAAAATGAAGTTTATATAGATAATATCTTAGTAAAAAGTAAAGTTCTTGAACAATATATGAATGATTTAAAAGAAATTCTTAAAACTCAATAAAATTTAATATTAAACTTAATCCTCCCAAGTGCATTTTCAGAGCATCCACATGCAAATTCTTAAACTATCTCCTAACCCCAGAGAGAATAAAAGATAACTCATAATTTTTTTAGGCATTGATCAACATTTCATCCTCCTAAAATAGAAAGAAAGTTAAAAAAATGACCGACTGGATTGTAGTCTTAACCCGATTCATCTCAAATGTGGGTGGCAAGTGTGTTGCTTTCTTCAATATATTAAGGCGAGTGAATAACTTCATATAGTTGGATTAATGTAAACAAGCATGCAAGGAATTGAGGGATTCTCTCACATCATCACCTCTCCTTCAAAGCACATAGCTAAATGAAGAACTCTCCCTATAGTTGGGGGTCAGACCTGAGTCCATCAGCTCAGTTTTAGTTCTAAAGGGAGCAAGGGAAGTAATTATTGATCTAATATGTCAATCGAGTCCTCCAACTTATCAATCTAATGTATCTGATTATAAAAATGTTAATCTTTTCTTCATCATTTTTGCTTGCAGGCTTCGTCCATATTTCTAGACACATCCGGTCAAAATTATCACTGATCACACTCTCAAATCTATCCTTAGCAAGCTAGAACACGCTAGTCATCTTCTTGAATCGGTGGTATAACTCAACGAGTTTGATCTCTTTATGTACCTTAACTACCATCAAAGCTAAAGCCATAGCCAACTTCGTAGTAAATTTGTCCAAACCAAGCAAACTAGCCAAAGAAATGATGACCGATAGCTATGTTTGGGTTCTGCTATGTTTGGGTTCTGCTAGTTGATGGAACATCCAATTGAACAAGGGTGGGGTTCAACATTTTTCTAATTTGAGCAAAGATCATTTGTACAACTTAATAAAAGTTGGATTCTAAGTCAACAATAATTAAGTACAGTATGAAGCTCCAATTTCCAAGCTACAATTTGTCTATAAAATGGGTGCGCGACACATTTTGATAAATTCTAACTTGCAGTTGGTAATCAATTAGGTGAATGGGAAATTCAAAGTTTGAGACGAGATGATATCCAAGTACCTTGACAAAGCTAAGATTGAGATAGGGAAATTTGAAGGTTTCAATATTAAACACATCTCTGAAGAAAACAACCAAGTAGCATGCCTCATATCTAAATACATCTAATTGAGGGAAGGGATTCCCTAGAGAATTGTCTGACAGAACATAGAATATGTTGAAGTGATGGAACTAGGATTCAAATGATCAAGGAGCTAGTTGGATTCGTACATTCTATTCCTTGAACCTGTGAATATATCGAAAGAAGCAAACTGCCCAGAAGCATTTAAAGATTAAGGTAGCTCAAAACCTTATGATCAAGGGATAATTTTTCTAAATATTTGTCACCTTCTTGTATCTGAGGTTCATCAAATAAGATGAGACAAAGGATGACCTCTGGGAATTACATTCAGGGGAATACGGAAGCCACTCTAGAGGGAAGGTTATAGCACACAGATTACAGTGACAAGGATATTTCTCGCTAACCCTTTAAAAGGATACTGAAAGATTCTCAAAGAGGTGAAAATAGTGTTAGATGTATGCACCGATGTAACACCAGTCGACTCACAAACTGTAGCGCATTGTCAGCCCATGCCCTTTTGCCATTTGGGGGCTTGATATTCTTATGACATTTCCCTCATTGAGAGGCCAACAAATATTCGTACTCATGGATGTTGATTATTTTTCTGAATGGATTGAGGCCAAAGAGCTTGCTCAAACCATCACAGAGGTCATTTAAAATTTCATCTGGACTAATCTCATTTGTTAGTAAAGGCTACCACTCGTAATCATCACAGATAACATAACACAATTTTCCAACGAAGGGGTTAATAATTTTTTTTTTGTCAAAGCAAGGAAGATTAGCTTGAAGTTTGTATCCACCCATCATCCTCAAATAAATGGAAAAGCTGAGGCCAACAATAAGATCATCCTAAACCTGCTGAAGAAAAAATTTAAAGGAGCCAAGAGACACTTGGCTGAGCTATCGTCAATTCCTTAGGCGGTCTAAAAGACACCTTCCAATTTGACTATACATACCCCATTCATGTTGTCATATGGGAAAGAGACAGTGATGTTAGTTGAATATAGCAATCACGGTCAGAGTTTGGTAGTAGCTTTGAAATTCGATGAAGCGAACTTAGTCGAGTGGCAGGAAGCAAAAGATTGAGGAATGATGCTCGTGTTTGATCTTACATAAGAGAACTGAGCCAACTCAGCCCTCAAACAGGAAAAGGTGAAAAGACAGATGATTCAGTACCATAACAAGCACTTTCAAGAAAAAATTTTCACCACTGAATACCTTATGCTAAAACAAACTAACCCATTGTGAGGACAAGTCGTGGTAAAGTTCGATCGGACATGAATCAGGCTATTCATCATCGACAAGCGGGTCTTCCAAAGATTATATAAGCTAAAGACCTACACAATAAAGGGATTGCCATGGTAGTGGAGTCAAGACAACTTGAAGACATTTTAACCTTAGGAAAAAATTTTGTATCTCAACATTGAAAATGTGTTATCATTCCACCCTTCTATCTCATTATCAATTCCATAAAAATAATAAATTAATTTTTTTTATTATGCACATTATCTCAGAGCCGACTGACACTCGGGGAACTTGGAAAGTTTGCACAAGGGATCATCAAGTCTAATCAATACTAAGAAACTTGAACCGGCCCATCAGTTGTGGTTCCACCTAAGCAACAAAATTGATAATGATGGGTAATGTCCGATCAATAAAATTTTATAAGAAATCGATAACAACTTATAACATCTTATCAATAAAATTTTGTAAGAGCCCGATTACAATAGGTAATGTTCGATCAAAATAATATACAAGATCTAACCCAAAAAGCTTATATATGTGTGTGTGTGTGTCGCAAGTTGTGACTTGTTAGTAGAGCAGCCTCTTTGAACGTCGTAAATCCCCTCAGATTATGGGTTCGAATCCTCATCTTGCAAGTGTGTCTGTAGTGAGTGCGGCCCTTGAATAGTTAGGCACATAAGAGTGGTTGGGGGACTGTATAATAGCCTCTGGCCATTTTTTTTTCATATATATATATATATATATATATATATATATATATATATATATATATATATATATATATATATATGCTCTATTTCTAGGCGTGATTCATAAATAAATCAGAGTTCAACAATTTATGATATAATTTCTTCAATTTATAAATTGAATAGCAAAAATGAATATATGTATACATAATAATGTCAAAGTTGACATAAAGACTAAAAAAAATTATATTGTTGAATCATTTTAGGACATTATGACCTGTAATGTACGTGGGTTATGCCTAACTCCTACTCGCATTGAGTAGAAGAGGAACAAAGAAAGGGGAGGAGCAGCCCGTGAGAAGAGAGAGCACTATCTTCATTGTTTTCTTTTTTATATTTGACTCAGATTTATAAGTCGTGGGGTGTCCTTTTATAATGGTATAAAAAGTTATATAAATATACATAATATTAAGTCATATACATTTGTTTTATGTCATGTCCAACAACTTTTATTTCATGTCATACAACTTTATGTAATGTCATGTACCTTTATGTCATATCCTTCAATGTAGCTGAACTTATTAGCTCGCCAGCTTGACAAATCGTCAGCTGGGTAACTCGACTTCTCATACTCGTCAGATTGACAACTGAGCAGCACGATAGCTCATTAGCTCGGTAACTCGGCAGCACGGCAACTCAACAGTTCATCAGTTCGGCAGTTTTGCCACTCAACAGCTCGTAACTCAGCAGACAGGTCGATAGCTAGACAAGTCTTATCAGGCGTATACATATATAAAATTTAAAAACCTTTCTAAAAACTCACTCCTTATACCGAATTCTTGTACAAAATAAAATCAATTCATAATAAAAAATTGTTATGGATAAATGGGTTGCTTGCCTTTTTGTCTAGCATTATGAACAATACAGTGTGAGCATGCAGGCATATGATGTATTGCATAAGTGACTATATAAAATTTTAATCATATATGCTCGATGATGTATATGTCTAATAATTTAACTGAGATATAATGCACATATTAATGACGTGGTAAATATTCAATTTATTCTATAATTTTTTAATGATGTAATGTTGTTTAATCTACTTTTATGTTTTATTTAAAGGCTCTGCCCCTCCAACATCTATCTTATTTTAAGAAACGAGATTCGGAGAAGGTAAACCTGCTACCTGTTATTTTCTTTAATATTTTGGTTTTGAATAACAACATATTTTAATATTTTAATTTTATTAGTTTTTCTTATTAGAAAGCACACGTTACCATCCGAAGAGTTGACTCTTAGTTTTTTTTTTTTTTTACTTTACTATTGACATGCGAGCAACAAATTTTCATCTCTAACATAGATCATAAGGCGGCACCGATGTCAGAATTTTTTTAATAAGAAATGTTTAAATTTTAATTAAAGATAATTCATAATTCTAATTTCAATAAATTTTCAGTCAAACTGATTGTCTCGATGAGACGAACCCAATGACACCAAAGTTTGTTCAATTCAGGTCAGATCAAATCTGGATCAAGCCGTTCAATCATTTTTGGAAGCTTTGATGCTTAATTGGAAAGTCAAATGGATTTCAAATCCGACAAGTTTATGGTCAAATCAAGTATCTCGAGGAGACAAATCTAATGAGCCCATGGTCACTCAATTTCGACATCATTAAGGCACTCAGATGTCCACAAAACATTATTCAATCGAGAGAATCTTATCGGAACGGCCGATGGAATGGTATGGATTTCTTCCTTCTTTGTAGGGTGACTTATTTCGTAGCCTATAAATAGAGTCGTACCCCTTTCATAAAATGGATTCTAGGACTTGAACTAGTTGAAGAGCTGGACCAGGGAGAAGGAGCTGAAGTCCAGTGTTTTATACTGAAGGTAAAACAAGAACCAACTACTTCTACAACCCCCGACAACGGTCGAAAACCGCTCACGAGTCGTTGTGGACCACTATTTGCCACTCTCTGCTAGTCATAACAGAACCTCTTACAGAAGCACAACATATGTTGCAGTATCTCGGCGTACGCTGCGGAATCTCAGCTTACGCTGCAGAATCTCAGCATACGCTCGAAAATCCGGGCATATGTTAAAGTGCAACAACGTGCCCCAAAGATAGTGGTCAACATTGTACTCTGAATATGGTGTTGTTTTGATTGTATTCTTTTTTTAAAATTTTTGAAGGAGTCGTCAGCTTGTCTATCATCGTATAATCCTCTTTTCCGAGTAAGTCTTTATTTCAGATCATATAGATGAACTGGAGAAGAGAGGAATCGAAAAGATAAGGATATACAATGAAGGAGACAAACAAGAGAATGTGGAGAACCTATGCACGATAAAACTCATGTGATAGGTCAAGATTGTACATTCAAACAAGATCAGACAGAAACACTTTAAACCAAATATCGACGAATGAGTACCTATATAGGCTACCCAAACCATAGAACCAAATTTATAAATTTTTTCTGGGGTTAAGAGTACTCCCAAAAGAATGTATCCCATTTGGTTAATTACAACTTTCGTGTTGCTTAAGAATACTCTCAATTAAAGGAGTTCTGCTTACAATTGAGTGATGACTAGCAAGGATATCACGAAAGATGACTTTCTCATAGGAAACAACTTGAAGCTTTTTTAGCTCTCGCTATGCCACAAGGCAGAGTGTAAGTCTCCCACGACCCCAAATAGGTAGCGGCTCATAGGCAATCGAATTCCGTGAAACAAACATCATTTGGTAGGAAACATCTTCTCAATTAAGTTGTTGTAGTTATTTGTCACTTATATTCAACTTAAATGTGATGGGTTTTACATTATTGTGTTTTTCAAACTATAATATTACAAGACATACAAACTCATGAAAAACATCCTCAAATTTATTAAAGTCAATTTAGACATTTTTTATAGCACCAATGATGTTATCAAAAACCTTCTATAACAAAATTTAAAGGTTTCCTTAATAATTTTCTTAGCAAGCCTAAGAGCTGTGGACCAAAGCCATCAATATGGGCCAACAAACTTCTCTGAATAAAATGCAAGAAATTATCATGCTAAGGCTCATCAATAAGAAATCTAAGTTGATTATATTAAACGAAGGAAAATCATTAGTATTAAGCATGTTAACTAACAAGTTAACATTTCGAATTTTTTACAACGCTAATCTAGTTTAACAAAAGGCTTAAATTGATAAGAGAGTTGACTCTCAAATAGAGCTTTTTTTAGTCGAAAAAAAATTTCCACGTTACCGAACTTAACACGAATGATTATTATTCATAAGTTTAAGATCGTGGTTAACATTCAAATCCTCATTACAAAGATAACATCTAAGTTACTAGAAAAATAAACTCGTTAGTATCAAGATGCTTTTTAAATTACTTTTACTTCAATTATTTAGGATTATCATGCACTAGATTGATGTGGGAGGAACTAGCTTTAAGATTAGGTTGTCTTTTAGTTACTCCTCATTATTATGATTAAATATGTTAAAATAAGTACAATATTGAGTATGATTTTCAAATGTTATTTTTTAGTAAATATTGTACGTTGATCCTGTACATTATAATTATCCATAATAATTAAAGACATTCATTTGAACAATAACCCATGCATAAGATAGATCAGAAGCATTAGTTATCACAACTTCTACTTGTAGAGATTATTTATTAATAACTTGTACATATTTTGTATTAATTTTATTAATAAAAATAAGAACTTTTGATTCATAAGTTAAAACATAAAAGTTAAATCCAAGTAATAATAACTAATGGTTTACAAGAAGCCTAAAAAAGGAGATCATTTTGAATATTTATGTTAACGCTTTTAATGTTGCAGGCTTACTGAGAAAAACAGAACTGAGCACAATTACTATCATTTGATAATTGAATAACTAAATCAAATAGTCAAAATAGTCATTTTTAAAGCTTTGAAAAGCCTTAATCTTAGAAAATTTTATGGAAGCATAAAGAGAAGGTCAAGTAATAATAAGTTTACGAGTCCGTGCTAATGAAAGTGGATTAGTCATCTCAAAAATATCCTAATTTCATAATATTACAACATTCATACTTTTAGAAATTACATGTAAATGGTTCTCATAATCAAATGAGATGCATCTTCAAGGAGAGCATCAAAATAGAAATTTGACACACAAATAGATAGATTTTTTATCATCGAGGGAAAATGAAAAGAGATTGGAAAACAGTGGAGACTTATTTATAACTATTGAGCAAAAGCAAACCACCAATCATATCTTAGAGGTATTCTAGTTGTATGCTAAGTGCCCACTCTTTAACATATTGTTAAAAGTTAAAGATGAAAGATAAGTGTGGGAAAAAAAAATAATGCATGATAAACCGTTGTAAATCACATTCACATTACTGAAGCACAAATATGCATTTATGTAAATGTTTACATATTATAAACACTAAGTTTAAAATATTTACATAGATATATCATTAAAATTTATCAAATAAAAATCAATAGGTTTGACTCAACTTAGACTTCATCTCGATTTGAAATCATTCACCATTTGACTCAACACGAACATGATTCAAACCCTATATGAATTTCTAAACGCTCCCTATCTATTAAACATCCAAAGATAAACTGTGTTGCAATTCAAACATGTTATTGAAGCTTTCCATAGTATATATCCTCATAAATGCTATATGCTATGGTGTAACACTTACAGACACAATAAAATTAAAAAGATACTTACATGCATAGCATCAAACAACAAAAATGAATAGTTGCACAAAGAAATATTGGACATGAGCTAAAATAATGTTATTATATTTAAAATATGTTTAACATGAAAATAGTAATTGAAAATTTTTAAAAGCCAGTGGATGTTTCCACATTCCAATTATTAAATTTCCATCAAAATGAACATGGGCACATGCTATTGATTCATGAACACCGAAGAAGACAAGGACAATACTAAGTGAGGTTTACCACCTAACGGGCCCAAAGTGTTAATCTATCTATTAGCCTGTGTCTTGTAGCCTAATGGATCAGGCAATTAGTCTTTTCACTTCTTTGCCGACAACTTAACTTGGTAGGTTGTGCTCTGATTCAACGATGCTTAGTTATCCTATGAAGTTTTACATACATACCATTCAATTCTTATGTATTTACATATCCAACACTTACACTCCTATATATATATATATATATTCCATGAAAGTTCTAAGATTATTTGGTCCAGAGAGTCCTTCCTTTATTCTCTCCACTTCCATTTCATACACAATGAGAAGGAAACAATAAATATATTCGTACAGTGCTATACCCATCCATAGTGTGTTGGTGAAATGACCGTGGCGTGGATATCAGACGACTCTTTTAAAGAATGATGGACTTACGCCCTTGCAAATAATGATGACCAGCTCTGATATCTATCCCGCCTTATATAGGCTCGATCTCCACGAGATAGATAAATCTAATCGTTTCAATAGGTGAACTCTATTCAGCCACTTTGAAAAGTGTGCTTAATTTTGATTCCTCAACAGGAGCTTATGAAGCTCGCAAGACTTGTTGCCATCAGACTTCGTATAAAAAACTTTATTTGCGTATATAGATGTACTTGTATATACATATTTGTTTCAAATTCAAATAATAATAAAAAAAAAAAAATCTATAATGCAAAGAATATTTTTATTATTATGTAAAATCAAATCAAGTTCTAACATTCATATCAACCGTTGAATATAGTTTATGCATATTAATCAAATAGATATTAAGAAATTATAAAATAAATTTCATTTTGAATTAACGAATTTAAAAAAGTGACGCTGACTCGTAGTTTAAAAAAGAAATGTGTTAATTCAAAAGCTTGATTTGAAGCATTATTAATACAACTAGTGGACGTTAGAGCCGCCAAAAGTATGGATTTATCAGGCGGCCTGATGCACAATGTCTATGCACCACAAAAATAAATAAAAATAAATACATATAAATAAAATAAAATAAAATAAATAATTATGAGATGAGTCGGAAATAGATGACGTACCGCAAATAATAGAAAGTTTTATAATTACATTATTTAAAAGGATTATTAGTCGCTAAGCCATTGTATTTTGTGTATTATGTAATAGTTTTGTATTGTCCATATATTTTGGTAGGATATATTTGTAAATTCAGAAGATTCTGCCCATTCATTTTGAGAGGATGCTTGTCATAAGATGTGAGCTCTATTGGAACCTCTAATGAAAAAATAATTAGAACAGAATATTCTCTTGTGCAAAATTCGGGGCGAAGAAAACACAAATTCAGAAGAAAAACACAGAGATTTAATGAGGTTTGACAAAGACATGCCTACGTCCTCGGGAGCAGAGCGGCGAATTCACTATTTCAGAGGAGTTACAAGTCCGGTTCAAACATACTCATGTGCTACACTTCTATTTATATAAAAACCCACGGATAAATTACTAACTCGTCATCGCTCCCTCTCAACCCACTAAATATGAAGAGACACTCTTATTCACCAGACACACCTCTTTACCTAGAGACACACCTCTTCATTCCAAAAAAACTCTAACTATATATTCTGATCAAAATTATATATATATATATATATATATCTATGGTATATTATTTGATTAATATCTTAGCACAATTAATTTTTGAAAACTTAATATTTTATCTTCAAACATATAATTTGAAATTATAAGGAGCTCGAAGCATAATTTTTAAAATTCATATAAATATGGGAAGGTCCTGTGTTCTTGGATAATGGAAAGGGAGGCCCCACAAAGGTGCCTACTTTTTTAAAAAATATTAAATTTTAAAAATGCACGTGCCTACTTTTACCTCTCTTTAAATTCCCAATTGCTTTCAAAGCTAATCCGTTAAAAACATAAATTATTTTATTATTGCCACTAATTTATGAAGTAAATATAATTTGGATTCATATATTTTTTTGGGGCAATTACATAATAGCACTAAAATATTGGTATTTACCAAATTAGCATTCTCTTTTATCCATTTTTTTGAATTTCTCACTAGTGTTGTAATGAAATGAAAAATAGAATGAGCCTATAGGAGATAATTAATAAAAAAAGAATTTGATATAAATGTAACATATTATTTTCTTAAAATATTTAATAATTTAAAGAAAAATCATAAATTTTAATATATTTTTAATTAATTAATTTTTAAAAGAGATGGCTCATGAGCTATAGAGTTGAGTTGGGGCTATCCGGAGCATGGCTTGTTAGCTGCTCACAAGTCAGTTTAGCTCACTTACATCCCTAGTTCTAATACATTCTATGTATGCCTTTAAAATAGATTATTTTAAGCAAAAATTTATAAATAAGGCTGATTATTATAGCCATTTCATAAGAAATTCAAGACATGGGTTTAAATAAATACCTTCCATTTTTCATATTCATTTAGCATTTTCTGTCTTTATAAATTTATATTAACTGATCGTTTAAATGACTTTAATCTTCATATATAAATGCCTTTATTTATCTTGTTTTTAAGTTTGCTAAAAAAAATCGAAAAATCTCTATAAAACTTTTTTATAACATCTTCTCAATGTTCCTGATAAAAACTGAGTCACAAAAACAAGTAATGTTCTCCCGTTACCCAAAGCAGAAAAATGGTAAATTTACATACATGCCACACAATTCTTATGTATTTACAGATCTAACACCCAAAATTTGATATTAATCATAAACAAAAAAGGTTAGTCATTATGATATTTTTGATGTAGTGTTAAAGATTTGAGTGGAACATACGAAAATATGAATGTATAAGAGTTAGGTTAATCTATGAGAATTGTGTGGTATGAATGTACATGCCGCTAGTTATTGAAGGACGTCTCCCAAAATAACATTTGTGTTGAGGACAAAAACAATAAAACAAGTCACATGGGGCATAAAAACCACAACAATTCCAAACAGAACAAAGATTTATAATTGGAACTCTTTGTGCTTTGCAACAAGGCCTAAATTTTAATTAAAAGCTTGAAAAAGTTAGGCCTAGTTTAGAAGAGTTTCGCTGTTCGACGAAACTCCTTTATAAGTAACTTGACTAAACTAAACAGACATTGTCATCTGAGTTCTAAAACCAAATAATCTCGTAATGCGTCAGGAGACGCAACTTTACCAAACAAAAGTAAATTGTCGAGCATTCACGACATCTGAAGTAGACTTAAAGACACATGAATACTAGCAGCTTTCATAGTCTTTAGACTCCAATTCTAACTTATTTTAAGACCATACAACAACAACAACAACAAAGCCTTAATCCCACTAAGTGAGGTCGGCTACATGAATCCTTTTTCTCCATTGCGTCCTATTTAGTGTCAAATTTTCGTTTAATTCTAATAAATTAAGATCATTTTTTATGCAATAAGCCCAAGTTTTCCTAGGTCTACCTCTGCCTTTCTTAGCATAAGTTGTATTTAAAACATCTACTCTCCTAATCGGATCATCAGGTGGTCGACGTTTAATGTGACCAAACCATCTAAGGCGACTCTCTAATTTTATCCGTCACTGGAGCTACACCAACCTTATCACAGATATATTCATTTCGCATTTTGTCTCCAAGTGTAAAACCACTCATCCACCTAATCATTCTCATCTCGGCAACACTTAACTTAACATTATGCTTCTCTTTTAAAGGCCAACATTCAGCACCATAGAGCATTGAAGGTCTCACCACCATCTTATAAAATTTTCCTTTCAGTCTAAGCGGTACTTATTTTAAGACCATGAACTGTTAAAATTTATGCATCAATGATTTCGATTGTGATGTTAGAAGAGAGAAGAAATAGTCCAGTAAAGACGGAAAAATTGATATATGGTAACTTAATTAGCAGAAAATGAGGCAAGCTTCTTTGGCTTCACAGCCATAAATAACAAAACAAACATACAAAATGGTATCTACACCATTTTTTATCAGGATAATCAAACTTTATTTTATGCCAAACCGCAACAGCAGTTTAATTTTTTTATAACTATAGTAAAATGAAGACAATAGCTTCCATTAAGAATTAAAAAAATAAAAGATTCTGCACCATGACTATTTCAAAAAGAAAAGCAAGCGCACGCTTGAGCAAACTACTTGTCCGCACACACGAGAAACATGACAAATAATAACAGGAATTCCTTGTAGAAATGCTCATAAGAAAGTGCTCATCATCAGCAATTTTTACACGGTAAGTCTTTAATTTATTGATATTAAAACAAAAAGGAAAAAAGTATAGGGGCATTTACATACATACAAAACAATACTTAACATCTTATGTATTTACATATCTAACAACTAAACTTATCGTTTTACATTTATACCACTCAATCTTTCATGCCACATCAAAAATATCACTATTTTAATTTTTAAAAGTGAAATGCACCTTTTCATGCATATGCGTAAAGTAGCATATATGTAAAAATTGATGTTTTGGTGTTAGAGATGTAAATACACAAAACTTGAGCGGCGAGTACGTAAATCATCCTTAAGTTTATGATTCAGAAAGAGATGACACAGAACTCATGCTGGTGAAAGATGAGAACTTTAAAATAACAAACTTAGCATGGAAATTTCCATTAAAGTCAAAAGACATTGATGCTTCAACAAAGCATTCCATAAATGTGAAGCAGAAAAGAATCAAAATAATGCAAAACATCAGCATGTAATATAATAATAGGACTAATTAATAAATTGACGTGTACAAAGAGCCCTAAAATGACTTTAAAGATGATCTTTTTTAAATCCAGCCTATGTTTTATTTACGAGTCAGGAGAAAGTTACTGGACATACATTGTCTGCAAAATCCTCCGATTAAGCCAATTGTTTTTGGTCTTCAAGCAAATGCTAATGTGCTGCTCTCTGAAATTTGGCAGAAAACTTAAAGCTATCAATTGCATAACCAAAAAAGTGCCGAGTTTTACTTATATGGTGCAATGATTCTTCTTCGGCGCTTTGGGGACTCTCTCTTTACATACATCTTCTCCATTTCGTTCAATGCACGGCTAGATCCATCTGGCAAGCTTACAAACTTCCAGCCACCGCCTGCTCCTCGCTTTCCCTTGGATCCCAGCTTCTCTATGGTGAAGCTCCAACCGTCCGGTGGACGCCTTCTGCTATACTTGTGGCATTTAACCTCGCCTGCAACCTGAAATAGAAGCAGCATAGGAAACTAAGAAAGCATAAAATGATAGACTTGAATGATGTATTATTAATAAAATTTTTTGGTCGATGGTGAAGAAAGAGATCTAGCAAAGCGATTCACGTGAAGCTATACAATCTTAGGTGCATCACCGTAATTCCAACCAAGCCGGCGCAAACTTTAAAAGTTGAGATGGTGTAGTTATAAAAATAGAGCTTGGGAACATAGTGCTCATCCATTAGAGGATAAAGAAGCCCACATCCCTTGACAAGATTGTGCTGTAATGGTAAATGGTGAGGGGTACACATATACACCATGATACAATAGTGGCATTACATGCGATAACTTAGGTACAAGGACAAAATGAACAGCTAAAGAAGAGCAAAATGAGCACTTTCACATTGGAAAACCAGATGAAATTTATCAGACATTAATCACATTATTTTATTACTCAAAGAGGAATCTTAAACCTGCAATTCTGATCTGCAAAGTCAGTTACGCTATTACAAACAATAATCAGATAGTTTACAATTTAATTAATTACGAATTGACATTTCATTTCATAAAAGATAGTTAATTAAGTTTGATTATACAAAATACGAGTGAGGGAAATGGATGTATCAAACCTAAACATACTTTCTTTTTGTTGAAGTTCAGGCGCTGAACAAATTCTTCATATAACATTTGGTCTTCCTTAACAGAGATCTCATAATGAACCTCGTCAGGGTCTCTCGTTGTCCCATCCCAGTCCTCTGGCATCACTTTAAAATCAGGTTTGTATGGAAGACGGGCAACATGGAATTCTCGGTCATGGGAAGTGAAAAATCTACAAAGGAAAGTTTAAAGAGCATATTCAGAAGTTAATCATTCAAATCATTATAAAAATAAGGGGCAATTTCGGAGAAAACATCCATATGTTATTATTCATAAAACAAACAAATCCTACCATTATCCATCAAATTCCCATCCAAATATTAAAACTAACTACAAAAAGACTCCAATATTTTACTTTAATCGAATTCCCAATGGTATGGTTTCAGCAAGCACGTGGGATTGATAATTCATTATTTAAGATTGCCATATTTGCAAGGCATATAGATACTTCACTCTATAGATCTTGAAAAAAAAAAAAAAAAACATATAAACAAATAAAAGTTACATCAAAGGGCATTAACAGGATATGGTCATTAACACTCGGTTTGAATGGCATATAAAAGTTAAGTCGTGTAAAAAATGATACGTCGAGACTCAACAATCATAGCTGCTTAGAAAAAGCAATTCTTCCCCAAAGTTTGCAGTATTTTATGAATGTATCATTTTGGATGCATGCGTTTCTCCTGAAACTATCATATAAGTATGCATTAATCCGACTCCTATTCTTTTAATTTCATCATAAAAGTTCAATGTGTGGGAACCAGTCCAGGTGTACACTTGAAACTGCTTTGTAGCCAATTGAGAGCTCATTTCAATCTAGAAATCACCATATAGAACGATTCGTTACTTCAAATTTTAGAAATATTGGCGGAAATCACCATAAAGTTGAGTAAATGCATTCTACTAGTCCTAATCATTCACTTCTTGCGCAATAAAAAATAAATAAATAATCTAATTAGAATGTCCCACTTCCACTAAAGTGACCTCTGCAACTGTGAAGTTCACAACTGACAAGTGATACTATAGAATTTTGACTCAATAATTTGTTTGAATATGCAGAAAATTCAAGGGAGATGTCAGCGGGTGCAAAAAGAGAAATCCAGTAAAAAGAAATTTGGGTGGTGGACAGTTTTTCATTTTAATCATGGAGTGCCTGGAGAGGAGAGAGGAATTTATTAAAGAGACAAGAAGAGAAATAGAAAAAAAAAATCCAGAACCTTTGCGATAATTCCATGGACAAGTAGGAAGGTGCACTTTTGAGGAATTTAAATGAGTACTTTCTTGTACTAGTAAATCTTCTTTGTGTAGCTAGATGTCTTGTGTTACTTGGTGTGTTAATTATATGTACTCTTGCAAGATGCTTTAGCATATAAGTTGAGTGCTTTTCCTAATAATTGATGTTAGAAACCTATAAGGAATACTATAATTGATATTAGAACCTAATAAGAAAGCCATGAAGTATGAGTTGGAGAAGTTTTATACTCAAATATTGGCCCAATGAACCAAGAGACTCATCTATGACTCATTAGTAACTTGGTGATAACAAATCTAGTGCAGCGTCACCTAATGATTTACCAAATATTTTAGCATGGAATAATAAAATTTCAACAAATACGAAGATGATGACCATGTTCGCTAGACTTGCTTATAGCTTTCGTCCCCTCAAGATGGACTCAAGAACATTATTTTTTTTTTGCTAAAATCGATCTAAATTGTGTTCTATATTATTTAAAATTAAATTATGACTTTTAAGGTTTTAATTCCATTTATTTTTTAGTTAATTAATCGATATTTATTTTTATATAAATTATAGTAAATATTAATCATGTGTTAAAAATTATTTCAACATGGAATTAATTACTAATATTATTATAAAATTTAGGGTAACTAAAATTTCATAAAAATATTATTACATGTCAATTACATGTGATTTATGCTAATTTATGCGAAATAATGAAAATTAGCTTATACTCTGTGAATAATTTTAAAGATCAAGAATGTTTATTTAGCTTTATTAACAAAATAAATGTTTCTGCACAAAAATATAATTTTTTATATCACATTTAATGTGTTTATAAATTCATAATAATTATCAATTAATTATGGTTAATGAGACAACTATATTATACTTAAAGAATTTGAGCTTATTTCATTATTCACTAGATTCATTCAGTTGCTTACACATAATACATTATATAATATGCTTTGGATTAAAAATAAATTTATCATAATTTTTCAAAATATAAAGTCTTTTCCTCCAAAACATGAGCAAAACAAGGCATTTTAAACCCATTCTAATGAGTGCTTATGAGGGTTTCAGTCCGCCCCAAAATTGCAAAACAACGAATAACTTTTGGAGTTGTTCGTGATCTTTAGAGGTGAAATTTTTTTGGAGATTTTTAAAGCCATTTTCTAGACTTTTCTATGCAGTTTCTTTGCCTACAAATGGAGGATAATATTAGAAGAAAATTCAGTAATCATGAAAAGATTGTGAGCATCAATGTTGCAATATTTTTAACTAAGAGATAATCAAAATGTCGGTATCTCTCTCTGTCTCTCAGCAAATTCTAAAAGTACATTTGCTTGCCAAATAGACCACCAAAGTTCCAATGAATTTTGAAAAGCTGTTTATTTTTATAAATATAGATTATGAGGTTACGTCACTTGTTAGGAAAGATGTTGCAGCTGTGTTCACCAAATGTAGGAAATTACATGATCTATACTACTTGAACAATGAGTGAGCTTTTCTACCATAAAGAATTATCATAGTGGAAGCAAGGGCTGACCTTAGGTATGGATATAGGTCGATTAGATGTCAAACCACAAATGTAGATCCTAAGCTTAAATTGCTTTCAGTGTTCATTTATGTAACGTTCCTGGATCATAAATGCTTTATGTTCTTTTTGAAGGGCTAATCATATATCTTGTAACTAAAGTATCTACCATAGATCTTTATAAATCCCGATAATCTCATTGTGGACACTTGTGTGGTGCTTCGGTGATTGTTGAATCAAGAAATCAAAAGCTTGCGTAGTAGTGACAATTCAATTATATAGAAGTTGCTAGTTAATTATTACACCAGTCCCTAGAGTAAAGGTAATTTATTATTTTATTTTTTATTATTGTAGTATAAATAAGACAAATATGCATAGGTTTAGGATTATGTATAAGATTGAGTCTTGAGTCTTAAGTTAGGGTTTGGGAGAGATTTCCTACCTCTCGAATTGTAGGATTTGGGAGATATCACCAACCACTTGAGTTGTAGGTGCTTATCTTTATTATTTCAGTTGTCTTGTTGGTGTTACTGAAGAGAAAAAAGTTATTTTGCCCAAATTTCTGCAGAGTTTTCTATCAATTGGAATCAGAGCTCTCGATTCCTAAAAAATCAACAAGTTCATAGATTCTAGCCACGGGAAGCACGACAAGAGAGAGGCCTACCTATAGTCGCGGAACAGTTGTGAAGGGATCACGGCAGGAAGCTGCGAGATCACGGTAGGAAGCAACGGAAAACTACCGTCGTGATTTTATCTAGGAAAAAACTACAGGATTGCGGCGTGCAGAAGCATCAAAATCACAACGTAAGAAAGGATCGCGACATTCAGACGCCTCATCTTGTGAAACAATCGTGAATAGAGATAGATTGGAAGTATCACGGCATACTAAGGCCTCCCACTCCGTCCAAGCGATAAAGTGGCGATTAGAGCTAACCGGGTGGACGTAAAGTCATGGTCGCAGCTTGTGACAAACCTAATCGAGCCGAGAAACACGATGGTTTGGCTTGCCCTAGCTGCGATCCGAGAAGCACTCGGCTTGCCCTAGCTGTGATCCGAGTAAACAAACCATGCAATCTGAAAACAAGGAAGGGATTGCAGCTTTAAAACATTGTGGTACAGTAGTGATTCAAGCTACCATCAAAGCTGACGATAGGATTTCAACGCAAAGGAGTTTCTAAATCATACAGAGAGTAATGGAGGGGAAAAGATTGATGCTTTGGAGGAAAAATTAGCGGAAGAGTTAAGATAGACAAACATTTCTCATCCATAGAAGGGTGGTTCGAGAGAAGATTCGCGGTCATTGGAGAAAAGATGAAGACGATCATGGAGTTTCACACAGAACCACCTTCGGCCACAGCAAAATCAAGCGACGGCATCAGGAGAAAACACCAGCAACAGCAAACAAAAGGATTCTTGCGACATCAAGGTAGCATCGCTACTTTAGGCAGATTGGGAGCTATGGTATCGAGCGAAAAAAATCAGGAACAAACTCGAGCGGGAGCACTTGTAAGAAATAATGCAACATTCAAACGTCTTGAACAAATAGAAGCAAACAGGATCAAAGCTGACAAAGATGAAAAACATACGTTATATGAAGTTGAAAAAGATTTCGGTGATTGATAACCTACGAGATGAGTTATTTGGGGCTATAATATTCTCTAAAGATTGATTGAAAGTCAGGAAACTATCTAATTCGGATGCGGCTAAAGGATGTGTAAAGGACAGCATTTCAAATTCCCGAGTGACTACGAATTTTTTATTAAATAGAAAGAATTGTCAGATGACAAAGGACATTGGAACATTCGAACGTCTTGAACAAATAGAAGCAAACAGGATCGAAGCAAACAGGATCGAAGCAAACAGATGAAAGAGACATGATACGGAGTTGAAAAAGATTCTAGTGATTGATAACCTACGAGATTAGTTGTTTAGGGCTATGGTATTCTCTAAAGATTGACTAGAAGTCAGAAAACTGTCCAATTCGGATGCGGTCGAAGGATGCGTACAAGACAGCATTTCAAATTCCTAAGTGACTATGATTTTTTTTATTAAATGGAAAGGATTATCAGATGACAAAAGACGTAGGAACAATACGACTTAATCTAGCAACAATTTTTCCCACCTTGAGAATAAGGTGTTTTTTAAGATTAGAGTATTGTTACGTCGGTGCCTAACCTAAGCACAATTTAGTCTTTTATTATTTATTATTGTTTAGTATAAATAGGACTAATATGCTTAGGGTTAGGATTATACATGAGATTGGGTCTCAAGTCTTAGAGTTAGAGTTTGGGAGATATTTCCTACCTCTCAAATTGTAGAATTGGCAGAGATCGCTAACCTCTCAAATTATAAGGGCTTATTTTTATGTATTTCAGTTGTATTGTTGGTGTTATTGAAAAAAAATAATTTATTTTGCCTAGATTCTACAGAGTTTACTATCATTAAAACACTTGCATAATTAGCTTACTCTTATAATCAATATCATCCTTCACTAGTGTGCTTTCTACTATAAGTTGGGTTTTTCATTTCTATAGACCTTTTGCTAATAAAAGAAAACATACATTGCTTGTTGTCTATTAATTCACATTACGATAGCCACTCTTGTGCGCCAAGATTATATGTTTGTGCTTGTGATTCTATGTTTGATTGACATTCACTTGTATTTTGCATGTTTATTATATGAGTCTGAATAGTAGAATTCCTAGAGAATTTTGAAGTGTTCATTGCACACTACTCTTAGTGTGCCTCTAAGCTAATATTCAAATGTTTTGGGCTTTGAAAAATTAAGAAGCAAGGTGTGTTAATCCCGACGGACTTATGAAGACACATAAAATATTAGAAGACATTTAAGACTAAGGGAAAATAAAAAATCAGAGATGAATGAAAAATCTCTATCTGCATCCCCGTTATGTTTAAAGGATGAGGCCTCAATGAAAATTTTGGAGGATAACATGAAGCAGAATTGTGGCTTAAGCTAGAGTAGAAAAAAACACCTAAATACTTAAAAAAAAAGAAATGATGGCCAATAAATTACATCATATTAAAATTAATTATATTGTGAGGAATCAAAGGAATAGTTATGTAATAATTGATGATGAAGTAGCTTTGTTACTCTTACACTCTTTATCTCCCTCTTATAAGATGATAAAAAAAAATACCATGTTTAAGAGATTATTAAGTTTGATGTGTTGTAGAAGAAAAGCAAGTTGATGGATTATTGCTTGAAATCCTTTTGAGAGGGTAGGGTTGTACCTCGTAGTGATGATAAAGTTGTCATGGCAAATACAAAGCCATGACTTCCTTCTTTTGCAAAAAATAAATTTCACCTTAAGAGAATATATTTAGCAGGAGTAATGTGCAATAAACAATCACGAGGATAAAATGACAAAAGTAAGTATTATTATAAATCGCTCGAACACAAATTTACATGATGTTTTTTGGTGACTATTAAAGATAGATGCAATGATCAGTAGATTTTGGACTAAGCTTGTATGTACCATGTATTCACAAAAGGAATTGTTTTCCAATTATGAGACATACAATAGCTTCTATGTTTACATAGGAACAATACAATATGCAGCATAGTTGATTTAACACCGTGAAGTTGAATCATAATGTTGTGACTAGACTAATATCTGGGTCGATTATGAATCAAAACCTCAAATCTTTTGCCTTCAAATGTTTATGCAAAATGCAAGTTGACAAAAGAAGTTACAGACCTTAAATTTTGCAAAGCATTGGTTTTCTTGATAATAACAAAATTAGTGGACTTCATGCATTGCGAAGTGTAACTTCAAATGGAGCAACTTGAGTTTTCAATAACCAGTGATGGGCATGATTATTTAGGAAAGCAAAAAATGAGTTGGCTTCTTAACTGCAAATAAAGTTCCAGAACAAATTTGGGTACATGTTGCAGGGAAAACTATAGGAGATAACCAAGTAGATTGATCTTAGGTTGCACAATTTAGCATAGTGTTCACTCATATCATTGCAATGTTCAAAACAAAGAGATACAATTTGAAAATAAAAAGATTCAATGGCATATATACGTTTGATATCAATGTAACCACCTTAGTGTGCAAGAAATAAACTTCAAGGATCTCTTGCAGGTGCTAAATTCAAGTTTCATAAAAGTTTTTGAATGGTGCTCAAATCTTTCAGGATTTGAGAGCTTGAGAAGATCAATTTGCAGAGGAAAATGAGAGAGTAGAACCAAGTTTAATCCCAAGTTACTAAGTCAAAAAAGAGATTTGTTAGGATTTTGACTCAAATAATTTACCAAGTTTTTCGAGATACATATAATTAATATTTAATTTGGAAAATAATTAGAATTGAAATGTCATTACACAATTTGTCACCTTCCTAAAACTCTAAGAAAAAGAATCTAAATAAGATACATGCATCAAACTTTGAGGTGGATGAACATGGAGGTGTAAACGAGCCGAGCTTAAGTGAGCTCAAAGTTTTGTTCGAGTTCGGTTCATTTGAACTTTTTTTTTTTGTTCGAAATGAGCATGTGTTCCAAATGGCACGTGAATATGTTGTTCGTGTTCAAATTGAATCAAATTTTATTTTTTCAAATTAAATCGTGTTTGGCTCTAATTTGAATTCGATTCGAGTTGCCTCAAGCTCACACTAAATTTTTAACTGTGATTATAAAATGTAATCAAATTAAAACAACATAATAAATTAAATTATTATTAATAAGCTAAGCAAATTAATTATTTTTTACAATTATATTAATAATATAGAAAATAATATTACAACACTTCCAAGTTCCACAAGCTTCTGCAGCTTTTCGGAGGGGTGAGCTTTGCTTTTGCTTTTTAAAGAGTAGTTCTAAACTTTTATTATGTAAATTCCTAATGTGGACTGTGGCTTGAACCATAAAAGGCAATGCTTGGAAGTATTTTCTAGAGACATTTACATGCATACCAGCTAATTCTTATGTATTCACATATCTAACACCTAAATGCTAAATGCATGGGGCAGGGCAAGGATTTAGGTTAGGGGCATCTACATACATACCCCCAAATTTTTATGTATTTACATATATAACACCTAGGGGCATCTACAAATATAACACCCAACTTTTATTTATTTATTATATCTGAAGCCTAAATGCTGAAAAGAGACAACGGGATTTTGAAAATTCTAAGGGAATTTACAAACATACCACTCGATCACGGGATTTGGAAAATTCCAAGCGAATTTACAAACGAAATGTCATTCCAAGTGCTCGTTCCAACATGGATTTCATCATTTATTCACTAGCCTTGCATGCACGGCATACATGGTCAGCTTGTCCGCATCAAATTTATTATGGGGTTCATCACTAATTAACATATCCGCTCGCTCGCACTCACGACTTGAGTCCCAAACATAGTTACATCAATAACTTCGCCGACATATTTGTAATCTATCCCTAAATTGACCTACACCTGACACTAAATTGCCTCCACCATAGTGCATAAACTTGCATCTTTCACTCTTGCTCGTTATCCTATCCATTAAGCCCCACGAAGTAGACCTCGGCCTAAATTCACAAGCCCTACAAATCCTTGAACCACATTGAAAGTCAGCGTTATTTAATTATCCAACATTCAAGTTACATTTGGGCCTTGAGGTCAATCCAATAAAATGTATTAAACTTCAAGCTTATAGAATTCAAGTTGGATTGTTGAAGTGGAGGCATGCATACGGCCTACTGTGTGATAGAAAAATACCGCTTATTAAAGAAAAAAATTTATAAAATTACGGTGAGACTTGCAAAGTTTTAAGAAGCAGAATGTTGGCCTGCAAAAGATAAACAAAAAAATTAAGTAAAGTGTTACTAAGATGATAATGCACAGGTGGATGAGTGGTTTTAAACTTAGAGATAAAATGTGAAATTAATATATTCATGAAAGAGTTGGAGTAGCTCCAATAGAGAGAGTTGTATTAGATGATTTGGTCGTATTAAACATCGACCACCTGATGATCCTGTTAGGAGAGTAAATAATTTAGATTTGACTTACGCTAAGATTGGTAGAGGTAGATCTAAAAGACTTGGGTATGTTAAAGAAAAAACTATCTTAATTTATTAGAATTAACTGAAAATATGAAACGCAATAGAACAAAATGGAGAAAAAGGATTCATGTAGCCGCACCACTTAGTGTGATAAAGACTTGTTGCATTAAACTTTCAAGCTTCCAAAAATATCCATGTCAGGTTTTGTTGTTGTTCTTGAGGATTTATGGCAAAATTATATAATTGTTATTGATGGTTGTTAGGGCTTTTTCATCTTAATCGGTTTAATCAAGAGGGCTTTTTTCTTCATCTCTCTATCTCAGAAATGATTTAGCATTAGTCTACCTTCTCATAATGAATTTTACCAAGATATTAGTATGGTTAGTGTACTTTAGTTTCTCTTCCAAAATCCTTCAACATAAAATTTCCTCAACTATAGAAAAACATGTGTTGAACGATTAGGACTTATTTCAATTTATTTATAATTGTTAAGTTAATTGTAATTTTGAGCCTTTAGTAGACTTTTAATATATATAAGAAGACGTTTTGATCAAGGATTCCATTTAGTTAATGTTGAATAAAATTTTGAGATTTTCCATATCATCTCTTGAATTCATCAACTCTTACTCTTATTATTGTCATCGATCTGTCTCCTCCCTCATCTCTTATCGCCATTTTATTACATGATTCATTATATTAAATCTCTAATTCATTTAGGGTAATTTTCTTTGAATAGCTCATAATTCATATGAAACATATATAATATCAATAAAAAATATATGGAATTTTATAAATCTTCATTGTAAGTTTTACACTAAAAACAACTATAATATATCCATTAGAGAGCATAGAAACATTCTTTTAACATTTAACAAACTATATAATAATGTATTACATATATTCATATCATGGATTGCATGAAAATATTCTTTGGAAGCTTGCTATTAAATAAAATGATTATGAAGGCTTCACCCTACGTTAATTGAATATGGATGAAATTTAAAGAAAGTGATAAGCCCATAATCCATCAAAGCACATAAATATTCAAGTCCAATACTCCTAAGAAATTAAATTAAAAAAAAGTATTGCATAAACTTATAAAACGATTGATTGTGCATATAAATAATCATCATAGGAGTTTTTTGTGTTCGTCTACTTATAAGCTTCATGCCATGAGAACGATGAACCAATATCTTCAATTATGCCTTATTAAATCTTCTTTGCATCATGTGTATATTTACCGTAGAAACATCTAATCTAATCTTTGTCATCATTCATAATGATATAATATTACTATTGTTTTTGGATATCAAATATACCTTGAGAAGTGGACACATAAGCCTAGATGTGATGATTTATGAATATTTCTATAGAGAATATAACTACTATGTGAGATGTATTAGAATAACAGCTAACAATTTGTAAGAACAAAATTTTTCCAAAATGGAATGATTTTATGTGGTCTTTATCCTATTCCGGTAGTGATACTTAAGAAATTAATGTAATTTTTTGTAGTTGGAGTTGCAATTATTTTGACTCTATGCCTTGAGATTTCCTTGAGACTTCCATTATTTGTTTTTTTCTATTTTACGGTCATATATGCCTCTGTAACTCCTTTACTTTTACCAATGAGAAACCAATGATCTCAAACATCAAATTGTTAGGTTTGCATATTTCAAACATCAATTCCAGCATAAACTAACAAAATTTCATTAAAGAATCAACAGATCGTCCCTAAAGTCCAAAACAAAACCTCTAAATCCAACAACTCTTTTTAGCTAAGAAAGTTCCAGATAGTATAATTACTAACTATCCATTTAAAATCAAGCAATCAAGATAGCTTGAAAGTAATTTGATAAATTTTGATCATATTTGTTGTCATAACCAAGGAAAAAATCATAAACTGCGTTCAACTATAGCCATGAATCCACAGCTCTCAAACGCTTGGCTAATATCTTCACAGAACACTAAATAGAAATTCTACATGTCAGTTCATCTTCATCAAGAAAGTAAACATCAACAAACCAAGAAATCCAAAAATTTAGATCCTCAACTAACTATAAAAAGTTTTTTTTTTTTCTGCATTAAGCTTACTCTGGAAAGTTGTCGAGAAGGATTTCCACGGAGTCATCAAGGGGCCGACCAAGTTTCTTCTCCTCTTCTTCCTCCATTTCCTTCAACCACAAAATAGCATGGACCCTCTGCCTCATAATCCTGAAATCCTTCGCCAGCCTCTCGACATTATACACCTCCGGATTCTCCTTATGAAGCTTGTACATCTCCGTCTTCTCCGAATCTTTCAAATACGATCCCCTCACCCCGGGTTCCCTCACTTGCTTCAGCAGTTGACAAGTCTCTATCATACGATCCTTCCAACCGTCCACGAAAGCCTTATCCTTCCTATTGTCTTTCTCCACCATCCTCAGAATCTCGTCCAAGTCGTCCATCCGCGCAGCTTCCTCCATCGCCGTTGATTTCTTCGTCTGAGGCGGAGATTGCCCGGGGACTAGTTGACGTCCGACAGCTTCACCATCAAAATGATCCTTAGTCAGGCCAGTCGACCACGAGGATGCCTCATCCCAGTCGAAGCTGGACGGAGGATCCGAACCACCTTCCGAAGGAGTCTGGACGGAGGAATTCCAGGACTTGTCCCAGGAATCATCTTTTCTTCCTCCGGCGCCGGAACCAGAGGAGAAGATTCGGAAAGGTGTCGAAGAGGAAACCCAAGGAATCGGGGTCTGGAGGTTGCGCGAGAGACGGAAGTGAAGAAGGCCTCGAATTGCTGGAAGCATTACGTATTGAAATTGAGAGAGACGATGGCGCGAACTGTGGAGTCAAGTTGTTCTGCAGCATTCGTCCACCATGTAAGCGGAAGTGGAGCTTTCAGAACTTTGAACAAAATAGGGTTCTAAGCTTAAGCGATCCGGTAGTTTATTTGCTAGCCATTTTCCAATTATTTAAAATATTGTCACCTACAGTGGGGCTTCACTAAATAAAAAATAAAAAAATAAGAACTTATATTTTAACCTATGACCTGATCCGATCCGACATTATTTGAGTGATATTGCAGTAATTTCTAAATATTTTCATTTTGGGCATTTACATACATATCACCCCATTCTTATATTTACATTCTAGCACCTTTACTTTAATTTTTACATTTATACCTCCAAAAATTTTGACATCACATAAAAGATTTTGAAAATAAACGTTTTCATCCATAAAGTCGATGACTTAAATGAAAAAATTGATCTTTAGGGGTTAGATATGTAAATACATAAGAATTGAGTGGTTAGTCGTAATACCACTCAAATAATACAATAATAAAATCTAAATAAAACATTAGTAACACCGCAATAAGACAACAGTAGCATCATAATCACACTTATAAAACAACAGTCGAATACCATTGCATCCGTGTTTAGAGGTTATACCCTGCCTATTCGAAGCATCTAGTGGCCTTGGGGAGTCATCAAGCTCTCCCACACGTATTTTGCAAAAACAAGGATTTCAGGCCTATCTTCCTGTGTGGGGATCCGAGACACCCATCAGTGCCAATATCCCCTAAATTGAAGCCTCCAAAATATTCATTTTTATTTACAAGGTCGTATTTTAGTGATAGCTAATTTCCTATAGCTTCTGGATCAGTCAAAACCCTTTAATAGACGCTCAAGGTGAGATCTAAGGTTTTGAGCTACCCGAGTCCTATTTAGCCCCGAGTGGTGATTTCTACTTTGTGTGACCCATCATCGGTGTTCACGCCAATGTTAGAGATCTTATTTTCATTTTGTATGGTTTCCAGTAGTCTAGGGCCACATGAACGAAGTTGCGCACATCCGTGAGAGAATGTGGAAGAAAGTAAGCCCACTTGGGCACTCAAGTGCCCAAAATGAGCACCTCAGCGCCCAAGCATCAGGTTTGCACCTCCTAAGGAGGTGCTCAATGCTGCTATCGGTGCTCAAGCCCCCATATTGGGCTCCTTTTGCATCTGTTTCTTCCCAGGCCACCATTTAGGCACTATTTTTGCTTATCCTATTTGGCGCTTAAGCGCCTAGATATATTTGCACGATCTTTGCCAAACCGAGGGGGGTCCACTTCTACGTCACTTGTGCCCAACGAAGAAATGATGTACCGAGTGATGGGCACTTTTGTGCCCACTACGACGTCTAAATGCCCAGTTCATTTTACTCTATTAAATCTCATCATTTCAGCCTATTTCAAGTCAGATGATGGAGGGGACCATTTCAAGAAATCTTTGCATGGTCCCCATGAAGGTTATGGCATGAATCAAGGAAAATAAAAGGAGATCAAATCAGCCATTTGCCATTTTTTTTGCAAGGGGATGCTTCTTATGCCAGTTATCGAGCAGGTGAATGGCTAGGTGAGCGGACGATGCGGGATACCTTTCTGATGTGGCAAGCCAAACAAAATAGGAGGGATGCAGCTCATTTTGAGAATCCTCCACTAATTTTAAATTGAGAAGGGATATTTTAAGGAGCTTGAGAGAGGATTTTCTAGAGAAAGAACAGCTTATTCTTCTTCATTCTTATTCTTCTTAATTTTTTTTTTCTTTTTATGTTTTATCCTTTTTCTTTCTTTCTTGCATGAGGGCGCTTCTTGATCTCTTTTCTTCTTATCATATTTTATGAAAAAGAAAAGGAGGTTTCAGAGAACCTGGATGAGAGGAGAGAGTTTTGGAGAGAAGATCAAGCGAAGAAGGATACCTTCTTTTCTTCTTCCTTCTATTTGTTTTCCACCAAAAATCTAATTTTTTCATCCTTTTCGTTCTTTTCCACCACCAATCTTTGGGAGAGGGTGAGAGAGCTTGGAGAAGACAATAAGAGCGAGGAAAGTAGAGTCTTCTAGCTTCTGCTCGAATTTGGAGAAGGAAAGAAATCGTCATCTCCTACATAGGGAGAGATTTCTCTCACACTTAGGAGGAGGAGACGATCTACTCTCCTACTTGTAGAGAGCTTCGACTTTGTTATTAAGGACGTCATCAGACATTATGTAGGTGATACACTATTTCCCTTGTGTTTTCCTTTCCTTAGCTAGCCTTAGCATTGTCTTAGAGAATGATTAGGGCTAGGTTGTTGTTTTCCTAGAGAAAATTGCTAGAATAAGTAACCGTCGTGGACAAATCCCCAACAAAATTGAGCGATATCCTTACAAAAGCCTTAGCCCCAACCCTAAATGATCGAAATTTGTATGTTCCCTAGTTTTGGCGGTTACAACCCTCCATGGAGGGGTTGGAACACTTAGGATTTGTAGGATTAAAAAAGTTGTGTAGCTAGTTCATCCTACAAGTTGAGGGAAATTTTTCCTTTCAGAAATCGGAGGGCGAAATTCCTCGCATCCTTCGCCAAGGCCGGAGGTGGCTATGTCGAACATCCATGCATTAAAACCTAGGTGCCTATGCGAGAGCGTTAGGGCGGATATGGCTTGCTATCAGACGTTAGAACTTGCAGTGCTTCATATGCCTTGTCATGATGAGTGTCTTTGCATTATGAATGTGGCTTGTATCATACTAGTCTAATTGACTGTCCTGACCTGGTAGACCAATCACTTAGATCTGACGGTCGCCCCAGCCTGGTCGAACAACTGCTTAAGTCTGATTGGTAGCCCTGGCCAAGTCGACCGAACACTTGGGTTTGACCAGCCGCCACAACACGGTCGACCAATCACTTAGGTCCAATCGACCCTCCGCCCTGACCAACCCATTGGCTATTATGTCCCGAGTCGACCACCCCGATCGACTCAATGAGTCAAACAACCAACATCACATGAATGATGTATGCTTTGCATGTGCATTCATGTAACGATGCATGACTTGGTTTACATTCACACATATGTGCTTGAAAAAATAATTTTTGATGTGCATTTTGATGAACTCTTTTGCATGATACTTTACCTTCGGTGTGTCATATTAGGTGTCTCTTCGAGCACGGGCACTAGCGGTATCTCCCCCACATATGTATCACATGAGTTTGGGGCTCAATGCTCGCATTCCTTTGGTGATTGGCAGCTAGCTAAGCTAACATGTGATGTGTGAATTCCCTTAGAGGAGGACGCGCCCTTCACCTCTTGTGCCCCATTTGGTTGTCACAAACTTTACATGTTGTTCACTCAATTCAGGTAATGCCTTAGAGCCTCTAAACATATTGAGTGTGCAACATGTATGCATTTGAGTTCCTTCATTTCCATGTTGCTTGATGATCTTCCATAGTGTTTGCTCATACCCTAATTGAGTACTCACAGCGTTGAATCTTGCGTGAAGTCTGCTTGCACTTGCATTTGTTTGCATGCTTTGGTAGCAAGCCAAACTTAGTAGGTGAGTAACCCGGTGTCAAGCACGATACTTTAAAGAGCATTGTTCATCGGATATATCTCAGGGAGCAATGTAAGTTAAAGTATTGGGATTGACACAAGTATGACTGTGCTAAGGGTCTAAGGGATCTAACTTGTGTCACCTTGCATGTTACGGGTTTGCATTTAATGGCCCTATTTTAAAATAAGAAAATTATTTTTCTACTTATGATATCCATCCTAATTTTAAAACTATACAAATAGAAAGTTAGGCCATAAATAATGCCAACATTTTTTATAATCTATCTTGAGTGACATTTGTTAGATCCATTGGATTTCTAGGACGGAGCCTGAATTGGCGACCCTGTCATGGTCAAACAGGAGCCTTTGCTAGGGGGTGATGTTACCAGGTTTTTCTTGAATGTGTGGTTCTAGTACTGCAATCCTTTATTGTTTGAGTTTGCTTTGTCATTTTAATAATGCCTTTCAAACCCGCCTGGAGTCTAGTTGGATTTCATTTTTGATGACTAACATTCCTTCCAGTCTCAAAGCAATGTGGTCGAATCCCTATTTCTTGGTGGTCAAAAATGACATAATATAAATCTGTTGAAGGTGTTCTACATAGGTTTGAATCCTGCCTCATCAACAGAAAAAGTTCTAAAAGGGTGTCGATAAAGTTCGAGAAGTCTGACTCATCAGCAAAAAGACTTTTGAACCGGTCTCAATACAATGAATCACACTTGTCGTTTGAAGGAGGCTAAGGGTGAAGATAAGAGCTGTACGCCAATCCGGAGAAAAAAAATCATGGTTTTATACCATCGACCCACAAAAAGACGAATCAGGGGCGTGCTACTCGCACATTAGACCTGGGAGCGAAATGAAGAGATTTGGATGAGAAGTGGGTAAAGAGAGTGGAACTAGCACTTCGGAAGCAGGATAGGAGAAACTCACCCTTTCTTAGTAATAAGGTTATCTCACTGCTTTGACTAAACTTGATCGTGTTCCATCTCCGTCTCTTGATTATGTTGAGGTGGGAACCCCCACAACCCCCTTTGGTCAAGTAGCCCAAACACCTTAACGAGTGAATGCCTTTCCAGCCATGGAGCTTTTTGGAAGAAGCAATCTGTTATCATGCAATCTTCTTGAGAATAACGAAGTCATCTATGAATGCTCAAATTTTCATTTCTGAAGCAATTTTTCATGAAACTGCTCGAGTATAATGCAAACTGGATAAGCGAAGAAGTTGTTTTTTCATGAATTCTAGGCGATTGCAGAGGAATTAAGCATTCCTTTGAATGCAATGAGAAGATCTAGGGTAGAAAGCAGCTTCCCAGTAGCTCAAAGAAAGTCTCATCCTGACCTAAGGTTGGCATCGAACTCAAAGATGTTCTTTCCTCTTCAGGAGTATCGTATGAAAGTTGTTGTACATAAGGCTCTTAGCAGATGCTATGTACAGAGGTCTACACCTATCTTCTTTGCGTGTCTTCCCTCTGGTGTTAGTCGCTTAGTGCTACTTCCCTTGTTTAGTACCAATGGGGATTCTTGTGAGGTGCAAAACCCCGACAAAATAAGTAACCGCAGGGATACCCAATCACATGTTGAGCAACTTCAAGCTTCCTATCTACACAATCAATCAGATTGAAGTCCTGCAACGTGACTTCCTTTGGTCCCAAGGTGAAAGTACAAAAATCCACTTTTGTAGGGATTGATTATAGACATAAGCCTCTGAAGAACCTAGAATTTCTATATCGGCTTTCATTCACTCCCCACTATAAATTCATTATATTGTTAGGTAAAGAAATCTTCTTTAACAGATGAATCAGTGAATATTCTTAGTCGCTCGGAGAAAGGTAGCGAAGTACCCCTATACCCTTGTGCACATTTAGATTTTGTGTTAGGACACTTTAGTTAGATGGTGTGCTGGGCTAGAATTATGGTGCTAAGTAGTCATTTTCGATGTATGGCTAATGTTCTTTGTTAGTTTGGTTGCCCTAGTCAAACATCACTTTGCTTGTGCTTTTGTGTGTTTACTGAGCGTGGACATGTGCAATAGTATATTGTGGGTGGTTTTATTGCAGGGAGCCATGCCTAAACACACTTGCACACAAAAAGGAAGAGAAAGTAATGATTTGAATACTAAAATTTTTGCAGGTGCTGCTAAGCTCCTCCCGCCAGGCATAACTCATGTGTTGCATGATATAACTCGTGCTAACTTTTTTGTAGGTCGAATCTTTTTTTTATTATTATTTTATCATTTATTTGAAAGAGTCCTTAGAATCAATTATGTATTGAAAATAAGGTACGACACAGGTTTCGAGGGGCATAACGCACCAAACCACGTGCAGGGACCAGGAGCAGCTGCTCATGTCACATATCTTAATTCTGAATTTATATTCATTTATAAAACCATGACATAGCATGTATATGTGGAGTCCGACCGCATTTCAGCTGCTTGTGTCTCATACCTTAATTCTGAATTTATATTCATTTATAAAACTAGGACCGAACATGTATATGCGGAGACCGGCTGCTTTCCTTATTTTCCTAGGATATGTTGCCACCCAGCGGCACCGACCTCTATATTTTTTGTGCTTACCTTGTTTCTTTTATTGCAATGCAAGTGTTTTGCCAGTTTTGTCGTTTAATTTAGGCTCTTTAAGAACCCTAAATTATAATTTTTCTATAAAATCCTAATAATAAAACATTAAGATTAATCAAAATTTTAGGAATAAACTATTTCAAGATTTTAAAACTTACACTTACTTTTTGCATGGGCTTTGGGTCAGTTTTAAAACGGTTTGGATGCATGGTTATACACCCCATCATACTTAATAGAGCCTCGACGATTAGGACTAGATAATTGCATCATAGTGTATGCTCTGAGAATTCCTCGTGCTTCTTCAACACGATTAGCAAAGCATAAGTTTTTATACTTAGGCGGTTGTTTAGTATGATAAAGATGTTAGAGGCTTCCCCGACCCAGACGGAGAATAAGTCTTTTATGAGAGTATTTTCAGCTTTGTAACCAAACCTCTATTTTTCTCTTCCTTCTGGTGGCATCTTCGTCATTTATTTGGTAAGTATAAGCTCCACCTCCGTGAAATCTACCTTAATAGATCCAAGGACTTAGAGTTTCCTTCTTTTAACCTTAGGGCTACAGAGGTCTCCTTGGATGACGCAATTCAAATATTGTTAACAATGAGTCTCCGATTACGTTAGGTCGACTACCTTCACGATTAGGTAGACTCAGGGTCTGAGTGGCTTGGGATGATGGATCCATGTTATCCTAACCCGACTACTTCTACCCTCTTAGAGATTAACTCTACCCTTCCTGTTGTTGAGCCGTTTTGAGTCATGTCGTCCTTTTGTGACTTCGTTGGTATCATCATGACAACCCGATTACTGATGACCTGCTCCCTATTTAAGATATGGTGATTCACCCTCTGCCCTTATAGCCCAGTGAGCTTTGAATTATGAGGATATCTTTCATTTGGTTATTTCGTAGTTTCCACATGTCGATGAGCTGCTATCATTTGGGATGTGAGAGACTCACTCTCTGTCATATGGCTTAGCGAGAGCTTTGAAAGCATCGATGCATTCTCTATAAAATAACCCTCTTATGTTGTCCTATTTGTGTCAGGTTATGAATATAAGAGAATCATTTTATCAAGAGTATTTTTTCGTACCCCTCAAGATGTAATTAACCAAAAGGGATACGTTTCTTTAGGAGTGCTCATGACCCCATAACAAAAATATTCCTTTTTCGTTCTATAATTATGGGTGGCTTATGTAAGGATTTCTTTCACTGACATTGTGTTTTGAGGTATTTTGATTCGATCTTGTTCAGACGTATACTCTCGACCTATCACACGAAAATTACTTATATGTAAGCCTTTCATGTTTCTTTTTAAAATTGTTTGTCTTTTTGTTGTCGAATATCATTCTTTTCGATTCTTCTCATCTTCAAATCAGCTATATGATCCGAGAGAAATTTATTCAAATAAGGGAAAAATACGACGATGAACCAAAAACAACTTGTAATTTAGGTTTTATTATTATTATTTTTGCAGATCCATAATGCCTTACAAAGGTTTAATATCAACTTTGTCGAGAAAAAAGCAATAGTGTGTGTCCTCTAATAATGTGCAGGTTGGCATGCCTAATGCTTTGAGACCGAGAGAAAGACCAAAGAAAAGAACATACAAAAACTTTTTGGAAATCAATAGTAAAAAAACCAAAAAAGTCTATGCATGCAGCTGTTGTGGTCCCTGGGGTCACCATAAGACTACGTGCAAGAAACCACTAGATCAAACGAGCGGGACATCAACTAATTTTGATGATATTAATCTTTTATCTTATGAATCAAATATTGAATATGTTCCGAGAGAGGAAGTCAATTATAAACACGCACTTGTAACTTTTTTTGGCTGGTACATCCAGTTCAATTTTTTAGCTTATGTATTTGTTTTGACATTCTTGAGATGAAATGTCTTCTGAAGGTTTTTTATGTTTTTTATTGGATTCTTGATTATGAATGTAGAATGGGCATTATGGTGATATTCTTGATTATCTGTTTTTTCAACTTTGTGTTCATCTTTAATTCAATGGAATAATTCTTGCAGACATTACCATTTATTTTAGAATTAGTTGTTATTTCTGGTCTCTCAATACAGTCATCATCCTCAGCAAAAGATAAACACATTTGAGAAAAAAAATCCCCAATTGAAACATCACAAGAATTATCTCAAGTAAAAGGGAAGTAGGATTATCAATAAATTACATATCATTTCAACTCAAAGAGGAAAACAACATAAGTAGTAACATAAAGAGAAGAAAAAAAGAAGATAAAACACTTCATAGGAAAAAAAATATATATAAAAAAGAAGAGCAAACAAAACATATTTATATAATTACAACATGCACAACACGTTTCATCAACATAAGATGATAATTGTTACACATATTAAAACCATACTGATAGCTTAAGGAGGACTTACAGAGAGAATGTGTAACAAAATATCTAAAGTGCGTAATTACATTAAACCAAAAAATAACATAACATTACTTTTGCAACTGATGTTGCAGTTTAATACTTTTACAACCTTCTATAATCATATTTTTTAATACAGCGACACTAAACTCAAATAGTCAGAAATATAAATAAAAACTAAATTATTGCGATGGTCAAGACATGTGATGCTATCAAGATTTTAATCACAAATTTAATTCCTCATAATATCCGTTGATTAAATCTTCAAAATATTTTCCCTCTGTGCGTTCTCTGTCATAAGCTGTATCATCTCTTTCATCAATCCAGCTGAAGTAGTCGCACTCAAGTTCTATCTAATTTCAGAAACATTTGTAAAATTTTCTACCTTTCTTGCGACCTTTATAATTTATAAACACCGCACATCGTAAATTGCAATGACAATATACTTTGGGGAATCTGATGCTATTGGAAGATGACGATTGAGTTGAACTTATAGTTCATGATGTGATACTATCAAAAAATAATAAAATTTTGCATAAGTTACAAAAATAAGGCTAAATTACATGGATGGGGTGGAAAACATAATCATGCTGGCATTTACATTCATAGCATGCAATCCTTTATGTTTTTACATTTCTCACAACTCAACTTTCATGTTTAAACACAAAGTAAAGTACACTTTTTCTTGCATTGGTTCAATGCACCAACAAAGTATGGGTATGTAAATACGAAAGTTTGGGTGTGCTATACGTAAATATGAAGGTATTGTAACAACAGATTCTTAAAAGAAAAAAAAAAAACAATCAAATCTCAGAAATGTGAGATTAATATTTGTTTCCCCAACAGTCTAACAAAAATTCCTAAGAAATTCCTTCACAAAACTGTAATGAAAGGATCATTTTTAGTTACAATAGTTGGATGGATAAGTTTAGGATGTAGAAACCATTTAACCTTTTATATCTCTATACTTTGTTTGCTATAATATGTATGTGTGTGTGTGTGTGAGAGAGAGAGAGAATCAATAGAACTAAAATGACAAGGAAAATGGGGTGATTCTCTTTATAAAGGTACTCGTATGCCAAGCCAGGTAAAAACCTTAAAGCTAAACTAACAAAAGAGAGAAACAATATGATATAGAGATGATGAAAATAACAAATTCTCAAAGATACCATGAATTGCACTGAAAATAAGAAAAACGGGTATTAACATATAACAAAATCAAGCACCCGTATAAATGCCAAATTACAATTGCTATTTAGATTAGAAGCTCAAGCAAGCAAGAGTCCAAAACTTACAACCCTAATATAGGTTAGATAGAGATAAATTCACTTCTCTCCGTATATTAAAGTATATGCATATTTGAAAAGAACTTCACTTCCACAGACTTATGATGTACAGTTTTATATTACGACTCATTATGTAATATTTTCTTCCTGCCAAGGGCTTCGCGAGTTTTAAGTTTACACAACGCTTTTTTTGAGCTATAGAGGAGTTTGAGGCACGAAACACGAAAAATTATAATTTACTCTGCGGAATACGTAAAATCAGATGTTTTGGGTGCTATGCACATAAAAAAAGGTCACTATTATTTGAAAAAATAATCATAAAATATTTCTTCTCATGTATAAATTTATAACACAAAAATATGATAAATATAAATCTAAAAATTTAGATGCCAAACATATTATACATAAACATTATATGATATTAAATTTCCTCAAAATTGAGTTAGGATGAATTGTCTTGTATAACTCATAAAAATGAGTTATACTTTTTCGAAAAAAAATTGGCAATGATATTTCAATATTATTTTGCTCCAAAGGATAATATATTGGTTGAAAATATAATGAGAAACAAAATGAATTAATATAACTGAAAATAATATCTTGATGTCATTAATATTAGTGTAGAATTTTTTTATTCCTTGCTATTAAAGACGTGCAAGTGACTTTCATACCTCCTCTCAGTAACTAAAATTCCTACTAAAATGGGAGGTGATTGATTTTGCAATATCTTCAATTTGTATACTTATTCATTTATTATGTATAATTTTAAAATTGCCTTCAATTTGTACACCAAAGTATGCATGCAGGCCTTAAATTCATTTTTGATAATATTCTAAAAATTTTATGTCGATTTTGTCAAAAAAAAAAAAAAGAAGAAAAAAAGAAGGCATGTGAATTTTATAATGTGTATACTCGCAAAAAATGACTTAGCATTTAAAAAGAACATTTGGGATTTATATCAAATGATACAATAGATATTTTTGTTGCAACTATGGGTATGAATGAGCCAAACACTAGCAAGCTCTAGCTCCGCTCATGTGCTGCTCGTTGAAAAATATCATTGTTTGTGTTGACTCATTTTTTCGAACACAATTTTATTGATATTGTTTGTGTTGACTCATTTTTTCGAACACAATTTTATTTGTTTTTTTGGCTCGTTTGCTAGAAAATTGAATATAAGCATTTTGCGAAGTCATTTTGATACCCTAATTGTGCAGCCGTCGGGTTTTCAAAATTGGGCGAGATTTAAATATTATTTAAAAAAAATACTTATTATATATATATATATATATATATATATATATATATATATATATATATATATATATATATATATATATATATACTTCAAGCAAAAGCGAGTCAAACACGAACAAATAAATCTTTATTTGTGTTTAGCTCATTTATATAACAAGCGCAAAAATATTGTTCGTGTTCGACCCGTTTACTTAATAAAAGAATCGAACACAAACTTCTTAATGAACTAAACACGAACTGTTTGCGAACAACGAGCGGTTTTGCCAAACTATTTGCAACAAAGGAAAAAGTTAATGAAAAAATAGAATATTAAGGTCTCCCTTTTGCACAGCAACATCTCTAATGGGCTCTCACTCACCCCTACAGAACAGGTAATATCTTTCCTAACTAGTCTCATATCATTGATAAAGCATACTCAATACAGAGTTCCCACAACTGTAATGAAAAAGCGTCTGAGACACAAAGGAGCTCTTAATCGGTCAGCACAATCTGTTTAATTTTTATCCAATCCATTTTAAAAAAATTTTACCTTTTTATTCAACCAATATACAAACACAGCATATCTGATTCTGCAAAATGATCACATTCCTGTATCAAATTAAAAAGAATCAGATATTCAGAATGGCAATCACTCTCCTCTACTATTAGATTCTTAATGAAGAAACCAGCCATCTTTACAGTCCATTTCACATCCATAAACACAAAAGCTCATCAAAGGTCTTTCCCTCAAAAGCTCCTCCATTCTTCCTCCTTCCTTTCCATGCAATCTCGTGTTCCCGAAGCCAAGCCATCGAAGGCCCCGAAAGTAAGGATAAGAAAAGAACTCTATTGAATCAGCTGACAGTGCACCGCATTTATAAATATCAAGCCTTTTGATCAATCTTCTTTTGCCTTCAATATCCAGCATCAAGCCAAGAGCTCTAATAGATCCATCAGTTACAAAGAAGCAATGCCTAATACAGAGACTACTGATTTCCCTGCACATCTTCACAATCAAAGCAATAGTTTCATCCGTTACCCCAGGCAAGTAACCCAAGTCCAACTTTGACAGAGTTCCAACTATCACACTATCCTTCTTAAAAAGCTTTCTGAAACCTCGGTCTCCGATCCTTCGACAGCCGCGCAGACACAAAGTAGCAATTGGAGAACGGCCCAAACCAAGGGCCGATAAACTGCTATCGGTGATATCAGCTCCGCTTAGATCCAGCAAAGTCAGTTTACTAAGCATCGAAATTGAATTCAATCCATGATCAGCAATGCTTTTGCAACCCCCCAAGTCCAGCACTTCCAAGTTCTTACATAATGATAACGATTCCGCAGCTTCGCTGGTTAGAAGATTGCAGGATATCAATACCACTTCAACAAGAGAGGTTGATACAAAGGTAAGCCCATGAAATGCTAAGTCTGACAATAAATAGCCGTTGATGACTTCAAATCTTTTCAGGTTCTTGAAGGACTGCAGAATGGATATATAACCAGCATCTGTTACTTTAGAGAATCCTTCCAGCCTAATGGATTCAAGTCTTCTGCATCCTTCAGCCAGAACTAGAATGCCAACATCAGTTATTCTCCCGAAGACATTCGGTCGGCTCCGTGACAGAGCAAGGCGTGTCAGTCTTTTGCTCGAACTTAATAACTCGAGTCCAGCATTTGTTAGGTCATTGTGCAGAGCTGGTTTTGCCGATGGATTGTCTTCCAGACATAGGACAGTTAAATAATGCAAATACATTGTAATGGTTAGAATAAGTCGATCCGTAATGACATTTAGAACAAGTGTAAGTGATTGCAGCATGAGACAAGAACGCTGAGCATCTATTGTAGAAGGAATATTTTTATCTATACTAAGTTGATTGCTTAAAATAAGCTCTGCTGCTTGCCAAGTATTGATAGGTTGCCACAGCAAGGTTTTGAGAGGTTTTGGAAGGACAAGGTGCATGTTATCAAATCCACCATGATGATGATATGGAGTATGAAACTTGATACTTAGAGACTGAACACGGTAAAGAGAACATAAGAAAACAAGTTACAAAGCGCAATTTGATAGAAGCAATTGTAAGGAATATTTTATAATTAAAAAATGTTGTGGATAATTTCACCTCTAAGTGGACGCATTTCTTGAACATCTTTTCTATGGATTTTTTGCAGTTACAAGTAAAATTAGGTCCATCTCCACAGACCAATTCCAAACTTAGTATTCTGAAATGAGGCAAACGATAACATACTGAATAAATGCAAGGACATATATGAACGCATAATTTCATGAAGCTAAAAAACCTTCAAAATCATCCTAATCCAAAACCTAACAGTTTTTGGCTAGAACATGTGAGGATTTAACATACAAATCATAATATATTGATAGCATTATATAATACACTATAAAATAAAGGTTGGTGACATAACAAAGTGATGCTTCAATGTACAGAATAGATGATAGATCAGAGCATCATATTTCTATTATCTAAGCAAAAAATGAGCATATGATATTTGATTTTAGTAGTGTTAAATTGTTAATTATTCATGAATATTACTAGAAGATCTAGTGATAACTATATTTGATAAATTTAAATGACTTGTGTCTATATATCAAAAGGCTGGTTATGAAATTTATGGTTGAGAGGTTAAGATGCAAAAATGCTTAAAAAATACAATGTAAGAGATATTATGGCAGAAAAAGATATTATAAAACAACAAGTAAACAAACTTTGCTATATGTATCCGAGTGTTGAAGATTTGATGCCACTGATAAGCCAAATTGTTACAAAAAATAAAATGTCAAGATGGATAAGCCAAAAATGTAGAATGCATTGACTGAAATTAAATTAGAGGGATAGTGAGAGTAACAGCTATTAAAGATAATATAGTGAAGCTAGACCTATGCGGGTTGGGTATTATAAAATATAGAGTAGAAAATGCACTAGTAAATCTTATCATAATGGAAGAATTAGTAGGGGGGAAACGAGCTAACACAAATAGAAAATATATAAAAAGATTTGCATAAAATTGAGCTAACACCGAATTTCACAATTAGTAGAAATGAATGGAGAACATGAATTCAATAAACCAACCAAAAATAGTGAGGAAAAGATTAATGATGATCATTATGCTAATTCTTACTTTTGAGGGAAGCGTAAAAATAAAACAATGACAACAACAAGCCTTTATCCCACTAAGTGGGGTCGGCTATATGAATCATTTTTCTTCATTGTGTCCTATAGAGTGTCATATTTTCATTTAATTCTAGTAAATTAAGATCAATTTTTATACAACATGCCTAAGCCTTTTTAGGTCTACCTCTATGCTCCTCAATATAAGTTAAATATAAAACATCTACTATCCTAGCTGGGCCATTAGATGGTCGACATTTAATCTAATCAAATCATCTAAAGGCAACTCTCTCTAATCTTGTTTGCCACTGAAGTTACTCCAACCCTTTCACATATATATTCGTTTCTTATTTTGTCTCTAAGTGTAAAGCCGATCATTTATGTGAGCATTCTCATCCCAACAACACTTTTAACTTAATTTTATGCTTCGCTTTTACAGGCCAATATTTTGTGCCATAAAATATTGCAGGTCTCACCACCATCTTATAAAATTTACCTTCAAATCTAAGCGGTACTTTTCCGGTATTTTTTTTTCACATAATAGGCTTGATGCATTCCTCCACTTCAATCATCCCACTTGAATTCTACTAATAACATCCCCATCTATCATAACACTCTGAACAATCTATCCATGATATCCAAAACATTCACTCCTTTTAATGAGATAACCCGTTATTGCAACCCCAATCACTAAATCTACTACTAATAAATTCCGTAGATTCAATTCTAAATCTACTCAAACGAAAGCCCTTAGTCGCAGAAGTTGACCCCCATAATTCAAGTTTTCCTAAACTCTCTAGTCTTATCCACAAGAAGGATATCATCAACAGAAAGTATACACACCAAGATACATCCACCTATAAATGTCCTGTAAGATCACCCATAACTAAAGCAAAAAGATATGGGCTCAAAGTCGATCCCTAGTGTAATTCAACTGAAATTAAAAAAAAAAATTACTTACTCAATAATCCTTGTGTTTGAACACAAGTAACGACTCCAACATACACATTTTTAATGACTTGAATATAAGCCAATATCAATACATTTCTTTTCAAGAACTCTCCCAAGTACTTAACTTGGAATCTTATCTTAAGTTTTTTTCTAAACCAACAAAAATCACATGTAGAACCTCCTTACTCTTTATGTACACCTCTATCAAATCTTTCAATAGATATATACCTTTCGTAGCATACTCGACCGACATGAATATAAACTAATTTTGAAAAAATTTTGCATCGTAATATTTTTTCAATTACTCTCTTTCATAGATTTAATGCAAGATACATTAATTTAATTTCTTTATAATTTACACACAGTGCAACACTTTATTCTTAAAAATAAGAATTAATAGACTATTTATCCACTCATGGGCATCTTTTTAAGTTTTAACATAATATTTAGAAATTTAGTAAGACAAAATTCCTAGATCTCGTAAACATTTCAACACTTCTATTGAAATATCATCAAATCTTACTATTTATTCACACTTCATTTCCTTTAAAGCATTCTCAACTTTTGTTTTACCAATGCAACAATAAAATAAAAAACTTTATTATAATTTATGATATTAAAATCACTAAATTCGATCGAATTTTCATAATCTTTATTGAAAATTTTATCAAAATTTCTCACCCACCTATATTAAATATCCTCATCTAAGAAAAATATTTTAAATTTTTGACCCTTAATATATTTTACATAAACTAGATCTTTACTTTTTTTTTATCCCTTTGCTTATTAACTAGTTTATACATATATATTTTCATCTCTTTATTATCTAATATATTATAAAGATCACTTGAAGCATAAATTTTAGCATCATAAATTATTCTCTTATACTCCCTACAAAACACCTACATTTTTTCTAATTCTTAAAATTTTTATATCTAAACAAATCTTTAAAATAATTTTTTTATTATTTATCTTTTCACGTACATTATTATTCCACCACTAATTTTTATTCATAAGAGTTTTTTTCTTTTGATTCTTCAAACACTCTCTTGCAGTTTGTTTAATATTACTTGGTACTTTATCGGACATAGTATTAGCTTCTTCATGAACATCCCAAATATTAAAATCTTAAATTTTACTCATAAAAATAATTTCATTTACCTTTTAAAAACCCCGGTCTAATTTTATCAAAATATTTCATTGTATTTTTAATTTTTTAACACTTCATCTAAAAATCCATAATCAATAATCGATGTTGGATACTTAAATTATTTACTTAAAATGACCTTGCATACTTTATAATATCAACAATCCATATCATCTATTTTTGTCATACATTAATCCAAGCATTCACATTTTTATGATACATAACTTGGTTATCAGCAACATTTTGCTCCCTAGCATTTGGATTTAGACAACCTTTCTAACTCAATTTCAATTTTAGTGAATTTGCTTTAAGTATCCATAATATTACCTTCTCTCACAAAAATCATGATCCACTCAATCATTTTCATTTAATTAGTTATAATGACCTCTACATATTGATTTCTTTATACAATAAAACCATGCATTATCTTACTTCCTAGTTTATATTTATTTATAATTGTTAATATCATAATAATTAAAATTGGATTTCATACACTCAATCCTTGTTCTATTAAACATAAGCCCGTCTGAACTCACATTTCAATTTATTTATAATGGCCTTGCAAGGCAAGATTTCAATATAAATGATATTGCATTTATAAAAAATTATCACTATATTCTAACTTATATGACGTTGTCACCAGGAATTTTTTTTTATTCTTGTTGAGTGTCAAAACAAAGATTTACTCAAACTTATACATATATTTAACCAATTATAAATGCATAACATCTAGCCTACTGCTCTCTTCTTGAGATTTTTTGAATTAATTCCATCAACCTCGCTATTGGTGCATCTCACTCTCCATCGCAAAAGGTTCAAACTACAAAACCCAACTAAGTTGTTTGTGAGGCAGCTTGGTGGAAACAAAGGGCTAAGGTATGCTGGTTGCAAGACTGGTACTCAACAGCAATTTTTCCATTCGATGGCCTCGGCTTGGAACAAGGCCAATAGAATACATAGCATCCATAATGCCCATGGGGAAGCCGTGAGCGAACAACAGGCTATTTTGGAAGTGTTCTTGCAATTTTTCAGGTCTAAATGGCAGTGCAATACACTCGTTTTCTCCAATTGGCCTATTCTGAAAAGCATTCCCCCACTTGTGATACCCCATAACAACCAGCTTGTAGAAACAATGGAGGAAATTCGGGCTACGGTTTTTCAGATGGGACAGAATCGGGCTCCTGGCAGTGATGGTATAACTGCCTCTTTCCACAAAAATTACTGGAGTATTGTCGGGAAAGAAGTCATCAATGCTGTGAACTGTTTTTTTTTTATTCTGGGTGCGTGCCGGAGCAATGGAAGGAGACACTTATCATGCTGATACATAAAATTAATAATACTACCACTCTGGCACACCTTCGGCATATTATACTGTGTCAAACAATTTATAAAGTTGCTAACAAGATTCTTGTTAATCGGCTCAAATGTGTGCTTCCTACTATTATTTCAAAGGAACAAGCTGCCATTGTTCCGAGCCGCTCTATATTGAATCATTGTCTCCTTGCGCAAGGGGTGATAAACAATTCAAAACTTATAAGGCCACTTCGGGCCTTATGGTCCTCAAAATTGTTATGGAATAGACCTATGACCGGATGAGTTAGGATTCCCTTCGTGAGGAGTAAGAGAATGGGATTTCATGAAAATTTCACCAATTGGGTTCTACAATGCACATGTAGGCCACAATTTTCTCCTTATCAATGGGCAGCGGTCGCCATGGATACAAGCGGAGCGTGGTTACAGACAAGGTTGCCCCCCGCTATTGCCATATTTATTTATCCTTAAGTTCTAAACTTCTTTATCTAGCTCTGACCCAACAACCAGGAAATATTGGGATTCAGCTTAGAAGATCGGGCCCCCAACTTTCCCATCTCCTCTATGCTGACGATGTGCTCCTTGCAGCTAAAGTTATTATGGAGACCACCTCAAATTATTGTGAGTGGACAGGATAACGGATTAGCAAACACAAATCTACGATTTTGTTCAGTAAAGCTGCCCCATGTGGAAGAGAAGAAAGCTTGCTAAACTGCTGAATTTTCATAAAGTTGAGGAATTGCAGTATCTAGGCGCCCAGATTTGCCTTCGACAGGCCACTAAAGCCGATTACAGCAAGATTCTTGTTAGTGCTGCCACTAAGCTTAATTCTATATGGTTCCTCTCACTTGCAGGACGAATTACAATTCTCAATTTGGCTTATCTTGTGCTCTCTATATGCCTGCTCACACATACCGAAGTGCCAGAAAATGTTTTGGCTGATCTGGAAAAGAATGCCTGCAATTTTTTATGGGGGAAGGGTAACGGGAGAAGTGAGCTGCACTATGTTGCGTGGTAGGTTCTATGTAAACCAACTAAAGCTGGCGGTTTGGGTTTCCATGCAGCCGTGGATTGGAAGGGACCCCTACGGGCTAGGCTGGCTTGGAATTTCCTAACCCAAACTAATTCGCTTCTCCACAGACTTTTGGCCCATATAGTAATGATCATATGGATGAACAGAAAAAAGACAGTGATTCCACTGCCTCGAACAATCTATAGGATGGTGCGAAATGCTTGAACAAGATTATCCGATGGAAAGTTTCAAATGGGGAGCGCATTAGCACTGTCACACAAATGGATTCTGGATAGACAATTGGATCAATGTACCACTTTTGTTAGCATAGAAATTGATAAGCAATCCAAGGTTTCAGATCTGATTACCGATAATACATGGAATATTGAGAAACTCCAGCAGCTTTTTGGGTTGGAGCTTTGCAATATTATTCTCAACAGCCCTTTGCTAAGCGACCAACCAAATGACATTTCGGAATTATGAAAACAGCTCTCCGGTTATACTATTATAGCTAATGCGTATCAGGTGGAATTTGGTCATCTTTAGGCTACACGTGTGGCTCGAGAGACTTAAACTTCAGCCCAGGGAGAAAATATTTTGGTGGCGGCACAGCCTTGACACCATTCCTACTAATGATCAGTTGGCCTTGCAAGGCTTATCTGAATCGCATCAATGCCTATGAGGCTGTGAATGTGTGGAAAACACTAACCATGTTACTATTAACTGCTCATTCTTAATGGCAGTGCTGGATAAACTTCGGGCTTGGGGTTTCAACATTCCCATTTATCATAGCTTTGAGAAAGTTATTGCCAACTTTCAAAGAATCACAAGCAGGCGTATTCCTTTGGCAAGTATCTACTGTAATACGGTTTACCTCTGTTGGCGGGTGAGGAATGCCAAAAAGAAAGCTTAAACCACACCGCACTCAGACAACGGTTGCTTCCAACTTTCTCTAAGTTTATATCCGACCCTCACTTTCCTTCACCTATGTGGAAATGAAGGCTATCTTATCCGTCTGGACTTCTTGAGGAAGGGATGTTTGAAGGCAAGGGTGTTATCATTGAAGGAGATAATTCAAAATTGATCAACCTTTTCAAAGATACGACAAGCAAGGTGTGGCAACTGCAATTTCCAGATAATCCAAACAATGGTTTCTTGCTTCGACTTAAACAAGTTTTATTCTTTCATATAGACAGGGATAGCTATATAGCAGCCCATACTTGCGCAAAAATAGATTTAGATAGTGATTTTCTTTTACATCATGTAAATGCTTTTGATGTTCTCTTATTGGTCTTACAGGAGGATAGTGCGCACATTGTAAAAGTCCATTGGGCATATTTTTTTACTTCTTTTTGGGCCTTTTGGTGCCGATATTTTGTAACATCTTTTTATTATTTAATACAAAATGTACACCGTTCAAAAAAAAAAAAAAAGTAAAAAAAACTAAGTTGTTATTAATTTTTATGGATCAATATTCAAAAACATAGAGCATAAATAATTACAATGACATTTATAAAATCTACCCCTTACATAATATTTTCATATCACATAAAATTTTAAATCATTTGTCCATTTTATGCAATTTAATTTAATTCTACAAAATTATCCTCATCTACATTCTTGTTCATTTGTAAATTTTAGCACACTTAGCAATGCAAGTATTCTTTGATATACTTCCATCTTTTGTATCGAACTGATTTGTAACAATATGTCTACAACACATAAATAATGCTTTAGTTTTTTTTTTCGTCCAAAATGAATTCTTCAATTACCTCCCCTGAAGGGAGGGGATTTTATTGTACTAGCTAAGCTGAAGCATTGATCAAATCCATCCAATGTATTCTTCTATAGGTTTCTTCAAAAAATTTACCTACTTTTGGGCCATTAAAGGCATTTAACAAACTAGGTCAACAACCGTAATGGTTAGGATAAGGCTGTTGAAGATGAAAAAAAGAATGTAAAATTCCACCTAAATTCAGCTTTAGAATATATAAGTTTGATCTTAATGCCTGCATATCTTTAATTTCCCTTCAAAAGACTGAAAGTCCTCAGGCATGTATTTTGAGCCTATTGCACTTCCAAAGGAATATAAAATCCCCAACCATAGAAGCCATCTGACAACCATATTTCTTTCAAAGATTACCTGGATTTTATTATTTTGCATATCTTCAATCAAAACTACAGCCTAATCAAGATTGCAATCCAAAGAGAAAATTTACATTAGATTCTCCATTTGCAAGCCTTTCCAGAGAAGAAAGTCATCCAAAATTGCTGATTACATAAATAGGGAGAATGCAATATCTTATTTAAACTGAGAATTCTAGATATGGAGTAAAAAAGTTTTTAAGTTCAAAACATCAATATAGAAGATCTCAACTAAGACTTATCATAGTGCTTCCATACCTTAAATTCAAGCAGTATTGACCAATTTCACAAAATATGTAAGAGGACATGTGATAGCATTTAAGTAACACAAGTTCCTCTAGGTGTTCTTTTGTAAAAATGCTGACCGAAGAGTCATCTAACTGACGACAATCCAGAGTTAGGTTCCGGAGACCAAAACTATCACTCAAAATTCTGTTTAAGATCTGCATCGTAGGAGTAAATCCCTGAAATATCCAGGCTAAAATCAGAATTGAAAAATAAGCAAGGTACAATAGGATGCTTCAGCATGAAACATGCTTCCATGCTCATATAAATGATGAATTTTAAATAGTCTACATGACAACAAAAGGATAGCATATCAATTGTGATACACCGAAATACATACTTTAAGTTGCAAGATACATGCTTGATATAGAAACTAAAAATTAAACAATAAAACAAACGAACAAGATTGTAACCCAAGTTTATATAGTGTTTACTATTTCTACATCCCGCTAATGGATGAACAGATTGTTTCAACGACCAGAACATTGCAACGAAATCTCAAAACATCTATTCAGAGAAAGCCAAATTTCAACGTGATTCCTACTAAAATGTAATCTTACGCCAATGATATAGGACAAAATCAGCAAACATGCCAATATGTCTTATTTGGATTTGCCATTCTGAATATGTTAGACTCCACCATAATAAGATTATTTCTGTAGTAAGAATGTAAACTAGTGTTTCTTTATAGACTATCCTTTCACACAAGACCAGAAAATTATGAATGATTTTTGGTTTAATATTTTAGTTGTACTTAGATTACTTTCCATACACTTGTATCACGCTATCATTTTATCACATGTTAAGTCCTACATAAATAAAAGAATTGTCAAGATTTTGCAATATTTGAATATTGAAACAAATTACAGATAAATTTGATTCTCAATCTCATTTCTTCTCTGTGTTTGGTCCCCGGATTCATTTTTCTTATGCCCTAATCGGCATGAAGTGGTACAGAAATAGAATAGCACCTTTTTGTTCATTTTCGCAATAGCATCATTGCATTCCTCTATCTCCCGCCCCTCAACAACCATACCTGACATGACCTTGCCCATGCATTGAGCCCATGAGCCCCTGCCCAAGTCAGCCACATTGCTCACCCTACAGGAATTCTACATAAACCTCATGGTCGTCCCACAATGACACATTGTCGTGTGCTGACCGTCAGAACCCATCATCTACATGCAAACCGCCACAATAAATCCAAACAACCACAATTCTTCTATGCAACTCACTTCTCTCCTTTCACTAACACTTGTATTGCCCCACCCACAATTTCACGTCCACACTGTTTTCGCCATACTTGTCAATGATAAATAAGGCATTATACACAAAAGTCCCTTGAAGCCATATCAGATAAAGCATGGCATAGTGCAAGCTATTTTTAAGTATAGCACAAAATATTAAAAATTTATGAATAAAGTATTAATAATTCAACAATATAGAAGAGAAAATAGCATAAGGCAAAAGCATTATCAATGTCATATAAATAGTAAATGAGAATGCATTGAAATATATGTCACTGCTATCATGAAGCTCTCATATTTACCTATGTTGAAAGGAATATCATACATCCAATGAAAAAACATTTGGACAGCTCTTTCTCTCATCTACTTTCTTGCATCATCCATCTTTTCTATGTTTTCCACTTTCATTACGTCCCCATCTAACAATATTTAAGACAAAGAAGGTATCCACTGGCCCTTCAACTTTTGGATCCTTAAGCATAGATGTCATTGAACTTTGATTACAAGTATTTGATTTTACTGCATGATACCTTTTTGAAAGTACAAGTTGTCCAGGATATGAAATGTCACCATCTATCACTATATCAAAGTCATTAACTTCAGCAATATTATCATGTGGTGGTGGTATTCCATTAATTTGATCTTTAACTTCAGCAGTATTGTCATGTGGTCGTTCGCGTGATGTCACACAGCTCTCGGTCGCAGGGCTTCCCGACAATTCTCGCTTTGACAATATCCTAACCGCTCTCAGTTTTATAACATCCCTACGCATCTTGTGAGTCTTGCATCCGTTTTTTGCTCACCGGCATGGCATCTCAGTGAGCTCATTTGAGTTGTCTCTCTCGCTCGCATGACATTCCAACAACCACCATTCAAGTTGTCCTAGCGCCTTTTTCTCAATTATCATCCCGCCTCCTATGCAGCTTTTTAGTGCCACATTGCCACTCATTGTGCGACCACATTCTAGCGAGAATTGTCGGGAAGCCCTACAACCGAGGATCTCGAGTGATTCCTCCTGCGTTCGTTTGTTCGATCTCATGTGGGCGCGATACTTTAGCTGCTAATCGAACCAAACTATGCCCTAGAGAGGTTGTATATTTATTATTATCGTTGGTGTTGTTTTTCTTATTATATTAAATCATGTAGTTAATTTAGCGTGGGTCATTGCCCATGCAGAAACAAATGGCACACCATATTTTTGTTGTGTCGCGCCACGTCATGTAGATGGCGCCGAGAGATTGGTATGCGTTAATTTGTGCTATTGACATATAAGAGTCCATCAAAGTGAGTTGTTGACCCACATATCCCTGCCACTAAATGAAGTGTTTGGGCGTGATGAAATCGACAAGATTCAAAAGCGGTGTCGTGTGATCGAACTTGAAAGCATTTTAGCATCGCCTAGGCGTTGAAAGGAGTTGCATTCATAAAAACAAATTGCACAAGCACGTATGGATCGTCGAGACGGTTCAAAAGAGCCTATTTGTGCATGAATAAGGCTCCCTTTGATCTATGTCAAGTGTTTGAAGTTTATATGAAATTAATATATATGCTTTTATTTTAATATTTATATTTATATTTATATTTATATTTATATTTATATTTATATTAGTTAATATTTCCATATATATTTATATATTAATTAAGTAAAAATTCAAATTCATGTTCCCTTTCATAATATTCTCGTAAATGGAGATTTAAGAAAGTATTGAGTGAGCCTTTAAATAAATAAACATGTGTGTGTGTGTGTGCGCGTATTCTCAAATAAAAAACTTATTTCAAATATTTGAATCAAAAGGTAAATTCAAAGTGGAAATAAGTTGAGCATCACATCTCTTTCCCCATTAACCCCCCTCCATATCTACCCTCTAGGCAGCCACGTCTCTCTCTGTATCTCTCGGTTGGAAAATCATAAATCCTCCTATCTTTTCAATTACTACTCATTTCTCGCGAGCCAAAAATGAAACCAAGAACTCCCTCCCCTACAACTTTCCTTCCGATTCCACCAACTCTCCCGATTGTCGGCCTCACATCCTGCGCTCTTCCACGACGCAGCAAAACTCATACGACCTCCACATCCCTCCTCACTCTCATCTGCTCTCCACCCTTACAGCAAAAAACCACACCTCACAACCCTGCAAGTTCTTAGCTGCAACCTCTCACCTACGCCACAGCGCCCCTCATCCCTCCTTCGCCTAAGCCTGAACAACACCGCCTCTCCCACCTCTTCAGCAGAAAAACCAAAACAACCCTTGCCTCCTGCCCTTCCATGTCGCAGCAAACAAAAAACTGCAGGGCATCTCCCTCTCTCTCTACTCCGTTCGATTCTCTTCCTCTCTCCTGCTTTCACGTAAACCTGCTTGCATGAAACACATCTCCTCGCCACAACTCCACTCAGCACTTCCCCTGTCCCGAACCAAACACCCTGCATTCCTTCCTGCTCGCCAGAAATCCCCTCCATTTCCTCTCATCCTTACGCCAAGTGTGGCGCGCCACCTTTCTCCCTTTCTCCCTAGGCCAACCCACATACCCACCACACAGCAACCTTTTTCAGCTACATACTGAACACCTCTCCAGTCGCTCCTGTCTCAGGCAACAACCGCCGCTCCAGCAAACAGCCCAGCCCAACTGCACACCTCCCCTCCCTCAACCTGCCATCTACCCCGGTCTCTATCATTACACAACACCCAGCATCATGTCATTTAGCTTGCACTCCGGTAACTGTCTTCTCCTCCCCAACCGAAAAACCCAGCAACACCCCCAAGCCCACATGCGTCTCCTTTTCCCTTCTCTCAAGTCACAGTATACTCCTCAATTTCTCTTATCTTGTTTTTCTCTCTAAAAAGAAAAAAACAAAGGAGCCAAAAAAGTGAAAAAAGAGAAAATATTCCTTCAACCTGCCATCAACATCGGTCTCTATTATTGTGGGGCGTTTGCCACTATAAGTAGAAATCTATACACACTTTTATTAATGTGGCGGGGCGAAGCTCGCATGCAACACTCGTGAAATAGTAGATAGTTCAAATTACGTACCATTTCATGCATTTCTTTGTGGCGGGGAATTTCTGCCATACATGTGCTTGTATTCTTTTGTAGGTTATACCCTATAGAGGATCAAGTCTAACCGCCAATTTAAGTACAAGTACCTGCTTTTGTTAGCACATCAGAAAAATCTATTATAATTCTGTGTTTGCTATTTGCAGGTTCAAAAATCAATACACGTTTTTTTTAGAATGGTGAGATGAATACATTTTGACTGCGGTACAACGACCATACATGCCTTTCTAGGTATGGTAGTTAGGCCAACTTTCCCGATGTAGCCCCCAATGTGGGGATGATGCAGAAAACTGCCCAAACACTGCCAAATTTTTCAGTAATTTGGGACTCAAAAAAAGTTGTAAAAAAAGAATAAATTTAAAACAAACATCTGAACAAAAATGTGGCAAAATAAGAGCTATAAATTATAGATGAGAATAATGAAAATGCTGAAGAACATGACATCATTTGCATCAAGCGAATTTCAAAGATCAAAATTTAAACCTTTGTAAAAGCCTATACAGTAGACTTGATATGGCTTTTTTTTAATGGACAAGCGAGATGTTGCACTTCTTGTTAATTAGATGAATTAAAATGCCTTGAATTAAAAATAGATAACTATAGACTTGTACTAAATTTTAACGTCTGCTCATAAGCAAGACTGGGACTTGATAGCTTTCCTTTGTGTATAAACATGATATATTGGGCATTTTAAACTTCAAGAATTTTGAATCAAGCAAATTGAAGTGGTGGTGAAATAAATTAAGGCGACGGTATATCGCTAGCCCAAACTTAATGCTCGGTTAGCCTCGTCACATAATCATATAAGAATAAATTGACGACACCTTTCAATACCTAAAAGAAACCCTACTTTTCACTTGCCACTGAATCGCAACACTCTTACGAGTAGATAGAAGGCATTACTTGAGGGCTTCACGTTAAAAATTTGCATTGTTTCATAAGACATCTTTCAATTTAAACAAGCAGTTCTAAAAGACGTATAAATCACCTTAAAGCAGACAAAATAATTTGAAATAGCTAGAAATATGAAACTAAACACCCGTAAGTGCTCCGACCATCATGTGGAATGATCGATCATGTCATCTGAGAATGTTGCGCGGGCTTAAATTGAATTAAAATTTTAAAATATCTCATAGTTGTTGACAAGGTTCCTTCTCATCTGATTAAGTAGACCAGAGATTACAATGACCCGGGACAACGGAACTATGGGATTTTTATCAAGTGCGTCATCATTTCCCTCACTATATGCTCTTAAGCTCGCAATGATAATTTCATAAACTTTAATTTTTAAATTTTTTGTTACAATTTACTAAGTTTGACATAATGCCTAATGACTAGCCTTAATCGTAAGTGTTCTTCTGCTATCGAAAGGAGTAATTAATCATATGGGCTTATGCCTGTAGGAAGCCTTGAACCCCAAATCTTAAAGTCGTCGCAAAATGTGGGTGAAATCCCCGGGTAGTGCCTTATCTTTTATCCCATCAGTCTGCTGAAAATTTAAACCAAAACCTCATGGTAAACTCCCACATTATCATTTTCCTTTTTTCTCTTGAAGGAGGATTGGGGTATTTCGATCTTTCGAAACTCACATGAGTCTATTAATTTGATTCATTAAGATATTTTCTTATACTAAAATGATATATGTGCTAACGAAAAAATAATAATAATAATAAGATGCAAGTAGCTTGAAGAGACTCACCCCCTCGTCGAAACATATTGTTTATCCCTTTGAACATCTTCTCATTCGATATCATCGAACGATTAAGAGAGATCACGAGAGAAACTATCATGCCCTAGCAAGGAAAGAGAAGGAGAAGGAAAGCTTTGTGTTTGCGTGCTGAGGAAGAGAAGGAAAGCTTTGTGTTTGCGTGCTGGGGAAGAGGAGGAAGAAGTTGTGTGCGTGGCTTTGGATCGAACAGAGAACCGAAGCCTCTGCATGCGTTGAGTTCATCAAGACCGAATGAGAAGAACCGCGTGCGCACAAAGGAAGAGGAGGAAGAAGAAAATTGTGCATGCTGTTGAGTTGGGTCGAAGCTGAAGGAGGAAGAGAGGATCTTCCTACGGTGCTCACGTACAGGAAGAATAAGAGAAGACAACTCGAGCTTCTTTGTATCGAGTCCGGACTGAAGGAAGAAGAGAGGAATGACATTGTGAACGCTCTATTGGATTGCACTACAATCGAAGAAGAAGAAGAAGAAAGGAAGGAAGCTAGCACAGTTGAGCTGAAGGCAGGAAGAAGAAGCAGGGAAAGATCCTTTCGTGTGGGTTAGGACAGGCAGAAACTTTTTATTTGAAGTTATGTGTAATAATTTAATTAAATTCATATATTATTAAATAAATGTGTGAGGGTATGTTTAATTAACTAATGCAAAGTTTTATTAAAGCAGGACACTAAATATAAGAATTTTGGCCTAGAAAGAAGAGTTGGCTAAGTGGACGAGCAAGGGAGGAAAGAAAACAATTTGAAAATCCCTTGTGTTATTATTGAAATTAATGATATAATATGCTAAAATAATTAATGGTAATAAATTTTATTTAGATTATAAAGGGTGAAAGAATCTGATAAATCCTTGGGATTGAAGAAGACAAGGGATCCTAAAGCTAAAATAGATTAGCATTTTAATAACTCTTTTATATTTAGATATAAGTTTCTTTATGATGTAATTCTTATAGTTATATGCACATCTAATTGGTTTACGTGCTAAGAAGCGAAATGAAGGGTAAATTACCTCAGCCGTCTCTTAAAGCTAAGGTAATTATTTTCTTATATGTATTAAATTTAAAGTTTATTAAATAAACAATTTCTTTAATGTTTTAGATAATTATTTTATATTTGTATGCATGTTGTAGCTTTAGAATGAAAGGAAATAAAAGTTAAATATTTAAGTCATATAGGGTTATCCCCGAATGACACTAACAGGGGATGCAATGTAGCTGTGCACGTTAAAGGAAATGGTAAAGGTGCGCCTTCAGGTGCAGTTTGAAGGTACATTCGGGTACATTTTTTTGGTGTCTTTGAACACATTTTGAGGGTGTCTTCAGGCACATTTTGAGGATACTTTTAGGTATGACATTAATCTTGTGATGGCTATTAGAGATGTTAAAAATGATTAATACTTGAAGTGAAACGGGAAGAGATAAATTTAAAATTTTAATGAATTAACTGTATTTTCTATTGGTCATTCATGCATAGCATAGCATAGCATATAAAATTAATGCATTATTAGATTATAATTACTCACTAAATTTTACTTACAATTAAAATTAAATGTTTTCTTCCAGGAGAATGAAAGTTCTAGGATATATCTGACAGGAGAGATTTTGTTTACCAGAGGAGGGCCATTGTTGTTATGTATTTTCTTGATGATAGTTTTCTTTATTGTTTCTTTCGATTTTTTATTTACTGTTCGGTACTGGATTGAAATGTTATTTTTAGATGTTATTGTTTTTTTAGGCTTTCGAATTTATTACATTTTGTGAAATAGTGGCTCTTTAATATATTGGAAGTTCCTGAAACATTTTGTGGATAGTTAGATGTTAATACGGTCCGACAGTAATACCCGCTTTAGTTATTTCTAAGCACCGGACCAGATTGTGACAAAAGTGGCACCAGAGCATTTATGTTTAATCAAGATCTAAAAAAGTCATTATGATGATTAAATTAATTTGTAAGTGGCATGAACGAAAGATTAAATTGTATCTAATCATAATTTTCTTATGTCATTTCAGAAATATGAAAAATCGAGGGGATGAAGCAAGAGATGCTACTGTAAAAGTTGATGCACCCCCATAGATTACTATGAATTTATAGACATTTACTGATATGATGACTGCAGTAAAGCAACTGATTAAGAACACTCAGACTCAGGCTAGTTTTAGTGGAGGTCAGATGGATAAGTACCTGAGATTATTTCAGGATATGAAACTGCCTCTCTTTTCTAAAGGAGGAGATCCGGTAGATGATGAAAACTGGCTACTGAGAGTGGAGAAGATTTTGGATGGATTGTCTTGTCCTCCATATAGGATGGTTACACTAGCTACTTTTTGCATTAGAGGGAGAAGCAGATAGATGGTGGCGTAGACAGCTGCAAGAGAAATTTGAGGGTAGAACCAATCAAATGATTCAGTAGGATGAGTTCGTAATACTTTTAGAGACTGGTTCGTACCACTGTCCGCCATGAGGGAAATGCAGGACAAGTATATCAGATTGGTACAAAATGATCGCTCGATTATGCAGTATGAAGATGAATTCACCATGTTTTCAAGATATACACCTCAGTTGATCCCTACTGTAGAAAATTGCTACTTATTTTTGTCCGGGCTCAAGGATGTGATTAGACAGTCATTGATTTCTCTTGGAATCAACGATTACTCTGTTCAGGTGGAGAGCTCTGGGAGGATTAAGCTAGATCTGGAGGTTACTCAGAGGAGGGTCATTCAGAAGAGAAGAAATTCAAAAAGATCCAGATTTCCTCAGAGCTCTCAGAGGCATTCTTTTCATTAAGTTGGTACAAGTGCTAAGAAGGCTAGATCCAACATTGTGGGCACCCAGTTCGAAGTGAAGAAGTTTGACAAATGTGGAAGGACTCATAAGGGTGTGTTTACTGGATCAAACACTTTCTTTTGGAACCACCAACCGAGACATATGGCGAAGAATTGTCCAAAATTGGGTTCCGGCAGATTCCAAGAGCAGTGTTGTACCACCTCAGAAGAGCTATGGTAAATCGCGGGCAGCTGAATCTTCAGGATCAGTGTTGCCAAATAAAAGGCAGACTCAGTAGACTGTTCAGCCCAAAGTGCATGCATTATCACAGCAAGAAGCTAATGACTCCTCTAATATCATCACAAGTATGTTTTCCTTTTAAAAATTTCAAATCAGTGCACTTTAAGCATCATATGATTCATGTCACGTCATACATAAAAAAATGATATATATATATATATATATATTGGAAAGGGCCGTAGGCCTATTGCATTGAAATTAAAAGAGGGGTACAAAAAAGAGTAATATAAGAGGGCCCAAACAAAATTGAGCACATCCAAAAAGTAAAATAGAGCTCTATCAGAGTGATACAGAAGATACAACACACAAACTAACAGCTAAAAAGGACAAGGTTCCCAAGGCTTCCCTCGCACTAGCGATATAAGCACAGCTCTAACTCGCATTCTGAAGAGCTTCCCCAATACAAGGGGAAACCAGACTATCGTCCATAATATTTCCAAGGGGGATAGTGCCCCCCGCTTTCTTCTTCCTCCGGGAGGTAAACACTTGTCATTCTTCTTCAGTAGACCGGAGATATGCTTTAGTGGCAACAGTAACTGATTCACCTCCAAGGGGGATAGTGCCCCCCTGAAGATATGGGCCTTCCGTAGGTGGGTGGAGAACTGGAGGAGAAACCAGGGCCCCCCTTTCATGGAGAGACGTATGATCTGTAGTCATAGGAACAGAAGGAGCAGAAGGCGATACAGAAGTCAAATCTTTGGATTGAATATTAATATCCACATGAGTATTTGTCTCTTCCCTGTCTTCGGTCATATCATGGTGGGGAGTCTGCTCTCCTCCGTAATAAGTGGGTATCCGATGTGGAAGTGTAGGCTGCTCACAGTAGAAGAAGGAGGCGGAGCGATGGTCTCATCCCGACTATCGATGGGAACCGCCACAGTACTCCTCCACAAGTTGAGCCGACTCAATCCGATCCGCAACGAGCGGTGGGTATCTACGAAGGGGATGGAAGCGGGACATCCGACGCGAGAAATATGTGGTCCAATAGTATTGGCACGTGGAGGTTTGAGGTTCGGATGCAATTGGTAACACTGATGGGGGGAGTGTCCAAACATACGACAGTGGGTACAGTAAAGAGGCACCTGTTCTAATTCTGTTGGCTGCCAGAATCCTTGATGTTGTGTGTCAATCCAGAACTCTCTCGGAAAAGGTAGCGTGATGTCTCGTTCTATCAGTATTCTCGCCTCAGAAGGGCGAGTCAGATGTTCTGTGGGCGGGTCGGATTGAAGTGGAGTGCCATAGACCTTTGCGAAGGTAAAAAGAAGCTCCTGATCGTAGAGGTGTACCTGCAGATCTGGGAAGCGCAACCAGACGGGGATGATGGGAGGTTCAGTGCGATGGTCAAAATCCACCGTCCATTTCAGCACCTTCATCACCCGATTGTCGATGCGAAGTGTTCTTCTAGCAAAACCCAGGTGTAATCTCCATCATCTGTCAGTTGGATGAGAACGTGCCGACCATCCAGTCTTCCAATCTTCCAGCTTCCAATCAGTTTCATCTGCTCAAATTCCTTACGGATTAGTTCGAGTTTTGGGTTACCATAGAGGAATTTGCCAACTAGAAAAAAACGGCAGGGTGCAGCGAGGATGAAGATCTCTTCATCAGTAAGAAAGATGGCAGGTTTGCCATATTTACGGGATGCTTTTTTTAGGAATCCTGATTCAACTCCTTGCGTGAATGCATCGTGAAATCGTTGCGGAAACATGTTGGAACGTGAAGGAGCGTGGGCGGGCTTATCGCCGGCGAGGTCGTTGGCGTAAGAACGACCCGAAGCCATTTCAGCGACTGCGCAAGTCGATGCGCAAATCCCGTCAAGCTTGCTGCAGGATCACAAACCCTCAGGCACAGCGAACGAGACTCCGAACAGCAGGAGACGCAGGGATGCGATCTTTGTAAGCGTCGAAAGCAGCTCGAGCAGCTGCCGTCGCAGATGCCGGCGCAGCTGTCGAGAGGCACGGACGCAAGAAAGCGCGAAGTTCCGTGGCCGGCGAAAATCGACGACAACAACGCGAGCAAAGGCTGACGAGGAAGACGACTCGAGGAGCGGTGGAGCAGACGCTAGGGTTCGCCATTACGGCGAAACCCTAGCAAGGCAACGAGGGAGACGAGGGAGAAGCACATAATAAAACACTATCTTTCTTCGTAAAAAAAGTATATATATATATATATATATATATATATATATATATATATATATATATTAATAAGTCAACTTTAATGTTTAATGCTATAATTTTAATGATAAGTATTATATATATTCAAAGCAGACCGATAAGAGTACCATTTGACTTAGGAGCATCACATTTTTTATAGCTGATGAACGGGCAAAAATGATGCAATTGAATGTTATTTCAATGCATGTGATACTATCGGTGAGAATGTCAAATGGTGTTTTTCTGGAAGTTGATCAATCATGTGAGGTGGCGCCTATGATTGGTGAAAAGGATTTTAATGCCCAACTTATTGTGTTGTCTTTACTGGAATTTAATGTGATTTTAAGCATAAGATTGAATGTCTGAAAATTTTGTCACGATTGATTGCAATAAGAAGACTGTTGATATCAATATACCTGGGGAGGCAAAAGTTAAATTTTCTAGTGACAAATAACTGACATCCATGATAATTACCTGCATGAAAGCTTGCATGTTGTTGAATCATGGAAGTCAGGGTTCTCTTGCTTAAGTGGCAAATACTTCTAAGGAAGTGAAGTCTTTGAGTGATATTCATGTGGCCAGAGAATATCCAGAGGTGTTTTTGGAAGATTTATCAGGGCTACCACCAGTGCGAGAGATTGATTTCAATATTGAGCTCTTGTCAGGTTTTGAGCCTGTATACAAGGCACCTTATATAATGGCAGTTAAGGAGTTGCAGACGCTGACAAGCCAACTATAGGAGTTACTTGATAAAGGGTTTATCAGACCTAGCACTTCACCTTGGGGAGCTTCAGTGTTAATTGTGAAGAAAAAAGATGGGAGCTTAATGATATGTAATGAATACAGGGAGTTGAGTAAACTCACAGTTAAAAATAAATATCGACTGTCGATTATTGAAAATTTGTTTAATCAGTTAGAAGGGGCTTCAGTATTTTCAAAGATTAATCTGATATCAGGTTATCACCAACTGAGGATTAAAGAAGAAGACATAGAGAAGACTGCTTTCACGACTATATAAGAGCACTATGAATTCGTTGTGATGTCATTTAGACTGACAAATGTCCCAACAGTTTTCATGGACCTAATGAACAAGCTCTTCAGGCAGTTTCTGGACACATTTGTGATCGTCTTTATAAATAATATCCTAGTGTACTCGAGGGATTAAGTCAGTCATGCAGATTATTTACATATTGTGCTACAGGTTAAAGAATAATACACTTTATGCAAATTTTCTAAATGTGAATTTTGGCTTAAAAGTGTGACTTTTCTTTAGCACATTATCAGTGAAGACAACGTATTTATTGATCAGAATAAGGTTAAGGCAATTGCAGATTGACCAAGTCCTACTACTTTTATTGAGGTCAGAAATTTTCTAGATCTGACTGATTATTACAAGTGATTTGTCGAGGAATTTCATAGATTGCTATGTCACTATCAAGATTGACTCAAAAGGCGGTAAAGTTTAACTGGTTTAATCGTTGTGAGGAAGCTTTTCAAAAGTTTAAGGCTTCTTTAATGTCTGCTCCAGTTTTGGTCATTCCTTCCGGCTCTAATGGGTTTCAAATTTTCAACGATGCATCTTTGAGATGTTTGGGATGTGTGCTTATGCAGCGTGATAGGTTCATTGCTTGTGATTCACGACAATTGAAGAATCATTAAAAAAAACTATCCTACGCATGAGTTGGAACTTGCTGCAGTTGTATTTGAACTCCAGATTTAGAGGCAGTATCTGTATGGAGTTAGATGTGAACTTTTCACAGACTACCAGAGTTTGAAGTATATCTTCACTCAGAAAGAGTTGAACCTGAGGCAGAGGAGATGGCTGGAATTTATTAGAGATTATGATTTAGATATTCAGTATCATCCAAGGAAAGCTAATGTGGTGGCAGATGCGATGAATAAAAAAGCTTCAGGTAATTTGGACTATTTATTTACACAGCAGGAGCAGTTCATTAAAGATCTGGAGAGTTTGAGGCCGACTATAATTGATTATGATGATGATAGTATGACTCAGTTATATCAGTTGACGATGCAGCCAACTCTAAAGGGCATAATTGAAGATTCTTTAGCCAGAGAAAGCAGTATTTAGAAAGCCCTAGAGCATGTTCAGGCAGGCAATTTGGAGAGAGATATGATATATCATGATGGTATATTGAGGTATAAAGGCAGGGTTTATGTTACAGATGTTGATGTCTGAGGAAGAAAATTCTGGATGAAGCACATTTATCAGTATATATCATTCACCCAGGGAGAAATAAAATGTATCAGGTTCTAAAAGAAGCATTTTGGTGGTCAGGGTTGAAGAGAATTGTGACAGAATTTGAGGTCAAGTGTCCTTCATTTGGGCTAGTGAAGGTAGAGCATCAGCATCCTGGAGGTTAGTTGCGGCCTTTGTCATTTCCAGAGTAAAAATGGGAGGTGATTGTGATGGATTTTGTGATTAGTTTTGCCTATATCTAGTCAAATCGACTAACTAAGTGTCCATTTCTTACCTATTAAACAGACATATCCAGTTGAGAAACTGGCCAAATTATATGTGGATCAAATTATAAGGTTGCATAGAGTGTCGAAGTCTATTGTCTCCGATAGAGATGGCAAATTTACTTCCAGATTGTGGAAGAAAGTTCGGGAAGCTTTGGGCACTCGACTGATTTTCAATACTATCATTTGACCCTTAGACAGATGATACAGTCAGAAAGGACTATTCATACTTTGAAGGATCTACTACTAGAGTTTGCTTATAATGACGATTGCCAGGCTAGCATTGGGATGGCTCCATATGAAGCCTTGTATGGAAAGAAGTGCAGGACACCTCTATGTTGGGCTGAAACAGGTGAAAAAAAGATCATTTGAGCTTATTTCGTTAATGATGTTACTGAGATGATTATACTAATCAGAGACATAGGGCAGGGCAAGAAAGAAGAGGGCCAAGCACATACCTGTTGAGTTTGAAGTTGGAGAGTTTGTTTTCATCAAATTCAATCTATTGAAGGATGTACAACATTTTGGGAAGGCAGCAAAATGAGCCCCATATTTGTTGATTCATTTAAGATTGTGGAGATGATTGGGAAACATAATGTTTTCCACATTTCTTCACTGAGAAAGTATATTAAAGATGAAGCAGTAGGGTGATAGCAAACTCAGTTGACATTCACCCTGATTTAACTTATATTGAGAAATTTGAAAGGATTCTGGATTATGACGTGAAGAAGCTGCGGAACAGAGAAATTCCTTTTGTGAAGATTTTACAAAAGCACGAGTCTAAAAAGGATGCTACTTGGGAAAAAGTTTTTGAGATGCAAGAAAGATATCTTCAGCTTTTCTCTTGAGGTATGTTTAATTTCATGTTTATTTTCAAATTTCAAGGACAAAATTTTTATAAGAATGGGAGATTTTAATAACAAGAAAAAAATAATAAAAATAATAATAACAATAATTATAATAAGAATAATAATATAAAATAAATAAGGATGCAGGCGGTTTGAGGAGACGCACCCCCTCGTCGAAACATACTGTTTATCCCTTCGAATGTCTTCTTATCATTGAACGATTAAGCGAGAGATATCTAGAGAGAAACTAAAACTGTTGTGCCCTAGTCAAGGAAGGAGAAGGAAAGCTATGTCCTAATCGAACGGCTTCGCCTATTGTTTGTGCATGTTGAGGAAGAGGAAGAAGAAGTTGTCTGCGCACAGAGGAAAAGAAAAAAGAAGAAAAGTTTGTGCACGGTTGAGTTGAGTCGAACCCGAAGAAGGATGAGAGGATCTTCCTACAGTGCTCGCGTACAGGAAGAAAAAGAGAAGACGACTCGAGCTTCTCTGCACGAGTCCATACCGAAGGAAGAAAAGAGGAACGGCATTGTGCACACTCCGTTGGATTGCGCTGCAATCGAAGAAGAAGAAGAAGAAAGGAAGGGGGCTTGCACGATTGAGTTGAAGGCGGGAAGGAAGGAACGATCCTTTCATGCGGGTTAGGGCAGGCCGAAACTTTTTATATGAAAGTAAGTGTAATAATTTAATTAAGTTCATATATTTTTAAATAAATGTGTGAGGGTATTTTTAATTAATTAATGCAAAGTTTTACTGAAGCAGAACTCTAAATATAGGAATTTTGGCCTAGAAAGAGGAGTTGGTGAAGTGGACGAGCTAGGGAGGAAAGAGATCGACCTGAAAATACATAAGATAAATGTTAAACGTTATGTTATTATTGAAATTAATGATATAATATGCTAAAGTAATTAACGTTAATAAATTTTATTTGGATTAGAAAGCGAGAAAAAATCTAATAAATCCTTGAAATTAAAGTAGACAAAGAATCCTAAAGCTAAAAGAGGTTAACATTTTAATAAATCTTTTATATTTAGATATAAGTTTCTTTAGGATGTATTTCTTATAATTATATGCACATTTAATTAGCTTAGATGCTAAGAAGCGAAATGAAGTGTTACTTACCTCAGAGATCTCTTAAAGCTAAGATAAGTAATTATTTTTTTATATGTATTAAATTTAAAGTTTATTAAATAAAAAATTCTTAAATGCTTTAGACAATTATTTTCTGCTTGTATGCATGTTGTAGCTTCAGAATGGAAGGAAATGAAAGGAGAAAGGGAAAAATAATGTTTAATATCTTTAAAATGATGTAATTTAAATGAAACGAAAGTTAAATATTTAAGTCATATAGGATTACCCCCAGATGGTACTGGTAGGGGATGCAATGCACCCGTGCACGTTTTCGAGTGCAATTTGAGGGCACCGTCGGGTACATTATTTAGATTGTCTTAGAACATATTCTAAAAGCGTCTTCGGGCACATTCTAAAGATACATTCGGGTGTTGCGGTAATCTTGTGATAACTATTAAATAAGTTAAAAACAGTAAATACTCAAATTGAAATGGGAAGGGATAAATTTAAATTTTTAATGGAATTAATTGCATTTATTATTGGTCATTCATGGATAGCATAGCATATAAATTTAATACATATTAGATTATAAGTACTCACTGAGTTTACTTACAGTTGAAAAATGTCTTTCTTTCAAGAGAATGAAAGTTTTGGTTGATATGTCTGATAGAAAAGACTTTGTTTACCAAAGAAGGACAACTGCTGCTAGGTATTTTCTTAATGATAATTTTCTTTACTATTTATGTTGGTTTTTTATTTACTGTTCAATACTAGATTGAGATGTTATTTTTGGATGTTATTATTTCTGGATGCTTAAGAATTTATTGCATTTTGTGGATTAGTAGCTCTTTTATATATTGGAAGTTGTTGTGGATAGTTACTTACATGTTAATATTGTCCGACCGGAGTACCTGCCTTGTTAATTCTAAGCACCGAGCTGGGTCGTGACAATATAATCTCTTCAGTGTACATACTAACTGACCGACCACCTTGAACGCAACATTGATATTACATATAAAATAGTTGTTCATAATTTAATGGAAGTGTCCCCGCAACAATTTATTTCATTCTAGCCCATCTTTGGACAGACTAACATCCCTCTTTTTGTCTAAATTGGACAAGATGTTGCCACCAAACTCCTACTCCACCTTTTAGTTTGAAAGTTTCGTACCAAACTTTTTCATTCGCTGGAATATCTTTGTATTCAAAGAATCCTTCAACAACTTGATCTTAATCCAAGTAAGCCTAAATATGTAGATGATCATAAAAATATTATGTCTATTTTACCTTGCATTATAAGGTCTATCAATCTGAGAACAACTACCAGCAGGATGCTCATAAAAAAGATTTTTCTCCTCTAATTCAAAATCAAAGAAGTTAGATGGTTAGCCAACGAGGGAGTCTTTCATCATAGAAATCAAGATACTTTGTGTGTTGTGGGCGCCACTAGGGCTATAAACAAGCCGAGCATGAGCTGTCTCATGCTCTTGTTCGAAATTAATTTTGTTTGAAATTGGCTCGTGTTCGAAATTACTCGTGAATAGTTGAGTTCGTATTCAACTCAATTTACATATTTTTATTCATGTTTGGCCTGTGTTTGACTCAATTTACATATTCTTGTTCATGTTTGGCTTATGGTCAGCTCCAAATTAACTCTTTTAAATTAATTAGAAAAATAAATGTAGAGTGTTAATTTCGAACTTGTACCATTCCTATGCAATAAAAAGTGCATAACCACATTGACCCCATAGGATGAGATGATTTAAACTTAGATATAAATGTATAAATATATTATTATATAAATAATATATATAGTTTCCTTATTTCGAACTAAAACAAGCTGAACATGATCGAAGAAATAATTGACTTTGCTTGACCCATTTATAATTCGTGCTTAAAAAATTTGTTTGTGTTTGGCTCGCTTACTTAACGAATTTATTCAAACACGAGCTACTTAACAAACATGAGTTGTTCATGGATAACGAGCTTTTTTATAGCCCTAGGCGCCACAACCATCAATATGTTTGTCATTCAAAATGAATTCACCACCCTTGATAAAGTGGAAGTTTGTTCCTCACCTATATAACAAAAAGATGAAACTCGGTGATGAGAATATCCAATCTCCATTCCAAGGGGACTTCAGCTTCGCGTAAATATTCCCATTTGCGAACAACATCGCGAGCTGGGTGGTTACTACCATCTGCCATTCCCAATTATCACTCTTGATGCCAATTTGATAAACATGCATGTTGCAAGGCTAGGAGATGTGGAAGAAACTAGAGAAATGATATTTCATAAAACTGAAAAATACTCTCAACAAAATACCAAAAGCCTGCCATCCTCTGCTCTCAAGAGAAATAAATTTCCACCACTCATCAGCATAAGTAGCAACTCGATCACCTGCTATTTATAAAACTAGTAAATATACTTAACTGAATTAAAGGCCATAGCTTGAATTCAGTATTAAAGAGGTTGAGTAAGTAAGCATAGGCTCTGCTGCTACATCATTCCACTTGAACAACCGTTGAACCGGAACAACACTCTTTAAAGACCTTTCAATGCCAAGATTACTCGCTAGAGGTGGTCATCAATATTGTTTATCTCGATACGACTATGATGGAAGTAGAAGACGTGCGCTCAGGAACATAAAAATCAAATTTGCTCTCTATTGTTGTAACCATTCAAATTTGCATCCACAACCAACTAAAAATTTTGTACAGGTTTCCAATTTGAAAACAAAATAATTTCTAGGAACATCCATTATCATTCCTATATAACCACATTATTATATTTTTTGAATATCTATTCAAATTTTTTCTAAGTATATTCATCCACCCCCCAACCCCACCGCCCCACAACAATTTAATGGAACGATAATGGATGTACAGGTTACCGACCACCTTGAACGCAACATTGATATTACATATAAAATAGTTGTTCATAATTTAATGGAAGTGTCCCCGCAACAATTTATTTCATTCTAGCCCATCTTTGGACAGACTGACATCCCTCTTTTTGTCTAAATTGGACAAGATGTTGCCACCAAACTCCTACTCCACCTTTTAGTTTGAAAGTTTCGTACCAAACTTTTTCATTCGCTGGAATAACTTTGTATTCAAAGAATCCTTCAACAACTTGATCTTAATCCAAGTAAGCCTAAATATGTAGATGATCATAAAAATATTATGTCTATTTTACCTTGCATTATAAGGTCTATCAATCTGAGAACAACTACCAGCAGGATGCTCATAAAAAAGATTTTTCTCCTCTAATTCAAAATCAAAGAAGTTAGATGGTTAGCCAACGAGGGAGTCTTTCATTATAGAAATCAAGATACTTTGTATGTTGTGGGCGCCACTAGGGCTATAAACAAGCCGAGCATGAGCTGTCTCATGCACTTGTTTGAAATTAATTTTGTTTGAAATTGGCTCGTGTTCGAAATTACTCGTGAATAGTTGAGTTCGTATTCAACTCAATTTACATATTTTTATTCATGTTTGGCCTGTGTTTGACTCAATTTACATATTCTTGTTCATGTTTGGCTCATGGTCAGCTCAAAATTAACTCTTTTAAATTAATTAGAAAAATAAATGTAGAGTGTTAATTTCGAACTTGTACCATTCCTATGCAATAAAAAGTGCATAACCACATTGACCCCATAGGATGAGATGATTTAAACTTAGATATAAATATATAAATATATTATTATATAAATAATATATATAGTTTCCTTATTTCGAACTAAAACAAGCTGAACGCGATCGAAGAAATAATTGTCTTTGCTTGACCCGTTTATAATTTGTGCTTAAAAAATTTGTTCGTGTTTGGCTCGCTTACTTAACGAATTTATTCAAACACGAGCTACTAAACAAACATGAGTTGTTCATGGATAACAAGCTTTTTTATAGCCCTAGGCGCCACAACCATCAATATGTTTGTCATTCAAAATGAATTCACCACCCTTGATAAAGTGGAAGTTTGTGCCTCACCTATATAACAAAAAGATGAAACTCGGTGATGAGAATATCCAATCTCCATTCCAAGGGGACTTCAGCTTCGCGTAAATATTCCCATTTGCGAACAACATCGCGAGCTGGGTGGTTACTACCATCTGCCATTCCCAATTATCAATCTTGATGCCAATTTGATAAACATGCATGTTGCAAGGCTAGGAGATGCGGAAGAAACTAGAGAAATGATATTTCATAAAACTGAAAAATACTCTCAACAAAATACCAAAAGCCTGCCATCCTCTGCTCTCAAGAGAAATAAATCTCCACCACTCATCAGCATAAGTAGCAACTCGATCACATGCTATTTATAAAACTAGTAAATATACTTAACTGAATTAAAGGCCATAGCTTGAATTCAGTATTAAAGAGGTTGAGTAAGTAAGCATAGGCTCTGCTGCTACATCATTCCACCTTGAACAACCGTTGAAACGGAACAACACTCTTTAAAGACCTTTCAATGCCAAGATTACTCGCTAGAGGTGGTCATCAGTATTGTTTATCTCGATACGACTATGATGGAAGTAGAAGACGTGCGCTCGTGAACATAAAAATCAAATTTGCTCTCTATTGTTGTTACCATTCAAATTTGCATCCACAACCAACTAAAAATTTTGTACAGGTTTCCAATTTGAAAACAAAATAATTTCTAGGAACATCCATTATCGTTCCTATATAACCACATTATTATATTTTTTGAATATCTATTCAAATTTTTTCTAAGTATATTCATCCACCCCCCCAACCCCACCGCCCCACAACACCCCACCAACCCCCCCCCCACCCCCCCCCCCACCACAACCCAAAACCACCAGTTTTGCCTCCCCACATCTCCTTTCAACATCTCCAATATTCCACTATTTCTTCAATATCCCATGTGTACTAGGTCTTACAATAAGGGGTAATGACCCTCACTTCAAAACTGACTGTGACTTCTTTTCACCTCCTCGTAAAAGCTCTATTATCCAAGTAACATATGCGCTGTATTGTAATCTTGAAAGATTTTGCACCAAAGAACTTTATAAATAACGCATAATTTAAGTAAAATATTCCCTACACACATAAGAGGTTCCAAGGTGTATCCATGTGATTACAATGCATACAGATTGAGAAGACCTTAGAATGTTGTTGAAGCTGCTTATATTGTTCATATAGAAGCGTTGTTTGTACATAAAAATCTTATAATTTTGAAAAACATTAAACTAGTTATGTTAATTAATCACCAAGAACTATGATAAATATTATAATCATTCTCTTAGACCTACTTATCATACTGATCGATCCCATCAACTAGGAAGCAAAAACCAAGATCATGATGCCCAACTATAATGACAAATCTCCTACTTTAAGTACCATCGAACTACATAATCTTCATATTATCCAAAATCCCAGGATTCTTACACTAGTATGATGATCATCAATCTCCTAAATCTTCAACCTACCAACATTGATATTAACAAATCTTATGTAAACCAATCTCTCATACAAAGCAATGCAAGGATCAAAATCGCGAAACATCAAATCTTGCAAAAAGAGCATTGTCGGCCGCTTAAAGTTGCGTCTTTTTTTTTTTTTTAATTTAATGGATATATGCATATTAGTTTTGAAAATAAGATTTTTTTTTAATTTTAGAATATTAGAATGAGAAATGACGGATCTCATTCGTTTAGCAGTTTGAATGAACGAGCGTAATATCGCGAGCAACGCATCTATTCCGAAGAACAGACACCCTACTCGACAATATCGCTCGATCAAATAAACCACAAAATTCATGACATCCAGTTACGATGCACGAACCTTTATGTGGACCGACAAATTCCCTATTTAATACGGAAGAATTAAATAGGGTTTATATTATCTAAGTGTCTTTAAAACTCCCTATGAGGCGAGCTCTATAGTTAATTACCCCTCAAACGACCGAAGTCACTCGAGAGAACTCTCGATTTAGATCGCGGGTTTCTATCTTCACGAATTCAAAAGGTAGGGTTTTCGACGAAATTTGGTAGTAGGAAATCCAATAGGTGAAAGGCGCAAGGAGGAACGATTATTTACGGGTCGAAGAAAGAAGGGTAGGGGATATCACGGATCTCGGGAGAACCTCGATAACGTCCCGGACTAGCTATGGTTGAGAGCTTTAAATTTTGGAAAGAGATTTATTTTAATTTCAATCCTGCAAATTAATTATAGGAATTACGTTTGCATAATGTCACGATTATGCAAACTACACGAAAAACGGGAGGGCTTACGTCGTATCGGACGACAACCTCGAAACCTAAGCGAGTTAGGGCTATATCGCACGGAGAGGGCGTGCAAGGCTAAAAGAACAGGTGAGGATTTATGCGCGACTAGGCGAACTACCTCGAAGTCACAGGGCTCATTATTTAAACTAAAGAATGGTTTTCTTGATGTCGACACGGGTTTTCTTGAAGAAGATGGCCGTCTTTGCCCACCGTGCTCCGAGCTTCACGTCGTAGCGAGAACCGCGATTTAGATTTAAAGGCTTAAGTTAAAGTGAGCGTGCGAGTCATTTATTATTTTTATTGCAACGAGTGAGTGTGTACAGTACGATGGCATGAGTAGTAAAAGAAAGCGATAAACGAGAGCATGCTAGGCTATGCGAGAAGTAACGTCTTATAACGAGTAAAACATGTTGAGCGGGAGAAAGTACGGGAAGTGTAAAACATGCTTAAGCAGATACGTATCTGAAAGAATGCACTGACTAAATATGAGAGTATGTCTTTGAAAAGTAAAATATGCTGAAGCAGTATAACGATAAGGAAAGTAAAAGCTATCACAGAGAATCAGTATGCTTTCGCTATCCTCATCACTGTATATTGCACATTTCTTGTTATTTTATATTTTTTATTATATTTTTCTTATTTCCTACAGACAGATTTGTCGATACTAAAAGAGCAGGAGTAGAGTAGTAAGTGAAAACGACCTAGCTAAACGGAGATCTTATGGTGTGTACAAAGAAAGTAAAGTCCGAAAACTCAACGAGTAAAACGAAGGAAAACGGCGAGAAAGCGAGGAAAATCACGAAGAAAACAAAGAAAGTCGGGAAAGAAAGAAAGAAACGTCAGTAGAAAACTCCGAGAAAAGCCACAAACGCAAGACAAAAACCGTAGAAACCGCTAAAAGCACCGTGAGAAACCCACGAGACGACCCGCTAAACTCATGGCGAACCATAAGAAAGCCATGGGCCTCTGGAAAGAAAGACTCGTAAGCACGGTGGTGTTTCGGACTCGGAAGCTGTGCTAATGTCCGGACTTGAGTGCTCGACTACTGAGGCCGACTTTCTGCGGAAGGCGATCTAATCCGACTCGAATAATCGACCAGTGGACCTTTATAAATCTTCACACACTTCATTTTTTTGTTTTCATGCAAGCAAGACTGTAGGTAAGTAGGCTGTGTAGTAGTGGAGGTAATTTTGTATTTTTCAAACATATGTATTTTTTTGTTTTAAAGTATTTTAGTCCACGGGTTGACTATCACAATAGGACTAGGCTACGAATATTAGGATCGTCGGTAGTAGAAACCCCGAGGACGGTCGAACGGTTCCGTGATTCCTCGCTCTACTCTACGAGTCTGCGAGTCGGGCGGCCCCGTTCTATGGCTCTCGTAATTTTTCTCGTTTTGCGAGCCTCATCAATGTCCCCACCGCACTTACAGCGCTGCATGATGACCCCACGTATAACCCAAGGAGTTATATGTGCACACCTACACGTCCCCTGTAGGTGTGTGCTTTGAGCTAAGAAACAAGGTGAAACTAGGGACGAGAGGTCAAGGAAAGGAGGACGGAAAGCGGCTCACTTAACACAATTTCGAAAAGAAGTGAGTCGATTTCCAATAATCAGAAAACACATAAGTCACCCTGGACTCCCGACCGACCTCACATATCCTAGAAAAAGGACCTAAAGGCACCACAACGCTCTCGGAGAGGGTGAGGACTAGACCCCTAGGAACGCACTCCTTTTCCCAACAAAGATCGTAAAATCAAGAAAAATATAAAGAGAAAGCCACTGCTCGGGTCCTAGACTCTGAGCCACTAAACCGAGAATACTACCACAAAACTTCAAGGTTTAACCCACATTGACTTTCAATTCCTGAAACACAAGCTCCCCGATACGTTCTCCCACGGGCTCGGGACTCAAGCTACAGCAAAAGGAGAATCAATAATCCTTTGATACATAAGAAAGGGAATGGACAAGCCGTAAGCCACCAAACTAGCATCAATTTCACCAAATAAATTCTCCAAGAAGTATTCGGATATCGTGCTCAATTTATTTCCCACAAGTAGCTAGGAAGCGTTTCCAAATTTCATTAAATCAATTCCATAGACAAGTGTGGCAAAGAGCAAAGCCACCATCACAAAAAAAACATCCAAATGAGGCTCTCGACGAAGGCTAAAAACGGGAGCAAAGGCTCGCGGCCTAAGCTACAATAAAGGGGCAAGCAAGAGGTAAAGCCCCGACAATTCAAATCGCCACAATGAGGCTCACGACCAATTCCAATGAAAGGACAAGCTTCAACAATCAATTCAATTCCAAGCTCATATCAACATGTATAAAGGCATTAACCAAATAGCCATGGGACTTAGATTCACACGTAGCCTTTCTTAAGCCAATTCAAGACATAGACCCGAGCCACCACTAAGTGCCAAATTTCCATAAAGAAGCTCACGGCTAGACCTAGGGAGCCAATTACATCAAGTCTAGTTCACCACAAACGCTCAAGATCAAATTCACTAGGTAACCAAGCAATTCGACTTCACCTACGACTTAAAAGAAGCACAAACCGAGCCCGAGAAAGACCCAAACCCGAGCCATTCAAAGGCCGCACCGGGAAGTTGCAGGAACGAGCAGAACCAAAACCGAGCCCCCCTCTTAGTGCGATGGGAGCAATGCAAGAGCAGAAAGAAAAAAACGAAACAAAACCGAGTCCCTTCTTAGTGCGATGGGGCTAGTCGGCAGAGCAACAGAACGAAAACGAGCCCCTAAGCCAAGAGCAAAGGAGCGAGCTGCAAGAGCGAAGAACGAAAAACCGAGCCCAAAACCAAGTGCAAGGGGCTAGCCGCAAGAGCGACAGAAACGAAAACGAGCCCAGACCAATGAACCGAATACGGAAAAACCAAAACCAAATACGAGAAGCCAAAACCGCATACTGGAAAGCCAAAACCGTACCCAGCTCAAGGGAATAGCCATTCCCTGCCTCTTAATGCATCAAAATAGAAGGCCACCATATATTTCAGATTAGAATAAGCATAAAACCTTTCCAAACTTAAAGTAAATTTCTCCATAACATGCCTTTTGATAAGGAAAAGCTAGAAGGAAGCCGAAATGTGACTCACATGTTTACAAGGCTCGAGTGAATCCTTCACCAAATGAAATTATAATAAAGTGCTAGCATGTCATTAGAAAGAAAAGATGAGTGATTATCATTTAGGCTAGCATACAAGTTATACCTCCATTTTCTTTCACTATAAGCGAAAAAGGAAATCCCCCCAATCTATATGCAAGACTACACAAGCATGCCATTTAAAGATGAAAAGCGAGGAATTATCATCTCAAGCAATCCAACACATCATTCCATAAGCATACAAACACCCACCGAAGCGAGTAAACGGGGAGGGCCGAACCAATCGGCGAAGAATCACGGCCTCCACAGGCTAGACCGAGAGGAAGAGAGGAGAAGAAGAGGGTTACCGAGCTAACGTAGAACACCCCAAGGAATAGGAAAACCCTAGGCTTTGAACCGGCAGCAACTCCCCACCTCCACAGGAATAATCGGCCGGCCCAGGAAAGCCCAAAACGGGGCTCTAAATAGGCGAGGGAGAGGGAGGAGAGGGTTGAGACTTACCGCGAACCCAACAAAATCGAGGAAGTGACGGGGGGATGGGGGGAAATGCCGCGAGAAGATCGGCGAGGGAGGCGAGACGCGCGGGGAGATCACGCGAGGTGACTCTCGCGCGGGGATAACACTCGAAGAGGCATGGGGAGAACCACGCGGGGCTCGAGGGAGCAACGGTCACCAGGGGAAGGCGCACGCGAGCGCGGGAGAAGCAGGGACGGAAGCTCGATCGAACGAGCCAGGGAGGAAGTCAAGGGATCGAACGGGTAGATATTAGGGCTGGGGGGTTTAGTTTAGGTTTAAAATAATATATATATATATATATATATATATATATATATATATATTAATTTTATTAAAAAAATAAGCTCAAAACCGCAATTTTCGTCCCGCGAGCGATCGTCGCAAATTAAATATCAATTTTAGGTGGAAACGACGTTCGGACGCAACGGCGAAGTCCGTTTCGTCATCCGAGAGTCGCTCGGAGAACCTCGTCGACGGTCGCGTCGAAGCGCGTCGAACTGCGGCATCATCCGAAGTTCGACTCGACGTTGATCGTCGCGGCGTTCGGCTTCGATCTCGATCCGTCACGAAGAAACTCGAAGCGTCGAGGCCGTGGCTCGAGGAATTTGTGCTCAGTAGTGCAGAAAATGTGCACGAGGCTATCCTAAGGTCCAGTGGTCCTATAGGAACTCAATTTGGAGTCCTAACGCTAATTCCAACCTACCTGCTGTGAGCTAGAGGTCAGGAACTCCGTCCGGGACTCTAAAAGAGTGTCGAAGTGGTTTCGAGCATTCTAAAAACGAGGTGGGTCCAAGCGTTAGGAATCTAAGATCGTCGGGGAAGCTCCTAAAGCTAGAACCCTAAATCCTAGGAGGAAAACTAAACCTCGACAAAAACGAGGTCAACAAGCATGTAAAAAAAGCTTCAAAACCAACATAGTATATGGATTACTAGAAGAACTGGAAAGAAAATAAATATGTCTATAAATTAATTTTGCAAATAACTAATATTGACATAAGTGTTGATGCTGATGATGACGAGCAACCCACCATTGAGGTTTATCCAGTAGTTGATTAGGAGACTATGCTAAAGACTAGTGACACACCCAAACTATAGAGACTTTTGTTATTATTAATACTCCTTAGCCTTTACAAATGGAGATTCATGCTATCCTTATACCATTACCCAGCAAGGCTGATTACATCTTCCCAATGCTTCAAACACATGTCATAACATATGAAGATGCCAAAATTTTCCATCATCTAATAAGATGATCGCACAAGTGCTCATGAGTTCCCAACTAGAAGCACATACAGTTTTAAGTATCATTTTAGTACGTGTTGGACATGAAAACAGCTTTGAAACGCCCTCACACATGTTCGATACTTTTGAAATTTTGTTGAAGTCATCTAAGCATGAAATTAAGTTCACAAACTACTAGGTTAAAAACAAACCTCATGACACTAAAAATAAATGTGAACTTATACATATATGACATAAAGACTCCAACATTATTCTTTATTCCAATACTTAGTACTAAGAATTGATTTTGTTGAGATTTTTTGAGTAAAATTAAAAAACTTCGACACTTTAATAAATTGCATAAATTTTCCTTGTTGATTTATCCAAAAATTAATGTTTTTCTTAAAATTATAACACTTGACGGAATATTAAGCTCCGTTGAAATCTTACAAATTTTTCACTTATAACAAAGTTGCCCATTGTCAATTTAGCCATCACAATGGTTTTCAATGTCATTTTTGTCGATCTTACTCTTTTTTTTCTTTTTCTTTTTTGTTGGTCTTAATTTATTAGAATTAAATGAAAATATGACACTATGCAATGGAGAAAAAGAATTCATGTAGCCGACCCCACTTGTTGGGATTAAGGCGTTGTTGTTGTTGTTGAGGAGATGAAAAAAGGTTACAAAGTAAAGGAAAATTAGAGCAATTGGGACAAAAGATATAAGGATTTCTATTGTGATTTTGTCAAAGAAACTATAAGAAAATATAGTCTTCGGTGAGAGCTTACGAGCTCAGACAACCTGGGGCAGGCATTCAATAATGCCTTAAAACATTCATACAACTCGAAGAAGTGCAAAAACCCAAAACAAATGCTGAACAAAAGCAAAAGGATGTTTCGTTTAAAAAGGTTCCCATTACTTCTGTTGAGCAAAAGCTCCAAGCAATATCATAGCTCATAGTTGAAAGGACATTAATGGTTGAAGGTTACCCAAAAAAGAAAAAAGTATCAGGCATAAATGTGATTGAATGTGCATTTAAATTTGCAAGCTAAGGTCATTTGCAGAAAAAATTGCTTGAATGTTCTATTCAGCAATCCTTCCATTTCATTTATAGAGGAATTCACATTACTTCAAATTTTTACATGCAGCCAATGGCACTCTTAGGGGGATATATTCTCCCAGAAACATTGCTTTAGAAAGAAAGAACAAATGACAAAAGAATGCTTCTGCCAAATCAAAGAGACATGCAATGAGAAGCAGGTTACTAATGTTCATGGAGGTTAGACAGATGCATAAACAAGATCTTTCATGGGAGTTAAAGAATCAGAGTTTATATCTGAAAAGGCCATCAACAGTCAAGAAATATATAAAATTAAGTTTTACACAGCAAACTAAATCAAGAAATGAATATGAGAGTGCATTCAAATAAAGCAAATCAAATAATCATTAATAATGCACCAGATTGCAGACCAATGGTCCTCATATTTTTTGAACTCGTTGTACAGTTTCACACATTGGATCTTGTATTAAAGAATACTTGTATTTCAAAGAATATCAAAGGCATTGAGGTCATCTATGAAAAATATAATAGGATCATAAACATTAAAAGAGAAACAAATTTCACAAAAACATTCATCATGAATCACTCTATAAAACTATCAACTTTTAATGAATTTGAAAAATTAAAATATTAGTTATAGGAGAGACATTTTTCTTTAACAGTGGATATGCTTTAATAATTCAAACTCAACAAAACAAAAATTATAAATCATGACGATTAGTGACAAAGGTGGCATATATAGAGAGGATGATATTGATAAGAACGAGTTTGTGAAAGATAAAATATTTAAAGATACATGAGAGGAAAAAAAATGGATTATATTATTGGTTTTATAAAGTTAATATATGATATATTAACAGTGCCTGACACATACAAGCTTAAAATATAATTAAAAAAAAATTAGATTATAAGACATCGATGGAGATAAAATAACCACAATAGACGATATTAAAATATTTGAACTTCCTATAAAATCTTTATAAGATAGATTTTTTTCTGAATTAAAGTGAGTGTATTATTAAAAAGAGCACGAGTGCCAATGCTAATAATAAGCATATCATGGATGAGTCAAATTTCAATTAATTATGCTCAACAAAAATGAAAACAAGCCATTACCGACTAAATGGGGTCGGCTACATGAATCTTTTTTTCTCCATTGCGTCCTATTGAGTGTCATATTTACTAAATCTAATAAATTAAGATCATTTTTTATACAATATGTCCAACTCTTTCTAGGTCTACCTCTGCCTTTTTTAACATAAGTCAAATCTAAAACTTCTACTCTCCTAACCAGATCATCAGATAACTGACGTTTAATGTGACCCAACCATCTACGACTCTCTCTAATTTTGTCAGCCACGGGAGCTACACCAACCCTATCAAGGATATATTAATTTCGCATTTTTTCTCTAAGTGTAAAGCCACTCACTCATTTAAGCATTTTCATCTCAGCAACACTTAATTTTATGCTTCTTTTTTAAAGGCCAACATTCTGTGCCATAGAGCATTGTAGGTCTCACCACCATCTTATAAAATTTTCCTTCCAGTCTAAGCGTTACTTTTCTATCACACAATAGGCCCGAAGCATTCCTCCATTTCAACCAACCAACTTGAATTCTACTAACAACATCCCCATCTATATCACCATCACTTTGAACAATAGACCCGAGATATCTAAAGCATTCACACCTTCTAATAATTTAATTACCCATTGTTACAACTTTATCACTAGATTTACTACTGCTAAAATTACATTCCATGTATTCAGTTTTATTTCTACTTAACCGTCGGCCTTTAAATTCTAATGTAGACCTCCATAATTGAAGTTTTACCTAAGCTCTTTCTGTAGTCTTATCCAGAAAAAGGATATCATCAGCGAAAAGCATACAACAAGGTACATCCTCCTATAAATGTCCACTAAGAGCATCCATAACTAAAGCAAAAAGATATGGGCTTAAAGCCGATCCCTGATGCAATCCTTGAAATAGGAAAATATTTGGTCAATCCTCCTTCTGTTCAAACACAAGTAACAGCTCTAACACACATATCCTTAATGACTAGAATATAATTCATATCAACACCTTTCTTCTCTAGAACTATCCAAAGGATATCTCTTGGAATCTTATCACGTTTTCTAAATCAATAAAAATCATATGTAAAACCCCATTATTCTCACTGAACATCTCCATACCATCAAACCTCTCAATAAATGTATAGCTTCCATAGTAGAATTGTCCCGCATAAATCCAAACTGATTATGAGAAATCTTTGTAATACGTCTTAACCTATGTTAAATTACCCTCCCATAATTTTAAAGTATGGCACATCAACTTAATTCCTCTATAATTTGCACACTCTTGTGCATTCCTTTATTCTTAAAAATGTGGATCAAACTACTCTTTCTCCACTCCTTAGACATCTTTTTTAGTTTTTAAAATAAAAGTAATTATGCTCATATAGTCATAATTTATTTGAAGTTATTATTTAATCTTTGAAAATTAATTTTTGTCTATATTAAAGTGAAGGTATCACTCAAAAGAGCATAAGCATCAATGCTAATGATAAACATAACATGGATGTGTTGACTCTAATTAAATATGTTTATTTAGTCTTTTTTTTATTATTATTTTGAAAGAGAGCAATGGTATTTTCCGAAAGTTTTTTTTTTTAATTTTATATCCAATCTTAACCTCAGCAAAACATGTGACAACTAAAAATGATTAATGAATACTCATATAATAAAATATTCCTTTCATAGTTAATAGTATTTACTTATATTCTATCATTATGAGTTTTTTTGAAGCTTAGGTATATGATATTATGCATCGTATTTTGACGTCTTTAATAGAAATTGCTAGAAACCAAATATTTTAAACGAAAATTTTATAAAACAAAATAATATATTCATAATATAAAATGTCAAACTTTTTATAGTAATGTCACCCTGTTGTGTCTTATCCACATATGTGCTTCATAGGTTCCTCGTATTATTGTTCGCTTTTCATCAAATGTCATGAGTTTCTAACCCTAATGATCTAATTTATCATCTATGTTAACGGTCAACTCTAAAGCCTCCAAATTATAGACAAAAGAATCACTCAATAATAGCTCTGTTTGATGACTATCAACTATGGGGGTCAAAATTTGACGCAACACACCAACCCGACTCAAAAACTCTGGACTCAGGTTGACTTGAATAATTTTCCTGTCAGGTTTGGGTTAAAAAATCCTAACCCATTTAATTTTTTTGGTCGGGTTTAAGTTGAACTGGCAACCATAAATTAACTTGAAATTGACTCACCAACCAGAAATTGGCCCTAGATTGACTCAAAATTGACAGGAAATTGACCCAAATAACTATTATTCCTTATTTTAAAAGTGTCGGATTCGGGTTGACAGGTTGAAAGCGGTTCATGTTCGAGTTGTAGTTTCTGGCTTGTTTAATATTCGAGCCGGATTTGGTTTTAGTAATTTCAGGTAGGGTCAATTTTAGGTCAAACTCGAACCATACCCATGAACTCGATTTGACACCCCTATTATCAACCCACTTCATGAACAGTAAAATAAACAAAGCATGTCCACTTATAAAACTACCTAGAGAGGTACATCAACATGTTCCAACCAAGCTTTTGATAAGCAGGACAAATATTGAACTAGAAGTTCAAGTTTCAACAATATAACAGCAATTGAACCAATAGTTGCATCAGATAATGTAAAAAAATATCAAAGTTATTTTGATGTAATTTAAATAATATAGTAATGATACAATAATAATATTTTCACTAATTTAATATATCGTATTTAAATTCACAATACTTCACACTTGAATATTTTGAATATTATTCTGAATTTAAAATTTTAAAACATGCTCATTTAATAATTTTATCTATTTTTAATCGAATTTTATTATTTCTAGCTATCCAATCAGAATCAAAATGCAAAAAATTGATCGATATTAAAACTAGACAATTCATTAGAACTAGAATATGTTCACCGGTTTAACTACCAATTCTAATTGATTTTGCGCGAAAGTGATTTTCGAACTTAGTCGAACTGACAAAAAAGATTGTTCCCCACTTGAATTGGTTGGCCCGGCCAGTCCAATACAAATTTTAAAACCAAGGTCCCAACATCATTGCCCCATGAACAACTGTTCATCAAGGCTGCCATGAAAAGGTTTTCCAAACCAAAGGGAGCTATTGCAAAACATAATTATTTGATGTCATTACTTGTCTTATTTAGACTTCACATAATGGCCATATCAACCCCTACCATAATAGAATTATTTATATACAAAAATTTACTTTCATTAAAGACCTAACAATTATGAAAAATCATTTGTTTAATATTCTGATTGTACTTATATTACTTTTTATAAGTTCGTTTTCTTTTGTTATTTCATGAAATATCAAATCCTCTTATAAGTAGACGAAGCATGGAAGAGTTCTACAACCTAATGAATATTAAAGAAAATTACAAAGAAGCTTGATTCTCTGACACATTTCTTCTCTTTCTCGGTGGTTAAGTTCTCCCATTCCCTTTCTTTCATGTCCTAACCAGAGCCATTCGAGCTAAATGATCACTGCTAGCAAAGCAGAGTACAAATTTTTACATTATTTCAAAAATAAAAAACAAACGCAAATCATGAAGTCGCAGGTCAAATGAAGGAAACTTCCAGCGCCAAAAAGACAACAATCTAGCGAAGGACGAATTTTCACTTAATTGAAAAGGATGCCCAAAACACGCCCATCTGAAGACGAATGCATGCTCAAAAACAAAATTACTACGTTGAACTTCCGGGAAAACTCACAATAACGATATTGAAAGAGGAAATTATAAATTTTGGCCAATAGCTCTTGCTGAGAAAAAAAAAAAAAAAAACTTAAAAGGTTTAAATAGTTAAGATTTCATCATCCCCAACAAGTAACAACCGGAAGCTTTCACCAGATCTCTCACACAAAAACTGAAAATGAAGATAGGTAAAATCGCTTACGGAGAGGTCGAGATTGGGGATAGATGAGAGGACTTGAGAAACCGAAGAACGAAGAGCTCTACAAACAGGAGCTGCAGAACAGAGAGATTCCACGTCGAGCATCGAAAGAATATCGAGCAATAGAACCTGCGGCAGCTTCTCTGTTAGCTCGCCGCCACTGATTCGTTCCATGGCCTTGTTCCCCGGAAAAAATTTGCGTGCGTAACCTGTTAATAAACCCAACACTGGTGCTTTTGTTGGGCATAATGAAAAAAAAAACCGACAGTCCCGGCATATTGTATACAGGAGTTTATGTATTAATGGAATATTTAGTGTGCGTTTGGGACAGCTTATTAGCTGTGGTGGCGTTTTTGAAAATGCGTCTCACCGTTTGGATTGTGCGTTCTCACGACTTATTTGGAAATGGCGTTTTTATTTTACATTAAACGCGGACCGTGGGTTAACCCCTGCGGCCCGCGTTTCGCAAATAATTTTGACGGGGCTGCCCCTCTTCCCCGTCCGGAGAAAATCGCAAAGGAGACGAGAAGCTCGCGATTCTCGCTTCGGCACTCCTTCGGCTAGGGCAGCGAGGCTTGGCGCAAGGCGGGGGATTTTGAGTTGTGCGATCTCGACAGGGAAGGTGATCGGATAAGCACGCAGCCGAAGCCCTTCGTTCTAAGCAGCGAAGCCCTTCGTTCTAAGCGAGCGATCTCCTCCGAGCAGAAATCAAGTTCGTGAGAGGTAGAAGAAGGAGCGATCTCCTCCGAGCACACAACGAAGCCCTTCGTTCGAGCAGCGATCTCCTCCGAGCGGAAATCAAGTAAGAAGGAGCGATCTCCTCCGAGCACGCTGCGAAGCCCTTCATTTCTCCAAGCACGCCGCTTCGCCTTTGTTTAAGCAGCGATAGCAAAAATCGAGTCTCTCTAGTTTTATCCCTCTAACAGTTTTATTTCTTATTTACTATTATATTTTAATAGCTGTTTTTGTTTTTATTATTGTTTTGTTAATTTATTGTTCTGAAATCATTTTTTTTTCTCTTGAGTATCAAATATATTAGTATGACACTTATGTTGCAATAACAATACTGCACAAGGGCAGAATGGTCATTTATTCAGAAACAGTTGCAAATCAGCTGTTTTCCAAACGCACAAACCAAACAGCCAATGAATTATTTCGAACAATATGCTGATCAGCAATCTTATCGGGATAAGTTCGCTTATCCGAATAAGTTCTGGATAAGTTCGTGACTGCCCCAAACAGACCCTTAGTTTTAAAGCGCATGCCCGTGTACATTGACCATTATGGCCATATTTTTTTGTCAATCCCCACTCAATGCTCACCGGGACACTCGAGAACAAAAGGAAAATTTGTGCATGTACGCAATGCTGCGTACGTTAAAAGATTATATAGAGGTTATTCAAAGGGTATTGAGGAGTATTTATGTGTTATACCTCCTGTAATCTCCGTGTAACATATATATAACATATAAATATATGAAAAACAAGAAACTTATTTATAGGTTATAGGGAGGTTACTTGTAGGTTACACGGAAGTTACAGGGTATATACACACAGAAATACCCCCCCCCAATACCCTATGAATAACCTTCTAACGCACGCAGCAATGTGTACGTCTTACGTACGCAAATTTTCCTTTTGTTTCCCAGTGTCCTAGTGAGCATTCGAGTGCGGGATTGCGGGGATTAACAGAAAATATGGTCATAATGGTCAATATACACGGCCATGTACTTTAAAACTAAATATTTCATTAATACATATTAAACTCCTATATACAATATACCGGGACTGCTGGTTTTTTTTTCTTTTCTTTTTTCTTCATTATGCCTCACAAAGCAACGATGTTGGGTTTATTAGCAGCCCCCACTACACCTATCACCACTCCAATCAGACCTACTACTCCATTCCATCAACTCACTCCTTTCACCGCAGCCCCTTTCACACCTATTTTTTCTACCACTCAGCCACCATCTCCCCCTTAGCCAACACCTTCCACTCAGCTACCAACTCCCACTCAGCCATCACCGCCGCCCTCCTCCGATGGGCCAGACCCCACTCCAGCCCCTTTAAGGAAGGATATCTCAAGATGGGTATACATGGAGCCAGAGGGAGACTCGTAAGTTAATTTTTACATTATCACAAGTTCAATGATTTTTTCGATATTTTGTTAAACTAATATTTCCATTTTAGTTTCTTTCCTTTCTGCTCACTAATGACGCACACAGAGATCATCAGGAGTAGATACAATACTTCGTACGTCTCTCTATTGGAAGCATATGACGCTAGTATCAATATATGTGGTTTTGAGAATTTGAGATATGATCATTTCATTTAAATTAAAATTATTATTTCAATTTATTTTGTTATGCTAATAGAAATTGCATAATTTTTTATTTGTATGGGTCATTCTACTAGCTGTGGGGATACACCAACTGATCCACCATACCTTTTATGTTTGGAGCAGGCATTGGCTGCGTGATATGTTAACTGCAACCTGTATGAAGGGGGAGCGACCCATCTAGGTCGGGGAGAAGGTTTGAGCTTAATTGACAAGAGCTTGGGCCTTTTTAGATTATAGAGAAAGATGTAAAACACTAAGCATAATAAGAGGAACTAGTAGAAAAGGACGTCACACTCCACATTGGAGGCTCAGTCCAGTACATGAATCACTACCGAAAGCTGGTAAAATTTGCTAAATATTTGATAAGTCAATGATGCAATTTATGGTACTTATTATTTTTTTCATGTTCACAGGCTCAGGAGCTTGGCTCGCCACTATAAAGTTGTACGTTTGGACGCATCGGCGCCTAGGGATGCAACAGTGGGTATTTGACCTCTCTCGATATATCAACGTAAGTAAAAAAAATGATTTTACACTTTTTTACACTATTAATGTAAAATTTCAATTAATCTTTTTGTTTTAATTATGTAGGCGGAGTATAAGCACATCTGAGAAACACAGGGGCAGAGGGAGAGCGAGATCTCGATAGCCACAGCAGCATTGATAGCCTCTCTACCGCTGTGAAGTCTAATTTTGAGATTTGATGGTAAGTGATGGGGAAGAATAATGAGAGAGTATACAGCCTGAGGGCAAAGGGCATTACATCTGACAACAATCTCTCTCGTTTTCCCCAAGGCTGTTTGAGTCATTATTATCATAAAACGAGGAGCACGCCCGACGTGTCACTGCCATGACTGATGAGATTCATCAGTTGCTTGAGAGCAACTGGTGAGTCAAAGACGCTTTAGTGCAAATGACGAAGTGTAATGCAGATGACCATGACAAGAGTCTTATGTGATTGAGGATGGGGATGAGGATGGGGAGCGAGAGTGTGTTGGTGAGCCTAATGATGATGCCTCGTAGGTGTCTATATACTTTTTTTCTTATTGTGTATGCGACATATTAATTTGTATATGGATCATGTGTAAAGATGTAATTTTTTATGCATTTAACTTAACTTCTGTTGAAATATAATCTTTTCATTATTGTTATTTGTTTGTGGATAGATTTTGTGTTGTGCTGGTGGATAAATAAATATTTATGAGTTTTGTATTTATTATGTATAAATTGTAGAAATCTGGTTATTCATATATATATATATATATATATATATATATATATATATATATATATATATATATATATATATTTGTGTGTGTGTGTGCGCGCGCGCGCACGCGATGAATGCTTGGCGGAGCTCAGCTAGGGTTTCAAGGTCGTCGGCGACGCAATGGAGATAGGCTCATAGCTCCGGCGACCTCGACTCTAGTGATCTCACTCGCTGGTTTTGGCTTTGGTGGCACTGGCTGCTGCAGGACTTCAGTGCAGGCGTTCCGATCTCGTCCAGCTCCAGCCTGGTTAGCTGGTGAAAGTACTTTCTCCATTTTATCGCTGCATATATTTTTCCTATTGGATTGTTTCGCATTTTGGGAGTTCTTTTGGTGGTTTTGTGTTTTGGGGATTCCACTGTTTTTCGCTATTTGGGGGAATTGCTCGGAGTTATGTTGCGGCTGTCTCGGGGGTTTCATCACTCGGATCTAATAGCCGATCTTGCTTCTTGCCTCAGGCTTTTCATGATGCTCTTGAGTCAGAGGGTGAATATACCTTCATTAGAAAGTTGGGAAAGAAAAATGGTAAACCTGCCCTGTTCCTCACCGAGGCGAAAATTAATACTTTGGCTCTTTCATGTCGATATTATCTAGTTGGGAAATGTACATATGGGTTTTCCAAGCTTGAGGTTATTAGAAAATATTTTTATTCTCTAAAGCTCACTGGTAGTTGGAAGGTTTGTTCGCTTGATGGTCGTCATATTCTCATCAAACTCTCTACTGACACAGATTATACTCAAATTTTTGCTCAAAATTTTCTAAAGATTGATAATCGCGTTATAAAGATTTTGAAATAGACCGTGGATTTCGAACTTAAATTAGAAACCCCCATTATCCCGGTTTGGGTTAAATTATCAGGGCTCAAGGCACATCTTTTCCATTATGAAATCATTTACACCCTTGCATCCGCCTTTGGTACACCGCTTAAGGTACTTCTACACTTGATACAAAAAGGCCATCTGAAGCGTGCATGCTTATTGAGCGAGACATCACTCAACATTTTCCAGATGTCATTTGGATTTGCCCCATCTTCAGGGTTATTGGCAAGAGATTGTGATGGGACCTCATCCTCAATATTACTCTCAGTATGGAATGTTTGGTCATAGTCGTCCTGTTTTCGGTTACATCTGCAGATGAGCTCCAGGATCGTGTTAATGTGGGTATTCAGCCTGTTATCTATGTTTCCCCTACTGATGATACACCCTCTTCTCCTTTGCCTATGATGGATACGGTGCAAAATGGTGTTGTTGTTATTGTTTCGGACAGTATTATGATTGGATATGAGGGTTATGTTTCGGAGGTGAAGGATGTTGTCAACGCACCTTCTGGGACAATTCAGGAGGTTTCTGCCAAAGTTACAAAGAAAGATTTTGATCATAACACAACATATAGTGCTGGTATTAATCATTTGGATGTAGTTGATGACTTCTTAATAGTGGTAGAATTACCTGTTAAGAGTGCAGGAGCTTCCTAAGTATTGGAAGAATATCCTTCTCAAACATCAGAACCCATTGCTGTGATTGCCCTTCCTTCTTCTGATGCTACACTAGCTAATGAAATCATAAACCAATCTTCAGAAGAATAATGACAAGTCTACACTTTTCGGCAGAAGAAGAAGGTCGGGGGCATTATTCAGCTTAGACACTTAGCGGATGATACCCTGGTCACTCCTGACAATGGTACAACACTTCAGAGTCTGTTATCTGGATCTGCTACAAGAACTAGAGGAAGAGGCGGGGCTAGACTGCCTCGTCCATAGACACTTCTCTGCATGTTTGCTTTTTTCTATGGATTGTTTCTTTTTTGTTGGGTTTCACTGTTTGATGTATCGTAGGGGTAGGGCACTGCTATTGGGCCCTCTCTTACAACTTTTTGTATCCTTTTTTACTTCAATATAATTAGCCCTACAGCTTTTCAATATATATATATATATATATATATATATATATATATATATATATATATATATATATATATAATGATAATAAATTTGATAATTTTTTTACTCAAATTGATACTTTACGATGATAAATAATCTCTGATAAATATGATTGACACAAATTTATATCCACCAAAATTGGATGCAAAGTTCTTAGTCGATATTTGCGTTAGCTTGCGGTGCTTAATTCTGATTTACAGTGACATTGTCAAACCTTAAAGCTGATGCAAATAATTAGCATTGGACACTTTCGACGCTAATTGCATTTTTGAGGCCGTCTTATTGTGTGGACCAAAGTTCTGATGTGAATGCAACGCTAAAATTATTTTTTGTGGGATTTTCTATCTTTTGGTGTTAGATGTTTTCGACATTAATATGCAAAAAATTTGTGGTGAATTTTGAATCATTATGGAGGCTCAACATCAGAGATTTATTGTGAGAATACATTCTTGAGGCCGATCTCTCCCATGTTCCCTAGGACAGTTTGAGGTCATTATTGTTAGAGCATGAGGAGCACGCCAAAAGTGTCATTGCCATGAGTGACCAGATCTATCAATTGTGTGAGAGCAATTGGAGTCGAGGACGCTTTAGCATGACATAATGTTGATTGCTATGACAAGCCTTCATTAAGTTCTGTGGTTGAGGATCAGGATGAGGATGAGGATTAGGAGAGGAGGGAGAGGATATTGATATGCATGATGATAATTCCTCTTGGAGGTCTATGTACTTTTCTTATTGTGCATGTGACATTATTAATAATTTGTATAGGATTATGTATAAAGATGTGAATTTTTACACATTTTACTAGTGCTTATTGAATTATATTTTTTGTATTTTCGTTAATTGTTTGTAGATAGATTATATGTTGTGTTGGTGGATATGTAAATATTTTTTAGTTTGGTATTTATTACATGCAACCAAATTGTGCTTCTATATATATAATATTTCTAATGATAATACATTCGATAATTTTTTACTCAATTTGATACTTTTCAAAGTTAAAAAATCTTCGACAGATGTGGTTGATGCATATGTCGATTTAAAATTGCATCCAACAAAATTGGATGCAAAGTTCGTAGTTGACATTTGTGTTAGCTCGCCGTGCTTAAAATTTGATTAACGTCAACATTATCTAACCTAAAGCCAATGCAAATAATTAAAGTCAGACACTTTCAACGCTAATTGCATTTATGATCCTGGTTTTTTGTGTTGACTAAAGTTTCGACGTGAATCTAATGTTAAAATTATTTTGTTTTCGATTTTCTATCTCTTAGCGTCAGATTTTTCCAACACCAATATGCAAAAAAATTATAGTAGATCTTGAATCATTTTGGAGGCTTGACCTTAAAAATTTATTGCGAGAATGCATCCTCAATCTAATAGATGCCTCAATTTGCTTGTACCTATGATGGCTCGGAATTATCAAAATACTAGGATCTTCTTCCCTATCCAAGACTGGAGGGGCTCTTCTGTTGTTAAGAGTCAACCCTTATCCTGAGTTTGTTGATCTCTCTCATGGGTTAACACACCTTGAATGACCTCCAACATCTAATCCTTCAACGCCAAGGATTGTTGGGTCAAGAATTTTCTATTACACTCCATACTATCGGTGTCTCTATTATGCGATTCTTCTCGTTGAGCTACTCCTCTTTTTGTTAATGACATTCTATTGTTTGCTGCATTATTCACGCTCATCACATCTTTTAGTATGTTGAATTAAAATTTGTCTATGAATCACACCAGAGGAATATAGCGTAAATAAGGAAACAGAGAGAGAGAGGGACAGAAGGTGAATGATCAATAATCAATTAGTCTTTAGTCATGAAAGGTTTCCCCTATTTATAAAAGTGATGATATAATGATGATATTATATTTTTACCCCTATTTGGAAGAGGTCTACACTAGGGTATTTCTATTCTTTTCACATATATAGGCTTGTCGTGCGTCTATTTTATGGATTTATCAGCTAAGGTTATTTGACTTTAAGTAGATGAGATTAGCACAGTCAGCTAAGCCTTGTCAGTATGGATCCATCGGTTGATCTACCCTGACCATATATCAATCATTGATCTCTATTGAGGAGCCTCTAGGGCGTTTATAGAATGGTTGGAGATAGTGTGAAATTAGATATTTTATTGGATTTGCTCTAATGGAGGGTGGATTATCATATTGGGTCGATTTTCTTATAGTGATTGACTTATATGCTCTTTTGTCTCATTTCTGACCAAAATGACTTGCGCTTGAATCATTAAATTGTTTTTTTGTCTGTCTCATGACTGATCATTTTTAGCCTTGTTGATTTGACTCGTATGTCTTCACTCAGTCGATCAAGTAGGCCTCACAATCTCCAGGCAACCCATCACTATACTATGCCATTCTAGACCGTTGGATTTCTTTAAAGACATTTAATGAATCACATGTTTGTTTCCCGACCAAATCAATTTAAAATGAATAATATTGATTGATTTAACAATTGATTTTTTATACTATAAAAAATTAGGTAATCAAATTAATTTGTTAAAATCATGCTATAATATATATATATATATATATATATATATATATATATATATATATATATATATATATATATATATATATATATATATATGCACACACATAACAAACACCAAATATTATTTTTTGTTGTGTATAAAATTGCATTATTTTAATTTTTTTATTCAAAATCTCTCTCATTTAATCACTTTTCTTCCACGTCCATCATAAAACACACATCACGACATCACATAACCTTCTTAAGAGAGAAATAATCAAAGAGTCAACCAGACATCCACAATCCGAACCATAATAACCGAGAAGTCAGAGAAGGCAAAGCTAAAACCAGAATCACGCATGTGACTCCACAGCAGGCCTCCAACATCCAAAATAGCAGCTCCTCTTCCTCCTCTCCTAAACTCCTCAAATGGGATTATTGGGAGGAGATAAAAGGAGACAAACTGAGCCCCAAAGCTCTCCCAGTTGAGAAATCCAATGATTCATGCCGGCGGAGACAAGTGACAGAAAACAAGGAAACGGGCTTCTCATGTATGGCCCTAATCCCAAATCCCAGACAACCAACAGGCACATCAACAACATCTGTTGCAGAAAACAAGAACACCCAACCCCCATACAGCAGGCACAAACTAAGCAGAATAATAAATGCCTCATGTTAAATTTACATATGTTATGGTATATATAATATTTATTATTCCCAGATGAAAGTTGCATGCTCGCTTTTAAATATATATATATATATATATATATATATATATATATATATATATATATATATATATATATATAAGGGTGTAAACTAACCGAACACGAACGAACAAAGCCTGTGTTCGTGTTCGGTTCGTTTGAAATTTTGTTTGTTTGAAATAAGTCTGTGTTTGAAATTGTTCGTGAAGTCACTATTCGTGTTTGTTTCTTAACGAACTAGTCGAACACGTTTGATAGCCTTAATATTAGTATATATAAATAATATGTTATATTGATTATATAACTTATTTATATAAATATATAATATCTATATTATATAAATATACAAACACGAACTCCTTCAGTGAGCCGAACACGAACTGTTCGTGAACAACGAGACTTTATTGACAGCCCTATATATATATATATATATATATATATATATATATATATATTTATTTATTTATTTATTTAGTGGCCACCAGGTTTGATTATAGGGAATAGTAATGTCAATGAAGGACAAGAACATGCAGGAATTAATATAAAATTTCTCCTGCTGCTATACAAAAAGGTATAAATAATAGAGTAGTTGGGTACTGTGGAATCAAATCATGGCGTAAAAAATGCAAAAAGTGAAAAGATTCATTAGAGATATGCACAGCTATGTACCCTTTTTCACGCCTAAAAATCTAATATAGTTAACACATCTTATGTTGTTAGATATAAGCAAAGAATAATGTGCAGTAAGATTATGTTAATTATATATTTATTTGATGGGTTAATTGAGTATTTTAAATTTTGTTGATATATATATATATATATATATATATATATATATATATATATATATATATAAAGCCAAAAAGATAATAATAATAAGAAAAAGCTGCCAAACAAATCGTCAAAAAACTAAGCTGAAATGTGAAGAAACTATATGAAGAAAGTATATGAAAAACCATATATATAATTTTTCTCAAGATGAAAATATATATATTTCAGTTTATAAAATAACACATCATGAAAATAAAAAAATAAAAATAATAAAAATAATAATAAAGAAAACCATCCAAACACTGCAGCTTCATTCTCCTTCGTAATTTTGCCCAAGCTATGACCAAGCAGACACTGCATACAGAGGCTTACCTTTCCATCCCAAGAACAAAGACCCCTTCATCATCTCAACCCGGTATCCCTCCGATGGATAATGCAGCCGAAGAAGCAGCCGAGCTTGAGCCAAAGCGAAAGCACTCAATGGCTTTATAACAAACCCTGCATCCTTCATCAATAGTTCCCACCTCTCAAACCTCTCATGCCTCTCCCTCCTCCCTTCTCCTTCCCCTGCAACGATATCCTCTATCTCTCTCCCAATCCACATCTTCTCCACCAACATCCTCTCCCTGCTCGACGGCGGTAATGTGGCTTCCAACGACTCGAACACCGCGGAGTAATAGCTCAGGGCCTCTGCGAACCTCTGCAAGAACAAAGGAGAGCTGTGTTTGGCCTCCTTCTCTGCCACCGTTACGACAGCGGGATTCATTCCTTTCACTGCTTGCAGGAATTGTTTGAGCTCATACAAACCGTCGTCTTTAATCAGTTTGTGAAGAAACATGGCGCAGTTGACAGCGAGGATCTCACCGCGGTTTGTTTGGAAGGAGAAGGATGTGGAGTGGGAAATGCAGATGGGGTGGAAATGGAAGCAAAGGCCTAGAGAATCAGCGAAGGATTGAAGGCGGCGGCCGGTTTGGAAGAGGAGAGAGAAATCGGTTCCGGTGCCAGTTATTTGAATGGAGGGAGGATTGGGGAAGTGAGAGCGGTCAGCAATGGCTTGGAGGAGGAGAGGCCATTGGAGGCCTTGACCGGTGTCGAAATCCAGGATGTGGAGGGAGGGGTGGTTGTTCACGGCTTCTAGGATGGCCTGGTTGGCTGTGAGGTGGGAGAAGCGGAGGAATGGGGTGAGTTGGTTGAAGGGGAGGTTGAAACTGCAGGGGTCATGGGGGGAGGGAGGGAGGAAGCGGAGGCGGAGCGAGAGAGCGCGGGCGAAGTGGTGGGTGAGGCGGTCGGCAGCGTCACCGGTGGGGGAAGAGGTGGTGGTGAGGATGGAGACGGTGTGACGGGCAGCGATGTAGTCGGCATGGTGGATGAGCTCGGCGCAACGTAATAGGAGGCATTGGGATTGAGCGGGCCGGGGGTGGAGGAGGAGATGGTGGTGATGGTGTTGTTGTTGTTGGTGGTGGTTGTGTTCTTCTTCATGGGTGGTGAGTGATGTGAGCATTTGGTCTAAGTGGAGGTGGAGAAATGGTTAGCATGAGGAGAAGATATCTGAGATATTAGCTTTCGGAGATTCTTCACATTTCTCATGCGTACAAGGAATAGTCAAGCATGCATGACGTACGCAGTAGCTTAATCAACATGATCTGCAAAAATAATACAGCAAAGAGATCAGAGGGGGGTCAGTATCTATATGAAGTAACCCGGAGGTGTAAGAGAAATAAATAAATCTGGGTACTTTGTCTACTTGAATAGAGCAGAATGGAGAAAGATCAAGAAAGTAAAGATCAGTACTTTATATATGCTTCTTGTTCTTTTGCTTTTGTCTTATTTTCTTAGTGGTGATAGGTAAAGCTTGTGAGCATATTATATATTTGTGAATAGGATTACAAATTTTATATACAAAGGGAAAGGTAGGGATAAGTAGACAATATTTCTGAGAAGTGGGGAGAACAAAAATATCCTATGCTATTTAGATGAAGATTGTGATATCTCTAACTCAGTGAAGAGTTCAGAGAACTCTTCCTCATTCATGCAATCTGACTGAGTATATTCTTATCTATGACAACCCTAAGCATCCATATATATATATTTAGCTTTATTGCCATAATAAGGTATCTCTCTTCCTCTCTTTCTCTTCCCCTTCTCTCTCTCTCCTCTCTCTCTCTCCAGGAGATCTAAAAGAAGAATTTTTTTTTTAATATAACTGGGCTGAGGGACTGAGGACAGAAGATCATATATAGCAAGGGATTCAAGAGATAATAGTATTAAGGCTTGAAGTCATGCTAATTACATGTATGCTCTCAATAGTGAATCAGGCTGGTAAGTGATCTGGCTATGAATCTTAGTACAACTTATAATAAAAGAAGAAGAATGTTTCAAATTAATATAAATATAAGACATGTACATAAGCCAGATTTATTAGCTCCTGTTCGAGCATTCAATAAGATCCCTTGCTTGTTATACTGCCTAAGATATGCTATTTATTATTGCCTTTATTTTCTTCTTTGAAACAAAAAACAAGAAAATATGATCTTCTCTGAGCTCTTCACTGAACTGTAATTAATGCATAGAAAGAGTAGATCTCTCTCTCTCTCTCTCTCTCTCTTTCAAGGGGAATAATTTTCAGGATTTTGTGGGCTCTGAAAAAATTGTATTTCAGCTCTTTATTTCAACTACCAACTCCCTAACAAGAAGTGATCTCACTATAAAAATAGAAAATAACATTAATGAACTCCTAGCATTCAAGCCTGCAACCACACAACTATCAGAAGCAAAGGCATCATGAATATGGGAGTTAATATTGAAAATTTTAATTATAATAAAAATATCAATATATAAATTTGCGAGGAAGAAACATATATAAACACCATGATAAGAATTTCAACAGCTGAGAAGATAACTGTTTTCTTAAGAATCTGTTTACTAACTTAGATATCTTCCAATCTCTGATCTCCTCTTGCTCTTTCTCAACTTCTTCTAAGCCACCAAATCCAACTCTGCCTTCCTCACAATATTTCTAGCTACATGAAGAAGAGACAGAGAAGGAAAAAAGAAGGCTTTTTATGAGTTCAGGAAGTGTGCAAAAAGAATGATAGTTAAAGTACATGTGGGAGAAGCTTCGGGGGAACAGCATTGAGTGGAGTTGAAGGAAGAAAAAGGAAAGATACTCATGAATAATAAGCGGATCAGGGCCCCAAAAACCAATATCATATGTAGGCTAGCTAACTTAAATAGGATAAACAACTACAGGGTATATTTATAAATAAACAAAAAAATTATTATTATAGTATTACTTTATAGTTTTATTTACGTTTACAACATTCAATCAACTGTTACACGAACATTGATTCATTGCGCCAGTTAACTACAATGCAATGTGAAAGATCAAACTACATCTTTTGAGGTTTGACTTTCGGTGAAAAGTAGAAGTGTGAATGATGAAAAATTAAGCATGGTTGACAGGGTTAAGTCTACAAACTGGCTGAAAATTTTGAGTTAGATTTACATATATACCATCCAATTCTTATTTATTTATATATCTATCACCTATACCATCTAAATCTTTAATATCATATAAACAATATCATCATTTTAACTTATAAAAAGTGAAATACCCACCATCATTTAACTTACATATATACCACTCAATTACAATTTCTTGTCATCTATATATATATATATATATATATATATATATATATTAAGGAAAGAGCACCATAGGCTCCCTACGAGTTAATATTCCAAAAAATGTTACAAAACGGAGGAGGTGAGGAGCAGTGTCCTCACTACAAAACCCAAAAATACAAGTAACTCACATCTAGAGGTCCCGTTACGCTACACCCTCCTCCCACCGTACAACCCACGCAAAGTAAAAACTCCAAAAAGGAAAAGAGCCACAAAAAACAGTCACATAATGTATAAAGAGACTGACAATAAAGTGTCGAAAAATAAATGCCCAAAACAGTAAAAAGACCAACTGGTGAATCCATTCGAAGAGCACTATCCGCAAGAGCAAGCATCAGAAACAAAGGAGAGACGAAAAAACCCACAGAAAAACTGGATCAATGGGGACTATTCCTGGCTAATATCCACGCAAAACAAACTGAGACTAGAGATGTAGATGTTCCTGCACAAGTTGAGAGAAGGAGATGTTCCTGCACAAGTATAAAGACTGCCGCAGGCAGAAAAGAACACAGGCACCAATAGTAAACAGAGCAAAACAGGCAGCAAAAGAAAAGAGGCGAGCAAGAAAACAGAGGTGTTCTCGGCTAATATCCACGCAAAACAAGCTGAGACTAGAGATATAGATGTTCCCGCACAAGTTGAGAGAGGGAGATGTTCCTGCACAAGTAAAGATCGCCGCAGGCGAAAAGAACACGAGCACCAATAGTAAACGAGCAAAACAGACAGCAAAAGAAAAGAGGCAAGAAAGAAAACAGAGGTGTTCTCGGCTAATATCCACGCAAAACAAGCCGAGACTAGAGATATAGATGTTCCCGCACAAGTTGAGAGAGGGAGATGTTCCTGCACAGGTAAAGATCGCCGCAGCGAAAAGAACACAGGCACCAATAGTAAACAGAGCAAAACAGGCAGCAAAAGAAAGGAGGCAGCAAAAGAAAACAGAGGAAAAGATTAGCATAAAATGATAAGAAAGGCTATTTATATCTGATGTAAGGCAAATTTAAATTGTCCCCGTGAACCAGGAGAGCAAGTTGCTGAGGTGGAGTTTTGCCCACAACAGGGGAGTGACCAGCATTTTTTGCCAACCAATCTGCTGGCCTATTCCCCTCTCTATAAATAAAAGAGATGCTGAAATGCAAAAAAGAATTGTCTATAATAAACCAGATTCTCTTAAAAATGATAATCAAGTTCCAGGGTGTATCATCCCGCTTAAAAAATATATCAATAAGTCTCTTGGAATCAGTCTCCATCTGTAAAGAGAGAAAATTAAGATTGATAGCAGCTTGTAGAGAAAGTAAAAATGCCCAGGCCTCAGTCGAGAGAGGACAATCAACCACCACAGGGGAATGAAAATACGCTAAGAGATTCCCCAATTGGTCACGAAACAGACCGCCAGCAGCAGAGTGAGAGAAAGACCAACTGCCATCAATATTTACTTTGATTGTCCCCCTCATAGGTGGTACCCAGTTAACCACACAGGGCCTATTGGAGTGTTTAGCATCTCTATGAAAAAGCCTGAGAGACTTGTTATAGTAGGCCAAAATTTTAGAGAAAGTAGCATCAGGGGAGGGATGACATTCAGTGTGCTTATAAGAGTTCCTAGCACACCAGATGAACCACAGAACAACATATGGAAAAAGAATAAAGCCTTTTCCAGCCCGGTTTGAAACATTCCAAACCTTCACATAGTCATAAATAGTGCAGGAATTTTTCCAAACCAAGCCAAAATCACTGCCCAACCTGCTCCAGATGTGCTTAGAATAAATACACTTGAAAAAGAGATGAGAAGAGGATTCCTCGGCATTCTTGCAGAAGACACACAAAGAAGGCAATCTTAAACCTTTTAATTTTAAGATGTCATCTAAAGGTAAAATACAGGAGAAGAACCTCCACAGGAAGAAAGATATAGAAGGAGAGAATAAAGGTTTCCATATCCCCTTCCCCCAATCCAACTTAGTAAAGGAATGAAAAGTTTGATAAAGGTGCTTGCTAACAAACAGATGAGGCTGCTTCTTCCAAACCGGTTTATCAACGTTAGTCCTATCTATAGGAATTTGGTTAATAAACATAGCAGTGTCCTGCCCCACCAATTCCCTAACCTTCCTCAAATCCCACTGCTCAAAAGACCAGCGATCGGCAATCGCCAGATTGCCGCATGACGAGGGATGAGGAGGCTCATTTAGGTTAGGCACACCCCGGCTTATCATGGCAGAAGGAAATCTTCCCATCCCCAGTGTCCCAAAATATAGCCTTAGAGGCCTCCTGCCTAATACTCAGGATAGCTTTCCAAATTTTGGAGTCCCCACTTTTCCAAGTAACCATAGTAGGGTGAACATTTTTACAATATTTAGCATGCATGTAGTTAGCCCAGATGGACTCCCTAAGTCTAAACTTGTACCACAGCTTACACATGTTGATCTCAACAATGTGAGAAAGAGCTTTAAAACCAAGCCCCCCCAGTACTTAGGCTTACACAACTTTTTCCAAGTAAGCCAGTGCTTTTTAGAACCACCACCCTCCCAGAGAAAAGAATTGAATATTTTCTCCAGCCTATCAATAGAACTTTTCTTAGCATTAAAAACTTGGAGTGCATAAAGAGGAATGCTATGAAGCACACTATTCAACAAAGTTAAACGCCCCCCATTGGAGAGAAAAGTAGTCTTCCAATTTCTAATCTTACTCTTGACTTTATCCAAGACATCATCCATCTGAATTTGCTTACATCTGCCTTTAATAAGATTGACACCTAAATATTTAATAGGCAGTCTAGCAATTTTATACCCAGTAAAGTTGGTAGCCCATAAAAGATGTGACTGAGGTAAGTAATTGCTAAAATACATATGGCATTTGTCCTTGTTAAAGGACAAACCAGAAACCCCTTCAAAATCATTCAATATTTTCATAAAATTTCTAATATTAGCTTTAGTGCCATTGGAAAAAAGCATGATGTCATCAGCATAAGCCAAATGAGTAACTTGGAAATGAGCTTTGTTAAGGAAATAAGCAGAATCATGCACAGGTTGAGTATTCAGTAATCTAGAGAGATAATCAAAAGCAATAATAAAAATTATAGGAGAAAGGGGATCACCCTGTTTGATACCTCTTTTAGCAGAGAAGAAGCCATAAGAACTCCCATTAACCAAAACACTGTAGTGGTTGTTGGAGAGCCATCTTCTAATAAGCTGACAAAAATTGGCATTGAAACCCCTAGCCAACAAGATATTAATTATAAACTCCCAGTTAAGAGTATCAAATGCCTTCTTGATGTTAAGCTTAATTATAAGATTGCCTCCTCGACACTTCCTATCCAAATCCTCAAGCAGCTCTTGGGCCAGGAGAATGTTGTCAGTAATCTCCCTACCCCTCACAAAAGCAGATTGGTGGGGAGAAATCAGACGATTGAGAAAAGGCTGAATTCTAGCCACCAAGAGCTTGCTAATAACTTTAGAAATAACAGAGGTTAAAGCGATAGGTCTAAAATGACTCCGATCGATTTGTCATTCCCTTTAGGGATGAGCACAATAAGAGCAACAGAAAAATACTTACAAAGATCCTCACCAGTGAAAAAACTTTGAACAGCCCTGATGGTTTCCTTCTTCACAATATTCCAGCAATTAATATAAAACGAGGAAGTAAAACCATCAGGGCCCGGGGCCTTGTTAGAATGTAAAGTTTTAAAGACATTATAGATCTCCTCTTCAGAAGGGATATCAGTAAGACAAAGAGAGGAGATATAATGTCTAGCATCATTAAAAAGATTCCTATCAATACAAGAAACTTGCAGTTGACTAGTAAATAAAGTAGAGAAATAGTTAACAGCACTGTTATCAATTTCCTCAGCATCAGTAATAACATTACCATCACTTCCCCTGATTTGGCTAATGTTATTATGAGTAATCCTGTTTTTAATATAAGCACGAAAATAATCAGTGTTTCTGTCCCCTTTAAGAAAATGAGTATCATGAGCCTTTTGCATGAGTAGATCTTCCTCCAAAGCTATATCAGCCAAAAGGTTACTATGGGCCTGAGCCAGTTCCTGAACCTGCTCAGCAGACATGATATCAATAGATTCTAAAATGTTGACAGTGTTCAAAGAATTAGTAACCCTATTGTGAATGTTGCCAAAAACATCATAGTTCCACTTCTTCAAACCAGCAGCCACCTTCTTATGCAGCTGCCAAAGAACAAACCAAGAAGTTCCACAACTCAAAGGCTGCCACAAAGACTTAATAAGATCATTAAAATTTGGATGAGAAGCCCACATATTTAAGAATTTAAAAGGCTTTCTGGCCGGCCTAGGCTGAAGAGCAATGGTCAATAAGAGTGGGTTGTGATCAGAGGAAGCATGACTCAAGTGTTGAACACGAGCTAAATGGTAACAATTAAGAAAAGAAGGATTGCCTAAGAATCTATCCAGGCGTTGAAAAAGTAAACCCCTTCTCCAAGTGAAAGGGGGACCAGTATAACCCATGTCATAAAGACCAGCTTGAGACATATAATCACAAAATTTATGCATAGCAGTAGTGTCAAACAAAGCACCCCCTCTCGTCATATATATATATATATATATATATATATATATATATATATATATAAAATATCCAACATCATTAAAATCTTTTTCATGAAATTACTCAGGTTGCTGATTCATTTGTTACAATGAATTAAATACTAATAGCTATCGTACGTTAGGAAGGCTTTATTGGATTAACGAGAGAAATATTTTTTATAAACTTTCGTTCGTGTAGAAGTGCTATGAGGTTGGTTGTGTAATTTGTTGTTTCTGGTACAGAACTAGTTTCGTAGCGTTGTCAGATAACATTTACATACATACCACTTAATTCTTATATAGGGGTGTAAACGAACAGAGATAGTGTTTGTGTTCGAAATATTCGAACACATCACTGTTCGTGTTTGATTAAAAAAAATTATCCGTGTTCGTCTCATTTTCTTATCGAACGAATCGAACATGAACTTCCTGGTGAACCGAACACGAACTGTTCGCGAACAACGAGCTTTTTTGACAGCCCTAGCTTTGATAGCATACTTCCCCAAAATGAAGCAAATTGATCAGGTATTCCGTACACATCAGGTAATCCATACTTTCTTAAAATGAAGAAAACCAAATAAGACGTTTAGGGTTTTGTTTAGGGTTTTATTTTAATATATAGTATAGTATATTAATTATAATATTATAATATTTATATTAATATAATTAATACTATAATATTATTATTTTTATTAATAATTTATCATATATTATAATTTATAGAAGTTTATTTATTTAAAATATAATAAATTTTTATAATATACAATTATTTTTAAAATATCATAAATTTTTTATATATAATTATTTTAAATTATTTTATATTTCGAACAATAACGAACCGAACACGAATAAACACATCACAGTTCTTGTTTGGTTCGTTTAACAAACCGATCGAAAAAAATTGTTCGTGTTCGTCTCGTTTGCTTATCAAACGAATCGAACAAGAACTTCTTGGTGAACCGAACTCGAATTGTTCACGAACAACGAGCTTTTTTGACAGCCCTATTCTTATGTATGTATATATCTAACACAAAGTTATATATTTGAAAGCATAACGCTCAAATATTTACATCATATCTAAAGTATCATTATTATTTATTTTTTAAAATTTAAATGCACATTTTTTTGCTTAGATTTATAACCTCAAATATTATATCGCAAATATAAAATTGAAAGCATTCGATATATAAATACATAATAATCCTGTGGTATGCATGTAAATATATACGGGTTGATCGAATATTGAATTTTTAATTAGCTTACATGCTTTCGTGATCATGAAATTAAGGTGGAGAGTTCTATAATATATATATATATATATATATATATATATATATATATATATATATATATATATATATATATATATATATATTAGGGAAAGAAGCACAAAGGGCTCCCTACGTGTTAATATTCAAAAAAGGTGTTACAAAAATGGAGAGGGTTAAGGAAATAGGACCCCACTACAAAACCCAAAATAAAATACAATAACACACACCTAGAGGTCCCGTCTCCTATCATCCCCTCCCACCGTACAACGCACGCAATAAAAACTCCAAAATAAAGTAAGAAGTGCATGAAACAGTTAAAAAAACCAAAAACTGAAGGAGCAGTATCGTTATCCAACAGCAAATGAGCAAAAAATTGAACGCATCATTAACAGCAGGGTAAAGGTTCTGACCAGAAAGTAGCAGGTCCCCAAGAGAAAGCAGGTCAAAATGGTAACCAACATGATCTTCATGAGGAGAAAAGTCGTCTTCATGTAACGTGTATGCAACCAGCAGGCAAAAAGTTATGCTCAGATTGCAGCAGGTCCCCAAGAGAAAGCAGGTCAAAATGATATCCAACTGGTACTTCATCAAGCAAGATCTCGTCTTCTTATAACGTGCGTGCAACCTTAAGCAAGTTAACCCAACAGATGCCATAAACAAACCTGCATAGCCTACTAAAAGTAGAAAGGGATTCCCAAAACATAGAATCTTCAACCATACAATAAAATCAGCACACCCAGCATAATGCATAGAGGGTCTACCATCAGCAATATAGAGCAGAAGAAGCATCAACCAAACAGAAAAGAGATGCACAAAAAAATCCCCAAGAATTAAAGGAAACTGACAAAACAGAAAGAACCTAAACCATACAAAACCAGATATATTCGCCAAGCTAGATATATCTAATGTAGGGCAGATTAATTCTATCACCATGCAGTAAACAGGCTAACTGACGAGGAGGGGAGGTGCCCACCAAAGGAGTACACCCAACATTCTTAGCTAACCAATCAGCAACCCTATTGCCTTCCCTGAAGATGAAATTAAAACATATTTGCAGGTGGAAAGTATCAATAAGATTCCAAATGCGTCTAAACAGAAACAACAGATTCCAAGGAGTGGCATCCAGCTTAAGAAACATGTTTATAAGCAAAGTAGAATCAGTTTCCACCAAAAGATGGTTAAACTTAAAAGTAATAGCAGATCTCAAAGCCAGAAAGAGAGCCCAAACTTCTGTTATGAGTGGGGAATCAGCCACCATAGGGGAAGAAAAGTAAGTAATTAACTTACCCCGATGATCCCCGAAAACACCCCCACACCAAGCATGAGAAGAGGACCACTTACCATCAATATTAACTTTGATAACCCCTAAAGGAGGAGGAAGCCATCTAACGAGTACCGGGCTTCTTAACAATAGTGTTATCGAAGTGAACAGATCTAGAAGCTCGATATAGTAAGGCTAAAATATTAGAGAAAGTAACCTCAACAGATGGTTTGCAAACAACATGTTTGAAATCTTTCCTGGCATTCCAAATAAACCATAGCACATCATAAGGGAAAAAGTCAAATCTCTTCCCAGCATGATTAACAGACTTCCAGGTCTTTAAGTAACCATTGCTGGAGTAACAGTCCGGCCAAGTAAGCCCAAAAAAAACAGCCAGCCTGTTCCAAATGCTTTTAGAATAAGGACATTTAAAAAATAAATGAGAAGAGGACTCCTCATCATTTAAACAGAGCAGGCATATGGAAGCCAATTTCAAGCCTTTGAGCTTCAAAATATCATCCAATGGTAGTAACAAAGAAAAGTACCTCCAAAGAAAAAAAGAAATAGAGGGGGTAAAAATAGGATTCCAAATCTCAATCCCCCAATTAACAGTAGAGAAGGAATTAAACATATTATAAAGATGCTTGCTAACAGAGAGCTATAAATTTTTCTTCCAAATAGGTTTGTCATGGTGAGAAGTTCTTATAGGAATTTGGCTGATAAGCCTAGCAGAATCAATACCAACCAGATACCTAAGCTTAGAAATGTCCCAATTCCCATGAGACCAGCAATCAGCTGTTGGATTTTGGGGATCATGCGCAACGGAAGCGAAATTAATCATGTACGCATATTAAAGTCATTTCCCAAAAAACCACCAAGGATCTCATGTGCTCATACAAATCAAAAACATAAACCCAAAAAGAAGTGCAAGAAATCATACCATGCAAGAGTTCTACTCTTAGATTTCCTCGGATCTTTAAGGCGCTGAAACCACCGCCCTCTACCGGTATCCACACTCGAACGGATTTCCAAATGGCTTCCAACTGCTAGATCGGAAACGGGGTTTTCTCCAAAACCCATAGAACTCTCTTCCTCTCTTGTGGATTTCAAAAGGAAAATAATAAAAATTAATTTCATAAGCCATGACCCCTCCTTTTAATTGAAGTGACACCGTTTCATGGCACCTCTTCATTAAAGAGGTCATTTTTAATATATATTTAAAAACTCCTTTTTAAATATATGATGAATTAAAACTCTTTTAATTCATGCTTGTAATTTAAAATAATCTTATTATTATAAATTACTCAAGTGAGAGAGTGTTCATCAACCATTCTAGTCCATTCAAATTTTGTGCGACCCTATAGGTTCAATTAACATTAGCGTAGGCTTAAATCACCATTTATAAACCTACAAGTTATAGTTGGTCTCTAGCAAGACACTATAACTACCCAAGTTAGTATGAATAGTCTCAATATCCGAGACAACCTCGATTGTTAATGACATAATCCCTTTATCACATGATATCATGATAGAATATAAGGCATGGATTAATGTCAACCTTATATCTCTCTATCTTTAATTTCTCGACTCCCGATTAGATCGATTAAATAAATGCAATTGATCTCCATCAATTCATTTGAGTGTGGCCACACAATTCTCGATCTAAATCATTCGAGGGGCCCGAGATATCTCTCTTATTATAAGAGGGATAAATTCCATCTTGATTACTCATATCTCACTACATGATTCACATTATGCCCAATCATAATCTTTATGGTCATCCGATCAAAGACAACGTTGGGTTATGTCAAAACATAATATTCCTCATGTTGAGAACCATGACAATCTCGAGTCAAATGATTCGATGTCACTACAACTCGAGATTAACATATGACTTATATCCATGATTTAATCTCAAAGCGAGTCGATCCAATATTTATTCTCCAATAAATACATATAAATCTGATGTGTATCCCCATACATATATTCATCTCATGAATATCCATCAAACTTTATATTAATCTTTATTTATTGTCATTCCCACAACAATAAGCGATTATAGATATTTAGAATAATCTTCATAATAAACATGAAACTATTCAAGGTTCTTCTTCTATCATAAACATGCTAATTAAAATAGAAAAATATTCATAAAAAGTTCAAAATACATATCCATATAATATCCATATAATAGGCCTAGGGCACTATCACTATCAAGTCTCCCACTCGCACTAGGCCCATTTATCAATGTATCTAATACCCATGGACCTTACATGACCCTCATGTTTTGCTTGTGGTAGAGGCTTAGTTAATGGATCCGCAACATTGTCATCCGTTGCAACTTTGCATATTTTAACGTCACCTCTCTCAATAATTTCTCTAAGGAGATGATAACGCCCGAGTATATGTTTGGATCGCCGATGTGACCTAGGTTCCTTTGCTTGTGCTATAGCACCATTGTTGTCACAATAAATCTCAACGAGATTTGTGATACTAGGAATCACTCCAAGGTCGAAACAAATTTCTTTATCCAACCGCTTCTTTCGCCGCATCACATGCTGCTATGTACTCGACTTCGCTTGTAGAATCGACAACGATGCTTTGCTTTGAACTCTTCCACTAATAACACCACCATTTAAACAAAACACATATCCCGATTGCGATCGATAATCATCTTTGTGTGATTGAAAGCTTGCATCCGTGTAACCTCTTACAACCGCGATCATCTTCTAATCCACCAAACACCAAGAACACATCCTTAGTTCTTCTCAAGTACTTAAGAATGTTCTTGACCGCTATCCAGATGACTTTCACCTGGATCCGACCAGTATCTCGCTCGTTATGCTTAAAGCATAAGAAACATCTCGGTCTAGTACATAACATGACATACATGATAGATCCTATAGCGAAGCATAAGGAATCTTACTCATACGCTCTCGCTCATCATTAGTGTTAGGACACCGAGTCTTGCTAAGCGTTATGCCATGTGACATAGTGCAAGAATCCTCTCTTGGACTCTTCCATACGTAACCTTTTCGATATAAGGTCTATATATGTACTTTGATTTAGAGAAATTAGCCTTTTAGATCTATCTCTATAGATCTTTATCCCTAGGATATAGGATGCCTCTCCTAAATCCTTCATCGAGAAACATTTACCCAACCAAGTTTTGACATTGTGCAAGGTAGGTATGTCATTCCCAATGAGTAATATGTCATCGACATATAAGACCGGAAAAACAATAGTGCTCCCACTAACTTTCTTGTAAACACAAGGTTCATCTTCATTTTCGATAAAGCCAAACTCTTTGATCTGTCTCATCAAAACGAAGATTCCAACTCCTCGAAGCCTCGCTTCAAACCATAAATGGATCTTAGAAGCTTGCACACTTTACCGTAATTCTCGGGATGAACAAAACCTTCGAGTTGTGTCATATACACATCCTCAAACAAGTTTCCATTAAGAAACGCAGCTTTAACATCCATTTGCCATATCTCATAGTCATAATATGCAGCAATGGCAATGAGAATTCTAATAGACTTAAGCATGACTACCGGTGAAAAGTTTCATCATAGTCAATACCATGAATTTGTTTAAAACCTTTTGCAACAAGTCTTGCTTTATAAGTATGCATATTACCATCCATGTCGGTTTTCTTCTTGAAAACCCACTTGCACCCAATGGTCTTAATATCATTTGGTGGATCAACCAAGTTCCAAACTTGATTATCATACATGGATTGGATTTCGTATTTCATGGCCTCTAACCATTTGTCAGAGTCTTGATTTAACATAGCATCTTGATAGCTAGTAGGATCACCATGATCCATTAACAATACATCATGATCATTATTCATGAGAAATCCATATCTCTCAGGCTCATAACGTATTCTATCAGATCTACATAGTTCTTGTGTTACAACTGGTGTGTCAATAACTCCTTGTTGACCACCATCATCCAAAGGTATTTCAATGTTATTTTGTGACTCTCGAACTTCTTCGAGTTGTACTTTACTCCCACCGATTCCTTTAGAAATAAATTCCCTTTCCAAAAAGAAACCATTTCTAGCAATAAACACTTTGTTCTCAATGGGATTGTAAAAGTAATATCCTTTAGTCTCATTAGGATAACCCACAAAAATACATTTATCGATTTAGGTTCAAGTTTATTAGAATGTAAACGCTTTATATAAGCTTCACAACCCCAAATCTTAAGAAAAAGCAAACTAGGCTTCTTCCCAATCCATATCTCATATGGTGTCTTTTCAACCCTTTTGGATGGAACTCTATTTAGTGTAAAAGCAGTCGTCATAAGTGCATAACCCCAAAAGGAAAGTGGAAGATCTGATGCACTCATCATTGATCGAACCATATCAAATAGATTTCGATTCCTTCTTTCGTACACACCATTCCATTGTGGTGTTCCAGGAGGAGTAAGTTGTGAAACAATTCCACAACTCTTAAGATGATCACCAAACTCTTGGCTCAAATATTCTCCACCTCGATCGATCGAAGCACCTTAATTGTCTTACCAAGTTGATTTTGTACTTCATTTTGAAAATACTTGAACATTTCAAATGCTTCATATTTATGTCTCATCAAATAGACATAACCATACCTACCGAAATCATCGGTAAAGGTAATGAAGTACCCGTAACCTCCTATGGCTTCTATACTTAATGGTCCACATACATCCGTATGTATTAGGGCTAATAATTCATTAGCCCTTTCACCGTGTCCAAGAAAAGGCTCCTTTGTCATTTTCCCCAAAAGACATGATTCGCAAGTATCAAATGATTCATAATCAAATGAATTCAAAAGTCCATCTTTATGGAGTTTTGAAATGCGTTTCTCATTTATGTGTCCTGAGACGACAATGCCAAAGATAGGTTACATTCAAGTCATTTGACTTAAATTTCTTGGTAGTAATGTTACATACGTAAAAATCATTGGATATTCGAAGGTTCAAAACATAAAGACCATCTAGTAAAACGAAGATTTGCATAGAACATATCTTTATGATAAATGGAGCAAATATTATTCCTAATAATAAAAGCAAAACCATCATTATCCAAACAAGAAACCGAAACAATGTTTCTACACATTGTAGGAACATAAAAACAATTGTTCAATACTAACAAAAGCCCACCGGGTAAAGAAAGTTCATAACTTCCTACAGCCTAAAGCAAGCAACTTTTGCTCCATTGCCTACGCGAAGATCCACTTCGCCCCGTTTCGCTTTTCTACTCCCCTTTAGTCCCCGCACATTTGAACAAATGTGAGATGCGATCCGGTATCCACTATCCAGGAACTAGAAGGAGTATAATTAATCCGTATAACATTTATACTCGAAGCACTCGGTCCCACCGGCTTTCTTGTTCATTAGATCTTCCTTATAAAGTTTGCAATTTCTTTTCCAATGACCAGAGTTCATTGCAAAAGAAACGTACATCATCCTTCCGGGATTTAGCCTTGGAACTAAGATTGGGCTTAGGTTTAGGATTGGACTTTCCACCCCAACCTTTGCCTTTTCCTTTTCCTTTCTTCTTAAAACTCTTACCCTTTTGCTTAACCATTAAGATTTGCCCGTGCTTGGATTTTATATTTTGTTCAGCCAGCTTTAAGCATCGTATGCAACTCGATATTGATTTGTCCATCTCATTCATATTGTAGTTCATGACAAACTGGTCATAACTACGAGGAAGTGAATTCAGGAGCAAATCAGTAGCCAATTCTTGGCTTAATGGAAATCCAAGCCTTGTCAGGTGCTCCATGTAACCTTTCATTTTCAATACATGAGCACTAACTGAACTACCTTCAGTCATTTTGCAAGAATGCAATGCCTTGGTAGTTTCATATCTTTCTTGCCTTGCTTGTTGCTGGAACATTTCCTTTAGGTTTATGATCATATCATAAGCCTCCATATGTTCTAAATCTTTCCGGATCTCGTAACTCATGGCAACTAACATCAAGCAAGCAACATCTACAGAGTCACTATGATGCTTCTCATAAGCATTCTTTCTCGCTTCCGGTGGCATTATCATCCGGTTTTTCGGGGTGAGGTTCATCCGAGACATATAACTTCCTTTCGTGTTTGAGAACAATTCTCAAATTACGAAACCAGATCAAGGAAGTTAGCCCTCGTAAGCTTGTCCTTCTCAAGGACCGATCGCAATGAAAATGCGGAATTGTTATTATTGTTGTTGGTCATCTACAATAAATGCAAAGTTTAAGTATATTAATTATGAAAAACTCCCACTAAATTAATAATCCCTCTTTTAAAATTATATTAACTTTAGTGATATAAGATCCATAATTATACTTAATTTTAAGTCGACTTTGGCATGACACTTAAAATCAAGTATATTTAGGTAGGTAACTATTACCAATTGCATCAAATGCAACTCTTAATGGGATTTTTGACATCTTATGTCGTAGCATGTTTAAATCTCATCTCATGCCCTTAGGCCCAAAACCATTTTGTAAGCCTAATTAAGTTTTACCATTTTAAACACATGAGTAGCACCATTACTCATCCCGTCATGCTAATATTATCTAATGTACTCCTACTTTGGTAGAACCCACATCATGGTGATATTAGTTTTTGACGTGTGTTTAATAATAATGGATGGCATGAAAAACTTAAAATTTCAAATGAGGGATCGTTATAGATTTTAAATTATAATGATGTTATGATTTATTTTAGTATCATATACTAAACCACATCACAGAAAATATCAAAATCTGAAGCATAATTAAGCGTGTCAAAATATGGCCCCAAAACTAGAATGATCTTCATAAGCCAATTATGAAGATCAAAAGTCCAATCTAAGGGTAAAAGGTAACTTCTAAAGCCTTCGAGATCACCATCTCCCGCATGAACTTCTAGCTCCTCCATCACCATGGTGGATAGTGGACTTCAAGTGCCTTGCTTTGTCTTCTCACGATTTATCTCACCAAGAATAAATATATGTAATATAAATTACAACAAAGCAAAATGGCACGCAGACTATAATTAATAATTACATCTCATCGCAAAAATTAAAATATTACAACTATGCAATTTACGTAATTCACTCAGCCATATTATGTGTCACGCAAGTCAATACATCATGTATTAATCTAATTAATACATCCATGTTTGACAAACTAAAAATAATAATAATAATAATAATAAAATTACTTGATAATTGGCTCGATGTTTCTAAAACAATTAAATTTATGAGGCGTTAGGAATAAAAACGGCGGTTCCGCTAAGATTTCTTAATTAAAATCTGTACATCGCAATACTAAAATTTTATATTTTTTTTTTTTGCCAAAAACAATCCAAAATTTCATAAATTATTTAAAAAGAATTTCATGCAAAAAATTATAAATATTGCGATATAAATTCAACACTTTAATCTAATTAAAATTTGAATCCGCATTTTAAATTCGCATTAAATCATAATTTAATTAATCATATTAATTAATTAATGCGAATAGGTGCCATTCGAACGAATGAGACACGAGGAGTTGGGCCTTACAAACCAAGAGGTGCCAACCCATTAGACACCTATCGGTGTCAACTCCACATCGACCGCCCGCCATAACCGCTCGCCACCGGCCAACCGCTCGCCGTCGGCCAATCGCCGCCGTCGGCCAACCGCGCCGCCGAATCCGCCGGCGGCCATAGCCGCCGCACTCGACGTCCAAAACACCGTTAAATTGATTTCTATGAAAACATAAGTTGGCTCGATACCACTGTCGGATTTTCGGGATCATGCGCAACGGAAGCGAAATTAATCATGTACGCATATTAAAGTCATTTCCCAAAAAACCACCAAGGATCTCATGTGCTCATACAAATCAAAAACATAAACCCAAAAAGAAGTGCAAGAAATTATACCATGCAAGAGTTCTACTCTTAGATTTCCTCGGATCTTTAAGGCGCTGAAACCACCGCCCTCTACCGGTATCCACACTCGAACGGATTTCCAAATGGCTTCCAACTGCTAGATCGGAAACGGGTTTTCTCCAAAACCCAAAGAACTCTCTTCCTCTCTTGTGGATTTCAAAAGGAAAATAATAAAAATTGATTTCATAAGCCATGACCCCTCCTTTTAATTGAAGTGACACCGTTTCATGGCACCTCTTCATTAAAGAGGTCATTTTTAATATATATTTAAAAACTCCTTTTTAAATATATGATGAATTAAAACTCTTTTAATTCATGCTTGTAATTTAAAATAATCTTATTATTATAAATTACTCGAAGTGAGAGAGTGTTCATCAACAATTCTAGTCCATTCAAATTTTGTGCGAATCTATAGGTTCAATTAACATTAGCAGTAGGCTTAAATCACCATTTATAGACCTACAAGTTATAGTTGGTCTCTAGCAAGACACTATAACTACTCAAGTTAGTATGAATAGTCTCAAGATCCGAGACAACCTGATTGTTAATGACATAATCCCTTTATCACATGATATCATGATAGAATATAAGGCATGGATTAATGTCAACCTTATATCTCTCTATCTTTAATTTCTCGACTCTCGATTAGGATCGATTAAATAAATGCAATTGATCTCCATCAATTCATTTGAGTGTGGCCACACAATTCTCGCCTAAATCATTCGAGGGGCCCGTAGATATCTCTCTTATTATAAGAGGGATAAATTCCATCTTGATTACTCATATCTCACTACATGATTCACATTATGCCCAATCATAATCTTTATGGTCATCCGATCAAAGACAACGTTGGGTTATGTCAAAACATAATATTCCTCATGTTGAGAACCATGACAATCTCGGGTCAAAGGATTCGATGTCACTACAACTCGAGATTAACATATGACTTATATCCATGATTTAATCTCAAAGCGAGTCGATCCAATATTTATTCTCCAATAAATACATATAAATCCGATGTGTATCCCCATACATATATTCATCTCATGAATATCCATCAAACTTTATATTAATCTTTATTTATTGTCATTCCCACAACAATAAGCGATTATGGATATTTAGAATAATCTTCATAATAAACATGAAACTATTCAAGGTTCTTCTTCTATCATAAACATGCTAATTAAAATAGAAAAATATTCATAAAAAGTTCAAAATACATATCCATATAATATCCATATAATAGGCCTAGGGCACTATCACTAACATCAGCAACCAAAAGATTATCCTGAATAGGAGACTGTGCATCCAGACAGAGATTAGGACTACCCCAACTATCATGCCAAAAGGAAACTTTCCCATCACCAATATCCCAAAACATAGCTCGTGATGCTTTAGTCCTAAGAGTCGAGATAGCCTTCCAAATTTTAGAATCACCGGATTTCCACTTAACAACAATTCGGATGATCGATACCTGCAGACTTAGCATGCATGTAATTAGCCCAAATCGAATCCCTAAGTCTAAACTTATACCACAACTTACACATGTTTATATCAACAATATGGGGAGGGCTTTGAAGCCCAACCCCCAGCCTAACTTAAGCTTACATAGCCTACGCCGGGAGAGCCAATGTTTCTTGGCCCCCCACCTTCCCAAAGAAATCTATTGAAAACCTTTTCAAGTAAAGTAATGGAACTTTTCTTTGCATTAAAAACTTGAAGAGCATAAAGGGGAATGCTATGCAGAACACTATTCAGCAGAGTTAAACGACCTCCATTAGACAAGAAAGAATTGTTCCAGTGAAAAATTTTTTGCTTAACTTTGTCAATAACATCATCCATTTGAATTTGCTTACATCTACCCCTAATAAGATTAACACCTAAATACTTAAGAGGAAGCTTAGCAGCAATGTAACCAGTGTGATTGGTAACCCATAATTGATGTGCATGAGATAAGTGTTTGCTGAAGAAAATTTGACATTTTTCCTTGTTAAAAGTCATACCAGAAGCCTTCTCAAACTCACCTAAGGTTTTCATCAAGGCTTTAATAGTAACCTTAGAAGCATTAGAGAACACCACAATGTCATCGCATAAGCCAAGTGGCTAACAGGAAAATGAGCTTTGTTAGTGAAATAAGCACTCGCGTTGATATGTGGGATTATTAAGCGATCTGACAGTGTAATCAAATGCAATAATACAGATGACCGGAGATAGGGGGTCTCCCTGCTTAATACCTCTATTAGCAGAGAAGAAACCATGAGAGCTGCCATTGATCAAGATGCTATAGTGGTTGTTGTATAGCCATCTTTTAATTAAAAGACAAAAATTGACATTAAAGCCTCTGGCAGACAAAACATTCAGTATGAAGTCCCAATTAATAGTGTCAAAAGCTTTTTTGATGTCAAGTTTCAGAATGATATTACCTCCTCTGCACTTCCTATCCAAATCTTCAAGAAGTTTTTGGGCCAGCAATATGTTATCCGTGATCTCTCTGCCTTTAATAAAGGCAGATTGATGAGGAGATACCAGCTTGTCAAGATGTGGTTGCAGCCTTGCAACCAAAATTTTACTAATAACTTTAGATAACACAGATGTTAAGGAAATAGGTCTAAAGTTATTCCATTTAGATCTATCATTGCCTTTTGGGATAAGCACAATCAAAGTTGCTGAAAAATAATTGCATAGGTCATCCCCCAAAAAGAAACTTTGTATAGCCATAATGAATTCTTTTTTAATAACATCCCAACAATTGATATAAAAGCAAGAGGTAAAACCATCGGGACCAGTGTGCTTTATTAGAATTTAAGCTCTTTAAAGCAATATAAATCTCCTCCTCGGAGGGGATATCGATGAGGTCAATAGAGGTAACATAATTTTTATCAGCATTAAAGAGATTGCCATTAAAGCAAGAAACCTGCACATTACTATTAAATAAAGTAGAAAAATAACTAACAGCACTCCTACCAATGTCCAAAGAGTCATTAAGAACATTGCCATCACAATCAATGATTTGGTTAATGATATTATTGTTAATCCTATTTTTGATCTTAGCATGGAAATAATTAGTGTTTCGTCCCCTTTAGTGAAATGAATATCATGAGCTTTTTGCATGAGAAGATCTTCCTCAAGAGCTATATCAGCAAGAAGAATGCATTGGGCATGAGCAAGCTCCTGCACATTCTCAGCAGACATAATAACATTAGCTTCTAAGTTATTGACAGTACGCAAAGAGTTAGCCACTCTAGTATGAATGTTACCAAAAACCTCATGATTCCAGTTCTTAAGCCCAGCAGCAACCTTCTTATGAAGCTGCCACAAAACAAACCAAGGAGAACCACAACTCATAGGTTGCCACAAAGCTTTAATAAGATCAAGAAAAGTGGGGTGGGTAGTCCAGATATTTAAAAATTTAAAGGGGGATCTGCCTGGTGTGGAGTGAAAGCAAGATGTAAGAGAAGGGGATTATGGTCAGAGGAAGCATGACTGAGATGTTGAACCCTAAAGAGTTTATAATAGTTGAAAAATTTGGGGTTACCAAAAAATCTATCTAATCTTTGAAAAAGCAGACCTCTTCTCCATGTGAAAGGAGGACCAGTGAACCCCAAGTCATAGAGACTGGCCTGAGAGATGCTCTCACAGAATTTATGCATTAAATTAGAGTCAATGTTGGCTCCCCCTCTTCTTTCAGAAACGGACATGACCATGTTAAAATCCCCTCCAACAAACCAGCTATCATTAATAAAATTTCCTATGGCAATGAGCTTATTCCAGAGGATGTACTTATCAGCAAGAATGGTGCTAGCATAAACAAAAGTTAACCAACCATTGAAACAATCATAGTTATAATGAGCAAGCACAAATTGTTTATCATCTTCAATGATATGAAGATTAATGTTTTTTTTCCAAAACACCCAAATTTTATTATTATTGTTGCAATGGTAAGAGTAAAGAGGGAAACATTTGAAGATTTTCTCTTTATTATTAATGACCATAGGTTCTAAAATGGCAAATATATCTAGATGATGGATCCTACAAAGGTGCTTCGTACGCTTAAGGGAGGGAGGATCGACCACTCCGCTAATATTCCAAACCATAATGTTAGACATGATGCTTTCCACCTCTTCTAGTTGTCCTAGAAGAGGGAGGTAAAATTTCGCTTCGTACAAACTAGGGGCAACTTGTTCAGTACTTAATATGGTTCCGTGAAATTGTTTCTTACTTCTTTTCCTATTAGACTTTTGAATAATCCATTCGGCTTCCATATCGAGTGTGCCTCCAAAATAGTAGAATCATTAACATTATAACAAGATTCAACAACAGCAGGTGTTGTGTTGATGTGGGCTTGCTTGTCTATAAGTTGGGTAGATGTGGGAGGATTTTGAGACGTTCCTGTAGACTCAGCATGATTGCCAGTCTCTTTGAGAACAGAAGAAGTAGGAAGCGAGGACGAGTCGAGAGAGGAAACACTTCGGATCTAAAATTTAACACGAGGGTATTTAGATCGAAGGAACAACATCGGAAGCAAAATCTGTATATTTTGATCATCTTCAACTCGTTAAAGACAGTTCACCGCAGAGTCGTGGTGGGAATTAGCATCACCATTCTTATCCAGTGATATACATAATTGATTTGTGTCATCCAAACCCAGGACAATGTTGGGTTTGCAAGGAGAGGTATTGTTGGAAGTTGAACATAAATGGGTTGAGTTATCCAAAGGAAAGATCAAAGTAGGTGATGCATTGTGACATGGGGAGGTCCCCTGATCACAGGGAGGATCGACTTGGTCATCTAAAGGTGAAGGAACATGAGTGTTAAAGGTAGCCTCAACCTTGTTCGGGTTATTAGAGCTCAACCGCAATCTTCCTCCAAAGAGGATAAAGGTTTGGTCGGGGGGATGATGACAGGGGTGATAATGGGGAGGTTTAGAGGAGGTGGAGTGACGGTAGATGCAGCAGGTATTAGTGAAGGGGGCTCAGCAGGTAGAGGTTGTTGGGTAGTGTGGATGGTGGCTGTGGGCAAAGTAGTAGGTTTAAGATGGGGATGAAGTCTATAACAAATCGAAGGGGAGTGGCCAAACATAGCACAGTGAGAGCAATAAGACGGGTGTGAGCCCATAATAACCTGTCGCCGCGTATCCGATGTGAGAGGAACCTATCCGTACTTCGTCCGGATAGAGGTCAGGTGATGTCCCTCTCAACTAAAAAACATGCATCCGCGGGCTTTGAACGATCAACCGTAGGATTATCTACTCTAAGAGGCGTACCAAAACCTTTTGCAAGAGAATAAAGGATTTCGTGGTTAAAAAGATGGTACTTATACTCGGAAATTTTATCCGGACAGGAATAACGAGGATTCAACTTTGGGGTTGAAATCAACGCTCCATTTTAGAATACACATATACCTATTGTCAATTTTCGAACTTTACGAGCAAAAACATTTGTGTAGTCAACATCGTTAGTTAGATCTATAAGGATATGCCTACCATCGACCGAACCTATCTTCCAGGCGCCAGTGAGCTTTAGGGAGTCAAACTCCTTCCGGATGATGTCTAACTTCGGATGACCATAAAGAAACTTGCCAATCAACACAAAACGACATGAAGAAGCAAGAATGTTAGTCTCCTCCTCCGAAAGAAAAAGAGCAGGCTTGCCATTTTTCCTTCCGAGCTTCTTAATGAAACTATACTCACCCCCACCCATCTCCCAAGCCTCATGAAAAGATTGTGGGAAATAGCAAGAGTGGTTCCTGGAGGTCGTAAGAGAGCCCCCGTGACGGCGTCGGCGTAGTTACGCTCCATCACGGATAACAAAAAAGTAAAGAAAACAAGCAGAGAGAAAAAAGGGGAGAGATCACCGAGCCCGGCGACGGCGATCGCCCGGAGAAGACCGGCCGGAGGGACAACACGCCTAAACGACGGAGTTCGCCCGCGAATCGCCATGAAACCCCCGCAGCGAAACCCTAGCCGTCAAAGCCATAGTTCTATAATATATATATATATATATATATTTTTTTTTTCTGCAGAATAATTGCAAAGAATTATATCAAACGTGCGAAGTATTTTTCCATCAGGACTCCGCACGTAGAGCTACGTGCGGAGTCCGACCGCTGCCGCGATGTGCGGCAGTGATCAAAAATTTTTTTTTTTCAAAAAAATAAAAATAAAAATGGGACCTGCTTCCATACACTGGTCGCGGATGAGTGGTGAGGATCGGACTCCGCACGTAGCTCTACGTGCAGAGTCCCGATGAAAAATTTTTCCTTTATGTAGACCATAGCACGAAACGCTAAACGGATGTTAGGAAAATTTTTTCATATATATATATATATATATATATGGGCGTTCCGTGGCTCGTCGATAGAAGCAGCTCTATTTAAAGGTCGTAAGTCCCCTCAGCTTCCAGATTTGAATCCTCTGTTGGTGCAGTGTCTCCTTAAGGCATGTACTACTCGAATTTATTTGTACACAATCGTTGGCTCTTGTCCTCACGGTAGTAAGCGCATTAAATGTTGATCGACGGTTCCGCCCGCCGATCAATCAGTTTAAATAATATATATATATATATATATATATATATATATATATATATATATATATATATATATGCAAAATAGCATAGATTTAAAAGATTCATGCAAACTATGTTTTTGTACTTTATTCACACTATAATTGATAATATATTCAATTTAAATATATTTAATTATTCTCGTCAAAAAATTGGCGAAGGAAAAAAAAGATTTATATTTGAATTACGAGTAGTTACTTTTTTAATTAATCTATGGTGAATGATTATCCATTTATATTTCATGGTGAAATATTTTAAATAGAATAAATAAACTTCACTATCCCTCGATCGGAGGTTTGTGGACCGATTCCCAGTTAGTTCTATATTCTAATTCTAGCACTTCTTTGGCCTATTACATTACCATGATATCCGAGGATTAAACAAAAAATTATTTAAAGATGCGATCTAATTCTTTTCATATTTAAATTTTACAACGTTTGAATTTAGATTTGACCTTTAAGGTATGCCTAAGAATCATAGTGATATGAACTTTGTGGGAAAAGTATAGAGAGAGAAAGAGAAAAAAATGAAATAGCACACCCCTAAGGATAAAATGAGATATTTCAAGGCTCTGTGACTCATTTAATATCTTGTAGCTTAAGAGTTACAAAAAAAAAAAGAAGAAAGAGATCTTCTTACGAGGTATGGGTCTATAGAGGAGCCAGAAAAAACCTTTTTGCATGCATTAGACCCTATTTATAGAAGACAAATGGTCAAAGATGTGAAATTACATACAGAGCCCTGGAATACCTCATTTTGTCCTTAAGGGGGCAAGTATATGTGTGCTATTTCATTTTTTTCTCTTTCTCTCTCTATACTTTTCCCACAAAGTTCATATCGCTTTGATCCTTAGGCATACCTTAAAGGACAAATCTGGATTCAAAAGTTGTAAAATTTAAATACCTCATTTTGTCCTTAGGGATTTTGTATGAGGGATGTTATAGGATATTATTGTTTTTGACATATTTCTGTGTAAACTAGACCTTCTAGTTGGGTGGTCCTCCAATCGGTTAACCGAGCTGGTATCGGTCAACCAAGCTGGTGTCGGTCGATTATTTTGTATGGATACCAGTCGGCCTTCATTATGGAAAATTGGTCGACTGTCAGAGTGAGAGTCGATCGACCTTAGGGTGGCCGGTCGACCTTAGAGTGGCCGGTCAGCCATAGGGAGGCCGGTCTACTTGCTTTACTTGATGTTTTATAGTGATCTTTGAAGTTTTTTTGAAGGAGTTGTTGAGTGAGCCTTACATTTGTACTTGTGAAATTGATGAGGGTACTAGACCATTGTTTGGATGTTAGACATTGGTTGTTCTCGGACGTCCTAGTGGATCATCGTTTGCTCACCTGGTTGCCAGTTAGCTATTAGTTCTTTAGCTAGTCGGCTCTATGATTCCTACCTTTTAATTTGGACCATTAGATTTTCTTAAGATTTGTGTAAGTCGTTTTTTAGTGTACATTTGAGTTTCACTATTGTCCTGCTCCTTGACAACAACAACTGCGATAAGGACACAAAATTTTTTAAATGCAATAAACCAAATCTTAATAGTTATAGTTTAATGCAGTAAATTCTCCCTGGATTTCCAAGCTAATGATACTTATATATAGGGTTTAAGGGCAATTTTATTATCTTAAACATGTTCCTCTTCTTTGCTTTCTCTCGGTATCTTTGATTCGATTATGGAGAAAGGGTCTGATTCGACACTGAAACCCCTTGACAAGGCAAGAATGTTGGCTGCCCTTTGGATAAGACTACGCTGACCTAAGAGTGAGCTGAAGAAAAGAGATTTGCTAAAAAGACCAAACCTACATATCAGATGGAGATAGAGGAGTCATCTAACTCAATTTGGAAGACTTCATAGAAGATTAAACACAATGCTGGGTGGCTCAACAATTAATCCATTGGTGAAGATTCCAGATGAAGTAATTTTGAACCAAATGGTGATTGCTAAAATTTTCCCGTTGACTAGTGTGCAACCTCCAGCCAGCGAAAAGGGATCAGCTAATGACTTTTCGTCTTCTAATGTGAGCGGAACAACTTGGACCAAAGTGAATCGAATTCTGGATAAGTACTCCTCAATAGTTTTCTCATTATTTGAGTTGACATTGCTTCATTTGATCTTTACTTCATGTAAATGAGGATCCTTAAGTCGGTGTTTTGTCGGTCAGTGGTGGTAGCCACAATCCGACCTTGGTAGCGGACCTTGTTCCCCCTGAGCTAATCGATGGCAAAGAGAATGTGGTCAATTTCTCGACTAATCCTGTGAAGGCCCTAGGTGAAACTTATGAGGGTCGTTAGATGTCTGTGAGGAACTTGACTAGCTGCCTGAGAGACTTAGAGGTTGCTTTGGTCCGACAGGATGAGGACCTTCATGTCATGATGTAGGAGATGTGGGAGGAGGCAGTCGGTCTTCGCAAGGAGGTTGCAGAGCTCTGGGAGATACACTTATTCAAAGGTTTCATTTCGAGGTTGACAGAAAGAAACAGTTCAAACTTGACGGTAAAGTATTATATAGAAGGCTACTTATGAGAGGAATAGTCTCAGCCGAGGCAGCCAAGCACCAACTTGTAAAGTACCTCTTGTCGGACTAGTAAACCAGATTGTAATTAACTTTTTAAATAATTAATTATTTTTTTGTATATCTCAATTTTTGTGTTGATCAATCTGCTTGTTTTCAGCCTTTTCATTCAACCTTCTTAACACATTTCCTTGTTTGCTTTCAGATGGCTCCTAATAGAACTCTCTAGACCTTCGGTCTGATGTTTGCGGTCGAGAGTTCCATTCATTCTCCATATGAGGTTATGTTCGTGGAAGAATGTCCACCCTAATAAGAGGGCAACCGACATGCATGGAGAAGATTTGAGTCTAACATGATCAATTTCAATATGGGATTTTATCGCCTCTGTGTCACGAACTTCAAATCACTTTTAATCGGTAAAGATTTATTCTTGTGCAAATCAAGCCAAACTCCATTGCAATGATTATGACATATATAATTTTCTGCTGAAAAAAAGGAGTATCTTGGTCGACTGATTTGTTCACTCATATGTTCTCTTTTTTGGTGGAGTTGGATAAATATGTCCAATTTGGAATAGTCGGCGGGTTCTACCAGGATGGAGAATAAATTCAGGATTAAAAATATAAAATTTTCATCGCTCCGTTCACTTAGAGTTGGGGCGTAAGGATTGTACTGATAGGTGGCGTCTTCTAGTATAAGAAGGGCACCAATTACTCTTGATCGAAGGGGTGAAGATTGAGGGCCACCTGCTTCAGGTCCCCAAAATACTAAGCCTGTTAATGTGAACTGGGTTTTGTTTCTAAGAGCCTATGACCGGATGACAGCATAATTGTGGACCGCCTATGACGTTGCAAAAATCAAGCAAGAAAAAGAGATGTTCATACATATAGCTAAATAAAAGGCTAGGGCTGAGGTGAGGAATAAGACCAGGGGCAAGGGAAACTTCTTGGAAAGAAGTGATGGCGACTGAAGGGAGGTCAAAATGAGTTCAAAGTGAGTAGTCAGCTCAGTCGATGAGGAATTTCTTTTTTCCATTCTTGCGATCACAATGGTGATTCAACAAATTTTGAATGGTAAACTGGCCATTATCACTATAAAATGTGTGGTCTATGTTAATTTTAACACTTTTCTACTGGACGCAGCTCCTTCGGGTTGGCGAGAAGCTAGGTGCTATTCGACCAACCCAAGGAGGGTATTGATGAACAATCTTCTGAGGAAGAAGAAGAAGCACAACCAGCTACACCCAATAGTGATTCTCTTTCATTGACCTATCTGGCAGAAGTGAGGCAAGTCGGCCTATGAATTCAACAAGAACCTAATCCAAAGCCAATCTGGAAGCGGGATCACCTGTGGAAGTTCTACACCACTAGGGTAAGTAGCTGGTCGCAGAGTCGACCTCTCTACCCCCACTATTTTATCAAAAGAAGCAAAAGAGTTCCCCAACCCCTGGGTTCCCTGTCAGGGCCAAGGAATAAAAATTTGGAACTCTTTAGACATTCGGTTCACTACTATGAACTAGTCATTGGATTGGTATGGTAAATCACTGTCTGTTGAGACCTACATTTCAAAATTTTTAGAGTTTATCTGGTCAAGAGCGTTTTTAAAGCCTCTACGAAAGCTCGACCAAAAGGATCTATACAAGAAGGCCGATCGAAACCACTTGAAGGCGCAAGCGACCTCCTACCTTCAGTCAATGGCTCTGGACGGGGCCGAGATGAAGTAAGTCAATGTTGCAAAGAGGGATAGGATCTCAAACAAGCTTGCAAAGAAAGCCGAAAAGCAAGCCATGGTGGCCAAGAAAAAGCTAGCAACGATCCAAGAAGTGCTCTCCATTGTCTTATTTTTCCTATTGATAGTTGAGCAAGAAATATACAAGTTGTGGGCGAAGATGGCGACTATGAAAACGAAGGAAGAGTTTTTTGAGTCACTTCCATGCTACCCTAGACAAGAGAAAAATTTTAGGCGAGCATCTCTGTATTGGCAGCATCACTATAATTGACCGATTTATTCGACTGAATTTGATCAAGCTGTAGTATGCCGCCCTAAAATAACTTGCTACCCTATATACTAGTTCTAAGGGATGGTCCGACGATGACTCAGGTGCCGAAGATGAAAAATGATCTTCCAGCCAAATCCCTGATGCGTGGATATTTCTCTTTTGGAAGAAAATTTTTCTAGAATTTATATGGATAAGCATTTGTAAACATGAAAATTTTGAATATTTCTTTTTGTAGTGGAATGAGACCATTTGGTCATTTTTCATAACTTCAACCTTTACCTTTATTATTCTTGTGCGATAATTGCTTTGGTCATGAGTGTGTATTCATCGGATGATTTAGAATTGTGAAATATAATATTGTTTTGAGTCGTGGCCCGACATTAGTTTTAAAATGCCCATCTCATTATGCTTTGGTCAGATTTGTCTTTTTGTTCAGCCCACACTTTTTACTAGGACTTAAGTAGAGTTTGTTGTTGGCTTCACGGAGGTAAGTGCCTGAATATACTGCTGAAGAGGTAACCTCCTCTAGAGTGATATTGAAATTGGGCTTAAAGATCAGCTTTTTAATACTCAACGTTCAGGGTCTGTTTTGTCATTTGGACGCATATTAGACATCTGTAGTGTCCTTTTCTGTCACCTTTATTTTTATCACAAATGTTTGGCTTGCATCTTTATCTCATTAAGGTATAAATCACTTGGTCTGATCATCGCCTCGGTCGAGGCTCTCCTTTTGCCAGGTCTTAGACGGATTTTGTTGCCACCTTCACTGTGGTAACCACTACGACTCACCTCTGTGATGATTTGTGCCTTAACTTTCGCTGAGCTTGTCGCCACCGAATAGGGAACCATCTTTAGAACTCTATCAGATACAATCTTAACGACCGATAATTTTTGAGACGGGAGCGATGTAGAATATTATGGTAATCGAATCTCTGAGGGAGTTGTTGTTGCATATTTTTAGGGTTCAAGTTCCCTAGTGTCAATTAGATCTGGGAGAATGTTAGAAAAATTCATCATATTAAGTAAATTCTAGAGATAAAACTCCAAGTGGCAAACAGGGTGTCGACTGCTTGGGACGGTCTGAGCAGTGCACCAATAGAGTTGGTCGGCTCATTCCGACTGTTGGGAGCCATACATCTATATAGAGATTCTTTCGTCCTGTCCAAAGCCTCTAGGAAGACGATGGAAACAATGTTTCATGCTCTATATCTGTTGTGTAAACTTCTTACCATTCTCCTTGTTTGAGAATTTTCTTAGGTTCGTTTCTTCTTGTTGATGTTGCTTTTCTTCTTATTAGTTGCATGCTCTACATTCACCGCACTTTTGAGGAAGTTAAATATGGATTTGTCCTTTGAGGCATGCCCAAGGATCGAAGTGGTATGAACCTTTAAAGAGAAATAAAGAGAATGAGAAAGAGAAAAAAAATGTAAGGAAACATACAACTTGCCCCATAGGAGCGAAATGGAGATTCTTGGGCTTTGTGACCCATTTCATATCTTATAACTTAAGAGTTACAAAGAAAAGAGGAGAAATATCTCCTTACAAAGTATGATTCCAGAGAAAAAAAAAGCCAAAAAGACCCTTTTTAAATGCATTGAACCCCTATTTATATAAAACAGAGGATTAAAGATGTAAAATTACATGTTTTCCCTTACCATAATAGGGGTGTTACAAGGTATAATTGTCTTTTGGCATGTGTTTTCATATTTATAACTGATTCTGACATCTTCTCGTGTAAACTTGACCTTTTCGTTGAGAGGTCCTCAATTGGGTTGATCAACAAAATTACTGTCGGTCGGCTATTTTGTCTGGAAACCGATCGACCTTCATTCTGGGAAGTCAGTTGGTTGTGGCAATTATAGCTGATCGACCTTAGGGTGGCGGTCGACTTACTTAACTTGATGTTTTTTAGAAATCTTTGGAGATTTTTTGGTAAAGTTGTTGAGAGAGTCTTATGTTGTCACTTGTGAGATTGTTGGGGGTGCTTGGCCAGTGTTCAGTCGTTGGAGATAGTCAGTTCTCAATCGTCCTAGGTGGATCTTCATTCAATCACCTAGTTGCCAGTCGGCTATCAGTTCTTTAGTCGGCTCTATGATTCCAAGCTTTTGATATAGATCGTCAGATTGCCTCGTTTGTGTAGGCCATTTTCTAGTTTACAACAACCGAAGGCTTAAAAAAAACCTAAGAGGCCTATGTAATTTTATGCGATACACTAAAATCCTTAAAAAAAAATTCAACAACTTATTGTTTTTCTTATTTATTTTTTGGTGAAGTTATTATTAAGGAATAATTATATACATGCAACATGATTCCAATGCACCTGAACTTCATTTCTTTCACACATAACACCTTAGCTAGGCATGAATATGTGCATTTCGCTTTTTAGAAGTTCAAATCGTGATATTTTTAACATGATATGAAAGATGTGGGTGGTATAAACATAAAAAAAGCAAACCTGAGGTGTTATATATGTAAATTCACATAAAAATTTTGATTGAGGTCTAATTATTTAGGTGAACCAATTAAAACAGGATGCTGTTCGATTCGTTCTCTAAGTTAACGAGCCAAGCACGAACTGTCTTTTCGTGTTCGAATATAAATGAGCCGAACATGAACGAATATTTGTTCGTTCGTGTTCAGCTCTTTTTGGCCAGAAAAACTACTTATCAATTATATATATATATATATATATATATATATATATATAATTGATAAGTAGTTTTTAAGAGTTGATATAGATATAGACAGTATCTTTAAAAAATTGAATTGACTACAAGACTAGAAAGATTTATAATGAGTTAAAATTATTAATTAAAAAATAGAACAAAAACATATTAAATTATATTTAAATGTTGTTTTAATATAAACAATAAGATTTGAATTATGCCCCAACTCTTAACATCCTGCGGCTGCATTATTAAGGTTATCAAAACGACTCTTTGTTCACAAACAGCTCGTGTTCAACTCGCTAAACAAACGAGCAGAATACGAACACACTTTTTATTTTTGAAATATAAATGACTACCAAATCATTTACAAGCCTTTGCACACAATTTATACTTGAAATTAGTTCATAATATGTGTAGTTAGAAAGATTGTTGCTAATTTTAATTTTAGCAGTGATGTAAACCATTGTTATTTGATGGGGTTCAAGTTGCTGCAATTTTGTACTAAAATGTGCAATACATTGGTTGGAAATAAAGTGAAGAATTTAATGTATCGGATTCGAGCAGTCACTCTATCCGAAAAAAAAAAATGTTGGAATTTTAACGGTTAACAGTATATTTATAAATTTATTTTTAGTAATGAGAATTACCACGACTTTAAAAATAAAAAAATAAAAAAAATAAAAATAAAAAAAAAGATGCATGCTTGCAGCTTAAATCACAGCTAAAGCCAGACGCTAAAAAATATTCCTAGGCAGTTGCATAACTTATGCTAAAAGTCTTTGTGGTTATGGGTGTAACGTGCCAAAATTGAGTGAGCCCCGGCTCATCTCATGTTCGGCTCATTAAGAAGTATTACTGTTTGTGTTCTGCTTAGACTTCTCTAAAGTTAGGAGACCGAAATTTAAAACACATCTAACCAACTAAGCACTAATTTATAGTTTCATTAAATTTATTTAGAAGATTTACATACATACACCTCTTACTTCTTATCTATTTACATATCTAACATATCTATATACCTAATGATAAGAAAGCCAAAGCATATTGATAAATTGTAATGCTTTTAAATTATTCAAACTTTTGCACTTTTTACATATTAATTAATTAATTAATAATTTTGGGTTTTAGTGAAAAATGAAAGCCTTCCTCAAAATGTCATTTTAGTGCCTTTTATTAGTCATACATCCTAAAAGCATAGGTTGGATTTGGACGTTTCTACTTTTTCGCCAATTCTTTCTATATTAATTTTACTTCCTTTTTCTTCTAAGGCAAAAGAGTAATATTTTTGTAGTTAATAAAAGAATTTAAGAATAAGAACTGCTACCATATATCTAGCTAAGGGTTTGTTTGGGGCAGTTGCAGTTTATCCAGATAAACAGTTTATTCTGATAAGCTGCCGATAAGAAGGTAATCCAGATAAGATGGTTGGCTGTTTGATTTGTGCTTTTTGGAAAACAACTGATTTGTGCAACTGTTTCTAGATAAATAATCAATCTGTCACTGATTCAGATAAATGAACATTCTACTCATTCTGTAGCTGTTTTCAGATAAATGATCATTAAGCTCAACATCATTCATGCAGACGCATGCACCTATAAACATTTAAGCCTCGAGAAACCTCAAATCAATACATACCACATAATTCTTTTATATTTACATATCTAACACCTAAATTTTTATATTTACATGTATGATATTAAAAATGTTAACATCACATCAAAAATATCACTATTAATTATTTGTAAAAGTGAAATATTCATTTTTAATAAAAGCTTTGTTTAGGTCATAAAGAGAATTCTCAATAAGATTGTCTTTGCGATTGGATTGTTGAAATGCATTATTAATTTTCTAAACAAAAGCTGCTAAATTTGACTTCACACGACATCTATTATTTTAATAAAATATAATAAAGGAGAAAACTTTAGTAATATTTTAATATTCTCAGTCTTTGATTTTGATTCATATCTGATGATAATAACATTTTTAATCATTAACGAAATATGTGATTAATTAATTAAGTTTTATATTAACCTAATCATAAAATAAATTATTTAAAATTAAGGAAATTTACATATATACCACACAATTCTTTTATATATATCACATCAAAATTTGATATTTGGAGTTATGTTACACTTTAGTGTCATAAACCTATGAATAAAAAGATAATAAAGATACTATTTTTTATATGATATGTTAAATATTTCAGTGGTATGCATGTAATATAAAAGCATTGTGTGATTTGTAGTGCTATTAAACTTGATTAATGTTCAAAATTGCTTGTGAATAGTATTTGTATTTCGCTCCATTTATTCATTTTTGGTTCAAAATTGGCTCATTTAAATTAATTAAAAAAATAAATGTAGGTTTTTGGAATTGAATCTATATTACTTTTGTGCAATAAAAAATAGAGAACTGCATAATCACACGAACTATTATAATCTACACTCAAATATAAATATCTATAATATGTCCTTATATAATATAATTAATATATATATATATATATATATATATATATATATATATATATATCGACCTAAAACTAGTTGAGGAGAAGTTATTTCGACCTATATTTATTTTTGGTTCAATATCGACAAGTTATTCTCTGTTTCCGATTTCTCGCGGTGATGATATAGTAGCTAAGTGTTTATGGTCTCAAAGCATCTTCTTCCTAGAAAAGGGCTCTCCCACTACAAGCAAGCATCTAACCCTAACCCATTACTTTAGCTACTGCGATGCAGGAATTGAATATTGCTGATTCCCAGTCTTCAGTTCTTCCTATTAACTCTATAAGTATTCCCCCCTTCTCTAAAATTCCTACTCTTTCATCTCCAACAATTCACCCAAAATCAAATAACAACAGAGAATTATCATGTTTGGCATGCACAAATTCTCAAGATATTTACTCCAAATGGATTTGTCGGCTTTCTTGATGGAAATGGTTCATGTCCTGCACTCACAGAAGATCAATTTCAGGTATGGAACTTAATTGATCAAAACCTAACAACATCATTATACTCACAATTTATTCTACACTTCTACCTCATATTCTCAATCTCCCCAACATTGCTGCTATCTGGACTACATTGGAATGCCGACTATAACTTACCAATAGATCTAGAGTGATCCAATTGAAGATCGAGTTACATAATGTCTCAACTTTATTCTGCTAATTTCTTCATCCGTTCATGACTACGTACTCCTATTGCATGCTCATCTACCTCACAACATCATCCTGCTACCTCCAAAGTCACTACTCCAATCACTCCTATCTCACACATTATTAAAACTCTCCCTATCGAAATACCTCAACCAACTACCGCACGCGAAACTGTCTATGTGTTTCCCCTTTCAGCCGTCCCCCATGTGCATCCGATGGAAATAAGATCCAAGATCTGTCACCATAAGCTGGTACAGAAACCAAATCTCTCTAATATAATTGAGATGACCAAATATCTCGAGTGTTATACACAAGCAATTAAATACCCAAAATGCATACATGCAATAACAAAGGAGTTTAAAGCTCTTTAGCGACAGGGCACATAGATTTTGGTTCCCTGTTCAACAAATCAACCGATTCTCGACAATTGCTGGACATATACTACCAAATGTATTTCGATGGGTACAACTACCAAGTATAAGGCATGCCTTGTTGCTCGAGGACATCAACAAGAACTGGAGTTAATTATCATGAAATCTTCAGTATGGTGACTAAGTTTTCAACCTTTCACATTCTTATTACAGTTGCACTTCATCATCAATAGAGCATCCTTCAATTCAACAATTCAATGCGCTCATTCATGTTTTTCTAAATGAAACAGTGTATATGAAACAACCACAAGGGCTTCATGACCCTTAACTTCCCAAACATGTCTGTCTACTCAAAAAGTTGCTATGTGGACTAAAACAAGCTCCAAGGCAATGGTTTACTACCTTCTCAAAGTTCTTTACAGCAAATGGGTTTCACATCAGCAAGGTGCACCCATCATTGTTCATTTTTCAAGAAGGTGATATAAAAAATTTTGTTCTCATATACGTTGATGACACACTTATTATCGATAATAATCCTACAACCATCTTGCAACTCACAAATCGCTTGGGAATTCAATTTCAGCTCAAGAATCTTGGCCTTTTTAGTTGTTTTCTAGGTATTGAGGTGCTGAACACAGACACAATTTCCTTCATAGCCAACCACGATATGTTACATAACTTCTGACCACTGCTGGAATGCATAAATGTAAACCTCTCGATACTTCGCTACCGGCTAAACAGTTATCTCAGTCTCAACAAGACACTCCATTTCATAATCCTACTTTATATAGGTTGATGCACCAAAAATATATACGATTTTTGCTATCTAATTTTACCCATTTTTGGTGATATTGCACTTTTTAAAAATGTATTTTTCATGATTTGTTGCAGGTATGATGATTGTATGTGATTGGAACGAAAAGATGCAAAAAGGAACAAATTTGGAGCAAAAAGGAGCAAAATGGTGAAAAAGTGTTCTAGCGCCGCCGGCGCCCAAATCCAGAGACTCCCGAATTAATTGACACGATAGAGCGCCGTCGGCGCCCTATCTGGCGCTGCCGGCTCCCTATCTAGCGCCGCCGGCTCCCAAAGTCGGTGGAATTTAAAATTTGAGAGTTTTAGCGAAAATTTGAAGGGATGCCTATGAAATCTCTTGGGATTTCGTCCCTAACTCTTAAATAACTGATTTTGGACGAGAGAAAGGGGCTCTCTTGCATTCTATTGCTCTCGCTTAGTGATTTAGTGTGTGTTAAGTGTTAGGGTTTAGTAGAGTAGTGTGTAGAAGAGAGGATTAGAGAGGAATTCTTCTCTAAGGAGTGAAGGAGAAGAAGTAAAGTGAGAGATTGCTTCTTCTTTTCCATTCTAAAGAGAGAATCAAGTGTTATAAAGAAGAGAGAAGAGGATTCAAAGGAACTTCAAAGGGATTGCATTGAGGAAGAGAAAGAGTTAAGTTGTATTTTATTTTGTGGTTTGTATGACTTTTCTTTTATATATAAAATTCATGTTTTATTATATCTTCTCCATGAATTCTGAGTAGTCTTCTTTGTCTTTCTTCTTGCTTAGAGATGTGATGATGGTTTGATGTGGATTTGATGTGTTTTTAATGTATTGAAAAGATTGTGATGGTTTTTCATTTAGAACTTAATTTACTTTCGATTTGACTAATTGAAATGTTAAAATATGTTGTTGAACATTAAGTTTGAAAGGACTTAATGTCCTACAACAATAATGAAAGATCCATTCAATTTCCATGGATGAATTGCGAAGTTCATGGGAATTGCATGCAAATAAATAGGGAAATGTGCTTTGAAGGACTACAATGTGGAGATTTCAGGGTGACAGGCTGAAATCCCCAAATTAGTTCTAAGATTAGTAATTAATATCAAATGTTAGCCTTCGGGTGAAGAGTGAGTGGGAGCTCCAAAGTGAGAGCCGGTATCCTCCCAGCCTAGACTTAAAGTTAATGACTAAACTTAGAATATGTTAATGTTCTTTTCATATTTAGAAGAGGGGGTACTCTTCTAAAGGTAAAGAATCATCTATGCTCTTAATTGGCACAATAAATTAGATAACTAATCCATATCAATCCACACATCATATTCTCATTACAAGAAGAAATATATTTTTCTCATATATATAAAAAACCTTTCAAATACTTAGTTTAGTGTCTCTGTTAGATAATTCTGTTTTCAAGTAATTAGAAGTAATTGTAGTTTAGTTAGTTGTTACTGTTTTCTGAATGGTAGTAGTAGAAGTAAGAATTGAACTTTAATCGTAATTAGAGTATAAGATTTAGGTGCTTTATTATAACTTGTGAAACTTTTTACTTTACTTCAACTTAAAACCTCCATGTGGGATCGATAATCAGGACTCCATTAGAGCCATGTATTACTTGATACGATACGTATACTTGCGTTGAGTACACGGACTTTACAAAATCATTATAAAAATATAAATTGAGTTCATAAATTATCACATATATATATGCCCCTCGCGATCAAGTTTTTGGTGCCGTTGCTGAAGCTTAAAATCTTCTTACAGTGGTAACAAATTCTTGCATATAAATATATTAAATTAAAGTCCACGTGTGTCATAGACAACTAATAGGCTTGCTACAGTACCTTACCATCACTAGACTGAACGTTTCATATGTCGTAAATAGGCTATGACAGTACATGCACTCCACAAACACATCAAATTACCAACAATTAACTCATATGTTGTGGTTAATACAAGGCACGAGCCACTTTGGCATGGAAATTAGACCCAACAATCTCAATCTTTAAACCTATACAGATCTTGATTGGGCTAGAGATCAATCAGATCGAAAGTCCACCACTGGAGTGTGCTCATTCCTAGGTGACACTCTCATCTCATGGATGGTTAAGAAACAAGAAACAATCCCATCTCATGCAAGATCATCTACGGAGGCCTAGTATTGTGCCTTATCACTACCACAACAGATGTAATATGGCTAAGGAGATTACACAACCTACACAACCTACTTCTATCCATTGTGACAACATATCTGTCATATCCCTAGCCAACAATAAAATCTTTCATGCACAAACCAAACATATCGAGATCGATTTCCATTCAAAAGGGGACCACATCAACTCCAAACAGATTCAGCTCTAGTACATTCAGTCCCAGGATCAATTGCCAGATATAATTACCAAAGCTCTATTAAAATGATGTTTTCATGAACTTCGCACCAAGCTCAAGGTTCTACCAAGAACCATCAGTTAGCAGGGGGTATCAATGATAATAATAACAAGCTCAAATAAGCTCACATGAGGTCACTTGAATCACATAACTAACTATAACTTTTCTAGAATGTTCGCATTTTTATATTGTTTGCTATATATATATAATGTTTTCAGTGTAATGCGTGAGGAGGAAAGTTCTCTGAAAACCCATATTCTCTATTTCTCAGTCTCTCACAGCAAAGACACAGTAGCTAGTCTTTAGTTTTTTTCATAAATTATAAATGTAAAAAAGATTCAATAATTTATAGCACCATGATTTGTTTGAGGATGAAAAAGCAATTATACATCATTTGAATCAGAAATTAACCATCCTACGCCTGCATGCAACCATAGAAATTGACCATATCAAGCATGTTATATTTCAAGGTGTAATTGAGCTAAATGGAGTTCATGAATTGGGTTTGATAAGCTACTAAACTTTACTCAGTAAGCCCTTACTCCACTTGAAAGTTTGTGAGACAATTTCTTTAAAATAATATTAATATAAAATACACTTAAAATATATTAAAATCAAACAATTTATTACTTATTATTTAAATGTTTAGAACATCATTTCTTAAAACAATGTGAAAAATCTCAAGATGAAGAATTTGACTACTCACCTTGCAAAAATAAAATGAATTCAGTACAATGTTATTTAAAATATTTAAAATTTTTATCTTAATTTCTTATATCAAATAACTTTTATTATTTAAAATATTAATTTTTACTATTTTTATTAAAAAAATCACAATTTTCTATGGAGCAATTACCCACTCTGCACATAATTCTGCCCCCTCATAATATTCACTTAAAATATAAAGTCATATTCTGCATGATTTACCTAAATGGCAGCAAATGATAGAGCTCATGCTATATAAATAACATGGTAAGCTGTCCAATTTTCTTTCTTTAGATGAAGGAAGATGTATTTTGATCTACCACTCAAATACTTTCCCCCTTTATGCAATGCTTATCTTCTACTTCTTCCACACAGCCCACCTTTTACTAGCTAGAAAAGTAAACTCGGTCAAATAACTAATGATGCCATCTAAGCTCTCAGCTCAATTCAATATGAGATGAGACAAATTTGACCATAGTTCACTCAACCCCAATAATATAATAGCGCATTCAAGTTAGCTTGGTCGATGCCGGTTCAACTTAATTTAAAGGAAATTTACATATGTTGAATGTAATTCTCATGTATTTAAATATTTCACACTTAAACTTTTATATTATATACGTATCACTTCGACAGTCGAGATGATTCTAGACTTCAGCTTATTCTTAGAGCTTCCAGTTCTCTCTTTACTTCAAGTCTCCCCCCTCATGTGCGGAGTGGAGCTCTATTTATAGTGTTTTGGGTGCAATTAATGCAGAAATATGAAACATTTTGATCGGATGGTCTGGAGAGCTTCCTCTGATCAGACGACGTTTAATGAACATTTGAGTGCCTTAACGATGTCAGAATTGAGCAATCTTGGGCTCGTTGAATTCGTCTTGTCAAGGCGTTGGATTCAACTATGAACTTGTCAGATTCAACATCCATTTGACCTTCCAAATGTGTCTGGAAATCTTTCAAAAGCATTTAAATGACTTGATCAAGATTTGTTTTAACTCGGATTTGTCTAATTTTGATGTCATTAAGTTCTTCTCATCGAGCTGGTCAGTTTGACTATAAGTTTGCTGAAATCGGAGCTCTAGATGATTGTTTATCAAAATTTGAACGTTTCTTGCTCAAAGTATCATCCCAAGATTCATGTATGCATCAAGATTCGTACCAGATGATAAAAATTTATTGGCAGCGTATCAGTATTGCTATCTTTAATGTAATATTAGGGATTTGAGTGGTTTGTGTGTGAAAAATGAAAGTTTAGATGTGAGATATGTTGATACATAACAAATGTGTGCTATGCATGTAAATGAGCCTAATTTAAATTTTGATAAACTCAACTTCAATTTATGCCAAAAGGTCTTAAAAGGAGCCAAATTTCAGTGCTATTATGAGCTTTCAAAGAAAGAAGTTAGTTTACTGGCTGCCAACCATGTTTAAAACAGGAGATTCTTAGCCGAATTGGTATTTTCAAAAGGAGAAAAGGACATGAATTACTTGAAATTTTGCAGCAAATTTTACTTTTACTACTATAGGACAAGGACTGAGGACTTATTAGGCTTATTTTTATTAATTTTGGCTTAGTGGGAATTAGTTGGACAGAATGATTGTAGTGGATATAATAAAATAGAATATTAATGGTTTTATACCTTACAACTTTCTCCTGATGCGAGGCAGTTTAATCTTTTGATTGAAAGCATATAATTTGAATAAAAAAGTCTAGAGTTCAAGAGTTTACATTTTTCATATGCAATGTAGTGTGGGTGCTTATTCAATTAAATTCACTCAATTATAAAAGACAAAAAATGAAAAAAACTCATTTTTTTTTTCATTTCTTTCAAGTAGAAGCACTCGAATCGAATATGTTTGAGATTCTTCATTTTATTTCCAACCAATATGCGATGTATTTAAGCACTAAAACAAACTCTCGTGCCTGACTTAAAAAAACTCGTGCTAAAAAAATGATATAGAAAGTAGAACCTAAAGTAATTAGGGAGGTGAGAGCGATACTTGTCGTAAAAATCTAGTGATATTTGTCTTCTAATAGAAATCAATATAAATTAGACTAATAAGACAAAGAAATATTATAAAAAAAAAAAGAAAGAAAAGAAACAGGGCATTAATCTTAAGCTTCATTTGAAATAATGACAACATTCATCAAATTTCTTTTAAATGCAGCAGTCGAAGAAGATTGGCTGCAATCAAAAATATCCAAAGTTTACCGTTTTCACAACAAAAAAAAAATCTTCGAGAGACGTTCGTCTCCCGCTGTTTTACTAAACGAGAATTTTTACGTACGTTAGCATTCACTCCAACCAAATAAAACTTCAACGACTCCTCAATCAAAGTCTTAATTTATGTTCTTTTCTTACATTTTATAAGAGAAAAATTGGAGACAAAACACAAATATAACAAAAAAGAGATTAAATGCTGTGCATTCAAGTCAGGAAGCTGATTTTTTCTTAATCAAATCAGGCTGCAAATTTATAATCATCAGCACATAAATATTAAAATTTGTTTTCATTGTTTTACTTTACATCGTAAGGAAGCTATTAAGAAAGTGTTCATTTGACTTCAACAAAACCACATTTAAAATGAATGGGTGGAGATCTGAGTTCACTTTCTTCTCCAAAGTAGCCCAGAAGTGGCCCAACAAAAGAAAGTATATCGTCTAACTGAGCAGTGGTATACCTTAAATACAGAAGAAATTTACTCGTACAATTCTATGTATTTATATATCTAACACCTGAAATTTAATATTTACATTTAGAATAAAGTAATAGACTAATAGTGGTATTCTTTATGTAATATTAAAGATTTCAGTGGTCTGCATTTAAATATAGAAGTTTAGGTGTTAGATATGTAAATACATAAGAATTGCAAATCATAATATACTCAACAATTGTTAAAAAAAACTGGCTTAGCAGAATGAAAATATATTAAAAAAAATTTGCATTATACTAGAGAAATAAATGCTACGCCAACGTACTGAAGCGAAGCCAACAGAAGGTGCAACTATAAGCTGAACCAGTTCAGCTCAACGTAAATTTGCAGAGTAGTTCTAAATCACACTATGCTTTTCACAATCGATTTCTCCGACCGTTGGATCTCTTGTCACTGGAAAAGAACCTTGGAATATTTAACAGGGAGTTAACCCTAGTTACACCTTCTAGAGCAGACCATTCCTCTTCTTCTGTGGAGGATAAACAGTCAGCAAGTCTTCGTGTGGATTGGCCATGATCTGGAGCATTGCCTAATTTAGGGTTTTCTGATATAGGAATGATCTCGTTGGGACTGTGAAGTGTATTTGGTTGCTCTGGTGACACCGCGGATTGATCAACCGAGCCCCGTCTTTCTTCGTTATCTGCTACTTCAATGGCTTGGCTGGATGAGGGCGGCAGAGGGCTTAAAAATAGACAAACGGCTGCGCAATCGTCAATTTTGGAGGTAGGGAACTTTAGTCTCCAAGCCCTAATTGCAGAATCGACAACAGCTCTGGCTGCGGTGACACGGGATGGCGCCGAAGCCACGATGTCAACAACTTCTTTATTTGAAAGAGCATCCCAGATCTGGATGGGAAATATTAACAGAGATGGGGAATTTGCTTATATATCACTTAACTTCTTATGTATTCACAAATCTAAAATTTAAATCTTTATATTTTCACGAGTTTTAGAGATTAAGGTGTCATACAAGTAAATATAAAGAAGCAATTATTAGATATGTAAAAAGAAAGAATGCATGAGGATGGAAAAGATACCCACACCATCAGTTGCAAGAACGACGAATTCATCTTTGTCAGTGAGAAGACGGTATGAGATATCTGGAACCGAAATTAAACCATAATCCTTGAGGCAGAAGTCCCCAAAAGCTCTGGCCATGGCTAAGCCTGGTGAATTGCTGTTTGGCAACCAAACCCGGGCAACTTCTGGTTCATCTTGTAAGGCAAAAACCCTTCCTTTGCATTGTTCAATTCTAGCAGCTTCCCCTAAGCAAAGCATTGGGGGAAAAATTTTGAAAAAAATATTAATTTTAACTGGGAAATTAATTTACTGTAAAGCTCTGTTTGAACGGATGAAAGAAAATGGTAGAAAAAGCAATAAAATTGAAGGCAAATTTACTGCTAATCATTTATCTGCAAAGCTTCATGTAAACCCTGTTTATTTTAACTGATTCATAGTGTAAACCACAAAGTTAAATATAATTTGCGAAATGCATAAGGGTGACATGCTTTTCAAATTTCAAATTTCAATTTAGCTTGGCTAAGAGAACAACTAAAACTCAACATTTACTCTTCCACATGACATGAAATGCAAATTCAAAAGGAATTATGCATGTGTCGTGAAAGCCATTTGTTAAAACCGCTTTAGTTACGCATACTGGGACCTCTTGAAATGACATGAAATGCAAACTTTGAAGGTTCAATGGTTGAATAAAAAATATATTGCTTTCTTTTTTACAAGGGACCTTTTGAAATTGCAAAAGCAATCTGCTTTAGTTCTGAATGAAGTTTTGATTTGATGCGTTATTCTACTTACAGTAGTTTGATCCTTAATGAAGTGGAGACTAGAAGACTTCTAGGAGAGATTATTCCCTATACAAGGCTTTATTTCTTTTTAAATTTTTGTGACTTATTTCTATTTTATTTTTTTCTCTAAATGTTGTAATCTTGCTAATATATTGAGTGTAATTGATTTCATTCAGGTTTCTTGCAATCTAGCGTTTTATAAATGCATGATTTATAAAAGACAATAAACTTGCCTTAAATAAAGCTTATCAGCCTACATTACAGTTCAATATTTCTAAGAATATAACTATTTCATTGTTGAATACCAACATGTCCTTTGGGTCATGCCCAAAATAATAGAGCGTTGGTCAGTTGAAAGGAATAAGAGAAAATGACAGTAAATCGCAAATAACACTTAAGTCTCTGAAAATAGATCCAATAACCATTTCTGTAGAAATGACCATCATATTTATGAGTCATAGAATTGGTCTAATAAATTACTTGATTGTCGCTCATTTAATAACAATGTTACAATTATTTACGAGTCATTATGCCTATACATATTTTTAACCGAACTAGACATATTTTGACCTTGTAATCACTGTTGGTGTCATTTCATATCTGTAACTGTCCTAGGCATCGTTACATATTTGTAACTGCTTGGCTTGGTCATATGGCATTCGTTCAGTCAGCCGAAAAGTCATTCGACCGATTGAACTATTTTCGGTTGCCATTTTCAGAGGGAATTCATTGTGAACACTCATTGTCCTTTGAAAGAATTATTCCATAAAGCAGAGGGCACAGTACCATAATTTAACAGTCAGCGTACTTCCGGTCGATGCATCTATATAGAAGGATTACCCGCCAATAGACAGTTGTTCTTGCGAATACATTTTATGCAGCTTAAGCCGTTATAGGCATGTAACACTCCTTGTCAACACTCGGTCGGCCTAGAATTCGGCAGCCTGGAATGATACCAGATTTCTTGGCCCTTTGTTGCTCCTTTCGTACGATCCGTCGGAACTTCTCGAGATTTGTACAACCATATTTCTAAGGTACATAATTAATTACCCGATTCTCTTACCTTTTTGAAGTGACAATTGCCATAAGAATAAGAGAATTAAATGAAATAATTATTTTCATGATGAATAAAAGTACCATCAATAGTTGTACTCCCTAGAGTTTCATATCACTTTTCCCATAAATAGGGTGCATCCCCCTTTTGGAATTTTCTTGCCCTTCAGTCGTTTATAGTAGTAGACAAAGATGTCGGGTGCTAAGAAGCCTATGAGTGAGGAAGCACTGATGAAGGCTTTCAGGCTTCCCAATTCAAAGATCCGCCCTTCTGGGAGTGCGAAGAGGAGGAAAACAGAGAGTTCTCGCTCTGTCTCGAAGAAGAAAACGAACGACACGGGTTGGTCGGCCAAAAAGAGGTCGGGAGATGAGAGGAAAACGATTGGCACCAAAGAGCCGGCCAAAGGAACAATGCCTGAGGGGTCCAAGTTGGTAAGACATTCGGTGATGAAGAAACAAAGGGTGAAGGAGATTGGAAAGTCTTCCGACTCACTACCACTCCTGATGAGCATGAAGGGAGTGTGTATTGCTATTTTGATAAACTAATTTGTGACACTAAAAATTATGTTTTTATTGATTTTTATAATATATTGGATACTAAAGATGGTAAAAATTTAATTCAGGTAAAGTGTATTGAAGATGAAAATTAAAAAGTAGATAAAGATATTCAACATAGGTGGGTAAGCTATTTTGATAAACTTTTCAATGAAGTTTTTGAAAATACAATCAACTTTAGTGATCTTAATATCGTTAATAATAATAAAACGTTTTATTTTTACCGTCAAATTAGTAAAAAAGAAGTTGAAGAAGCTTTAAAGAAAACCAAGAGTGAAAAATCAATAGGAACTTATGATATCACAATTGAAGTGTAGAAATATTAAGAGATTTGGGAGATTCTTAGCTCATTAATCTCTTTATTATTATTTTAAAAGCTAAAAAGAGGCCATAGTAGTGGAAGAAGAGTATTGTGGTCCCCATTTTTAGAAATAAAGAGGATGCACAAGAATGTGCAAATTATAAAGGAATTAAGTAGATGTGTCATACTTTAAAGTTATGGGAGAGGATAATTGAACATAGGTTATGTCGTGACACAAATTTCTCATAATCATATTGGACTTATGCCCGACGGATTTACTATGGAAGCTATACATTTATTGAGAGGTTTGATGCAGAAGTACAAAGAGAGTAAGGAAGATCTACATATGATTTTTATTAATTTAGAATAAGTTTACGATAAGGTTCTAAGAGAAGTCCTTTAGAGAGTTCTAGAAAAAGAAAAATGTTGATATGACTTATTTTCGAGTCATTAAATATATGTATACTAAAAGTTGTTACTTGAACAAATAGAGGATTGACCAATTATTTTTGTATTTTAGCTGGATTACATCAGGGGTGGCTTTAAGCCCATATCAATTTGCTTTAGTTACAGATGTTCTTACTGGACATTTACAGGAGGACGTACTTTGGTATAAACTTTTTGTTGATGATATCTTTCTTGTGGACAAGACTAGAGAAAGAATTCAGGAAAAGGTTGAATTATGGAGGTCAACTTTAGAGTCTAAAGACCTTCGTTTGAGTAGATCTAAAACTGAATACATGAAATGTAATTTTAGAAGAAATAGCTCTAATGGCAAAGTTGTCAATGTTGATGATCAAATTATTAAAAGGCGTGAATATTTTAGATATCTCGGGTCTATTATTCAAAGCGATGGTGATATAGATGGGGATGTTATTATAGAATTCAAGTTGGTTGGTTGAAGTGGAGGAATGCATCGGGGCTATTGTGTGGTAGAAAAGTACACCTTAGACTTAAAAACTTTATGAGATGGTAGTGAGACCTGCAATGTTCTATAGCGCAGAATGTTAGCCTTTAAGAGAAAAGCATTAAGCAAAGTTAGGTTTTGTTGAAATGAGAATGCTTAGGTGGATGAGTGGCTTGACAACTAAGAGACAAAATGCGAAATAATATATCTGTGATAGGATTAGTGTAGCTCGAATGGCGGACAAGATCTTAGATCTTTTGGTCACATTAAACGCCAACAATCTAATGATCCGATTAGGATAGTAGATGTTTTAGATTTGACTCATGTTAAGAAAGACAGAGGTAGACCTAGCAAGACTTGGTCATATTACAAAAAAAATGATCTTATCTATTAGAATTAAATGAAAAAATGACACTCAATACGATGCAATGAAGAAAAAAAGTTTATGTAGCCGACTATTTGGATAAAAGCCTACTAAAAATAGATGACTGGCAATAATTTTTTTTAGATGTGCTCTTTATAAGAAAACATGAAATATTTTATCCATCATAAAGTTAGCACATTGAATACTCCAATCAAATCAGAAGCCAGGTGTGATAGCTAATCATTTTTTTAAAAAAAATTAAATAGGAAGAGGTTGGGCGTTCCAAGAATTAATCGATAATGATGTCAACAATAGATAAAACAAACAATAGTAAGGGGCTAACAAGGATAGGAGCATTAGCTAGTTTTGCCTAAATAAAACCTAAACTTAGCTCTATATAAGTTTTGGTAATAGACTTGAATCAATAAGAACGGTCTTCCACTGAAGAGGAGTAACATTATGAGCATCAATTAGAAGGTCCTACAATTGAAATTGAGGAATTCTAAGTAACGAATGAGCTTTAAAATAATCAGAAAATTTCAGCTAAATATGTAACAAAAGGAGCAATAAGATGGAATGTTTTCAAATTTCATCTTCTACTAATGCTTAGATAATAGAGACCCGATTCACACCTCTTTGTGAAAAAAGGTTGTAATGCACAATTCCATCAAGACTAGCCACAAACTGCCAAGTAAAAAGACATGCTGTCACATCTACTCGTAAGAATTTTTCAAAAATAGAAGTTAAGGAGAACAAGATAAACTTATTGAAGTAGTACAAACAGAGTTACAAAAATGATCCAAACCGGAGCAACAGAAGGCTTTATAAAGCAATAAAAAAGGAGAGGGCATTTTAATCTGTGTATCTGGAGACCACTGATATAGTATGAATGCCATGAGAAAAGTTTAATTTAATGTGTTTAAAAAACTTTGCGATGACATACCGAGGATCAAACAGCCTAACGAAGTAGTCAGCTATTGATTGTAAATCTGGCAAGAGATTACAATTTACATCCATATTAGGAAGACGCGTTAAGAAAATTTGTCAATATGTTACAACATGAGAGGATTAAAGAGTTTAAAAAAAAAAAAGAGAAGCAAGTATGCATTTGCAAGATGAAGGATGTTTGTATTGAAGTACTGATAAATTCTATATAAAAAATAGTGAATTATTGAGTGACAAGAAAATATCTGCAACATCAAAACCATGAATATTCACAAAAACGCAATGAAAACTGGACTACTAGCGAGGAAAAAAGAGAAGTAGCCTCAGAAGTATCAAGGGCCACCAAAAAAGAAGTTAGCAACCTCATCAGGTGATTAGAGAGTATTATTTAAGAGATATTTTATTAATTTATTATATTTCAATTAAAAAAAAATTCTAAAATATTTTTTTTTATGAAATTTACATATACAGGTGAATGAGATAAAAATAATAATCTAAGAACATAATGTTACAACAATAAATGAGAAAATTCCAAATTTTAACATGTAGCTCCAAGGTGCTACCCTGTAGAATTGAAATTTCAGAATCAACATAAAACCACAATATTCGGAATTTTTTAATATGAGTAGTTAGACATTTTGACAAAAAAATAAAACTAATTGTATAATTAAAAGTTGATTTTTTTTGGCTTTCACTTAAAAAAATATTCAAAAAAAAATTATAGTTAATGTCTAACCTATAAACAAGCTAAATCCACCAAAATAAATCTGGTAAATATATTATTGTCTGCTCCTTGCAGGCTTTGGAATGATTTCTTGACGAAAATTATCACATCTAAAGAATGGAAAAAAAAAACATTATAGCATTTTCATGAAAGTTGATTAAACCGCTAAGATGGCATATTTTTTGCCAATTTCAAAACTATCGATGCTTCCCACATTGCTAATCTATTCTTTAAGAATACCGCTTACATGGATTACTTTTGATCATTATGACCAATCGTGATGTTTAATTTATTTCATATTTTCTCAACTATTTATAGAAATTTTCAGGTGTTAAATTAAAATTTTTATATGTTTTTCATCCTCAAATTAACAGTTAAACTGAGGTAGTTAATAAGGCCTTAGAAAGCTGTTCAATTATCTTATAGTATAAAGTTTAGTAAATAGGGACTTATATTTTTGTCTACTTTTAAATTTGCTTGCAATAGTAATATTTACAAAACAACTAAAATCGCAACTTTTAAAATAATGTATGACTAGAATACCAAAAAGCTTATTAATTTAGCTAACTTCTTGCCAGATACATTCTCTAACTTTGAATTTTTATTTGCCAACAATTTTCAACACCTCCATAACATCGTAGGAAAGTAAATTATACTGAGTAATGATAATATGCTTCTAAGGCATACTATAATACACCAACAAAGAAATTTAAGGAATAAGACAATGTTTTAACTCAAATTTTCCATGAGCAATACCGTAACGCTAAGTTTAACAAATTAAATGCAGTGGCTTATATATTCCGATTGCCATGTACGTTATAGAAATAAAAGAACAAATGAAAATGGAGAGCTTATATGTGCCTATTGCCATGTACATTATTACACTTAGAGTCTATACATCGTAAGATTATGGCGGTGTTTAGCTGCATCTAAGATTTACGTTTTTATTAAATCCAATAAATCTGGATTTAGCAAATCCATAATCCCTTGAGATGAACAGAGAAATAAATCCGCCTCATTCGGATTTACGAAATCCGGAATTACATTACCAAAATAACGGAATGCGTGAAAATAATAACAAAAGGTGGAAAAATTGAAGCTAATGAAGAATTGGATTTAGTTTTATTTTATTTGGGTGTTTGGTTGGATTTAAGTTAAATCCAATAAATAGCATGCTACCAAACACCGACTATGCTGAAATCACAAGACTAGTATGATAATAGTTTAGAGTGTTATGATATATTTAAAATATAACGATCGACGACGAAGTAAAAATAAAACGAGAAAATTCACACCAGAAAAGAGACACAGAGATTTACGTGGTTCGGCAATTTTTGCCTAAATCCACCGGAGTTGCGGAGGATTTTAATAATCGAAGAATATACACCGTCAATCACGTCGATCACCTCGACGATTACAAGGAAATACTCTCTTCTTCGTCTTTCGATTCTTTCTCCTTCTTCTCGCTTCTTTCTCTAACGTAAGTCACGGAAAGAAGTAGAAACAGAGAGCAAGAAAAGCTGCTCTTTCTTTCATCGAAAATTCGAATTTATAAGGAGAAGTATGGTAATCTTACTACACGCCAAAAGAACTTTGCTATCCCGAAAGCACCGCGTGAAGAAGAAAATAGAGAGAGAGAGCTTCTTTTGCTTTTCGCGTACGATGAATCTTCCCACTCCTTGCCGCAAGCCTATGCCAAAAATAACAAGAATCCGTAGCCTTCAATAGCTTTTCTTTTCTTCCTTGTTTGGATTTCCGTCTGCTAAGGCAAGAAGAAAAAAATTGGAACCGTTAAAGCCTCTTTTCCAGAATTGAATTTCTTTTTCACCTTAATAATGGTGGCGGGACCCACCATTATTCTCTCACAATAAAGGTGGCGGGAACGAGTAATAAAAATGGCGGCAGTCCCTTTTTTTATTGGTTTTACCGGGCTCCACCTCAACAAATCTCCCACTTGGAGACCGGTACAAAAAATGCAACGTCTTCTTCTTCAAACTGATATCCTCCATCGACGCGACGTCATTTCCTTCAAATGCGTTATCCTCCACCTCTGCAACTCGAGCGCCTCGTCTTCACACTGAAGACCAACCGAAGCTCGACGCACGAGCCGCTTCTCAAGAATGAACACCCTAGTCAACATATCGCTGGGTTTTCACTTCCACAAATCTTCTCGAGTAATAATTGTTCGTCATCCAACAACGTCCGTATGAAGTGATACTCGATCCGTATGTGCTTAGTCCCTGGATCGAAATCGCTGGATTCTACCAGCGAATACGGCACTCCGACTATCACCGTAGAGAACGCCCTTCCGATCATTCTCGCCTAATTCATTCAAGAAGCTCGCAGTGCCACATCATCTCCTTTGCAGCCTCTCGACACTCGCTATATACTCGCTTCACGTAAGAGACAACGAAACCGTCTTCTCGCAGATTAGAAGCACCATGATATCATGCAGTGCCACTCAAAAGTATAAATATAGCACAGTAGTGCTCCTTCTAAGTATCAATATCTCCAACTTAGATCGGCATCAACATAGCCCGTACCTATCGAACTCTTACCCGAGAAACACAAACAAGCTTCGAAGAGCCTCTTAGGTACCTCGAGATCCACTTCATCGCTTCCCAATGTTCCTTTCCCGGATTACTCGTGTATCTCGCTAACAACTCCCATCGTACGGCGATATCCAGGTCTGTGCAAACCATAGCATACATAAGTGAACCAACGAAGTGAAGCATAAGGAACCTTACTCATGTGATCTCGTTCCTCCTCCGACTTGAGTGATCGATTCTCGTCGAGCTTGAGCGATCGCCAAGCGTGTCCTAACTTGGTTTGGCCTTATCAATATTGAACCTGCTAAGCATCTTTTTCAGATACTCAGCCTGAGAGAGTCTCAACATGCCTCGACTCAACTCTCGACAATTCTCATACTAAGGATTTGCTTTGTAGCTCTAAATCCTTCATTCTGAAAGTCGCTCCGACATCCGCTCCTTCGCATTATCGATCTCATCAATATTAGCCGCAATAAGCATATCATCCACATACAACAATAGGGATGATATAGGAATCGTCAAAATACTACGATGTAGAATAGATGATCTCGCTCGACATCCGTCAGTACTCCGCATTTAAGCATTTAATTTATCAAACTTCTTATACCATCTGCTCAGGAGCTCGTTTCGTGCCATACAAGCTCTTCTTCAATCCGCAACCGAGTCTTCCTTTCCTCGTACCACGAACCCTTCGAGTTGGTGCATGTAGATGTCTTCTTCGAGATCCCTATGAAGAAAGCTCGTCTTCACATCTAACTGCTCACGAAGAGATCTTCGCAACCACCATGCATGCTACCATTCCGATGGTTGTAAGCTTCACCACGGTGAGAAAATTTCGAATAATCAATACTATGCTTCGTCGAAAACCTTTACAACAAGCCTCACGCTCGTACCTCTTCATCGCCATCAGTGCTCGGCCTTCACCCGCACACCCACTCGTTGTGTAACGCCTTCTTCCCGGTGGAAGATCCGTCGGCTCCCAAGTCCGATTCTCTAGCAGAGAGTCCATCTCCTCCTTCATGGCTAGCTCCCACTTGCTCGAGTTTTCATCTCGCAACGTTTCTTCATAACTCGAGCGTTCTCCACCATCCGTCGCCAGTAACGTAGCTTAAAGTAGGAGAATACCGCGTGAGAGCGTCTAGTCCTTTCGACCTGCGAACCGCAACTGTAGAAGTAGATCGCTCCGAAATCGATCGAGGAGCGACAGAATTGGTGCCCCGAGCCCACTCTCCTCTTCACTCGCATCTCGCCCTCGCATCGTAACCTCGGTAAATCATCAAACTTTACCAACTCGTATTTCGCAGTCTTTGTTTCGTAAACTGTACTTGACTCATCATCGTACATAACAATTTCATCGAAAATCACGTTCCTCGCTCCTTATGATCTTCCGATCTCGATCATCCCGCAAACGATACCCAAATGCATCATCTCCATACCTGACGAAGTAACACTTCTGACTTAGCCTCAAGCTTACTTCGCGCATCCGGATTAATAAGAACATATGAAAGACAACCAAAAGTCTTAAGGTGAGAAAATCCGACCTCTTTCCCACTCCGGACCTCCTCGGGTAATTTACGATCAATGGAACGAGATGGCCCCTCGTTGATCAAGTAAGCTGCAGCTGCATCGCTCGCCCGCGAAAGTAAGTGGTAGTCGGCGTGCAATCTCATGCTTCTAGCCCGCTCATTAATGGTTACGTTCATGCGCTCTGCAACACCATTTCTGTCGTGGTGTCCCCGGAATGGTTTTCTCCATTCCGATGCCCCGTAGCCGCACAATACTCCTCGAATCCACCATCAATGTACTCACCACCATTATCGGACCTCGGACATTTCAGCTTTAAGCCCGTATCCGTCTCAACCATGCGCCTTCCAAGTCCCGAACACATTAAATACATCGATTTATGCTTCAAGAAATAGACCATACCTTTCGCTATGATCATCAATGAACGTAACGTAATGAACGAGAGCCTCCAAGAGATGCCACTGGAGAAGGTCCCCACACATCTGTGTGTACTAAATCCAGCTTTCCTGCCTTTGGCGTTCTGCCACTTTTCAAGAAACTGACCTTCCTCTGTTTCCCCATAATGCAACTCTCACATATGCCAAGATCAACTGACTTCAATTCTGTAGCTTGCCTCCGGACTGAAGTTCCTTCATACCTCTCTGGCTCATGTGGCCAAGTCTGCAATGCCACAACTCGTTAGTGCTCTCTGCAATAAGTAGTATCAACACCGTTAATTAAACCAAGATAGTCATATATAGCAGTACCGTTTTCTTACCCCGAGCTGAGCACGTCGCTCCTTTAAGTAACCTTCCAAGTGCCATTTGAGAACACTACCGAATGTCCACACTCATCAGTTCGCCCAATAGAAACGAGGTTCTTCTTTGGTTCGGGAATGTGTCCGACCTCTTGCGGTGTCCACTCATATCTTGTCTGGAAGTGCAATGTCAATGTCTCCAATTCCAACCACATTCAAAGCTTCTCCATCTGCCAGATATACTTTCCCAAAGTTACCTGCAACATAATTCCGCATCAATTCCCGATGGAAAGTTGTATGGAAAGAAGCCTCGAATCCAATATCCAGTCATCAACAGAACTGTAAACTGCCAGCAGTAGTGCATCATGTGCTTCTTCGATTACTACATCGCGCGCTTGTCATTCTCCGCCTTCTTGGGATTTCGCAATTCTTCCTTATGTGGCCGGCTTTGCACAATTCCGAAGAAGTTACTTTCCGACCGGCCTTGACTTGCTCCCCGCTTCTATGCTTTGATTTTGATATTCCTCTCGTTCGAGTTCATGTCCCGTGATCTCCTCTCGGAATCAACATTTAATGCTGACCTCGAACCTAAGATCTCGCCAGAATATTTCCTGTGCACCTCCTCAGCCAAAAATCAAATCACGAAGATCATCATATTTTAATTTAGATTTACTCGTGAATTACTGACAGCCATCCTCATAGTCTTCCAACTATTCTAGCAATGAAGCCAACATGATCGGTGCACGTATCTCGTCATCAAATTCAATTTCCACGAAGATAATCGATTTGTAATACTTATCGAAATCATTTAGTGTGTTGTACAACGTACATACCTTCCGCCATCTTCAAATCGAATAAGCTTTTTCATCGATATACACTCGTTATTCGCCGACGGCTTTTCATACATACCCGAAAGTCTTGTCATAAGATCCGCGATAGATCCTTTCCTCGACGACGTCGTGTGCAACGTACTCGATAGTGTCAATCGAATAACCCCCAGAACTTGTCGATCCAACAAATTTCATTCAGTCGCATTCATCCTTTCCGGTCTTTTCCTCAATAACGAAAGATGTAGTTTCTTCCCATATAGGTAGTCTTCTATCTGCATTCTCAAATTAACCGAAGTCTGTGCCATCAAATTTCTCGATTCCTAAAACCTTCACTTCGTCTGCACGACAATTAGCTACGATCCAGATTGTTACGATATATTTAAAATATAACGATCGACGACGAAGTAAAAATAAAACGAGAAAATTCACAACGTAAAAGAGACACAGAGATTTACGTGGTTCGGCGATTTTCTGCCTACATCCACGGAAGTTGCAGAAGGATTTTAATAATCGAAGAATATACACCGTCAATCACGTCGATCACCTCGACGATTACAAGGAAATACTCTCTTCTTCGTCTCTCCGATTCTTTCTCCTTCTTCTCGCTTCTTTCTCTCTAACGTAAGTCACGTGAAGAAGTAGAAATAGAGAGCAAGAAAAACTCGCTCTTTCTTTCACCGAAAATTCGAATTTATAAGAAGTATGGTAATCTTACTACACGCCAAAAGAACTTTCGTTGTCCCGAAAGCACCGCGTGAAGAAGAAAATAGGAGAGAGAGAGCTTCTTTTGCTTTCTGCGTACGACGAATCTTCCCACTCCTTGCCGCAAGCCTATGCCAAAAATAATAAGAATCCGTAGCCTTCAATAGCTTTTCTTTTCTTCCTTGTTTGGATTTCCGTCTGCTAAGGCAAGAAGAAAAAAATTGGAACCGCTAAAGCCTCTTTTCCAGAATTGAATTTCTTTTTCACCTTAATAATGGTGGCGGGACCCACCATTATTCTCTCACAATAAAGGTGGCGGGAACAGGTAATAAAAATGGCGGCAATCCCTTTTTTTTATTGGTTTTACCGGGCTCCACCTCAACATAGAGAAGTCTTGCTTAAGTTAATTATACTTGAATAACTCAAGTAATAACCCTCTTACAAGTTGGATCATAAAAAAATTGTTTGTCTATTCATTTTCGAATGGGCTTACTCAAAACATAATTGTGGATAGTTTAATAGATAGTACAACTTTTTGCTTCCTGATTTAATGATTTCATAAATGATCATACTATGACAATCAAGACACACACACATATATATATATTTATGTAAGCTGAAATTTTAAGCAACGAAAGTCTACTGTTCAAAATTATCAAGGTAAGATAAAAAACGTACTGGGAAGATTGGGCTTCAAGTCCACAGTTAATTGTCGAGCAACCAAATTGTTGTCACTGTCTCGAGTACCCATTATTGCCCTTGAATCCCCCAAGTTTCCTATTATGAGATCCTGTCCCTAGAGAAGTGCAATTTACAGAAAAATTAACTGCTCCCAACTTGTTCAAGGTAAAACCAATGCTCAATAATTTGAAAAGCGGTTTAAAATTTGGCATGCTGGCATTCTTTAGCAATAACACAAGTGCTAGATCCAATCAGTTCCAATAACATCTTGATAAATCCAACTCATAAGGTAAAAGGTCTTGCATACTTGCAAAAGCAAGTCATTTCACAGAGCTTTTATGTGATGAAATAAAAATGGCTGACTGGAACATTTAAAATGAAGGATAAAAAAATTCACCCCTTAAACGGATAGATAAAATTAACATCAAAAGATTATAAAGAAAGGTTGACCTAAGGTAATAAACTGTTCAAACACTACAAATATAACTTAGTATGAATGAATGAAAATAAGAATTCAAAAGACCAACCGAAATAGTCGAGATAAGGCTAATGATGAGGATAATTCTATAGGGGAATTAAGAAAATATATGATAACTTGCCTGCTTAACCAAAGTGACTGCTGTAGTGCCGCTGCAGAAACAATCCACTGTAGGAAGAAGTTTTAATTCCTTATCCATGAGCTTGAAAGCTTTCAGGAAAGACTGCTTTAAGGGGAGATATATCTCTGGTAGCTTTTCATCTTCAGCAAAATTTACAGACTCAGACCACTCATCATCAATGCTAATGACGGATGCCTCTTCAGAATTCCTATTCCTGGACGAACTGGCATTTCTCTGAAGGCTCTCCTGCCCCTCAACAATGGCTTTCCATTGGCTGCATAGCTTGAGAGGAAGAGAATCCCGAACCTTCCTAGCTACCATATGCCCTAATGGACCATGACCATCAAATACTCCACAAAAGACAGTATCAGATCTTGATGTGAAATTCTGCAGTAAGAATATGTTCATCACCAGAAAGAAAAAAACGGCAATCACAAAATAAGAGGCGCTTGTGTCATAAGAATTAAGGAGGAATGCTTTCTACATTAACTAAAAGGCTCATAAAAGCAGTAGGAATAACAAGTACATTATACATCAAGTTGCCCAACATAGTGGGATAAAGGCTTGTTGTTGTTGTTACAATGTATACATCAAGTTAGGTGCGTGGTTAACAAATAAAACTTCTCTTCTGGATCACATTGTAAATTAAAAAAAAAAAAAAAAAAAACAAGCTAAAGGGAAGTAGCATGTTGAATACAAGTATTTAGGGTTGCCGCCTAAGGGGAGGGTCTTCCCCCTCTTAGTTATTTACAATTATAAATATGTTCTTTCCTTTGTTTAGGGTTTATTTTTGGTGTATTTTTTTGTCAAACAGTCCTCGGAGTCCCCAGTTTTTCTTTTGATGGCTACATCTGAAGACGAGCGGTGCTCGTCTGTATCTCGCTCTGAGATGGTGATTATCATTGACTTTTCCATCCTCAGCAACTTGTCGCTCGCTCTTCCACCTGCGCACCTTCCCTTCCCCTGTTTTCACTGCCGCCACCCTAATCCCACTGCTTGCTACCACCACAACCCATACAACACCCGCACCTCCTGTTGTAATACATTTCATCCCTTCCAGTTTTGTTGCCGCCAGCCCTCTAGCCTCCCAGCTAGCTACCGCCATTCTTCCCCCTGCCTACCTACTGCTGTTTTCGCCCCCTTATTCCTGCCTTCAAGTGTTGGCGCTGCGCCATTCCAACCTTCCGTTGTGCCCACAGCCTCCAACCAGCTCCTCGACCTACTATCCAGCCACCACCTAGCACAGTCATCCTTATCCTAGGGTGTTGCTTGTGTTAGTTGACATTTATTTCTGTTATGGGAACCATTTTGTTGTAGTTTTCCCATATTTCTGCAATACATTTTTTCAATTGGCTACAATTTTGGTTGCCTCAAACATCAATTGGTATTAGAACTAGCCTAACTCTAATCCTATTTTAGAGTATCTTAGCATCCATCCCTACCCAAATCACCTTCATCCCAAAAATTTTCTTTACTATGCCCAATGCCCCCTTTCAAATCTCAAACCCTAGCCATGCCACCGAAGAGATACATATCCGGGCCAACTCGGGAAGAGATACATCAAGAGATCGTCGACTATAACAAAGTCTTATGAAAATAAATGATGAAACCCAGAGAAAATTACCCTCGATCGTGATAGGAAAAGGCGAAAAGGAGAAAGGGATGAGGACATTAACCTGTTCCATAGGAAATACTTCAGCGATGAAAAAGAAAGGCCTTAACATTTCATAATTCACTATTAGAAAAGACCGAGAGAAAAGGCACCATATGAAAGAAAGACAGTGATTTTAGAATCAAAATGAATTTACTAGAGTTCGATAAAAATATGGATCCTGATGATTTCAACAAAAGCTGCATGCAGTTGAGAGAATCTTCAAGTATAAAGAAGTGCCAGTTGATGAAAGGGTGAAACTGACAGTCATCAATTTGAATAAGAGCAACTCCTCGTGGTGGGAAAACTTGCAGAGGCTGAGAAAGAGATGATGCAGTGACAAGATTACCAGGCACGAGAAGATGAGGAAGGAGATGTAAAGAAAAAAACTATCTCCCATTACTGCTATGATATATTTTTGAGACTCCACCACTTACAGAAGATAAATCTATCAGTGGAAATGTTCATGATGTAGTTTGACCAGTTGCAAATGAAGTGTAAGTTGGTCGAGCCAAAGAAACATTCCATAGCCTGATAATGGGGGTTTGATGCCCGTTGTCAGCAACATTGTGCAACTGCAACCTTATTAGTCACTGGGAGATATCCAGATCTTAGCCTTGAAGGTGGAGAGACAGCGAAATCAAAAAAGGCAACCACCACCATTCAAGCAGCCACCCACAGTTGGAGACATCAGTTGGTGCGCGCCTTAGAGAGTTGAGGAAACAAGTTTGGATAAGGACAGAGCCGCCCCGAGTGAGAGAAAGCCCGAGAAGAGTAGCATGCTTACTACAGTCCCCACCCAAAAATGCATTAGATGCCATGAATTTGGGCACATCACCCCCAGTTGCCCAACAAGTCGAGTTGAGTCTTTTACCGATCGGATTAATGGAGGAGGTTAGTGATGAGGAGGCAGCTGAAGAACAAGGTGAGGTGTATCATCTTCCACCAGATAAGGGCGAGATGCTTGTGGTTCGGCGGTTCATACAAACTGAAGGTACAAGGGAATATTACTTGATTAACCACAATATATTATACGCCCGTTGCACTATGAATGAAAATGTATATAGTCTCATCATCGATAGAGGGAGCAGCAAGAATGTCATCTAAATATATGGTGGAGAAATTGAGCCTCACGACTCAAAGACATTCTCAGTCGTATTCTCTGATGTGCTTGAAGAAGATGAATAGAGTCAGCAATGACAAAAGATGTCTAGTGGAGATTTTGATTGGAAGCTAGCTATAGGATTAGGTGTGGTGCAACGTGATGCCTGTGGACGCTTGCCATCTTTTGCTTGGGAGGTCGTGGCCGTATGACCGCGATACTCGACATGATGGGTACAAGAACTCCTACTCCTTCATGAAAGATGGTAAGTGTAACATCCTTCTACCTACTACGAAGTCCGAGACCATGGTTCTATTGTCAGCGAGAAGCATTTGTGGGATCAGTTTTGGCGATGATAGAGGATGATAAGACCGAGGCGCCAATTCCAGACATTGGCTAACCACGAGCATTTCAGGACATCAAAAATTGATACCTTACCGTCATGGCCACCATTGTTCGGGGAGGTTCAGGTTACTCTCTCTTCATCTCAAGTTGATTAAACCTTGGATTACCTTGGGAGGATTTAGTAGATGATATGTGATATGATGTCCCACTCAATTCGGTAGCGTGCAACTAGAAGGTTGAATCGATAAGGATATATACTTGCAAGTGGAGAAAACTCCTCTAGTGTTTTGGGAGACGGTGCAACTAACAGTGGGATCCAGAAGTTATTAGAGCTGCAGTCAAAGATTCTTCAGTCCCAGGAGATTATACCAACTCTTTCACCATCAACGTGCAGACAAAAGCTTCAACGAAAATTCAAAGTTCCCCCAACCCCGATAAACTAATGCTAGGCTTCGAGGAAGGGGTTGAACTAGTTGTGCAAGAGTGAACCGGTTTAGCCAAGGAGATAGAGGGATCGGTAGCCCTTTTCTGATTAGTTTTTGTTATGCTTGTCGGCCAGCTTTTGAAAGATATAAAAACAATGATTTAGTTATATATAAAAGGTATATGATTTTTTTTTAAAGTAGTTTTGAAAGTAGTGTTTTTATTTTGAAAAATGAGACCGCCTGGATCTCATTTGTCCAGTAGTTTGCATAATCGTGTTCGATGCCACAAATGATACATCTTCTCGAAAGATTAATGTATCTTGCGACGATAGATCCAATCATACGAACTAAGAGACTCGTGACATTCGTTTGGTCTGTGAACTTTTATATGTGACCGACAAGTTCCCCTACCTAATAGAAAGACTATGTAGGGTTTATTTTACACGAGTTCAAGTTTCCCATGTAGATGAGCCCTATAGTTAATTACATCTCAAATGACCGGGGTCACTTGACAAAACTCTCGATAATGATTGGTGGTTCTGTCTTCAAGATTTTCAAGGTTTAGGTTTTCACGGTAGGACATGGAAAATCAAGTGGGAATGACTAAATATGGAACACTTATTTTCAGGAGTCCAAAGGAAGAAGAAGGTAGGAAATGTCACTGATCCGAGGTAAACCTTGGTGACTTCCCAAACTATCCTACGGTGTGACTACTTTTTGGAGAAATGATTATTAAGTAGTCCAATCCTGCCAATTTTATTATTTGGGACTTACATTTGCATAATACATGATTGTGCAAGTAGCTCACAGAGATAAGAGGGTTTAGTCGTACCGTAAGACAACCTCGGAACCTAAAGGGAGTTAGGACTTACGCTGCGCAACACTGACTGCACGTGCTCTAAAGAGTGTTAGAATTTACGTCGCACGGGGCGAGCTACCTCGAAGTCCTATAATTTGTAATTTAAACTAAGGGAGAGTTTTGCTGAAAAAGATCCTCTTGCTGCTCGATTCAAGCTCTCCATCGTGTTGCCTACTGAGTCGACTTCAAGCTCCTCATTAAGTAGTGACCTAATTTCTAAGGTTCAAATAGTTTTGTCAAATGTGTTCCAATGTTTTGGTGTCGAAGTTTGATTTTGTTTTATTCTTTTTGTTTTGGTTTCAGTTTCAGTTTCAGTTCTGGTTTTGCATGCAGAATAGACAGATTGCGGGTATATAAAAAGTACTTCAGAAAGTAAATTCGATAAAGAAAGAAATCAGTAAGAATAAATCAGCAAAGCATGTCTGCATCCGCATCATTGCCTTGATTTGTATTGCAAACATAATATGATTTGCAGGAAATTTAAATAAACTTGCAGTCAAATTAAGCAAAAAGAGAGAGCCCAGCATGAAAGTCAGAAAAAAAGAGTCGTAGAAATCACAGATAAAACTTGTAGTCACGTATGGAAAACCGAAACTAAGTGTGAGATGTTAGTAAAGGTGGGACACGTAGCTGAATTTGTGCTACCCGACCTTGACAAGAAGTTACTAACCCGACGATCTACGGAGGGCAGTCATTAACCTCAATCCAAGTGACTAACCATGGATCTTTATAAGTTTTATAAGAAGAATTCTTTGATTTTCATGCAAAAATTATTATTTAAGTTTTTATGTTGAATTTTTGTTAATAAGCAAAAGAATTTTTTATTTATTTTAATTTTGTAAGTACTTTGTAAAGTAATAGAGTCCCCAGGCTAATCACTCTAATCGTGTTAGGACTACTAACGACCTAAGATCGTCGGGGGAAACGATCTCACCAAGAGTCAGCGAATAGTATCTTCGATCTTTTCCTCTCCTTTATCAAAGGTCTTTGAGGTAGGAGATGATATTCTTAAACATTTCCACATCGTGCCCCTCGTTTAGCACACATTAGCATTATTATCATCGCACTCGTCGCCTATACCTCAGACTTACACCGGTCCGATGATCCATATGTGGCATTAAAAAAAATATCCCCAATTGTCAGGGGATTTGAGTGTAATGTTCAAACTCAGATCCCGGTGCAATGAGTTTCATTATCGGTTAAGTCATTTGGGGAATTTCATTATTTGATTTAATTAAGGAAGGAAGAACCACGCTTCGGTGCATCCTCGTGTCTAGTGTCTCGATCAGTTTGTGAATTAGGGTCAGGTACCTAGTTTCACTGTGCATTCGAGGATTAGGTAAATAGGCTCTCACCTAGGGTGTGCTCCTAAGGTCTAAGAAGCCTACACTGTGAGTTACGTGGATGGGTTTTCACCTAACGTGTCCACCTAAAATCCAAGGAACTTACACTGAGTTAGGTTAACAGATTCTTACCTAAGGTGTGCATCTAAAATTAAAGAGAGTTCATCCGGGTAATTTGAAATTTCAAATTTCAAATTACGGGTTATGTCATTCTGCAATCCGGTGTAATTGACTCGTGTCATGCTCGAATCGGACCCGAGCTGAACCTAAACTCACCTCCCTTAATCAAATTTAATCACATCGATTTTCGTGTCGGTTGTCCGTGTGCGGAACCATAGCAATATGGGTGTCCTTCGTAGCTAAAGTCGACGTCCCGGACGCATCTCTGTGGTACGTTTCGTCATCCGGGGTCATCCAGAAAAGTTCGCCGATGGTCGGGCAAAAAAAATGTCGAATTGTGGTATGCGCAAGTTCAAGCCATTAAGGGTTCATCTAAAGACGTCTGCTCCTATGGGATCTCATTTTTGGGCCCTCTACATGTTAGTCCTTAGCCCTTTCAACAAAAAGTCGAGTGCTTGGGACTACTTATGAGATGTCTCACAAAAATGAGTCAAGAAGTGACTCGAAGTTCTATGAAAGGTGGGCTCCATTACTAGTCCGCTAGGATGGTCAATAAGGAACTCCTTAAAGCTAGATCTTAGGGTATAAGGAAAAGAAGTCAAGACCTCACTAAAAATGAGGTCAACAATGCTCTTCTATTATAACAGTAGCGACGTGCCCAGTTTTTCCTCTTACAGCTGTATCTGAGGACAAGTGTTGCTTCAGCTATATATCACTCCGAAGTGGTGATTTTCCTCGACATCCCCATCCTTTGCAACCCTCTGCTTGTTGTTCTTCCACCTGCACACCTTCCCTTCCCTTATTTTCCCTGCCTCCAACCCTAATCCCCCTTCTTGGTGTTGTTGCAACCCATACAACACCCCCACCTAGTGTTGTAATACCTTTCATCCGTCCCAACTTACTACTGCCATCTCTTCAACCTCCCAATCAACCGCCGCAATCCTTCCCCCTGCCTACTTACTAATGTTTTCACCTCATTCCTGCCTACTTACTAATGTTTCTCCCTCTCCACTTTCTTGTAGTGATAAGAAATTTCAGCCCTCGTGATCGAAACTGCATACCTAACGTGATCACTCAATTAAATTTATTTTAGAATATTCTAGTGTCTAGTCCTACTCCTAATAATAGATTCCTAAGTAAGAACCTCATCCTCAACATCTTCCACCTCCACTTGAACACTATAAATAGGTACATCCTGAACTGCAATTGGATCAAGTACCTGAATACGAATGGACGAACTTTGTAGAATAAATGAAATTGCATTAAACTCTAACTTCTACTGCATATTTGTTGTACCAATAAATCTCTTCACCACTTCGAGCCCCAAGGCTTCAACAAGCTCACATCGTCAAATTTAATATCCTTGCAAATGACAATTCATCTCTGTCCAATTATAAAGTTTGAAGCTTTTGACTACAAGTCAGAAGCCAATGAAGAGCGTCTCTTTTGCTCGTGGTTCATGTTTATTACTATACTTGTGGTAGTAAGACAACCAAACATTCTGATATTACCATAATCTCTGGTAGGATGCCCCGACTACATCTTTAGGCTCTGCAGAAGGCATACGGTTTACCAAGTAACAAATATAGTATATAGCCTCGGCCTAATAGATTCTATCCAACCAATCATTGGATAACCTACACTAAACTTTTTTCACCAAATCTGATTCAACCTCTCTGCCAACCCATTCCGCTACATTCTCTCTCGAATTGTAAAGTGGTACTCTATCCTTTCTCTATGGCACTCTTCTAAGGATGCATCCAATGTGTATTCGCCATCATTGTTTGATCTAATATATCAAATCTTTTTACTAGTCTGAATCTAAATATACTTCTATTAGGAGAAGGAAAATCTCTGGACCTCACTCTTGTGCTTCATAGTGTACACCCAAATATATTTGGAATAATCATCGACAAAAAACAATGATCTATGACCACTGAATGTGTCGTCTTCGTCGGGTCCCAAACATTTGTATGAACATACTCTAAAATATCATCTCTAATGTGAATTTTACTAACAAAGGATAATCGTGTCTTCTTGTCAAACACACAATATTCACAAAAATCAAGCTTACAGATACTCTTTCCTTTAATCAATCCTTGTTTCACCAAAATCCAAAGTAAAGCCTCATGATTATGAGCTAGCCACATGTGTCACAATATAGTGGTGTCTAATGAATCATCAACTACAACAGTCATTTTGGTCACTGCGCTACCCTTAAGATAGTAAAGTTTGTGATAGGTTATTTCATAAAAATTATTGCTCCAAGACATATCCTCATAACTCATGCCTCAATAGCTACCTTGTAGCACTTGGCCTCTAAAACCAAAACTGACAGCAATTTCTTACTGATATTCGAAACATGTCTAACATTAGTCAATTCTCTCATAGTATAATCATGCATCTTGATAAAGACACTACACCAATAGTATGACACTATCAAGCTTCTTCTATGTACAAAATCACTCTTGATGGGGGCATATATGATAGGCAACACCTGTGTCCAGAATCCAACACGAACCATCTGCATACAAACTATAGAAAACTGCATATAACGATACATTTGAACCTGCCTCATAACACTTCTCCACGACAAGATTGGTTTTCACCCCTAAGAAAAGTCTCTGTCTCTTCTCCTTCAACATTGGACAATATTTCACTCAATGATTAGTCTCTAAACAAAAAGAATGTGAGACTTTTCTTGGTTTTGAAAAGTATCGCTGCTATCACCCTTTACCAATTTTTTTTTCTCAAATTCAACACGTTAGAGTGTAAGTGCCTTAGTCGACTCCATCTTTCACACTCCTTATCTCTTCGACAAAACTTATGGTTCAACAAAATTGTAGTCCTTTCATCATAATTTAATACCTTATTCTCATGATGAGTGTCATCGTGAAGTTTACGTACTCATTCAAGAGTAAATTCAACAGAATAGATATTGTCTTCATCTCCAAAATTCTCATCCAGATTTAACAGATCTATCAAAATATTTGTAAAAGCATTCAAGTACTCCTCAACAGTAACCTCAAGTCTCATCTGAAACTTGTAGATTCAATGATTTATATGAACATGATTCTTCACGTTATTTGTATGATAATTATTTTACAGCGTTCTCAAAAATTTTCCTGCAAAATCTTTCATCACCACCCTATATTGATCTTCTAAGATAAATAATTTCAGATCAAGCCACAAGAACTCTGGTTCATCTTCAACTAATCTTTTTTTGACATCTCTTTAAGATGTTCATCCCTATCAAGAACTTTCTCTAGATTCAAAGAGCACAATGCATCCATCACCTCGCATAATCAAAAGTCAAAATTTCGTTTGTCATCAAATATTGTCACATCAATCATAATGGGATGCATAATCATCTGATGAATCAACATCGTTTTCACCATCTTGGGGGATGTTGAAGTACCTGACGACATGTTATTATCCATGGCTCACCAAATCTCGTGACCTAACTTGCTCCAATTTTTTTTGCCTTGCTTTTGCGACTTCACTAGAATAATAGCGGCACGTCACTGGAATCGTATCAATCCGACTTTGATACCAATTGTTGTGCAAAACAATGCAAAAAATAAAATCACACAACAAACAAATAATCAAACACAGTTTGATTTACGTGGTTCGATGCAAATCCATCTACGTCCATGGAGATACGTTATTCCACTATCAACAGGTGGGGAGAATGAAAAGACGATTGAAATAGGGTTACAACTTCACATTCTAAAATCATTCCTATAACTAGAAGATGATTTAATAAAAAACAAAAAATGACCAATTTACTCCCTCATACAAACAAAGTCTATAATATAACAAGCACAACATATTTAATAATAACATATAAAATTATTCTGTCAAAAGTAATAACATAGGCTCTTCTCATAATACTGTGCTATTTGCTATGCAATAAAATCATTGTTACTCCCACATAGATAACAAGCAACTCTATGGCGCCAAGAGGCAAGTGGAAATAATGTCTTCCGTTGCGGTCAAGTCATACAAGAAAATCAAGAGAAAAATCCAACCAAGAAAAACAAATTCAAAGCATCTTAATCCCTAATTTATTGTATTATATTTTCATCAGGATTTATAAAGACAAAATCAACATTTGCTTCGTTTTATCTTGGCAATACAAGGGGAAAACCCCTAGGCATATCAAGGTAGAAGCCTCAAAACAGAGAAATAAAACTCAAAATTTACAAATTATTTATAAATATAACATAAACTATTGATATATTTATTTATTTCATCATCAAAATGACATAAACAACAAATGCTAATTTTGAATGCTAATATAAAATGCAAGTTCGAAATCTGGTTTAAACTAAGCCGTCTTTTAAAATTTAAAAACGACATAAGGATCATAATTCACAACAGTCTCATCCTTATTTTCATCATGTTAAACGAATTTGTCATATCTGATAATTCTATCATTGGTTGATTCAACCTCACCGACATCTTCCAAATCATTTTCAACCTCTATATTTTTCTTTTTTTACTCCTTTTGTTAATTGATAGTGGATTTAATATATATTAAAATAAAACAATAAATTAATAAGAAAACTAAGTAATCCATTATATTTAAATTACTTTTTGACTTAGTCAAGGCATTGTATTAGTTATATCATAAGTATAATATTAAATAAAATTATATAATATATATCAAAATTAAAATATAACATAATATAATATTATTTACAAAAGCTTATTGAGGCATTGTCTCAAATTCTTCAAGGCATTAAGCCTCGAGGTGTATGCCTTAGATAAGAAAGGCATAAGCCTCACTAGTATCAGTGAGAGTTTCCTCAAGGTATTTTATTTTCCACCACAGTTCGAAGAGTGCGCTTTGAATGTATTTTTAAACAATCTTTCTCATTATTGCTTTTACAATCAATTTTATAACTAAATCAAAATAATATTTTAAAAATATGTCTAAATTGTATAAGACTAGTAACAATTAGTAATAGTTTTAGTCATCATCGATTACTTTGTAAGAATGCATTCCATAAAGATTACTAGGCTTAAGCTTAGAGGTGGTGCCCATGCCTCACAACAAAGGTGAGAGTACGCTTTTACTCATAAGAGGAAAAGTGTGAGAGCATGCTTTCCCCTGAAGGAATAAATTGTGATAAGGTTTTCTCCACCCACGAGAAGCTAAGGAGCAATTACGTGAGTAGAGTGAAATTCTAAGTACGACATATGCTTAAGTGTCTAAGTAGTTGATTGTGTAGATTGAACCCATAAATCTCAAACGTATCCATATGTCTTACAAATTAGATTAATTATAATTGCATAATTGCTTAGCTAATTATTTATACTCACATGTTTATGGAGTGTTGTACTTGACAAATTTATAGTTTTATCAAAAGCATATATTTATTTAAATGATCGCTATATCATCAATGTGCGGACATTTATGTTTTGGTGTTAGACAAAAAACAATCCTATAAGCTCGCATAGTGTTATCATTATTAATACTTGTGCTTAGAGCCAAACATTTTCACTAGCTTAATCATCTAGTAGAAGCCAATAATTACTTATAATGTCACCTGTAGGATTACATTAGACAATAAATGAGTCTATTGATATTAGAGTGTAATTAATTATATTATAGTTAACCCCTTATACGCTCATTTGTATTAATATATGCACATTATGTAATATCTCCTACACGTAGATTATTTATCTAGCCATCATATTAGTATCTTCAACATATCATATTATTAATTGCTTTTAGCGTGTAGAGTTTATAATACAGCTTCCACGTTACATTGTACTTGAATGCATGGGATTCATGTTGGGAAGCATTAAGAAAATTCTATATTTCAGACATCATTCACCCCACCTCTTTGTGTGCGTTGACTCACAAAGATACGATATAAGATGTCATGAGATGGGAATGTCGATTGTCTTATCTTCAATTTGCAAAAGGGATCTTCAATTGAATAACAAGTCATAAATTTTATTTTTTTTCTGTATTATTTTATTTGCCTTTATTTCCTTTTGAATAGCATAACAATGTTAATTTAGGCTATCAAAATTCACGAAAATTTGAGTCAATAGGTTTCTATGCTTCATGGTACATCATGAGACATCAGAAAGCGCACACTTCATACAGAGAACTCTTTTGAGGTTCTAGCTTCAGAGCATTTTCTCATCACTTCGCTTTTGAGAGCTCTTTCATTAACATTGCCTACGGAAGAGGTTCCGTCACTTGAAATTCTAGCTCAATCTATGTGGAACCGAAGTCAACACTCTCATGTGCCTAACCTAAACAATTTTTTTCAGTGAAAACCCTAACAGCATTAGCTGTCAGAATCACAGATCTAACGAGAAACCCAAGGACCACGAATCAAATGCAAACCCTTGTCAGTTACGCATCTCTCATTTCCATAGTCTAGGAATGTGATTATATATCCCCTTGGCTGTTAGGCAGATTCAATATTTGAAGGAGGAAGCCTTCCTCTGCAGCAAGAAGAATCCTGAACACTCAGACTAGACTTTAATCAGAAGGGGTCATATGGATGACTTTGGAAAGCAGAACCGAATCCCAAAGCTAAATCCACCATAATATAATACGCGATCAAACCTCCCAACAAATAACCTCAACATCAAATACCTAAGATAATCCCCAAATCGCATAAACAACCAGCAACTAAAGAGACAAGGTTAAGCCAACTAAGCCTTCCTTTCAAAATAAATATGACAGCTTCTAATTTCACAAGCTAAACATCATAATCAATTCCAATATGCATCTTTATCTTCCAATCAGTAAAACTTCAGTGAAACACTCACCCACTACACTCCTAATCCCCAAAAAAATAGTAAAAATAATCAGTGAAGAACATAGCAAAGCAAGAGAATATAAATAATGTGAAACCCAATCGAAATAATAGAAGCCAGAGTCACAATAATCACAAACTAAGTTCACCTCCCACACGATCATAGCGTCCTGATTAGTCCCCTTCTTCCCCTGCTGCGTGAAAAGGCAGGCCACCTCGCTGGCTCCGTTCATACACATCCGGCCAGGTATGAGTAGAAGTTCCTCCGCCATATCATCCCCTCCACCTGAAACAGCCTTCCGATCGAAAAACCCTCCTCCTCTTTTCCCCTTCTCGTCCGCACCTTTCTTCTTCCACCCCATCCATCTCTTTGAGGAGATACTTACTCCTGAACATAAGTAGGGGTCATTCCTGCCGTAAATCGGAGCTCCAGGGGAGGTCGTCGCCACCGCCGGCGAGTCAGAGGACATGCAGGAGCCCATCGAAGCTCCCAGACACCAAGCAGGGGAGCAAGCAGCACCAAATGGGATTATTTGGGTCAGCGATGAGAGTCGCCCAAAAATATAATGTTCTATTATGTCAGAATACAATTAAAAAAAAAAAAGTAGTAATTTTTTCTGACTTGGAAATTTTTTTAATTAATTCAACCAATTAGATTACAAAAGCTGGCTATTTTTTTATTGCTTTGATTACGAGCATGATTTTTATTTTATTTTTTATTTATTTATTTTTATTTTTTTGTCGCCAGGGAACATGCAAAAAGGAGCTATGCTTTTGACGGTCACCGGCCGGCGGGCGGCGTTTTTTACATTAAGGTACTCTGCAATTGAAGATTTTTCAGAAAAAAAATAATAATAAGTAAAACTGAGTAAATCAATAAATATTATTTAAACAGCTGTTACTGATCCACAGATAACTGAATTTTTATTGAGTGCTTTTAGGGGAAAATTATTAGACGGCGCATTTATAGAATCCGCAAACAATCACCGAATAACCAGTGAATAACCCCCGCGATCGTGTATTTCAGGATTATCGGGTGGTTATTGCGGTTATTCCTAATAACCAGCGAATAACCTCCTAATAAAGCCCCAATAACCTCCGCGGTTTCACTTTTATATTATTTATCTGTTATTCGGGGTATTACTCAAATAACACTGCAATAACTTCCTAATAACCTGCCAATAACCCCCGCTATTTCATGTTAATGTTATTCATGGAATTATTATGGGTTATTCGATGATTATTCGGTGGTTATCTGCGGATTTCGTATGCAGCGCTGCATACATTATCTGTATGGAATAATTTTCCCCTTTTAGGACATTGAGAAACGACTTAATAATATTTTTATGTATAGCACATTATTCTTATGTATTTATGAATCTAACGCCTATAATTTAATATTAATATTTATAACGCTTTGGTCTATGCTCCTATGAAATAGTGATATTGTTATGTGATGTTAAAGATTTGAGTTGTATATATGTAAATATCAAAATTTAGGTGTTAGATATGTAAATATGTAAGAATTGTGTGGTATGTTTTCAATTTCCCCTAGAATTAATTATAAAGTCAATCTTAGAGTCTGCAAAAATATTTTATAAATAATTTATTATATTATTATATTAATTTGATTCAATTTATCAAAAAATTTAAAAATTAAAGGGGCTCGTTTGGGAGCGCTTTCGGTATGTATAGTAGTTTGTAAAACCGTGAGACTATTAGACCAAAATAAGTAATAATTTGAAGGACGAGATTTCGAACTATTTACAGCAAATAACTCTTCTTAAAATTTGAATTTATTAATTTCATAAGAATATAATTTTAAAATAAAAATTTAACAAAATCCTTATATTCATGTAGTTATTGAGACTTATTATCGCGTCGAAAAAAAATTAAAAATAAAAATATAAAAAACGCTATAAAATAAATTAAATTTCTTATTTTAATAAAAAAAATGCTGATATAATTCCATATAATTTATGCTGCATTGTAATTTATAAATCTTATTTTATATAGAATTGGTGAGTTAGTGTCATTATGTCATTCCTTCAATAGGTCCACCGCAACGACCCATGTAATAAATATTTAATAAATATTGTGAGGACGAGACACTTATGGACTTAATTATATAAAATTTGAACATTTTTTTATGTGATAAAAATATGTTTATATTAATCGGACTAAATTCCAACAACCAATATCGGCATCTGCAAGCTAACTGCAACGGGGTGAACAGATAATTGTGGGCCCCGCCTCAAGCTACTTCCGATTTAGAAGTGCTGGCAGGACTTTTTAATTTCGATCCATAACAATACTTCATTTGCAGCGTCCCTTGTTGCAATCAAAACATAGTGCCGTGAATCTGGTCCACGCTTTTGTACAGTAACGCATTCTTATAAAAAATTAGACGAATTTAATTTTCAAGTGCCTTTGTATATATATAAGTCTTAATATTGCACAAATATCTAAGTATCACGAGCCTATCCCAATATGTGTTCGTAAGTATAAGGCGTGCCTTTCTCGCACAATAATAAGAAAAGTGACTACAATCTTACACCCAAAATTGCACTCGCAAATAGAATACAAGTGCTAGACACAAAGGTTGTATTCTGATTGTAATAATTGTATGCAATGGTCACCGGCAGCCGACGGTCGGTGGTAGCAGTTGATGCAAGCATGTGGTCGTCGTCGTGGCCGGTGGACTGTGGTCGGTGAACGATGGTCGGTAGTTATGAAAGTTGATGGTTACTCGTCGAGTCTTTGAAAGAACAAACTCTGTAATTTCACTACTCCACCTCTTTTTCTCCTCCCCTTCTTCAAGCAAAGAATGAATGTGTATTTATAAGCTTTTGTGAATGAGCAGTTTGGGCTTTCAGCGCATAACTTTTCTAGCTGCCTGATCTAACTATTCATGTTGATCCTCATTGATCATAGATTGGTTTTTTAATGATTTGAGTGCTTAAACGACCTCACAATTTAGTAATCTCAGGCGTGTTTGATTTCCCTAGTCATTACACTCAATTTGATTATAAATATGTCAATTTCAAAGTTCAGTTGGCATTTAATTGATGATACAAAGCCTCTAATTGTGCATCAATGGAATTATATGGCCTTGATTGAACCCAAATTTAACCAATTTTAGAATCATTTGATTAATCTTTCGAGACTACCTGTTTGACTATAAGCTTGCTGCAAATTGGGGACTGGATGATCTTAAATGTGAATTTGAAAGATTCTACATTAAAAATTCATCAAGATGGCCTTGATTGAACCCAAATTTAACCACTTTTAGAATCATTTGATTCATCTTTTGAGACTACCTGTTTGAATATAAGCTTGCTGCAAATGGGGACTGGATGATCTTAAATGTGAATTTGAAATATTCTACATTAAAAATTCATCAAGATTCTGACTTGATAAAAATTTGATGATACGACATCTATTGCCCCTTATTTTCAGACGATATTGTTCATGTTGTCAAAATATATAACTTTAAATATTTCAAAATTTTATACTTTGGGGAAAGTTTAGCTATATGGATGCTTTATAAAGTTTTGATCATAGTTTTGTTGTCCTGGTAGACGATGGCAACAATCAAGCAACAATGGTCCAGTAGCAGTGTTTCAGCACCTAGATGTGTTGACATGCATGGATGGGTACGCATGTACATTCATATAAGAAAATGGGTGATTATATGTTTAAGGGTCGACTAGTACAAATGAAAGTAGGGTTACAACAACGTGCCCGATGACATGTGCACGCTCGGGCACATGTGAGCATTTGTGGTGTGGGTGCATTGTGGCACTAAAGCCCAAAGAGCGTGGTTGTGAGTAAGGCGTTGAGGGGCGGAGCTCGGGGCACGTGCTGGGTGTTGTGGGGCCACACGCATGGCATTGCGGGGTTGCGTGTGACGTGTTGCAGGGCATGTGCACACATGGATGGTTGTGAAATCATTCCAACATGCAAAATGATTCATGAACTGTTCCTGCATAGTGTCGTGCAGCTGCACGTGCATGGGCGCGCCTACGGGTTTGCTAGCCCTCAAACTTATGTTGTTGAAAATTTTCATCATTTTTTTTTAATTTTCTCCAAATTGCCCTATTGAGCTGAAGAGAGGTAATACTATTTTTACACAAATTTAAGCTTCCTCTAGGTTGTTTTTCTCTTCCCCTATTAGGCTAATGTCGCCATCCTGAACATAGGTTATTGTTGTCTTTTCCGACACTGCCCATCTTTCCCTTCATCTTTCATGTTGTAGTCGCCTTAACCTTTTATACTATTATTGTCTTCCTCGACATAGGTTGTTATTGCCTTACCCAATGTTGGTTGTTATTTTCTTCTCTAACATAGGTTGGTATTGCATTCATTGACTTGGACTGTTGTTGCCTTCACTAACTTAGATTGTTGTTGCCTTCCCTGAATTAGATTTCCTTAGTTTACATGCACATTATAATGCATGTAGCTCTCTGAAAAATTTTTTCGTGTACTTGTACTCTTTGAGGCTTATAGCCCAATGAGATTTTTTAAGAGTACATGTACATTCTAAGGCTTATAGTCTTTTGAGATTTTTTGAGTATACATATACCTTTTGAGGCTTATAGCCCTATGAAATTTTTTAAGTGTGTCTTTTGAGGCTTATAGGTTTTAAATTTTTTAAGTATATCTGTAACTTTTGAGGTTTATAACATTATGAGATTTTTTTGGAATACATGTACCTTATAGGGCTTATAGTTCACTTCAATTTTTTAAATCCTATAATCCCATGAGTATTTTTAAGCGTACATATATCTTCCGAGGCTTATAGTCCTCTGAGTTTTTTGAGTTGAGACCCTGTTAACTAATTGCTTTCATTGAGCCTTACTAGTGAGGACTTTGTACACTACTAACTTCCCATTGAGGCTGCATTATGGGCATTTTTTTTATTCATTCTAGTGAGAACCCTGTCAAATACTGGTTTCCGGGAGTATGAGTGGAGATTTTGTTTCTCACTTGCTCTCAATAGGTCTTTTTTAGTGATAATTATGTCCACTACTAACTTCCAATCAAAATTACCTCATGAGCATATCTTACAAGATATAATGGGAGAGTGTGTCTCTTTTAGGTGAGGATTGTGTCTACTATTAGCTTAACATTGAGACTATCTCATGGGCATGTCTTATAAGGGTATAATAGATTATGTCTGCCTCTTGCTCCCAAGGGATCTTTTTATATACAATATCATTTATAAAAATTTAAATGATAATAAGAAATTACTTAAATGATAGATTTTGTCTCTAACAACAAAAATAAAACAGACTCTTCTAAGAAATAAAATTATAAACTTTCATGATAATATCTTTAAGCTTATGAAAGCAAATAGTCTTTTGCAAGAATTAAATAAGTTGTAGTTGTACTCCTCATTCAATAATTACTATAATTTTCTTTCCAAGACTCTTATGATATACTCTGTACAATTTTTATAAATAACGTCCCAAGTGAGCTTGATGAATCAAACATTCAATTCTTCTTTTAAGAGTGCAACTTTTTGTTAAATGCCCGTTTGATTAGTGAAAATGACAATATTGAGATTGGTTTCGTTCATTTATATTATTTAGTTACTTTGGCCACTTAAATTATTGAAAAGATTAAATTTTTACTAAAATACTACTTTTACATTTATTTAAAAGAGTGTGATTGGATGTCTTGAATTGATATCATTTTTCATCTGTCGACTTTGCTTGCTTCTCTATGGCGTTCATGCAACTTTTCTAAGAATATATTTACATATGTGAGAAGCTTATTCAAATTATATTTGATGTACATTAATAGCTTCATCAACAGTGATTTGAGCCTCAATGTGATGGACGAGGTCAGTGTAAGAGTGAAATGTCTCACATTAACGATGAGTAAAAGGGCCTGAGATGTAAACACCCTTTAATAATACTGGATCCACTCCTAGATTTCAAGAGCCTTAGTAGAGAATCTCTGAAAAATATTCATTAAGTTGCTCTCCTTTATTTTGTTGAATTCCAGAAAGATGGGAAGAGTCTTTGATAATTATTCGACTTGATATAAATTGCTCCACAAGGGGTCAGACAAGTTCATCAAAGTTATGAATAATTCACCTTGAGAGTGAATAGAACAATGTATGTGTCTAACCTTTAGGGGAGGTAGGAAATACTTGACAGAAGAGTGCATCAATTGGTCATTGTATATGCATGACAGTTCTATAACGATCAACATGTTCATATAGGCTTAACGTCCCATTATAAGAGTCAATGCTCAGAAGCATCAATCATGTTGGAATTGGGTGTTGGAGGACTATATTGGTCAAAGGCAAAGAATCCTGGAAACTATAACGAGTACAAAAAAAATGACTCTTTCCTCTCAAATAAAATTCTTCTCAAACCATACATCATTGCTCATTATGAATTACGTGATGGGTTTGAGCAAAGTTCTTCAAATATGTTAGAGGTTTGCAATTTGGTATGATTATTAGAGATGGATGTGTTAAATTGACAATATATAGGTGTTCAACTTCCTGACCTATCTAGCATGAGGAGGGGCTATTGGTGGATCTCGAGGTAGATGAACCTCACCCATTTGTGCTAATGTTGGTTGTCAAGTTTAACGTACAAGTTGAAGAATATCATTTTAAGATTCTTTCATTCTCTGCATGTAGACTTCTAGTTGAAAATTTCTTACATGGAAAAACACTAGAAGAGAAAAAATCATGAGGCATACCCCAATGAAAATGCAAGGGTGTTCTCTTCTCACACGATAATGAGAAATGAGAATATAATCTTAATCTGAGAATTGCACTTTGTCTTTATACAACACAATGAAAATCCAAGTGTTAAACATAACAACCGTATTCTGACAACAATATTTGAATGCAATGGTTGTCGTTGGTTGTTAAGCGGTGGCGGTAGGTGATGTCGTCGTTCGGTGGTCATCGATGGTCGGCATAACAATGGTCAATGATGATCGGCGGGACAGTGGTCAATGATGATCGACGACTATGAAAGTCGATGATTACTCATTGGGTCTTCTCCAGAATATGCTTTAGAATTTCACTTCTTATTTTCTTCTTCTCCCCCCTTCAAGTGAAGAGAGTGAGCCTATTTATAGGCTTTTAAGAAGAGTTATTTTGGTCTTTTGGTGCATAATTTTCCCAATCAAATGATCAGACGGTCCATGCTGATCCACCTTGATCTTAAAATATTATTTTTAATAATTTAAATGCCTAAATGACCTTAAAATTTAACAATCTTAGATTATTTGAATTTCTCTTGTCGAGGCACTTAATTTAAATATAAAAATATCAAATTTAAAGTTCATTTGACCATTCAATTGATAATCTGAAGCTTTCAAATGTGCTTTAATGGCTTAATCTGGCTTTGATTGGACCCGAATTGAACAAATTGTGATATCATTGGGTTTGTCTTGCGAGACGGTCAAATTGACCTCGTTAATATCGGGACCTGAATATTCTTAAATTTGAATTTAAAAGATTCATTCATAAAAAATGCAACGAGATTCGTGCTTAATAAAAAATTTTATTGACACATCAATATATAGCGTAAAATCTAACTAAAATTATATTATATTTACCTCAAAATATGAAATTTGTAAAAACTAATTCAATTTTAAAAAATTTTGAATATATTTTTTTATTAAATTGAAACGTCATTATTAAGAGAGAGAAAACTTGATATCCATTCCTTATCAAATCACATTATTACAAAAATTGAAAATAGATGAATTATCAATCGAAATATTATAATTAAAATTTAATTAAAATACAACTTAAAATCATAAAATATAACTCGGAAAAAAAAATTATTCAATTAGATTACTTTGAGCTAATTAAATATCAGAAAGAGTTACAATGAAACGTGTGCAATAATTATGGCTTTGGCCGTTTCATAATTATACAATCCCCAAATCCCAATTCTCCCACACGCTTAAACGCACCCATTCTGGCTGTACCATTTCTTATTAAATATATATTTGCATTAACCAAATCATGAAATTAGAATAAAATTTACACATTGTAAGCTCGCAATATATTATAAAATAGTGATTACGCACGTGGAATAAAATTGAAATTTCATTCCAACATTATTTTATTTTTTTTCAATTAATTTTTAGTATTTCCAGCGCTGATAAGTGGCTGTGGTTGAAATGGTGCCACGTCTAAAGTAGCGACGACCTAGCTTTCTGCTCACGTACATGCATATGCACATTAAAAAAAGGGGGGGTTTTTTACTTCTACATCACATAAATCTTTCATATTTTCATGTGTAACAAATATATCATGAAAAGACATGATCTTGTACAATTTTTATGGAGAACTACGTGCGTATCTCTAATAACTTCACAATATCCTGATAATAACCTTTAATAACACTGAAATGAAATCAATGAAAGTTATTAGGGGTTATTGGGATTTTTGGGTTATAAACCACCCAATAACGTGACAATAACCCCCCAATAACCTCAAAACGTACGTAGCGCTGCTTACGTTGTATTTAAGCAAGTATTTCTCACTCTCTTAGGCTCCTATCAAGAACCGTCATTCACCTATCATTAGTGTTCGCGAACAATTCATGTTCAGTTCGTCAAGAAATTCGTGTTCAATTCGTTCGATAAGTAAACGAGACAAACACGAACAATTTTTTTTCGTTCGGTAAGTTAAACGAACCAAATACAAACAGTAATGCGTCCGTTCGTGTTCAAATCGATATTGTTCGAAATATAAAACAATTTAAAATATTTATATATAAAAAATTTATGATATTTAAAAATATTAAATTTTATAAATTATAATATATAATAAATTAATAATAATAATATTCTAATTTACTATATACTAATATAGATATTATATATTTATATAATATAAGTTATATAATTAATATAATATATTATTTATATATATTAATATGAGGGCTGTCAAACTAGCTCATCATTCGCGAACAACACGTGTTCGGCTCATGTTCGGCTCGTTCGTTAAGAAACGAACACGAACAGTGACTTCACGAACACAAGCTTATTTCAAACAAACTAAATATCAAACGAACAGAACACGAACACAAGCTCAGTTCGTTTACACCCCTACCTATCATAGAGAAAAGAGACTGTTATTAGGAAGAAAAAAAATTTTCTATCCGGACGTTCGCACGTCGGGACGGCCAACTGTCAGGCGCTACGTTGCCCGCTACTGACGTATATGACAATATGACACCCCATAGTTGGCCGTCCGGATGTGCGGTATCTGGACATAATATTTTTTCGTTAGGAACTTCTCTCTTCAAGAGTAACCGCCTCACTTGTGCAGCCCTAAGGAGAGGGCGAAATCTTCAGGTCTTTCCTACGGGGAGGGTAGAATGTTGTGTCAGTAAAGTAAGGTGTTTTGTAAAATTTCTTGATGTCACAATGAAGAAAGCTGTCCACTTCCTTGACATCTTCTTCATCCTCATCGGCGGCATTGGCAGCCCGTTCGTGATCCGTGCTTACTTTCTGACAACAGAAATTGCAGGTGGTTCTCCGACTTCCTTCATACTGCGATCTTGTACCTTGACTTTCTTAGGATAGGTATTCCAGCACTGCTCCCTCATACCTTTTTTGTGATCAAGCGACATAGCTGAAATGGTTTATGAATTTCAGTCATTTAGGATTTTTCACATTTTCAATTAAAATTTATGAAAATTTGTAAACTTTTTAGTTTAGATTTCAATTTTTTTGTGAGGATGATTCCAAAATAATTGAAATGATATGATGCTGTTATGAAATTGAAATGATATGATGCTAAAAGCATCATCTCAATTATTTTGATGAAGAGATACGATGCTTTTATGTTGATTAACGAAAGAATAGAATTTGACTATGAATAGAATTTTATTGGATTTTTCATGGCTTCACTGTTTATTTCTATGTTCTTCATGTTTTAGAAAGAGAATATCATGTTGGTTTGTTAAGTCTTGAGAGCTTGTTTGGTTGGATATTTAGTTTTATAAGAGAAGACAAAAGTTATCGCAGAATGTATCACTTGCAGGAAAATTTTAGCTATTTTTTATATATTTTTGAATCAAAGAAAATTTATTCCTTTTTTTGAATATTTTATTATTACTTATCTTTACATTTATTTTGGGATGACCAATATGAACAAATGAATTCATTGAACCTTCAAATTCGGTGGTTTTTGGAATAATGTGAAGAATATAAGTCGAAGAAAATTTAAAGAGAGAAAACAAAAGATAGTTAAGATGAATAATAATTTGTGTAACTTTAATGAGCCTTTAAATGAGGTTGAGATAATTTGTATTTGGCTAAGAGGGACAACTTATGAGTTATACCTTTACATTTATGACACATCTCCTAAAGAGTATAAACTCATCACATTCGACTATGACTTGGAAGAAATGACCAGGTTATCTAATGATTGTGGACGTGTTGAGATATTAATTGTGGCAGAAAATGGTCTAGAGATTTAAAAATTCAAGCAAACATGCCAGAGAATCTTGAGTTAACTTCTAAACATGTTCATAATAGTGTTGTTGAATTTGATTCATATGATATTGTGCCATTTAATAGTGATATTGTGAATGTTAATGATGTAACTATTGGTAGTTGTTTTGCTGACTAGGCGAGATTCTAGCATTGAATAAGATTCAAGGCTATTAAAGAGAACATTGGTGTTAAGATTATTGCAAGTGATAAGACACGGGTCATAGCGACTTGTTCACAAAGAGAGCATCCATGGAAAACCAGGGCCACATTATATAGAAATGGTCAAATCTTTGAAGTTAGTAAATTAGAAAATTTGCACACTTGTTCAGGTGTTAATAGGGCTGGGAATAAACAAGTTATGTGTGAGTGGGTTACTAATGAGATTCAAGACAAGCAACAAGCAAACATCCTACCAAAACAAATTAAAAATAGCTTAAAGTAAGCATATTGACTATCTTTACCAGATATGAAACTATAGAGATCAAGGGAGTTAGCTCGTGATCAAAATTTTTGCTCTATAGATGAGAACTATAATTGGGTGCTTGCATTGAAGTTAGAGCTGCTTGTTAGGAATCCTGGAAGTTACATAGAATTTTCCTATGATGAAGAACACAAATCTTTTGTGAGTTTCAAGGTATGCGTTGATGGATTTATTGTTGGTTGCAAATACATGATTGGACTTGATGCATGTCACTTTAAGTCCAAGTATTTAGACGTCTAAATATCTGTTAATTCTTTGGAAGGCAATAATGGTTTATTTACTATAACATTTGCAGTTGTTGAAAGTGAATAAAAAAGAACTTGACAATGGTTCTTGGAACAATTAACTTTGGCATTCGATGTTTATATTACTCTAGCTTCTATGTCTGATACGGAGAAATATTTGGGACAAGCTATCAGAAATATTTTTTCTAGTGCGGAACATGGAGTTTGCTTTTGTCACCTATGGAAAAATATTAAGAAGTATTTTTGTTGTGAAGACAACAACAAGATTCATAGTATTATGTGGTTAGCTACAAATGCTTATACAAGATATGAGTTTAAAGCTTTGAATCTTAGTCCACTATTGCATTCTTCTATGATTAATTTGCCATATAAATGGTCTAAATGATAATTTTTGCATGAGATAAAAAATCATTACATCTCAAATAATATAGTTGAATCATTCAATTCTTGGATTGGCGAGGACCGAACAAAACCAGTAGTCGATTTGATATATATGATTAGAAGCATACTAATGGAGCAAAGAGCGGGAAAAAAAAGCCCCATCTTTTTGAAGGGGGATCTAGTTCCCATTACCGAAGAGTATATAAGAAATATAATCACTATAAATGAACAACTTCATATAAGAAAATCAACAAGCTATTCGGCCGAGGTACTAAGTACACACGGAATATATGAAGTGAATATTAGGGCTAGAGACTGTAGTTGTAGAATATTGCAAACGACCAGATTACCATGTGTTTTTGCAGATGTTTTTATAGGAGCAATGGAATATCAACAATGGAAAATATTTGTGGATGATCATTACTATGTTACAAGGTACTATTACTTACAATGCACATTAAGGGTCTTTTTGGGGCAGCTTCAGCTTATTGAATAATTTGCTGATAAGTTGATTAAAAATAATCTGCTGATAAGCTAGGTGCGGTAGCTATTACAAAAATTTTTTTTTTGGAAAAGTCAGACCGCAGACAGAAAGCTCCCACCGCACCTAGGTAGGTGCGGTGTGAAAACGTTGTTTTCAGCGTTTTGAAAACGCATAAGCTGCCAAAACGCGGTTTACCCAAACAGGCCAGGTGCGTTTTCAAAACGCTACCGCACCAAATAAGCTGCCTCAAACGGACCCTAAGATATATTTACTCGTTTAACAATTATTCTAAGAGAACTGTTAATGTATTATGTATATATTGCAGATATAAGCTGGCTTAAGAATGTGCTATATCAACTATGTTGGGGAATGAATAGTGGAATGCATTTTTTGAGACACATGTAATTGGCGTGCCAAAGACATAGAGGCCAACGGGCCGACCAAGTAAAAACATATTTAAAATTTTATGGAGACCGCACAAAAACAGTTTTGCTTATTGAAGACAATGCCAAGCATTTCTTCACCATGAATATGAAGTTGTAACCACCCTTATTTATTAATCCATTGTTTGATGTGAATCATGCATTCAATTTTAAGCCAATATTGAAACTTGTATTTTGACAGATTTACATACATACCTCTCAATTCTTACGTATTTACACATCTAACACCTAATCTTCTAACTCTTTACGTAAGAACCACCTTACTTATGCATGAAAAGATGCATTTTACTATTCAAAATTTAAAAACATGATATTTTTCATATGATATGAATGATTTGAGTGTTATAAATGTTAAAAATAAAGTTTAGGTTTTAGTTATATAAATACACAGGCCCTGGGTGGTATGTCTGTAAATTCTCCACATGTGCATTGAAGAAAAAAAAAATCAGTAAAAGCTCCTGTTTGTTTGGAAATTTGATGGTTGTTCACTGAACTCATTTTAACTTTTAAAAAGTGATATATACCTTTCATGTATATGGAAAATGACATGTACGTAACAATTGAAGTTTAGGTGTTCGATATATAAACACATAAGAATCGAGTTGAACTCATTCTTTCAGTGATAGAATACCTATGAAGATAAAATTGTTATACTAAAATATTAGATAATTAATTTCACACTATACAAAATACAATTTCATTCTGCTTATTTTTCCACTTATAAGTGAATTAAAACAATCATGAGAAGAAAAGCAAGTCTATCTTGCAACCACCCCTCTTGCAAAGGGCGAATTATTCCATCCGGAGCACGTACGCAGCGTTGGGAGCGGATTTTTTTGGGTACTCATGAGTACTAGATGGGTATAGATGGGTATGGATGGGTATGGATGGGTATGGATGTGTATTGGATGTTGGGTATTCACTATTAGGTGAGTATTGGTGGGTATTGGAGGGTACTGGATGGGTATTAGGAGGAGATGCGTGCGGATGCGTGCGTTCTCCGTACGGAATAAGCGTTCCTTGCAAAGGCGGTGTTTAGTTACAACTTAGATTTATGTCAGACGAGATTTATCAAGTACTCTTGCGGCAAAGGTGAAACTTGCAAGCGGCAACGAAAGAATTTCTTAATTTCGTCTCTCAATCAAATTTCGTAAATTACGTCATAAATAGATGAAATACAGGAAGAAAAGACGGAAAGTGAAAAATTCAAACTAACAAAGCATTGCATTTATTTTTTATTTTTTATGTTTGACTTGATTTAGGCTAAATTCATTACTAAGTCCTACGACTAAATCCTATTAAAATTGTGCTACCAAACACTGGTAAAAATAAAAATAAAAATATGCCATTTTGAAGTTTTCCTTCCGAGATCAATCAAATTTTTTTATGAAGATCACAATAAAGTATGATAAAATATACTAAGAAATAGAGCTCTCATTCACATAATTCTAGTCTCAATTATGGTTGTGTAGAACTTTATTTACTGAAGCGAACACAATAGCTAGATAAACTTACAAAATAAATGAAATCTGAAACGAATAATTTACAAATTTTCATAAAATTTAATCGAGAAAGTGAGAAATCTCACTATCTTTTTCATAATAAAAAGGAAAAATTCATAAATCATTTCGGATAAATCACTTGATCGCAAAGAACTCCCGATCCTTCTACTTCCTTAATTTATTTTCTTGATAAAGAGGCATGAGGGAGATGTGGACATTCGGACGGAATATTTTTCCATAAGAGAAAGAGAGAGAAATGTGTAATGCTAAGGATTTCCGTGGTACACAGGTATATGGTAAGATTTGTGCATTTAACATAAAGTTATAAAAGATTTCCGTGGTATATGAGTCAAAACCCCTAACATAAGAACATTTACATGCATACCACTCTATTCCTATGTATTTACATATCTAGCACGTAAACTTCAATTCTTACACAATTTTATTTTTTCTATGTTTGAAAATGTGTCACTTTTTTTTTAATATTTAAATGATGATATTTTTATGTGATATGAAAATTTTGGATTAGTATAAATAAAAAAATAATAATAAATAAGAATTGGTTGGCATGTATAAAAACTTCCCTTAAAAGAACAAAAATTTAGAACCTAAAATTTGATATTTATATTTATAACACATCGGCATCATATCATAAAAAAATGTACTTTAATTCTTAAAAAATAATGATAATACTATTTTAATATGATATTAATGATTTTGAGAGGTATGTATGTAAATATGCATGCTTAGATATCTAAATACATAAAAATTGTGTGTCAAAACTGAAAAATGATTGTTAAATTTATTATAAAATAAATTAGTTAAAAAAATGTCACATAATTTAAATTAAGACTTTTATTTCATTATCATTGATTAATTAAATATTATTACAAAAATTTTATTTTATTTTATATTATTTTATTAAAAAATAAATTAATTTATTAATAAATTTTCACATTAAATATAATTTCATGAAAGTATAAATTTGATGTGAAACTCAAATTAAATACAAAAAATTTATTAAAAACCCAATAAATAATTATATGCAAAATAATTAATAAATAAATTTGCACCTCCAAACTAATTATAATTTTATCTCATTATTTTATTCTGTATTTTGATTTGCTCAAATATAAGAAAAATAAACAAATTGTAATACAAATATATATTTGAAGAATACAAAAATAAAGTGTTTTTTTTTTTTTTTTTAATATAGAGGCATTTACATCCATACACCAATTTCTTATCTATATAAACATCTAAAATATAAACTTTACTATTTTACATATATACCACCCAAATTTTCATGTCCCATTTTAATTTTTTGTGATATTATTATTTTAATTTTCAAAATTTGAAATACAACTTTAAGCATCGGTATTTAAAATTTAAGGTTCAGGTGTTAGATATGTAAATACATAGAAATTGAGTGGTATGTATATAAATTTAAAGTTTAGGTGTTTGATATGTAAATTACCCCCGATATATATATATATATATATATATATATATATATATATATATATATATATATATATATATATAGTTGAAGTTTAGGAGTTCGATATGTAAATACCTAAGAGGCGAATGTCATATATGTAAATCTTCCAATACGAAAATAATTTTGTGCATTAATTATCCAATAGGGAAGTTGGAGAATTTTAGTAACCTGAATCACGTGAACCAAATTTCAAAATATCCTATTATTTTCTATTTAATAATATTGTCACGTAAAAATTTATTTTATCCCAAATAATACATTTAATTAAAAAAGAAAATCATCTATTTAAGTTAAATATATAAAATTATCCTCTAAATAACTATTTTTTTGGTATGATGCGTTAATATAACTAAAATTAAAATCTTAAAGTACGCACAAGTAAATCTTTCTAAAATTATCACATATTAACATAAATATATCATAATATTTTGATAGATTATTTATCAAATAATCAAATATCTCAATATATGTTACAGATTTGGAAATAAATACTATTTTCTTTCGATTATATAAAATATAAATCAAGAAAAAGAAAATATTACCTTATAAAAAACACGTTGGGATGATTCAGGTTCATTGAATTTTAACTAAATTAAGAAAGAAAAATAATTTGATTTCATCCTTGCCATAAATAGCCGTTTTAGGAAGCTTATAATAGAAACACGTCCTTCTCTTATCTTATAAATTGGACTCATTGCAATTTCTGTTTCTACTAATCCTTCCAACTTTCAAGCAGCAACATTTAAAAACTCCACCTCAACAATGAACGATTCCTCTTCCTCCTCACCTCCTCCTTCTTCTTCTTTTTCAATGTCAACTTCTTCGTCAGATTCTTCATCATGGTCGAAACTCCCCATTGACATATTGCTACGAATTAGAGATAAGCTAGAGCATCATCATCGCCCTGATCTCATTTCTTTTCGCACAGTCTGTTCCCATTGGCGTTCTATCATTCCAATCCCCAACCATCTCCCACGCTACAAGATTAGCCTCGAGATACAGAATAATGTCATCTGCTTTACAAAGTTTAAGAACTTCCATGACAACGAGAAGATAATGAGTATCAGTCGCTCTATCTCCCTACCATCTTTCACATCTTCTCAAATGTCTTTTTTTTGCGCTTCCAATGGATGGCTAGTATTTATATCGAGCAGCCACAAAAATATTTTTCTCTTCAACCCCGTATTGAATCGTGAACTCATATTTCCACCCATATCTTATCATATGCTCAAACCTACTAATCGCAATATATCCCAATTAATAATTCGTAAGGTGGTTGTCTCTTCGAGTGTAAGCGCAGACATTGTAGTGGCTTGCATTGTTGAAATATTCAACGAAAACCCATATATCATAGACAAAAGGTTTATAGTTTGCAGACATGGAAGCTGCCAAAAGTGGAGACTTTTTATTGAAGCAAGTAAAGACATAATAGATATCATTCTCGCTGGTAATGACCGCATTTATGCCCTCAACAAATTTAAGCTCTACATGCTCGACGAAAGACCTCCAATGATCAAATTGATAGCATTCAAATTATGGATTCCAAAGCAGATTTTAAAAGATGACGGTGAGAGCGACCCAGTCGACAAACGATTATCTGTCAATGGTTGTCGGATGGAAGCTGGTGGAGAATCAGAACTCAATATTTTTGTGAAGATCTATGCGTTAGGTTGGACAAGTTGGAATGCTCCTAACTGGATAACCTTAAATTTTGATGCGGCAAAGATTTGTAACATTAACATTGGTGTTGATGTTGCATGTAAAGCTGAATGGACAGATCCTCTTAATACTTCATGGTCATGCGGAGAGTACTACACTCCATTAGAGAGGGACTTGAGGAGCAAAATAAGTCATATAATTTGAGGGAGATTTAGTTTGAGATAAATATGATTCAAAGTTAATAAGTTTAGGGTCTGTTTGGGACAGCTGTAGATTATTTACAATATGCTGATTTTTTTAATGTTTTTTAGTTGTAATTTTTTTTTAAAATTTTGATTAGCAATATGTTTTTTCATTATTTGAGAAATTCATTTTAGAGCGTTGAGTATTGATGTTGAGTAGCGATAAATTACGTGACGTCTAAAATTGTTGCACGTGTAATTGCCATTAAAGATACTATTATTAGTATTATTTTTTTTTATATTCCAGCAAGATAATAATAGTTATCTTTAACGCGTGCATAAGAAAAAATTTGTGGTGGAAATTTTAGTTATTAATTTTAATTTAAAATTGGTTTAATATAAGAGTTAATTGATTATTGTATATAATTCCTAATTTAATGCAAATCCAATGATTGAAAAAATCTTTCATAATTAGATTTAAACCACAATATTCCGATCCAAATTTCTTTCAAAGAAAAAACATTAAGATAATTTACATACATAGCACACAATTCTTATATATTTACATATCTAACACCTAAAATTTTGATATTATGTTTATGACATGTTGATGTCATAAATTTATACATGAAAAATTATATCTCGCGTTTAAGAAAATAACATTTATGGTTGAATTTTTGAATTGACATTAAATTTTTTAGTGATACGAATATAAATATAAAGTTGTAGGTGTTAGATATGTAAATACAAAAGGATTGTGCGGTACCTACTTCCTTATTAAAAGTTTTATTTTTCATTGAAGGGGTCGTCTTATGAAAATATATTATATTCACTATTAGTTTCAATGTTAAATCATGATTCAAGGATACTTTTAAATAAATAATGTAGAGTGTCAGATACTTCTCGTACACTGACATTTTTCGGACACTGACACTCGCCCAACGCCTCTTAGATATTTGTTGGACACATCTCTAACGTGTTTGATTTAAATAATACTAAAAAATAAGAGAGGCACGCTTGTCTTAAATTTGTGAATTAATATTTTTCTTAAAAGTTTTTTAAAAAATATATGGTAATTAATAAGTAAAGCTAATATATATGCATATATGTATATATGTATACATAGTTTTTTTAAAAATATATCGTATTATTTAATAAGTAAAGCTACTATATATATATATATATATATATATATATATATATATATATATATATATATATATATATATAATTTTTATTATAATTACATGTTAGACGGGTCTCTATGTCCAAGCAACATAGATGACACAAAATTTGCTTGAGATAAGAGACCCTTTCTGGTACAAGTCATGGCTAAAGTCCACCAAATTTTTTTTTAAAAGCTACTTTCATTGAACTGGAAGAGACGAGCTTCAATCTAAAATGATAATAATTTGTCGCTCTTGCCGGAATTAGCCTTTAAGTAGTCTTCCAGATTATGGTGTTACACAGTTGGCTAAAGCAAAGTTTTTTTTTTTTTTTGGAGCTTCCATACTAGAAAACCAATCTTATTAGGCATAACCTGGATGTTATGCACATTGAGAAAATTTTTTTGATAATATATTTAATATTATACTTGATATCAAAGGAAAAGTAAAGGACAATGTCGAAGCAAGAATGAATCTGAAAGAGTATTATAAGAGAACAGGGTTAGAACTGCAAGAGATAAATACAGGTAAAGTAATAAAACCTAAAGTTCTATATTGTCTCACATCGGATTAAAGAAAAGCAATATTTGAGTGCTTGCATTCTTTGAAGTTTTCAAGTGGTCGTGCCTCTAACATAGGCCGATGTGTTTATTTGGGGACAGAGAAAATATTTGGCATGAAGAGTCACGATTATCATTTTTTCAAACAGTGCTTATTTCCTATTGCATTTAATGCTTTGCTGGACTCGGTACTCGATCCATTGATCGAAAACAATACATTCTTCAAGGAGTTGTACGCAGGCACTTTGGATATTCATTCTCTAAGAAGTCTTGACACGAGTATTTTGTTATTGTTGTGTAAGCTTGAACATATATTTCTTCCCAAATTTTTTAACTCAATAGAGCTTCTGCTCATTCACTTCTTTCATGAGGCTATATTGGGGGGTGGGAGGGTCGATGACCAGTGCAGTACAAGTGGATATATCCTTTCAATAGGTATGTCTTTAGTTCAGTGTGAACTATTATCTCTCTCTCTTTTTTTTCTTTTTTCCTTTTTTCTTTTTTTTTTTTCTAAAATGACTATGCTGTGTAGATTTTTGAATAAAATTAAAAAGACAGTTTAGAATAAAGCACGCCTTGAGGGTTCAATGTGAGAGGCATACCTATGGCAAGATCACTTACTTTCTATTCTTATTACTTCGATCAATTACACATACACGTGAAACAGGTGGGAGTTTGAGGTATGATATGTTAATTTGAAATTAAATGCTAAGTTCTATCTTTCCATATTAATCTAACTCTACATAAAGGTTAATTTGCAGAGGTATTTTTACTAGTTGTCGGAGCATCACGAGCAGATCTTACAGATTTAAGATTCGTGCTAGGCATAGTCTCAGAGACATGTTTACTACAGCACGGAAGAATGGGCAGAGGCTCTCATGGGTTGATGAGGAAGTTTGGGTTGAGTTGAATCGAACATGGGCGTCTCCAATATACCAGAGGAAGAGACAGGCACATCAACGAAACTAGACCATGGAGAGAGCCAGAGGGGCAACACTACACATTGGAGGTTGGATCCTCCACACAAAGCACTACCAGAGATTGATATGATTATCTCAAACTTAGAAGCTTCTATATTTTTGTAATTAAGTGACTCTTTTATTTAAATGATCATGTACACATGCAAAGGAGCTTGACCAAAAGCCATCCACTACAGAGATACATGTCCTCACACATCGGTGCGTGGACACACAACAGTGGGTATCCGAGCACTCTAGGCAATTCAATGTAAGTTAAAAAAAAATATATAATTTTTTGTTAACCACAAAATTTGGGTAATGATAAGAATATTTTATTTGGGTTTTGCAACTAAGAAATGAGATCAAAACAAATGTGTAGGATGTCATAGAGATTGAGAAAGCCTCAACTTCATGGATTATAGCTTTCGTCTGACTTAGACATAGGCATAAGGAGGACTTTTTATCCCTGTTGACAACCATTACATAAGGGAAAGTGTAGGAAAATCACGAACCACCAACCACATAAATCATAAGGCTGATTTATAAGTTGTCATCAGCAATTTTTAAATTATGATGAGCTCTGGTTAACTTATCTTTATCTTTATTTAATGAGAATACTAATGATGAAAATGAAAGGCTAAATGTTTAGTATAAATCACTTATAAAAGTTACATATGTTGATACAAAATAATTTTATGAAGCAATTTGAAATCCCTAACATGAAAGCTTCATAAAAATGATAAGTTATTTTAAGACTTTTTTTCTAGAATTTTGCCACTTCACATTTTAAGATATAAAGGGATTCATCTAAACTTCGTAATTAAAAATAGATAATTTTTTTAATAATGAGTCTACCTCAATAAAGTTTTTTTAGATATAATAAAAACCCATCTTTACAATAGAATCCAAAACTAAAAGAACCATTTAAAAAATGTGGAGTGACCAATCTCATAAAACAATGCATTCAATTGTTACGGGTGAGCATCCCCACTACGCAAGAATGTTTTTGCCACCACCCGAGAAGCAAAGATTAGAGATGTCGCAACCAAGCTTCATTTTCATTTTCCTAAATCGTGAGGAGAATTGGGAGAAAAGAAGAAGATGCGTGGAATAAAAAAAAATTGAATGTAGGGAGGTCCTGAAATAAATATTGTTCAATGGTCTATATAGAAAAGTTGATAATCTCAAGATAGGTTATCATTAGCTTACTCTGATTTAGTGATTTTACTTTTTATATACTAAAAGAAAATTATATGTTCAAAACAGGGAATAGTGTGCACATTTTCTAAGAAGATTCTTAAATCTCTCTCAGGTTTCATAAATGAACTCACTATCCAATTGGGTAAATAATGCAATGACATTTCTATGTTTAAAGGTTTTAAATAGTGCGAATTATTTAACTAAGAATTTCTAAGAAACTTCAATCCAAATTCTGATAGAGCCAAGAGTTACATAATTAAGCCACATCACAGTCTTATCTCTAAGAGAAAAAGGGAACAACTAAACCTAACAACATCATCTAAGGCATTGTTATATCAAAAGTTCACACATAACACTAAGAAAATGTTAAAATGTAAGTTAGAGTCTTCTATAGGTGCACCTTCAAATTTATTTTTTTAAACCATTTAAATTATGATAGGTTTGAGTTCAAATGTATTAGCTTGAATGATAAGATGATTAATACTCTAATAAATTTCATCTATCATAGGGTTGGTGAAATCCCTAAATGGTGTAAGCTTGGTGCTTTCTTCTTGAGGGTTTGCTATCTTTCCTAATTTTTTTTTAATTTTAACATGTTTTCTAATTGTTTAAGCATTTTTCTCTATTTAACGGTCAAACAGGATAAGTCCACTTAGCTGAGTCATATGCATGGACCTTAAGACAACTAAAGGGCTGAAATTAACAATAAAATAATAAATAATAAGAAGTGAAATACAACATAATACTCATAAAAATCAAAAGAACCGTTATTTATATTTTTTATATTTTTTAATTTTCTAACCAAAATGCATGATAATTTAACACAAATGAAAATCACATGTGATAACAAATCAATTACAAATAACTTAATAATGCTATTATTATTTAAAATAAAATTTAAACCCTCAACTAGTATTAAACGAAATTAAAATTTTGTTTCTCGACAATAATACCAGGAACTTGATCCATAATGCACTAACATGCTCATTATCACTTAAGTATATGTGTCAATTAATTATTATATGGATTATGCACTTGAGTTATCAATCTCATGAGGAACTAATTATTTCTTAAAGAAGTTTAATTACTAGTTTACTACTTATTAATTTCGTTCAAAATTTTTAGGTTAAAATTCCTAAATCCTAATTTAAAAGTTTAAGACTAAATCTAAGTGAGAAAGTTTTTCTAAAAACCATAAGATGTTAAAGTGAAAAATAATTGTTCTTGCTTTAGCTAAGGTAAGAAAAGCTTATTTTAAATTAGATTATGTGAAAATTCTATGTCCAATAACTAAATTCTCCTACTCATTGTTGACAATTAGGGACAATTACTCCATAGTCTATTTTGAGAAATAAGAAGAATTAGAGTTTCAAATTATGGTAAGGTTATCTTAACCTTCCAAATGCTTTAAGGATTCCTCATTCCTCTATATGATTACATTCTCTTAATGACAATATTCATATTCCACAAAGAAATTGTGAGTTAAACAAATTATTCCTCTAGTCTTCTTTCAGCAATCTTAGATTCCAATTGACTTTAACAGTTCTAGTGGCCAACATAAAAGTAAACTAAGCATTGAAGGTTAACACATCAACATGACATCATTTACTTCACTAATTTTAGATGGATTGAACAATAATTTTACAATACCAATTCAAAGTAGTATGAAAATTTCTTTCTCATGCATTTGTAATGAAAACACAGTAGGATACATTGATAATAACACAGTTTACAAAAAACCAAAAGCAAAATATTACTTAGATTGATATTCTTCTCTCTAAGTGAATCCTCCTTCTGAAATTTGCTTCTCTCCGTGAATACACTCAACTATCTCAAAAAAATGCAAAACTCACTCTCACATGCACTCTAAGTTATCTAGCAGCCACTCCACCAACTTCTATTCCCATGCTTATATCCAATATTTTTTCCAAGTTGTCACCTGAATCACATAAAGCCCTATATTAGTGGCAAGTGCCCCAGTGCTAAGGATGTAACAAGGATTCACTATCAATGGACGCAGTGTTAATGGATTTAAGCACCATGTTTTGTGACCATAATCTTCATTTTAGGGCATCGTGTGTTGCGACACTACTTCTGTAGTCGCTGGAGCACTAGTTTATATTGCTATGTTGTGCTCTTCGGATTTTGGTTGCAAATAGTTTGATTGAGCACTGAGATGCCTCCTCTTGGCATGGTTGTGCCATCCTTTTGGCTTTGAGGCATTTCCTTTAGTTGTTGGTGTGTCAGTCCTTACCTTAATTTTCTTAAAGTGCTAACTTTATTCATGTATACTGCACATGAAGACAAAAAATACCAAAAAAATATAAAACTGACAAAAAAAATTTATGAAAATACTATACACTCCATCACCTTTTACATATTTCACTCAACAATACTGAACTTAAGTTTAAGCTTCTCTTATAGGCATTACATGTCTCATAAATATATTATAGAGTTTTCCTCTGAGCGATACTTAACAATTACACTAGAGGTCTGATGCTTTCCTCCACTTCACCCATCCAACTTGAATTCTACAAATAATGTCCCCATCTATATCACTATCACTATAAATAATAGACCGAAAAATATAAAATGTTCACCTATTTTAGTGACTTGATCACCCATTGTTACAACCACACCACTATAAATATTATTACTAAAATTACATTTCATGTATTTAATTTTAGATCTACTTAAAAGAAAACCATTATACTCTAAAGTTTACCACCATAATTCAAGTTTTTTTTTTTTGAACTCTCTCCAATCTTATCCAAAAGAACAATATCATCAACAGAAAACATACGCCAAGTTACTTTGTCCTATCAATGTTAAATTAGATCATCCATAGCTAAATAAAAAAGAAATGGGCTTAAAGTAGATCTCTGATGTACTTCAACTGAAATTAAAAAATACTTGGTTAATCCTGCTTGTGCTTGAACACAAGTAATAACTGTGGAATATATATCTTTAACGACTTAAATATAAGCAATATCAATGATTATATTTTTAGAACGCTTTAATGTATTCCTCATGGAACCTTATTATAAACCACTTTTTTTTAATCAACAAAATCATATGTAGATCCTCTTTATTCTCTCTATAATTATCCATTAAACCTCTAAATTAATGAGTTTCTTTGATAGTCGCTTGTTTTCCATGTATCCAAACTTACTTTGATAACTTTTTATATCAAATTATAACCCATGTTCAATTACTCTCCATCATAACTTTAAGTATGACACATTAACAAAATTTCTCTATAATTTACACATTGTTGTACTTCCTTTTTTTTCTCAAAAATAATAATTAATGGGCTCTTTCTGTAATTATCAAGCTTCTTTTTAATTTTTAAAATAATATTTAAAAGTTTGGCAATCCAAAGAAATTTCAAATATCCTAAACATTTCACACTTATATTGGATTTTTCATACTTCATTTTCTTTAAGCTTCCTCAACTAACATTTTATTAATGAGATGGTAGAAATAAAAAGTTTTTTAGATGTTAAGACCAATAAATTCTATTGTATTTTTACAATCTTCATTGTAAAATGTATCCAAATGTCTCACTCACCTGTATTGAATATCCTCATCTAAAAAAAAATAGATTTTGATTTTATTCATTAATACGATTTACTTGAATCAAATTTGTATTTTTCTTATATCACTGTTTCGCTAGTTGATGTATATATCTTTCACCCACTTAGTATTTAATATATTATAAAGCTCATCACCATGTTTATAAAATGCTTATCCTTTCAAAAAAATATTTTCAATAATAAAAGCATAAATTAAAGCAAAATCTATTATGACTCTGTCTTCTTCATTAGTCACTCCAAAATCATATTCATCATGAATACCTTTAAAATCTTCCATCACTCTACCACCATGTTTATTTAAATTTTCTACATTAAAAATCCTTTTTTAAAAAGTATCATTCGTATTAATTTTTCCAGGGCATTCCGAAAATTTTCTTTTGAATATCTATCTAATCCTACTTGGGGAGACAAGCACTTATAACGTTAAGCATCTTAATATCAATAACCATCTTTAGAATCATAATTATATCTCTAATTCTATTAATTTTGACAATATTATCTTTCAAATTCTTACCTATAATTACACCTACTTCACTTTTAGTACGACTTCTACTCGAGTACCAAAATTTAAAACATAAGCTATCAATCTCCTTGGACAATTCTCTAACCTTATAGTTTCTTAAATGCATGTGATATTTATTTTCTTAGGATTATAATATTTACTAATTTTATTAATTTACATATGAGATTGTTTATTTTATAATTTTTTATTCTAATATTAGTTCATGGACTAACCTTTTTTATCTACATCCGTCCATAATGAGGAAACTCTTGCTTATTAACACAATACCTAGGTGCCGATATAGATGCGCTTACAAACTTTTCACTGTATTCAGGTCATTATTGTGTTTCTTTCAAGGGATGCCCTAGCTTTCACGCAATAATTTAAAGGATTCATGTTATAGTCAACTAACAACACAACCTTTCACTTTTCGTATCCAAAACTTAGGACCTGATAATGATAGTGTCCATATAGTAATGAATATATTATAAAATTTCCTTCGTTGGGATTTCCTTCTAACATGCATTTATAATTTAAAAAATAAAAAAAAAATAAAAAATCCTAAGACATTAAAAGTTTAAGAATTAATCTAAATGAAGCCATATCAAGCTAATCATTTTATTAGGTTATTATGTAAATCAATTAAATAAATTCAAACAATCAAGATTTAACTTTAATCCAATAATAATTCTCTCTCTCTCTCTCTCTCTAATTCAACATGACATTTTATCATCAATAATTAGAGCTCTATCTTCCCTAAAATAAATAGTAAGTTGAGTTCTGTTTTAAGTGAACAACTAACTGATCAAAAAAAAAAAATATAATATACACAAAATAAAACCATCACAATCCTAAACTAGAGAGCACAAACAAAATTGTGAAGTGCAATAAACATACAACATACATGTGGCAGGCGAATAGGTGGCGAGATGTCGAGAAGGGGGAGGCGAACTAGCAAAGTGCATACGTCAAAGTAGCGGTGAATGACAACATCATACTTAATCTAGGAAGGTTGAACAAATTGTGACGTGCTTGAGAGAGGAACATGATTGTAACTATAATAGGATTTTGCTCTTTTAGCCTCTTCATATTTTCTGAATATTGAATGAGACGAGTCTATGAAGTTGACCCTGATTCTTTGGCCGGTTTAGCGGTTGAATCGACAGTTCATTGGGCTTTTGAGGGATCCAACACTGTGAAACATTTATACGGATCAGAAATAATCCAGTGATTGATTTACAGTCAAACTAGCCGGCCTGTCCCTATTTTTAAAATCGTGATAATCATACAAAAAATTCATTTGAGTAAACTTTTTTATGCATGAGCTTCAAATTCTGAGGCTCTTTGATTATTGAATCTATGATGTAATTTGACTTGGTTCAGCTTGATAAATGACTTTGAGTCAAACTCAACGACCTAACAAGCCAAGTTTGATGAGCTCGCTAAAATTTTTGAAAAAAAAATTATTTTAGTTAATGTGTTGAGTCATTTATTAGTATTTCTTTTCTAATTTATGAATTTTTATTATTTTATTTTATAAACAAATTGTATCAAAATCAAATTTTCTCTTTCATGATAAATGAGTAGGGTCATGAATTAACTTAAATTTATAGAATTAAGCTTGATTCCAAATTCAGTTACTATATTAAGCTAAAGTTGAAGGTGGCTCGAGGTCTAAAAAATATTACGTACGTAATATTTGCTCGTTAAGCAACACATCACTTAAATTGAGAAAATTATTATGAAAAGATTAAAAAAATTTTGGCAGGATAATAAAATATAGTGCAAAATTCAAGATAAAATTTTATAATAAAAAATTAATTAGAATTATCTTTTTTAGTTATTTTATTTAATTTTTGTAAGATATATGTAATGCGTTGATTACCATTAAATTTTATATTGCAGTCTTGCCAAAATAAATTATAAAATGTATGAAGCTCAAATGTTTAAATTTTATAAAATATTCTCACTCAATTTTTTTATTTTATTTTTTATTTTGATGCATATAATTCAATATTTATTTCAGTTCTAAAAATATATCCAGAAAGTTTAATACTTTTATTTTCTAATATAAAATAAATAAAAAATATTATCATTTTTAATGCATATATTTTATTTAAAGTTAACCAACAGAACTTTCTGTAAATTATAACGGTTTCCATATCACATAGTAGGGCAGCCAAAAATGCTCGCCATTTACAAAAGTTTCATGTTCAGCTCATTAAATGGCTCATGTTCGACTCTTTCGTTAAGCAAATAAGTCGTATATGAATAATTTCTATGAGCACAACGAGTCAAATACGTACAAATGCTTGTTCGTTCGTGTTTAACTCGATTTGACTTGAAATAATTAAATAAATATATTTATTAATATCTTTTCCTATTAACTTTTTATATGTATTAAAAAAATGCTAAATTTTATTATTTTAAAATTATATTTAGGTGGTATATTATAAATAAAATATATTCGAGCCTTGAACATGTAAATTTAGGAGGTATCGTTGGTATGTACACAAATGAGCCTAAAATATCTAATTTGTGTATTGCTTATGTAAAGTGTTACATATGTCAATATAAATATAAAACAAATGTTGCCGGCTGCTGCTGCTACGAGAAGAACGACGTGTGAACCGGTACCTCAAGGCCGGGGCGGCAGCTTTCCTGCTGCGCGGCATCGCGCCGCATTTATCTTTCACTTGGGGCAGCTTCGTCGCCGCGGCGTGCAGCGATTTCACTGTAACGCCGAACACGCCCAGAGACCCGTGGCCCAGCTTCCTCGTCTGCTTTTTATCCCCGTGCCCCTCATTCAAGCTCGTTTAGAAATCCTCTTGGCCGATAGTCGTCCTCCTTCACTTCTCCCCTCTCCTCCTCCAACTGCAGGCGACGGTCGTCCTCCTCCTCTTCTCCCCTCTCCTCTATCATGCAGCCCGGTTTCTCTTCCTCGAAGCAGCGGTAAGACATGAACATCATTGTTACGCTTCTACACTGTCATCTGCAAGGGAGAGGGCGAACTGCTATAGTTGCCCGGGAGTCGAATCGCTTGGGAAGGATTCAACGACAATGAAGCGTTTAAATGAAGTAACAAGGATGTATTCAAGTGGAAACATTTATGAACCTCATTGACAAATCAGTTCAAATTGGAGGCTATGTGGTATAAAGGAGAGGAGGAAAGGTTTAAATGATTATTTTTTCCATGGAAGCAGCGGTAAGAATTGTTCTACTTTTAATGAAATAGATATCAATCATATAGAAAAATCTAGGAAAATAATGTTTGGCTATTATTCCTTTTGGCAACCGTGATTCTGTGCTATATAGTTCTTATGATGGTAGATTAAAATTTTTTGGGGTTCTCATAGTACTTGCTGCAGCAATTTAAAATTTTATGAGTTCTCAGCATTAATGCAAAATGTGGACCTGATTTTACTTCATTGTGATTGCCTCATTTCTACAATTGTTAAGGGAGAGTAGTTTGAAGGACGTGTGCTTATTTCGCGATCTATCTTATGGTTCATTTGGTTACTAGCAGATAAAAGCATATTTAAGAGAATGATGATTTCGTCCTCACTTATTTTGATTGTGAAAATATAATTATCTTCTTCGAGGGTTTTAAGTGTTCGTAGACTTTCAAAGTAACAACTGATTTCCAACTACATTCAAGCTAATAATGAATTCCAATAAATTCATCATTATTTTGAATTTTTGCTTCTGAATTAGTAAATAAATTGGTGTCACAGTCTTGTTACGAATAAATTTACTGAACATTGGCAGAATGATCAATTTTTCAGAAACAGATGTCCCGCAACTGTTTTCACACAACTGCAACAAAGAGACAAACGAACTTCTGCACAGTAGGCTTTCAGAGAAGCACGATTACTGTGAAATGAGAAGATGACGATTCAGCTGTACGAACAGATCCTAAGTATTAGCAGCATGCTGGGTGGGAAAGGAAGAAACATTTTGGAATTGGGATTATTCCCACTTATGGAGTTTTATCAAATTGTAATGAGAAACGTTTTAGGGTCCGTTGGGGCAGCTTGTGCGTTTCAGAATAAACGGTTTATCTTGAAACGCTGCTAGCGGGTCAATCGCGGGGTCCGACCCGTGGCCTGCGTGTAGTGTAAAGAACCTATCTGCGGTAGGCAACATTTTCAAAAATGCAAGAACTAAACGGTTAGATGGCGTTTTCAAAAATGCCGCCGCACTTATAAACTGCACCAAACAGACCCTTATAAAAATGTAAACAAACAGTCTTCTTTAAGCGGCATAAATGTGTGGCATTTAAAATCTATTTAGTTAAATAATAATTTTTTATTTTAACAATAATAGTTTAATTAATTATTTTTTTTTTATCATATTTGAATTAAATTAGAGCCAAATATAATCTTATTCGAACAAATAAATTTCAATCAAATCGAATAAAAATAATCCTTTAATGATTGGGGGAGATTTTGTTAGGTGAGTATTTTCATTATAGAATTTATATTAGTACTATGTAAATATCAGTTCTGAGTGATATAAATAAAAAATGTAATCAAGTAAATAAAAAATTTCTATGTTGAATTTGGTATTTATTTCTAAATGAAAAAAACGCCAAATTCCAAAGGGAGTAATGAAGGGTTTATGACAAATGTGTAGTGCTGTTAGTTTGTAATCTTCTGTTTACGGCAATTATAGTTCTGCAGTTGTTTACACTTTACACAGGAACAGAGAGAAGCAGGAGAGAGAAAATTGGGGAGTTTGTGTGTACCTTTGGAAAATGGTCAGCACGCAGAGAATAAGACATGGCTGTGAGTGTTGGTTTTTTCTTCGATTTCCACTCCTAACCCTAAATAGCCGAAGCTCTGCGTTGCAAGGTAAGTCAATGATTGGATTTTGAGCGAACGCCCTCCTTTCTTTCCTTTCTTTTTGTTAGATTGGTTTGCCAAAGTTGGATTTTCGAGTATGATGTCGGATGGTTGTTCGTGTCTCTTTAAATTTGGATGGGGATTTCCTAAATCAACTAGGTTTTGATTTGTTCATTGGAATCGATGGGTGTGAATGAGGTATCTTGATTTTTTTGGCTGAATTGCAATTACAGGTTGAGTGTGAGGAGCTTTTTGCTTTAATTGATGGTCTTGGCTGTCTTAATTGATTGTGCTTCTAGACGCTTTTGGTTTGTCTATCTTCTTACTTTCCTAAAATCGGATTCTGGACTGGTTGGGTTGCCATGTTTCATCCGAAACTTCAGTTTCTGGCACCGTTTCTTCTGCTTTGTATCTGTTTTTTATTGGGAGATGACTAGGTTCTGGCGCCTTAGGGTTTTTTGAAATATGTTCTCGCATTGGTTTCTTTTGTTTTCGATTTCAGTTTCACAGGTTCTCAATATCTTTTCCATACTTAGGTCATATAGCTCCTGAAACGATGAAAACAAAGAGTTTTCATTTGCACTGTAATTGTAATAGAACACAAACATCTATGTTGAGTTCTATTAAACTTCTCCATTTTTTTTTTAACTTTTGCAGACCAGAAGCTACATTCATCTTATTTAAAATGCATATTATAGCAGCTCAATCAGTGCACAATAGGACAAGTTCTTAGAGTTACTCGTTAGGTCTGCTGGTGAGTTCTGCAGCACTCTCATGCTATTCTTTCTATAGAATTTGTGATTCAAAGCAGTTGAAGTTATAAATGCACGGTTCATAGTAATGAATTCAGATCTGTTCAGATAAATATAGATAATCGTCATCTCTCAGTTTTACATCTCAAGTGCTTGTGATTCCTTATGGAGAAGAAATTCCAAAAAGCCTATGCCATTGTTTTGATCACTATTTAAGAAACGAGATCCATTACTCATGCGCATACAGGATTTAGATTCTGTTGCTTCAGTTTTATTAACTTTTTACTCATTCTTAGCATTAGACGCCAAGTTTAGATGAAATTAAGTGCGGGTCTTCAATTTTATTTTGGAAGATTTACATGCATGTACTAAATTCTTATTATTTACATATCTAACAACCAAACTTCAATTTTTGGATACATAGTAATACCTATGCAAGAAGGGTATATTTCACTTTTTAATGGTTAAAATGGTGGTTTTTTTTGTGTTATATGAAAGATTTGGGGGGTATAAATGTAGACATCAAAGTTTAGGTGTTAAATATTTAAATATATAGGGATTAGGTGGTGCGTATGTAAATGCCCCCGTTTTTTTAGTCTATCTTATGTCTGCTGTAATCATGTCAGTATATGTTTGAACTTTACCTTATACCCATCTGATTTTTTTGCAGGAATTTTTCTTGGCAGCTGAAACATTGATTTTCATTTCCCATTATTTCGCATGATCATTTCCTTTTTCTCGGGGGGGCCCTTGTGCCATGGGCGTCGTCAAGATTAGGCGCCAGGGGCCTAGGAAAGATGATCATGTATATGAGCTTGTACAAGATGACAGATTGCTATCTGAGAAAGATCATAGTGATGACCCTGATGGCTCTGAGACATCAGATACTGGCTGTGAGCATGCCTTAGTCAATGATCAGACCTTCAATATTCCTTATGAGCTTTATGAACTTCCAAATTTGAAGGAGATTCTCTCTCTAGAAACTTGGAATATGCACTTAACTGAAGAAGAAAGGTTCCATCTTGCTGCTTATCTTCCAGATATGGATCAGGAAACATTTGAGGTTACATTGATAGAATTGCTTGGTGGCGGCAATCTATTTTTTGGAAGCCCCTTGGAAATACTGTTTTGTAGACTTAAAGGTGGATTTTATTCGCTGCAAGTGACTCACCTTAGAGAACGATTGAGATTCTTACAGGAAAGAGGATATCACCATTCCTTGAGATCCTATCATGACAGTTTATCTCAGAAGTTTATGGAGATGAAAAAGGTCTGGAGCAATTGCGAACCTAGCACTAGTGTTGAGGAACGAGTTCAAATATTGAAAAATAAGAAAAACCAAAAGCCTGTTCTTTTGGTTGACCTCAATGTGTTTCCCCATGATGAGGAGCTTTCATCCAGGGGTGTTAAAAAGGTTATAGGACTTCCAGCACCGACGAAGCGAACATCTATGAAGGAAGAGGCAATCACTCATATTCCTGCAATGGATTTGAACACATTGGCATTGAACAACAGAACAAAGGCTAAAGGTTTTTTGAAAATAAAGCCACCTGAGATGAACTCGATGCCAAAGCTAGTTGTTCAATCATTACCTACAGAGTCTTCAGAACCATTTAGGCGGCCGCCAAAAGGTGTACTTAAGATAAAACCTAAAGTCTATCACACTAGTCTAGTAGAAAGAACAAGGACTGCTATTGGTCCTGCTGAGCAGGGTTCACCTAGTGTATTTGGTGTTCATGCATCTAAACTATCCCCTTCACATTCTACATCCCAATGGCAAGAGGAAAATATTTCTAAGAAGTTAAATTACGTGCATAAGTTTGTCAGAGCTGGAAGTGTTTATAAAGGATCTCCAACATGTGAACTTAATAATGATCGACAGAGTGAGGACACTTTAAATATTGGTTCTAGACAATTTGATAGTGCACAGAGCTCTTTGAGAAAGATGACAGTAGTAAGAGGCATGAAAATGCCCTCTGATGACTCTAGTGATTTTAGGGAGTGCTTTAATGGCCATCAAAAGAGAGATCTCTGGCCACCTTCTACTGGTTCACACCAACCAGCTCATGATAATGACAGAAGGAGGCTAACGCAATTTCATACCAATGTGTCTGAAGCAGTATCAAGAAGCATGATTACTGCAGATGATTACCAGGTTTTTCCAGCATATCCTGACCATTCGGAGCATCCATATAGGGATAAAAAGGATGGAGAAGGCTTTGAAAAAAGCCACATGTTTCCTATAACATACAAGAGGAAAAAACCACATACAAAGCTCGGTGCACCTCAGAATCAAAAAAAGATATCCACAGTTGCTAGTATGGCTGTTCCGGCTGGAGTCAATTTTAATCAAGGGGAGAAACCTAAGGCTATAAAAATAAGGGTGAAGGGCTTGAATGAGTTCAACCCTAAGTGCAAACAAGGGAGGCTGGATGGTCAACATCATGGTTGTCCTTCCACCTAGATGACACTTTGGTGTTGATAATGATGCACTTTTGATGGTTCATGGGTATTTTTGTGCTTCCGGTGGATTATCAAAATGGCCACAAGGGATGCTTGATCAATTACGCCATGAAAAGTTTTCAGACACTGCTTTAATGACTTTCTTGTCTGTTAATGTGGTGGAAGTGAAGTTTTGCATGCAATTATAGATGGTGATTAGAATTAATATTACTCTATGATTATATAGGTAAATACAAATATCTACCTAGTAAATTCATCCATTTCTCTTAAATGATCTGTATTTTGTTCTATTTTATTATATTGGATTAGGCAGTAGCGGGAACTGGTTTTTGTCGTTCAAATCTTGCTTGTTTGACAAGCTGATCCTGCCAAAGACAATCTGTTGTACATCTAAATCAAAGCATTATGATATTACTGATTGATCATATTATATTCATCACTTCAATATGCTGCATTTAACTAACCTGTTACATTTTCATTTGTCATTCATATTTATAAATCCAATAAACTAAATTGGTTATTTGAGACCTAGCATATCGTTGAGGCGGGATCTTGCTTTATGCTGCTCCTGAAGTACATATCTGTGAATCTTTTGCTCGTATTTGACTATTTTCAAGCACTAAGTTCTGATGCCCAATATTAAGTACAAAAAGGGGGCAACTTAATATTACGTTACAATTTTTTATGTGCTTATTTTTGTGAACAATTTTGGATTATTGTTTTTCTAAATTCAGTTGATTCATGTTCCTTACCATCATGTTTACTATCCAAGGCGTTTTAGCAATGTAACTAGCCTTCATTTAATTTCTACTGCCTCTCATAAATGCTTTCCTTTTTAGCTCTGAATTTCAAATTCTGTCGTTGCGTTTCCTCTGTTTGAGCTCTTTGCGGCTAAGCTACATGAGTGGAATTGAAATTCTTCAGAAGTCAGGAGCAAAATTAATGCAAATTTGTAAGTTTTTGTCTTTATTTTGCTCTAGGTTATTGTTACCGCCTAATGCCTTGCGCTAGGGTTTTGCTATGCAAATTGCGTACTTGTCCTCCTATTTCCACTATATCGTAGTTACGTTTCTTTGATACCAGAGTAAACCAAACAACAATTGGAAAACTGAATTTTATTACGAAAATCAAATAGGAAATTACAACTAATATTTGGGAATTTGAAATTGCAACAACTGACAACACAAACTAACAAGTATAGATCCAGGGGTTGTGGTGGTGGCCGGCGAGGGTTTGGAAGGTAGCGTGAGGGTGGAAAAGACGGTTGGCAGTTAGAAAAGAATAAGGCAGTTGTTCCCTTGGTGCCGGACTGCAAGTAAACAACAGAGGATGGAGGGCTGCAGGGTGATGGCAGCAAGGATGGAGGGCTGAAATGGTTGCGGTGGCAGCAAAGAGGAAGAGTTGGACAGCAGTGGTAACGTAGTTGGACTGGAACAACAATGGCAGTGAAGAGGAAGGGCTAGATAGAAGAAATATGAAGGAAGACAACAAAAGAGCTGCTTTGGTGGTGGCCTACAGTGAGGAGGGAGGCATGATAGACCTAGAGATCAAGATACAACTAATCAGCATTTGGAACCCTAGGATTCAACCCTCAAATAAAAGAAGAGACACCGATGGTTGTCTCGATACAAAACACTAAAAAACGGCCTTTCAAATTCTAATACAACACATATATATGAAATGACTAGGAAGAATGGAGGATACAAGGAAACGTGCTAAAATTTGGTTAGGAATTTAAAGGAGCGGAATTGGTTCGGTTTTGCCTCACCCACACGACCCAGAACATCACACTTGGTCTTCGGTCGTGGAAAGAACCCACGTGCGAGACGCGATCTCGCGCGCTGCTTTTGACACCCCACCTCAATTTTCCACCTCCAATATGTTTATTTGTTGAGTTAGTGCTCACTACAATTTTTTACATGTCACTTCACTTGTATACTGTACTATAATTGTAATCTTCATACTATGACAACTCTAGCTCTTTACTATGGTTTTGGATCCTACGATTGCAAAAATTTTGAAAAAAAAAAATCACTTCTTGTCTAAATTCTTAAACAAATTTTAAGTGAAAATAATGACTGATTTTTTACTAGTGGATGTCAAGCAAATTAAATTGAAACTTGTTATTTCTTAGTAGCTTTCTATGAATTTTATGTAGTTTCTTGTTTTGAGCTCACTAAAACCTATAAATTAGGACATAAAATCAGCTGGAAAATATTTGATTTGTTGTAAACAATCTTTTTTCACAATATTATTTCATTGACAAGCTCATTTTACTTGTGATATTTCTCCGACTAATCTCCATCATCTGACATGAACCTCGAAGCATGACACGGATTTCAAAGCAATCTTTTGAGCAAGAAGCATTCAATTTCAATTAAGTTTCGTCCAAAGCTCTGATTTGAACAAACTTATAGTCAAACAGACCAGCTCGATGAGACGAACCCGATAATACTAAAATTGATCTAATCCAAGTCAAATCAAGCTCAGATCAAGCTATTAAATCACTTTCGATAAGCTTTTTGGGCATATTTGAAAGGTCAAATAGAGTTGAATCCGATAAGCTTGTAGTCAAATCGAACGTCCCGACAAGACGAATCCAACAAGCTCAAGATCATTTAATTCTGACATCATTAATGTACTCAAATATCCATCAAATACCGTATGATTAAAGAAAGCTCTCTGTACCGTTTGACCAAAGTGATTCATATTCTTACATTGGTTAAACTTAGAACTCTATAAATGGAGCTCTGCCTCTCATGAGGTGGGAGGAGAGTTTAAGGTCTGATGAAGAGATTGAAGCTTTGAAAAAGAGATGAAGTCCAGCACCACCATTGTCGACCTCCATCGATCACCATTGACCATCGCCGACCATCGCTGACCATCATCGACTTTCGCCAATCGCTGTCGACCACCGTTGAACTGACCTCTGTCAACCATCGTTGACCGTCGTAGATCACTGACCACCACCGATCACCGCTGACCACCATCGACCACTAACAATTGAATGTCGCCAAGCTTTATTGGCCGCCGCACGTTACTAGCAACAAATTCATCAGCATGCTGTCGTTGTAACTTAGGAAACGTAGTAATCATTTTCCACCTGTGGGACAAGTGGTTGCAACTGAAATCATCTTTTATTAGTGAACTATTTAATTAGGTTAAACCCCATGGTTTATCCCTCACTTTCCGAGTTTTCCACTTAAAAACTTCTGATATCTTGACTGGTTGTTTTCTTTTAGAGTGTGTGTTGAATTCTGGTGTAGTACTAAGCAATAATTCATTACTCTACCACCACAAATTTTCTAGAACGCATCAGTTTTGCGCCGTTTGTGGGAAAAGAGAAACCGTACGATATGGTCGTCAACTTTGAAACTCGAGCCACTACTTTATTTCCCAATGATGTACATTATCCAACTGGCGAAAGAACTTCATTTGCATCTTAGAGATCATCTCTGGATTATTCTTCGATGTGGGAGGCAACCTTCACTGTAGTCTTGAAAGGTTGTTCATGTCAATGTCTCAGACACGATTGTAGTGAGTTGTCTTCTTGCATCCTATTCAGACACAGTCTTTCACAACTTTATCCAGCATAGAGGGCAACCTTCACTGCAGTCTCGAAAGATTATTCACATTAACATCCTATGCACGACTATGGTAGGGTAGTCACCCAACATTTCGTTTAGACAACAATTTTTTGAAAACCACTCTTAAACTTGGGGCAATCCTCGTCGCAAATATTGTTTCATCAGTGTCCCCTCACCGTACTAGAGTTTCTGTTCGATAAAATCAAGAAGTTGATCTCTTCAAAGCTTAATGCATGGGCTACTTTACAATTTTGTGTGTTAAAAGCCCACGCTGGGAGGGTAGAAAATCAAAAGCAACAACTAAAATGTTGTCAAACATTATCCTTGAGTATGACTGCAACTATATTTCTAAGAAAATATACAGTCTATTGCGAACTTCACCCGTCTCGAGAAACACTCAACATTTCTGACACCTCATTTAAGGCTTAATCGATCCTAAGGGGACTCAATTCGATATATTCCATCACATGGTACAGTCATTAAGCAAAAGCTTCGACTAGCAGCCTCAGATAGATCAAAAATTTTTTGTGGATTTCCTTCGACCTCTTCCATGACATATTACGGTCGTCAAACAAAAGTTTCGACTAACAACCTAGGATATTTTAACCATTCTCAATGGATTTCATATGACTTTGTCCATAATGGTTTATTGGTGTCGAGCATCTTCGACTATACAACCAAGGACGGGTCTTACATCCTTAGTGGATTCTTCCTTCAACTCTGCTCCAATATAGACTACAGTCATCAGATAGATGCACTTTGACTAACCTCCTGAGAAAAGTCGAACATTTGCAGTGAAACTGAAGGTCTCCACCATTACTCCTGGAAGTTAAACTCAAGAGGCAAGACTCGATGGGAAGATACGGTACCTTGAAAGTCGAGCCCAAGAGAGAAGGCTCAATAGGAAGCTATCATGCCCCTAGAAGTCGATCTCAAGTGGCAAGACTCGACGGGAAGATACGGTACTACTAGAAGTCGAATCTAAGAGACAAGACTCGATGGGAATATAGGTACCCCTGGAAGTCGAGCTCATGAGACAAGGCTCAATAGGAAGCTACCAAACCCAAGTGACAAGTTCAATAAGAAGGTAGTAGTGGATAATGACCTCATTAGAAAGACTCCATGAGAGCAAGTGGTTGACAGTTCTCCGCTCAAAGGCTACATGAAAGATCTCTAAGGGCTACAAGTCTCAGGAGGCACAGGTATATTAAATACCTCAGAAGGCTATGAGCTTGAGAAGACACTAGTGCATTTCAAGCTCCTAGAAGGCATAAGCCTAGTAACATGATGTGGACGACTTTCATCTGTGCACCGTAAGGTAAAAGAAGACCTTTTTGCTTGCCTACTACGCAGGACGGAGATGACTTTCTGCTGCATAGCAACTCGAAAGGAGATCCTATTGCTCGCCTGCTAACATGATGTGGACGACTTTCATCTGCATGCAAGACAAAATAAAATCTCGTTGCTTGTCTACTACGCAAGTTGGGGACGACTTTCTTTTTCTGAAAAATCCCGGATCACTTTTTAGGCAGGGATGAAGACTCCCCCTCCACTCTTTCCTCTTCATGCCTATTTATAAGCTCAATAACCATATGCATTTATGGCATAAAAAATAATTTCAGCTATTATTGAAAAATAATTTATTAAAATCTGCCTAAACTTTTCATTTCGTCATCTGGCCTTTAACCTTCGGGCTTCCGCCTTATAATCTTTCATCTTCCAAATTTCTATATATAAAAAAAGGGAAGAAAAAGTTATATATATATATATATATATTCATTCGGTTTGCATATCAAGGGATTCAGAGCAATACCCCTCCATATGCTCTCATGCGCATGGCACTTTCCACTAAAGTGAACTTGCATTAATGGTTACGTTTATGCTTTCTAATAAGTAAATATTACTAGTATTACCTGCATGCCTCATAATTCTCACGTCTTTTCAAATCTGCAATCTTATTGTGTGTGATAATAAAATATAAAGTGCTCTGAATTTTGATATTTTAGGATGATGAAATTGGACTCGCCTAAAAATAGTGAGACAACTGATATGCTTCCAGCAAATCTCCATCATCTGACACGAATCTCGAGACATGACACTGATCTCAATGTAATCATTTGAGCAAGAAACATTCAAACTTCAATTAAAAGTCATCCAGTGCTGCGATTTCAGTAAACTTATAGTCGATGAGACGGGCTCGATGATACTACAATTGATCTAATCCAAATCAAATCAAGCTCAGATCATACCATTAAATCACTTTCGAAAGCATTTTGGCTTATTTTGAAAGTCAAACAAATGTCGAATCCGATGAGCTTATAGTCGAATCGAATGCCCCAACAATACAAATCCAACATGCTCAAGTTCGTTCAATTCTGACATCATTAAGACACTCAAATGTCCATCAAATACTGTTTTACCAAAGAAAGCTCTCTGGATCGTTTGATCAGAGGTTCATATTCCTACATTAATTGCATTAGAACTCTATAAATAGAGCCCAACCCCTCTTATGAGGGGGAGAAGAGTTTGAGATCTGAAGAAGAGTTTGAAGTTTTGAGGAGGTTAAGTTCAGCTTCACTTCTGCCGCCGTTGACCACCGCCAATTGACATTGACTACTGCCGACGGTCGTAGACCGTTGTTGACCATCTCTCGCTGGTTGCCGCTGATCACCATGGGCCGCCGACCACTTCTTACAACAAGTTTATTTGTGCGCCGACGTTGTAACTCCGAAGAGTATTCAACCCTTTCCTGCATGTGGGACGAGGGACTGTACATGTAATATCTAGTTTATAGTGGATTTCTTCTACTGGGTTAGGCCCCGCGGTTTTTTCTCTTTCTGGGTTTTCTATGTAAGATTTTCTGGTTTCTCTACTAATTTTTTTCTTTTATCTGAGTGTGTGTTGAATTCTCATGTAAAATTAAGACAATAATTCATTATTCTACCGCCACGAATTTTCTTGCTAGCATCAACTTGTTTAATTCTTATAGAACCTCTTGTATCTATAGCAACCCACACGTCTTGTTGACTATGTCATGTATTATGCTTACGTATTGCTTCTTACAATCATAGTTTGCTTTTCTCATTCACGAGAGTTCTCTGTGCATAGGTTAAATGCTGGTTGTAGACCTTTTATCCGTGTTAGAGCATGCTCACTCAGTGGATGGTTAATGTGGGCTATATTCTCTCTTTGCATATTTTTTGGAGCATGCTCTTCTCTGGACAATATTTTAGATAATGCAGAATCCGATAGGAAGCCTCTGGTATTCTTTCTTGGGCTGTGGGTAAATGGACTCATTAAACTTATGACAAAGGATATATCTAGTTTTGTGAAATAGGCAGACCAATTTTCCACATACAGCATTTGGCTTTTCTGAATTTTCCACATACAGCATTTGAATATATTAGTGTATCCACAGGTTTGCAGCCATGCATCCCGATCTCATGAGAAGATCTAAGATGTATTTTCTTGTATTAATCATAACAATTTTCTTTGATTTTGCAACCTCCAGTCTAAGTAAATACTTATTCTCTTTCAACGATTTGATCTCAAAATTGGTTCTCAATCACACAATTGTCTGTTAAGATAATATCATCCATATAAACTATCAAAATAGTTATTTTACCTTTTTGGAGTGCTTTATGAGCATAATAAGGTTGGTTTAGGCTTGATTGTAACCTTAGTTTTTCACAACTAAAAGTGAATTTCTTATATCATGCACTTGATGATTGTTTATGATGAAAAGAATTTTTTTTAACCCACACACTTTTGATCTATTTTTTCCCTTAAATCTTGGTGTCATATATATATACTTTTCCTCTTTTAAATGGCCATTGAGGAAGACACACTTGACATGAAGTTGCTGCAAAGGCCAGTCAAGATTAGTGAATTTCTCAAATCATGCAGTTCATAGGGACTTTTTTTAATTGACACTTTCAAACCAATTTTTTCTCTAAATTTATTTGTTTGATCTATATAATTTTCCTTGTTTTTAAAAAGTCTCCATTGATGACTGCACTTTTGACATTAAGTTGTTGCAAAGGCCAATCAAGATGAGTTGCAATAGAAAGCAAGATTCTAATTGTGTTAAATTTTGCCTTTGGTTAAACTGTCTCAATGTAATTAATGCCATAAGTTTGAGTTAGCCCCTTGGAGACATGTAATTAATGCAATGACTTTGAGTAAACCTCTTGGCTGACAAATGGGCCTTGCATCCCCGAAGAGATTTTTTGGTGTTTGATTTTATAATGGACACCCATTTACACCAACCCAAGTCTTACTCTTCTTCAATTGATGAGGAGATCATATTCTCTATATTGTGGGGACTAGTTGAGATAATGTGGAAGCGAGAAAGGTGCTCCTATACGAGTATGCTGAGAAGAGCCCGAGCTAGTAGCATTGTTGTCGAGAGGATTATAGGATTCAAGAGAGCTCCTAAGGGGATTTGGAAAATTCCCAAGTGTGACATGCCATGAGATGAGAAGTTCAACCGGAGTGGTGAGGAGATCAAGAGTTTGAATGTGGTATGAAAAGATCATCCACTGCCACATTCATGAAGTTCGGTCACGGGGCATTGAGAAATAAACTGACTTTAAAAAATGGAAAGATCGTCCACTGCATGATAATGACATATCTTGAAAATGCTACTCCATGAATGTGGCATCATAGAGGGTCTTCAAATTTTGTTACTTCCCAATTTAAGGGTATGTTTAGGGCAACTGCGGATTATTGATAATCTGCTAATAAGCAGTTGATTCAGATAAGTTGTTAATTAACAGCTGATCCGCATAAGTTGGCTGTCTGTTTGGTTTGTGTTGGAAAACAGTTGAATCTGACTAAATGACCATTATGCCCCTATGCAGTAATGTTGTTTACGACAGAACCTTCATAGCTATAAATTAGATACTTAAGAAAGAAATAACCACTTCTTACACTTCTTAACAGTACAAAAAAAAATATACGTCTCACTTAAGAGATAAGACCAAAATTACTAGAAAACAGAAAAATAATTAAATTAATCCATCAGTCACATAAAATTACTCTCTTTGTATCTTATCTTTGCTACACGTAATTCCCCTCAAGTACTCGCTACAAGCTCTCCACAACATAATCAATAGATGTAAAACATTCTCAATGAAATGCCTCCACGTTTACCAAAAAATATTACATATAGCTACCATAAAAAAGAAAAAATATTACATATAGCTACATCCGGGCTTAATAAAATGCAACCACATGTTACTCCACGGTATTATTGAAATATTTCACAGTATTATGACAATAATACCGCAGAAATGATAATAACACCACGAAATAACCAATAACATCAACGCGGTGATGCCAATAAAACCATTGAAATGTCAATAACACCGCGGAGATGCCAATAACATCGAGGAATAATACCGCAGAAATGCGAATAACACTGTGAAATATGATCATATTTGTTCTATAAATTATTATATCATTTTTTAACAAATTAAATCCTATAAAGTATAATATATAATAAATTATTAATATTAACTTCGTAATAACACCACAATATAACAAAAAACTATCGCAATAACACTGCCGCCTCCCCCCCCCCCCGCGGCATTAACACCACGATTCTATGGAAAAACTCCACAATAACACCACAATATAACAAAAAAATTACCGCAATAACACCGCTTGCCCATCGCTGCAATAACACCACAATTCCACGGTAAAATCCCGCTAATAACACCGCAATACTACCGAAATACTCCCGCAACACTTGTTGCCGCGCAAATCGCGTCTAATAACGAGTTTTTCAATTGTGCACTTCAATAATATTGATTGTTTCATTTATGCGCTAATAACGTTGCGATACTACCATAATAACACTGTCAATAATACCATTGCCACAGAACCATGGTAACACTGCAATACTACAATAATAACACCGCTAACAACACTTAATACAACCCGAATAACACATCCAATAACACCACTTGTCGTGGAATTGCAGGAGGGCAGAGCCATAAATCATTTTCTTCGAATGCGGTACACGGGGTCGAACCCGCGGGTAACATGTAATACAAAAGGAAAACAACTTATCCCACAACACAACGAAGGCGGAGACAACAAACGAGCATGTTGGCATTTTGAAAAAGCCCCGCAACAGTTCCGCGACGCCAAACATCCCTAAGGGTGTGTTTGGGGCAGCTGCAGCTTATAGATAATCTGCTGATAAGTCAATTGATCCGTATAGTTTATTGTCTGTTTGGTTTAGTCTTGTTAAGCAATGATTTTGGATAAATGACCATTTTGTCATGTGCAGTAATAATGTTTACGACAAAGCCGCCATAGTTATAAATTAGATACTTAAGAAGCAAATAATCACATCTTAACAGTACAAAAATATATATATACCTCACTTAAGGGAGAGTATTATGATTACTAAAAAAAAAGAAAAATAATTAAATTAATCCATTAGTAGTATAAAATTACTTTTTTTATCTCAACTTCGCCACACCTAATTCCCTCTTAGTATTCGTCACAACTTCTTAACAACATAATCAATAGATATAAAACATTATAATCAGCATGTATGTCGCTACTAAACATCCTCCGGGCTCAATGAAATGCCACCACGTGTTACCAAAATAATATTACATATAGCTATCAAAAAAAGAAAAAGTATTACATATAGCTACGTCCAGACTCAATGAAATGCAGCCACGTGCTACTCCGTGATTTTATTGAAATATTCCTCAGTATTATGACAATAATACAGCGGAAATGACAATAACACCACGAGATAACTAATAACATCACCGCGGTGATGCTAATAATACCATTGGAAATGTCAATAAAACTGTGGAGATGCCAATAACACCGAAGAATAATACCGCAGAAATGCGAATAACACCGTAGAATATGATCATATTTGTTCTATAAATTATTATATCATTTTTTAACAAATTAGTCCTATAAATTATAATATGTAATAAATTATTAATATTAACTCCGCAATAACACCACAATACAAAAAAAAAACTACTGCAATAACATTGTCGCCCGCCGCCGCAATAACATCACGATTCTATGGCAAAACTCCGCAATAGCACTACAATACAACCAAAAAATTACTGCAATAACACTGTCTCCCCACCTCTGCAATAACACCACGGTTCTACTGTAAATCTACGCCAATAATACAATGGAAATGGCAATAACACCACGAGATAACCAATAACATCACCGCGGTGATGCTAATAATAACATTGAAATGTCAATAACACTGTGGAGATGTCAATAACACCAAAGAATAATAACGCAGAAATGTGAATAACACCGTGGAATATGATCATATTTGTTCTATAAATTATTATATCATTTTTTAACAAATTAGTCGTATAAATTATAATATATAATAAATTATTAATATTAACTCCGCAATAACACCACAATAAAAAAAAAACTACCGCAATAACATTGTCTCCCGCCGCCGCAATAGCATCACGATTCTATGGCAAAACTCCGCAATACCACTACAATACAACAAAAAAATTACTGCAATAACACCGTCTCCCCACCTCCGCAAGAATACCACGGTTCTACTGTAAATCCACGCCAATAACACTATGATACTACCGCAACACCCACAATAATACCCGTTGCCGCGCAAATCACGCGTAATAACACCAAGTTTTTCAATTATGCACGTCAATAACGTCGATTGTTTCAATTATGCGCCAATAACGCTATAATAATACGGTCCATAGCCACGGAACTGCGGTGATACCACAATATTACCATAATAACACCACAATATTATCATATTAATATGTTGATATTGAACTGATCTAGATAACCGCTAATCAACGATATGATCTGGATAAACTCATTGTCTGTTTTGTCATGTAGTTGGAAAACAATGATTTTGAATAAATGGTCATTTTGTCCCGTGCAGTAATGATGTTTACGACAAAACCGTCATAGCTATAAATTAGATACTTAAGAAGCAAACAATCACATCTTAACAGTACAAAAAGATATATATATATACCTCTCTTAGAAGAGAGTACTATGATTACTAGAAAAAGAAAAATAATTAAATTAATCCATTAGTCGCATAAATTACTCTCTTTGTATCTCAACTGCGCCACACCCAATTCCCCCTTAGTACTCGCCATAACCTCTCCAAAGCATCATAATCAACATGTATGTCGCTACCAAACCCCCTCCGAGCTCAATGAAATGCCGCCACGTATTACCAAAATAATATTACATATAGCTACCTAAAAAAGAAAAAATATTACATATAGCTATATCCGGGCTCAATGAAATGCAGCTTTCGTGTTACACCGCGGTGTTATTGAAATATTCCGCAGTATTATGGCAATAATGCCATAATACCGCGGAAATGAGGTAAAAAAATACACATAAATACTAGTAGATAGCTAGGAGCGGTGGGACCCCTCTTAGCTGGGCGGCAACCCTATTTCCTAGAGTCGGCAGGCACTATTCCCCTCTCAGCTGAATCCATACAGCCTCAAGGGGTAGTGCCCGGGGAAAGCACAGCGTCAGACAATTTAGAAGATAAAGATTATGTTCTTTTTTTAGAGTTATTTACCATTCAAGCAGAGGTAATGCCTTTTAAAGAATATTGACGCAAATAGATTGGATACCGTTAGAGATCTAATTCAATATTTATGGGTATGCTTCTCAAGAGATTTTTTCTTATACACTTAAGCTCACCAAGCACGTTGACTTTGGTGAAATGCTTTATTTTGTTATGGATAGTTCAAGATGCTGCTCTGCCAAATTTTTTTCCAAATGGAATGCGTAAAAGAAAGATGAAGTGTCATGGGTAGTTCCATCAATAAGACTAAAATGTACAAGATTACGCCACAAAGTTTAGAAAACGTTCCCTAATGGTTGGAGCATTGCTAGAAGATGTGTGTGTTGACGAAGTAGTACACTATATGGTTGCATTACAACACCTTCAAAGAGCTTCTTCTCGTCCCATCAAAAAATCTTGTTCAATTTAGCAAGCTTGCTGTGATAACAAAAAATAAAATAAAAGAAAAAAGATTGCGACCAACAAACATTTTATTGAGAAGGAAAATATATCATGATAGTTGAGAAAAAGAACTGGAATATGAAGGGGTTCTGAGAAGGCTACCTCTACAAATTGCTCTATAAAACCACCACCAAAGCTGAGGTTACATTAAAGAGAAATTTTGAAAATTTATCTTAAATTTTTCAGGAGAAGCTCAAGGAATATGTGAAAGAGAAGAAATGGTTGCACTGTCAAACAATATCAAGCTCTGGAGATTATGATTGCTTGAACTCATTCTTTTTCTTGATAGAATGCCACAGAGAAAGGAGTTGAGAATGATGATAGCCGATCCGAGTGAACATTAGGAATGATTCATATTGAATCCAAGTGAATTAAGAGGTTGGCTTTGCCATCTTTTACTAGGTGAGTAAGAAATAAATCCGTTTAGGTAAAGTCTAGTTAAGTGATTTGGACTTAAGTTGACTTCTAATTCACATCCATATCCCCTCAGTACATTATAAAAATTAAAAAAAAAATAAAAAGAATTCTCGAAGTCCCAGATCAATAGACAGTGCTACATTTGTTCTTCTTTCAACCAAGCATATATGGACTAGATGTTATGTGACATGGCGCCTCTCAATTTTTGTCAAATTATTTTCATTAGCTAGAATCTCTATAGGTTGGAGACGCAATTTTTTTTCCAAAGTCTTTACTTTAATGACTCTTTGAGGATATAGTGGGATATACTACCATTAGTGACAAGGATTGTTAGCCTTTTGACTAGGTGGCTTGTGGCATGGTATGAGGATAATAATTTTTAGCCAGCACTTTTATCCTATTAATGATACGACAAGTGAATCTTGACAAGAACATCAGGATCTACTACTGAGGAGAATCTTAGAAGGGCTGAAAAGAATGAAAATCTCTGATTTTTGATCTTGGAGATTTGAGATTCTAGACTTCGGCTGCTGATTGATGACTTGTAAGAGCTTTTTCAAGAAGATGATTACCTCCATTCAGAGCTGTGGACCATGAGCTTAGGTTGCTCTCAGATTCCTCTCTACTCTATATTGGGATGCTCACAAACTCGGTGTTGAAGAATGAAGTGATTCAAGAAGTGCACACCTTCAGAGTGGTTGAACACTTTGCAATGAACGAGATGCTACATAATCTGTATAAATATAAATACTAGTGAAGAATGTACTTGGCTGTGGCCAAGCTCGTTAAAGTATGTTTTATTTATTGCACCTCAATGGCCTCAAACAATTAGCAAGGATCATACACTCTTAGTTTGTGCTAACCAAGTAGTGGGATAGTATCTCTGTTGTATCTTCATGGACTTCTTGGAAGACCGTTGTTGACTTCTACGACCATAATTATGAGTTTGTTGTGATGGATAGGCTTCTCAATGATCATTTTCATGGTATGTTATGACGAGTGAATAAATGACATGTAGCTTCTTCAAGAAAATTTGGGTGTTTTTTAGCTTGGCGAGCCCTTTCTGGAAACTACTTTGGGTCATGGTGGATGAAATGCTTAAAAGAAGCATTGGCTTTCTTTGACAGATTGACAACCAAATTGCATTGGTGAATCAACTTTTGGTGCACCTACTATGATGATTCAATGCACAATACCTCGTTGTTGACCTCTTATCTGTGTTAGAATTTGCTCTGTCAGCATAGCATTATTGTAGGCTTCAATCTCTCTTTGCATGTTTCATGGCAGAACATGTCCTTCCCGGGACAATGTTTTAGATAATACAGAATCAATAGGTAGCCTCAAGGTGTTCTTTTTTGGGATAGTGGATAAATTGACTCGTTAAACTCATGACAAAGGGTATATTTGGTTATTTGTGAAATAAGTTAACCAATTTTCCCACTTCTTTCATTATCTTTCCTGGAAATTTTTATTTGGATTTATTGGTGTATCCATTGGTCTACAACATATCAAGATGTGAGATGTATTTTCTTGTAGTAATCATAATTTCTTTCTTTGATTTTGCAACATCCATTCTTAGAAAATATGCAATACCTTTCAAGCATTTGATCCCAAAGTTGGTGACCAAAATTTCCTTTCACTGGTTCATCTCAACCACATCATTACCTACAGGGATCATATCATCCATATATACTATCAAAATAGTTAAGTTTCTTTTCTAAAGTGCTTTATTAACATATTAAGGTCAGTTTGGGCTTGTAGCCTTAATATTTTACAGTTTAAGTGAATTTCTCGAATCATGCACTTGATTATTGTTTGTGACTAAAATAGTTTTTCATTCTAGCCAACAAACCTTTTAAGCTTAAAAGAGTTTTTACTAAGATTATGAATTAGTGCATGGTTTTTTATTTTTATTTTTATTATTTTTATTTTTTTATTTTTTCAAATCTTGCATCTTGTTATAGATTGCATTAGAAATAATATACCCTTAGCCACCTTACATCAAAAACCATAAATTATCTTTTGAATTGAGTTTTGCGTTCCATTTGAAGTGTGTTGGGTCTGGTAGATTTGTATAATAACTGCCAGTTTCCAAGCTTTTTTCAAATCACCTAATGCTTCTTGTTGATTTCGGAAGGTATTTGGTGTGGAAATCTAAATTGTAAGAAAATTTTCATTGTTTTGCTTTGCTCCTATAGCATTCATCTGCTATACTTTTCATATTTATTTAACATCCTTGTTGTCCTGCCCCTAGAAAAATAAATGTAGAAATTCATATATGAAAAGAAAATGCTGCACCCTGCAGGTAATTTACTATTTATCACCACCTTTTTTCTTATCATTGTTTAGATTCTCTGGCATATTTACAAATTGATGACCCTAGATCCAATTTTCGTATCTGAAAGTATAGTAAACAAACTTTGAATTTGTTATTTCAAAACGTTGGATTATCCTTAACTTAGAAAAGCCATATTTCTTTTCACAGTCCAGGTCTTCTCTTGTAGTACATTCAAACTAATGGCATATTCGTGCGATGAAGTTTTACATATTTGCTGGCATAGAAGCATCTCTAATGCAGCATCTAAAATTTGGAAGTCATAGCAATGGATCCTTGTGGCCTAATAGCTGAACCTCTTATTAATTAATGTAACAACCTGATGTAGGGGTTTTAACTGCATTGAAAATTTTGAAGGTCTATGACAGTTATAATTTTTTTTTAAAAGCATCATAAATTTGAGTTGATATTCTCTATTTTATGTAAATCAATTGTAAATTCATATTCTTCTGAAATAAGATTGGGAGATGCTGTATGGAGATCCTGGTTATTTTAGTTTCAGGACACTGCGATCTATGTTTATTTTATTATTTTGTTGTTATTATGTTTTTGTATTTACAAAATTTCAAAAATTGAGATTGTTAAATTTTGAACACATATATAGCTGCTTTATGCTATCTAGTGCTTCTCGTTCACTTCACCTTAAACTGCAGGCATGTTTTCTTACTGAAGTATGAGAAAATCATCTCTTGTAAAAGAAGAAAGCATATAAGCCGTCATTCATTGCTTAATAGAGTCCATTTATATGATTACAGTAATTGTTTAGCTAGGTACACCTATTTCAGAACTCGAGTGAGAGTTAAAACCAGGATTACTTTGTAGATAATTTCAAGAAAATACAAATCGGCTGCATCCAGAAGGCCATATGTTTTCCTCAATTTGATGTGTCTGCTGCACTTTCATTTAACCAATTTATTAGGCAAATATATATAATATTTTGCGTGCTTTTGCTTTTGTTATCGTGTTAGACTTCTTATGTTATAAGCATTTTTGGTTGCCATGTTTGCATTCTTTTGTTTATGTTAGATTGTGATAGAAGATTTAAGGAATTGCCCCAATTGATATCGATAACTTTTCAAGCAAATGGTGATCCTGTCAGCCTAAGAACAATGTGGTGGTAATGTGAAAAGAAAAGATACTTTATTGTTGAATATAGATATCAATATATTATATCAATTTTAAAAGTTTGTAAGTTTATCTTTATCGTAATAAGGCATGGGTGTGAATATCAAGTTGATAATTATTCACAAAATTACCTTTCCTCAGTTATAATTTTATCTCTGGAGTTGCACATCTCTCGTGGCATTGGATTTGGTGAGAATGTTACCTAATTCATCGGCCATTAGAGACTTTGTGCATGGGAATTATTGCCACGAGTTGGCGCCGCAGCCCATCACATGATTCCTGCATGGATGGCATATGAGAAAAGATAAAACTCAATGAAATAAAAGAATATTTAAATTTGTCATTTATAGTGTTTCAAATATGAAATTGTTGTCATTGTTATTTGTGCAAGTTTTTGTTGATGCTTTATATGTTGGGCCCAAATTACAAAAGATAATATTACTCAGCTGAAACCAGCCCCTTAGTCGGTTTCCAGGCCAATGATTAATCATAATCTTTTAAATCAGCCCTAGCTGATGATTTTCTTCTCCTTAGCTTTCCATTAAATGGTGATCAGAAGTTCAGGCAGTGAAGTTTTTGTGGGAAGTAGTTTTTAGAGAAGATGAGGATTTTGTGCAATGAATGATACCATTTTACAAGTAAGTGAATTGTATAGGGCTATATCTCTCCTGAATTTTCTTTCAGTCTAAGCATATTGTGTCTGTATTGACAAGAAAAGATGACAATATAGTAAAACATAATTTAAAAAGAATGCCATTAATAATATTGGTGGATATTGTTATAGTGCTGATGTACTGAATTGTTATTTTGAAAATTCAATCAATGTAGTTATTATGTTGCCAGCATTTTCAGTGGCTTTTAACACCTAATTTGCAAGGGAAAAAATAAATGCACCTCAAAATTTCTTTGATGAGGTGTGCACCTCTTTTATGTGTTCACTGCTATGGAACGCACTTGCTGAGCAACTAATTCGACTTTGCGACAACAGCAATTGCAGGTGTTTTTTCCAAGGCCAGAGAACAAATTCAAAGCCATAAGTGGCAGACCCCATTTCTAGTGATTCCATTATGCAGCAAGCCAACAAGTAGTGTTGGTTAGTTATATTAAATCTATCTTATATGACTTTATTGTAAAAACACAAGTCAGCACAACTGTGGTATGTAACAGAGCCAACATTGCCGCCACACTGCTACCCCAAACACACCCTATGATAGGTAACAGAGCACATACAAGTATTTAGGACTTGCGAATTTGAACTAGATTTTAGGAGTTTTATTGTTGTTTGCATAAATGTGTTAACATTGAAGATGCATGCAAATATTTCATTTAAGGTTTTAATTTCGTTTTTCTGTCTGTTAGTGCAGTGTGCAGAGGGACTGCGGATGCCGTAAGGATTAAGCACATGGAATTATTCTTTGACATTTAAAGAACATTTATGTGCTTGAATTTAAGCCCAAAGTTTATGATACTTCATATTTAAGCAAATTTGCAAATCTTCTTAATTCAACCTAAAATATTTTTTTGCAGTTATAAAGGCTCACTTTTTTATTATTTTGCAAGTTTAAAAGAGCCTGAATCTTAAATTATTTTGCAAGTTTAAATGAAATCCGAAATTGTATGTTTTTGGCTAGTTTTTATTGTCCGATTTTAAGTATTTTCGTAAGCTCGGATCACATGAAATTTTCACAGCGTCTCAACAAACTCCATGCGTTATACCTGTCCGGGGACGTTAGGAAAGCCGGGCCTAACCACCATGGCCTTTAAAGGCATGTATAAATGTTGTCATGAGACACCCAGGCCAAAGTATTCGAAACTCATCATATCCTTTAAAGGCACTTATGGAGTACCTGCAAGCACACATTAGAACTTGAACATGTATATCTCTGGTAGGAGAAAAAAATGCGTAGGTAAGACGTACGCAGCTGCGTATGTAAACACAAGATATATGGGAGTTACACAGGGGTTAAATCCAAGTTACAACCCCCTTGTAACCCCTCTATACCCCCTGTTATCTACTTATAACTTCTTGTAACCCCCCTGTAATCTACCAATGCATGAAAACAGAAGCGCGGACTTATTAGTAGGTTATTGGGGGTTACGAGGGAGTTATAAATAGGTTAAGGGGGGTTGTAACCTGGATATAACTCCCGTGTAATCTCTTTATACTTGTTTACGTACGCATCTCTGCGTACGTGTTACGATGAATTGTCGCCATTATGATCTTAAAAGCATGTACAAATCCGCTTGTCGTGGCGGACACTTCCCAAACATGTGTGGTAACTATAAAATACGAGTTTTATCCCGACACACTCTTAAAAAGCTTTTAAGGGATCTCTCATGAGGACGTCAAACGTGCCCGCAAATAGGATTATAGGAGTATAGGAAGCAACCTTTTTATACCTTCATGTGTGATATGAAGATCGAAGAGGCAAGGCAGTGATGAGGCACAGATATTGCTGAAAATATTTGTCACCTACTCTTTTCTCTTTCATTTTCTCTCCATTTTCGCTCTAAGAAAAAAAAATAAAAATTGGCTGCGAGGGAGAGAACTGTATTCATAGGTAACGCCAAGACCAATGTTATAAAAAGGATATTTCATGAAAAGCATTTTCTGGCACAAAGCAGCAAGGATGTCGACACCAATTCCACAAGTGGCCTTCCGGTGAAGCTGTGTGTGGGTTGTAGGGCTTTTAGAGCTTCTCGGTTTTGGTAGTTGTTAGTTGCTATAAACCATGAAAATGCATATGCATGGGAATGGATTTTGATGGGTTGTCTCAGCAAAGAGAGGCGGCAAGCGTGGTGGAAGAAGTCGTGGTATTGCTGGGTTGGTGAAGTGTAGAGCTTTGTGCTATGCAGCACCAATACTTTTAAAAATATGTGGGACACGCATGTGTGTGTGTGTGTGTGTGTGTGTGTGTGTGTGTGGCCTTAACTATACCTTACAGTCTGAAATCATCACACTTATTTGCATCTGAAAGCTTTATTTAATATTGGTCAAAATTAAATAATGAATGCACACCATTATTATTAGTATTTGTAATCATAAGATTTTTAAAATTTTAATAGAGAATTAGAATTGTAAGTTGAATGAATTCTTTAGAAATATATTATATCTAATTTTAAAAATTAATTTATAGATATGAGATTTTATAATATAAATTAAATTTATGAAGTAAAATTTTATTCTTGTATCATTTTTATCACGATTTTTTTTTATTAAAGAATAACACACACACACACACACATACTATATTAATAATTTAATGAATATAAAAATATGTTCATTACTTGTGATGTCCTTTTTTTTTTAAATTATATCATCTCTTTATAACTTATCGTGTCTGTATTCGTATTCATGTTTTATAAGTGCTGAGAACATGCTGCAATTTTCTGTTCCGGAATGGCTGCTGCGAGACTTAAATAAAAATAAGTGAGAAAGTGAGAAGTGAAAAGGGGTACAGTTCGTCGTGGGGTCGCCAGCGGACTATGGGGAGCAGGTTTCAGGGGAGGAGATGTGTAGTTGGATTGGGCCATTTATTGGAACAATGGATGCTGCTTGAGAGAGGAGCGAGGTGAGAGGGCTTAGGGGTGTTTTATTGGGACAGTAGGTGTGGTGACACTGCTGTGAGTTTCAGCAACTGGACTTGAGTTTATCGGCAGTTGGATTGTTGTTGGCCAGGGAGATGAGATGTTGGTGGGGCTAGAAAGATATGAAGAGGGAGTGGGTGGGCAAAAAGTTTCATGTGAGGCTCGTGGACGGGAGGAGCAGGATGAGATGCATGGGGTTGTTGGTGGGATAGTGGTTTGTCATGTGACTTCCCCCCCATAAGATAGGGAAGAGAGGGAAGTTGTACAGGTCAATTGAATTTTTCGTATGGAGGCATGGCTCGTCAGCGGGAAAAATAGGGAGAAGAATGTAGGAGAAAAATGATGATGGAGAGAGATGTTAACATGAACATGAGAGGGAGATATGGTAAGTGAATAGCCAAGAAAGAGTCAGCCCCTTTTGGAGGGGTGTGCCTCGCTCCGCCATATTCTAGAAATTGGCAAAGCAAGCATGAGATGAAAGATTCTAGAGAAGATCAGATTGTGGAGAGCAATTCAAAGGATTCTAAAAGATTCTACCCAATTGTAAAGAATATGAGAAGGAAAGGCTCCAAGAAGAACTCAAGAATAACCTAGAAAGTTTTAAGTTTATGTAGTATACATGAATAGTCGAGAACACTCTAGAAAAATGGCTATTCTCATGTAATCTAGAAGTTTCCATTGGGCTTGGAGGGGACTATACATAGGGGTCCCTTCCCTCATTTCTAACCACCTAAGAAAGAATCCAAGCTTCCAAGCATTCAAGTGTTGTAATCCTTCTTTTTTAGTGAAGTGTTCCTTTCTCCAATACTTCTCGCTACCCTTCTTCTTGGAGTGTTTTATGCTCACAAGTTCAAGCGTAGTGAATGTTAGGTTGATCTAGTGCCAAGGAAGAGAGCTAAAGACGCACGGGTAATTAGAAATAAGTTAGTCCCTGATGGGCAGGAGAGAATTAATCATCTGAATGAGGGAGAGGGATTTATTTAGAAAGTTACGACTTATGAGGAATATTTGAATTTTAACTGACCCTATACAACCAAATTGTAATCAGTACAACCAAACAGTAGGATTAGGCTTACTGTTTTTTTTATGCTTTGTAATTCATATCATTCCTTCTCTTCTGTAAATTACCTAATAGTGGATTTTAGGCATTTTTGACTCAATTGACCATAAGTTTGGAACTCCATCAACTTAATTTTGAGCTATTGTAGTCTTTCCTTGTGTCGTGTCATGAAATTAGCAATCCTTAATGTTCACAAAAGCAATGATTTTTATTGAGTTTGAGGTGAGACTGGTGTTAGTCCCCTATTAATTTATTATAAGGGGTCAAAGGAGAGATTAGCACAAGTGATGATAAAAATTGCATACATTTCAAATTTTATTTTGAATGATTCAACCTTGGAATCCTTGATCCATTAATTTTGTTGTTCTCATGATGCAAGCTTTGAGAAGCTATCCTCCATTTGGGAAGAAAAGAGATGAAGGGAGGTAAATTTCCTGCCTCGGAAGTTGGAGCTAATGGGGCTCCAATAGGTGACATCTCTATAGGAGGGATATATGAAGGAATACAAAAACAATATATTTTCTTGGTTCGTTTATATAGGCTATGTCCACATTGCAATAATGGAAAGGGCTCCTTTTAAATGCAGTGTGGTCTCAATAGCATGTGATTACTTGATTTGTATTGGCTATTATAGCATGTCTTTTGATTAGTACCTTAAAGATTTGTTATACTCACTTAAGAGTGATATATGAGATATGGACTATTTCTCCTAGTGATGTGGGAGGTATGTACACATGTACTTTAGACATGTGGAACATTTTACTTCTTGTAATTAATGATTATGTGAAAAGAAGACACATGGAACGTCTCTCGAAAGTCATCTCTTTTTTAACTTATTCTAGAACTCCATCCTTCTTGGCACACACTCGATGGCCTATCATGAAAATTGCTCCGCTCAATAAATTTTTTTGATTAATTTCCCTTTATTGATGATTTATTTTGATCAACTTTTAATTGAGACTTCTTTTTCTTGATAAGTTTTCCCTCTTAATAAACTTACCCAGAGAACAATACCCTTCTTGGTAACTCATCTTGATCATCGGATCTTTCTGCCGACTTTTCGATCATCCCTTGACTGACACCCTCTCATTATGAGTGGTTGTTCCACTTTGAGGTTTGTCTATAAAAACGCTCTTCTTAATCGGTTATTTTGGGTTTTACCTCTTAATTGACTTGTTTGATGAGTTCATCTAATCAATTGTAGTTTGAATTGCATGCTTTGTAAAATCACCCCTCTTAAGTGAAGTCATATTGAATTTAGTTTCCTCTTCATAACAAGTAGTTCACATCATATGTACCAATCTCACAACACTCTAGAAGGTTAACAACAAGTGCACTAATACGCAACATCTATTACACCTAACACACTAAAACCTACTTGTCAAGTGTTTAGAACATACTATGTAAAGAGTTGATCAATCCTTTATGTAGTATGTTCTAGACACTTGACAATTGAACCAAACTATACCGGGTGGCCAATCAGACTTGCCTCGTGGGAGCGACCAAACCCACGACGCCTAGAAGAATCTATTCCTATGGCCAACTAAGAAAGAAAATACAAAGGGTTTAAGGAGTTTCACCTACGTGATGGTTGATCGAAGCGTTTCTTCTCATAGGAGAAAGCTCTTCTAACGATAGGAGAGAAGACGAAACTCTAGCAAGGTTTTGAATTCCTGTGAAGTTCTAGCGAGGCTAGCTCCACTCCTCCAAAGAACAAAGAATCTCTCTTAGAAGGAGAGTCCAACAATATTTTGACGAAGCTCTTGCAATCCTCCCCAAATTAGGATGAAGCTCTACTTTAGTGTAGTAAAGAAGAGAACTTGCTTCCATGCTAGCCTAACTTTTTCTCCTCAAGAAGATCTTCTCATGCACTCAAGGCAACTGGTGGAGGAAGAAAAAGGAGGTGATGAGGAAAATAGTTTCTTGTGGAAGAAGAAGAAGAGGAAGAGAAAATAGAAGCTCTAGGGGACAAGCTTTATTCCTTACCCTTCTCTAATACTCTCCACTTTAAGAGTTTTCCTTAGCTCTCAAGAGAAAACCCAAGCTTCGAGCTCCAAGCTTCGAGCTCCAAGGGAGGAAGTTGATGCTCCAAGCTTACTAGAAAGAAGACAACCAACCATTCTCTTCAGGATATCAATAGAGGAAGAGGGAAAACCCAACGGGAGAGGAAGAAGAAGAGGAGGAGGAGAACTCTCTTCCGAAACCCAAGCCAACAAAAATCTCCCCTAAAATCAGATCACCTTTTTTTTTTCATGTTCCCCCTATTTGTGACTTAGGACACATTTTCCATCCAAAATTCGGCCTCAAGGGCCGACAAAAATGAAATCTGAAAGAAAACTTGCGCTTAGGCACTAGATCTGGCGCCCCGATGCCTACTTTATATCATCTCGGTTTCAAGGTGTTCTGAACCTGTTTCAGGCGCTTAGGCGTCCAAACTGGCGCCTAAACGATCAAAACTGATGCCTTCTTTCTGTCCTCACTATTTTTAACTCAGTGGGAGCTGTCCCGGGTGCCTAGGAGCCCGAGACTGGCGCCTAGGCACCACTTTGACATGGTTAGCTCTGATATTCGCCGAAAAGGCCCGGTGAAGGATTTTTTCAATCCCTAAGCTATGAGAGACTATATATGATTGAAATATGGTTCCATAAATCTAAAAATGAGAAATTTTAAGTGTCTTTTAGCTGAAATTTTAATGCAAACAGGCATCCTGGACCCCATGCAAGTAAGTCGGTATGAACCCCAAAATTTAACCGGAAATATCCGAAGAATGATTTTTTCAATCCAAAAGCAATGGGGGACTAAGCATGACTGAAATTTAACCCTGTAACTTCAAAGATATGTATTTTTATCGGTCAATAATCGAAAAAAATCTAATGGCCGCCTCGGACTATGGTGCTGGTATGGTGTTCCAAACCCTAATTATTTGTCCGACTGACTGTAGGAAGGTCCTTGTCAATTCGGAAGCCATGAAAAGTTGTGTATTGCTAGAATACAACCTTGTAAATCATAAATGAGCATTTTCAGGACGTGGGGGTAAAATCGATCCGAACCTGAATTTCTCCAAAATGTGCGTGGGGAATCTGGGAGACTACCCTTGGTCTCATAAGAGTATGGATTGATGTAGTCGGGTCTCTTTTTATGAAAATTCAGGGTGAACACAACACACATTCAGAAGGGGAACACAGAGATTTAACGAGGTTCGGCAAAGAATTGCCTACGTCCTCGAGCCAGCGAATTCTACTATTTCAGAGGAGTTACAATAGTTCAGTTCACATATCCATAGGATTACATATCTATTTATAGATAAACACCCATAGATAAATTACCAACTCGCCCTCGCTCCCCCTCAACCCACTAACATCCAAGAGACACTCCTTTTCACTAGGAGTCACACCTCTTCATCAAGAAAAATCCAACTCCTTATATATGAGCCATACCTAACAATTCTCCACCTTGGCGAATATCAAGCACCTTAGGAGAAATGTTTCACCCGGTATATGTGCCTACCAAACAAATCTCCACCTTAGCAAATATCCAGCCCCTTAGAAGAAATACATCTAACAATCTCCACTTTTGTGAATATCCAGTCCCTTAGGAGAAAATCTCCACCTTGCTAATATCCAACCCTTTAGGAGAAATAGATCATGGAGTTTCTTACACCAGTGGGTTGAGCAACCAAGCCATCTAACCTGGCTTGGTCAACCGTGCCATCTAGCACCTAAAGCACCTTCCTGTTCGCACCAGTACCTCTGCCAATTACTGTTTCCATGAGCCACGAATCCCTTCGCACCTGTTCTAGGAATACCTCCACGAAACTCCTGTTCGCGCAATAATCGTGCCTGCTCGCCACCTGCACCTTGTCGAACTCCACCTGTCGCAACTCCTCCTGCGATGTACTTGCGAACTGTGCTTTGCATTGCAATCCACCAGTCGCGATGCACCTGTTGCAAAACACATGCAACAAACCTGAGAACACCTCTGCAACTGCACATGTTGCAACTCCTCGTGCGACAAACCTGCGAACTCCATTGGCCGAACTCCACTTGTTCGCAAAACATGGTTCCTATTCACCGGAACCAAACAACACCTCGCGAAAACTCCTTTGCAAAATTCTGTCGCGCGTCCGCCACTAAAGCTATCACGCCAACCGCCTGTCGACAAGCCTGCCGCCCAAACTGGCAGCAACTGCAGGAACCTCAGGTCGTGAACCCGACCTTCTCCGCAAAATCCGCGAAGTCTTTCCTGTTGCCTGCACCTCGGCTCTGCCCGCAAGTCCTCCGCCGAACCAATTGTTCGCGGATCCTTCCACCTGCGCAGTCGCCTTCTTGTCGCTGACGATAACTGTCATCTACCTGGCACCCGCAGTAGCTTCTACATCTCGGCTGCTCGCGAAATCCGGTCGATCCGCCAACCTGCTCTAGCCGCGGATCCTTCCCGCCAAATTGTCCTCGCAAACTGCCCTTGCGGACTCTTCTGAAATTCGCAATGTCTCGCTGCACTGCGAGAAATTCTCGAGCTCCACCTGTCGCGCCTGTTCACTGCCACCGTAGTAGACTACTCAAGCACAAACTCCTACTCTATAACTGCAGTAGGTTCTCCAAATCGTCGCGCCTGCTACGAGTAACCTCTCGCGCCAAATCAGGAATTAAATCTGGAAAATAGAAAATAAGAGTCCCTTAGGAATTCTCTCTGCCATTCTCGGATTCCCTTTCCTTGTTATTCCTTTCAGCCACAGCAAATCAAAAAATTAATCCTTGCTCCAGCAGTTAAGAATTCCTCTTTACAGCCAAGGACTTTATTATTCTCTCCAATCAAGGAATATTCCTTTAGTAGAAATCTTAGATTCCATATTCCCTTCCTCCAAACCTGCTGCTTTCGCGAATTGTCTCTATCGCCTCCCCAGGAAGCCAACAGCACCAACCGTCGCCAGTTCTCCGTTGGACCCGCGCGAACTCCTCCGCTGGTTCCTCCAACTGCTCTGCAACTGTCGCACCTCACGTCGCCTCTCTTCGCGAGACACCGCGAGTCCTGTTCGTGCAACTGTTCCCGCGCACGCGAGCCGTCCGCCTCCTCTGTCCGAACTCGCAAATTCCGCCTGCTCTTGCCTCTCGGGCGAACAGTCGCACAGGAAGCCCCGAACCGTCGCACAGGAAGTCGCGAACCGTCGCACAGGAAGTCGCGAACCGTCGCACGAGAAGCCGCGATCAGTCGCCTCTCGCGTGTCTTCGCGCACTGTCCTGGCCAACGAACCGCCGCTGTAATGCTGGGCCTCTCAACTGCTCCGGATCGCCCTCTGCGAACGGAATATTGCGAACTCCGCCGCAAGCCAACTCCGCTTGCCACAAACTCCAGAAGCACGGTAACTTCTGGCCAACTGGACGGACTCCTGAACTGCGACCGAACTGCTCCACCTCGATCACCCAATCTATCGCCTTCATCCGCTCTTCGCAATCATAACCACGAATTCTTTTTACGCCACTTGCGAGCCTTCCAGTGCCCAATCTGTGCCTTCATCCACTCTCCGCAATCGGAATTCTTTTGCAGCGCACCGGAACCGAACTTCTTCCTCTGTCGCAAACCAAATCTCAAAATCCTTTCTTCTTCGATCTTCCTGCGTCGATCTCCTTAGCCCCTCGAACCTGACGCTCTGATACCAGTTGTTATGAAAATTCAGGGCGAACACAACGCACATTCAGAAGGGGAACACAGAGATTTAACGAGGTTCGACAAAGAATTGCCTACGTCCTCGGGAGCGAGCCGGCGAATTCTACTATTTCAAAGGAGTTACAGTAGTTCGGTTCACATATCCGTAGGATTACACATCTATTTATAGATAAACACTCATAGATAAATTACTAACTTGCCCTCGCTCCCCCTCAACCCACTAACTTCCAAGAGACACTCCTTTTCACCAGGAGTCACACCTCTTCATCAAGAAAACTCCAACTCTTTATATATGAGCCATACCTAACATCTCTCACCGTCAAAATGGACATAAAACACATCCAGAGTCAAGGTTGATACCACATTACATTGAGTTTTAGAGTAGGGTCAAGTCACTATTAGTCCTGATCTCGTGGTCGAAGCATGTACTAGGAGGTTTGATTGGATGTCTTGGACAACGGGAAGCTGACACTATCCTGTGTTGTTTAAATATACACCCCTTTACGTGACATTAAAAATTGATACCAACAAGCATAATTAAATGGTATTATTTAGCGACAAGTCATTCAGTTCGATAGTTCTTCTCATAATTATTATTTTGTTGGAGCAGAGAGAGAGAGAGAGAGAGAGAGAGAGAGATATTATCTATTTATCATAACTCTAGATGCCTTTTCTCCCTTATTTGAGTTACGAATTTATAAGTGTACAATATAAACACGAACACACTCTATAAATGTAAAAAATAAGGATTATAATGTATAGGAATGGAGTGGAATGTATTTTAATTAAGTGTTAAAAATGGACCAATTCAACATATTAATCTTCTCGACCCTAACCAATTTAGCATATTATCCTTCTCAACCCGAAAGAATTTGCTCAGCTTGAAAAACAAACTAAAAATAAAATAAAATAAAAATAAAAGATTAAAAAAAAAAAAAACCTTCCAATAATATTGCATGTGATAAGGCTTGTGGTAGGCAAAAATTCGTGTGGCTACCATGAAGGCTCAATAATGACGGTGGAAATTATGCACTCCCTAATTAATTAATACATTGCATCATTTTTATAGCCGTTGAGCCTCCTGCAACTTGAACGGCTTTGCCACAATGATCAACGAAAATATAACATTTTATTTATCATACATAAATTTTTATTCATACATTTTATGGAATAAAAATCATTATCTTAATTATTTATCAACCTTTTACTAAATGTTATGTGAAACTCAGAGTACAAGAAATTAAATATTTGCTATTAAATTTAAATTTGTCTTTAAATAATAACAAATATTTACGAGTAAATATATAAGATTTATAATTTTTTATACATTAAATAAGCCTAATTAGCTTACATGTATAAAAATATAAAGAGAACTTATGATAAGCTTCAAGTAAATAATGCAACCTTTGGGAACGAAGCGTCCAAGAAGTTTCTCAATGCATAATATTTATAGGCTTCGGAGACTTCTTCTGTCGAGTTCAGTTTACTCGGACGCAGAAATTCGATTACTTGATGACTTGACTTGATTATTTGAGATTAAATTAATCAAATTCATACTATCAATTAATATTGGGTGTAAATCTATTATTTTTATATGAGGTATCATCAATTTTGTATGATCAAAATACACCGAACGAGATCTAACGGCTCTGGATGGAACACGTGTTGAAGATTAACCACGACCAGTACATAGAGCTCTCGGCTGATAGTGAGCGAATCATCTGGCCGACCGAATAGAGATGGTTGGCCGAATAAGTATATGAATAACTCCCCAGTATAGGAGTGAGTGAACCGATTTTCTGATAAGAAAGGATTCGACGAAAATAATAACAGTTTTGACTTGAGGGCGGGGCCGGTGTGCAAATATTCGAGTACCACACCCTACACAGGATGAGATTATAGCCCAAGATATGGGGGAACTTACGACCTTCAGAGAGATTACTCCACAAACAGACCACGTAACAAGCATAAGTCAAGTCATTGTTTTTCAATCTTGACTCTGTTGTTGTTCTATCATTTACAGCAATGAATGCTCCAATATATTAAATAAATAAATAAAATAATATTATTAATAATAAAATTGTCTCCTCATTTGCTTCAACCATGCAATCCTCTATTTTTTGGGGCATTTAAATACATATAATTCTTATTTATATGCATATAATTCAAATCTCTAAAATCACACTAATATCATCATAATTATTTTTCTAAGACTGAAATGAACATTTTCAAGCATAAGTTTGTGACACCTAGGGGTGTAAACGAACCGAACACGAACGAACAGAGCTAGTGTTTGTGTTTGAAATATTCGAACACATCACTGTTCGTGTTTGGTTCGTTTGTTTATCGAACGAACATAAACTTTCTGGCGAACCGAACACGAACTGTTCGCGAACAACGAGCTTTTTTGACAGCACACTTTGATAGGATCTTACTCAAAATGAAGCGAATTGTTCGGGTATTTCGTACTACATCAGGTAACTCATACTTGCTTCAAAATGAAGCAAACCGAATAAGACGTTTAGGATTTTGATTGGGGTTTTATTTTAATATACAGTATACTATATTAATTATAATATTATAATATTTATATTAATATAATTAATAAAATAATATTATTATTGTTATTAATAATTTATCATATATTATAATTTATAGAAGTTTAATTATTTAAAATATGATAAATTTTTATAATTTATAATTATTTTTAAAATATCATAAATTTTTTATATATAATTATTTTAAATTATTCTATATTTCGAACAATAACGAACCGAACACGAACAAACACATCATTGTTCGTGTTTGGTTCGTTTAACAAACCGAACGAAAAAAATTGTTCTTGTTCGTCTCGTTTGCTTATCGAACGAATCGAACAAGAACTTTTTGGCGAACCGAACATGAACTGTTCGCGAACAACGAGCTTTTTTGACAGCCCTAGTGACACCAATATTTTGTAAGTGTAAATTATCACATTTTGGGTAGGGCTGTCAAAATGGCTCGTTGTTCACGAACAGCTCGTGTTCGGCTCGTTAAAAAACTCGTGTTCAGCTCGTTCGCTAAGTTAATGAGCCAAACACGAACAAAGATTTGTTCATTCATGTTGTATATATATATATATATATATATATATATATATATATATATATATATATATATATATTGATGAGTTGTATTTTTAAAAAGTTTAATTGACTACAAGGCTACAAAGATTTATAATCAATTAAAAGTATTAATTAAGAAAATAGAATAAAAATAGTTAAATTAGATTCAAATGATATATTAATATAAACAATAATTTTTAAATATTGCCGCAACGCCTAACATTTTATGGCTACGTGATTAGGTTTTCAAAACGATTCTTTGTTTGAACAGCTGGTATTCGGCTCGCTAAGCAAACGCGCTGAACATGAACACACTTTTTGAGCTCGAAATATAAATGAGCCGAACACGAGCGAGTCGTTCACAGCCCTGATTTTGGGTGTTAGATGTGTAATTACATAAGAATTGTGGTATGCAAATAAATCTCCGTTATTTTTATCATTTATCAACTGTGTAAATGTGTAAAAATGCATATGAACTTGATGTGCCTATTTACATTTTTTATGCAAATAATAATAATTTAGATGTAAATTCATTTCATATTTTTATATATGTTTTCATTAATCCCGTTATTGAAAATAATAATCTACGAAAATTACATGTCATAATATTTGGGTGCTGGATGTCAAAAATGTGGATCATACATTAAAAAATAAAAGGGACAATTACACAAGTAATACATTAATTTTTGCTCTTTTGCATTTGATTTTTAAATTCTAATCTTGATACACCATCAATAAATTTCATCATTTGACATAAATCTCGAGACATGACATAAATATTGACATAATCTTTTGAGCAAGAAATGTTCAAATTTCGGCTAAGAGGCATCTCGAGTTCCGATTTCAACAATCTTATAGTCAAACGGACCGATTCGATCAGATGGACCAAATGGTACCAAAATTGGTCCAATCCGAGTCAAATCAAGCTCATATTAAGCTATTAAACCACATTTAGAAGCTTTTTGAGAATGTTTTAAAAATCAAACTAATGTCAAATCTGGCAAGTTCATAGTTGTCTCGACAAGCTAAATTGAATGAGCCCAATATCGCTCAATTCAGACACCGTTAAGACATTCAACTGTTCATCAAACACCGTATGATATAGAGAAGTCTTGTGAGCGTGTGCGCGAACACACACACGCGCGCGTGCGCGCCTGTACATGTCATTTTTTATGCATAAAAAATTGTAATTTAATTTTTAAAAGTTAAGATTGTGATATTTTTGATTTGATATGGAAGATTTAAGTGGTATAAATATAAACACCGTAGTTTTGGTGTTTTATATATGTAAATACATAGGAGTTGAGTGGTATGGATGTAAATGGCCCTTTTTAATCATTCAGTATTAACCAGATCTCTTTTTAATATGCTTTTTTATTGGGATAAAAGAAACTTCTACTTTATAGTGATAGGGAATTTGATGTTACGACTTGGTATCATTCGTAATTTTCATTGTCATTTAAAAAATATAAAAATCATTTAAAAATGGACGGAAAGCAAATTTAAAGGAACATTTCTGAGGTTAGAAAATGGTTATAATCTGAAATGTCCAACAAAGAAAGTAAGAACAAATAAATGGTTAAGCTTACCCTATTCTCAACAACAAACAACATCAGCTTCCACATTCAGGGCACTTGTTTTCTTAGATATCTATCAAATGGTGAAAACCAATTCAGATAATATCATTTTCATAATTTTTAAAGAGCAATCAATAGGAAAATACTTCCATATAAATGAAGTGATTGAGCACATGATTACTCGATAGGTATCCATGCCAGTATACTTGCAAGACTGGCTAGCAAATGTAGCCAACCTCAAGAGTCAAGATGGAGAGAAATATGGAGGCATGAAAAGAAGTTAATAAGGTTGTCAAAACTATCATGGGAGGATTGGCATAGTTATCTTTCTTCTTGCTCGAGAAGAGGCATCAAAAGATAATCAAGTATCTGTTATGATTTTGATTGTGAAGTAATATACTATAAATGCATCAAGATTCTCTTATCATCTTAAATTGGAGTAGAGATTACTTCAACTAACAATACAAATTTTATGATCGATAGTTAGAGTTATGTGGAGATATTATCACTATATGCCTTCTTAAAATCTTGAGCAGAATAATGATAAGTTTCATTCTTATCCTCGTGATATTCATAGTTTTGGAGACTAACCTACTTAGGACTCTTTCCATAATAAACTTTCTCAAGGAACCATTTCTAGAATCAACCCTTATGATTTTGTTCATAGTGGTTGAAGATGGGCCTATCTATGATGCAATAGACAATTATCCATTACTTCCATCCCCACATAAATTATATATATTCTCCATTCGAAAGTCTCTATACTATAAGTTTACGTTCAATTAAGTCGTTTAGGTTAAAGCCAAGGAAATCAAGTGAATTTGTCAAAAACTAAGATACATGACTTCCCAAGTCACTCTTAAATAGTTGTTCTTTAATTTGATAATTTTGCACTGACAACTATTATCATGCCACTAGACTACAATCATAGCCACTGATCGACCATCTAGTCTAGCCATATTCCAATCAAATTAATCAATTCAGCTCAGAAACATGATTATGTAATTAATATTCATCAATTGAGGGTAGAATACGGTGCATTATTGTTGCCACAAATGAAAAATACTATGAGATAAAACAAAATAGAGATCATATCACCCTCCTTGAAATGTATAAATATAATTTAGTTCTTCTATTTTACATTTTAAGTCGACGACACATAAGAATCATAAATGTATCTTCTAACACCCTAGATATATGCATATCTATGCATCCTAATTTTGTCATCTATCAAGGTCTATTGGCATCCAATTCTAAATTATATGTTGATTTGCATCTTTCGACCACCAAAAATCACCAAAACTAAATGTTTGCCAATAACACACATCCAAGGTTGTTTTTAATTAATATTCAAAGTTCAACATTCGCCTGCTGCATCACTAATTCCTTACAATTATAAGGGAAAAAATCGAGTTAGCCATCTCTTGGTGGCTAGTCACAACATATCCTACCAACACACTGTTAATATGCCTAGACATTGATGTACAATCTTCGATAATTGGTCCTCATCCATTCATCAGCATAAAACATTTCGTAACTAATGTTGACGTATGAATTTTCATTTGAATTACATTTGTTAATTTCCTACATCAAACATTAATCACTATTTCTTATTAAAATTTTCTACTAACATTTATTCTCTTTTGCTTTAATCACGTCTTATAATTATTTGAGAAGATACTCTCCAATATAATTTTTATATTGCATCCTCATTTCTCGCCTTCTTCAACTACAATGAAAGACAAATCATTATTGATATGCCACCAACAAAATTTCATTATTCGGCATGAATCTCGAGGCAATATTATAAGAAAAATGTTTAAATCTTCATAAAAAGTCATTTAGAGCTCCGATTTTAGCAAACTTATAGTCAAAATGACCAGCTCAATGAGAGGAATCTGATGACATCAAAGTTAGTCCAATCTGAGTCAAATCAAACCCGGATCGAGTCATGTAACCACTTTTGAAAGATTTTTGGACATATTTAGAAGGTCAAACAGATGCCGCACTAGCAAGTCTATACTCGAATCGAGCATCTCGACAAGACGAATCCAATGAGGCAAAAATTACTCAATTCTGGCATTGTTAAGGCTATCAAATGCCTCTTAAAAATCGTCTGATCAAGGGAAGCCCTCTGGACTGTCCGATCAAAATGACTGCATTAATTGCGCCCAAAATCTTATAAATAGACCTCCACCCCTCACATGAAGGGGGGGGGGAGCCTCGAGAGAACCAGAAGCCTTGAGGAGAAGCTGCAGCTCAGACTCCCGACCGTCGTCGACAACCGCCAACCGTCAAGACCATCGCCGACCGCCGACCGTCATCGACTACCGTCGTCCTTCGTCGACCAGTGCTTATCATCGTCGACCAACGCTAACCATCACCGTCAAACACCACCAACTAGACGCTGTCAATCAACACTGTAATATGAAGAATATAATTACTATTTCTCTTCTGTGGGACAAGGGATTTCTGTAAGCAACAATCAATAGTGGATTTTCACAACTGGGCCAGTCCCCGTGATTTTTCTTTTTACGTGTTTCCACGTAAAAACTTCTAGGGTCATCACCGCTTATTTTTTTTTATCTGTGTGTGTACTGAATTCTCGTACAACGCTAAGACGATAATCAGCTACTCTACCGCCATGAATTATCTACGATAATCAGTTACTCTACCGCCGCGAATTTTCTAGCACGCATCAATTATAATTTTAGATTAACATTTGTGGATCTATTAGGATTGGATAGGCCCTGAGATTTTTTCTCTCTATGTTTTTAAGATTAAAAATATTTCATGCAATTTCTTTATTTCTATCCTTATATCTGAAATATTCATGAAAATTAGAACAACTCTCAATTTCTATTATCTCAAATTTCTACCACAAAACAATTACAAAACTTAAAATTTCCCTAGATTTAATAAAAATTAAATTAAATTGAAATAAAAGAAAAAAAAAATAGAAAGAGTAATTTAAATGTTTGATTTAAAATAATAATAAAAATATAAAAATATCTACCCAGACATTTTCTTTTGAGTCAACTATCAAAATAGTTACCAATTATTTACATGAATTTGTTCTAGCCTATAGTATATAAAATTATCAAAATAGTCCCCAGACTTTTTAAATTGGTGCTGAAATAATGTCACGAATAACTATTAGAACTCACTTCTAAATATTCGGAAACTAATTTGACACTTATTTTCTTTTTATGCTGCCAACTTGCCATCAAACTCCAATGACCTAATGCTAACCACCCTCTTTTGCTCCAATGGGCTTACAAGTGAATTTCATAATCTCTAACAATCATTTTTTTAACCTCTTTCAGTAGTCACCACCAATAAATAATTACAGGCAATTGTTGGATACCGTTTAATTTATCTTAGTTTCACAGGCCATTATATCTCATTATCTTACACGAACTTTTTCAAAATTTAAAAGAAAATCTCAAATTTTCAAGGAAAAATATTACATCCGGAGTCCGGATGTGTGGACAACGGCCCGGATGCAGTGAGGAGGGCGGAGGTCTGACTCCCACCCCCACTGCATCCGGGCCGTTGTCCGCACATCCGGACATCCGGATCTAATATTTTTTCAAATTTCAATACCTTAAAAAAATAATAAGTGTTCTTTTATTAAACATTCCTTAATTTCCATCAAGAGGACAAAGGTAAAGTCAACTTATTCAACCCCACTCATCTCGCCACTAAGAATATAGCTATATTTCACAATATTTGAAAGTAGTCTTACTTCAACTACCACAACAATGGGTGGTAATTCTCCAAATTCAACTAATGGCCTCTCTCCTTATAGATTGGTGCTTTGGTGGAATGCTGATATATTGACCAACTGTGCTGTTAAACGAGGTAATATAATGACATGAGTTGGCACTTCACTTTCATATCACCGCTTGATTAGTTAATAAATTTCTTAAGGATAACCACCTAATTAATAATAATCCACTTGCATTTTTATAAACAATTAAACAAGTTAATCAATGAATGACCATCACACCTCATGCCACTGGCGCAGCCCTCTTTAGTCAAATTTAATTTTGTTCGTAGACGACATCCGAATCTTGTTAGTACGACTTCTATGAAAATACATAAAACGAGATAAAAAAATTAAAATCCTATGATTTTTTTAAAGTAAATTCAACCAATCATAAAAATAAATACATATATCCAATTGTTCTTGCTTTTCTTCTCATAATCAGACTTTTTTACGATGGCGAACTTAAGATATTGTTTTGTTATGCTACGAGCGTCATCTTCATCGCCATTGATCAGATTCGCTAAATTCTATTTAAAGTAAGGGTCTGCTGCAGAGCAATTGCGAACTATTCGAACTTTATTCGGATAGTACTGTTTATTCTGATAATCTGTTGATAAGCAGCTGATTCGAATAAGTTGTCTGTCTGTTTGGTTTAAGCGTTTGGAAAAGATCTGATTTGCAGTTGTTTATGTATAAATTACTCTTATGCCCCTGAAATGAATAAGCTGTTGAGTTGTTTGGTTTCTGTGGTTTAAAAACAGCTTATATGCAGCTGTTTGTAGAAAAATAACAATTTTGCTCCTCTTTATTAAAAAAATTTTATTAAAATATAAAATCTTATTTGAAATTTAACAATAAATATTTTTAAATATAAAAAACAAACATAGAGTTCTCATTTAAGCGTGAGTATCAAAAAAAGAGAAAAAATAGAAAAATTCGAGAATAAGAGGAAAAAAGTGCAACAGTAAAGGGAAATAGATTTTGCCTAGGAACCGAATAATAATTCTCAAGTTTTTGTCAAGTTTTAAAAGCTCATCCCCATATTCATATTTTAAAAGCTCATCCTCATCCAATAAAAAGAAATGGAGAACTTATATAAAAATGAGCAATGAATTGAGATAATGAATGGACTGCATAACAATTTTAATCATAGAATTGAGAGAATGAATGGACTGCAGAATAATTTTTTTCCAAAAATCAATAAATTGTTAGAATAAATAAGGTGGGAGAAAGCTTGATTCCCTGAGGCATCTCAAAACATTTCTAACTTTCAACACAAGTTCAACAAAACATTTCTTCACGAACAACTTCTAAAAAAAACTATTTATCTAAATTAAAACTACAAAACAGCTAATAATAGCTAAAACAAAGAAAATTAACATATTAGAATCCATATATTAGTCAATGCAAAGCATAAACATTTATAAACAAAATGAAGCTTGCAGAAAGAACCTTCACAGCAGAGAGTACAGGACTGGGATCAACACCAACACTTCCAAGAGCCTCTTTTGCTTGCTTGGAAGCAACAGAAACAATAGGAGTTGTTCAAGTTCACTGGCAGCATGTTCATGATTTGCAAAAGAGGGCGCCTTCTCACTATCGAAATGATAACAACATCAATAAATAGTTTTTAAACAGTCAACTAATGAAGCAACCAGATAATAGTTTAGAAATTTATGAAAGAGAATTGAGAGCTACATTACCTTGGTAAGAGAAGAAACGATGTCTTGTTTAGGCAAGGCGAAGGCCTTGGCTTCAATGGAGGTATGGGGCTGGGACAAGAGGACCAGAAGACAGAGCGCAGCAGGCGATGGAGAGATCGAAAATGGAGAGGTGCGAGGTTTGGGCTTGAGAGAAGATTTGGGAAGACACGGGTGTCTGCTTACGGAACGCATGGCCATCTTGAGCCCGTCGAGAACGCTTCGATCGCCTTTCTTCTTTGCAGGAGGGTGAGGGCGAGGGCGAGCAGTGCAAGAAAGGAATAGGAGAAAGGATAATTTTTCTTACCTAATTTCTCAACGGTCGCGAGGAAGAAGGCAAGTGCGAGGGGTACCGGAGAGGGCACTGTTGACCTCATTTTTATAATGAGTCAATACCTTTGACCTAAAAAGTCAACTTTGATCAAAATGGTCAAACCAGACCCGATGACCAACCTTGTTGACCCCATAGGTCACCTTTTTGACCTAAAAGTCAACTTTGGTCAAAATGGTCAAACCGGACCCAATGACCGATCTGTTGACCCCATAGGTCACACTTTTGACTAAAAAGTCAACTTTGGTCAAAATGGTCAAACTGGACCCAATGACCAACCCTGTTGACCCCATAGGTTACCCTTTTGACCTAAAAAGTCAACTTTGGTCAAAATGGTCAAACCAGACCCAATGACCAACCCTGTTGACCCCATAGGTCACCATTTTGACCTAAAAAGTCAACTTTGGTCAAAATGGTCAAACTAGACCCAATGACCAACCCTGTTGACCCCATAGGTCACCCTTTTGACCTAAAAAGTCAACTTTGGTCAAAATGGTCAAACCAGACCCAATGACCAACCCTGTTGACCCCATAGAACACCCTTTTGACTTAAAAAGTCAACTTTGGTCAAAATGACCAAACTAGACCCAATGACCAAACATGTTGACCCCATAGGTCAACCCTTTAACCCAATGACATGTTTAAAACCCCACAATGATAAAATCACAAATATTGTGATCAAATCAACCATGACAAAGTTAAAAAAGGTCACATTGGACATCTTGAAATTAAATTGATCAATTTAGGTGACTTAGGTCAACCTAATCAAAATTAGTCAACACTTATCTATTTTAATCAAAATAGGTAAAAAATGAAATAAAAACAACAAAATTAATCAAATAATTAATTTCAAAATTATTTTGATTAATTAAATTAATTAATGATTTAATTTTCAGTATTTTAATTAAATGACATAATTAATTAAAATCATAAAATGACAAAATTAAATAAAAATGATAAAATTAATCAATTAATTAATTTGAAATTATTTTCAATTAATAAATTGATTAATGAAATAATTTCCAACAATTTTTAATAACATAATTAATTAAAATGAAAATGACACTTGACTTTCCCATAATTAATTCAAGTTAAAACTAAATTAAACCCATCATAAGACATAATTAACACATGACAAAACTTAGCTTAAATTATGGCTAACCATGGATTAACTCCCATCATGGTGAATAAAATGAGGTGGCTCTTTCTCCTTCATTCTAAGCCATCACTCACCTCTACTCAACAATGAGGTGGCCGGCCAACACTAAGGCATATTTCCCACCTCCTAAACTAACCGATAGGAAGGGAACAAAGCTTAAACTCCACTCCTCACCATGGTTAAATGAATTCATGAGGGGGAAACATATGTGTCACCATTTGCCAAAGCTAATGGGTGACTTGTAAGCTCATGAGGAAGAGAAATTACAGCTCATTTCAAAGAGCTAAACCACCTCATGCATGATCCAATGGAAAGGAACCAAAACAATGAGCTCATGATGGAGAACTTTGGAGAGACAACCATAGTTGTCCCCTCAACCGAAATTTTATCTTCAATTCATTAATAGAGAAGATAACAACTCCCCTAGTACAACCTAAGCCAAGCCATGGCCTCCCCATGGCTATAAATAAAGCCATACCGGAGCCTTACTAAGAAGAAGAAAAAACTTTAGTGAGACCTATAGGTAGCTCAAATCTTCTGGCTCCTAACACAAAAACTCTTCCCAAGAGTCTTAGCAATCCATTTTGATCAAACCCAAGCCATAGATTGAGCCCAATCGAGCCAATTTGATCAAAATTCAAAACGACTCAAACCAGCCACCTTCTTAAAATTCTCCTCCGAGGCTGACTTTTGAACCAAATTGGTGCGAGCAACAATCTTCCTCTGGAGTCTTAGAAGACAACTACAAGGTACGATCGAAGCTTGATTTACTTGTGACAAAGGTATGAAATTATTTCTCTAAAAATAATTCATATTTTTGAAATATCATGTGTTATACTAGCCCAGAAATGTTGCATCACCATATGGATATATTCTACATGTTTAGATGATTCCATAGGTTCAAAAATCACTCAATTTCATCAAGAAATGAGTGAGATATTAACATTTGAAGTTTAACGGTTATGAATTTTTCTGGAATTAAAATGGATTTATCAACGCCTCCGTTCCCGTGTTTTGGAACGGACGGCGCTGATCAAACCGCGCGGTGTCCGCTGTTCAGCCTCCCGCAGCGGATTTTCCCGCTCTTCGACAGATCTGAGGACACGTGTCGGCGTGGGATCACTTTGGCGGCGGGAAATTGGTTAAAAATCTGTTTTAACCTTAAAACAATAAAAAATTCATAACTTTTTAAATATAAATCACAAAAATATAACAAAAATACCTTTGGAAAGAGCAAAATGAGAAGAAAATTATGATATAAAAATCATAATTTTATTCCCATTATTTAATTTTTAAATAATTAAATACTCTCTTGAGTATTTTAATTATTAAAAATTATTTATAAATCAAAAAAATATGAAACTTTGAGGCATTTATCTTTATGCTCTTAGGAATGTTTCATGACTTTTCCAAGGACAGAAAACATGTCTAGGACACTTTTTTTCTAATTTTCAAGTCATTTTGTAATTATTTCAAATAAATAATTATAAAAAAATGAAAATTAAGAAAAATAAAATAAAAATGGTTAGAAATGTTAGGGCAACAGAGAATAACCCTAAGAAAATCACTTCTATGTAATAAAAATAATTTTGAATAATATGTTAAAATTTAGGAGTAAAATTCTTTATTAATTAAATAATTTTATTCCTAAAAATCACCTTTTCATAAACTTAGCTTATTTCCTTCAAAAACCTAAGTTTGAAATGAATCTAGTCTATGTTAGGCTAATGACAAATAATCAATTAAGTCTAAAATGACAAAGTTAGACTTAATTAGGTTTAAAACATCATTTAAATCTATTAAACCTTAAGCTTAATTAATTGAGTCTAAAATGACAAAATTAGACTTAATTAGGTTTAAAACATCATTTAAACCTATTAAACCTTAAGCTTAATCAATTGAGTCTAAAATGACAAAATTAGATTTAATTAGGTTTAAAACGTCATTTAAACCTATTAAACCTTAAGCTTAATCAATTAAGTCTAAAATGACAAAATTAGACTTAATTAGGTTTAAAACGTCATTTAAACCTATTAAACCTTAAGCTTAATCAATTAAGTCTAAAATGATAAAATTAGACTTAATTAGATTTAAAACATCATTTAAACCTATTAAACCTTAAGCTTAATCAATTAAGTCTAAAATGACAAAATTAGACTTAATTAGATTTAAAACATCATTTAAACCTATTTAATTAAGTCTAAAATGACAAAATTAGACTTAATTAGGTTTAAAACATCATTTAAACCTATTAAACCTTAAGCTTAATCAATTAAGTCTAAAATGACAAAATTATACTTAATTAGATTTAAAACATCATTTAAACCTATTTAATCAAGTCTAAAATGACAAACTTAGACTTAATTAGGTTCAAAACGTCATTTAAACCTATTTAACTAAATTTAAACCTTAAGCTTAATTAATTAAGTCTAAAATGACAAAATTAGACTTAATTAGGTTTAAAACATCTTTTAAACTTATTAAATTAAAGTTAAACCTTTATTACATTAAATGTAATCAAACATAAACCCTAATTAGGTCTAACCCATTAGACCTAATTAAACTATCAAGTCTTAACTAAATTAGACTTAACCAAACCTAAACCCTAATTATGTCTAACCCATTAGACCTAATTAATCAATTAAACCTTACCTAGATTAGGTTTAATTAACCTTAAACAATTAGACTTAACCCATATTAAGTCCAATTAATCAATTAACCTTAAACAGTTAGACTTAACCCATATTAAGTCTAATTAAATCAATTAAACCTTACCTAAATTAGGTTTAATTAACCTTAAACAAATTAGACTTAACCCATATTAAGTCTAATTAATCAATTAAACCTTACCTAAATTAGGTTTAATTAACCTTAAACAATTAGACTTAACGCATATTAAGTTCAATTAATCAATTAACCTTAAACAATTAGACTTAACCCATATTAAGTCTAATTAAATCAATTAAACATTACCTAAATTAAGTTTAATTAACCTTAAACAATTAGACTTAACCCATATTAAGTCTAATTAATCAATTAACCTTAAACAATTAGACTTAACCCATATTAAGTCTAATTAAATCAATTAAACATTACCTAAATTAGGTTTAATTAACCTTAAAAAATTAGACTTAACCCATAATAAGTCTAATTAAATCAATTAAACCTTACCTAAATTAGGTTTAATTAACCTTAAACAAATTAGACTTAACCCATATTAAGTCTAATTAATCAATTAAACATTACACTAAATTAGGTTTAATTAACCTTAAACAATTAGACTTAACCCATATTAAGTCTAATTAAATCAATTAAACCTTACCTAAATTAGGTTTAATTAACCTTAAACAATTAGACTTAACCCTTACTAAGTCTAATTAAATCAATTAAACCTTACCTAAATTAGGTTTAATTAACCTTAAACAATTAGACTTAACTCATAATAAGTCTAATTAAATCAATTAAACCTTACCTAAATTAGGTTTAATTAACCTTAAACAAATTAGACTTAACCCATATTAAGTCTAATTAATCAATTAAACCTTACATAAATTAGGTTTAATTAACCTTAAACAATTAGACTTAACCCATATTAAGTTTAATTAATCAATTAAACCTTGCCTAAATTAGGTTTAATTAAACGTAAACAAGTCTAATTAAGTCATTAAACCTTACCTAAATTATGTTTAATTAACCTTAAACAATCAAACTTAACCCATATTAAATCTAATATAACCTGAATACAACCTAACTTGAACTCAAGTTAACCTAAACCTTAGGTTCAACTTACATTGAATCTAACATAACCTAAACCTAACTTAAGTCTAACCTACATTAGACTTAAGTCGAACCAAACTTAGAGTTCAACCCGACATGAACCTAAGTGAAACCTAAACTTAACTTAAGTCTGACCTACATTAGACTTAAGTCAAACCAAACTTAGGTTCAACCCGACATGAACCTAAGTCAAACCTAAACTTAACTTAAGTCTGACCTACATTAGACTTAAGTCAAACCAAACTTAGCTTCAACCTGACATGAATCTAAGTCAAACCTAAACCTGAACTTAAGTCTAACCCATATCAGACTTAAGTCAAAATCAAACTTAGGTTCAACCCGACATGAACCTAAATCAAACCTAAACTTAACTTAAGTCTCACCTACATTAGACTTAAGTCAAACCAAACTTAGGTTCAACCTGACATGAATCTAAGTCAAACTTAAACCTGAACTTAAGTCTAACCCATATCAAACTTAAGTCAAAATCAAACTTAGGATCAACCCGACATGAACCTAAGTCTAACCCAAACTTAATCTTAACTCAAGACTCAACCCATATTGAACTCAAACCAACTTTAAGTATAGGTTCAACTTAACTTGAACTTAACTTAAGTCAAACCTTAACTTAGAACCAAATCATATTGAATTTTTAGCTTAACTTAATTCAAACCTAAATTCAACATAAAATTTTAATTAAGTCTAAAATATTAGACTTAATTAAATCATCAAACCATTAACTAATTGAGATTTAAATCAACAAACCTTGATTAAGTCTAATTCATTAATATCTCGATAAACTACGGCTAAATAGACTTAATTAAAACTTAAAGTCTTACTAAAAAGGACTTAGATGGTCGATGAATTCTAATTAAGTCTAATTTATTAGACTTGACTAGTCTTTTAAGTCCTATTTAAACAAGGCTTAAAACTTAATTAAGTCTATTCTAAACTAACCTTTTAACTTAAAGTTCGGACGGACATGAACTCAAGTTAATTAGATTCAATCAACATTGAATTTAATTTAGGTTCAACTAGACATGAACCCAAGTTAGTTCGATCAATATTGAATCTAACTTCCAACCTTTAACTTAAGTTCGAGACAGATATGAACTCAAGTTAATCTAACCCAACTTTCAACTCGAATTTAAACAGACATGAATTCAAAATTTAAGTTTAAACTTAAATCAAGACATAAATTCAACATTTCAAACCAAAATCGACATAAATTCGATATTTAAATAAAAATTCAACATAATCAACATAAATTCGATATTTTAAACAAAATTTGACTTAATCGACATTTCAAACATAAATCAACATAACCGACATAAAATTGACATTTCAAATATAAATTTGACAAATATCGATATTAAATGAAATTAATCCGATATTTCGACAAAATTAAATATTAATCTATATAATTTGACATAAACCGACATTCAGGACATGTTAAATCAAAACATCCTACAAAATTCTAAGGCAATGAACATGACATTATTTTCTGATAAACTTTTCTTTGTAGGGTGAAGACAAAAAGTTTCGTTTAGATTTTCTTTACATGTTATAGGATGTCGTTAACTCGTTTCTAGTGACGACATTCTGACAAAAAAACAAAAAAACAAAAACAAAAACTTTAGTGATAATCACCAAAACAAAACAAAACAACGACATGGAAAACAAAAACAAAACTTTTAAGATAACGACATGAAAACAAAATCAAAACTTTAAAATAATAAATATGACATGACATTTAAGAGTGATAATGGGTACATCTCTCATTAAAAATAAAATTTTAGAAAACAAATGATTGACATTAATCAGAAGTTTTCTTGAACAATTAAAAATTGTTTAAAATGTAATTAACTATGAAGGCTCGCTTCATAGTGAGATCCAAAAGAACCCACAATGAAATCTCTGGTTTTCCATGATTTTCTTTATATGAAAATCTAGTGATATATTATTCTAGGATATTCTTTTATAAGGATTGTCATAAACATCCTTTTCTACTATTAGCCCTAAATTCCTCAAATCTTTCATGGGATTTATAGGAATAAAATTAGACTAATATTAGATAGCGACTCCTCAATATCGACATTCCACATCAATTTCTTCCGTTGTCACCAGGCACGAGACGTCTTTTTCACCCTAACGCACGAACTAAACGCAGGACGCGAAGGGAGCTCCGCTTATACGAGTTCGCATGTTTCTTCTGATAGCGCGTATTAGCGGTAGCTGAACGTTCGTGCGAACGTGTTATCCAAACACCATTGCCACGTTCTCAAACGCCACCGCTCCTAATAAGCGGCCCCAAACAGGCCCTAAATAAAGGTTGCAGCCCTGTGTTTATATATAGGGCCGTCAAAAATGATTCGTTGTTTACGAACAGCTCGTGTTCGACTCGTTAGGAAGCTCGTATTTGATTCGTTCGCTAAGTTAACAAGTTGAATATGAACATGTTTTTTATGCTCAATTTATAAACGAGCCGAACACGAATAAAAATTTGTTCATATATATTCGGTTCAAAATACTACTCATTAATATATATATATATATATATATATATATATATATATATATATATATATATATATATATATTTATGAGTAGTATTTAAAAAAAATAATCGACGGCAAGGCTACAAAATTTATAATCAATTAAAATGATTAAATAGAAAAAAAATAAAAATAAATTATATTATATTTATATAATATTTTAATATAAACAATAAGAGTTAAATCTTGCCCCAACCCTTAACAACCTACGGTTGCGTGATTAAGATTGTAAAAATAATTATTTGTTCACGAACAACCCGTGTTCGGCTCGCTAACCAAACGAGTCAAACACGAGCACAATACTTTATGTTCGAAATATAAATGAGTCAAACACAAACACTAATATTTTTTAACGAACCGAAACCCCATTTATATGCCAATTTCTTACTTAAATTTTGAGTAAGCGGGACCTATCTTTATGAGAAAAATTATATTAAGAAAAAATATATAAATTATAAAATATGACATGATGATAGCCAGCTGAAAAATGGAAATGTATTAATTATATTCATTAAAATACATAATATATGCATTAAACCTTGTTAAATGGGAGAAGAACTTCAATGCATGACATCAGTTTGCCTACTTCATATGACTTAACGTGTTGGAAAAATTAGTGATATGGGTGACGCGTGAGACTGACCTAGTCTCCTAATCAGCTTAGTTGACTTGAGCATGACTCAAGTGCTGTGAGATGCACGTGATTTGTATTTATCACATTATTTTGTATTATTATATATCAATACTATAGGGAGAAGAACTGTACCAATATATTCGCTATCTTTATTTATTTGATTTAGCACTAATTATTGTTGGTAGTAAGAAAGTTTGTATTTTACTTTCTATGAGTATTCTTCTGTTAATTACATAGAATGACATGGTGTTGTATCGTGAACTTACAATTTTTAAAGCATTTATATTAGAAGTGTAATGATTTTTTTTAGTTCATCTCAGTCAAAATTAGTTCTAAAAAATTTGAGTCTAATATTGTTTTTTAATATTATTGTAAATCAAAAAGGTGGATGCACTGATCTTAAAGAGATAACGATCTAGAAGAGGAGTAGGCGGAGGGTGTTCAACCGCCAAGAGATTGAGTGCCCTACCTGACCGAATGAGCAAAGTCATTTGAGCCAAGCAAACTAGGACAAAACCGACCGAGTGAAAAGGAAGATAAGAAGACAATTAGATTATCCAAGCGCCAGCCATCTGACCAAAAATGAGACAAAAGAGTTTTCGAGCCAACCACTGTAAGAATTATAGCTCGATGATATAGTCTATCTCCCATTAGAGCTGATTTGAATGAAGATTTAGTTCCATAAAGCATCTATGACCAACCCGTGGAGTCTCCAAAGACACCTCACTAGGTATCGAAGACAGACAACTAGGTTGAATCAGCTGATCAAACTATACCAACCAAGCTCAGTCGACCGAGTTCACCCGATGACCCAAATTCAACTAAGCTTAGCCGGCTGAGCCAGAAGGCAGCGGGATAATAAGCTTACACATATAAAATACCAGAAATACTCTAGTACAGACCCTTTTCAAACGGGAGTAAAAGTCTATCACAATTATATTATCTTCTCTATAAATAAAAAAAATCATTTTATCAAGATGACATAATTTATCATTATTCATCTCTCTCTCTCTCTCTCTCTCTCTCTCTCTCTCTCTCTCTCTCTCATTTACACTCTATATTTGGGTGTGATTCATGGACAATCTCGGATTCAACATCGATCCTGAAAGATGAGTTGAGTGTGGATCATACCACCAACAAGAAGAGGACGCATGTATGTATTTATGTATAGATATATATTTGTATGTATGTATGTATATATGCATGTATATATGTATGTATGTGCTTGTGTGTGTGTGTCGAGATATATATATATATATATATATATATATATATATATATATATATATATATATATATATATATATATATATCGTTTGTGCATAATGGATTGAGTCCAATTGTCATACACCTAAAGTCTGGTTGTCAGCAGATTGTACTCGCCAACCACGTTCCTCGAAGTTATAGCTATGAGGCTTGCCTGTCATGAGGACTTGGTGAGCTTATCCACCAAGCTCGTCGACATTCATGAGAGCTCCTCAGCTTGGGCTCGCCACACTTAACGAGTTCGTCCAATGAAATTGCCTCGAGCTACACTGATAAGTTTGTTAAATGATCCTTCAAAGTTATCTGTATGGCAAGAGGAAACAAACTCCAACCCATCATTGTCCATGCCCATTTACGAGCCGTCTAACAAGCTATTAGGGAAGCCTAAACATTAGATGGACCTATGGGCATAATGGATCGAGTCTAATTATCACGCACCTAAAGTCTGGCTACAAGCATATTGTACTCGCGAACCACATCCAACAAAGTTTTAGTTATAGGGCTTGCCTCTCATAAGGACTGGGGCGCTTCTTCAATAAACTCGTTGGTATTCAATACTTATCGAGTTCTTTTACTAAGCTTGCATGCATTCATCCAGCTACACCGACCTATGAATTCAATGAAGGATCCTTAAAGGTTACTTGCATGGCAGAAGTAGTAAACTCCAACACATCAAAGTCCATGCCCATTTATAAGCTGCCTAACATCCATGCCCATTTATAAGCCGCCTAACACCGATGGTGATGTACGATAAATCTCAACAGACCTTGTATAATACGAATTACAATTTATTATTTTACTTTTTTTTTCTTTCTTTTTTTTATAGTGCTATAAGGGCAAGAATGTTGAGAGTTATTTAGAAAAAAGGAAGGGCAAATGATGGAGGATCCGTAGGAGTGTAACGCGCATAACCTGAAATCCTCTCTCATTTCAACCTTTTCACTTAGACTCACAAGATCTCTCTCGAATCAAACTACACCAGTCCCTACACCCTGAAAGATCCAACTATATATATATATATATATATATATATATATATATATATATATATATATATACTAGCTCCCTACGTGTTAAATAAAACATAAAATACAAAAGTGGGAGAGAGTTCCTATCAAAACCCACCCGTACAACGCACGCAAAAAAGAGGAATCTAAGGACCTCTCTCCAAAAAAAATTAAAACTACAACTCACACGACTCAGCACGACACACAGTCAGACAAAACAATCCCAAATAACTCAGAAGGAATATGAAAAGAAATAAAAGGAGCATGAAGAAACAGACCATACTTTGCAGTCCAGTGAGCCGCTTTATTACCGTCACGTTTGGTGTGCGTCCAGATAATAGATAAGTATTTTGTCAAATGAAAAATCCTCTTCATCAGCACATTTATACTCCAATGATGCAACACCTGCAAATTACAAGACTTCCACAAAATTAAAGAATCAGTTTCAACATTTAAATACTTCCAACCTCTATTAAGAGCTATCTGCAACCCAAGAACCACAGCTTCAGCTTCAGCCACAGAGGAAATCAGAATGGACTGAGAAGCATACCAACAAATAGGCAGCCCAAGTACATCCCTGAAAATACCCCCAATGCTAGCCCTATTCTGATTCTAGCAACCATCACAGTTAAGCTTAATAAAAGGCAAAATAGGCTTTTTCCATTGAACAGCAGATGTCAAAGTAATAGCAGGAACCGAGATATTCAAAACTTGCAAAGTTTTCCTTAATTTAACGAGAAAATTCGAACTTAAAGCCCATTTAAAACCTTTCATAAGGTAACTACAAATAAAGCAAACAGTATTCGAAACTTTAGGGAGCAAATTTTGGAATTTGAAATTATTCCTAGTGATCCAGATGAACCATAACACAGCCGCAGGAATCACAATAAAAGGCAAATTACCCAATTGTTTCCAGCTATCAAAAAGACTATCAATAGAGGCAAAATTAAAAGAAAGATAATTAAGCTGCAGTGTATTAAGAACCTGCTTCCAGACGACCACGGTAAAAGTGCGATTAAGAAATATATGCTCGAGACTCTCTTCCGATCGTTGCAAAGACAGCACTTAGAGGGAAATTTAATCCCTTTTAACTTCAAGATATTATCAATAGGAATGATCTTATGAAAAATTCTCCAAATAAAAAAAGAAATGGAAGGCTTAAGCCACTTATTCCAAAGCCACGTTAGATCCATACCATGATAGCACTGAAAAGAACGAGCAAAAGTCTTGAAGATAGACTCACCCAGTTTACCTTTGATATGAGGGACATCCTTCTTATTATTGGAAAGAGGAATATAAGAAATAAATTGAGCATCAAGCTCATGGGTGCAAGCAAGAAGCTTGGTAATGCACCAATTATTATCATTCCAGAAATCCCTAACTTTGAGACCAATATTCTGAGGACCACCTTACCAATCGGCTAAGACACCCTGGCCAGACCAATCTTCATACCAAAAGGAGCAATCTCCTTTACCAATATCCCAACAGATCAGCTCTTCAGTGAGCTTAGCCATTTTAAGCATGGCCTTCCAAATAAAAGAATCATTAGAAGCAGTTGTACATTGTAAAGGATGAAGAGTATTACAATATTTAGCACTAAGATAGGAAGCCCAAATAGAATTCCCCTTACGAAATATGTACCAAAACTTCATGTGATTGATTTTAATAGAATCAGAAAGACTTCTAAAACCAAGCCCACCATGACTAATAGGCTTACAGAGTTTATTCCAACTTCTCCAATGATAAGAAGAATGATCCTTGCTCTCCCAAAGGAACTTATTAAAAAGCTTCTCTAAACTCTGAATGATACTAACAGGCATATTCATAACTTGAAGAGAATAAAGCGGCAAAGAAGTAAGAATGCTCTTCAGGAGAGTAATACGCCCCCCAAACGAAAGAAAACTATTCTCCCAAGAAAACAATTTGCTCTTAATTTTATCATAAAGTCTAGCACAATGAGACTTTCTACTTTTACCCTTATCAAGGGTAAAACCTAAATAAGTCAAAGGCAAAGAAGCCTTCTCACAACCAGTATAAGACGAAATCCAATCCTTCTTATTCACATGAATTTTTTTTGCACATGAGAAGAAACATTTAGAAACATTAAAAGATAATCCATAATAAGTTTGGAATAAAGAAAGCTCCTTCCAAACCTTTTTAATAGACCTTTTATTAGTATTAGTAAAAATAATCAAATCATCGACAGAAACATAAATGAGAAATACTCATATGTCCTCTATTATGGTAATTTAAAGAAGTAAACTTGCCATATAAAGAATTAAGTCTTCTAGAAAGATAATCAAAAGCAATAATAAAAAGGTAGGGAGAGATAGGGTCACCTTGCTTAATACCTTTAGAAGCTTTAAAGAACCCATAGCTAGTACCATTAATAAGAATAGAGTAGAAATTGTTGTTAAGAATTCTATAGATAAGAGAGCAGAAATTCTCATTGAAACCAATAGCCTTCATAACATCCAGGATGAATTCCCAACGAATAGAGTCAAAAGCCTTCTTAATATCCATTTTAAAAAGGATATTACCATCTCTATTGCAAGAGTCAATGTCCAAGAGTAATTCTTGAACAAGAAGAGCATGATCACAAATATTTCTATCTTTTAAAAAAGCAGTTTGGTTAAGAGTAATAATATGATTAAGCACAGGCTGCATTCTCTTAACTGTAAGTTTAGAAATAACTTTAGAAATCACAGTATTTAAACTAATAGGTCTAAAGTCACTCCATTTAGAAGCATTTTTGATTTTAGGAATTAAAACAATATGAGAGGATTTGAAGTACCTAGGCAAATCTTGCCCAAGAAAGAACTCTTGAATAGCCTTAATAACATCCTCATTAATAACATTCCAACCTGTAGTGTAAAATTCCAGAGAAAAGCCATCAGGACCAACAGCCCTACCTTCCTCCATGTCATCAAGGATAGCTTTGATCTCTTCAGCTTGAGGAATAGCCGTAAGCAGATCATTATTAAAAGGTTTTATATCCTGATAAAGATCCTTATCAACAATACCAACATAAGGCTCATCACAATGAAACAAATTAGAGAAATAAGTAACAGCATTATTAGCAATAGCGGTAACATTGGTGAGTTTCTCACCAAACTCAGTAATAATAGTATTAATATAATTAAAATTCCTACGAGCTTTAATGCAAGCCAAAAAATACTTAGAATTACGATCACCATCTAAAAAATGCAGCTTAGCAGCTTTCTGAGCAAAAAAACATTCCTGCTTAGTAATAGCATCATTAAGTTTATGATGCTCTTGGACAAGAATATCCAAATCAATAATATTGTTAGCATAATCCATCTCCAAAGATTGAATAGTAGTCTCAATCGACTGAATATTCTTATGCACATTACCAAAATAATTCCAATTCCAATGCTTTAACTTAAAAGCAAAATTTTTTTGTAATTGCCAAAGACGATATCCCGCATTACCATTCACGGACGAGAGACCAATTATCTTGCAAAAAAGTAGTATAATCCTTATGAAGAGTCCACATCTTATAAAATCTAAAGTGGGAAGAATGATGGCCCGAGTTAGATAAAATACTTAAGACGATTGGAGCATGATCAGAAGCATTAATAGCAAGATGCTTAACACTATAATGGGAAAAAAGATTAAACCATTGGGGGTTAGCAACAAAACGGTCTAACCTTTCAAAAGTATTCCTCCGATACCAAGTAAAAGGATTCCCAGAAAAACCCATATCATATAAACCAAGCATTCAATAAAGCCTCATTGAAACCATCAATAAGAGATAAGGAAGGAGGAATACCACCTTGTTTCTCAACGAGGGAAGAAATCATATTAAAATCTCCACCCATGATCCAAGCTTCATTTCCTACATTAAGCATTTTAAAAAGATTCCATAGTTCCAACCTATCCTGCTTAAGACAGCTAGCATAAACTAAAGTAAAAAGAAAAGAAACATTTGCATAATTAATTTTAATATGCAAGAATTGTCTATGATTGATAAGTATATCAATATCTAAACAATCCTTCCAAAAGAACCATATCTTGTTATTGCAATTAACAAAAGAATTGAATTTACTAAAACATTTAAAGTATATATCATTATTAGTAATAGCAACTAAAGGCTCCAAGATACCAAAAAAGAGAAAACGATTAGAACGAATCAAATGATTAAGTCTATTGGTAGCATTAGCTTTAGCAATGCCCCTAATATTCCAAACCATAGATTTAAAATTCATTGGCTAAATCCCCTCCTTTGAGATCTTTAGCACCCATTTGATCCTTGTCGGAGAGCCTCACTTGGGATGGAAGAGCAACCGTATAAACAAAATCAGATTCACGATTAATTTTAATTTTTCTTTTCCTCGATGACCTTTGAACCAGCCATTCATCACTAGCTTTATCACAATCTATAGACTTGCTAGATGAATTATTAGCCAAAGAATCCATAGGCACAGTAAGCAAAGAATGGTTCACAGCATCCTGAATAAGATCAGAGCTAATAGTGGCAGAATTACCCAGAGAAACATCAGAAAGATTGACTGATCTATGTAACTGATTGGCAATAGGATCCTCATCGATCTCCTAAACTTTTGTGGATGTAAGTCTACATGATCTTCATAATGCAATAAATTTCATGATCTTCATAATGCAATAAATTTCATGATAAGTCCACAAAAGTTTAGGAAACGATCTGTAATTTACAAATTTTGCAAGGGGTATAAATTTCACTAGAAATTTATTATAAAAGTTAATATAAATTTTTAAATGATAGATTTGTCAATCACAATTTTGTTTTGCAACTTATGTGAGGTTTTAGTGATAGAATATCATCGCTTACCTCCGCTGCAATTTTGCCTTATAAAAAAAAATAATAATTGATTCGGCACCAATAAATTTTCATTGTCTATCACGAATTTCGAGGTGTGGTACGTATCTCGAGATTATATTTTGAGCAAGAAACGTTCAAATTTTGATTGACAATCATTCAGAGCTCTGATTTTAACAAACTTATAGTCAAACTTACTAGTTCGATGAGATGAACCTAATGACATCAAAGTTAAACAAATTCGAGTCAAATCAAGCCCTGATCAAGTCATTTAACCGCTTTTGGAAGATTTCCAGACACATTTAAAAGATCAAATGGATGTCAAATCTGGCAAGTTCATAATCGAATCGAGACCACCGCTGATCGTCGTCGATTACCGTAGACCACTACTGATCGCCATCGACCACAGCCAACCTCCGTCGACCACATCCGACTGTCGTCAACCATCGCCGATCATACGTCATTATTCAACGTGGTAACGTGGAAAATCTAGTAATCTTCTCGGTCCGCGGGACAAAAGCTCACCACTACGCTCAATGTGCCACATACGACCTATGTGATCGTCAGCTCATATGATTTTTGACTCCAGCCCCAAGTCTACAGACATCATCAATACTAGCCTCAACGACCTACATGGTCATCAGCTCATGCAACTCCCGACTCAGGCCCCAGCGGTTTACGGGCGTCATTAATACTTGCCAACTATGGCCTACGTGGTCCACAACTTTCTCGACTGCTTACTATGGCTTCTCTAACCAATCAACTCTTCTGAAGCAACATTGTACAACACTCAAAATAGACTCATACCTCCATAACAATCAGTAATGACTTTTACAACCTGATGTCGCCAAGAACTACAGTGAGATTATTGTTATACAACTTTGTACTTCATCTTCTCTAATTTAAGAGAATGATGAACATGTGTACTCATCATTCATAGTGGATTATTTCAACTGGCTAGGCCCCATGGTTTTCCCCCTTTCAAGTGTTTTCCAAATAAAAGTTGAAGTATCTCCTCCTGCTTACTTCTCTTCTTTTATTTGTGTGTGTTGAATTATCATGCAATGCTAAGACGATAATCCATTACTCTACCGCCACAAATTTTCTAGCACACATCAGTTTGGGGTTGTCTGTGGGAAAAGAAGCACCGTTTGATGTTGTCTTCAACTCTAAGACGTTGAACCCCTACTTCATTTCCCAATGATGTATATCATTCAACTAGCGATGAAATCTTCTTTGCATCTTGAGGATCATTCCTGGAGCATTCTTTGAAGTGGGGGGCAAACTCCACTGCAGTCTCGAATGGTCGTTCACATTAACATCCTGGGGACTGTGGTAGGTTTGTCATCCCATATTTAAATCATATTACTACTCTATAAGAATCATTTATGGACAGGGGGCAATCTTCACCACAAATAACGCTTCCTCAACGCCTCCTCATCGTACTGGAGTTCCAATTCAACTTAATCAGGAAGTTGATCTCTTCAAGGCCTAATACATGAGTTGTTTTATAAGTGAGCTTGGAAAAAAACACTCGCTGGAGGAACAAGAAGTTCAAAAGAAACAACTAACAAGTTGCCAAACATGATTCTTGAATATGATTGCAACCATATTTCTAATAAAACATACGATCTATTGCGATCCACACCCTAGTCTTGAGAAACACAGAGCATCTTTGATACCTCATTCTACACATAATCGATCCCAATGGGACTCAATTCAACCTCTTCCATTACAGACTACCGTCGTCAAGCAAAAGCTTCGACATACAGTCTCGGATAGGTCAAAAATCTTTGGTGGATTCCATTCGACCTCTTCCATTACAGGCTACAGTCGTTAAGCAAAAGCTTCGACATACAACCTTGGATAGGTCAACAATTCTTAGTGGATTTCCTTTCGCCTCTTCTAAAATAGGTTACGGTCGTCAAGCAAAAGTTTCCACTAACAACCTAGGATAGGTCAACCATCCTCAGTGGATTTCATATGAATCTGTTCATTGCGGGTTCATGCTGTCGAGCGTCTCCTACTATACAATTCAGAATTGGTCTTATATATTTAATGGAAATTTCTTTCAACCATGCCCCTGAAAGTTGAGTCGAGGGGACAAGACTTGATGGGAATGTACTATTTCATTTCAACCAACTATAAGACGTAAGCCCGAGAATGCACAACCTCGGAATGCACTAGCCTCAAAGGTACATGATTCTTCATTTTATAAACTGAGTGTGCCAACTTTAATTGCAGAATTGTGTATAGTTGAGAAGCCACAACAGCCTTAAAAGCAAAGAAATGTATTATCATCATATATGCCACATCAGATGATTAAAATGCTATAAAGACCAACATATACTTGTACAAGGACTACAACAAATCTGTTCAGCTTCGAGTAGAGTCGGCATCACCTCCCTAAAACCCGAGTACTTTTGATGGTCATCAAGTGATCTCCAGATAACACGACCACATAAGAAAGAAAATCTTCCCTTTAAAGCGATGCGGGAAAGCTACAACATTTCTTCATCATCTTCAGAATGTGCATGAGCGACACTGAAAACTCCTGCAAAATGGATGACACAAATGAGAATGAAGATCCCGTTGCTTGTTTGTTACACAGGACAGAGACAACTTTTCTCTTCATCGCAACTTGAAAGAAGATCCCTTTACTTGTCTGCTACGCAGGACGGGGATGACTTTTCTCTTCGCTACAATGAGAAAGAAGATCATGTTGCTTTCCTGCTACGCATGACGAAGATGACTTTCCTCTTCACCGTAACTCTACACCATAACTCGACACTGCAACTCTTTGTTGCAACACTTCGTTGCAAGTTGGCGTTGTAACTCTGTACCACAAGTCGACACCGCAACTCTGTACCATAACTCAACACCGCAATGCAAAGCATCGCATTGCCGCAAAGTAACGCCCCTTCACAATGCTTCGTCACAACCCTCCGCCACAACGCGTTGCCGCAATGCCCACTGTAACGCCTTGTCGCGACGCTCCACACTAACGCGTCGCGTTGCTGCTACGCCCCGCCGCAATGCGTCGTCTTAACGAACCGTCACAATGTGTCACCGTATGGCCTCATTGCAACGCTTCACCAAAATGTGTCGCCGCGACGCATCGCCACGACGCACCACCATAACGCATTCTGTTGTTGTGATGCCCCGCTACAACACGTAGTAATGTTGCATCACCGCGACGAGCCTCCGCGACTATACTCCCACTCTTTTTGGCCTATTTATAGGGTAAAAAAGGGTCTTGGCCATTAAATGCACATTAATATATAAATCAAAAAAAAAGTGCAAGCATTAAATGCTCATTAAAAAGAGAAAAAAAACTTTTCATTATAAAAAAAATTAAAAAAATAAAAAGGTGACTTTTTATACTAAGAAAAAGAGAGCAAAAAAGAAATGACTTTTCATATTCAAAAAACAATAAAAAATAAAGAAATGAAAAACTTTAGATATCAATATTTTCGGACGATCAAATTCGACTCGCCGGAAAATAGGGAAGCAACTGATACAACACAAACAAATTTTCATTATCTAGCATGAATCTCGAGGCATGACACGGATCTAGATATGATATTTTGAGCAATAAACGTTCAAATTTTGATAAACAGTCATCGAGAGCTCTGATTTCAACAAAATTATAGTCAAACTTACTGGCTCAATGAGAGGAACCTAATGAAATCAAAGTTAGATAAATTTGAGTCAAATCAAACCATGATCAAGTCATTTAACCACTTTTGAAAGATTCTCAGACACATTTGGAAGATCAAACGGATGTCGAATCTGACTAGTTAATAGTCGTATCGAGCGTCTCGACAAGACGAATCTAACGAGACCAAGATCACTCAATTATGACATCTTTAAGACATCCAAGCACCCTTTAAACGTTGTATGATCGAATGAAGTTCTCTGGATCGTTCAATCAAAATGATTTATATTACTGCATTAATTGCACCAAAAAAACTATAAATAGACCCCTACCACTTACAAGAGTAGAGGCTGAAGTTTTGGGAGAAAACTTAAGGCTTCGAGAAGGAGATGAAGTCCAGCACCACAGCCGACCGTCGTGGAACACCACCAATCGTCGTCGACAACCGCCGACAGCCGTTGACCATTGCCGACCGCCGCCAACCATTACCGACTGTCGTCCCCTGACCATCCTTGACCATCGTTGATCGTCATTGATTACTGCATACCACTGCCGATCGCCGTCGACCACAGTCAATCTTCGTCAACCGCTGCAGAAGCGTTGATTGGTTAGAGAAGCCATAGTATGCAGTTGAGGAAGTTGTGGACCACGTAGGCCGTAGTTGACAAGTATTAATGACGTCCGTAGGTCGTTGGGGTTGGAGTCGAGAGTTGCATGAATTGATGACCACGTAGGTCATTGAGGCGAGTATTGATGACGTCAGTAGGCCACTGGGGCCGGAGTCGAAAACTGTATGAGCTAATGATCACGTAGGTCGTATGTGGCACATGGACCGTAGTGGTGAGCTACTGTCCTGCAGATGGGAGAGGGTTACAAGATTTTCCAAGTTACGACATTGATTAATGATGTCTGTTCGACAGTGGTTCACGACGGTCTGCAGCGGTCGACGAAGATTGGCTGTGGTCGACGGCGATCGGCGAACAGACATCATTAATCAATGTCGTAACTTGGAAAATCTTGTAACCCTCTCGCCGTGCGACGCACACCACTACGGTCGCGTGCCACATACGACCTAAGTGATCATCGGCTCATGCGGCTTTCGACTCCGCCCGATGGCATGCGACGTCATCGATACTCGCCTCGACGACCTCCGTGGTCGTCAATTCATGCAACTCTCGACTCCGACCCCGGCAACCTACTGGACGTCGTTGATACTTTGTCCAACTACGGCTGCGTGGTGCAACTTCCCGGCTGCATCTTGCGGCTCTCTAACCGATCAACGACACCGAGCTGACCATCTACGACAGCTGCAAGCAAGCTACTACCTCCACAACAATCACAATGACCCTTGCTAGAACTACAGTCAGATTATAGTTATACAACTTTGAACTCAATTTTCTCTAATTTAGGAGAATGATGAATCTGTGTAGTCATCGTTCACAGTGGATTATCTCAACTGGGCAAGGTCTCGTGGTTTTTCCCCCTTTCAAGGGTTTTCCACATAAAAGTTGAAGTGTCTCCTCCTGCTTACTTCTCTTTTTTTATCCGTGTGTGCTGAATTATCATGCATTGCTAAAACGATAATCCATTACTTTACAACTGTAAATTTTCTAGCACGCACCAATAATAATAATAATAAATTATTGCAAAACTTGAAGCGTCGAAATTGTTCCCATCTAAAGAACGTAACGAATCCCATTTTGCAAATTAAACTAAATTCCATCACAAATTATGTTTACAACTAACAACATAGGACGCATTTTGAGAAGAACTATGCACTACAAAGAACAGTTTGCAATAAATGCTTTTGTTTTAGGGGATATTTTTCCTTCTCAAATTTATTGCATTGTAATAGTGGCAATTACTTGAACCATAAGTTTACATCTTTGCTATTCTGAAAGATATTATTTCTATCTAGTAAAAATAATAATTCATTATTATGTGTTATTATCCACTAAAATAGAAACGTTATCTTATATTCTAAAATAAATTTTCACAATAACAGCATCTTTCTTTAATAGAATTTATTAGTACAAGATACCGCACATATATGGACAATGATGGAGGAAGAGACCATCTCACATATAAATTTGTGATCAAGTGATCTTTCCATCTATAATCATGGCGCATAATAATTTTAGTCTTTCTACGTACATAGCACTCAAAACGCTAAGGATGTGTTTGGGACAGTTTATCTGCTATGACTTCAAAAAGTCGTTTCACCGTTTAGAAACTGCGTTTGTACAGTTTATCCAAAGCGCTGGTTTAGTTTTACTATTAAAGCTCGGAACGCGGTCGAATACATGCATACGTTTTTTCGAATAAGTTAGGCTTATTGCATAAGCGAAGCCGCCACTGGGATCGTCAAAGCGAGCTCGTTGTTCGCGAACGGCTCGTGTTCGGCTCGTGAAGAAGGCTTGTGTTCGGCATCGTTCGTTAAGTTAAAAAGCGCCAAAGAGTCGAACAAGAACAGATTTATTCGTTCGTGTTCGAATTTCATTTTAGGTTCGAAATAGTGTTCATCGATTATATATATATATATATATATATTGATGAGTTGTATTTTTTAAAATTTTAAAAGACTTATAATCAATTCAAATTATTAATTAAGAAAATAAAATAAAAATAATTAAATTAGATTCAAATGATATTTTAATGTAAACAATAATGTTAAATCTTGCTCCTACCCTTAACATCTTATGATTACTTGATTATGGTTGTCAAAACGACTCATTGCTCGTGAACAGTTCGTGTTCGGCTCGCTAAGCAAACGAGCCGAACACAAACACACTTAATGAGGCTTAGCCCGTGTTCGGCCCCAAAGGCACCCTAAGAAGCTCTCATGGGAAACCGCGAGCATATTGTTTAGAGTTTTCAACACCAATCATTAGCTGCTATTTTTATACTCGTTCAAAACAGGGCCCAATTCTAGCGTCAGCACCTTTCCACAACTTGGATTGATAGTGATGCACCTAATTAATTACGACGAAGCAACACTTAAATCCTTAAATTAATAATCAACAAGTTGGTAATATAAGAACAAAACTAAGCAATAAAGATTATTGTTTCCTACTATATTCCCACTTCAGTTTGCGGTGTGAACTGCTTACATTTTAGTCTCCCCAATAATTATGCCCACAATGGACCCCTCTTCCATGACTTAAACCTTTCTTAAACCAAAGACTTATCTCCTAATCTAAATTCCTGATAAACGCGTTATGCGCAGGGAACTACGGCTATAAAGCCCAACCTCTACTTAGCTTACTCCTCCAAGTTTTCCCAAGCAGAGCTTTCAAGTCCTATATTCTCATGGCGACTGCTCCTTCTTCTCTGTTCTTCTGTTATGCTTTTCTCAATCTCTTCATCTCTTTGCTTCTGATAGAGAAGAGTTCAGTTGCAGCAGCTCGAGAGCTCACCGGAGAACACCATGTCATCAACGTCAAGTCACTACTACCGACCAGCAGCTCCTGTTCCTTGCCTGACAAAGGTTTTTTAGCCATTCCAATACTTTATCTATGCCCTGTTTGATTATATTTTTAGTTCTTTTAAATAATTCAAATAGCCATGAAACATTTTGAAATTTTACTGTATTTTAATTATATTTGTGGTATGAATGAAATCAATATCATTAAAATACTATAAAATTCGCATGTACTCATGTGATACTATAAAATTAAATTTGAAGAAATAAATAATCGGATATGCAAAAGCAAAAGATTCCATCTTTTCTACCTATCTCCAATCCATGCGTATCAGCAAGCTGTACCTATTGCGACAGGTGCGAGCCCTTCCAAGCTCAAGGTGGTCCACCGGCACGGCCCCTGCTCATCACTGCCGCGCCAGGACAAGCCATCCCATCTGCAAATCCTCCGTCAGGACCAATCCCGTGTCGACTCCATCCACCACCGCTCCGCCGCCGCCGCCGCCGCCCACCTCACCCCCGTCGGCGGCTCGCTCTCCGCAAGTCTTCCGGCCAAAACTGGAACTTCTCTCGGCAGCGGCAACTATATCGTCACCATAGGCCTCGGCACCCCTAAGAAATCATTCTCCGTCGTCTTCGATACCGGCAGCGATCTCACTTGGACCCAATGCTTACCCTGCGATAGCTGCTATACCCAAAATGACCCCCTTTATGATCCAACGCAATCCTCCACCTTCGCCAACATCTCCTGCAACTCCAACTATTGCAACGAACTCGATCAATCCGGCTGTTCTTCAACCTCCACCTGCCTCTACCAGGTACAATACGGCGACAATTCTCAGACTCAGGGTTCCCTCATTCAAGACACGCTGACCTTCTCCTCCGACACCATACCCAATTTCCGCTACGGTTGCGGCAATGATAACAGCGGGCTGTTCGGAAAGGTTGATGGGTTATTGGGGCTTGGCCGAGAACCAGTTTCCATTGTCTCGCAAACAGCTCAACAGTATGGCAAGGTATTCTCATACTGCCTTCCGTCGACCTCCAGCGCCGCCGGATACCTGGAACTCGGTAGCACCGCCGCCGGAGTTCAGTACACGTCTCTGCTGACCAACCCGAACCTGCCATCCTTCTACTTTATCAATCTCGTAGCCATTTCAGTCGGCGGTCAAAAACTCGCCCTTTCACCCACAGTGTTCAGCACGCCCGGAATCTTGCTGGACTCCGGCACAGTGATCAGCCGACTGCCGCCGAGTGCTTACGCCGCCCTCCGCAGCAGTTTCCGGCGTTATATGACCAACTACCCCACAGCGCCAGCGCTGTCTATTCTCGACACGTGCTATGACTTCACTAACTACCAGACGGTGAAGGTGCCGGCGATCGCCTTGTTGTTTGACGGCGGCGTGACCGCTAATTTGGATTTCAAAGGGATACTTTATGTGGCCAGCATATCTCAAGCATGCCTAGCTTTCGCCGGAAATAGTGATGCGGGTGACATTGGGATTATTGGTAATGTACAGCAACGGAGGTTCAATGTGGTGTATGATGTGGGGAATTTAAAGATCGGATTTGGGGCTAATGGTTGTAGTTAGTGATTGATTAATGGAGTGATTATTATTAGTGGGGAAATTAAGAATGGATTATTGGGGCAAGTGGCAAAGTAAATGTAGTCATGTAAAATAAAAGTTTCAATCATCGCCAATGTTTAAGAAATATTAAAATATGAAATGAAAATCATTTAGCTATGTTATTATGTTGAGATGAAATTTCTTTATTTATTTATTTTATTTATGTTTTTATTGAGAACGTACTACATGTAGGGCTGTCAAAAAAAGCTCGTTGTCTTCGAACAGTTCGTGTTCGGTTCGCCAAAAAGTTCGTGTTCGATTCGTTCGATAAGTAAACGAGACGAACATGAACAATTTTTTTTCGTTCGGTTTGTTAAATGAGCCAAATAAGAACAGTGATGTGTTAGTTTGTGTTCGGTCTGTTATTGTTTGAAATATAAAATAATTTAAAATAATTATATATAAAAAATTTATGATATTTTAAAAATAATTATATATTATAAAAATTTATCATATTTTAAATAATTACAGTTCTATAAATTATAATATATGATAAATTATTAATAACATTAATAATATTATAGTATTAATTATATTAATATAAATATTATAATATTATAATTAATATACTATACTATATATTAAAATAAAGCACTAATCAAAACTGCAACGTCTTGTCGGTTTGCTTCGATTTGAGGAAGTATGAGTTACGATGTGTACGGAATACGATCGATTTGCTTCGTTTTGAGGAAGTATCACTATCAAAGCTAGGGATGTCGAAAAGGCTCGTTGTTCGCGAACGGTTCGTGTTCGGTTCGCGGGAAGTTCGCGTTTGTTCGATAAGCAAACGAACCAAACACGATCAGCGATGTGTTCGAACATTTCGAACACGAACACTAGCTCTGTTCGTTCGTGTTCGGTTCGTTTACACCCCTAATCTAACGTTATCAATACTTTTTGTAACATTAGAAATTAAGCTAAATACTTTTTTTTTAATATTTTTAATTTTTTCTTAATTATTGATAAAAAAAATTAGTAAGAGAGGATAGAATTATTTATTTATTGATAATTATTTGGCTGTTTTTGAATTAAATATTGACTAATTTTTGATACATCGCGAATCTTATTTGGAAGACTCCAAAAACTACAACGTTAATAATTGGTGAAAGCAATTGTAGTATTGATTAGTCTGGTAGGATAGCATCTCCAGGTTCATACTAAGTCTTTCGTTTACTAATAACAGTACTGGATTGAGATGTGGTACCTACTAATTTTTGTTATGGGCATTTGCATACATACCAGTCAATTCCAATGTATTTACATAACTAGCTCCTAAATTTTGTTTATTACATTTTTACCATCCAAATCTTTCATAACACATCAAAATACTTCTATATTTTGAACATTTTAATAGTGAAATTCAGTTTTACATGCAAAAAAAAGATGGCACGCATAAACTTAAAAGTTGAAGTTCTGATTTTAGGCATATAAATTCATAAGAATTGTGTGGTATGTTTGCAAATACTCCAATTTATAAATTCTAATTTAGGGTATCAAATAGCTCAATCAGGTTCAAATCTGATTCGAAATTGACCCAACTCAAAACTTCATGATCTAAAACCGACCCAAATAAATTAAATGAATTAGAATTCTTAGCTTGATATCAACCCAAAAGTTAACTGAATAACTCAAGCATTATATCTTTTGTTGTTTTTGAGACGATTTACTATTTAGGATCAATTTGTGACATTTAAGTGAAATTGGGGGGCATTTTCCAAGTGACTTGGGCAATATTGGCATTTACGTCTGATTAGCGATATAATTGATTAAGATCCACATGCATTGCCTACAAATTTGCCCATAGTATACTAAAAAAAATAATCATTAAAAAAATATATTGGTGATATTAAGTGTTGAATCCGAATTTGTCCTTAGGAACACACCCCGAGAGATATAAAGCTTATGTGGAGAGAAGAGAGATAAAGAGAGAGAGTAGTATAAGAGAATTGTGAAGTGTTAGGACCCACAAGTGTCAGGATCCTAAAAATCGAAGACCCCCCAAAGTGGAAGAATACAAGTGTCCCTTTATTGATGTCATGACATCCTGTTTATAGGGTTCTCTGCATACAATTACATAAAAGGAAAAAGTAGCTACTATAACTGTTTGATTGATTGTAAAGAGATTACATAGAAACGAAAATAAAAGGTTGGTTTGGTCGATTGCTCAAAGCCTTGAAGTCGGCCGGCTGTTGTCGATCGATCGTCGGATGTGTGTATCGTTCGACTGTGACATTCGACCGTATCATTATTCACGGAGAATTGGTCGTTTGACTAGGTCGTGTGGATTTTCGCTAGCAGTCTCATGACTGGTAAAACCATTGTTCGACAGATTCCGCTTAACAAAAGATTCAGTCAGTCGGCATGTTATGTCGATCAACATAACTGTAAAGTCAATCAACTACGTGCAAATGAGTTATCTGTTATGTTGCCTAGAACCTCACTCGTGCTCCTACGTTCTTGATCGTCCAATTTATTCGACATTCGTGATGGCATATTTGTAGTATACATATTACTTCCTCAATTTTTTTGTTCCTTGATAGCTAACAAGCACCAAATGCTGCAAAGCATGGGAAACTCACGCAAGTATACCTGTCATATCAAAAATACCAGGATTAGAATCTAATTGTCGATCCCACTGGGAACGTGAAGAAATCAACTAGGAAAATTTCTAGCCAACAATTATTAGTCCTGGTCAGTTGAAGTTTCAAAGTTTAATAAAAGTTCCTACCCTAATTTATTGAAAGTGAACAAAACCTAAGTTGTAAAACAATTAAAAGAAAGTATTGTTAATTAAGATATCCATGAATTCTCTTTTGAAGTGCTTATGTATGGATTCAAACTTAGCAAATGATTCAATTATAGGTGTTAAAAAGGAGGGAAACCATTCTATAGTCTAAGAACGATTGACGATTCATTCGTTTAGCTTCTTAAACCAAATGAAAAGTCCAAGAAAAATCTTGCTCCCTAATCGATTTGCGCAAATTCAAAGGAGAAATTCCTATTCCAATGTTTTCGTTTGGATAACTTGATCGTTCCTTATAGATTCCTCCTTAAATTCTATAATCACAACTAATCTTAACAAATTAACTGGACAAGTTAAAATTTTATGAGTTCCTAAGTAATTCCAACACCATTTATAAAATTCACACAAGTTTCACACCAAATTGTTAAGCCCTTATCCCTACACTTCAACAACTAAAAATTAGAGAAAATCTACTAAGCATACTAAATTTCATCAATATTAACATTGTATTAAGAGTAGAAATCATAGACAAGAGTATCACATTTATGTCTTTAAAAAAACAAACAAAAACTCAATATACTTACCTCCTCTAGGTCTAGTAAACGCAGATGAATTACAAGCACACTCAAAATCCCACAATCTCTCTTAGAGCTCGCTTTAAATCTCCTAATCTCCTCACTAGTTGTGTGGCCTTCTCCTCCTGAATTTCTCTCTCTATAATGATAGAAGAAAAGCCCCTCCAAATTCGTCTTCCAAGCTTTTATATTTCCTCCCATTCAACTCAAAGTCTGAATTGCTCCAACTATCAATTTCAGTTTCAGGCGCCTAGGCTCCCAGTGGCTAACTCTTAGGCGCCAAGGTCTTGGTTTGAAAACATGGTCTGATGCGTAAGCTTTAATATCAAGGCTCCTAGGCCCCACTTAAAATATTTTCATCAGAAGACCAACACCATGGTGCCACAATCGCAACTCCTGGGCGTAGGAGTGCTTAGGCACACAGTGTAAGGTGCAAACTTCTGTCTTCTTGGGATTTTTACTCGGTTTAAGAGGGTTCTAGTGCCTAAGCGCTAGTAGCATGTCGGCCGATTTTCTTGCCTTCGAGTTTGAAAATTATTTAATTTAATTTAGTAGATAATGTATAATTTTGGTTTTGAAAAATTAGTGATTTAATTTTTGAAAATATGAGAGTGCAAAGATATTATATGTTTCATAGTTTACATAACCGAATACAATATCATTAATAGTACACCCTCTCGAAAGATAAGTGTATCACTTGACGACAGACTCAAATGTATAAAATAAGAAGTATAGGACATCAGTTTGGTCTTTGAAACCTTTTGTATGACCAACAATTTCCCGTACTTAATATAAAAAGTAAATAGGGTTTAATTTTGCTGGGTTCTTTAGCTCTCTATAGAGGCAAACCCCTATTTTTAATTGCATCCTAAGCGATCGAAATCACTTAAGAAAACTCTCGATAACGATCAAAGGTCCTGTCTTCGAGATTTCAAAGTTTAGTTTTAAAGTTGAACATGAAACATCAAATGGGATTTGATCAAATAGAAAGAATTTTTTTAGGAATCCAAATGGAAGAAAAGTAGGCCATGTGAGAAATTCTAATAAGAACCTCGACGACTTCCTAAATTATCTTAATATTTGACTTTAATTTTGAAGATGATGTTATTTTAATGTTTCAATCCAACCAATTTTATTATTTAGGACTTACATTTTTATGATATCTAAATCATGCAAATTACCTAGAAGATAGGAAAATATACGTCATATTAAACGACAACATTGGAATCACAAAAACTTAGGGCTTATATTGCACAAAATTATTGTGCAAAAGCCTAATGATGAGGTAAGGATTTATGTCGTACTAGGACGACAACCTTGAAATCCTATAGATTATGTTATTTTAAACTGGGGAAAGTTTAGCTGACGACGATCTTGTTTGCTCTCTCAAAGATATTCTTCTATACATTTTGTGTTTTGTTGGAGTCGATCTTGATTCGTCGACAGAAGTCCTTTGTTTTTTGCTTGAATCCTCACTATGTTGCCTACGAAGTTTGCTCCAAGCTCTTTGCTGATGGTGACTCCATTTTTAGAGTTTTATATCTTTTGTTTTAATTTTGATTATTGTTGAACCATTTAATCTTTTTATTATTAAGGTTAAGGGATAAGTTTGTTCGTGTGTTATTGTGATCCATTCCAAGCATCCAGGCTATTGTTCTCTATTCTAAGTGTATGGCAAGTATGTAAATACATGTGTAATTGAAAGGGCGGTAAAAGCACAGTGAAAATAAACTAAAACAACGCGTATCTAGGCCTCTGCTACCGCTGTAAGAAGTGTCAGTATAGAAAACATAAGATAACAACATATAGGGAATTTAAATAATCTACGAGGAATCTGGTGTGAGGAAAACAAAATAGATCACAAGAAAAACCCGAATGAATAAAACAAAATACTTCGCAAAAATGCACAAATAAGTAAAACAAAACACAATGTCACATATAAAATATCGGAGTTGAATATAAGAGTTTAGTAAAGGTTGGAGCTCAGAGTTGGGCTATGTGTTTTATAATCCCAAACATGGGTAAGAGCTACCAACCAAGCAGTTTATGGAGGGCAGTTTCTGGTTTTGATCAAACTGATTAACAAGTGGATCATTACAGGATTTCAAAATTTCTTTGCCTTTTCATGCATGTATAACTTACTTCACAACCAAAAGAATCGTTATCACAAGAAAATATATTTTTGTTTTTTTCTAAAAAAATGTTTTGGGAAAGTTAAGTAGTTCACAAGTTGATCACCCTAATTGAACTAGAATTACCGACAACCTAAAAGAGCTAGGGACAACATTTTTACCAAGTTTTGAGGAATAGTATTATCGACATTATCCTCTCCATGAAGGTCATTGAGATAGGATATATTATTCTAATGTCTCGCTCTTAGAACACATAAGCATTATCGTCATCGCTCTCGCCACCCAGACCTTCAACTTACACAAGCCAGATGATTCATATGTGGCATAAACAAATATCCTCAGTTGCTCACGAGGATTTGAACACCTTTTCCAAGAATTAAACCCTTGAGCATTGGGATTTAATGTAGGATAAATAGTGTAGGGTATTTTATTGGAATCGTGCTTTAATGAGTCTCGAATCATATGTTGATGGATCCCTTTAAATTTAGAGGATGATTTTCTTCAACATAATATAATGAGTTCAATGTCCTCTGAAATATTCGAAGTCTTGCAATGGTGTTTGGGGCATAACCCTAAAAAACTTTAGAGTCATTTGGCTTATCTCCAGTTCATTTAAACTTATCGCTTCGTTGAATCAATCAACCCTAGTTAAATTAAAATTTAGTTGTGATGTTCTAACTCGTACTCAATGAACTTCAATGCTTGAATTAACACCTGTGTAGGGTAATTAGTCACTTATTTGATGTCATACAAAATGGCTACATGGGTAAATGTTGACCTAAATTTTGGTGAGGTCTAGTTTTCTTTTGTTAGACGCATAGGATCTAGCTATAAGATTTTTTTGTTGACCATCCAAGAGGACTAGTGATGAAACCCACTCCCATTAGAAATTCTAAACACATCTTTACTCTCTCTGGGGTTTCACACGTGCACTTTTGACTTCTAGCACTTAGAAGGATGAACCAACATGAGGAAGCCCAAAGAGAGTCCTCTAGGACTTTCATGCCTTAGGTCAACCCTGGGTGGCTTGGTCTTGGTCACACACACAATTGAGCACATCAAACTCACACACACTCCAAAACCCTAAAATCATCTACACCTAACCTATCTTCTTGCTCATTTTGGAAACTCATGCTGTTAGTCCCAAGCCTTTAGCCTTTGGCTATGATGGCTAAAACCAACATGTGGAGGATCCAAAATGAGTTCTCCTATGGGTCTTATGGCTTTAGAGAGTTTTTTTTTTGTGGCTTGTATGATCACCCTATTCAATCAATTCCAATTCCACCAAAATATTCAACTTCAAATTTCCCCAAAATTACCAAAAATACCCTTGAAGTCCTAAAATTTCCAAAATTCCTCTAATTCCCAACTTTTTACCGAGAATCATGTTAAACCACTTCAAATTATTCAAATTCACCCAAAAATTTCCAAAATTAACTAAAGTCCCTAAAATTACCAAAATACCCTCAATTCCCAAAAATTACAAAAAATTGTCAAATCCTTAATTTCGCTCAAAACTTCACTAAAATCAATCCTAGCCCTCCAATTTCCCCAATTACAACCAAAATTCCCCAAATACACCAAAATTGACTAAATTACCAAAATACCCCAAAATTTCTAAAATTCCCAAATCACTCCCAATTTTCATCAAATTCATTTTAAATTCACTCAATTCCAAATCTAAACCCAATTTCACTAAACCAAACCCGATTCCATCAAATTCAAAATTCAAGTCGAACACCTTAAATTAACCCTAAATCTAACTTTTCACCAAAATTGAGCCATATGACCAATCCAATTCCTCAAAATCCATATCATAAATTCATCATGACAATTTTCAAGACCCATTTAAACCCTCAAATGGTTTAGGTCCTCACCATGCCCAAATCAAATTCCAAGCCCAAATCCAATCTTAAAACTAATTCCCAAAGTTTGACCCAAATCTTTTGATTTAATTAAAGCCTAGCAACCTCAGTCCCACCTTAATCTTAAGATGCTGATCACATTATGATGTCAACCCCATTTTTTGGTGGCATGGACTAATGGTTCCTCAAATTAAGCAAACCTTCTCCATAATTTGGTTAACTCGCTTATCCATGCCATCAACCGACTTAGCATTCAAACTAATCACCATCCTGAGCCAGCTAGCCACAACCTTTGGCCTGACCGGGCGCTTTGGTGGACGAAGAACCAAAAACTGAGAAAGATCACCTTGGCTTGAACCCAAAATCTTACCCACCCAATGTGGCAATTCCTAATTGGACAATTACTTCATTTCCCTCTCCACCTAAGCTAATTTTCACCAGCCAATGGGAGCTTAGAGCCTTCCCCTTGGTCGGGATTATCTCCACAGCCAAAAAGGGGGATGACCAAGAACCCAGGGGAAACTCTGTCTAATTGCTTTCAGAGCCTCTCCCAGTGAGCCTAAGCTCATTCCAATCCTTGCTAGGCCATCTCCTCCATAGTTCATCCTTAAATTTGAGCTCAAATTCCAAGGCATTTCACGGTCATACCATGAAGCCCACAAAAATTCCAAATTGACCCCTCCATAAGCTTCCTCATAGCCTAAAAGCACTTCGTCAATCAAAGGCCCATCATCCCAAGTCCTCTGACCTAGCTCAAGACCGAGCTCGAGCCACCTTTTGACCATGATCATACACAGGTCTCACCACAGCTCAAACCAACACTTCGAGGAGGTTCATGGGACCAAGGCTAAGCTCAAGAACAAACCCAATCAATGCCTCACCTCTTGGGCAAATTTATAACGTGAAATCCCTAAAATTTGATTCAGGTTAGACCTTTATGAAAAAACTTTGTATTTCATACGTGTTTAACTGTATAAAAAAGTTTATCTCACTTAGATGAAGATGTAGAAGCAAACTGCGAGTGATTTAGTTAAGGATCGAGTGAGATATTAAGGTTAGAACACGAACGGTTCTTGGGTTAGAACGATCGAGGACGATGAACGACTGTTGTCCATTTCCGCATGTTTGAATGAACGATCGAGATGGAGCCGGATGGACGATGGATACACGAACTGCGAGCATACATGGCAGTGTGCGTGGAAGGTACGGCCAACCGGAGCGCGACACGTGAGACTTCAAAGCCGCCAAGGATGACGCAGCGCTAACTCAGATAAGTAGAAAAATATGGTATTTTGGATTTAAATAATTAACAAAAGTTTAAACATTCATATCTTGGTATAGAAAACTCATAAAAATACAATAAAAATACTTCGGTGCTTAGTGAGCAGAGAAAAATTTATTAAAGTAAAAATAAAAAATATTTGTTATGTATTTTAGTTAAAATTAATTAAATACCTCGGATAGTAATTAAATCTTAACTAATTAAATATTTATCTAAATTAAATGAAAATTTAAGGGTTTGTTCATAATGAGCTTAGAAGTATTCTCTAATTTTTCTGAGGTCAAAGAACACCCCTATGATTAAAAACGCTAGTTTTTAAGATATTTGACATTATTTCAATTAAAATAAAGTTATAAAAATAAAATAAAGGTCATAAAAATATTAAATTTGCTTATGTAGGTTTAGTATGGTCAAAGAACCTTAGAAAAAATAAAGATCATATTAAAAAAAATAAAAAACATATTTTCTTATTTAAAATTATAAAAAATTAATAAAAAATATAAAAATACAAAGTAATTCAAAAATTTACCAAAAAAATAGCAAAATTGAATGTAATCACCTTAGAGAATCTCTGTCAAAATTTAAAAACCATAAAAATTATAATGTAAAAAAATGCATTTTCTAAGTAAATGATAATTTTGACTTAAAATAATTATAAAAAGTAAAAAAAAATCAAAAAATTATGAAAATTAGTTTCGAGTGTCCTTTGAGACTAGAGACACTTAGAAAAAATAAAATTGAGTTTAAAACAAAAAGTTCATTTTTAAACATTTTTAATTTAAAAAATTATTAAAAAATATCAAAAATAAGTATCATAAAATATGAAAAATAGTTCAAATCAGCATAAGCATTATTCTAACCATAGAGAGTGACTTAATGATATGTTTCTAAATTTTGAAAAGCATACTATATTCTTAGTATTTAAAATGTATTTTTTCATATTTGTTAATAAAATAATCATAAAAAATAAAATAAAAAATATAGAATCCATTCCTCCGGGTTCTCTAAAATCAGAGAGACTTATGAAAAACATAAAAATGAATTTTTGAAATAAAGTATATTTTCTATTTATTTATGTATCAAAACTAACTTAAAAATTGTAAAAATTAAATATAATTAAAAAAATTCACAAAAATTGTTCCTGGTGGTCCTCTAAGTTACTTAAATTTCGTAAAAATTTCATAAGGACAGACTGTTTGTTTTGGTTAGTCAAATTAATTAACCTTAAAACTTCCTATTTTTAGACTAAAATAATTGTTAAAAATCAAATAAAAATCAGAAAAATATAAATTCTCCTCTGATATTTTAATTAACCCATGAGTACAGTGACAACAAAGTTTCAAAGTCATTTGAGTTATTGAAAAAATTATGAAGTGGAAAGCCTTAGGGGCAAAATGGTAATTATGGAATTTGGAACTCTAATTAAAGTTTAGGTCAAATGAGAGAGTAAATAGGTAATATTGACCATAATTTGACTCTGAAATGTTTGAAACACAAATGGTTAAAGGGTAGAAACCAATTAATGTCTTTTTCCACAAAAGGGTAAAAAAATGTAATTTTATAAGTGGTTTGGATGTTAATTTAGTTGGATGATCCAGATGTGAGGGGCTTGATTTAGGAAAATAATAACCCACTAGTTTGAATCTCCAAACCAATGGTTAAATGATAATACAATCTTTTAATAAGAATTTCGTTAATTTCATTTAACATTTTCAAAATTACAAATCCACCCTTAAGGTATTTAAGAGCTTAGTAGTGAATTAAGCTTCATCTAGAATCATTTAATGAGGTTTAGAACTAAATATAATCAATTAAAAAAATATCTAAAACACTAAAATCTCAATTTCAATTAAATGGGGTAATGATTCGTTAATAACTCGATTTGCCCTTAAGCGCATCTACCCACATAATTCTTAAAACATAACGTCAAATGGATGTTTAGTTGCCCTATTCATGGGATAATTAAAATATTAAAGTTCACTAAGCATAAGGTTAAGACAACACTACTAAATCTTGACTTAGCGTGGGATGATTAATTTAAGGATATAATAAGTCCAAATGAACTAGAAATGATTCAGAAGATTTTAAAAGTTGTTTAGGGTTATGCCCCGAACACTTCTGTAATCTTCTGGGCATTTTGAAGGACATTTGGACCTATTATGCTTTGCTGAAAAAAAATTATCCTCAAAACCTTAGAGACCCACCAAGATATGACTCTGGACCCGTTAATTCACACTTTCAATAAAATACCCTACACTACTTATCCTACATAGACAACCCAATGCTCAAGAATTTAAGTATTGGATAAAGTATTAAAATCCTTTTGAGCAACTAAGGAGATTTGTTAATGTCACATATGTATCATCGGACTAGTATGAGTTAGAGGTCTAGGTGGTGAGGGTAATGAAGACATTGCTTATGTGTGCTAAGAAAGGGATACAAAATGGGATTTGGAATAGTATCTCCTACCTCAATGATCCTTCGGGAAAGGGGATATGACCGATGATACTATTCACTCGCATTTGGTAAAAGTTGTCGCCGAAACTCTTAGGTTGCCGGTAGTCCTAGTCTGATTAGAGTAATTGGATGACTACTCAAGCAACTAGCAATTCATGACTCAAGACATAAGGGAATGTGTCATGTTCCATTGAATTGTTCTTTAGAATAAGATGTAATGGTATCATGCAGAGTTTTAAATTTTTCCCCTATTAATTAATGGCATAAACATAAACCTACAAATATTCAACCCACCCATATCAAATTACCATATTCAACTCATTATTACATAAAACTCGTCAATTTTCCATTACAAAAGCACTTTAAAAATGTAATTTCAACCAATAAAATAATTTTACTTTTGCCATGTAGAAAATAATTGCATTCATCTCTTTAATCCAAATAATTTATTTGAGTTGCAGATGTTTCATTATTTTCAATTATTAGTTTGTTGATTTTATTATATATAAAAAAATTGTAAAAAAACTATTGCATGTCGACATATCATAAACTTTCCCGTGCATCATACATCAATTTAGAAAATAGGATGTGACTGTGACTCTGATTGTAATGTGTTATATATTGTTTAGGTGTTGATAAGGCTTCCTACAAATATTGTGAAGTAAATTTACCCTCAATTCCTTGCATGTAAATAGCTTCATCATTTATGAAGGTGGCGCATGCTGATCTTTGTCCTCAAGCTCATGCTTTAATAATTGTAATTGATACTTTATTTGATTCATTCCTAGGATGGAAACCCCAAAAAAATTATAGTTTTTATGTTTATTGTACATCTAATATCATACATTCTTCAATTTTATTGGCACCTTAGAATATGATGGTACTGATGAGGTATCATTTTATTGTATCATTGAAGGGGACTAATTTTATTTCTTCTATTTTAGTTTTTGTTTTGTTTTGTTTTATTTTATTTTATTTTTGTTTTTCTCAACAAAGCTATCATGTGTGGCATCATTTGCTAATTCTAATTAAGTCATATTTTTGCATGATAAGAAAAATAAACGGCTTAAGAGATGGAAAATTATTTAGTCCTGACCGCGTACGCAAATTTGAGTCCGGAACTCAATCAGCGAACTCCGTTTAGAAAAACCGGTCCCACAGCACAAAATAATAATAATAATAATTTTTTTACTTCCGACTCGGCCCGAGAATAAGCCCAAGTGTCTTAAAAAAGCGCAATTTTGACATTTTGGGTTCCCGCCAATTTGGAAAGGCGTATTTTGTCTCAATTAGTTTTAGGTTTCGGACATTTCTTTATCTGCATTAGCTTTAGGTTTTGGGAGAGCTTTTGTCTGCATTAGGTTTACAGTTTCTTTCCTAACGACGAAATGCAACCGGTCGCTCAAAATACTTTCGAGAAACACAACAATGAGCTCGAATAGCAAAGTATATTCAAAGAACATGATTTTGACTTGAGTATAGCTGCAATTGAAAATATCTGACAGGTTTGTGATTTTTGTTTTAGTGTGGGTTTTATGGTTTATGCACAGTTTGATGGTTTTTCTTTTATCGGACATGTAACATTAATTTTGTGTTAGAGTGTGGCGTGGTGATATGTTGGTAATATCACGGTGCTATACTGGTAGTTTCTAATGAGTAGCGTTAAGTTTATTTTAGAGTGAGACGTGGTGTTATTTAGGTAATATCACAGTGCTATTGTGGTTCTTTTTAGTGTTTAAGGTCTTTTGGTGTGTTATTGGATTAAATTACTGTGTTAATAAAGAGTAGTTCCGCTCGCCGTAATGTTTTTATTGTGAAGCTATTTGACACGCCTAAAATATATACACTTTTTGCTATATCATTTTACTCATTTTTGATGATATTACACTTTAAATGAAGGTATTTTGTATGTTTTTTTTTGTTTTAGGTACAAGAAATGGTGATAGGAGCAAAAGGAAGCAAAAACATTGCAATTTGGAGCAAAAATGACAAAAAGGGAAGAAATTTGAACTATCCCGCCGATGGCGAGGAATAGCCCGCCGACAGCGAGATTTTCCAGAAAATTCAGCCAATATTATATAGAAGCCCACCGACGGCGAGATCGAGCCCGCCGACGGCTAGACAGTTAAGAATGACCTGCTTCTAGAAGCCCGCCGACGGCGAGATCGAGCCCGCCGACGGCGAGACAGTTAATTTTTCACAGATTCATCGAATCAGGACGCATTTTGAAGAGGAGCCGAGGCAACCTTTGGAGAACTTCCTACATCTATAAATAGAGACGAAAAAGGGAGAGAAAGGGGGTCGAAAAAAAGAGGAAAATAGAGGAAAGGAGAGAAAAACTTAGAGGAATGTTTATGATTCTTAGATTAAGAATAGAAATGTAGATTTCTACCCTTTTGGAGAGATTGGAGAGGAGATTTTGAGAGAATTTGTAAGGGATTTCGCTAGCATTGCATGGATCGCTGGGAGACTTTATGGGAGAGATCTTCGTCTTTCTTTCAAAGGGAAAAAGCTAAGTGTTGTTCTTCATTATCTTATAATTTTGTAAACATTTATTTAGTGAATTTTCTTTGATTACATGAAGTTTCCATTGTGTTTTATTCGCGCTTTGTGACGTATCTCTCTTACTCTTTCTTTTTCTTTGGAAATAGTGGCATGAGAAGATTATGTCATTCTTTTCCTTCTACTTTTCTTCTGAAATGAGTAGAAATCATGTTTAGGATTTTGTGATGCATGGTAGAAGTAAATTTAATTATAAATGTGATGGTTTTTACTTGCACTTCATTTACATTGCAATAAGAGCCCATTGTAGTGTTAAAATTTGTTGTAATTGCATCGACTCGAAAGGGCGGTGTAATTCTCAACAAAGTGGAACCACATTCAAATTCCATGGATGGTGAAGTTCATGGGGATTGAATGCAAATAAATAGGGAAATATAATTATCGGGCGTAGAATTGGAGATTTTATAGTGACAGGCTAAAATCCTCAATTCGGTCCTATCGTTTGGGTGCTGAATTGTAGATTGTTAGCCCTCAGGCGAGGGGAACGTGGGAGCTCCGAAGTGAGAGCCTGTATTCTCCCAGCCTAGTCGCAGATTCAGTAACCAAGCATAGGATTAGTCAATGTTCTTTATGCTTGGACCAAAGGGTAAAGAATAGAATTGCACCTATTTGGCACATACAATATTTAATGCATCTCATTCCTATACATTATCTATTTCATTACATAAGAATAGTAGTTTTTAATATCTCAAAATTCTCCAAACCAATTCATCCAAAAAGGGTTATCTTTAGAATTATTATTTGCATTTAGTTAGAATTACTATCTTTACATTTAACACTTGCATTTAGGAGTAGTTGCTAGATAAAACACAATTTCAATCGACATTCTAAACTAAGGAATATTAGTAGTAGACTAGAATTTGACTAAAGACCTCTTACTTCACTTCCTAGTGGGATCGATACTGGGATTTTTAAAGAAAACTCTATATTACTTGAAACGATACGTATACTTGCGTAGTACCTCTAGTGTGTAAAATATTTTCTAATTTTTATATCCTTTAAGATTTTGCACACTAGCCGCTATTTATAAATCAGGTCAAGTTTTTGGGCATCTTTTGGAAGTTGATTTACTGAGTAATTGCGGGTCGGGTCACTATTCTTGTGTTATTACTGTATTATTCGCTTCTAATATTACTGTCTCCATAATGGTGTTATTCTTGTGTTATTTTGGTTATATCACAGTGTTATTAAAGTAATATTGGAAACTTGTGATATTGTGGAATTATGCTGGTAATTTAGGTTTTTTATTATTGGCTTGTTTCTTTAAATTTGTGGTGGAGTGGAGTGTGGTTTTTTTTAGGCATTATCGTGGTCTTATATTATGGTGAATTGATCTTAGAAGACGGTTTTATTAGACTGTTTAGTTGGTGTTATAGTTGTGGTACCTGTGTGTGACCGCGGTGTTATTACGATGTTATTTCTGTTTTATTCGTTGTTAAGGTGTTTGTTACTGACATACACATCCGGATCTAATTGCAGTTACCCGAGACAGAAAATGCTTCCAATGATCCAATTGCAGACATATTGCTTTCTGCGGTTGCCCATAATGAGAAGGAAGCATATGAAAAATATTGTGCCTATGCACACCATTCTGGATTTACTGTGCGAAAGAACCACTGTGGTTTTTGGTCGAATTCAAAGATGATCAAGACAAGGGACTTTGTCTATGACAATGCTGGTTTTATGAAAGAATTGAAGAATAATACCACGGTGAAGTTCAAAAGAGCGGACACAATGATTGGTTGTCCAACCATGATCTGATATGTCACAGATGTTGATGGTAACTGGTCAGTCAAGAAATTCATCGAAAGACATAACCATCCGTTGGCCGAAGATGGTGACAAGCATCTATTGCGTTCTAGCAGAAAGATGAGTGACATCAATGCAGATGTCCTCAGATCGACGACAAGATCAGGGATTAGAACAACCGATACGTTTAGCTTCCTAGCCACAGAGGTCGAGGGAGTGAAGAGTCTTGATTGTACAAAGAGGGATGCCTACAATTTCATACAAAGAGAGAGAAGAGCTCACATTGAACTAGGGGATGCTAATTCTTTACTACAACTGTTCATTGCACGACAAGCCGAGGATCCAATGTTTATGTGGGACTTCCCAATTGATGATTTTGGTAGTTTGTTTAATTTCTTATGGAGCGATGGGATGTTCAGACTTGATTATGACTGCTTTGGGGATGTAATAACCTTTGATACAAGTTATAGACTAAATAAATACAACTTATGTTGTGCGCCGATTATCGGTGTGAACCACCATTGATAGAATGTTCTTTTTGCAGTTGGATTTTTGTCAGATGAAACTATTGAGTCATTCAAGTGGCTATTCAAAGCCTTTATCCATATAATGGATAATAAACACCCAATTACAATATTCACTGACCAAGATCAAGCAATGTCTAGAGCAATTCAAGAGTGTTTGTCGCAGACTAGACATAGATTATGCTAATGACATATATACAAAAAATTATCTTCAAAAGTACATTGTGGTGTGGGGAGCAAGAGAATCAATAATCTTTTTTATAAATGCATGAATAGATGTGACTCAGAAGAGAAGTTTGAAGAAACTTGGGGTGAAATGATTGAGATAGAAAATCTTCAGGAGAATGTTTGGTTGGATGATTTGTATAATATAAGGCATCGGTGGTCAACAACCTTCAATAAATAAATATTTAGAATGGGGATTCTATCAACTCAAACAAGTGAGTCGATAAATAACATTTGTCATGGTGTCTCATAGGCAACAAGCTCCCTAACTGAATGTTTTTTGGGTCTTGAAAATATCATGAAAAGTTGGAGAAGAAACGAGAAGGATGAAGATTTTAAATGTCAATGGTCTTCAATTATTCCTGCAGTAAAAAGCTGTCCTGTATTGAGGTAGGTTGTTTTACTTTACACAAGGAAGTTATATTTGAAGTTCGAAGTAGAGTTTTACATGATTTGTGTGGGCTTGCTGTGGAGTGCTCTGGCAACAACGATTCAGAATTTTACATACGAACCTATGATAATATAGTCACAGACAAACACTGGATTGTAAAACTTGACAGAGGTAATTCGGAAATTACGTGCTGTTGCAAAAAATTTGAAATGATGAGTTTATGATGTGCTCACACTCTAAGGGTTTTTCAGCATGAAAACGTGTGCAAAATCTCAGAGAAATATATATTACTAAGGTGGTCTATTCATGCAAAAAAAGATGTATATAACAGTTACGAATTTCGACAACTTAAGGGGTCCCAAATGTTACCAAGCGCTTTAAGCAGACTCATATATCGCACACACGTTCATAAATTTGCATACCAGATCAGTACAAAAACGCAAGGTCATGAACGCACTAAGTAGTTTGTTCTAGAGACATTAAAAAAACTAACACTCGATGTCGATGACATATTGAGTGAGAGAGAACCTCAAGAAAAGGCAAAATCAAGTAAGAAGAAGACACCGCGTAGAGAGCAAAATGTGAATGACCCTCGAAAGATGCGTCCAAAAGGAATATCTAATTCAAGGTTGAAAGACTACTGGAAAAAAAAAACAAGAGAACAAAAAGTAAGTTTTAGTTCACTAAATTAAAGTTTATTTTCAAACCTATACTATGGACTTTCTAACATGTAATATTTTTTACAGGAATGGAGAAAGATGTCGGATCAAGAGAAGTTAGAGTTTCCCCAAGCTCGACAAATTGGTTTGGAATGCCAGATCACTCTAGTCAGGAACTGCCTACATCACAACGCACAGAGACATAAACAAGCTTGTTAATGGATATGGATGATTATGTCTAGAACAATAAGTTCAATTGCAAAATTTGGAGTTGTTTTATTGTTATTGTGGTTGGATTTTTCTGTGGTATGTATTTGCAATGTCCGATTAATTTAGCTAGATAGACAACTAAAGTTCAATTGCAATATTTGGAGTTGTTTTATTGTTATTGTGGTTGGATTTTTCTGTGGTATGTATTTGCAATGTCCGATTAATTTAGCTAGATAGACAACTAATTTCCTATCTGATTGGAATAAAAGACGGTTGTATGAGAATATTCCGAGTCCTATTTCGGATGGAAAAAAACAACCTTGAGTCCTTCCTGCCGAGAATTATAGTGGAAAATACTATCTTAAAACTTTTATGATAATGGAAAAAAACAACCGTCACTGGATTTAGTTTATTCAACTCGAACGTGTTATTGTTCTATGATGCCTTATGGATTTAGTTTTATGTCGCAGAACAATCATATTATTTTGGTTATATTCTGGAATTACTGTCGTTGTATTCTAGTTACTATGCTATTGTCCCTCCACTGGTCGTATTGGAATATTCTACGTCTTATTTCGGAATGCTGCGCGGTATTCCATCCCAAAACACTCGTATTATTTGTGATATATTTTTGAATTATTGTCGTTGTATTCTACTTATTATGCTATTAATTCCCTCCACTGGCCGTATTGGAATATTCCGCGGCTCATTCCTCTTAGACTGCGGAATAAAGCAGCCTACAGACTACAACATTAAAACGATTGTAATAATACTTTAATACAACAACAGCTTATTCAACTCGAATGTTTGATTGTTTTATGGTTCTTTATGCATTTAGTTTTATGACAGCAAACACTCATATTATTTAGGTAGTGTTCTGGAATTGTTGTTGTATTATACTTGCTATGTTATTAAGCCCCTCCACTGGTCGTATTGGAATATTACGCAGCTTATTCCACATAGAACGTGAAATAAAGCAGCCTACAAAATACAACCTTAAAACGATAAAAACCACATACAACATTAACACATCACTTTATTTAGGATTAACTGATAAAAAACCCATACACAGATTATAGGCTAATTGTGCCCTGAATTTTGGCATGTCTGCTTGCCAACCCTGCTCCTGACTCCAGACAATTGGGTTAGCCTGTACTATTTTCTCCATGTATTTACATACAAACATACCACAGTCAATACTATTATTCTGGATGGGCACACCGTTAACGACTGTGATCACCCAAGTTCCATGTTTCCCCCAAAAACATTTCCTCGCTTAGGTTGCAAACACTTTGACCTACAAAATTAATTGTGAAATTTGTTACTGGGACGAGAAGAATGCATGGGATTTATTTATTCTTCTGAATGTACTCACAACGTTTTTGCAAACTTTCTTATGCTAATCGTTGGGTAACGAATCATATATTCTCCATTTCTTTAATTTCAAGTCCACTGCCAACAGAACCCAGTGCTCGTTGTCCACAATAGGAAATATAATAAGATCTGCATTTTTCACCGAAGTCTTTGTGATATGCATCAAAAACCTCGAGCTATCATTTCTTATTTTATGATAACACTGCATGAAATGGCACACAGTTAATATTCTCATAGAGTATATAAGAGTCTTAACACCACATTTATCTGCTTACCTAGTATAGTGACGACACGTAAAGTAAATTCTTAAACAACGTCAGATTGGCTCTCTTTATGTTACTCATAATTGTTGCTAAGGCATCAACATGTTCATTTCCTATCAATTGATCGAACAGTAGATCGTCCATCATACCACGTTCTATGAAAATGTCACCAAAGTGTATAATAATGTCAGTCATGTAAAGCACGAATAAAATAGTTTTGTCACTTCACTTGAACAGACATGCAATAAATGAAGAAGATAAGGATTTACTAATTTGTTGGGGTATTTTGAAATGCATTGATCAATTATTTTTTGCATTTCAAGTGGAATCAGTGCTCTCCCAGAATACTCAAGTTGCTTGTCTCCCAAAGTAGAAGCAGGCTACACATGGATAAAACTTATGAAAAAAAATGATATTAAAAGACAACATATAGAGAATGTTTGTGAATGATATTCAAAATTGTCAATAATGTTTGTTCGATTGTTGCTTCTTGAACTTGCGCAAGTCCTCATGAATCATATAGGTTGACGTGGAAGGAAACGTTCTTTGATGGCTAGATTCATTCCATGGAAGTTAGTCAACATGAGAAGCAATGAGGTTGAGTTACATAGTGAATCACCTAGTTGTAAAAGATCAATGTTTAAAAACTTCATTTTAGAGGAATGAGAAAAGTTGCGATAATAGGAAGTTTAACATCGTTTCGACATCAGAGGTTGAGGGAGTTATCGAATTAGTCGCCAATGACGAAGGCGTGGTTTGTATCAGTTAAATGAAAGCTAAGAAATTAGCTAAATGGTGCAAACAGAATGAAATACTATTGAAGGTTATAATGCTTTGGAATTGTTAAGTGACCCACGCTAAATATATGCGTACTAAAAATTCAATCCCCGGCAACGGCGCCAAAAACTTGACTCGCAATCCGCTGATGACAAATATAATAATTAATGCTTTCAAAATGTAATAGATAATAATAGCAGATAGTGTATATAAATATAATTTTATCAAAAATATTTTACACACTAGGGGTACTAAGCAAGTATACGTATCGTATCAAGTAATATAGGGCTTATAAACAAAGACCCCAGTATCGATCCCACGAGGAGTGAGTTATGGATTTTTAACTATTTTAATTTTATTTTTAAGTATTTCTTTTATAGTTATAAATTTGATATTTTTAATTTACTAGATGCAATAATCAAGCAGTAATGAAATAATTAATGTAAATAGGAATAAGACAACAACTTTCTTCATTTCAATTAATCCAATATTTTGTAAGATAATGATAGTATTCGTGGAGAATATAAATTTATGGTATTGTGCCAAATAGAAGCATTCATATTCTTTACCCTTTAATCCAGGTGTAAAGAACATTGGCTAGCTTTATAGATCGAGTCCGGATGTATTGTTAATAGAATGGGTTAATCTAAGCTCACACTACTAGATGTCCAAGGGTGGCTATGGTCGGCCCTACTAGTGACCATTTCCTTCTCTATAAACCAAATTACAAGAATTTAGTCTGTCACTCTAAAAACTTATCAATTCTATGCTCATTATAAAATATCTTCCTATTTATTTGCACTTCACCTTGAATAACCCGCACAAGGCCTTCGACTACAAAAGGATTCATGTGATATCTACTAGTTAAGAGTTCATCTCCTTCTAGGTATCAAAACTCTTCAACAGATTTTAACAATTTAAATGACCAATTTAAATAGTAAATTAAGATCTGGTATTAATATCATCACAATGTTTTAAAATATAAATAGTTTGTAATTCTCCAACGAATTTTATATTATCTTATTTATATTTTCATAATTGAAAGGAGAAAGTAAACTAACTACTCAGAACACATTAAACAACAAAACATGATATTAAAACTTTGAATAAAATTACAAATACTTATCTCAAGTGTTTCTTCTGCTGAACCTCTGAATTCTTCTGACTCCAAAGCAAATAATCTTCAAAAGCACCAACTCTTTAAACTCTCAATACAAACTCTAAATAAAATAACTAACTAATTTATGAAAGATAGTAAAATGTGGCCCTAAAGTATCTCTCTAATTCTCTCTCTAGATGGGGCTCTAGATAGGGGGCTAAGTTGGGCGTTTTTCTCTGAAGGAGCAGCCTCCTATTTATAGGCTTCAAGGGTTGCCTCAAGGCACCTCTTCAAAATGTGTCCACATTCAATGAATCTTCTAGAAGGTGTGTCTGGCGCCTAGGCGCCGGACTCTGCGTCCAGTTCTTCTCACCTCTTCACTTTGGATCGCACCTCTTCGTGATTAAAATCGTTTCCAAGCGTCCAAATACATTGTATCACACGTCCTATAAACCAGGAACAACTGTCAGTCTTCTAGAAGGTCCAACAACCGCTAACACCGTCAAAATAACCGTCCAAAAGTCGTCAAAAATCTTGACAGATCCCGTATCGACCTGGAGCTTAGACGCCGAATTCTGGCACCTAGGCACCAGACCAATAATTTTGACAATTTTGCATTTTGGCTTCATTTTTGCTCCTTTTTGCTCCTTTTTGCTCCTTTTTCACTTTTTTTTCCTTCTTGAACATTTTTTCATCACCTATATCCGAAAACACAAAAATACCTTTCATTAAAGCATAATATCCTTAAAAATTTGATAAAAATCAAGGCATAAAAATGTGTATTTTTTCATGGATCAAAATCTCCCAAACTTAAATGTTACTTGTCCTCAAGTAACCCTTTTTACTATATAAAATGTATAACATTTGGAATGAAAGATAAATATTTAAGACTCCTTGTAATTTTTGATCTTATAAAGGCTTTAGTAAATCATTAACCAAATTTCACTAACTAAGTTTAATTTTAAGAATTTAAAGAATATTCAACTACCAAATCATAAGACTTCAAAAATTTTTCATTCATTTCGAAAATTATAGAAGTTTATTATATTAAGATCACATAGATTATTTACAAGAAAAAGATTTTCATGAAAAATCTTTCCTAAATAAAGATTCATGCATAAAAATTAAGTAAAGTATGTGACTAGTTTTTTTCATATAAGATAATTCAAGTGAAGCCAATTTTTGATTAGGCATATCCTCAAGCTTCTACTCTTTTTTCTCATTTTTTTTTCACAGTGAGGATTACTTTATCTGGATAGTCTGTTAATGATTTTGAACTTCACTATCCTTAACTCATATTTTCAAACTTTTACATTTTCACTTAATTATTATAACATGAATAGAATTTCAAAAAGACTTTCAATCTTTTCTTTTTCAAGTTATAATTTTTTATTTCTTAATACTTCTAAAATTCAATTATTTCTATTATAAATAGAAAAATTTCTTAATCTTATTCTTCTTTAAGTTAAATATTTCTATTCTTAAAATCAATCGAAGTTATTAAAATTTTGGTTAAATCCACTAAATTATTTATAATTTCGAAAATTTAAGTGATCTTAAATAGATTCTTCATTCCTTATGTTATGTTAAGATTTTTTTTAGAAAATATTAGTTTATTAAGGACAAATAAAATTTAAATTTGCATGTATTTTCCATTCCCCCAAACTTAAGTTTTGGTATATCATAAAAAAAATAAAGTATGAGAGAAAAAAAAAGTATAATTTAAGAAGGAATTTTATAAGCATGTAAAAAAATTCTAGAAAGAAATATAATTTACTTCTACACATGCTTTTTATGAATATTACAGAAATAATGAAGCATATAAAAATAAGCAGGTGTCGGCATATTTTTAGGTTGAGTATTGTTTTTTTAGAAATGGGTCGCCTACAAAAATTGTCGGCGAATTTTAAATTTTAAATTTAATTTAAATATATATATAATTTGGAAAGTAGCATTTGATTTTGAAAATAATTTTTAAATTTGAAGAATTTAAGATATGAAATCAAACTGATCTCACATCCCAAATAGTTTATATAAACGAGCACCGCATCACAAACCGTGTATCCATCCCGAAGAATAGACACACTGCTTGATGATGGGGCTCAATTAAATAAACCAGGAGATTTGTGACATCTGTTTGGTCCGCGAACCGCTTTTATAAGCCGACAAGTTCCCTCGCTAATATAAATAAATTAAGCGGGGTTTATATTACTTGGGTTCTTAAAGTTCCCTATAAGGGCAAGCCCCTATAGTTAATTACATCTTAAATGACGGGAATCATTTAAGAAAACTCTTGATAATGATCAGTGGTTTTGCTCTCAAGAATTTCAAAGTTAAAGGTTTCAAAAAAATTAGATTTTGGAAATTTCAATAGGGAATAGCTCAAATTTGGAATAGTTTATTTCAAGAATCCAAGGGAAGAGAAGTAGGAGAAGCTGAGGATCCAAGAAGAATCTTGGCAACTTCCCAAAATATCCTATTGTTTGGCTTTAATTTGGGAATTTACTTAATGTTGTAATCATGCCAATTTTAATTAATTAGGAATTATATTTGTATGACACAGTCATGCAAATAGCCTCGAAAATGTGAGTGTCATACTAAACGACCACCTCGGAGTCCTAAGACCAGTTAGGGCTTAATTTGCATAACATGATCATGCAAATGCCTAACGAAGAGTTGAGGATTTATGTTGCACTAGGCAAACTACCTCGAAGTCCTATGGTTTTGTTGTTTAATTCTAAGAAAGTTTTGCTGAAGTAGATTCCAGTTTTGCTGATGACGATGGTCGTGCTGCCCACCATGCTCCATTCTCCCTGTTGTTGTAGAGGTTTAGTTTTAGAAGTCATAAATCCGGAGATGAGAGAAGTGTTTTTGTTTAGAGAAAATCTTAAAATCCAAGTGTTTTTAATATTTTAATTAAAACAAATCTTAAAGTTGTTTAAACAGAACCGATTAAGATCCCACGGTTCCGTCATCCCGACACCGTTATTTTCATCGGATTCACATAGTCCAGACTAATTTGCTAAACTCAACTGAATGAGTTCCACACTTTCATTTAGACCGTGGGAAATCCCGTTAGCAATACGTGGGTTACATCATCCGAGGTATTCCCGATCATTCAACGAGACGTTTTAATTTAGTTGCAATTGTGGTTTTGTTGTTCTGTTTGTGATTAAATTTTGAGTTGTTTTATATTTTGGAATGTTGTGGCGGTGAATTTTATCTTGTGGTGACTTTTAATTTAGTTTTGAGTTTCAGTTTAGGGACTATCCTAAAGGTTTTGGTTTTCATGCAACAGTCTTATTTAACATGCAAGAAAAAGTAAAGTACAGTGCATGTAAGTAAATTGCAATAAAGTAAATTGCAATAAAATAAAAGCGTACTTGGAGGGTCTTCCCGTCATCCCAAGCCGCACTTAAAACACATGTTAAGTTATTTAAATATTTCAACAAGTACCTAGGTAAAGCTAAGGGAAGGGTTTTGGTTGTCTACCAAATTCCTAATCCTATTGCTAGTCATCTCCTATGACGTCTAGGTTGTTGGTTTGGTTTAAGGATGATTTTCTTCATCAAAGAACAATTAAATTCAATTGTTCTTCTAAAACATCCCGTCATATTGAGGAAGTTCTTAGGACAAGTCCTAAACATCTTTTCAATACTTCTGGGATTATTTTGAGTCCAAGTAAATTTTGTTGCACATGTGAATTAATCATCCAGGAGTTTAGTTAAGTTTTGTCTCTTGCTCAGTGAACATGGGTATATGATTACCTGATGAATGAAGTGACATCTCACTTAATACTCTATTTAAGAGTTATAATAATTAAAGCCTTTAAGGGCAAGTTTCTTAATTTAAAGTTTAAGTTAATGATTTAAAGTGATTTAATTTAATTATGAGGTTTTAATTAATAATTTTTAAGTTTGGAATAGTGTTCAAATTATTTTAGATTTAATTTAAATCTTTACACTTGCAATTATCTTAGTATTTCAGATTGATGTTCATGTTTTAAACTTACCTAGATATAAAGAGGTATTGAAATTATTGATATATTTTGATTTAACTCTTAATGATTTCATTTAGGTTTGTTGTTAAGTGATTTTAATTCAATTTAATTTAATTTAATTTGATTTTAATTTAGGTTTAATTTAATTTAATTTTAATTTAATTTAAATTTTAGTTTAATTTTAATTTTAATTTAATTTAATTTAATTTAATTTAATTTAATTTAATTTAATTTTAATTTTAATTTCAATATTTTTAATTTAATTTAATTTAATTGTTAAGGTGTTAATTTAATTTAATTTAAACTTTCACTTGACTTAATTTAATTTAATTTAATTTAATTCCAAGATTTTAAATTTGATCTTTAATTATTAGACCATTTAACATTTTAAGCTTTAATTCGTTTAAGGGTTATCTTCTTTTAATTTTTAATTTATTTAATTTGGATTATTATTTTAATTTTTAATAAAGAACTAAATATTATTAAAGTGACTTATTTAGGGATTTTTAAATTTAAGAATAAATATCCTCTTAATAATATCTCTATTTTAATAATCCAAATTTAATTATATTCTTTCCAAAATTCAAATTATTTAATTAATTAGAGTTTCATTTTGATATTTTTAAAGTGTTTAATGGGTTTCTACCCCTTAATTTCCCTAAGTTTCAATCATCCAAGACAAAATTAAAATCAAATATTTTACCCTCCATTTTGATTAAACCTAAAGTTTTAATTAATGGTTAAAATTTTTAATTACCTTTATGCCCTTTTAAGCTTATTTATTTCATAACTCACTAACATGAGCTCAAATGAATTTAAAATTTTTATGACATCTCACTCACATGTCAATTAAGACATTAGAGGAGAAAATGTGATTTTTCTGAATTTAATTTATTTATACAATTATTTTTAGTAGAAAATAGGGGTTTTCAAAGAAAATTCAACAACATGACCAAGGAAAGGTTTCGGTCCTTAAGAAAAATATGGGATGTTTCTAATGACTAGTGGACCATGTGGACCAATTTTTGTGATTTTTTGAACTATATTTTATTTATTATAATTATTGTAAGTTTTAGAGTATTAGTTAATTTGAAAATAAAGTAAAAGTTGAAAAATAGATTTTATATTTTTCTTAAATTTATTTGACCTTAGGGAGTCCAGAGAAATAAACTTCATAATTTTCTGATCTTTCTTTGATTTATTAGAATTATTTTAGTGAAGAAGGTTGAAAATTCATTTTTTAATATTAAAAATTACATTAAGCCTTTAAAATTCAATATCTTATCCTAGGGACTTAGGAAAAATATTTGGTTTGTTTCTAAATGATTAGGAGTCAAAATGTGACATTTTTATGATTTTTAATATTTTTGTAATTTTTATTATTTTTTAATTCTTAAAATATTAAAATATTTTAATAAATCAACTTTTTTAGAAAATTCCAATTTTAATTTTCCTGAACTCTCCTGGTATCATAGAAACTCCAAAATCATTTTTGTGAATTTTTTAAAAGTATTTTTGGAGTTATGAATTTTTAAAGTTCCATTTTGCTTATGAGGCTTAATCAATCCATTTGGTGGGGTTAATCAAGTCCAATGAATTTCAAAATTTTATGTAAGGTTCCTCTGACTGTTAAGAGTAATAGAGAATTGTTTTCAAGTCAATTTGATGTGTGGTTAACCCAAATTAATTCAAATTCAATTTTAGGGGTTTAGGCTAATTAAGGTTATTATGAATGAATTAACTCAAAATATATTTTTCTTAGGGTCCCCTGGTCCCAAGAAACATCACCAAATTTTCCTAGAATTTATTTTACAACATGCTATTTATTGGAATTAAAATACCTAAAACAGTGACATGAACTTGAAAAATCAATAACTTTTCACATAGATGGCTTCTAACCTTGAAAAATTCAGGGAATGTTCCCAAGATCAAAGGCTTCAAAAGCCCATTGGTCTCATGCCATGGTGAATTTTCTATGCAAATGGAGAAATAAGACATTGGAAACAGTAAATAAATTATTAAAAATAAAATACTCATCCAATTAACTTGATTTCTTTTCCACATTATTCTCCTCTGTTCATTGAGCAAGAGAGTATTTTTATTTTATTTTTATGATTTTTCTATGCAAATATATGAATTTTTGAAGTTCTGGTATTTAAATAATTCAAAAATACCCTAATTTCCTACTTATCTGACACGGCGCCGCGTCAACCTACGGCGGATCGAAAGCCCACGCGTCGCTCTGTGATTCGGCGCCGCCATCTGACTCAGCGCTCCAGGGGCCCTCGGTTCACATAACATTCTGTTGTCCGGCTTGAAGTCGACCGTCCGCTCGATACACGTGCGATCCAACGGCTCCTGGTCATCGTCTACGACTGGTGTGCACCCGTGACCATCCACACTCAAGCCCTAATATCTCTCTCGATTCTCAATGTATTTTCGAGTTCTTATACTTTATCGATTCGTCTTGAAGATACGAACACATCCATATAGTTTATAAGCTATGAAATTAACCTAAACAAAATGGAGAATTTCTGGAAGCTCGGGAGGAAGAATGAGTTCATACCTTTGCTTAGAGAAGTGAAGCTTCGATCTGAGGGTTGTGTCACCTTTGATTGAGTCCAAGCAAGCTCCAGATGAAGTCTCTGGCTCTGGGGAATTGTCTAAGTATGAAAGTGACCAAGGCCGATCACAAAGCTTGGAGGTCGGAAGCAATGGCTGGCTCGGTGAGGGGGCTTTCTTTGGGAACTTCTCCTCTCGGTCCGGTGAAGTTGTAGGGTCAATCAATTTGAAGATTGGCTCACTGCGGTGAAGTGTCCCGTCTTTTGGGTGGATTTTCAACTCGGAAATCGAGCTCTGTTAATGGGGTTTAGGGCAAAGGAACACTCGGGATCAACTGCTCTGGGTTAGGAGAAGGTCCTGGAGCAATTTTGGCGAGTTTCCTTAAGGTTTGGTTCATCACCTTGTTTGGCCGAGAGGTGAGTGGGTTTAAATAGAGGTGGTCTGGAGGGCTTCCTGAGGGCAATTGGAGGTTTGGATCAATTGCTCAGGGAAAGGGAAGAACAGCTGCAATGGCCATTTAGGTTGGGACAAGTCGACTAGTTCAAATCGAATTTTTGATTCAAATTAAGCCTCTCGGCTCGGTGGTTTCCGGCGGTCGTGGTGGTCGGCCGCTGAGCATGGGTCACCCTCGGGGTCGGGGAGGTCGGTGCTTGAGTTTTGTGAGTTCAATTGGCAAATGTCAAGTGTAAATGAGTTGAATCAAAGTGGAAGGGGAAGGGATCATTTTGGGCTTGGTTTGGTCAAATGCATGGATTTGGGTTTGGTGCACCCACCAGAGGCCTCGATTTGGGCTGAAGGGAATCATATGGCTCGAGCTTGAATTGGAGTGGAGAAGTCTCCATCCATGGTGAGGTGGCTAAGCATGGTTTAGTATGTATCATGGATGAGGTTAAAAAGGCTTAAAAAGGCTTAAGAAAGGGGCCCCTCCATTTGCCATAAATGACATGGTGAGGTGTCAAAACTCTCATGGCTTCATATGGCTTGTAAATGGCTCACATTTGGCTTACTTTTGGCTTGGAAAAGGTTGGCTTGTTTCATAAAAAAAAGGGTTTGAGAAATTTTTGGCATTTAGGGGTAATTTGGCATGTGGCTTGATTTGGAATGGCTTGATTATTGATTTAGGACTTAGGGATGATTTCAATTAAAGGTATGATGAGAAGAATTTGTCATATGGGCTTTGGATAGATTTTGGGCTTTTTTTAAATCATTTTGGATGGGCTTTTAAAGTGGTTTAAGGAAGTAGGCTTTTGGATTTAAAGTAAATTTAGGATGAAATTTTTGTAAAGGATTGTGCCAAATAAATGTTGCAATTGGTTTAGGCATGTGTCATGAGTGGTTTGGAACAAGTTTAAAGTGATTTTGAATTAAATTGGGTTTAATTTGGGCTTTTTTTGGTAAAGGGGCCAAGGTGGGCCAAATTGGGCTAACTTGGGCTAAGGTTGGGCTAATGTTGGATTTGATGTAAAATTAATGTTGGGAAATGTTTATGGGAGTGTTACAAAGAGTTTTCAACTTTGGTTGGGCTCTAATTTTGGGATTTGGGCCCATTTGGGTTAGGTTTGGCTTAGGTCAATTTAAGGGATTTTTGTTTTGGGTTAGGTTTGGGTGGAGTTTAGGTTCAAATTTTGGGCAAATCAAGTTAGTGTTTTGTTTATGGGGATGTTAGAAGGCTTTAGAAAATATTTGGGGCCAATTGGGGTTGAGTTGGGTTGGTTTGGGCTAGGTTTAAGTCATGGGTCAAAATTGGGCCTTAGGCTTCAAATTGAAATTAGGCTCAAATGTCAATTAAATTGGACTTGGATTTGGTCTAAATTGATATTGGGGATATTGAATTGAAGTTTAGAATTGAATTGGACCAGAATTGAGGTCAATTGGGGTGGTTTGGTTTGACATTGGGTTCACTTGGGTTAAAAATGGCCCATGGTGTAGTTGAACAAAATAAAATTGGAAATATTTGGGATTTTTCTAGAATTTTCTGGGAATTTTTAGAATTTTTTGGATTTTTAGGGTAAGAGGGTATTTTGGTAATTTTGGGAGGGTTTAGGGGTATTTTTGGAAATTTTGGTATTTTTGGCCAAAAATGGTCAATTTGAGTGGTGGGAAGTGTTTAGGATTGATTTTGAGGGATCTTATGTAATTTAGGTAATTTTGCAAATTTTGGGTCATTTCAAGGGTATTTGGTAGGTTTGGTAGGTCCGGGGCCCCGGGGGTCAAAAATTGAAATTTTGAAAAAGGAAGATTGATCAAGTGTGAGTGAAATGGAATCACTTTGGTTGAGTCATGAAGCCATATCAAGCTCATATGAACCATGAGAGGACTCATTTGAGGCATTCACTGTGTTGTTCCTAACCCTCTTAGCCAGGGGCTTAGGGGTTAAGGACCATCCATATGAATTACTTACATGAGTCAGGAGGTCAAGTTGGGTGATAGTGTGGTTTTAGGACTTGGAATGTGTGTGAGATTGTAGTGTATTTTCAAGTTAACCCTCACCAGACCAGGCCACCCATGGTATTCCTAAGGCCAAAAAGTCCTATAGGGAACTCATCTTTTAAACCTCCACATTTGATTTCAACCCTCTAGGTGATTAGGGGGTCTACAATCAAGCTTGTGGGGTTTGCAGGGAGTTAAGAAGTATTTTGAATTTCTAAAGGGTGGGTTCCATTTCTAGTCCTCTAAGATTAGTCGAAAGGAAAAGCCTAAGGCTAGATCCCAAGTACTTAAAGAGAGAAGCAAAAGACCTCATCGAAAATGAGGTCAACAAATAGACCCCCGATAGGTGTGGTGTGCTAACCAAGCACACCGCACGTATTGGCGTTGACCGAAGAGATCAACAAAACTAACACGGATGTCCAAGTGACAAACTTAGGACGAAGTAGAAGAATTTCCGTTGGGAGTATCGGGTATATTTCCAAGACCTGGAGATTCTTGAACTCTCGCTGGGGAATGGAAAAGGAGGTGAACTCCAAATCACAAGATCTGGGGAATTCGATTTAGATTTCAGTTTACTTTTAAATTTCAAGTTTCAATGTGTGAGTTCAGATTTCGATTTGTTCTGAGTCTCAATTTCGATTGAAGTTTAATTTAAAATCGATTTAAGGAAATTTTGAATTTGAAATTTGGATTTGAAATGAGAATTGAAACCTGGGTTTCAACCTCGGGATTGCGAAGAGAACTGAAATTTAGGTACCAAGCCTCGGAGTGAGAATCGAGTTTAAGTATCGACAGAAAAAGGATGAGAATCAGAATTTAGGTAGTGATCTCGAGAGAGTGAGATTTGAAATTTAAGTATCAATCCTGAAAGAGAATCAAAATTTAGGTATCGATCTCGGAAAGAGAGTCGGAATTTATTTACCGACCTCGAAATGAGAACCGAAATTTAGGTATCAGTCTCAAAAGTTGTGAATCGAAATTTAGGTATCAATTCGAATGAGAGTCGAGATTTGGTACCGACCTCGAAAGAAGAGAACTGAAATTTGGTACCAGTCTTGAAGATTTAGAATTGAAATTTGGTATCAATTCGAAAGAGAGTCGGAATTTAGGTACTGACCTCGAAAGAAGAGAACTAAAATTTTGTACCAGTCTCGGAAATTTAGAATTGAAATTTAGGTATCAATTCGAAAGAGATTCAGAATTTGGTACCGACCTTGAAGGAAGAGAACTGGAAGTTGGTACCAGTCTCGAAAATTTAGAATTGAAACTTAGGTATCAATTCGAATAAGAGTCGGAATTTGGTACCGACCTCGAAGGAAGAGAACTGGAATTTGGTACCAGTCTCGGAAATTTAGAATTGAAATTTAGGTATCAATTCGAATGAGAGTCGGAATTTGGTACCGACCTCGAAGGAAGAGAGCTGGAATTTGGTACCAATCTCGGAAGTTTAGAATTGAAATTTAGGTATCAATTCGAAAGAGAGTCGAAATTTGGTACCGACCTCGAAGGAAGAGAACTGGAATTTGGTACCAGTCTCGGAATTTAGAATTGAAATTTAGGTATCAATTCGAATGAGAGTCGGAATTTGGTACCGACCTCGAAGGAAGAGAACTGGAATTTGGTACCAGTCTCGGGAATTTAAAATTGAAATTTAGGTATCAATTCGAAAGAGAGTCGGAATTTGGTACCGACCTCGAAAGGAGAGAACTGGAATTTGGTACCAGTCTCGAAAGAGATGATTGAAATTTGATATCAACCTCGAAAGAGAATCGAAATTTAGGTATCGATCTCGGAAAGAGAGTCGGAATTTAGGTACCGACCTCGAAATGAGAACTATAATTTAGGTACCAGTCTCGAGAGTTTGAAAGAGGACTAGAAGTTAGGCTCTAGCCTCGAAGAGAACTGAAAGTTAGGCTCCAGTCTAGAAGATTTATTTGTATGAAGAGGGACCCAGTCTCATGCCATCAGAACCAAATCGAACAAAGTTCGTGGCTCCGTGTCAATAGAACTAGTCGATCCTCTAAGACACAGAAGAAAGAGAATTGAAAGGAGCTGGTAAGTGTACCAAGCTGAAAAGACTTGACTTAGCAATAAGTCGAGGAAACTATTCAAATTTCAAAAGAGTTTCAAACAGATTTCGATGGAGGAAAGAACTGAAAGGTTCGAATCAGAGGTTTGAGATCGAAATTCAATTTGAGATTTAGATTTGTTTTGTTTGTCCTTTAACGATCCCATTTTATTTTTTTGTTGTTTATTTAGTGTTAATGTGAATTTGAAGTTCATTTCAATACTCAGATTTTTAGGAAAAGTTCTCATTTATTTTATTTTCTTTTCTGTTCTTCTTTAATAGTTCATTTAACTCTAATGGCGTTTCCCAGTCAATTTGCACAAAAAGAGGTGAAGGTAAAATATGACGTAGTCGTTTTCATTCCAACTTGCTGAAAATACATCATACAACTTAATCTAATCATGATGACATTTTCCTCGGAAATTTGATGTCTCATACAATCCATGTAAATCCAAAACGGATTGTGTAAGCTTATTGTTGATCCATCCAAAAGCGTATGTCAAAAATTCATGTCTGAATAGTAAGAAACATGGGCAATAACATCACCTTCCAAGCCACCCTTGGCAGGAATGCCGCATGGATGTGTATTGGAGGTGTGTTATTTCCCATGTAACTCGCGACTCGTAGGTCGGAGACTCTCCGATTCTAGATCTGGCTGAAAGTGGTAAGACATTTTTCTATCGTCCATTCTTCTAAAAGTAACTGAGATCCGCTCCACAGGCACTCCTGGAATGCAATGCTTCGCAACGTCTGCTCCGTTTCCTTTTAACACCAGGACGGAACCTACCGATAGTGGTATCTCCACCGGCCCTCGAAACTCACCGGGGCTTCAATTCGGAGGTTAGATCCGAACATGATGTTGAACTGGTTGACGAATGATACTGTGCAGAAGGGTCTAACAAAGTCATGATGGTCTATATGCGGAGGTATGCAGTCGCCTTCCTTGTAGATGTTAATAATGCAGTATGTTGGGTATGCAATATGCAGGCAATACCCTCCATGTTATCATCCTTTTCACCATTCTCTTAATGATTCTTGGCATCGGATCCACCTCACTGCGACGGAGTGTCTCTGGTGGATTTCCTTTTCTGTCTATGGCAAAATTGTAGCAACATCCGCATTACATTGTAACTCTTCCTTTTCCTGGCAACCAACTTCGGGGTTCTGAATATGTATTTTCTGTCAAGCGGCCAGCTCGACCCATTTTCTGCAATTCAAGGATGCAATCTACAATTTGTTGTTGCTCATAATGCGAGAAAACATCCGTATGCGGCTCGAGGCCTTCCAAGATGTTGACCCTCTTGTTTCCAATTCTTTCAAAGTATTCAAAGGTTTTCTTCTCGACTAATTGCATTTTCTCCAGCTCGTATTCCGAGATTATCCGAGGTCCTCGGTGTCTAGTAACATCTTGCGGGATGTATGGCTCGACCCAGGCATGTTCTTCCGCATGTCTCGGCTCCTCGGGGATAGTCTCCGTAGGGACATCCTCCAGGGTTGCTTTCGCAACAAAACTCTTCGGATCTGGTACATATGCTCGGCGTCAAGGTATCGACTCTATTTCTGCTTTTCTTGGTATTTCTTTTATCTGTTCCGACCTTCTTGGAGTTGACCTTCTTCTTTCTGGTTCCTGACGAACCGGTCTCCTTGGAGCATTTGCACTAACGGTATCCACTATCTGTTTATGTTGATCTTCTGCTAACTTGGTCAACATTTTGCGATTGCGACGATTCTTATTTCTTCGCTTAGTAGCAGTGAGAGTAGCTCTCCTTACCCCTTGAATTTCTGCAAGCGCGGCACTGACAATCCTACCTTCTGATGTGGCGACCACGGACTTAATTTTCTTATCTTCTCCGGTTGTATGTGCGGCGTTTGCTTTTCTTTTCTTGTTGCTGGATTGGTGGCTCGGGCCACCCATTTTCATCACTGTCTGGCTGTGAAGTTCTTCTCGATCAACTGGGATCCAATCATTTTCTTCGTATTGTAAGTCGACTGGTGTGAAGTATGAGTCAATCTCTATCACTACTCCATCCCTCACTCTCTTTTCATCAAGTGCTAGACTCACGTCATTTCTAAAGTTTAGAACCAACCGCCCGTTCGACATTTCCCTGTGAAAAAATAAGGAAAGGATCAGGGGCTGTACTAAGAACAAGAACAATAAGAAAAAACACTTAAAAATTCTTATTCACTTCTTTTAAATTTAAAGGAAGTAGGAAGAGATGAGAAAATATCAGGAATGAATGGATTTAAGAGGAAAGATTGACATTTTATTATTATGATTTCCCATGTTTTCTTTTTAACATTTTCGTTGATGAGATTTTTTCTTTTTTTTTTATCATCCATTTTATTTTGTTTTGGGTTCGGATCCAGTCACAAAGTGATTACTTCACCCGTGTTTCTAGGGATAAGATTCTTCTTTAGAGGCCACCCTTCAAAACATCAGGTTGCGTAATACTTCTTTAAATACCGTCCATTGATTGGAAGCATGGGTTGTTCTCCATGGCAATCCACCAGTTGGTAGGAACCTCCCGAGTAGACTGTCTCGACCACGAATGACCCTTCCCATGTTGGTTCAAACTTACCTCCCATCTTGCGGTGTGCAAGAATAGGTCTTCTGAGAACCAAAACTAAGTCACCGACTTTGAAAGTTCTTGGGCGGACCAGTTTATAATGGTCCTGGATCATCTTGGCCTGATACAGTTCCAAATTCTGTTGTGCTGAAAGTCTTTTCCCTTCCAAGCTTTCCAATTCTTCAAGTCGTAGTCTGACATTTTCTTCTGTAGTGATCTTTTCTGCAACTGCAATTCGGAGTGACGGAAGCTGAACTTCCAGGGGCAAGACGACCTCAAACCCGCACACTAAAGAGTAAGGCGTAAACTGAGTAGGAGTCCTAAAGTCGTCCTGTAGGCCCATAAGGCTTCTAACAACTTCTCGTGCCAATTTCTCTTGTTGTCGTCCAAAATTTTCTTTAAAATTTGAACGAGAGTTTTATTAAAAGCCTCGGCCAAGCCGTTTGCTCTTGGATAGTAGATCATTGAGTATCGCCAATCGATCACGTGTCTTCTGATAAAATTTTTTATCTTTGTACTTTTGAATGCAGACCCATTATCTGAAATGATCCTGTGCGGTACCCCAAAACGGTAGACGACTTGGTTCTTGAAAAACTGTAGCACGTGGTGTGCCTTCACTTCTCTGAGTGGTATAGCTTCTGCCCATTTAGAAAAGTAGTCTTTAGCTGCAAGAATGAAGCGATGTCCTCTTGAAGAAGGTGGTTCTATCGGACCCACTATATCTGTGCCCCAACACTCAAATGGCCACGACGCGATTGTTAGATGTAGCACATTTGGAGGTTGTTGTAGAACCACTCTGTGCACTTGGCACTGGTAACAACTTTTGACAACTTTCATACAGTCGGTCATCATTGAGGGCCAAAAGTACCCTAGTCTTTTAATCTTCATTTTCATTTTCGGACCCGACTGATGAGCGCCACAAAGTCCTGAATGTATTTCTTTAACGATTTCACGAGCCTTGGACCCGCTCAGGCATCTTAGCCACATCTGATCAAAAGACCTTCTGTATAATGTATTATTTATTAATGCGTATTACAAAGTTCTTTTCTTGATTTGATGGGCTAACGACTTATCGTCTGGTAAGTTTCCTGTTTGCAAGTAGTCTATTAGTAGCTGCCGCCAATCTTCTGTATTTTTACGTCACTGCTGCAATTGTTTCTTCTGCTCTTTCTGATTTGTGTATTGTATCCATGTCGAGCTGTGATAGGACTTGTCGTCCTTGAACTGATACTTCAACTGACTCATCCTGCAAGCAGGCAAATTCCTTTGCAAAGCGGGCTAACGCATCGGCGAGAGCATTTTCTTTACTGGGAATCTTGTAGATTGTTACGTTTGGAATTTGTTCCAACAATTTCATGGCGTATCGAAAGTCTTGCTCGAGTCTTGGCTTTAAAATTTTGTACTGTCCGGTGACCTGTTGAATGATCAACTGAGAATCTCCGTAGATGTTGATGTCTGTTATTCCCATCTGAATGGTTAATTTCAATCCGGTTATGAGGGCTCTGTATTCTATCTCGTTGTTTGTACACGGTTCTGTTAAGTGGTAGGAGTATCTTAACATTCTCCGCTCCGGTGTTTTAAAGATTAGTCTGATTCCTGCCTTATCGGGCACTATCATTTGTAATTCTTTGTTCTTCTCTGCTGAGGACGCACCGTCAAAGTATAGTTCCCAACGTCGATCATTCGGGTCTTCTAGGCTCATTATCTGCTCGTCAGGCAAATCGTCGTCGAGGGGCGAATCCGCCGGCAAAGGGTGTGTTGCGAGGAAGCCTGCTAGGACTTGTCCCTTTACGGTGCGAAGAGGAATGAAAGTTATGTCGAATTGCAATAGTATCATCGACCACCTGGCAAGTCTGCCAGAGAGCGTCGGTCGGGTCATCAAGTATTGCAACGGATTAACCCTCGAAATAAGGTTGACCTTATGAGAAAGCATGTAATGTCTGAGCTTTTGAGCGGCGAAGATCAGGGCCAAGCAATGCTTCTCAATCGGAGGATACTTTACTTCCGTCGGGATTAGACGACGGCTTAGGTAGTAGAGAGCGTTTTCTTTTCCCTCATCATTGACCTGGGCTAGCAAGGCTCCGAGAGAATCGTCTAAAGCCGCGGTATAAAGTATCAACGGTCTACTCCGAGGCCGGGGTCGCTAAGACAGGAGGTTTCATTAAATATTGCTTAACGTCCTTGAAAGCCCGCTGACATTTCTCATCCCACACGAATTTGGCGTCATTTTTAACTAATGCCGAGAAGGGTTGACACCTACCTGACAAGTTCGAGATAAAGCGTCAAAGATATGCTAATTTCTCTTGAAAGGATCGTAGTTGTTTCAAAGTTTTGGGAGGAGGCATTTCTAAAATAGCTTTAATCTTCTCCGGATCGATTTCAATCCCGCGATGTCGGACAACAAATCCTAACAATTTCCCGGAGGTGACGCCGAAGGCCCAATTTAAGGGATTCATCTTAAGGTTAAATTGTCTTAATCGCTCAAAAACAATTCTCAAATCATACAGGTGATCTTCTTTTAGTTTGCTTTTGATGACTACATCATCCACGTAGCACTCGACTTGGTTGTGAATGAGATCATCAAAAATCTTCTTCATCGCTCTTTGGTATGTTGCTCCTGCGTTCTTTAGTCCGAATGACATTACTGTGTAGCAATACACTCCGATCGGTGTTCTGAATGCCGTGAGCTTTTCGTCTTCTGGTGCATCTTTATCTGGTTGTATCCTGATGATCCATCCATGAAAGAGAAGATTTCATGTGTTGAAGCAATGTCGATCATCACTTCTGGGATTGGTAGTGGAAATTCATCCTTTGGACATGCTTTATTCAAATCTCTAAAATCCACGCAGATTCTGATCTGACCATTCTTCTTTCTGACTGGTACCACATTGGCTAACCAAGTTGGGTATTGTTCTTCACGGACAAATTTAGCGTCTATTAGCTTCTTAACTTCGGCTATTACTTGTTGCTCAATTTCTAGACGCATTCTTCTAGGGGCGTGTCTGACTGGAACAGCAGTGGGATCTACTCCTAGCCTGTGAACTGCGACTTTTGGAGCTAATCCTAGCATTTTTTCGTAGCTCCAAGCAAAACAGTCCTTGAATTCCTTTAATAGCTTGATTATGTCTTCGGAGTCTTCTTTATTGAGTAAGGAGCTAACAAAGGTAGGCCTAGGCTCTTCGCTAGTACCTAAGTTAACTTCCGTTAACTCGTCTATAGTAGATTTGATTTCTTCTTCGAATTCTGGTGGAGCATCTTCGATTGGTAGATCTTCGAGGTCTTCTGAAGCTTCCAAGCAGTCTTTATTAGGTTCGCAAGTGACAACCAAGCAAAATCCCGTATCATCAACTGATCCTACTGTGCCGAATCCGAGACCATGTTTTGAATTGGGAGGCCGACCGACATTATTCCATAATTTTTCAAAGTGTTGTGATCGGCCTTTTGTCCATCGTCGAGGTAAGACACCACATTGAATTAAATTTTGAACACATGGAGAGTACCACTCAAAAGGTAGTTCCATCAATTCAGATGAAGTAACATCTTCAAATTGTACATCTTTTTCAGTATTGGAAGAAGAAGCACCACGGTAGAACTTGATTGGTTTAGTACCACCACCATGCACTTCCTTGACCACCATACCCTCGATCTTATTAGAAAGGATCGGGGTCAGGGTCATAGTATGTACATAATGGTTAATCTTCTCGTACATTGATTTATATTCTTCATTCTTTTCATCTTCGAGAGAAATCTTGAATTGTGGTTCCTTCGACTTATTGTCGCTCGCTTCTTTCTCGATTTCTTCTTCTTCTTCGGAACTCGTTCTCCCAATCAACATCGATGACCGGTTTCTTCGTCCGATTGTTCCAACGTTTCTTCCACGTCCTCGTCCCCGGCCTCGACCTCGAGTGCGAGTTCTGGAGAAATCTTCACCATCTCGCCGTAAGGGAGTGGTGAGTAACTGTTGGAATAGAACTTCAGGTTCTTCATCGTCTCAAATTTCTTTTGCTTCATTTGGTATGGTATTTTTGGAAAAGATTGTTTTCTTCGGAACCGCGTAGTAGGCCGCATCTTCATGAATTCCAATCTCGTGTACGAAGAATGGTTGAAAAAACCTTTGATACACTGTTCTCCTCCTTCGTAATACTTTATGCACTGGTGCAAAGACAACGGTACCATCCGGTTTTCATGGATCCATGGCCGACCCAGTAGAGCGTTGAACGATGTCTCAGAATCAATTATGTGGAATTTTGCGGTTGTCTTTGCTAAATCACCGGTCTTCATTAGTAGTGTTATCGATCCAAGAGCTCTTTCTCCTTTTTGATTGAAGCCTCTTAATAACATCTTGTCTGCTTCAAGCTCGCGAGCATCAATTTCCAAATACGATAGCGTCCGAAGATTCATTATGTTGTTTGATGCTCCCGGATCAACCAACACTCTAGAGAGTGTAAACTTTCCAATAGTGACTGAAATGTATAACGGTCGGTTGTGATCAGCTGTTCCCAGTAATAGATCATTGTCCGTGAAGGTAACACCTGTCGTTCTCTTAACGAGCAAACCTCGTTGAAGGAATTACGGCCATTTGAGCTAAACAAATCTCTGGATCAAGTAAAGCCTTGATCAGAGCCTCCCTCATCTCCTTTAACAGGATCAGAGCGTCGTATATGCTTAGTTTGGCTGGTAGCTTCCTAAGATGGGCTAGCACGTTGTAGTTCACTTTATTACCATGTTCCTCGGTTTCTTCCTGAATGGGCGGTTCCTTCTGCGGGGTTGACTCTTCCCGAGCAACCACCTGCTTTCCTTTATCCTTTGGACCCATTCTCGGGGGTAGAACTTTTCCGCTTCTTAGATTGACCTCTGTTATCTCTTCTAAATTTACCGGTGTCTCCTCTTGAATCGGAACAACTGGCTCTTCTGAAGTTGCTTCGGTGTCTGATAGTTCTAATTCTATCACGATTGGAGCTCCTCGAAATTCACAAATGGACTCGTTGCTTGTTGAGCTTTTGTAGCCTCCTTTGTGAACATCTTCTTTATCGTGGTCATCGAGGTTATGTATGATTTGAGAATCGTTATTTGTATTGGAATCGAGATCCGGATTAAGCCAGTTGTCGCTAGTTACGTAATTGTTGGAAACAGTCAAAACGTAGCCAACGCCATAACCCTTATCATTATAAGATCCTGCCGAGGCGAGCAGAAAATCATACAGAGTTAGGAGTTTGAGGGATTTCTCCCCCGAATCGGAAACAACCATCCTAGGATAAGCAGCCCCTAGTCTACCCTTCGGAGCCTCGGTCCTCTTCTCTTCTGCGATCTTCTCTTTCTTCTGGGGCGGGTCTTCAATCACAAGTGATAGTGCCAGCTCGACAGGTTTCAAACTCTGAGTTGAAGCGCGTACCGAAGCGGTCTGGATGTGATCCAAAATTTTCTTTGAAGACATTGTCCAGATGGTACTCCATCCATCATCGGTCGTGTATGGGTCTATCGGAACAATGAGATCCTTTGAAATAACATTGACGGAACCTCCTTCTGGGGTTCCTTCATGTATTCCTTTGGGATCCTTATGTTCCCTTTCCGGAGATTGTCATCAAGCCAACTCTTGAAAGTGATGCAATCCTCTATCTTGTGTCCGAGCATCTGGTGGTAAGGGCAATAGTGACACTCAATGGTAGGTGGCACTCGATGGTAGGTGGCACTCCATAAAAAACATTGATCCTTTCCGGTGTAAATCCTACTCCAACACATCGGACGAAGACTTCGTAGTCTTCCGCATCCAAAAAGTTAGCATAAAATTCGCCCACGACTGGAATAACAGCAACAGCGGTGAAATAACAGAATCGTTGCCAGTTGTGCGCAACGATCGTGTTCTCGATCATTTCACCGGGATTATAAAAGCTTCGCTCTCAGATAAATTTTTTGGACGTCGCAAATTAGTGATATCGAAAAATGCGCTACCGCAGTCCGAACTTGCTACTGTCAAAATTTTCTCGTGCATTTCCTCGCTTAGATTTCGGAGCCATCTAAACATGAAAGAAAACACAAATAAATTAAGGAATCAAAGATTTAAACTCTTTTTACGCTTAAGAAACTTAAAATGAGTTTAGAAATTCATGGAGAAACATTAAAAATCATAATTTTTCTCAAAATTTTAGTTTTTAGCCAAAAATAGGAAAAATTATGGTGAAAATAAAAAATAAATGGATTAGAGTGTAGATCTGACCTTGAGATGAAGAAATCAAGTGATTTTGGGCTCAAAATCTTGATGTTTTGACCTCAAAATGGATTTAGAAGGTGGGTTTTCGTGAAAAGAGGAAGGGGATGAAGCTTAGGTGTCAAAAATGGCTAATGGGGGTTTAAATGGTGATTTTCAGGTAAGCAGGCCGAACCGGCGCCACTTTAAAAATTTTATTTTCCACCAAAATTCATAATTTAAACTTCTAATTACTCATATAAGAGTATTGCTTCAGTTTCCATCTTCCAAAATATTTTCCAAAAATTTTGAAAATTAAAAATTAAATCCACCAATTAAACACAATTTTAAATCAAACTCTTCTAATTCCATTCATGATTTTCAATTTCGGGCTCAATACAATTCAGATATGTATCATAATATGATTTAAGTTCTAAAAATGATCAAACAACACAAATTTGAAAGTAAATACAACACACATTGAACATGAAAGCAAACACACAAATAAACACAATCGATTCACTAAATTGATACAACGACACACTAGATAAATCACAATCTCACAATATCACTATCTAATTCCCATTATCTTGGCAAGGAAACCTATTCAGCCCACTTGGAAAGAATGCTAACGCTCTCGGAAAATCCGTAGCAGTTTTCTCGTTAATCCAATTGTTCTTCGCATACATTTCCACTTGAGCATCTTGATAAGCCGCTAGATGATCAAATTGAAGTTTCGCCTGCCATTCCAGATGTTCAATTTGATGATACATCTCATGGAAGCGATCTCCAATGCTTTTAAATTCTGCTTCAAACTTATCTAGACGACTAGAAATTTTCTCCAAACTTACAGTGATGAAACCATTGAAGTAGGGTTAAGGATCTTTTGAGACCTTTTCTCTAGCCTCTTCTCCAAGATTTCTCCTCTCCATTTCTTCAAAAATCCTCTCTAATATCTCAAGAATGGAGTGTATGGGTCGAAATAATGATTTCATAAGGATTGGGGACGAAGGTAGGGTAATTTATAAGAGAAAATCGTGTGAAAAACTGAAGATTTTCGGTTTTGACACGATCCAGTAACTGTGGCGCTTATGCGCCAAATCTGGCACCTAGGCGCCGGACCCATCGACACATAGTTTACTCTGGCGCTTAAGCGCCAAATATGGCGCCTAGGCGCCGGTACCATGTTCGACTCCGTTTCGCCTAAAGTCAAATTTCAAAGTTTCGTTCTCCAAAATAGGTAATTTGGAATGGTAAGATCAATATAGACTCATTAACACAAATTATAAGCAATCATAATGAAGGTTAACTTGATCTCCTTTTTACTCATATATGAAATAGAGTGATCCAATGTCTAAACTTTATATACTTTGAGATAATTTTCAGCTTAGGTCAATAGAGTCTTGTTAGCATCAAATTTTCTAAAGTAATATAAAATTAAACAAGATCGAGGCATAACCTTACATTAAAATGTAAAAACACACAAAACAACGAATAACTATGGGTTGCCTCCCACAAAGCGCTTGGTTTAACATCGTCAGCCCGACCTAATTAAGTTTTTAATCGAGTAGACTCAACCTATAAGCCTCTTTATAAATCTTTTTAATATCTCCCAAATAAGGCTTCAGTCTTAATCCAATAACTTTAAAAAATTTTCCCGTTTTGGGATCTTTAATATCCACAGCTCTATAATGGTATACTTTTTCAATTATATACGGTCTTATCCATTTTGATCTTAATTTTTCAGGAAAAAGTCTTAAACGAGTATTAAATAATAATACTTCTTGTCCAGACTCAAATATTTTTCCTGAAATATTTTTATCATGTAATATTTTCATTTTCTCTTTATAAATCCTTGCATTTTCATATGATTCATTTCTTATTTCATCCATCTCATTTAATTGCAATAATCATTTTTCTCCTACGGTATTCGAATCAAAATTAAACTCCTTTATCGCTCGATAAGCTTTATGATCGAGTTCAACGGGTAAGTGACAATGTTTACCATAAACTAACCGGTAAGGTGACATTCGATTGGTATCTTATAAGGCTGTTACTATAAGCCCATAATGCGGAATCAAGTCTATCAACCCAATCGGTTCTTTTAGGATTAACGAGTCTTCTCTAAAATTCTTTTAATTTCTCTGTTTGATACTTCAACCATTCCAATTGTTTGTGGGTGATATGCGATTGCAATTACGTGTTTGATTCCAAAATTTTCCAATAATGATTGAATTCTTATATTTCTAAAATGACTTCCATCATCCGTGATAATTACCTTTTAGGCATTCCAAATCTTGAAAAATCATCTTCTTTAAAAATTTTGAAACACTTTTGGAATCACAATTGAGTAAAGCTACAGCTTCAATCCACTTTGAAACGTAATCAATCTCTAATAAAATATAAATTTTTCCAGATGATGGTACAAATGGTCCCATAAAGTCTAAACCCCATATATCAAAAATTTCAACTTCCAATATATAGTTTAAAGGCATTTCATCTTTCTTGGATATATTTCCCATCCTTTCACATCGATCACATGTTTTCACATAATGTATCACATTTTTAAATAAGGTTGGCCAATAAAATCCTGAATTTAAAATTTTAAATGCAGTTTTATCTATTCCAAAGTGTCCTCTAAATTCGGAATCATGATATTTTTGAATAAAAGCATAAGTTTCTTCATATGGTACGCATCTACGAATTACAGAATCTCTTCCTATTTTAAAATAAATAAGGATCTTCCCAAATATAAGATTTAGCATCATTTTTAACTTTCTTAATAAATTTTTTATCCAATCCATAAGGTAAAATATTGCTAACTAAATAGTTAACTATATCTGCATACTAAGGTGTTTGTCATCCTTGAATAACATACAAATGTTCATCAAAAAATTTCTCATTTATATTTTCTTCAGTAATAACATCATTCTTAATTCTAGATAAATGATCAGAAATTTGGTTGTCCGTTCCTTTTCTATCCACTATTTGAAAATCAAATTCTTGTAGAAGTAAAACTCATCTTATCGATCCAGGTTTAGCATCTTTTTTTAACATTAAATATTTAATAGCGGAATGATCGAGTATGAACTATGCATTTGGTACCAAGAAGACAAGGTCTAAATTTATCAAAAGCATATACTATATGTTAAAAGCTTTTTCTCGATAGTAGTGTAATTTCTTTGAGTTTCGATAAGAGTTTTACTAGCATAATATATAACTTTGAAAATTTTCTCATATTTTTGTCCCAATACAACTCCAATTGCAAAATCACTTGCATCGCACATTAATTCAAAAGGTTTATTCCAATTAGGTGCAATAATTATAGGTGCAGTTATTAATTTTTCTTTTAAAATATTGAAAGCTTTAACACAGTCTTCATTAAATTAAATTTAGCTTATTTTTCCAATAAATGACAAAGAGGTTTAGCAATTTTAGAAAAATCATTTATATATCTTCTATAAAATCCAGCATGACCCAGAAAACTTCTCACATTAGTAACAGTAGTAGGGGGTTGCAGTTCAACAATAATTTTCACTTTTGCTTGATCAACTTTCATCCCTTTTTGTGAAACTTTGTGACCAAGTACAATGCCTTCTGTGACCATAAATTGACATTTTTCCTAGTTAAGAACTAAATTTGTTTCTTCACATCTTTTCAGAACTTTGGAAATATTTTCCAAACAAGACTCAAAAGAAGTTCCAAAAACTGAAAAATTGTCCATGAATACTTCAATTCCTTTGTCAATCAAATCACAAAATATTGACATCATACATCTTTAAAAAGTTACAGGTGCATTACATAAACCAAAAGACGTTCTTCTAAAGGCAAATGTTCCATAAGGACTTGTAAATGATGTTTTCTCTTGGTCCTCAGGAGCCATAAGTAATTGATGATAACCAGAATATCCATCCAGAAAACAGAAATATGAGTGTCCAACTAATTTTTCAAGTATTTGATCCAAGAAAGGTAAAGGAAAATGATCCTTTCTAGCAGCGTCATTTAACTTCCGATAATCAATGCAAATTTGTCATCCACTAATTTGTCTTGTAGGAATTAGTTCATTTTTATCATTGACACTGACAGTTACTCCTCCTTTCTTCGGAACACAATGAATAGGACTTACCCATCTGCTATCCGAAATAGGATAAATAGTTCCAACATCTAACCATTTTAAAATTTCTTTTTTAACAACCTCTTTCATGATAGGATTTAATCTTCTTTGCGGTTCAATAGTAGGTTTAAAATTTTCTTCCATTAAAATTCTATGCATACAAATGGAAGGGTTTATTCCTCTTATATCAGCAATAGTCCAACCAAAAGCTTTCTTATAATTCTTTAACACTCCTATTAATTTTTCTTCTTGATCTAAACTTAGCTCAGAAGAAATAATAATAGGTAAAGTTATTGAATTTCTAAGAAATGCATACTTTAAATTTGAATGTAACATTTTTAATTCCAGTTCAGAGGCTTTTTTAATTGAGGGTAAAAGTTTATCATTTTGAGTTATGTCTAAAGTTTCTCAGTTATCTTTAATATAATGAGTTTGTTTAAGTAATTCTACTTCTTTTAGTTCTTGATTTTCATTAGTTAAAAATTCAATTTCTTCTTCAGGAATGATTTTACATTTTTCTCAATAGTGTTTTTCAATTATAAAATAAAAAATATCCATACGATAGCATTTTTCTTTGTTAGGGTACTTCATCGATTTAAGAACATTGAATTTAATCTCTTGATCATTAACTCTCATAGTTAATTCTCATTTTTGCACATCAATCATAGCTCGTCCGGTAGCTAGAAAAGGTCTCCCTAAAATAATTGGTATTTCTTTATCTTCTTTCATATCAAGTACTATGAAATCCTCAGGGAAGATAAATTTATCTACTTTAACAAGTACATCCTCTATAACTCCTTTTGGGTAAGTGATGGATCTATTAGCTAACTGAAGGGCTACAGTGGTGGGAGTAATCTCTCCTAAATTCAACCTTCGATAAATAGAAAATGGCATGATATTAATACTTGCTTCTAAATCACATAAAGCTTTTCCACAAAAGTTTTCCACAAATGGTATAGTAAAACTTCCAGGATCTTTAAGTTTCTGAGGTAATTTCTTTTGAATTATTGCACTACATTCTTCACTTAATGCAACAGTTTCAAAAGCTTCAAATTTTCGTTTCTTACTTAATATATCCTTCATAAATTTTGCATAAGTTGACATATGTTCCAAAGCTTCAGCAAAAGGTATGTTTATAGTAAGTTTCTTAAAAATTTCAAAGAACTTAGAAAATTGATGATCAAGCTTCTGTTGTTTTAATCTTTGAGGAAAAGGTGGTGGTGGTTTTTCAACTTCCACATTAATAGAAATATTAGTTTGATCTTGATTAGGAGAAGGAGTTTCTTTAGGTTTTTCAATCTCTTCAACCTCAATCTCTTTTTCAATTTCATTCTGCATTCTTTATTTTAATTCCTTTCCACTTCAAAGTTGTACAACTTTAACATGCTCATGTTCTTTTCCAGTTTCTTTTGGATTAATTTCAACATTACTAGGAAGTGTTCCTGGAGGTTTGTAATTAATTAAATGAGCGATTTGTCCCATTTGATTCTCAATATTACGAATAGCAGTATTTTGATTTTGTAATTGATTACTCATTTATAAAATTAATTATTCTATTGATAACTTTTTCCGTTGATTATTAAATCCAGGTGGTTTATAATTTGAATTTACTTGATTATTCCAACTTCTAGTTGGATGAGATTGATTATTACCCCATTGTTGTTGTTGGTTATTCCAATTAAAATTAGGGTGATTTTTCCATCCAGGATTATAATAATTTGAATACGGATTATTTTTACTAGCAATAGCTTGTAAAGTTTCAATAGTTTGAGAATCTTCAATATTAGATGAGTTGTTATGTGATATGTTGATGGTAAAATTATCTAATTTCTTAGATATTGCAGCTACTTGTGAAGCTAAGATAGAAAAGGCTTCGTTATCTTGAATACTTGACATTCTTTTAGGATTAATCCTTTTAGAAGGCCATTGAAAATTATTGTTAGTCATTTCTTCAATTAAAGTATAAGCTTCTTCAAATGATTTAGACATTAAAGAACCTCCAGCAGCAGCATCAATAATTGATTTTAGTGATCATTTAAAACCATTATAAAATGTTTGAATAATTAATCAATCAGGTAAAGCATGATGAGGACATTTTCTTAATAGTTCTTTAAATCTTTCCTGAGTTTCATAAATTGTCTCCCCGTCAAATTGACTAAATGAAGTAATATCATTTCTTAATTTAGCAGCTTTTAGAAGGAGGAAAATATTTAGCAAAGAATTTTTGTGCCATTTCAGCTCATGTTTTATAGAACCCGTTGCTAATGAGTTCAACCACATCTTTGCTTTATCTCTTAAAGAAAAAGGAAAGAGTCTAAGTCTAATAAGCATCATCAGAAACATTGTTATATTTAAAGGTAGCACAAAGTTCTAAAAAACTAGCAAGGTGTAAATTCGGATCCTCATTTGGTGTTCCTCCAAAATGATTATTTTGAACCATTTGAATGATAGATGGTTTAAGCTCAAAAGAATTAGCATCTACAATGGGTATTTGAATACTACTATGAAGTTCATCAATCGTAGGTTAAGCATAATCCCTTAATGGTTTGTAAATATTTTGTTCATTAATTTCGATTGGATTTTGTAAATTGTTATGTAAATTAGCCATCTTTTGGATTTTTTTGAGTTTGTTTTCCTTTTTTAATTCTTTTAATAGTTCTTTCTAATTCAGAATCTAAAGGTAATAATCCTTCGGATCCAAAGACTACGCATAAAAAGTAAATTAACAAGAAATAAAATCTCTACTTATTAAAAATTAAATTTTTTTATATTTTTTTTATTTTTTTGGTATTTTATATTTTTGATAATAAAATAAAATGAATAAAATAAAATAAAAATATTTAAAATCTAAAAATTTGCCTCCGCTCCTCCCCGGGCAACGGCGCCAAAAACTTGACCCACGCTAAACATATGCGTACTAAAAATTCAATCTCCGACAACGGCGCTAAAAACTTGACCCGCAATCCGCTGATGACAAATATAATAATTAATGCTTTCAAAATGTAATAGATAATAATAGCAGCTAGTGTATATAAATATAATTTTATCAAAAATATTTTACACACTCGGGGTACTACGCAAGTATACGTATCGTATCAAGTAATATAGAGCTTTGAAACAAATACCCCAATATCGATCCCACGAGGAGTGAGTTATGGATTTTTAAATATTTTAATTTTATTTTTAAGTATTTATTTTATAGTTATAAATTTGATATTTTTAATTTACTAGATACAATAATAAAGCAGTAATGAAATAATTAATGTAAATAGGAATAAGACAACAACTTTCTTCCTTTCAATTAATCCAAGATTTTCTAAGATAATGATAGTATTCGTGGAGAATATAAATTTATGATATTGTGCCAAATAGAAGCATTCATATTCTTTACCCTTTGATCCAGGTGTAAAGAACATTAGCATAGCTTTATAGATCGAGTCCGGATGTATTGTTAGTAGAATGGGTTAATCTAGGCTCACACTACTAGATGTCCGAGGGTGGCTATGGTCGGCCCTACTAGTGACCCTTTCCTTCTCTATAAACCAAATTACAAGAATTTAGTCTGTCACTCTAAAAACTTATCGATTCTACGCCCATTATATAATATCTTCCTATTTATTTGCACTTCACCTTGAATAACCCGCACAAGGCCTTCGACTACCCAAGGACTCATGTGATATCTACTAGTTAAGAATTCATCTCCTTCTAGGTATCAAAACTCTTCAACAGATTTTAACAATTTAAATGGTTAATTTAAATAGAAAATTAAGATCTGGTATTAATATCATCACAATGTTTTAAAATATAAATAGTTTCTAATTCTCCAACGAATTTTATATTATCTTATTTATCTTTTCATAATTAAAAGGAGAAAGTAAACTAACTACTCAGAACACATTGAATTTAAACAACAAAACATGATAATAAAACTTTGAATAAAATTACAAATACTTATCTCAAGTGTTTCTCCTACTGAACCTCTGAATTCTTATGACTCCAAAGAAAATAATCTTCAAAAGCACCAACTCTTTAAACTCTCAATACAAACTCTAAATAAAATAACTAACTAATTTATGAAGGATAGTAAAATGTGGCCCTAAAGTATCTCTCTAATTCTCTCTCTAGATGGTGCTCTAGAAAGGGGGGCTAAGTTGGGCGTTTTTCTCTGAAGGAGTAGCCTCCTATTTATAGGCTTTAAGGGTTGCCTCAAGGCACCTCTTCAAAATGTGTCCACATTCAATGAATCTTCTAGAAGGTGTGTCTGGCACCAGAATCTGGCGCCTAGGCGCCGGACTCTGCGTCTAGTTCTTCGCACCTCTTCACTTTGGATCGCACCTCTTCGCGATTAAAACCGTTTCCAAGTGTCCAAATACATTGTATCACATGTCCTATAAACCGAGAACAACCGTCGGTCTTCTGAAGGTCCGATAACTGCTAACAACGTCAAAATAACCGTCCAAAAGTCATCAAAAATCTTGACAGATCCCGTATCGACCTGGCGCTTAGGCACAGATTCTGGCGCCTAGGCGCCGAACCAATAATTTTGACAATTTTGCATTTTGGCTCCATTTTTGCTCCTTTTTCACTTTTTTTCCTTCTTGAACATTTTTTCATCACCAATATCCAAAAACGCAAAAATACCTTTCATTAAAGCATAATATCCTTAAAAATTTGATAAAAATCAAGGCATAAAAATTGGTATTTTTTTCATGGATCATTAAGTCTCATGTGATTGGTGTTCCAACTTGTTCACCAGACGGAACACCATTCACATGAGACTTAATAAGTCCAAAGCATCATAACCTGCAATAGTAGTTCATTTTGCTTGCATCATTTAGCAAATCTCTTAGCCATCACTTAACTGATAGAAACCACGTCTTCGTAAATGGCGCCCAATTCCACAACTCCCTCAACTTCTAATGTCGAAACAATATGATCTTTCACAACTAGTTCAATCACTGGGCAACACAACCTCATTGCATCTGATGATGGCTAACAGCCTGAGTCTAACAATCAAAGAACGCTCCTTTCCACTTAAACCCATTTTAGTCACGAGAAGCTTCCCAACATTATTATGATTATGACAAAGATTTCAATTAGTCCTTCAATCAACAAAAAAGTGAAATGAGAGAACCTTGATGTTTTGGACTCGTGTTTCCATGTTCCTTATTTTTCTATAAGGCCAACGTCATATGTTCAGCTCTCAACATCTTTTCTTTAGAAGTGTAACACCAACATTTAGCTTTTTGGTCACTTCATTAATTGGCATTTGAAAATGCAGTGTCATATCATCGAACGTAATATCTTTCTTTTTTATTCTTCTGTTCTCGTCATCTATATTTTTTTCTTCTGTATTATGCACTTTTGTTAATGATGCATCATCGTTCTACCAAAATCCCAATATTTCTCCATCAAATAGTTCAAAATTATCTACAACATTAAAAAGAAAAATATTAATGCTCTCTCAAAATTAAAATAACAATTAAAGAATGCAACTTTTACAAATATTTTGATTTAATAGTTTACTTATGGTACATACCTCTCAACAACTTTTGAGAATGATATATTTCATTAGGTGTAATGGTTTTTACTTCTTCTTCAAATAAGAAATCTAATTTTAACTTCCAATATGGAGCTTCACTGTATCACAACACAATATACGTAAAAAAAATAACAATGATTTTACGATATTGACAACATTCTGAGCTAAACTCACTTTGATACCAATATCGTCGAAAGACATCCCCCGCGGGAAAAAGTGTAGTGCTGCATAAAGCAAATTTTTTTTTAAAAAAAGACGAAACACCAAAGCAAACACACTGTACTAACACATCAACGAAAAAACAAAAAATAACACCAACAAAGCACCACAAATACAAACCAATAACACTGCTTTAACAACATTAAAAAATGCCACAATAACAACTGAAAACACTAGCAATGCCACTCCTTGGTAAATTAATGATAATAACACCGTAATACGACCAGAATAAATCTGAAATAACACCACAATAATGCCACAATAAATCCACAAAAACACAAAATAACACCATAATAACACCACAAAAATACAGCAATAACACTGCTTTAACAACATTCAATACCGCAACAATAACACCTTAAAACACCAGCAATGCCACTGCTTCATAAATTACAGACAATAACACCATAATACGACCATAATAAATTGAGAATAATTCCACGAAAAAAACCTAAATCCTAGACAACAAAAGCAATGCCACTGCTTCATAAATTACGTGAACGAAATACCACGAGAATATTCACCAACAAATGCAAAGAGTTTAAAACACAATATGAGTTCAATAAAACCAACATGATGAGAGAAAAATGTTAAGTGTAATAACGAAAAGAACATGTGTAATAACGAAAAGGGTGAAATGAGAGAACCTTTATGTTTTGTATTAGAGTTTCCACTCTCCTTATTTTTCTATAAGGCTAACATCCAAAATGGAACTTCCAACATGGAACTTCACTGCATCACCATACAAAATACGTAAAAAATAACAATGACTTCGAGATATTAGAAACATTCTGAGCTAAACTTACTTTGATACCAATGTCGTCGAGAGACCAATTCATCTCAGCTGCTCGAAACTCCGTCCTGCTAAACGCCATGGTTTCTCGCTTGATTCATCTTCGAAATCCATCTTGAGTTGGTTGACACAACCACACCATCTTAGATAGCCGAAACCCTAAAGTGGGGGTAATGGTTCTTTCACAATAAAGTAGCAGGAATGCGTCATATGCCATAAATCCACTTTATGAGGCCGAAAAGACACTTGGGCTTATTCTCGGGCCGGGTCGGGAGTAAAAAAAGTATTTTTTATTATTTTGCGTTGTGCGACACATTTTTCAGCTGACGTTCGCTGATTGGGTTCCAGATGCAAATTTTGGACGCGGTCCAGACCGAATAATTTCCCTTAAGAGATAGACCAAGTTGCAATTATTGTCAACTTGTCTTAGTTGTCATCCTTAATTCCATAACATAATGAATTGGCCATGTAGCCGTTCCTCCTTTGAGCGTACGTGCCATACATACTTGACATGTTTCTCATTTTTTATTTCCATAAACATAAAAAGTAGTGCATGCACAACTTAGTTCTAATAAAAATAGCCCTTGACATTCAGATGAACCATGTCAATGGCTTGGAAATGGTCACCATTGTTATGAGTTCTTTTGAAAGATGTCTCATGCCTGACTCAAATTCATAAAAACCAGTCCACAAACATGGAATTAGTTCTTCTTTAAAGTATAGAACTTAAGAAAAAAAAACAATTAAATTGAGTCAATATGCATGTCTTAAAGTTTAATAACTTTATTAGATATCAAGATTAATCAAATAGTAGAATTATGGCCCGCAGAGTAGGGCTGTCAAAAAAAGCTCGTAGTTCGCGAACAGTTCGTGTTCGGTTCGTGGACTAAATTGAGTCAACATGCATGTCTTAAAGTTGTCTTAAAGCTCGTGTTCGATTCTTTCGATAAGCAAACGAGACGAACCCGAATAATTTTTTTCGTTCGGTTTGTTAAACGAACCAAGCACGAACAGTAAAGTGTTCGTTCGTGTTCGATTCGTTATTGTTCGAAATATAAAATAATTTAAAATAATTATATATAAAAAATTTATGATATTTTAAAAATAATTATATATTATAAAAAGTTATCATATTTTAAATAATTAAAATTCTATAAATTATAATATATGATAAATTATTAATAACAATAATAATATTATATTATTAATTATATTAATATAAATATTATAATATTATAATTAATATACTTATACTATATATTAAAATAAAACCCTAAACGTCTTATTGAGTTTGCTTCATTTCGAAGAAGTATGGATTACATGATGTGTACAGAATATGTTGTTCGCGAAAAGTTCATGTTCGGTTCGTTAGGAAGTTCACGTTCGATTCGTTCGATAAGCAAACGAGACGAACAAGAACAATTTTCTTTTTTCGTTCGGTTGTTAAACGAACCAAACACGAACAATGATATGTTTGAACATTTCAAACATGAACATTAACTCTGTTCGTTTACACCCCTACCACGGAATAGTTAATTAATCATTTGGTTCCAGTTGAATTTAATTTTCAAAACGTAATATTATTCTATTTTTCAAATTGTTTAGATTTATGTAAGTAAAAAATGATTTAAAATAAAAAACCAAATAATAAATATTTTAAAATTAAAATTAAATTATATCGGATCTATTTTTCGATTTTGCGGAACCCCCCGACTCCATTCGATCTTCCTCCGGTCACTCGCTCTTCCCGCTCCATAGCATATCCACAGCAGAACTGAAGCTAGCTCTAATGTCTCTGGTCGTCGGCACGGCCACGCTTCCCCGCCTTCGATGCCCTAAAACTGACTTACCTTTCTCCTCAACCATTAAAGACGTTCGCCCCGCTCAATCGCGAGTCTCAACTCTCTTGTCCTCCCGCCGATTACTACCCTGTCTCTTCTACTCCACTCGCCGAACTCCTCGACAGCTCACCGTTTCCGCTGCTGCTGTTTCCGTTGAGAAGACGGAGAAGGATCGATTACCCATCACCGTCACGGAGACAAAGAATCCGCATTCGAGTGTGAGATATTACCATATGTTTTCTCTTGACATATTTACCGTATTTGTTTATTAATTATTGATTTTTTCATTCCGTGGATTTTGTTGCCAATGATTGTTTCTGGCTGTTTTAATGTTTGCAGCATGGATATTCTGTACATTGTGGGAATTTCTTTGGGCACTAGCGGTTAGGTATCGATACTATGGCAATCTAAAAGCGTGCTAGTTGTAAATAATAAATCTAATATCTTTATCCGATATAATGTCATTATGCTTTGTGCGCTGTTGCAGTACAGGATTTTCTTGTGCTTAATTTGATTGATATATGCACAATTGATAGCATGCAATATAGCTTAGGGTGCGTCTAATTTCTTATTGATAAAAACAATCTTTTAAGAATTTATGATTTTATTCTTAGTTTTTTTATTAAAACGAAGTTATTAACTTTTCTGAGCTTTAGGAAGTTTAAAATTATTAATGATTTTTGACAAAATTCGAACTAAATGATGGTTCTTGGAAATTTTACTGTTTCTCAAAGCATAGTATCTAATTTCAATCAACCAAATGGGCCCATAGCATCTCAGTCATATGCACTTACAAGTTTTTTAAATTATGGATTCCATGTTTTCTTTTGTTTAATAAGTTTAGATGTTGAAATTATCTTATGGGCATAGTGTTTACCATGTATAGTCTCATAATCATTCAAAAGTTGTGGGATTCACTAAGGGTCTGTTTGGGGCAACTGCAACTTATCAATAAGTTCGTTGCAGCTAGACTTCCTCAAGATTTCGTCATGGAGAAGTTCGATCGTCTATTTATTTTATGCGATTTGAAAACAATCATGCGACAATATTGCTTCTGACAAATGACTATTCCGCTTCGTAGTAGTAATGCTGTTTGTAGCAGAACTGATCTAGCCATATATTTGATATTTTAGAAGCAAAAATTTACTTCAGAACGATACAAAAATACATATAAACACATCACATAACAGTGAGTATTAAGTATGCTACAAAAAAGAAAAAAAATCATCAAATTACAATTAGTGCCATGAAAATTATTAAAATTACAATTAGTAATGTGCCACAGCCACCGAGAACATTTTTTCCTCCTTTTATTTGTAAAATCCTCATGCAAACCCCCCAATTGATATGTATTCACATCAATGTCCAAGCCACAACCACCAAGAACTCCAAAGAACAAATCTAACATCAATGCCCAAGATGCAGCCACAGTAAAAGTTTTTTTCCTTTTTTTCTTGTTAAATCATCATGCAGACCACCCAAATGATTTGTATTCACATCAATGACGAAGCCACAATCACCAATAACTCACAAAAATATATCTAACATCAGATTGCTGATTACATCCCCAAGCCACATCATCTAAAATTTCTTTCTTTTCAAATAATTTATCAAACAAAAAATCGAGCCTCCAAGAACTCACTCAAACATCAAGCATTCACATCCATTCCACCGAACAATATTTACATATCTAACATCAAACATCCAAAGAACAAGCATTCACGTGGATACTTGCATTCAAAGAATGGTTCTGAAATTTCTGTCGCTAAAATTGTGTTTACCGCTGAGGAACAAAGGAGGAAGAGGAACCAGGTAGCGTGAGAAATGCGGGAGAAATGGAGGAAGTGGAATCAAGAAGCGTGAGGATCGTGGGAGGAGAGGAGGAAGAGGAGCAAGAGATCGCAGCTTCGCAGAGGAGTTCGACACTAGGGTTAGGGCAGACGAATCGCGAAGGAAAGGAGGGCACTGATGCACGGGACTTATATTTTGCAAGAATTTATGAACTCAGATATATATTTATAATGATTTTGTTAAGTCCAAACATTCAACGCAAGTATACGTATTGTATCAAGTAATACAGGGCTCTAATGGAGTCCTGATTATCGATTCCACAGGAAAGTTTGGAATATATAATAAAGTGTTCACAATATAGGTAACGTAGCACTAAAATCCGATATTTAATTTGCAATTAAAGTTTTCTACTTACTACTACTATGCAGGAAACAGTAACGATTAACTAACTTCAATTACTTCTAACAACTTTAGAAACAGAATTAACTAACAAACACACTAAACTAAGTATTTGAAAGGTTTTCGATATATGAGAAAAGTATCTTTCCTCTTCATGATGAGAATATGATGTGTGGATTGATATGGAACAAATATTTATGTTATTGTGCGAATAGGAGACGTAGATGATTCTTTACCCTTAAAAGAGTACTCCTCTTCTAAGTAAGAAAAGAATATTGACATATCCTAAGTTTAGTCACTAAATCTAAGACTAGTACTGGGAAGATACCGACTCTCACTCGAGCTTCCACTCACCCTTCACCCGAAAGCTAACATTTGATATTAGTTATTAATCTTAGAACCAATTTGGGATTTCGATCATCATCTCGAAATCTCCACATCAAGTCCATCAAAACATATTTCCCTATTCATTCGCACTAAATTCACTGAACTACGCAATTCATCCATAGAAATTGAATGAATCTTTCATTATTGTTGTAGGACATTAAATCTTTTTAAACTTAATGTTCAACAACATATTTTAACATTTCAATTGGCCAAATCGAAAGTAAATTAAGTTCTAAATGAAAAGCCATCACAATCTTTTCATTACATTAAAAACACATCAAATCCACATTAATCCATCATCACATTCTATGCAGAAGAAAGACAAGTGAGACTACTCGGAATTCAGTGGTAAGATACAATAAAACATGGATTTTATATATAAAAGAAAAGTCATACAAACCACAAAAAAAATACAACTTATCTCTTTCTCTTCCCCAATACAATTCCTCGAAGTCCTTTCGAATCATCTTCTCTTCTTTACAACACTTGATTCTCTCTTTAGAATGGAAAAGAAGAAGCAATCTCTCACTTTACCTCTTCTCCTTTACTCCTTAGAGAAGATTTCCTCTCAAATCTTCACTCTACACACTCTTCTCCTAAACCCTAACACTTAACACTCACTAAAACTACTCTAGAACCATTGAAGAAGAACATCATTTTCGTCCAAAAACAGTTACTTATAAGATAAGGACGAAATCCCAAGAGTTTCCATAGGCATCCCTTCAAAAAGTCGTCAAAACTCTTCAAATTTGAACTCCACCGACTTCGGGCGCCGACGACGCTCTATCGTGCAATTAATTCTGGACTCTCTGGATTTGGGCGCTGGCGGCGCCCATTCTGGCGCCAGCGGCGTCAGAACACTTTTTCACCATTTTGCTCCATTTTGCTCATTTTTGCTTCAGATTCGTTCCTTTTTGCTTCTTTTCACTCCAATCACCTAAAATCATCATACCTGCAACAAATCATGAAAAATACTTTTCTTTAAAGTGCAATATCACAAAAAATGAGTAAAATTATATAATAAAAACCGTATATATTTTTGGTGCATCAGGCACAACCGTAAAAAACAGATTGAGAAACGCGGGCAGCTGGGTCCAACCCGCGACCCGCGTTTTATGATAAACGCGCTGCGCCATTGGCCTACCGCCGCCTCAAACGTAAAATCTAACTGTAGCGGGCCGCGCCGCTGGCCTGTCGCTACCCTAAATGGGTTCTACATTTTGTAAACATAATTGATAAGTTGCTTTCTTGTTAAGAACAAAGGGTACATCATGACATAAAAGTCTCGTGGAGCCATAATGTATATCAAACAACATGATGAACTTCATTTTAAGTATGTTGTAAAATATTAAAATTTTTTTTAATAAATGCATATAAATGTAAAAGATTATTAAGTTGAAAGGTAAAACACAACGATAATAAACACGATAAAAATAATGCTTAAATTCAAGTGTAACACTTTAATCGTTTGAAATTCAAAATGTTAAATTTTTTTTGAAGTTTAATTTTTTCTTATTAGAGAATACACGAAATATCTGATGAATCATCATGATCATTATACATCGAGGAATACATGTATGTATATGGCTAGATACATATATATGCTTAAATACCTAATACATATTTGTTTATATACACGCGCACGCGCACACATGCGGGCTTGTGCACGCACGCACATGCTTGCACGTACGTGCGCGCACACACAAACACATCTTAAACCCAAAAAAATAACTTGGTGCGCCCGTGGGTGCAATGCGTCAATTGCCATTGCTTGTGTTGGCAGAAATAGTGTGCATTATTTTGGTGCGCCACATCACGTAATGTGACAGCTTGTATTGTTTTGCGCCATGAATATGTATAATAACTGGTATTGTGAGGTGTTTAATTAGTTTGAGGTCAATTACAGTGTGAAATATTTTTTTAGTAATCCATGATATTAATCATTAAGAAAAACATCCCTGTGGATTTTAACTTATGAGGAAGATCAAGATTAGAGTCTAATATGTTTAGGCTTATGCTCTTAAAAATTGTATTGAACATTGAATAAGAGGAAAGAGAGGTTCAAGGTTCAACTTAGATTGAATTAAATAACTTAATAAATGTTCAAACTATTTTAGCATGACGTAAATAATAGAATAATGATGCAAATTTGTGAAAAAAATAAAATCTACATTATGATATACCTTTAATTTTTAATTTAAGAACATTTAGTTTTTAAGTGATTAATCTTTTCTTTTGTAGCCATTGGCATCTCCTTTGAAATTTTCCTTTTTCTTCCTGATGCTCTAAAAATAGGTAAAGAAGAGCGAAAACTAGCATAAACTAAAATATATATACAAGTAAATATAAATTAAAGAAAATAATATTTGATGCCCAACTGCGTTAATATAGTGCAAGTTATATGGCACATTATTTCAATCAATAATATTGCTTATGTTTTAAAATAATTTTCTAGGGGTGTGCTATCAATTTTTTTTTTAATAGATTGGTTGATGTGTATGACCAAAAGGTGCCTCTGAATGCGAAGGTGCCACCCCTACATGAAAGAGTGCCAAGGACATGAAGAGACGCTAACAAAAATAACTTCTAGGGAAAAGCTTCTACTTTTATATTTGTCTTCCTATAATCTATTCATAGGGGGACCTTTTATGTATAAAGTGATGGAGGCCATTTTTGGCTCTCCTCTTCTCCTGTAAATAATCATTTAATATATGAAACGAGTCATTGAGTATGAGGAACACCCCACTTTGCCCCGCTGGGGGCAGTCGTGGCATCACCTTCTCCTTCCCCCCTCTATCTCTCGGTTCTCACGCTCTATGCCTTAAGCATGCCTACATGACATATTCAGATTCAACAATTGACATATTTGTTAAACCAACTAAACCGAACCTTAGTATATCCAGAACCAAATCATTCAAATCATAGATAGAGTCAAACATACTCAAACCTCAATATTGTTTGGTTTATTCTGCTCGGTATTGGTTAAACTAAATTTTGAAATCTTAAAAGAAGATTGTGCATTCGATTAGCTCGGTTGGATTGGTTGATGGAATTAGTAAATTAATTAAATCAAATGAAATTGTTTGTAGAATTAAATTTAGAGTGATAATAATATTACTTCATTAACTTAGAGAATATTTTCAAAGAAGCATAAATGCTAGATTCAAGAGTTACACAAATATTAAAAAAGTAATTACGAAAAGGTAAATTTTAATTATTATTTTGCTTTTTGTTGATCTGATTTTTTTCTGAAGTAACTTAATAACCAAAATCAAATTGACCTTACTCTTAAACTATATGCCCATACAATTCTAACTAAGGAGTCGTGGAGTGCCGGACACTTCTTAGACACCTATTCTCCCCTGACACGCCTCGAACATGTGTCTGACATATTCTGACTTGTCTAAATGTATTAAAATAAAAAAGGACACACGTGTATTAAATTACAAAATTAAAAAATTTTAAAAAGTATATTTTAAACATCCATGGTATATTATAAGTAAAATAAAAAAAAATATTCAAGGGTTAAACCTATATGTTCGAATTTTTCGTTTGATTTTTTTTTTTTCACGGATGAGCTTGAGCAGTTCATTAATCACTCACCTGTGTTGATATTTCTTATTATGGACATTTTAGTTGTGTGTGATGCGTGTCTGCATCCTTTATTTTTAATAATAGAAGTATCCCATGTCCGGTCCCCGTATCCATATCTGTGCAACATAGCTCTCAAACTAAAAATCATTTAACTATACTTAGTCCCACAATTGGGCATACTAAATTCAGCAAAACCAACCTCAATGGTAAATGAGTTTCACTTGCATGTCATGCCATATGCATACAACCAACTTATAGTTAGTTGGCCCTAATTTCTGTCATGTATACACTCATCAGGCCCTAAATTTGTTAGACTAGGCCTGTCAGGTAGCGTCATTGAGTTGCCTTACAGGGTCTTGCTTGTTGTTTCTTGACAGTTAGAACAAAAGACGTTGTGTCATGTCATGAACCACTTTTGTCTCGTCCATGGCTCATACCTGTTGTCGACTAACAGAAAAAAAAAAAGAGGAGATTTTGAAGTCTCGTTCCTTGCAATGATTATCTCAAAATTTAACAATGTGAACGACACTACACCTCAATATACCAGATAATGCTATGGAGAAGACTAAGGTTCCTCACCAAAGGTGAAATGGCCACAGTAAACTAACATATTACAACTAAATTACTTTCATTCTTTTGTTAGCAATTCTTTTTTGTTATTATTTCAAGGGATTGAGTAGAGCATGAAGCTATATTTTGTTTCTTATATCATATAATGAGGCCTATATTGTAACATTTCGGTTTAGTGTTTTTTTTTTAAATTAGCTTTTATATAAACTATTTTTCCTATTACAGATACGATTAAGCATAGAAGTTTCTCCGACCATCTGCAAGGAGAATTACAACAAGGTTTTACATGAAATTTCTAAGCAGGCAAAGGTATAATTTTTGGTGGCAAGCCCATATCTTCTCATGATCTGACATGTTTATGCTTTATAGATATCGTTGAGCATCGTACTATTGCATGCTATGTTAGAACTTCACATTTATTTGTTTTACTTAATTTTCTTACTTATTCTTTTACACCATGTGTGATGACTTATTGGAATGACCAACATGCATTTGTTTATTCTATGAATTATTTACTAGCCTTATTTTGAAATATAATGTGATGGAAAATAGATACGAACAAATTTCGAACTTGTGATACTTTGTATGAAAGCTTTGTTTGCCTTCTTTTTGTTACATTATGGTAATCCTTCTATATATTCCCTCTTAAGGAGTCTCTTTATTAAAATCATCACATCACCTTATGACGAGGATAACAATAACAGTAGAAAAGAGCGAAAGAGAAAGGAAAATAGTGAGAAAATGAACAAAACAAAAAAGGTGCCTTTATAAGATAAGGAATGGAGGCTCGAGAAAATCAGTTCAACTTGGCACATCCAAATATCCAAACATTAACCTATGAAGGCTCTTCACATATAATCAGAGGATTAATTTTTATTCTAGTTACATATGCTCTCACAAAATGGCATGTTCCCTTGACTAATTATAATTTGAGTGATACCCAAATGACCCGCGATTAAAAAAAAATTGCTTGTATTCTAAAATATCCTTGAAGAGTATAAGAAGAAATGATCTTGCAGTTTGTCTTACTTCAGTATGGGATACCTCATGACTCAAAGCCAAATTGGGCTGTGGGATAGCTGGTGAATCATCATATTCTAATCGGTGGTGAACCCTCGCACGAAATGTGTGACCGTGAAACAACACAAACTATATATCAAAGGAATCCAAATCGGCTTAAAACAAGGTCCAAGATAGGCAAGAAATTTTAATGTCTGTGGACATAATCCGATCAAGATTTTATCGATCCATCGTTTTTGATTATCAAATTTCCAATCTATTTAGTTGCAGAAGTAGTAGATCACTCAATATATAATTAAAAACACATTACAATAGAAAGTGGTTGGGCTTCTCATATATATAATCTGACCTAAAATTTTGTATAAAACTAATATTTTTGAAGTTAAGGTACGAGACATTAAAAATTCAAAAACAAAGGCCAATATGCACAATAGATAAATGTTGCAACTTACAATGAATTGTGCTTTGTGGGAGGGCTAAGCTAGAAAACATTTGCAAATAAAATAATATTTCTTATTTTTACATTTGACTTCTTTTCTATGTACATGCCTCTTTATAGAATATCACATATATAGTCTTAATCTAATGCTGGCACCATATCCAATAAACATATTAGAAGGCAAACATAAAATGTGTGTTCAACACAAACAACATACTATGATGTCACATATAAAATTTTAACCAAGGCACGGTTGGGTAGTGGAAATTAAAATTGATATAACTAAAAATTTATAACCTAATTGAAATGAAAGAACTACTAAAGAAAGGAAATTAAATTTCTCATTGTTTGCATCTGTTATAAATATTTTATCTTCTATTGTTCATCTTTTAATAAATTAGTTAAAACTGAAATATTAGTTTAAAATAATAATGAGTCAACCATAGCCATTAAATATTCATACTTGTGAACTATAGTAACACAATCAAAAGAAAATAATATGCATTTCAATTAAACTTTATGTAAATCAATTATGAACATTTAAATGTTTGTATTATCTAATATAATCATTTAAGGTGAATCTAAACATTAATGGTCGAGCAGACCTCCGCTTGTCACATCATCCTTTACGATTCCACAGTTTGGTGTGAAGCCAAGAGCGTGATTGGGAGCGTTGAGGGCGTAATCGAAGGTTAAGAGGTAATACTTACTTATATATGTTCATAATAATTATTATAAAAATAAATACTCTTTAAGTATAGAAATTAAATAATTGTTAAATATAAATAAATAAAAATTATTATAATCATTAATTAAGTAAATTGAAATTACTTAAAAAAATAATAGTAAGGGGATGTTAGGACTAAACGTAGACATAAGCACAAAAAAGATCAACTAAGCATATAATTAATTATTATAAACTTTTTTTATAGATGTCAAGCTAAAGGAGGTGAAGTCGGAGTAAAAAGATTGGATTTTAAGCTAATTGAGCATGGTGAGAATTTTTACTTCTAAATTATGGTAATAATATTGCATTTTCTTATAAATCACTTGCATTAGAATGCCATTAGTCGAGATAAATTGGTAATGTAAGTAGAATATGGTTATTATATTTTATTATTTAAATTGATAATTTAAAATAGAATATGAATGACTTGCATGGCTATACTTATTACATATGCATATTTAAAAAAAGCATATTATAAAAGAAACATATTGAAAGATATTTAAAATACAAATGAAATGATTTATAGTATTGTTGGTCGTTAAAGTTTCAATTTAATTTTTATAAATGTATATAGGTTTTTGGAAAATATCATTTTTTAATTTGAAAAATATGAAATCATACCGATCTCATATAAATAATAGTTTAAATAATCGAGCACTACACCATAAGCCATGTATCTATCCCGAAGAATGGATACATTGCTTGGTGGTGAGGCTTGATCAAATAAACTAAAGGATCTATTAAACCCATTTGGTCTGCGAACTATTTATGTTGATCGACAATTTCCCCTATTTATTATGAAACAACTAGATATAATTTATATTAATCTGGGGTCTTTAAGTTTCCTATAAGGGCAATCCCCTATAGTTAATTACATCTTAGATAACCGAACTCACCTAAGAAAATTCTTGATATAGATAAAAAAATATTATTTTCATGACTTTCAAAAAGTAGGATCTTCAAGGAAATGTGGTAATAAGAAATCTAATGGGTGAGTGACTCAAGTTTAGAACAGTTATTATAAGAATCCGAATGAAGAGAATGCTAGGGGAAAACATAGCTCCAAGAAGAATCTTGGTGATTTCCCAAACTATCATATTCTTTGGCTTCAATTTGAAATATTTATTTACTGTTTCATCCTGCCGATTTTATTATGTAGGGCTTATATTCAATTGATACCAATCATGTGAATGGCCGAGAAGATAGGAGGATTTATGTCACATCTGATGACAATCTCGGAAGCCTAAGACGAGTTAGGACTTATATTGCACAAGGTGTAAAAGCCTAAAGAGATAAAGTGAGGGTTTATGCTGCACTAGGCAAACTATCTCGAAGTCATATGACTTGTTATTTAATTCTAAGGAATTTTGCTGTTGAAGATTACCGTGCTGCCCAAAATTGGATGCTCTAAGCGCTTCATCGTATCAGGTTTATTTTTAGAAGTGTCAAATGTAGGAGATTGAGAGAAGTGTCATGTCTTAGAAATTTTTAAGTTGAGATGTCTTAATGTCTTATTAGGGGAATATTTAGGTTAATTATGATGATACCGGTTAGGATCTCACGGCTCCCTCGTTCCGGTACCACCATTTTCTTCGGATTCACTTAGTCCAGATGAATTTACAAATTTCAACTAAATGAATTAAGTACTTTCATTCAGACCATGAGAAATCTCGTTAGCAGTACTGTAGAGTCGCTTCCTCCGAGTGATTCCCGATCATCCAAAGAGACGTTTTAATTTAATTTTACTTGTGATTTTTGTTCTGCTTGTGATTAAATTTTGAGTTGTCCTATATTTTGACTGTTGTGACGTTGAATTTTATCTTTGTTTTGCTTTAATTTTAATTTTGATTTTAGTTTTGTGGCTATCCTAAAAGTTTTGGTTTTGACATGCATGGTGACATTGTTGTTTAACATGCAATTTTACAAAAAAATGTACGAGAAAGTAAATGAAAGTAAATTGCAGTGCAATCAAATAAAAGCGTACCTGATATTTCTTCTCGTTCCTTCACCTGAAAGTTTAACCTTGCATGCATATATATAACTTTGCGGGAATTGAAGCATGCTAGAAAGCAGAAAAAGAGGGTTGAAGCGTACCTATCAAATCCTGTCATAACTTGGTGGGTCATATTTTTAAATGTATAGATGATTCCTTAAACAATGCATAATAAGTTTAATCATCCTCTAAGGTATCCAAAAGAGTATGAGAAAAGGCCTAGGGGCTGGGCCCTAGACATCTCACAATTCTTTGAAACATCTCGAGTTCATTTAAACTTATTTTGTCGCTTAATGATTCATCTTCTATCATATCCTTATGCTCAATGAACTAATGTTCTGATCATCTTAAAGAGTGGAGTAATTATCACTTGATATTCTATTTATAAATTATGTGAGTGAGGCCTTTAGGGGCACATTAATTTAATTAAGAAGCTTAGCCGATTTGATTTTAAAGTTGGGCTTGTAGTGTTTCAAATATGTTTACAATTAATTTTATCATCTTTTCTAATCCATATTAATTGAATTTGATTAAGCCTAGCTCACTACCAAGCTCTTAAGACTTAATGAGTATATTTGTAATTTAGAAAAAGTTAATTAAGATAATCATGATTCTTAATCCTTATCAAAGTATTTAATTTATCTTTTAGACACCAACTAGGGGTATTAGATTGATGAATTATTAACTTCCATAGTTAAACCTCTAATCCTGGGATCATTTAATTTTGATTATCTGCAATATTAAGGTAATTGCAAATTTTATTTTTCTGTGACAAAGTTAGGGTTAGTTTCTACCATTTTAATCATCAAGTATCTCAATTATGATAATTCATTATTCACTTCCCTTTGATTAGACCTAAGCATTTATGAAGGCTTAAAATCTTTAATTACAACTTTGCCCCTATAAGGCTTATGACTTCATAATTTAATAAATCTAACTTAAATAACTTTGAAATTTTTATTTTACGCCACTCATGGGACAATTAAAACATCAGAGGAGAAAATGTGATTTTTTCAATTTTAATTTAGTTTATATAATTTACATGCAAAATAGAGATTTCAAAGATAATTCAATAACATAATCAAAATAAGACTTCTGCCCTTGAAAAAATTATTGGAGATTCACATAGACTAGTGGATCACTATGACCAATTTTCATGATTTTTTTATTTTTAATTTAATTATTATAATATTTGTTTGCTTTGGAGTGTTTATTTAGGTTGAAAATTAAGTTTTATATTTTGTCATAAATCTTTCTAAGGTCAGATAACCCAGAGAAACAAATTTTATATTTTTGTGATTTATATTTTAATTAATAGAATTATTTTATTGAGAAATTAGGAAAAATTCATTTTTAAGCTTAAAAATTGTTATTAACCCTTTTAAAATTAATATCTTGACATAAGAAAATTGGGAAATTATTTTAATGATTCCCAAATGATCAGGAGACCAAATATGATATTTTGGTGGATTTTAATATTTTTGTGATTTTTATTATTTTTAAAGAATCTTAATAATTTTTAATAATTTATAAAATAAAAAAATCCTAAAAATGAAGTGTTTATTTTAATTACCATTTTATTTTTATTAAATTCTCCTGGTCATTAGGAACTCCCAAAACCAATTTTATTATTTTCCAAACTATATTTTAATTATTATAATTATTTTAATACCAAAATTACCATGTAACTTAGAAAATCAAATTAACTTCAAATGACTTGAAATTTTTTATGGGAGTTCTCCGACCCTAATCCATAGTGGAGAATCAAAATTAAGTTATTTACATTTATATTTTAACCCATTTTATTTTTATTTCATTTTGGAGGTTGAGCTTAGGAGGGCTGGAGGAAGCTCTGGAAGCAATTGAGCAGAGTCTCCCCAAGGTAAATGTGCATCTCCTCTTTTGGCCGTGAAGAAGGTGGGCTTAAATAGCCATGGCTGGGGTAGAGCTCAGGGGGTCAGCTTGGGTGCATTAAGCTGCTTATGTGGAGTGCTGAGCAGCTCCAGTGACCAATTATGGCTTGACACATTGGACAGGCCAATTTGGGTTTTAAGTTGGGTGGGTGACTCTCGGTTTTTGGATCCTCCGGCCACTAGGCCGGCCGACAAGGACAGAGGAGGTGGCCAGGGGGTCAGGTGTGCCAATGGTCAGTCTTAATGGTGATTAAGTGCTGTGGGGATGGTTTGGGGTGGAGCAAAATAGGATTTGGCCAAATAAGGAAGGAGATCCCCTAATTGGGGGACCCTTGGTCCATGGCGCATGTAGCTTGGGCTAAGTGGATCTAGGGTGGTTCTTAGGGTCCACTTAATGGCTTTGGTGGGCTTGACTTGGTCACATTGTGCTAGGTTTGGTCACATTGGGTCATAGGTTCAATTTTGGGGACTTTGGGTTCAATTTGGGTTGAGTTGGGTTTGAGCTTGGTTTAGGTCAAATTGATTGTTTAATGTGGTGTGTATGATTATCATGAAGGATTTGGAGTGGTTTTGAATTGATTTGGGAGGTGAATTTGGTAGGATCCGTACATTTGGTCAATTTGGGTTAACATGGGTTAGGCTAAAGCTTGGTTAGGGTTCAATTGGTGGTTCAAATTGGTGTAGGTGATTGTCATGAAGGGTTTTGGATAGAAAATGGGTGGAAATTTTGGGGTTAGGACATTAAGTTTGGTGGAATTTGATAATGTGGCAAATTTGGGGATTTTGACTTAGGTTAGATTTGGGTGAAGTTTGGGCTCAAATGTGGGTCAATTGATTGAACAATTTGGTGTTTAAGAATAAGAGTTTAGAATTCAAATTTGAGGAAATCAACTTGGCTAAGGGGTTCAGTTTGGGGGATTTAGGTCATGTGGTCAAAATTGGGGCTTTTTGATTTGGATTGAAATTGAGTTTGAAATTGGGTTAATTTGGGCTTGGATTTGGTTTGAATTGAGATTAGACATGGTGAATTTGAGTTTAGAATTGAAATTGGGGAGGATTAGGGTCATCGATTGAGTGGGCATTGGAGATAATTCGAGTACTTTGTGTCTTAATGGGCAATTTGGGGTTTTTGGTCAAAATGGGTCAATTTGGTCAAGTTAGGTCTAGTGAAGTGGTTTAAACTGATTTTGGGGACATTTGAGATGATTTTGGAATTTTCGTGAATTTTTTGATTTTTTTGAAATTGAAGAGGCATTTTGGTCATTTTGGGTATTTTGGGAATTTTGATAAATTTGAGGTGTTTTGAGTATTTTGAGTAGTAAGGGTTGCTTTGGGATGATTTTTGGAGAAAATTGACTATTTTGGGCATTTTTGGGATTTTGGTCAACATTAGGGTTTAGGTGTAATTTGGTAATTTGGTGGTGTTTTAGGGATCAGGGGTCAAAGTTGGAATTTTTGGTAGAATTGGGTGTCAATTGAGAATGGTAGCCCATTTGAGCCATGGACCAAGAGAAATCCCACTTTGGATCCTTCATGTGTTGGTTCTAACCAAACCCTAGCCTAGGGCCAAGGCCTTAGGGAACCACCCACATAAGTTTCTAAAAAAGTAGGGGGGTCAAGTATACACGTATTTGGTATGTTTGGTTTAGGTTTTGAGGTAATGAGTGTAAGTGTAGAGTGAGTGTGAGTATGTGTATGAGCTTGAGCCAGACCCAGACCAGACTACTCAGGGTGAGTCCTAAGGCTTGACCATTTTATATGGGACTCATCTTGAGCTTCCTGATGCTTGGTCTCATCCTCTTAAGTACTTAGAGGTTAGACTTTACACATTTGAAACTCCAAGTGAAGCAGATAAGTGTTTTGAATTTCTAAGAGGGAAGGGTCCCATCACCTGTCTTCTAAGATAATAACAAAGAGAGTCCTATGGCTAGACCCTGGCTATTCTAAAGAAAAACAAGACCTTAAATAAAGTGAGGTCAACAAGTATGTTTGCATGTGCATGATTGACTATGATTTAGTTTACCTCTTTATGATACAAACAGATGAACTCTGTACCTGTGCATATAAATGAAAAAAAATATTGATATTGATGTACCTTTATTGGTACAAGTTTAGACGGCGTTTCTGTGACGATTGTATATATTTTAAAAAAGTTGCATATATTAAACTGTATGTTTATTATTATTATTTTTCTAGTTATTACTATCTCCCCTCATAAAATTAACTTCGAAATTTATAAATCTTTCACAATCCTCTTCTTATTATGGGTAACACATGGATTGTCCATAAAATTTCTTATTGTTATTATTATTAATAGAAGTTCTCAATCTTATTCATTAAGTTGAAAAGTGGATACAGTAAAACAAATGTTTGATATAAGGTAACTCAACTAACTTCTTCCATCAAAGAAATAATATAACATAATAAGGATAACATCACATCTGAAACAAGGTAATGTAACAAAAACACACACACATCCTCTGCAAAAGAAATACACTAGGATGACACTCTTATAATATAAAATTAAACATAACACTCATCAGTCCATATTAGTATCAACGTCAGCTGCAGGTTTTTCATGCTCTCTACTAGTAAGGGAATAAACTCGAGGTCGAACATGTTTTCTTGGTTGAACTTGAGTAGGAGCTGAAGCTGTAGTCTCTATCATTCTCTGTCCACTTGCAGTTTTCTGTGAAGGTGCTCCAGCTGATTTCTGTTCTTCTGAGGTTTTCTGGTTAAGTGAAGGGCAGTATCTTGCTACGTGACCAGCCCGATGACACCAGTAACATGTATGAGAGCCCATCACATATTCACCTCTATGCTTTTTTTTACATTTAGCACTCAAATGACTACAGTACCTCAAGAAGCACCGTTATTGAATCTATCAAAATTGAAATTGGGCTTCTTCCCAATGGATCCCTTTGATTGATCCACACGATCTCCTGTATCAATACTATTCTCTCTTCTTACACTTCTTAGTAAGCTAATAATTGATCTTCACTCTTCTAGCTTGCTCCACTAACACTGATAATCATCAATCCCCAACAACAACAACAATTTTTTGATTGAATTCTTTAATCAAGAAAGGAATCTATAATATTTTTATTCCATAGTAGCTATCAATTTGGTGCATATCTCATCAGTATTGTGACCTCTGCTCCATATTGCACAATTGTCTTCTCTCATTGCACTAATTTGATTAACTTGTCTTGCATTTGTTTTCGAGCTGATAGGGTTACAATCCATTCTCTGAAAGGCTCCACAAAATCTTCCGAACTTACCATCATATTCAGAATATTCAGTAGACTGTCTTTACTACCCATGAAACCACCTTTCAGTTTCTTCATTCAGCGTAATTGTAGCTAACGATACTCTTCTTTCATCTAGACATGTCATGCTGTCTAAAATATTTTCTATCATCATCAACTAGTTGTTTGCTTCAATTTGATCTTCAATTCCTTCGAACAAAGGTGGGGCACAAATCATGAAATATCTTTAAATACTTATCCATAATAACTGTATCACTCCCACCAAGCTGTGGTCTGGACTCCTGAATTAACTGTGGCATTGCCGTCATCATTCGATATGGTTCCGCGCGCGAGCGATTAGCATGAAAATCGATGCACGTTTTTTTAATTGGGGGGTGAGGGTTCAGGCTCAGCCCATGTTCAAATTGGGTTGGACATGGGCTGAACACGAGTTTTATTATTTTGAATTTCAAATTTTCAAATTTCAAATGAGGCATTTAATTTCACCTTAATTAAATTTAACTAGAGATTATTATTTTTCAAATAAAACTGACCCATGATGGAAAACATTCAATTCCCCGCCCAACGCAAGCGTAACAGACATTTGGAATTCGCGGGATACAAATCCCGCTCGGCTCGTCATCTCTTTCATTTGGTCCCCGCTCTCCGCTCACCCACTTGCCTGCTCCTCCCTCTCGCGCGCGACAAAGCAGCCGCTCAATCCCGCTCGCCTACTTTCCTCTGCAGCCTGAAGAGTGCTCCCCGCTCCTGCTCCGCTCGACTCCGCTCGCCTCCTCCTCGCACACGACAAAGCAGTCGCTCGGCCTCCGCTCCTCTGCGAACCAAAACCATTGCTAGCGTCACTCTCGCGCTCGACCAAAGATCGACACTCCTCTTTGCATCGAAGCTCTCGCATCCCGCCCTCGCCTTCCCTCTGCATCGAAGCTCTGGCCTTCCCTCTGCACCGAAAGCCTTCGCCCCTCTTCCTCACACAGGAGAAGCTTCATTCAACTCCACCGCAACCCTCGCCTGGTATTCGGGCCCCACTTCTCTGTTTCGCCTCCTCACTCCACATAAAACCTCTTCCCTCGCTCGCGCCTCCATTTTTCTTCTCCCACTCGCCTTTCCTCTCGGCACCAAAGCACTCACCCCCTCCCCTGCGCCAAAACCCTCGGCTCCCTTCTCCACCGAGATTTGTTCGTTTTACTTCCCTCCTTGACCGCTCGATCCCGCCTCCTTGTTCACGCAGCAGCAGCCCGTCATTTTCCCTTGCACGACTGCACAGCTGCCGAAACTGCTGCTACTCCTTATTGAGACAACCATCACAACCCAGACCAATCCCACTTCTTCCTCTTCTTCTCCACCAAGCCTCCCGCCGGCGAACTTCCCCCCGTTGACGCTTCGGCCAGGTATAACTTCTCCCCTATTCTTTGTTCTTTGTTGTGTACACGACATAACAAAAGAAAAAAAAGGAAGATTTACGTACTTACCACTCAATTCCTGTGTATTTACTTGTCTATATATGGGCTTTGAGGCTGATTTTTGGAGATCTCCTAACAGTTTTCATTGAATCATGTTAATCAAATTTATGCTTTAGTTGGAAAGATGCAAGTATTTCGGGGATTAGTATCTCATGGAATGTATGCCTTTTTTTTCTTCTGTGTCAATATTGTTGGAGGAAGGGCTGGTCTCACGACGTGTGCTATGAAATTTAAGGACAGTAGTTTTGCGGAGGAGTTCGGTGGTGTTATGAGAGAGCATAAGAGAAAAAAGGGCCATTGCGCCGAAGACACATGAGAATTCTCCTGAAGTTTTTAATGAGCAGAGGGAAGATTTTGCTTGATAGTTGGTAGTTAAGCTTTCACATATTCAAACGTAGATCCTTGCAAAGTTGTGTTGACCTCATTTTTAGTGAGGTCTTAGATTTCTTCACGTTAGACCTTAGGATCTAGCTGTAGGAACTCCTTACTGACCATCCTAGCGGACTAGTCATAGAGCCCATCCACCTAATCTTCATCAGAGGCTTCCTATATCTTGAGAGCACACCCTAGTGTGAGAGTTCACCCACTTAACCTTCATCTGCAGCTTCGTACCTTGAGAGCACACCCTGTAGTGAGAGCCTATCCACCTAACCTTCGAATGCACAATGAAACTAGACACTCGACCTCAATTCACAAACCGGACAGGACACTGCACTGCAGGATGCACTCGAGGCTCGGTTCACCCTTCCTTAATTAAATCAAATAATGAAATTCTCCAAAATGACTTAACTAACAATGAAAACCATTGCACCGAGATTTGAGTTTGAACATTACACTCAAATCCTCCTAAAGAATCGTGACGTGTTTTGCACACATATGGATCATCTGACTCGATGTAAGTCCGAGGTCTAGTGTGATGGCGACGATAATAATGCTTATGTGTGCTATGATGAGGATACGAGAGATAATTGAATAAATGTCTCCTACTCTCAGCGACCTCCATAAGGGAGAGAAATGACCGATGATACTATTCACCGACTCTTGGTTAGATTGTTTCCGACAATCTTAGGTCGTCGAGAATTCTAAGACGATTAGAGATGACTAACATGTGATTATACTACTTTACAAAATATTAACAAAAAAATAAAAATAAAAATCTCTTTTGCTCGATAAAAAGTAACTCGCATCAAAACTTAAACAACAACTTTTGATGAAAATCAAAGAATTTTTATTATAAAACTTATAAAAGTCCATTGGTTAGTCACTTGGATTGAGGTTAAGGATCGCCCTCCGTAGATCGTCAGGCTGTAGAATCCTTATCCAAGATCGGAAGCACATGAGCCCAGCCTTCCGAGCCCCCACCTTCACTGATGTCTTATACTCAGTTCCGGTCTTCCATATATGACTACGAGTTTTGCTTGCGATTTCTACGACTCGTTTTCTTTATTTTCTGACTTTCGTGTCGGGTTTTTTCGCTCCGCTTATTTTTCCGATAAGTTTGTCTAAATCCACTGCAAGTCATACTACGCCTGGTAATAAGTAATCACGCAACTGCAGTAGACGCCTGCGCACGCATTTACATTTTAAGTACTGCAATTTCATTTGTCTACTTTATCGCGCTTTACTTTCTCGCAATTTTACTTGCAATTTACTTTATCCTGCATGCAAAATTGAAAAACAACAACAAAACCTGAAACATTGAAACACATTTGACAAAACCGTTTGAACCTTAGACCTGTGATCAAGCATTTCAACAAGAAGTCTTGGAGTCGACTCCGCGAGCAAGACAACGAGGAGCTTGGATCGAGAAGCAAGAGGATCTTCAACGAAGAAACTCTTCCTAGCTTAAATAACAACATATATGACTTCGAGAGTAGCTTCGTCCAGCACGCGCGTAGAACCCTCACTCTCCTTTTTAAGCTTCATGTAACCAGTGTCATAGCGTAGTAAGTTCTAACTCGCTTTAGTGTTCCGAGGTTGTCAGACGTACGATGTAAACCCTCTTATCTCCGAGCGCTACTCGCATAATCGAGTATTATGCGAGTGTAAGTCCCAAATAATAAAATCGATAGTGATTAAACAATTAAATAACATCGTCTCCAAAACGCTAATGCACACAAGAGATAGTTGTGAAGTCACTTGGGCTTCATCTCGTATCCGCGACATCTCCTACCTTTTCTTTCTTGACTCCTGAAATAACTATTCCCATTCGAGCCACTCCCACTCGCTTTTCCACGTCCTATCGTGAAAACATAAACCCTCGAATTCTCAAGAGAACTACGGATCATTATCGAGAGTTTTCTCAAACGACACCAGTCATTTCGGGATGTAATTAATCAGAGGCTGCTCATATGAGAACTTGAACCCAGGATAAAATAAACCCTACTCCAGTCTTTCTATTAGGTAGAGGAACTTGCTCGATCACATATAAATGTTCGCAGATCGAACGGATGTCGTGAGTCCTTTAGTTCTTATGATTGGGTCTACTGTCGCAGGATACATTAATCTTTCGAGAAGGTGTATCATTTGTGACACCAGACACGATTATGCAAATTACTGGACAAATGAGATCCAAACGGTCTCATTTTTCAAAATTAAAATACACTACTTTCAAAACTACTTTCAAAATCATATAACTTTTATATTAAATTAAATCACTAAATTTCATATTCTTTCAAATCGAAAATGCGGCCGACAAATTCTGGCGACTCCGCTGGGGACTAGTTCCTCTCTTCATTTCGATCTGTAGGTGTTTGTCTTCATACATCGGCGGTGTGTCCATGTCCTCGTGGGCCGAGTCGCTTTTTCTTACGTCGACATATCGTGCTCATTTCTTCCGAGCCGGCTTAGTCAATCATTTTTGGATTCTGGAGCCATCTGTTTAATCACCATTAAACAGAGTAGTTCAAGAATCCTTAGGGTTTAGTGGGGTGGACCCCCGATAGGTGTGGTAGGTTAGGAGCGGTTTATCGAAGCGAGTTCGATTCGAAGTTAAACTTCTCCAAAACTCGGATCGGGTCCCACGTTTCATTCCTCTTTGAGTGTGACTTGTTCTTAACAAGTTAAACTGAAACTTCTCTCTCACAATCCTCCATTTAAACTCCAACCAAAACACAAAAGTTTAAGACAAAATTCACATGAATAAATTTCAATGGACGCCCAGTTTATAAGACAAGTGTGAGTACCTCCGCTGAAATAAAAAAAACATGGGACATCACTGACCTTTGGAAATTCTTCAAATGACAGGAAAAATGTCTTCACCAAAGTTGATCTTTTCTTTCACCACCGGACTAGAGTTTGTTGTTAGCTAGAGCGAGTTGCCTGACTTAGCAGTCATTAAGTTTGGACAAGGATTCGAAGATATTGAAGCCAAGTTTGGGGATGTCGTCGTCGCAGTAAGGAAATCTGAAACAGATAAGTCCGTCGAGCCTGTTGTGGAATTTAACCTGAAGTCTGCTAAGGAATTCCCAGCTCTGAAGAGAGTGTTGATGGAAAAGAACCCTACCATTGCTGTAAAATCTGCCGCTAGGAATGTTGGGACTGCTCCCAGGACTGTTTTTCCTTCTACCACCGGATTCACCGCTACTGCACCAGTTGCTCCACTAAACAAAGGGAAGAAGATTATATATGAAGAAGTGTCAGTCGATGCTTTTGCCCCACCGTCTTCCGTATTCTAGATTGGGTCCAACTCGAGGTCCGTGCGACCGACTAAGACACGGGAAAAGAGGCACAACGGGAAGATTCGAAGGCCGAGAAGGCAAAAGCCGCGAGCCGGCTACTACCGACACCGTCCTCCGACCGGATGAGGCGGGATTATGTGAGACCTCACCTCTACTCAGGGGGAGTAGGTTTCACCAGTTGCCTGCTACCTACGGAGAGGATGGAGTCTATAAGGTTGCCACTACGTTACCGCTACCATCTCTCCATAATGGTCCAAGGTCACTGGCGACGTTCCAAGTGCAATATGAGACAATGACAGGAATTGAAAAAGACAAGCAGTCAAGGCAGGATTTCCAACCTTCTCAGCAATACAGTCAACAATCATTCCAGCAGAGGCCAGACCAGATGGATGAAAGACAGGGTCCGTTTGTAGCCAAGCAGTTGCACAAAGTATATTCCTTCAAAGAAGAAGCTGTGGCAAAGATGTTTCGGGATTTGATCAAAAATCCTAAATTCAGATTAAGAGAGCCAAAGAAGCCGGAGGAAGTTGACAAAAAAGATCATCCCAACTACTGCCCCTACCACGGATCGCTTCTGACACACTATAGAGAACTCGTATCGCTTCAAAGAATGGCTCGAGAAGAACTTTAAGAATTGGAGGATAACTATCCCGAAAGAATATTTGAGAGAACCTAAGAAGCGTTCCATCAATATGATTTCGATTGAGCCAATTATTTCGAATGACTTCTACACAACTACTCCAAGATTTCGACGAAAAAATGATGTTGATAAAAAACCTCTAACTGACCTTAAAGTTATCGAAGGAAACTCGATTGAGGCTAAGTTGGAAAGGCTTCGAGCCGACATTGCACGACTGTCTGAAGAACGAAGAAAAGATACGCGATGAACCCTACCGTCCGTCAGATTACGTGATGGAAGATTTCGCAGAAATCCTTGTTGTTGAGACCTGAGCCTCATTATCACCGCGTGATGCTCCATCACCCGCTGAGGAGAACACCGCTGATGAGTGGCAATGTGTCATTCAACAAAGAGATGAACAAATCATGCAAATGGAAAAGAAAATGGAGGAAATGAGGGTCGTCGTGGTCGCACTACAAAAAAGGTCTCAGTCACCCAGGGTAGCGCTTTTAGAGGTGGACCAACCAGAAATCATTCATATTGCAGATGAAAATAAAGAGTCAACCCAGAAGACCATACCGGAAAAGGACATCAAACAAATGATTGAACAATAAGTGAGAGAAGCCTTGACTCAATCAAGAGCAGGGGCATTGATTCTAAAGCGTAGACACTATGCGGAGGAATTTGATGCCGTCCAATACCCCAAGGGTTTCGTACCACCGTTGTTCAAGACATTTGATGGGATGGGAAACCCCCGACAGCATGTTGCACACTTCCGAGCAAGTTGCTGCAACGCTGGGGGTAGTGATGCGTTGTTGTGTCGTCAATTTGTGAGCAGTCTTTCAGGAATTGCTTTTGACGGTACGCCGAACTATCTAATGACTCAGATGAAAACGTTTGCGGATTGGAAGACCTCTTTGTCAAGCGGTTCGCGGAGCTAAACACCATATCACCATCGGTGATCTCGTGGTGGAGCGACAGAAGCCAGCCGAAACATTGATAGACTATATTCTGCGATGGAGAAATTTGAGCATGAAATGTGAGCCACAACTCCACAACTCCAGGAGCAACATGTAGTTGAAATACTTCTAAAGAGCATTCATGGTCCGGTAGGTTTCTTACTCAAGGGATTCACCATCAAACATTTGAGAAGTTGCTTAACAAGGTCAGGAACCTCCAAGAAGAAGCTAAGCAACTTGGTTTTCTTGAGAAAGTTGGGAAGCTAGAACCATCGAAGATATCTGAGAAGAAATACGGGACAGTAGCAGTGGTTGGTAAGGGCAAGCGACCGTTGCAAATACAAGCCGAACAATCTCGACAGATTTACTAACGTCCTCGACAGAATGGTCAACAATCATTTCAACAGAGGTCTTATCCAACAGATGGGGGGAGACCCCCAAACATAAAGAATCGTTTGAACAAAATATATCCTTTCAAGGATGAAGCAGTAGAACAAATGTTCCAGAGTCTGATGAAGAAACTCGAGTTCAAGCTCCCTGAACCGAAGAAACCGGACGAAGTTGATGAAAGAGATCATCCGAGATACTGCCCATATCACAGGCTGATCGTACACACCATAAAAAATTGTTTCACTTTCAAAGATTGGCTTGAGGAGAACATCAAGAATGGGAGCATAGTGATCCCGGAAGAATATTTGAAAAGAACCTGAAAAAGGTTATGTCATTATGATTTCGGTCGATACCAGTGTTCCGATTGACTCTGATGCAACTGACAAAAGATGAAACATCTCTTGATTACTATTGTGCTACTTTTGTTTTTGAAATGGATGTTAATGGTATCAATGTTTGTATGTCTCTTCCCTCCCATCGCAATAAAATAAATAAAGAACTTGTTGTTTTTCAGAACTGTTCAATGTTTGAAAAGCACAGTTAACAAAATGTCCAAAGCTCAACAGGAAGACAACCAAGAAAGGAGTAATCCAAAACAAAAACTTCAGCATTGATGAAATTATTATTTCAGGGGGAAATAAAATTAATGCCCTAATGACTGGGTCCTTCACTTTAAAAATTTCGGACGGGGTCCTAAGTAAAATTCAAAATAAGTCAGTGTGATTATAATACGAGTAATTGACCAATGATATCACCAGACTTTTAATTCTCTGTCAAGTGACTGGGTCCTGACTTTCAAACGTGTTATAATATCTTGAGATTTATCTTAAGAAATATTTGAGAATTGTTAATCAAGGGAATTCAGACATTCAAAATCTTTAAATATGCTCTATCAGATATAGTGAATTCCGTAAAACAAAAGCGAGAAAGAAAAGAAAAAAAGTGTGAAAATCTCCTGAGAAGAAGCTTGAGGTGGGCATAAAATCAAAAATTGGTGTCTCAATTCAGACATTCAAAATCTTTAACATGTGCTCCACCAGATATAGTAATTCTCAATAATGAAGGAGCGAAAAAAAAAGGGCTCCCTGGGAAGAAGCTTGAGGTGAGCAATAAAAAATTGGTGTTTGAATTCTCCCCGAATTAACAAAACTTGAAAGGTCTCTTAAGAAAATTCTCTTGATATTATACTCTGAAAAGAGTTAAGTGATCTTGTGTCTTTTGGTCGACTATTAATTGTCTCAGAAATATCTTTGGGAGATGAAAAATATTTTAATCACATGAACTAAATTCTGAAATCTGTTTACGCTCAGAAAGAAAGGACTAAAGAAAGGGCCATGTTATTAGCGATTAATGAAATTCGATCCTGAAATAATATCTCTCAATGCCCAGACGATACAACTCCCTCTTCAATTTGAAGGACATTAAAACAATCTCCCAAATCAATGTGAACAATCCCTACAAATTGGTGATAAAGAAACGGCGACTGCCACAACGTATCTACAAAGCTACAGCCTTTCGAGCTGTGATGTCCCTATAAATAGCACATCTTTATGTGTACTTGAGAGAATACAATTCGATAAGCATCTTAAAGAATGGGTTATTTTCAGCACATGCCTCCAGCTAACGGATGACACCTCAAGAAGTACCGCACATCATGGTGTTCCAAAGACAGTCTCGTCCCTAGGAGCACCGATGTCATACTTGTCTAAAACTGGGTCCAAATCCTAACAACAATGCAAACTCACAAAATGTGAATGAAAATCACATCAAACCATAACAAAAGAAATAAACTCAGCATCAAATCAAAACGATCAAAAATTCAAAATTCAAAATCAAAATTTCAAACTTCGAATTCCGACCTGGATATGTTGAGTTTCCTCGACCCATCCCTAGCGTCGCTTCTCTCGGCCCGAAGTTTCATTCCATAGGAACTCTGGGTCCTCTTCCTCGCATGGGGAGGTTAGCTGGCTCTATCTACATAGAACCACGCTCTTCCTTGTCTTCCGTCCGTGCTGAACGAGGGTTAGTCGGTTCCGTTGATATGGAACCGCACCTCCTCGCGTAAGGACATTTTCTTCGATCGATTCTGAGTTGGATGTGAGTCACTTGGCATTCCTTTTCAATCTGATTTCTTTCTGTTGACATTTTTACACAACTCTCCTAAATTCCACAAGTTTCATAAGATTTCCACAAATTTCTCACAAATTCATAAATTTCAATTTTTGCGGAGTGGAGTAAGACCCCCTTCAATGGATGTTAAGGCTTCCGACTCCTTTGTTACCTCTTAGGTTGGATGTTAGTCCCCCCTTCAGCGGATGTTAAGGCTTTCCTTCCTAATGTAACAAATTCAAATTTCTTCTTGGATCGGTATAAGTCCCCCTAATGGATGTTAAGGCTTCCGATTCCTTCGTTACTTCTTAGGTTGGATGTTAGTCCCCCCTTCAGCGGATGTTAAGGCTTTCCTTCCTAATGTAACAAATTCAAATTTCTTCTTGGATCGGTACAAGTCCCCCTCTAATGGATGTTAAGGCTTCCGATTCCTTCGTTACTTCTTAGGTTGGATGTTAGTCCCCTCTTCAGCGGATGTTAAGGCTTTCCTTCCTAACGTAAAAAATTCAAATTTCTTCTTGGATCGGTATAAGTCCCCCTCTAATGGATGTTAAGGCTTACGATTCCTTCGTTACTTCTTAGGTTGGATATTAGCCCCCTCTTCAGCGGATGTTAAGGCTTTCCTTCCTAATGTAACAAATTCAAATTTCTTCTTGGATCGGTATAAGTCCCCCTCTAATGGATGTTAAGGCTTCCGATTCCTTCGTTACTTTTTAGGTTGGATGTTAGTCCCCCTTTCAGCGGATGTTAAGGCTTTCCTTCCCAATGTAACAAATTCAAATTTCTTCTTGGATCGGTATAAGTCCCCCTCTAATGGATGTTAAGGCTTCCGATTTCTTCAGTTACTTCTAGGTTGGATGTTAGTCCCCCTTCGACGGATGTTAAGGCTTTCCTTCCTAAGGTAACAAATTCAAATTTCTTCTTGGATCGGTATAAGTCCCCCTCTAATGGATGTTAAGGCTTCCGATTCCTTCGTTACTTCTTAGGTTGGATGTTAGTCCCCCCTTCAGCGGGTGTTAAGGCTTTCCTTCCTAATGTAACAAATTCAAATTCCTTCTTGGATCGGTATAAGTCCCACTATATGGATGTTAAGGCTTCCGATTCCTTCATTACCTCTTAGGTTGGATGTTAGTCCCCCCTTCAGCGGATGTTAAGGCTTTCCTTCCTAATGTAACAAATTCAAATTTTCCTCTTGGATCAGTGTGAGGCCCCCTATACGGATGTTAAGGCTTCTGATTCCTTCAAATTCAAATTTTCTTCTGATTCCTTCAAATTCAAATCTTTTTGATTCCCTCAAATTTCTAATCTTCGAGGATCAGTGTGAGGCCCCCTATACGGATGTTAAGGCTTCTGATTCCTTCAAATTCAAATTTTCTTCTGATTTCTACAAATTCAAATCTTCGAGGATCAGTGTGAGGCCCCCTATACGGATGTTAAGGCTTCTGATTCCTTCAAATTCAAATTTTCTTCTGATTTCTACAAATTCAAATCTTCGAGGATCAGTGTGAGGCCCCCTATGCGGATGTTAAGGCTTTTGATCCTCAAATTCAAACCTCTGAAGATCGGTGTGAGGCCCCCTATACGGATGTTAAGGCTTCCGATTTCTTCAAATTCAAAATTCCAGAATAGGTGCAGGGATTCCGATTCCTTTAAATTCTACAAATATTCCACAAATTCAACAAAAAAATTCTGAGGATAGGAGTAAGACCCCCTTTGATGGATGTTAAAGCTTCCGAATCCTTCAAATTCAAATTCCAGGGTCGGTGCAGGGATTCCGACACCTTCAAATTCCACAACACAAGATCAAACACAAAACAAATCAAATCAACATTCAAATTTGAAAGCTCAAACTCGCAATTACAATTTGAAAATACACTTGCTAATTTCCAGCAGAAACTCTTAAATTCTACACTCGAGTCCTTCCTTGAGCTGGGATTTCCCGAGTGGGAACCTCAACTCAAATTCCTTTCTCAGACTCGGTTCGATGTTTGGTCTATTCTGAGTATGGTTGCTTGGACATTTCTTTTGGTTTCGTTGATCGCTTCGGTCAACACCAATACGCTCGGTGTGCATGTCTCGCACATTACACCTATTGGGGGTCCATTTGTTGACCTCATTTTTAGTGACGTCTTAGATTTCTTCACGTTAGACCCTAGGATCTAGCTGTAGGAACTCCTTATTGACCATCCTAGCGGACTAGTCATAGAGCCCATCCACCTAATCTTCATTGTAGGCTTCCTATATCTTAGGAGCACACCCTAGGTGAGAGTTCACCCACTTAACCTTCACTGCAGGCTTCCTGTACCTTAGGAGCATACCCTAGGTGAGAGCCTATCCACCTAACCTTCGAATGCACAGCGAAACTAGACACTTGACCCTAATTCACAAACTGATTAGGACACTAGACCAGAGGATGCACCGAGGCTTGGTTCACCCTTCCTTAATTAAATCAAATAATGAAATTCCCTAAAATGACTTGACCAATAATGAAACCCAATGCACCGGGATTTGAGCTTAAACATTACACTCAAATCCTCCTAGCAATTGGGGACATGTGTTTTGCCACATATGGATCATCGGACTGGTGTAAGTCCGAAGTCCAGGTAGCGAGGGCGATGATAATAATCGTTTATGTGTCTTATATGAGGGATACGATGGATAATTAGAATAGTGTCTCCTACCTCGAGGACCCTCCATAAGGGGAGAGAAAAGGACCAATGATACTATTCACCGACTCTTGGTTAGATTGTTCCCCCGACAATCTTAGGTCGTCAGTAGTCCTAGCACGATTAGAGTGACTAGCCTGTGGATTATACTACTTTACAAAATATTAACAAAAAAAAATAAATAAATAAAAATCTCTTTTGCTTGATAAAAAAGAACTCTGCATCAAAACTTAAACAACAACTTTTGCATGAAAATCAAAGAATTTTTATTATAAAACTTATAAAAGTCCATGGTTAGTCACTTGGATTGAGGTTAAGGACTGCCCTCCGTAGATCGTCGGGTTGGTAACTCTTATCCAAGATCGAAGACACGCTGTCAAATTTCAGCCTCCACCTTCACTGATGTCTTATACTCAGTTCCGGTCTTCCATATATGACTACGAGTTTTGCTTGCGATTTCTACGACTCGTTTTCTTTATTTTCTGACTTTCGTGTCGGGTTTTTTCGCTCCGCTTATTTTTCCGACAAATTTGTCTAAATCCACTGCAAGTCATACCATGCTGGTAATAGTAATCATGCAACGGTAGCAGATGCCCAGGTACGCATTTACATTTAAAGTACTGCAATTTCATTTGTCTACTTTACCGCGCTTTACTTTCTAGCAATTTTACTTGCAATTTACTTTATCCTGCATGCAAAATTGAAAAACAACAACAAAACCTGAAACATTGAAATACATTTGACAAAACCGTTTGAACCTTAGACTCAGATCACATTTCAACAAGAAGCTTGGAGCTAACTCCGTGGGCAGCACAACGAGGAGCTTGGATCGAGAAGCAAGAGGATCTTCAACAGCAAAACTCTTCCTAGTTTAAATAACAACATATAGGACTTCGAGGTAGCTCGTCCAGCGCGGCGTAAACCCTCATTCTCCTTTTTAGGCTTCTGTGCAACCGTGTTGCGTAGCGTAAGTCCTAACTCGCTTTAGTGTTCGATGTTGTCGTACTGTACGACGTAAACCCTCTTATCTCTGCGCAGCTACTTGCATAATCGGATATTATGCGAGTCGTAAGTCCCAAATAATAAAATCGACGAGATTAAACAATTAAACAACATCGTCTCCAAAACGCAACTACACACAGGATAGTTAGGAAGTCACCGGAGCTCGCCTCGTATCCGTGACATCCCCTACCTTTCTTTCTTTCGACTCCTGAAATAACCTGCTCCCATTTTAGCCACTCCCACTCGTTTTTCCACGTCCTACCGTGAAAACCTAAACCCTCGAATTCTCAAGACGTAACCACCGATCATTATCGAGAGTTTTCTCAACGACACCAAGTCATTTGAGATGTAATTAACTATAGGGTTCGTTCTATAGTGAACTCTGAACTCGGATAAAATAAACCCTACCTGAGCTCTTCTATTAGGTAGGGAACTCATCTGGCCACACATAAAGGTTCGCAGATCAAACGGATGTCACGAGTCATTTAGTTCGTATGATTGGCTCACTGTCGCAGGATACATTAATCTTTCGAGAAGCGTGTATCATTTGTGACACCAGACACGATTATGCAAATTACTGGACAAATGAGATCCAGGCGGTCTCATTTTTCAAAATTAAAATACACTACTTTCAAAGCTACTTTCAAAATCATATACCTTTTATATTAAACTAAATCACTAAATTTCATATTCTTTCAAATCGAAAATTCGGTCGACAAGTTGGTTTATGCCAATATTATCCTACTTATGTTTTGGATTATTTGTTGTTGGAAACCTTTTGAGCTTTCTTTCTGCAGCGAACATATTAATTGTTGCTCCGTCCTTTTTTTCTGATTGCTTTGTCTGCTGAACACTTTTATTCGTTCGACAACTTGGTCATTTATCAATTGTTTTGTTTCCGTTGGCACTGACAAGCACTGCGTATGCTGATCCCATGATTCATACTTTGAAGACCAGAAAGTTATCAAACTTGTCTCTTTTTTTTTCCAAAGTTGTGATTAAACTTTGCCATCTTGTATGCTAAGTTTATTACTGGTTGGCTGATTTGAATGCTGATTTGGGCCAATCTTGAGCACTGTTTTGGAAATATTAAAAACACCATTTTGGTACTGTTTTGGGGTGTTTTGTGGGCTGATTTTGGCTCTATTTTGGCACCATTTTGGCACCGTTTTGGCACTGTTTTGGCAGTGCTTTGGGGTGCTTTTGTCGACTGTTTTGGCAATCCTCATACCCTCCTTAGGCTTCTGCATAACCATAGTGTGCAATTTAAGTCCTAACATCTTTTAAGATTCCGAGGTTGTCGACGTAAGTCCTCCTATCTTCGTAGGCTATTTGCATAACCAGATATTATGCAAGTGTAAGTCCCAAATAATAAAATTGGCAGGATTGAACACTCAAATAACATCGTCTCCAAAATGCAGCCACAAAGTAGGATAGTTTGGGAAGTCACTGAGGGCTCTCCTCAGGATCTGTGTTGTCCCCTACCGTTTCCTTCCTTCGACTCCTGAAAAGAATCCTTCCTACTTGAGCGTTTCCCTCTTGATTTTTCGTGTTCTGCTGTGAAATTCTAAACTTTGAATTCTTGAAGACTAGTATCTTCGATCATTATCGAGAGTTTTCTCAAGTGATTTCAGTCATTTGGGATGTAATTAACCATAGAGGCTTACCTTATAGGGAACTTGGAACTCAGGTAAAATAAACCATATTTAATCTTTGTATTAGACAGGAGAATTTGTCAGTCACATAAAATATTCACAGACCAAATGAATATCATAAATCTCTTAGTTTGTATGATTGGATCCATCGCCAAGGCATACAATTATCTTTCGGGAAGGTGTTGTATCCGTGGTATCAGGAACAATTATATAAGCTATTAGACGAATGAGATCCATTGTCTCATTTTTCAAAATTAAAACACACTATTTTCAAATTAAAAAAATTATATACACTACTAAATTAAACGAAAAAGTTGACCGACAATTACCAAAGCACTTCTTATAACCCTTTTCGAGCACTGTTAGGCATTTCATGAAATACACAACAATTATCAAACATTAAGCTTGTATGCCCTTCTAATATCACTAGTTTGCAAATGAATCTTTTGCTCATTTTGTTTGAAGTTGCGTAGTCTCAATGCCATGACAGCTGGTCGCGTAATCTTAAGGTTTGAGGTTTAACAGAACAGTGTTAAGAAAATGAGTGAGCCAAATTTTTGAAGTGAATACTTTGTTCTTCAGAACTAAGGTTATGGTAGTTGGACCACCTAGTAATGAAATGCAACAGACTGGTATCATATCAATGTGCTGTAATTGAAGAAATAAAACATAATTGGAGAACACCTTTCATTTTTTCTGTAGAATCTTAATTCTCTTAGAATTGGATATTTTTTAATGAGTTTTTGGTGACACAAAATGTGTATTGCTTTTCAAATTATATGCTGTAAGGCAGTTAAGTACTTGTCATATGTTTGGAGGCTTGCTTGTGTCTATACTACAATTCGAAGATTATTTATTTGAGTTAAGCCATCTTCTCAGCTTATTTGAAGTTCATTTTTTCTCATGAATCAAAAGGTTACACAAATAATTAGGTTGAGTGATAGCCAGCTAAAAAAATTGTTATTGTTCAATAATGTTCTGTAATGCTAGATTTATGCTGTACAGAATATTTTGACCATCAAGAATTTTGATGCTCAAAGTGTGATGGTGATGATGAATGACAAAAAAAATGACTTTTATTAACTTTCTTTGTGCTATATGCACAAAACATCATGGTTCTGCTCGAGCTGTAAGTTTTTTTTTATTATTATAGACGTATGATTGCATGTACATTGATTATAAATTGTCTTTAGGTTCCTGGGTTTCGTCCTGGGAAGAAAGTTCCAGAGAACATATTGATAAATTACGTGGGCAGACATATTATCCAGCAGGCTGTGATTGAAGCAATTTTGAAGAAAACACTTCCACAAGCGATGATATCGGTACGAAGCATTTGCTTTACAAGCATAGCTTTATTTGCTGTGACTGCTGTCTGAGTAAACAGATAGCAGTTGTTTCCTGCCAAAAATTACAAATTTTCTCTATGTATTCTATGATTAGTGTAGGTGGAAGGAAGGGCTTTGAAGGATTCTGTTCGAATTGCGACTAATTTTGCGGAGATGTATGATACCTTTTCCCCGGAAGATAATTTCAGGTCTGTGTTATCGTAATCTCGATTTTCGATCTTGTTTGTTCTCTCTTTTTTTCATATGTTTGCATTAAATAATTACACTGTGAAAAGCAGCTTTACATATTGACTGTGCTTCAAATGATGATTTGACGCAACTTTTGACTGCATTAGAAGGATTTCTCTATGATGTCCAGCTTAAATAATTGCTATGAGGCATGGGCAGATTATTGATTAAACTGTGAGACCTGAAATCAAGCATGCAGAACTTGGATGGGAGAACCGACAAAAGCGTCTTCCATTTCCATAGTTGAACTATTAAATTGCTTTGATGTGATCAAGAGAAGAACATAGGTTCAAAGATGTGATTTTGAATGATGGCTCATTGATTTAATTCAGAAGACATCGAGATGAGCATAACTAATTTGAGCATGGTATTATAGTCATCTTTATCTGCATTCTCCCATCCATTTGGATTCAAACATTGATATCCTTCCCCGGACTAAGTCCTACATTTGGTGATAATTTTTGTTCTCTTGACTTCTGTGAGTGAAATAATACTGAATCCATCACGGTTTTTCTTCATTTTGATATATTTTGCCGAGGCCTTGGTTACTTTGCTTTTATTGCAGCGGCTACATCACTTGGGAGATGCAGCTTGCACTGTAACAGCTGCATCAGCGGTGCCATGCCGTAACTACACCCTCAATCCTAAATTTATAGTGCCACAGGTGTGGTCTGTTGCTTGTAGTGGCTGCTACTGCTGCTGTGAGTGCTTATGGTTATTTTTATTCTCAATGGTACAAGAGGACATTAGTTGATGGCATGGTGCCGAAAGAGTATGAGAGATAAAGAGCAGAGAAATGATTTGAATTTATGTGTATTTAATTAAGAATCTTGCACTTTTATTTGTACAATAGAATTTGAGGCTACTTTTGATGATTTCTACCTATGAAAATACTAATCACTTAGTAATCACATGAAATAAAAAAAATAGTAGAAAAGAATACACAAGGATTAATCTTGTTCGATATTTATAGCTGTAGTTATAACTTGGGGAGAATAATTGCTTCTTCTATTATTTACAAATAGGGTATATATAGAGAGAGAAGAATCAATCCCTTATTTTTTCCAAACTTACCAAACATATCTCACTTAAACTAAGAAAGGAAATAACTCTGAACAAGAAAAAAAAAAAGAAAAATATAAAATATGAAACGAATAAACCAAATTAAAGGTTTCCTAAGATATCCCAAACAAATCTTCTAAGATTTGGAAGTGATGGCCGACTCACATGAGAAAGGTATATATGGGAAAAACTATATCTTCTTAGATTTCCACACTGCCCTTAAGCTGGGTCGTAAATGTTGTAGAGACCATGCTTGATATTGAATTATGAGAAATTGTTGAAAGGAAGAGCTTTGGTACATTTTAGCAATGCCAATCACTTTTTCCAACTCCATCACTTTAGTGTATCTCGAGGTTGGTGTGCTGCTCTAAACTATATCCAGAGTAGAACTTGAAGTCTTTATCCCCACTTTTTTTTAAAAATCTCCATCCAATACTTGATTATCAACTCCAAGAATATCTACTCTACAACATGATGACAATTATTAAATCTAAAAGCCAACTTACTGTCTGTGTGGGGCAGTTGCAGCTTATTGAATAATCTGTTGATAAGCTAGTTACGGTGGCTATTACAATTTTTATTTTTTTGGAAAAGCCAAAACGCAGCCAAAAAACTGTCAGTTACGGTATGAAAACGTTGTTTTCAGCGTTTTGAAAACGCATAAGCTGCCAAAATGCAGTTTACCCAAACAGGTCTGATGCGTTTTCAAAATGCCACTGCACTAAATAAGCTGCCCCAAATGGGCCCTATGGGAAGTTGCAGGGAAAAAGAATGAACAACTGCAGGAAAGAACCAACAAAGGGCCTGCAGTAGGAGAAGGTCCGACGGAGGGCTTACAACAGGAAGACTGGTTGTAGGGAGAATTTCGAAGGAGGGCCTGCAATAGAGACCCTTCCGGTTGTAAGGAGAATTTCAGCGGGGTCTATAGCAGGGAGATTTTTTGTTGCAAGGAAGAGCTACGAAAAACTTTTGAGGAAGTTCCGCCTGTATACAGGGACTAGTTTCTGGTGGAGGAGGGTTTGCTGCTATGAAGATTCCAACGACAAAATTTGAACAGAGGAGATATTGCGGGGATAATTTTGGTGCAATAAAAAAGATGAGCTCTAGAGAAGGGCGATTCCGACAGAGCAGGGTCTGCAACAGGAGGATTCCAATTATAGGGAGAGCTTTGGCGGCAAAGGAGAATAGAAGACCACCTACATGGAATTTTGCGGCCTCGGGGAGTATTCCAGCTTTGATGGCTATAGGGAGAAGCTCGGGAAGAGGGCCCGTTGCAGGGAAAAGCTCCAGCAGAGGACTTGCTGTAGGGAAAAGCTCCGAAGGAGAGCCTTCAGGATGACAGGTGGTTGTAAGAAAGATTCCAGTAGATGTTGCTGTTGCGGAGGACTTAGGAGGGTCTACCAAAGGAAGAGGGTTTGCATCGAGTAGGGCCTACTCCAAGATACTTTCGGCTTTAGGGAAGAGTGCTAACAAAGAAGATTTTCAACGACAATTGGAGGAATTGCTTTGGAAGGAAGGTCTGTATGTTTGCAAGGAGAACTGGTGGAGGCAAGTCTATGGCAGGGAAAGTTTGGTGTTGATGTTGTTGTTGGCAGGGAAAATCCGGAGTTATTGCTACTGTTGGTTGAAGTTTCTGCTACAGGAAAGGGAAGCCTGGTAAATGGAAGGCCCGACAGAGGTCGTTGGGTGCTGTAAGTCAAGGAGAAGTCTGGCGGAGGCCGCTGGGTGCAATGACGACGGGGAACAGGCTAATGAGGAGGTAAACGAAAAATGACGTGAAGATTCAAATAGAAGACTTGTACTTCCATGTGTGAAAGAGAAGATTGCAATAACAGAGCTTTGCCATCTCGCACGTACACAAGGAGAAGATGCAACAACCCTATCTCAGTCAACTTTTGTGTGTCGAAGACGTCGTCAGAGAAATCCTAGGGATTCTTCATTGTCGGTAGTTCTGCTGTTGTTGTTGCGAGAAGATTCTGGCGATGGGGGCAGATGAATAGAGAGACAAGAATCCAAGAGGAGTTCCGGTGGCTGAAGAATGCAAAGGAGGGTTGCAGTTTTCTTCCCCTCCACACTTGCAGCTTCTTGAGGAGGAGGCAACGACTGTTACTCTAATTCAAAGCTGGAAACTGCCTCCTCACCATCTTCTTCTCCATCTTCTGAGTCTGTTGTAGAAGGAGAGGTATTCAAACCCTACTTACCATCCGAGGTTCGAGAATCTCTCAATTGTGATAGTGGGTTGGCTTTTGCATCAAGGAGATCCAGCTTGGAAGGGTCAATTGCAGGAAGATTCTGACTGCATGAAGGATTCAGGACCCTAGTTGACAATAGAAGGAAGTTCCGATAGGGAAGGATCTAGTAGTAGGAAGTTTCGATTAGGAAGGATTTGACTGAAGGAAGGATTTGGCTGGAAGAAAGGTGAATTGTGGCTCTGAGAAAGAAAGTCTTGCTCTAGCAGAAGAAGTTCTAGTTTAGTAGGAAGGTGATTGATCGACTATTAGAGGAATTCCCCACGTAAGAGAAAAAGTCAGGGGGAACTCAAGAGGTTTGTTTAGGAGCAAGTCAGGTGGATTTATAGAGGTTTGTTGATTTCTATTAGATAGAGATTGATTTCCACTAGAGATTGAATATAATATACACTAGAAAGTAAATATGATATTTGTTGGCGAGAAAAACTCCCAGACGGCTTCCAACGTGTGGCTGAAAGGGAAAAATAGTGCCTCTGTTTACGACCACAACATTTGCACCTCGAAGGAGGCAGCTGTGTCTGAGAAGGGACAAAAACCTTCTATAGGAAGCAGTAACGTATGCAGGCAGAGATGTCGACGGTTTTGAAAGAAAGTTCGGTGCTGGAGGGTTTTTTTTACAATGATAGGAAGCACTTCAGCCAATTATGGGAGGAGTCTAAGCACTAGAAGGATGGTAGGAAGCAATTCAGGCAGCTAGGGTCTGGAACTTTGCTCTGATACCATGTAGAAATTACTTGGGGAGGAAAATTGTTTCTTCTACTATTCACAAATAGGGTATATATTGAGAGAGAATCACCCCCTCCTTATTTACACTCACCAAATATATCTCTCTTAAATTAGAAAAGCAAATAATTTTGAATAAAAATAGAAAAACATAAAATATGAATGGAATAAGCCAAATCAATGTTTTTCTAAGGTATTTCAAACAAATCCCTCATGATATGTGTGATAACAGAAAATAATAATAATAATAATAATAATAATAATAATAATAATAATCAAGTTGGTTGGTTGAAGTGGATGAATGCTTCAAACATATTTTGTGATAAAAAAGTATTGCTGAGACTAAAAGGAAAATTTTATAAGATGGTGGTGAGAACTGCAATGTTATTGGTGCTAAATGTTGGCCTTTCAAAGAGAAGCATAAAACTAAGTGTTGCCAAGATGAGAATGATTAGGTGGATGAGCGGCTTCACACTTATAGACAAAATGCGAAATGATTATATCTGTGATAGGGTTTGTGTAGCTCCAGTGACAGACAAAATTAGAGAGAGTCGTTTTAGATGGTTTGGTTACATTAAACATGGACCATCTGATGATCCGATTAGAAGAGTAGATGTTTTAAATTCGACTTATGTTAAGAGAGGCTGAGGTAGACCTAGGAAGACTTGGGTTGATTTTATAAAAGATGATCTTAATTTATTAAAATTAAATGAAAATATGACACTAAATAGGACGCAATGGAGAAAAATGATTCACGTAGCCGACCCCACGTAGTGGGATAAAGGTTTTGTTGTTGTTGTTGTAGCAAGACACCAAGGATAAGGACCACTTCGGTTATGACTTAAGAGTCATATTACTCATTCGAACTAACTCAGAGAATGAGCAAGGGACAACAGCGGATATTGAGAAGAGAAACTTCCATGCCCTAGTCGAGAATTGAAGAAGTTGCAGGAGAAATGTGCAGCCACTATGTAGTATCGAGTCGTGCAAAGGAGAAGAATCTGCATATTGTGTCGAGATCGAAGGCAAAGGAAGGAGTGGGAGGCGAAGACATCAAAGGCTTACCTGGACTGAGCCGCGATCGAGGAGGAAGCTACGACTTTTTTCGCTCGTGCAGTATGAAGGAGAAGCTGGAGAAGAGGAGGAAGACGGAGATGTGGGTGTTATCTGCATTGAAGCCGATGATCCTTGCTTGCGGCTTGTGCAGAGGAAGGTCCTACGCTTGGTCTGGCGGGATGAGTCAAGACTGAAGGAAAGGAGGAAGAAGGGAAAGATCTGCGAAACCTTTCATGCGTGTTATGGTTATAAGACCCTGAAGCGAGCCGTGTCTATGGGATTGAAGCTCTAGGTAAGTATCAGATGCCTTTAAGTTTTAGATATATAAATTTATGTAATTAATAGATTATAATATTCACAATTAAAATTTATGAATTTAAATCAGGCATTATTAAAGGATAATTGCTTGAGAAGACTATCGAGTTGAATAATTAGTAAAGTAAGTTTGGGATTATATTAATTACTTGGATGTGAAATATCAATTTACTTGCTAACTGCTAATAACCGATTTAATTTAATCAGATATAAAAGTAGAAGATTATACGTGAATCAATTAGTTGTGAAAGGAATGAGGAGACTTGTGTAAGGAAGCAAACTAAATCTTTTTAAGGTAATGAATGGTATAATCATTTATTTGTTATTTTTATTATGTCATTAGATATATTTAAGTTTTTCTTCTAGAATAAAATTCTTATAATTATATGCACATGTAATTAAGAGATAATAGTCAATAAGTGATCATTTAAGACTAAGGTGAGTGATTATTTTCTAAATTAATGTTATTTAAAATGAATAGTTGCTTTATTAAATAGTTTAAAACAAGTATTTCATTCATGTCTTGCATTGTGATTACCTGAAATGGTATCACAAATAGGAGGAAAATAAGACATTAAGATGCATTTTAAATGATTTTAAATCATATGAAATGAAATATAAATGTTTAAGTTATACATGGTTACCCTCAGATGTTATTGGCAGGGGATGCAATATACTTGTGCACGTTAAAGAAATGGTAAAAGTATACCTTCTGCTATAATTTGAGAGTATTTTCGGGTATAATTTGGAGGGTATCTTCAGACATTTTTTAGGATACTTCGTGTATGACGGTAATCCTGTGATGACTATTAAAGAAGTTAAATTGGTAAATACTTAAAGTAAAACATGAATGTATAAAATTAAAGTGAATGTTCAAGGTTTTATAAAGCATGAGCTGCATTTTCTTTTGGTTATTAATGCATAGCATAAACATCATAATTTAAGACATTTTAGATTATAATCACCCACTAATTCATATTTACAGTTGGAATTAATATTTCTTTGAAGAAAAATGAAAGTTGTAAGTTGATATGTCTGGTATGAGACACTTGGTTTATAGGAGGGGAACTACAACTGATAGGTACTAGTATGATATGTTTGTAATTTATTTTACTGTTTCTTTTGGGTGGAAATATATTATTGTAAGGATTGAGATTTTACTTGAAGATTTTACTTGAAGACTTTTTGTTACTGTTGTGTGATTTAAATTTCCTTATTGTACTTGCAAATTTTTAGCGGCTCTTTTATATATATTGGAAGTTTTAAAAATGAATGACTATCTAATCACATCTCTGAGCCCAGAAAAAAATCGGAGGCACTTCTCTGCATTAGGAATCAACTGAGAAGTATACCTTGAGAGCATGGTGAATTCAGCTTCATACTATATAATGGATCGACCACCGTGTACCAACTGGATAACCTTATCTGCATTTTCCTCCTGCCAGACAGTGGTACAAACCAGTCTTAAAAGGTGCTCACGAATTCGCCCACTGAATCATGTGACTAGCTCTGCCACCAAATTACTCCTGCAACTGTCCACACCACTATCTCTAAGCATCTCCTTATAATGCAAATGTAACAAAACCATCCTCTCTAGAGGACGACAAACCCATCTAAGATTTTCTCCATCCTCAGCAGTTAGTTTTCAACATCCACTTTAACTCCTCCGATAGGAAAGAGAAATGGATGTTGAATAATAGTCATATTTACACCTAAACCACTGAATTTGGTTGGCTCGATTGTTGTGAGGAGGCTTTTCAAAAGCTGAAGACTTGCTTAGTCTCTGCTCCAATATTAGCCATTTCTTCGGGTTATATAATGGATTTCAAATTTTCAGTGATGCATCTTTGAGGGGTTTGGGCTGTGTGCTTATACAGCATAGTAATGTTATTATATATGCATCATGAAAATTGAAGAGTCATGAAAATGAACTATCCCACACATAACTTGGAGTTTGTTGTAGTTGTATTTGCACTCGAGATATGGCGGCATTATCTATATGGAGTTAGATGTGAAGTTTTTACTTACCTTCAGAGTTTGAATTATATCTTCACCCGGAAAGAGTTGAACTTGAGGCAAAGGAGATGACTCGAATTTATTAAAGATTATGGTTTTGATATTCACTATCATCCGGCAAAGGCGAATGTTGTTGCTGATGTGTTGAGTAGGAAAGCTTTCAGGTAATTTGAATTATTTGATTAATCAGCAGGAGCAGTTAATTAATGATATGGAGAGGTTGACGCTCTCTATAGTGCTGATGATAGTTTGGTTCAATTATATTAATTGACGGTACAGTCAACTTTAAAGGGCAAAATTAGAGATTTTTTAGTTAGAGATAACAGTATTCAGAAAGTTCTGAAGCAGGTTAAGATCGGCTATTATGGTACAAAGAGGGTTTATATTCTATTATTGATGATTTGCGACGAAAATTTTTGGAGAAAACAACTTTATCTGGTTACACTATTCACCCAAGGAACAATAAAATATAGCAGGATATCAAAGAAGCATTTTGGTGGCCAGGATTGAAGAGAAATGTGATAGAATTTGTGGCTGTGTCCTTCATGCCGGCTAGTGAAGGCAAAGCATCGATGTCCTGAAGATTAGTTGCAACATTTACCAATTCCAGAGTGGAAATGGGAGGAGATTGCAATGGATTTTGTTATTGGTTTGCCAAGATCACGTCACGGTCATGATGCTCTTCGGGTAATTGTCGATAAACTGATTAATCTGCCCATTCTGCCTATTATACAGACATATCCAGTTGAGAAGCTAGTCAAATTATATGTGGAACAAATTGTGAGGCTGCATGGGGTGCTAAAGTTTATTGTTTCTAACAGAGATGACATGTTTACTTCCAGATTGTGGAAGAAGATTCAGAAAGCTTTGAGCACTAGTTTGACTTTTAGCACAACATTTTACCCTTAGACGGATGATCAGTCAGAGGACTATCCAGACCTTGGAAGATCTACTAAGGTTATGTGTTATTGACATTGATGGAGATTGGGAATCACATACACTTGCAGTTGAGTTTGCATATACTAACAGTTACCAGACTAGCAAGATTGAGCCCCAGACTTGTTGATCCATTTGAGATTGTGGAGAAGATTGAAAATACGGCTTACAGATTGGCTTTACTAGCACATATGCGGGAAGTGCATATGTTTTTTATATTTCTTCACTGAGGAAGTATATTGCAGATGAAACTAGTTGAGTAATAGCAAATTTAATTAATAATATTCAGCTTAATTTGACTTATGTTGAGGAGTTTGAAAGAATTCTGGATTATAATGTGAAGAAGCTGCGGAACAAAGAGATCATTTTTGTCAAAATTTTATGGAGGCATGAATCGGAGAATGATGCTACATGGGAGAAGGTCTCTGAGATGCAAGAAAGATATCCACATTTTTTTTATTGATGTATGTTTGCTGTTGTATTTAATATTTTCAAAATTTGAGGACAATTTTATAAGGAGGGGAAATTGTAATAACAGAAAATAATAATAATAATAATAATAATAACAATTAAATAGTCACGAAGAATAAGCACCCCTTCGGTTAAGACTTAAGAGTCGTATTACTCATTCGAACTAACGTAGAGAATGAACAAGAGACAATGGGAGAGACCGAGAAGAGAAACTATTGTGCACTAGTCGAGGAAGGAAGAAGAAGTCGCGGGAGAAATGTGTGGGCACTATGCAGTATCGAGCCCAAAGGCAGAGGAAGGAGAAGAATTTGCAATGTGTCGAGACCAAAGGCAGAGGAAGGAGAGCAGGCGTTGATATTGAAGGCTTAACTCGACCGAACCGCGATCGAGGAAGCGGAATCTACAGTTCTTACGTTGTTACAGTGCGAAAGAGGAGGAAGGAGACCGCATGTGCTATCTGCATTGAAACCGACAATTCGTGCATGCTGCTTATGTAGACAAATGAGGTTCTCCGCTTGGTCTGTAGGGTTGAGTAAGTACTGAAGGAGAGGAGGAAGAAGGGAATAATCTGCAAAACCTTTCGTGCATGTTAGGGTTTAAGACCCGAAAGCCAGCCGTGTGTATGGGATCGAAACTTTAGGTAAGTATCAGATGCTTTTTTTATGTTTTACATATATAAATTTATATAATTAAATAAATTATAATATTCAGAATTAAAATTTATGAATTTAAATCAGGCATTATTAGAGGAAAATTGCTTGGGGACTATCAAGTTGAACAATTATTAGTAAGGTAAGCTTGAGTTATATTAATAACTAGGATGTGCAATATCAATTTACTTGCTAAATGCTAATAATAGGTTTAATTTAATTAGATATAAAAGAAGATTAAAGGTGAATCAATTAGAGTTGTAAGAGGAAAGAGGAGACTTGTGTAAGGAAGCAAACCAAATCTTTGTAAAGTAATGAATAATATAATTAATTATTTGTGTTATTTTTATTATGTCATCAGATATATTATGTTTTTCTTGTAAAATAGAATTCTTAGTTAATAGATGATAGTCAAAAAGTTAGTGAGAACTTAAGCATTTACAACAGTCTTTTAAGGCTAAGGTGAATAATTGTTTTCTTTTATGCATTAAATTAATGTTATTTAAAATGAATAATTGCTTTATTAAATTGTTTAAACAACTATTTCATTCTTATCTTGTTGTATGATAGTCTGAAATGGTATCACAAATAAGAGGAAAATAATGAACACATAAAGATGCATTTTAAATGATTTTAAATCATATGAAGTGAAATGTAAATGTTTAAGTCCTATAAGATTACCTTCAGATGGTACTAACAGGAGATCTGAATGTGCCTATGCACGTTAAAAGAAATGTTATAGGTTTATCTTCGGTTGCAATTTGAATGTACCTTCGTGTACAATATGGAGGGTATTTTCGAATATACTTTTGAGCATACATTCGGGTATGAAGATAATCCCATGATGACTATTAAAGAGACTAAATTGGTAAATATTTCAAGGGAAACATGAAGGTATAAAATTAAAGTGAAAGTTCAAGGTTTTATAAAGAAATGATTTGCATTTTCTTTTGGTCATTGATGTATAGTATAAGCATCATAATTTAATGTATATTAGATTATAATTACTCACTAAGTTATATTTACGGTTCCAATTAATATTTTCTTTTAGGAGAAGAAAATGTTTAGGTTGATTTGTTTGATATCAGACTTGATTTGCTGGAGGATTACAACTGATAAGTACTATTATGATATGTTTGTGATTTCTTTTCTTCGTATTGTTCCTTTTATATAGAAATATATTGTTGTGAAGACTGAGATTTTACTTGTAGATTTTCTGTTACTGTTAGATGATTTAAATTTTATTATTGTACCTGTGGATTATTAGCATATCTTTTATATATTGGAAGTTTTAATAATGATGTTAATACAGTCTGACCGCAGTACCTGCCTTAGTAAATTTTAAGCGTCACCGGGCCGGGTCATGGAAATTTGGAGGTGGCGGCCGGCCCAAATGAGAGAGTTATATATGTCTTTTCAGATTTCCACAATAGCTATGAAAATAAGGAAGATATTCTACAACTTGTTCACATTTATTTTCTTGAAAGATGAGTAATTTTTGCCTCTTGTGAACTCTCATGGGTGATCATTTGATCCACAAGTGTGTACTGCTAGCTTTGCAAGCTCATAGATTATTAAGTTGGTTTTTGGAGCTGTTAATTGTCATCATGTTGTAGAGTAGATACTTGGCTGTTGCTGCTATTGTAGGAAGGAGAATCGGTTGCTGAGGATTCTGCCTGAGGATGAGGGCCTGCAACAAAGAGATTTCAGGATGCGGGGAGAATTCCTGAGGAGGGCCGGTAACGGAGATACATCCGACTTCAGGGAGAATCCGACAGCAAGAACTGAACATAAGAGGTTTCTGCAGGGATGGTTTGGCAGAGGAGGGCCTGTAGTAGGGGGGTTTTGGCTGCAGGGAAGATTCTGGTGGCACAGGTGAACAGAGAAGGGCCTGCAGGAAGAGCATGGGCTGCAGGGGACAAGAGAGGTTTTGCAAACTACATATAGTATCAACTGCAAGGAGAGGAGGTTTGCGGTGGGTTTAGAAGCTGACAGAGGAAATTGGGGGGGTTCTTGCAGCAGCGGAACGTTGGGTTTGTTTCAGGTCTCTGATCGATGCAGACGATGTGATGGAACCCAAGGAAGCTTTGAATCGTGTTGTGCAAGCTTTGAACAATAGAGTTAAACGAAGTCGGTGAAGCGTTCGCTCATCGACGCAGATAGACGAAAGATGCAAAGAGTAATCCAATTGAAGTTGGTTGATAAAAGATTCCCCAATTCCGTCGAAATCAAGCCTAGAACTCTGATACTATGTAGAAATTAAACTTTGGGAGAAAAAAATACTTCATTCAATTATTCACATGTAGGGTATATATATATAGAGAGAGAAAACAATCCCTCCTAATTTACAAACTTACTAAATATATCGAGTCTAAATTAAGAAATGAAATAATTCTATAATATAGAAACAAAATATAGGAGGGGAATAAAACTAAAAAAGGTGTTTCCAAAGATATTCCTAATCAAATCTTTTCATGATTTTGTGAAGCAGCTAGTCAGCCTACCATTGTGAGGAGCCGAACTTTAAGCTTTCCCCTAGAATGAGTTTTTATTTTGATGCCATGCAGGATTTACAGATATATATGAGGTTTTATCAATTTTGAATATGCTGTTCTCGTGCCAACAACGTTGGGTTGGTTGCTTGAACGAGATGAGATGTATTTAAAATATTTACTTGCTTGAAATATGGTGACCATTTTTGGAAGATGAATGGCCAGCCAACAATGAACCAATGCCTCCATTGATTATCAGATCACAATCCTCCACAAAGTTAACTTTAGAGAGAAACCCCCTTATTGAGGGCAAGAAGCTAAGAGATACATTTTAGTTTCCATAGATTGTGAGCAGCTTGGAGTAGTTTATTGCAGAAAAGCGTCAACAATCAGCATACCCAAGGCGTGCAGAGCAAGACTCTAGGCTTTTATGGTTTTCGACACCACATTTTAAGAGAAACAAACAGTTTCATTAGCAACTTGGATATATGAGAGAGAAGCTTGTCCTTTGTTGATTTGGGAGGTAAGCAAGTTTATGGAAGGTGAATTAGAGAGTGGAGGAATTAAAGGAGCAGTGCCTTGACTAACGGAGGAAGATGTTATCTGGGGATAGGAGATTGGGTCGAGAAGCGATTTCATTCGGATGGAGGTTGGCTGGCCTATGCCAGATGTGATAAGGTAGCGTTTAGGATAGTACAAGAGAAAGAAATAGTGGGGCGAGAGGCTGTCAACTCACCATGGGTAAGGGTGAAATCCCTGGTAGAGCATTGTAATTTTAGAATAGAAGTGGACCTCTGTGCCAAAGTTTGGAAAGGCTGCAACATTAATAAGTTATAAATCTGCCTATAATAAATTCTCTTTGGGAAGATCCTTGACAAGGAACTCATGGTTTTTAACAAGTTTCATATAAGTGGTAATGCTCTTGATAACCACATTAGAGTAGGATTTGGATGAAAACTATATCAAATGGATAAGGCATGCTCTTTAGAACCACTGGAGGGGCACTATAACTATATGGAAATCACACATTAATAAGTTATAGATGCAGGAATTGTTTCTTTCTTCTGATATAAGGTTTGTTTCATCTTTGAACGGTGTTTAGAGACTAATTCCAGTTAAATGCAATAATTTTATAAAGAGCACATTTTGTACATAATGGATGCTGGAATGTTGCTATCTCTTGACAAAAAGGTTTTTTTTGACTAAAGATACTGAGTAGATACTGATCCCAATTTAATGATAGATTTTACTAATAAATCCCGATCTGTACCAAAAGAGTGTTCAAATTTAATAGTTGCATTTTCAATCCGACAGATGTGCTATTTCTTAGACATGGAATGCCATGGATTTTGTTTACTGTAATGCACAGGTTCTCTGTTGATCTTAAGCACTCATGGCTGATCTTTACTAATCGTGCAATCTTTCTTTTTTAGAATTTAATGGAAGATTTACATACATACTACACAATTCTTATGTATTTACTTATCTAACACCTAAACTTTGCTTTTATATTTATATCACTTTATTCCTGCAGTTTTTAGAAGTTAGTGATGGTAGTATTTTTCTGTGATATGAAATATTTGAATTTTATAAATATAAAGAATCAAAGTTTAGGTCCCTTAAATGCCTTATTTTTCTTATTATGTTCACTTTTCTTGATTTTTTTGGCTTCTTAGTTACGATGTCATAGTTGATGTAGCTCCTGAGATCAAATGGTTGACAGAGAGCAAGTATAAGAATTTGAAGGTCATTGTTCAAATCGACAAGACCATTACTGCTGAAATTGCTTCCGAAATAGAGTTCAGGCGCCGCCATAAGGCTCAAGGATCTTTGAGAATTGTAACTGAGCGAGGCCTTCAGGTGACTTTTTTATTAGTATCATGGTAGTTGATTCCTCAGATTCGCCAAATTTATTTCATTCTTTTTCTTATGTGCCAAATATTTTTTTTGAAATTTAGTGTGATATAAATGAATTTATTATTAATCTCATTTATTTATAGAAATTAGGATAATATGCTTCATTAGTAACATAACTTGCTCTTTCATTCAACATATATGTTTAAATAGGGGTTACAATGTTTAATAAATAAACCCAGTGAAACTCTCCAATTATATATAAATCACAACACTCCCCCTCAAGATGGGCGAAAGATATTCACTAAACCCATCTCGTCACATAATTTATCTAACTCCACTAAACTAAGCTCTTTAGTGAGGCAGTCAGCCACTTGCTCTTTAGTAGCTACATGACTTAGTTCTAACAATCTATTATTTAGCTTCTCCTTGAGGAAGAATCTATCAATCTCCACATGTTTAGTTTTATGGTTCTGCATCAGGTTTTTAGCAATGTTGAATGCCGACTTGTTGTCACACCACGGCTTCATTTGAGTGCCTTGATCGACTTTGAGTTCAACCAACAAGGTTTTCAGCCACATCATCTCAACAACTCCTCATGTCATGGCCCTGTATTCTGTCTCTGTTGTTGATCTTGCTACAACTGACTGTTTCTTGCTCTGCCACGAGATCAAATTGCTAACTACAAACATGCAGTATCTTGATGTGGATCGTCTGGCATCAGCTTAACTTGCTCAGTCAGAATTACAAAAGCCCTCAATATTTACGTACCCGTTCTTCTTGAATATCAACTATTTCCTTGTTGCACTTTTCAGATACCTCAGAATTGATACACTGCATTCATGTGGTCCTTCCTTGGATCATGCATGTAGAGGCTCGCCAACTTGCTGCAAAAGAGATATCGGATCGAATGTGACACAGATAGATCAGGCAGCCTACCGCACCTCTAGTACCTCTCACGATCAACTGATTCACCTGCCTCTGTATTGAGCTTGACCTTCTGACCAATTGGAGAGACTGCTGGTTTGCACCCTCGCATATATGTCTCCGTGAGAATATCCAGTACATAATTTCTCTGAGATAGGAATATCCCCTCAAAATCATGTGTCATTTCAATCCCAAGAAAATATCTGAGCTATCCCAGTCCTTTATCTCAAACTTTTTCCCCAATCCTCCATCAGTTGAGCAATCTCTGTCTCATCATCACCGGTGATAATTATGTTATCCACATACACGACAAATATGAGTGTGACCTTCATGTTGTCGAAAGAACACCGTATGGTCTGCATTGATCCGCTGATATCCATGCCAACCATCATCATTCAAATCAGGCTCGAGGAGCTGCTTTAAGTCATACAGTGAATTTCTGAGCCTACATACCTTGCCCACTATTTAATATATATGGAATCCCGGTTACATCTCTATATATACTTCTTCCAGTAGCTCCCATGAAGAAAAACATTTTTCACATCATGTTGGTGGAGTCTCCATCCTCTATTCACTGCCAGAGAAGCCAGTGTCCTCACCGTGCTCATCTTTGCAACTGGTGCAAAGGTTTCATCGTAGTCAATGTCATACATTTGGCTGGATCTTTTTGTCAATAGTGCTTTGTACCTCTCCACCTTCCCTTCTGGAATTTGCTTTACCTTGAAGATTCACTTGCATTCAACTTCTTCTTCACTGCTGGTAGTGCTACAATCTCATATGTTCGGTTTTTATCAAGAGTTCCAAGCTCTTCAAGCATCGCCACTTTCTACTTGGGATCCTCATTAGCAGCCTGCAAACACTTTGGTATAGAGACAAAGTCCAATGATGCAATGAATGCCCCATGCAAAGGTGAGATGTTGGAATTCGAAATAAAGTTCACAATGTCAAGTTCCCACCCAGAACGATCAAGAGGATCTCCTGCATTTTGTCAAGTTCCCACCCAAAACAATCAAGACGATCTTCCACATTGCTATGGGAGGTCCTCCTTAATGTTCGGGGTTTAGAAGTGGATGGAGGATGAATAATATCACCCGAGAGTTTGGAATCAAAGGTGGATGGTGTATGTGTCTCAAGAGTTAAGAAAGATTGAGACAATGAACATGTTTGCACTGCGGACTCTATTCCCTCACTTTGCTTGTTCCTTTGTGTATACACACTTATCTCACCTTCAGCCTAAATCCCACCACCTCTAGGTTCAATCTTCTCGATTTTCGTATCTTTAGTCAATTCATTACATATCACAGGACATGACATTAATCCCACTTGCATCACTCCATCATTATTACTACTCTTTCTTGCTTAATATCTCCAGTGTCTGCTGAGTCACCGAAGGGTGAATTCACCTCCAGAGTGTAGTATGGTTAAACTCTCTGAATGACACATCCATACTCACAAGAGTATCTTCTCAATCGGGCTTTAGCAGACATAATATTTCTAAGTAGCAGAATAACTCACGAACACACATTTCACAGCTCTGGGATCCAACTTTCCTACAAATGACATGTTGACTTTCACAGAGCATATACATCCAAATACCTTCAATGGAAGGATCTCATTATTATCTCCTTTCAACATCTGACAAGGAGACTCCCACTCCAGCACACTTGAAGGAATTCTATTAATTAATTGAGTTGTTGTGAACACTGCTTGCCCCCATAAGTGTTGTGGGACATTTATTGTTGTCATCATGCCCTGGACTACCTCTAGAAGATGTTGATTATTCATCTCTGCTACTTCATTCGTTGTTGATGTGCATGGGCATGTGATTTGGTGTTGTATCCCTTTGTGTAGTCCCCAAATGCTTTGTTGATATATTTTGTCTCATTATCTGATCTCAGTGCCTTTACAAATTTCTCATTGGGTTTGGATTGCCTTGTGGTATTCATTAAAGCAAGCAACGACTTCATTATTCGGTTTCATCAAGTATATCTAGATAACACGAGAAAAAAAATCAATAAAAGTAACAAAACAACGATAACGATTCATAGAACTAGTAAGACAAGGTCCCCATACATCAGAATGTATCATATCAAATACACGAAGGAACTTATTCCCAAAACTTACATAAGAACTCCTAGTGAGCTTGCCAAACTCACAAGCCTCACACACCAGTTTCTCCTTATTTGTCTTTTCATACAAGGATTGATAGAAACGACTTAATAGACTGAACGAAGAGTGTTTCGTATGCGTGTGATGTAGCAACAATACATCTCCACAATCTTCTCAAATTCTCTTGCTCCATCATTCTCAACTATGGATGTTAAGACTGATTCCATCTCCTTTCTATCCAAGTACCAGAGTCTACTATGTCACGTGTCAGCCTCAAGTTTCTAGCCAGTTGTCTTCTTTTGAGAGATCATCTTTGAAATATCAAATAAAACAACATATTTTAGTCAGAGTATAAGGACACTGATGGATAAAAAGTTATCTGGAAAATGATGAGCATGCAAATCATTACAGTCATAGAATTGATACACCTCACTGTACCCTTACCAACCACAGATTGTTTTGTACCATCAGCGGACTAAATACTATCTGAAACTGCTAAGTGAGTATAGGAAGAGAACTCATCAGTGGCACCCGTCACATGTTGAGATGCACCGTAATCTACTATATATTCTGGTAAACTTGTGGTGAATATAGAGGCGAGAACCTGTATATCACGAGCACCTTTAGCTGAGTGAGCATAACTAACAGTTTTTTCTTTTGATGACGATAAGGTGAATGCATCCCAATTGACATCACATGCCGCTCTTTGCTTTCTCTTTAGCATCTCCAGTAGCTCGTGACTTTCATCAGTAAAGATCACCTCTGTCTCTCCCTCGTTCTCCGGTACTATCAGACTTGCCCGACAGCCCCCTGTTTTACCCTTTTAGCCCACAAGATTATGACCACGGCCTCTGGCTATCCACATCCACCCGTCCCTCTCTCCCTGGGTAGATTTGGACATGTCTTACTCCGGTGTTCTACTTCTCCGTAGTTGTAGCATATGCGGGTCTCGCCCCAAGCACCTATCCTACCCGAGCTCGAGGAAGCCAAAGCTGATCGCATTTTTGGAAGTCTACTCGACTGAGCTAAAACACATGCTGAGGTAGTTGCTCCCGTTGAGATAAATTGCTCCCTGTATGAGTTCGATCAAGGCCTTTAGAACTTTAGGATCCATCTTCCCTAGAAGTGCCAATCCTTTACCTCCCATAATATCTCTGTCACCTGACATCCTCAATATAACTATTCTTTGCTTTGTATGCCCGATCTGAAGCCCTTGCGAGATTATATTCTACTCGAAGCCGCTTGAACCTCCCTGTTCCTACACACACAAAAGTCTGCACTTTTCCTCTGTTTTGTAGAAAACGAAGGCATTGCTTCAAAGCTCTCAGTTGTTGCAATTAGGGCTCACTGGAAAGTAATGGCTGAATAGCTAGCTTCCCTTTTGTCGTAGCTGCGGGAGCTCCTTCTCTGCTCAGGATGCGTGGGATGCTCAAAGACCTCCGGAACTCCCCTCTTCCACTCCTGCGCTTGGGAAGAGCACTAACTAGACGGGATTGCACAGCGCAAAGGCTCCGAAACTTCCTTTTTCCGAAGCTACTTCCGCCTCTTGCTCGCACAGGTAAGCCGCAACCCAGGAAGCAGCTAGCGAGGGATGCAGCGATGGTTTTGACAATGAACAGGCCGCCCGTCCCATTTAGCTCTGATCGCAACTGATTTGTGATGAAGACGCAATGAAGATGCCATTCGCGAAGACGATGATGCACGTCGATCAGCCCCAAGACTGGCTGTTAGGCTTAGGCTCTGATACCATAAAGAAATGAGTGCCCTTGGAAAACTTGTTATTTCATTCAACTTTTGTGTTTAAATAGGTGTTACAATATTTAACAAATAAAATTATAAAACCCTCTAATTAAACATAACTCACAACAATATGCTTCATTACTAAGTTGGCAATTGAAACCTGTTGAAATGATGATGATATCTTTAATAAATTATTTCCAACTTCAATTTCATAGCTGGTCTATTTATTGAAGAAGGTGATTAAGTATCTGAATTTTTTTATTAGTTCACCGTTGACCTCAGTATTGAATATGTTGGAAGATTTAAGTTTTGTAAGATATGTTTGCTTTCTGATTATCTGTTTCCTTTTTTCTGTTTATGCATTTGGAAACTCTTTTGATTCATTTTAATTTAAGTAAACAGATAAAATAACATCTAAAAGGGTGTTTTATATTAACCAATTTTAATTTACTAACGGATATGCTTGTCATTTGTAAACAACTTTTGCTGCTGAATTAATACTGTTCTACTTTTCACCAGATAGGAGATCTTGTGGTGCTAGATATTTTGGCTACTAGAATTGAAGGAGATTTGTCTATAGGTGAAAAAATCCCATCAGCAGAGAGAAAAGGTTTGTTTGCTTTTGGATGCACTGCTGCCACTTAGTCATTATCTTTATTTTGTTTTTATTGTTCAAAGTAGCCATATGATTTTGGTGACAAAAGGATCTTTAAACTATGTTTATTCTGATTTTGATGCTAATATCTGCTTCTATGCTGTGAGTTCTATCATCCAAAAAAAACTTCTAGGAATTATCTGGATGGAATTATAGCTATATGTTTATTAATTGCGATATTAATGCTTAAAAACTTGCTTGTTCAACAGGATCTTTATAACTAATTTCTGTGTTTATACTTCGTCGAGATTTATTTTCTTGTAGCAACAATCTTCGCCATGGAGTTTTAGCTTATTGTTTATATTTATTGCTTGATAATTATTTTCATTTATTTTAGGTTAGTTCAGTTCATTTGCTTTTATTCATCTGTCAGGTAATCAATACAAACTTTCTCTGCTATTAAGCATGATGATACTGATCACAATGTGATACTGGAGTTAACTCAAATCACAATAGAATAAGTAAACATTATTACTGAACGCAAATAGGACGGTACAATCAAATACACTTGAAAGGACAAATAACACATACAACACATAAATTCACATTAGGGCGGATCCCAGGTGATCGTGGTGATGGTTGTTGGGAGGGGCTTAGAGAGGTGGCGACAGAGAGGGGAAGGGGTCTTCGGACTGTGGATGAGGGACGACAGCAATTATGGGAGGCTGGAATAGCAGGGTAGCGAGGGATAACAGTCCAAACATTGGCAGTTTCTTGTTTGGGGCGGATGGACAACAGGTAAACAGCAGCAGGAAGGCGTTGTGACTGCGGCAGTGATGGTGGAGGTCTGGGATAGCGAGGGCAGTGAGGAGGGAGGGCTGGAACGGTGATGGAAGAGAGTATGGGGCGGCTAGAGGGCTGTGAGGAGGGAGGGCTGGAATGGCGATGGAAGAGAGTATGGGGCGGCAGGAAAGCGATGACAACAAGTGGGCATGCTGGAATCGCTGGGAACTTGGGTTGGAATGCAAATACTGTATGAAGAACCGTGTCAGCAGCTGTTCTGGGTGGCTGCAACAGGGAACGGAAGGTGAGAGCAATGTGCGGAGGTTACGGAAGGGGAATAGGTAAAGTTAAACATCACCTAGGAAGAGAGATACAGCCGGAGCACCACCCAATCCTTTGGATACAACTCTCGAAGGGGAAAACGGATGGCGGCTGCCGTCCTGAATGGAAATCTGAGCAAAAAAAAAAAAAAAAAAAACCTACTTAAAAGCACAAAAAATAATATATTTATAGACTTAGAGTAATAGGAGTAGACCCCGCTCTCAATAGGAGGGAAATCCACTTAAAGGTCGCAAAAAATGCCTCTGGGTTACTCCCGCATCACAATGTCTGTTATATAACATACTAATAAAAATCTGTGTGACCAATAGCACGCTTGTTAGATTTATTAAGCATTTTTTGCACTATATCAAGTTCTAGATTATGTTATTAATGATATAATTAAAAACGTATGATGGCAAAATGTATGTGGACTTAATTTAAGGCTGGTCCTTAGTATTTTGATCCATTTTCTATTCTTTTGGTTCATATGTTGGTGACTGGTCTTTTTTATACTCTGTAGAATACTATTGTAGTTATTGTGGAATTCAAAAAGTTTTATTTTTGTTAAATTTGAGTAAAACTTTTATGCTATAAAATCTCTAGTTAAGTTCTGAAAAACAATAAAAGAGGACATGCACTTGGGTAGGAGGAAAAGTAGTAGACATCAGCATCCTCACTATCTTTGACTTTTATCCTAACACTCTATGGGCTTGATCCGCAACACTTCATAGTTCATTGCAAAGGAATCACATAAATAATTATTTCATAAATGAGGTTTACTTCATTTTTTCCATTAATGCAATATTCATTACAAGATTGAAATAAAATTATCTATGCATCAAGGATGTCATTAAAGCACACGTCTTATGTAGAAACTTCAAGGCACATTTTAAGGGAAAATATTTGCGTGCGGAAGACGTATGCAGTGCTGCGTACGTTAGTAGGTTATAAGGAGGTTATTCAGATGGTATTGGGAGGGTATTTCCGTGTTACAGACGCTGTAACCTCCCTGTAACCTACCTGTAACCTACAAATATATGAAAAACCCAGAACTTATTTGTAGGTTACAGGAAGGTTACAGGTAGGTTACAGGGAGTATAACACGAAAATAACTCACCAATACCCTCTGAATAACCTCCCTGTAACCTTCTGACGTACGCAGCGCTGCATACGTCTTATGTACGCAAATTTTTTCCATTTTAAGGGATGTACATGTGTGCATTTGTTATCGACTACCAAATTTTTCTAATTTGATAAACCATATTCAAATTTGTATCATTAGATAATTGGTCGTAGCTAAGGATGGCTCAAAAAGTATTGAGAAATTCTAGGATTAATTCTTAAATTGCCCCACTTTGCCTTCATTCTTTTCTAATCACTACAAATTAGATATAAATTTTATAAATTAGGAGAATATGATTATAGAAATATCTTTAGGGACCTAAATCCTCTGAAAATTTTAAATTAGTTTGAGTTAATTTCATCCATCTAATATGAGATTTTCAAAAGAAAGCAACCCTTAATGATTTGTTGGGCATTAAATTACCTCAAAATTATTATTAAGCCTATTTCACATGAGTGATTTAATTTATTTTAATTTGCCTTTGACTCCACAACAATAGCCAATTCTAGGATGGCTATGGGCTTTGAAAATTTCGACGCCCTCAAGGCCCTCTGTATTTTGTTTGTGTTGAGAGAGCTTTGAGGGTCAAATTTTTAGAAGACAGAAGAGATTGTAGATAGGACACTGCCCAGAGATTTTGCTCTCATTTTGAGATGATTTTTTGATCTAGGGTTCGAGGTTTCCTATAAGCGCAAACCCCTATAGTTAATTACCCTTCTTGATAACGAGAGAACACTTTTTTAGAGGAGGTAGCCGGTTACTCACGTTTTAATTTATCTCCTAATTTTTGCACTGCCCTCAAATTTATGTTTTTAAATGGATTACATGACGATTTATTTACATTATGACATTTTTTTATTTGATCACCTTCAAATATGATCGAATTTGAAGTCAAAGTGAAGTCCAATCTCATTAATTTGTGGGTTATCAATCTGTTCACAAACATTTATATGTCTAATATAAATAATTTATCATCTTGAAATGGCTTTAATAATAGTGTGAATGATTATTTTGACTTTTAATTCACAATTCATATTTTCCTTCATTTCTTTCTTTAAATCATTTCAAAGTCCAAATAAGTCAATTTTTAAGAACATTAGCAAGTTCAAATATTCCACATTTAAGTTATTTACAAATTCAAATAGTTAAAATTGTTTAGTTATTTGCAAGTCCAGATCACCTGAAATTTTAGCAGCCTCCTAGCGTCAACCTCCTTTAGTGGGCATGGCAGTGTCAATCTTCTTAATTATCTTAAATGATTTGATGGTCAATGTCATGAGACACTACGGTCTAGGAATAAAACTAGAGTATTTAATTGACAGTCTTAAAAGGTGTCATAGAATTTCATTTGTACCTGCAAAAAGGGTCAAATCACATGCAAGCGGTACATTATTTTTCCTAAATGATACTTAATTTCTTAATGACGGTTACTCACGTTTCGCAAAACGAGTATTTAAAACACCTAATTTTATAAAATATTTTCAAATGAGTTCACAACTTCCCCAAACGGTACTTAATTTCCAAGGACTGGAACTCGAGCTTTCTCGAATGAATATTTTAGAAATTGCCCCATTGTCCCAATTTTTTACTTTTTCGGGGTGAAGTGATGATTTTGACAGCGGCAATCCAATAGTACTTTCATGAAGTAAGAAATGACATTTAGGATAGCCGTATCTCATAGTATCCAAAATTTTCAGGAATTTGTATAATACCAAACTCACTCGCCTGCACGTTATGCTTCCCAATAAAAGTCCTATTCCCTTTAGATGTCATCTTATGTACAAATCCTGAAGTCCTGATCAGAATATCACGTGGTCCAGAAACTGGGCCGCGATATGTCCCATTAAAAATTCTCAATGAAAATAGAATAGGCCGAATCATGATATTTGAATATCTACTGCGAATTTCTACATAAAGTTATTCTGCCTTAACTTGAGGAGGATTCCCATATGCATACTTCAAGAAAACAGTGAAACGTGACAATCTACCAGCAGCATATCTAGTTAAACTAGATCTATTAACAAAACTCTTTAATCCATGACAATAACCTACAAAAACTGTGTTAGGCTAGTGTAGATTCTTGCGTCAACTAAGCATTAAAAATAGTTATCATAATATCTTCCGGCTCTGAAACAAAAAAATAAACCAATTGAATTCCATATTCCACTTCCTGAAATGAAAAATCTCCCACTGGAACTGACAATCCTGTAGGCTTCTGTACTACTTAGCATCAAATGGATAGAAACCATAAACATGTAAAAGGAGCCTTCCAGCAATGGTGGGAGTAAACTCGATGACAAAAAAAATCCCAATTCGTTCCAAGTAATAGGAACAAAATTGAAAATCTCCGCTGCAGATCTGTTCAGATAAGAGGTTGGCAATGTAAATCTTTTGTTGGCATATCCATTAATAAGAAATTATTTCCAAAAGCATCTTTAGGATATATCAGCAAATAAGTTTTTGTACCAGCAAAAGGACTCGTCGAAAAAGATCAATCCAAGAAGGCAGAAAAGCAGATGGGCACATTGGTCCAGCAGTAACACTGAAATGATGAATCAGTGACACCAGAAAAATTTTAAACCACAGAAAAGTTCCCAACTTGGATGGGTGTAAGAGAAATATGCCAAAAGATAGGACCTGCGTCGACGTAAGGAAAGTTAGCAGATATGTATGAACTATTTCCTTTCTTCCCACCCACAGAAACTGAAATTGCATGTTTTACGTGCTGAGGTTACCATTTAAAGAATTGTTCAAAAGCTTAATCTTAATAGTTGCCGAATCATATTGTCTGATTCATTTTGAAAAATATCCTTTTGTTCAATTTATTTTCAAAGACTCTAACACAATAAGCTTTAGCACTAGCTGAAATGAGAAAATGCACTAAAGACTAGAGAGAACTTAATAACAAGTCAATTCATTGTAAAAGAACAAAAAACTTAAAACTGAACCTTCACATATACAGCTCAAACCCTTAAAGTTCGAATGAAAAAAAGATCACATAAGCATTCATACATAAAATCTTATGATCTAATGAGGAGAGTATTTAATCTTATAAAGCAATGAAACAACTCTATTTGCACACTATGGTGTAAAAAAAAAAAAACATTTCTTGATAAAACTCAGATACCTATTCAGCATTTTGTTGTTTTCTCGTCTGTAGCCCGGTCTGATTGAGGGTGGGACCTGAGACTGAGATCTTAGCTGCTGCTTTCTACGCACCTTCGTCCTAAATAAGAAATTATGATTTCTAAAGGAGTTTAATGAGTAAATAATAAAGTTCCCTCATATAAATTTTACGGTTTGAATGTTTATTCAATATAAATTTATGAATTTTTATTTTAAAATTGATTTATTTATTTGTTCAGGGAAACTGCAGACAGAAGCATCCATAATGTGCAACAGTAAAGTTTGATAATTTTTATAAAATTATAAATATTTGAAATAAATGCAAAAGTGTGCTACGGCTTATGTGGATGCTTGTAGATGGAAAAATTATTTTTGAAAGTAAAGGTTTTTTTTTTTTTTCATTGAGGTGGAATTGAATTCCTCTTTTTTGTGGAAAGGAAATTTGTGTAGTTTGATATCAATATTAGCATGCAACTCTATCCAACCAAATGATTGGCATCCAAAGCTTGTTTTCTAACTTAAGGCAACCAAATGAGCCCTAAATGAATTTATAGTAAGCTGGTATTTAATGCCTTGAATATTCCCTAGATATACTGTGAAAAACATATGTCATTGTAAGGAAATTGTTGTTTGTAATTCCAAATAAGTACCTTTAGAATAACACAGTGACAGAACAAATTAAGTGGAATTTTAAAATTTTGAAAATCCATTCGAGAGAAATTGAGGAGATTCAAAACACTACAGTACATATCTAAGAATATTTTCTTTTTTCTTGAATCATTGTTTATATTGTTTGCATAATTCTATACGTTGTTTATTACTCCCGTAAAAGTATATATTTTTGTTGAGTATAGAAATAAAACAGTCGAGCTTAACTGAAGTGAAATTACAAACAACCCAAGACTTTTAAGGACCTGAATATAAGATCTATTAAAAAACTCATTTCAAAACACTAAATAACATTAAATGCTTTGCAATTCCCATAGATGGGAAAAATAAAAAGTACAAAGTGCAGTAGAAATAAATTAAGTTGTCAACTAAAATAATGATATTTCCTTTGCAATCATTCCTCAAGGATTTTCTTGCTAACCTATCTACTGCAAGAGGCATGTTCACACTGAATTTGTAGGTTTTCCGATGTATGTCCTTGTAAGCTCTTAGTACTTTATTCCGAAACTTCAAATTATTTGAAGTCTTCCTTCACATAAAAGTAAAACAACCTTTGACTTGACATCCATTTATATCATCCGTTCAATTTCATCAAAGCAAAAGCGGACAACGACCTTATTCAGATTTGATCTTGTGGCATTGTTGGCAGGAGGATAAGGCTAGTCATTGTAATCAATGGAGCTTCTGCTATCACTATCCTTTACTATGTAGGTCGAGTGGAGAAAACAAAGCTGATGAAAGAGATGCAGGGGATTTGGATGGTGCAGGCTGTGAGAATAGCAGAGAAGCAAGGAGGGAAGAGACTGCTCACAAAGAGTTCGTGGAGGATTTTGAGCCATAATTGACACCCCGCAAAGTGCATTTAGAAAAAATAAGGAAACCATCACCTCTCATGAATCTGCAATCAAGAGCAGATTCTTGTTAGATAAATTTTTGAAATTTTATTTTAATATGTAAAATTCAAAATTGAAGATTTCGATTTGATAAAGTTTTAAATTGGATGGTCAGATATTTTCTTGGCAAAATTTCAAGTCCACTTTTTATAGTTATAAGGATTGTTTGAACACAGATTAATTTTTAATACAGATTCTTAGTAGGAAAGATATCATTTGCATTTTTTATATTATTCTTCTATAAGATTATTTTTACTACTCTTTGGGACGGCAGTTAAAAGGTATGTTTTCCAGGGTTTCATTTGGACACAGATGAGACTGACAACCTCCTTCCTGGGTTTCTTAATTCAATAGTAGGAATTAAGCAAGGTGAAACAAAATCATTTCATCTTCAGTTTCCAGAATCATGGGAACAAGTAAATCTCCGAGGCGTTCAGGCTCAATTTACTGTGAGTTTCATTTTACACTTGCTTTTTAATATTATTTTTTCTTTTGCTCTAAAATGTAGTCACATTTCCTTCTGATGTAGGACTGATTGGTGTACGAATTTCATTAATAATCCATACCTAGGATTAAGATGCACACAAAAAACAAAAATGTCACAGTTTGCAGTTTTTAAATTTTTATTTTATCAAAGATCAATCTCTTATGTTCCTAAATCTGAAATACCACAGGAAATCTGAGAATGACAAAAAATTTCTGTAGTTATTAAGATTCACATCATAATAAGAAAAATCGAAATATAATAAATTTGACAAAATCACTATTTTGCACACAAATTAATTATGGAATATTTTGGAAGAAAGAACAATGATAAGAATCGCAAATTGGAAGATTCATGCCTCGTGTGGGTTCAAGAAAAAATCATTGAATACATTTATAGTTCTATAGCTAATTGACTTGAGAAATTGATGATTGTTGGTGGTTCTTGGCACGAGAAAATAAATATGTTCCGTAGTGCGGTGACGCACACTTTATCACGCAAGCATACTTGTTGATCAAGTAGTAAAATAGATTTGAGTCCAAGTATCGATCCTGCGAGGAATGAGTTAATCTTCAAATAGTTCAACTTCTAGTTTACTAAGTCTAAGTTTAGTTGAAAGTGTTGCTAGTTTTCAAAAGATTTTTCTAAAAGGTCCTATTTTGCTAAATCTAAAACTTCTAATTTTTTGGTGTTTGCTGTTGAGAGAAAGTCTTTCAAAATTTAATGTTTATCCACCAAAATTTATTCCTAAAGATATTGACAATCATGAACAATTACTCCTTACTCTATTCCGAGACATATGAAGCATTGGAGTATCATGTTATTGTTAAATCCTTAATCCTGCAAAGGCTCTCAAGATTCTACATTCCCTATGTGATTGTAATCTCTTAATGGCAATATTCCTATTTCACCAAACAAACCGTGTTAACCTAATCGTTCTTCTGGCATACGGTCAATAATTTTAGATCACAATCAATGTTAACTTTTCTAGTAGCTAGCAAAAAAGTAAATGAAGTCCTAAAGGTTAACACATTAACATATTGAACTATGGTTTCAGAACATTCCCATGGAATAAACAAAAATTTCATAGTACCAGTCCAAGGAACCAAGAAAACTAATTCCTAGTAATTTGTACAAAAAAAACAATGGATTTTATTGAAAATAATAGCAAAAGTTTATAAAGAGAAAGAAAAGATTACATTCTGTTGAATCTTCTTTTCGCCCCAAGAGGATCCTCCTTTTTACAATTTATTTCCTTCTTGATTCACTTGTACCACTTACACAGATGATTCTCACAATCTCACACACACCCTAAGCACGCATACTCACTTGTTTCGCCCCAAAGAACTTCTTTGTGTTCCTTGTCTAAACCCCTTTTTCATGCCTCAAATAGGAGCATTTTAAGTATTTACATCGGTCGAACCATCAGCAAACCGCAATAAACAACCATAAGTCGGTAAGTAGCGTCGAAGCACTAACCAGGTGACACTGGGGCTGCTGCGGTGTTGGGTTTCGGTGCCACATTTTGTGGCTCCGATTTGACACTCTACTTCTTTGCGGTGGCACTGGTGCTTGGTGCTACGGCGCTTGAACTCTGGCATGGCGGTGTCCTGCTCTATGTATTTCTTGGATGGAAGAGACTCTTGGCACAAGGGTACTTCGTCAGGGCGCTAGTCCACAATTCCCCCAATTTCTTTGAAAATCTTCTTTTATTACCAATAGAAATATAAAAATGATACAAAATATGTACTAAACACTATATAATACTGCAACACATTTTATAGACATCAAAATACATATTCTATGCTACAATTGTTTACTGTGATCAGTAAATAATAAAGCCATATTATGAAAAAAGATCAGTTCAACTCAATGGAAATAATAGTAACAAAATCAATGACAATAGCAGTGAATTTCCAAATCATTGGATGGTCAAAGCTTAAGATTGATTGTGTGCTAAAACATAGAATTGGATGCATGTTAACTAATTATTTCAAACTTAGAAGTGAAATATCTTGCACTATAAATAAAACCTATTTAGGTAATCTAAATGTTAGATAACACATCTCAATCTCATCGATACCAATATCTTGTACATGATTACATCAAAAAATACAACACCATCACTCATTGTATTTATCCCAATCCTAATGCTTACATTTTATGCTTCTGACTAGTATGCACTTTAAATTAAAATTAGCTCTTCCTAGCTTCGGAAAAATTAGCTTTGCTGATCTAAATTATTTCAAACTTAGAAGTGAAATATCTTGCACTATAAATAAAACCTATTTAGGTAATCTAAATGTTAGATAACACATCTCAATCTCATCGATACCAATATCTTGTACATGATTACATCAAAAAATACAACACCATCACTCATTGTATTTATCCCAATCCTAATGCTTACATTTTATGCTTCTGACTAGTATGCACTTTAAATTAAAATTAGCTCTTCCTAGCTTCGGAAAAATTAGCTTTGCTGATCTAAAGTTTTTATATTAATCAAGTAGGTTTGGACATGTCTCTTTCTTTCTTGCAACATAATTCATGAAGCATTGCAAATGAGATTGTTACATTATTTCTCGTATTTCTTACCTTATCTTGGATATCCGCTCTCATTAGTGAGCACAGAGTTGAATTTTGATTCATGACACTAAACATTTGCAAACTATTATGTTGAAAATTATCCCAAAGCATTTAAATTTTTGTTTAAAATATCCTATGAGGCTTTATTATAATAACAAATTAGCTATTAATATTGCAAATAATTTAAACCGACATGAACAAACAATTTATTTAGTAATATGCATTTTATAATGAAGCTAGACGGTAATCTAACTTGTTATATATGTGGCGCCATTGATGGATAACTTGCATTCATTATCACGAAAGAACTATTAGAAATAGTATTTTGATAATTGACTTGCAAGCTTGGAATATATATTATCCTTTAATTCACTCTAGCAAAAACGTCAATCTCCATCAATTTCACCGTTATTAATGTTCCATCTAGCTCGGTAGTCCTCTTCCTTATTTACTTTATGCTAATTCGTGGGATTATTATTGTTATCTCATATTTCCACGGATTATTGTAATCATTTTGTGATTATTTTTTTCTACTCATCAATTTGTGGACTATTTTAATTATTTTATTATTACTATTTGTTAGATAGAACCCAAGATATTTCTTATTGATGCAAAGAGGGGTATAAATACACATTACAGGATATACTTGTAAGGAAACAAATAAAAACAAAATAAAAGAATAAAAGAAAGGAAATAAAAGCAAATAAAAGTAATTAATACAAAATTATGTATTAATAAGTATTCTAATAATCTAACACTCAAGTTGAAGCATGGATGTCAGTTATGTTCAACTTGGATTTGAACTCATCGAACAGTAGCCGAGGAAGGTTTTTTGTGAGAATATCTGTCAGCTGGCTACTAGATGGCTCAAACGAATTACAAATTTTCTCAGACTCGAGCTTTTCCTTAATATGTGATGATCAATCTCAACGTGCTTGGTACGATCATGCTGGAAAGGGTTATGAGCAATGCTTATGACAGTTTTTTTATCATAGAACAATTGTAGGGGAGCAGAGACTGTCATATATAGTTCGTGGAGCATGATGTTTAACCCGAGAACTTCACAAATTTGCTAGGGGCATGGATCAAAATTCGGCTTCCACACTGCTCCGAGCAAATACTGATTGCTTATTATTTTTCCACGTTATCAGGTTTTCCCACACAAATGAACGATATCTCGAGGTAAATCGCCGATCATGGATGGACCCGACCCAATCTACATTTGTGTAAATTGCAGTAGAACGATAGGTGTAGCGGGAAAATAATAAACCTGTGCCCGGTGTCATTCTTAAATTGTGGAGAATCTGGTGAACAACTTGCAGGTAGGGCTCATAGGGATCATGCATGAATTGACTAACTATCCCAATTGCGTAGCATTTGTCGGGGCCTGTATGGGTAAGGTAGATGAGTTTCCCTATATGACGCTGATAGTGAGTTTTGTTTGCAACAATTACATTGGGAACATGAAGTAGTTTTTCATTGGGAATCATCGAGACAGCCACTGGTTTGCACAGGAGAAGATTGTTATCTGTCAAAAGGGCAATCACATATTTCCGTTAATACAGACAAATATTCTGAGATGACCGGACAACTTCCATGCTTAAGAAGTGTTGGATAGATCCTAAGTCTTTCATTTCAAAGGAAGCAGCAAACATGCCTTTCAGAGACTCCAATGCTGGTAGATCGTCACCTGTGAGAACAATATCGTCAACATAGATAATAAAGATAGCTACCTGGCCACTGGAGGAATGCGGAAAGAAGAGAGTGTGGTCCCATTGAGCCTAAGTGAATCCATGGCCTACCACCACCTTTGTGAATTTCCCCAACCTTGCCCTTAGTGATTGCTTCAATCCATAGAGGGATTTTCTCAGGCTTTATGAAGAAAAATTGAAAGTGATGGTTTAATTTTATGCTGCTGACTTGGTCATGAAAGAATCAACCCAAACAGGAGAACCTCATGTGCCACCTTTACTATTTTCTTATCAAGAATTTTATGAAAATAGATATAATGATGTTCAAGGTTGCATTTAGTAGTCTTCAATAAAACCAAGTATAACTAAGGTGGAACCATGAATATTTGGATGAGAATTTTGTATTATATGAGTTGAAAAGGATGCCAAACAAAGGGAAGTTTCTCTTTTACTAGATTTTTTTTTTCAATGAAATGTTTATTTTATTATTTTTATTATTTGTTGACTATTGTGGTAACTTATGAAGCACTAACACTAATATAAGATGCAGACACAAGGATATGATATAACTGTAAAAAGTAGGACGCAATATGTCATGGTTTTTATGTTTTTTTTAACTTATTAATATCAAATGCCTAATCAAAACGCATGTATGTCAATGTTTAATTTCAAAAGAAAATAAAAATACATATATAAACACTCACACACTATGCAATAATATCTCTTGTACATGTAAAAACTTGGATTAACAAAACATAACCTAATGTTGGTCTAGTGACCATTACATTGCAATATTTTATCAAGTGTATGAGTCCCTTTTAACACATCAACATTAACTTCAATCTGGACATGATTTTAATATTGCATTGTCTAAAAAATTTTAAAACTCAACAAATATTATCTAATCTTTAAAACAGCCACAATCACTAATTGAACCTAACAAATCTAACCCTGGGGCATCCATTGTTTGTCCAGCTTTAACCTGAAACTAAATAAAGCAAGAATAAATTCAGCGTGTCTTTTTGTGTCAACACATGCTCTGGGCGTGTTGCAAGTGGGTTGTATCAGTCTCTAGAGGAATATTATTTGGGACATGAACTAAGAGCTAAGAAATTCATTGTCTTAGTGATATCGGAGAAAAGGGGGTTGGAGAAAATTCAGTAAAAAACAACTAAAAAGGCAATTTGAGACAGGCAATTTGAGACAAGAACAAGAATAGAACAAGAACAAAGACATAGACACTAATCAAATAAAAGATATAAGAGTTTCATACTCGCAACTAATCGAGATACAAAAATCATCACCTGAAGGATTGATAAAGGAAGGAGATCCGAGATATCACCACCAGCATCTTGGCTACAAACTTATTCCCATCCTGAAACTACAAGGGAGCAAAGGCCCTAACAAATTTCAAATGACAAGAAAAAGCCCCTACAATAAAAGCCAAGACATTTAAAACAACAGAGGACCTAAACCTAATAAAAAAATATAGATAATAGGCCCTTATTGCTATTAGGAGTGATTGAAAACTCTAACCCTAGAGAGAGAGCTGACCGACCCTCTCACACTTGGTGGAGTTTCGACTTTATCTGTCGAGGCTTTTGAATCATGATATGATGTCAGGTTGGCCACGTTCAAGGTAGCAGAGCTACTATAACCTCCTGGGATTAGAGGGCCTTTGATTTTTGGCACTTGTCTCCTCAGTGGCATGGTGCTAGGGTGCAAAAAAATATTTACTATTGCTGAATTTGAAAATCAGCAATGGGGTTAGGTCAAGATTTGACTACGTTTGGTCGGTTTTAGGTTGAGAGGTGAAAGAGGGTGTATGGGGCTGATTTTGAAAATTAGCAAGGAGGAATTAGGGTTTGGTTAATATTTGACTATAATTTGGTGGGTTTTGGTAACCCCGGGAGGGAATTAGGGTTATGCTGACTATGATACTAAATGATACCAGAGAAGAGGGAGGTTGGAGAAGATTCAACAAGAACAACCAAGAAATCAATCCGAGATGAGAGCAAAAAAACAACCAGAACAAAGACGATATGCATTAATCAAATAAAAGATGCAAGCTATAAGAGTTTCCTGTTTTTGCAATCAATCGAGATACAACATCAACCACCTAAATTATTGACGAATGAAAGAGACCTGAGATGTCACCACCAACAATGGAGGGATAAAGTTGCTACCACCCAACAACGTGGATATAGACTTGTTACCATCCGGGACCATAAAGGGAGCGAAGGATCTAACATGATATTAGGAGTGAACAAAAAAAAAAAAAACCTAATACAAGAAGCGACCACATATTTATAATCAATAAAGGATTTAAACCTAATAAAAATAAATTGAGAAAAATACCTTTAATGCTATTAGGAGTTGGCGGAAACTCTAGCCCTACAGAGAGAGCCGACTGGCCCTCCCTCACTTGAATTGAACCGGTCCCGGGCCCTCCCTACCAGTTTTACTAAGAGCTTGCAAGATAATGATCTAAAACATTTCAATCAATTTAGTGTTTGTTTACTGAAATATATATATATAGATACGTATCTATGTATATATATATCTATGTACGTACATAGATACATGTTTATACATATATATCTACTTACGTACATACATACATACATTTTTTTTTTTAAGAGAAGCCTTAGAGCCGATTTCATTGAAATAAAAAGGAGTACAAAACAAGTAGTATGACAGGGCCCAATAGATGGAGCTCTACTCATAAGAAACAAATTCAAGATATATATATATATATATATATATATATATATATATATATATATATATATATATATAGTTTCCATGGATTTTGCTCTGCTAGGGTTTGCTCGAATCGCGATTCCATGGCGATTCGATTAGCCCTTCGTTTCTACACTCTAGAACGACTTAGACGCCTGTTTTCGAGTCGGTGCCTCGTCGTGCTCGAAGAAGAAGGGAAGGGGAGCGTCATAGCTGGCGTCGTCTGCTTCAAGCTTGCTCGTCTGTTGCGTCGTTTATGGAAATGCTCGCTTCATCTGCGGAAGAGCTCGCGTCTGAGGCGCTTCTTCGTTTTCTGTTTGCCTGCTCGACGTCAATTGCAGATTTTGATTGGAGGCAGAGTTAAGCTGCGCCAGCAGTTCCGCTGAGAAGTGTACGCTTGTCTTCCTTCCTCTTCCTTCGGCTTCTTTCTTGGTCCAGCTCGACAACAACGTCAGACTTCGCCCGTTTGCTGCTGTGCTCTGTTTCCATTGTGGCAGAGCGCTAGCTGCCCCTGTTCCTGGAGTGTCTGAAGCCCAATTATGGCTTCAAGGCGTTCCTACGTTGTCGCCCTCTCCGGTGGAGCAGCCCCTGGCTCTGTCCCTCGCTCTTGTTACTTTCCTCAATCTTTTCATGACGCTTTGGAGTTTGGAGGGGATCATCAGTTTATTAGGAAGCTTGGCCGTAAGAACGGTAAACCTGCTCTTTTCCTCACGGATGAAGAAAACAACATTCTTGCCTCATCTTGCCTCTTAGCTCTTGTGGGTAAATTCTTATATGGACATCCAAAAATGGAGATCATTAAAAAGGAGTTTGAGTTGATGAAACTTACTGGTAGTTGGAAAGTCGGACGGTTGGATGGGCGACATGTCCTCATCCAACTGTCCAATGATGCTGATTACACACAGATTTTTGCTAGAAAAGTCATAAAGATTGATAATCGTTTCATGAAGGTACTCAAATGGACTGTCGACTTCAATCCGAAAGCTGAATCTCCCATAATCCCTGTTTGGCTTACATTCCCTGGCTTGAAATATCATCATTTCCACGATGAAATTGTCTACAATCTCGCTACGGGCTTTGGCAAACCTCTTAGAGTTGATAATCCCACTCTAGACCGCACTAGGCCTTTTGATGCCTATGTTCTTGTGGAACGAGATGTTGCAAAGTCCTACCCTGATGAAGTTTGGATAAGCTCTAATCATATGGGGTATTAGCAGAAGGTAATTATGGGGCCTCATCCACACTACTGTACTCATTGTTGTATGTTTGGACACAATTCTGCAGTTTGTTATAGATTGCATCCTCATTTAAAGCCTGCAGTTACTTAAGGACCTCTTATTTACCGACCACCTACCACCTCTGATCCATTAGCTGCACCTGTGAATGAGCATCTCGAATCACCATCGCCCGCCCTCTTCGATTTCCCCACGTCCATGATGCGGTCGACACTGCGAACTTAACCGAAGAGGTTCAGCCCCCCAATCCAAAGAATTGACCTGTCTTGCCTTCTGCTTCTCCTTTATCTGATGTAGAACCCCTCCCCATTGAGAAGGGGGAGGATGTGGCTCTTCTTATTTCTCCTCCAGCTATTGATCCACTTACTGATGACTCGAATTCTCAGGGGGAGGATGTGGCTCCTCCTATTCTCCTTCAGCTTTTGATCCAGTTACTGTTGCCACTAATGTTTTGGAGTCTGAAGGGATTATTCAATAATTCTGCAGGATTAGAGGAGACCCCCAAGTAATGATAAATTGTCATACACAAATATTGGAACCCATCGCTGCATCTACCTTTCCTTCTTTTGATCAGACGGATCAGTCCTCAGAAGAAGAATGGTAAGTATATACTTCTAGGCGGAAGAAGTCTGGGGGTACGCTTGGAGACTTAATAAATGATACCTCCGTCACTCCTGGCAATGGAACAACACTTAGGAGTTTGCTTTCTGGATCCGCTCCAAGAACCAGAGGAATAGGATTGCTTAAGCGACTTCGTCCTTAGACACTGTTATTTGCATTTTTCCTTTTGTGTCTTCTGTATCGTTTTTGTTTGAGCTTTCTCTATATTTTGTATCGTATGGGTAGGGCTTCACCTATTGGGCCCTATCCTAAAAATTTCTTTTGTATCCTCTTTATTTCAATAAAATTGGCTTTAGGGCTTTTCTTAAATATATATATATATATATATATATATATATATATATTTAAGAAAAGCCCAGAGCTAATTTTATTAAAATAAAAATGGTTACATGAGCTTGCGGAGTGTCCTAAAACATGAAGCCTACCCCTACGATACAAAGCTAACAAAAGGATCCAAAGATCAGTACATAAATAACAATAACAATGTCTAAGAACGAGATCGCGTACGCTCTCGCTCTCGTTTCTAGGAGATCCATAGAGTAAGCTCTTAAGTCTTCGCTCCATCGCTATGAGTAACCAATGTATCATCAACTAGTAGAGTATCCCCAGGCTTCTTCTTCCGTCGAGAAGTGTAAACCTGCAAATCCTCTTCATCTTCTTCTTCTTCATCTTCTTCTACTTCTTCTTCAGCTTCTTCCTCTTCTATTGTCAGAGTCTGCTGAAACTTACCGGTGGGTGCAGCAGTAGATTGGAGGTTTCTTTTTTTTCTGCTAAATTCTTCTTCCGTCGAGAAGTGTAAAACTGTCAATCCTCTTCATCTTCTTCTACTACTTCTTCAGCTTATTCTTCTTCTGTTGTCAGAGTCTGTTGAAACTTACCGGTGGGTGCAATGATGAGGTTGGAGGTTTCTTCTTTTTCTACAAAATTTTTGGATGTATCGGTCAGAATCGATAGCTATAGTAGCCACCTGGGCGGTTTGCACCACAGGAGGAAGGGCCATTCTTCCAGCTTGTTCTGCAACCACATTGCTAGACACCGGGGTGGCAATTTGTGCAGCCAACTGAGTAGTCTCCCCGACAGCCTTGTCAGCCTTAGATGCTACCCTGTTCCCCTTTTGAACCAAGGTAGCATCAGCACTTTATTGGGGAATCTCAACAACAGCTAAAGAAGGCCCAGAAACCCTTTTCCTTGAGGGAGGATGCAACCTGTAACTAGTGTCCCTAATGCGCCCGAACATTTTGCAATGCTGGCAAAAAAGAGGTCTGTTTTCTACCACCACCTCCTGCCAAAACCCATCTGCACCATCCGTGATCCAAATTTGATCCACATCTAGGAGAGTAAAATCTCTCTCCACCTGAACTCTGGCACCATCAGGCGATACCATATCATAAGTAGGTGAATCAACTCTGAGAGGAGTACCAAGAGCTTGACTGATGTTATATAAAGATTTTCGTTGGTACAAATGAAAGGGGAGTCCGGAAGCTTGAACCACATAGGAACAACAGGAGGTTCCCTAGATGGGTCAAAATCGGAGTCCATTTGATAAGCTTCATATAGATGCAAAGCAACCAAAACGGATCATTAGAGGATGGAGGTTGGGAGTTTTGGATGACAGACATCTACTTATTAGAATACAAAAGGAAGAAGAATATATATATATATATATATATATATATATATATATATATATATATATATATATATATATATATATATATATATCAAAAATGGATTTTGCTCTCTGTAGGGTTTGCTCAAATCGCGATTCGATTAGCCTTTCGTTTCTACACGCTAGAACGAGTTAGACGCCTATTTTCGCGTCGGTGCCTCTTCGTGCTCGAAGAAGAAGGGAAGGGGAGCGTCGTAGTTGGCGTCGTCTGCTTCAAGCTTGCTCGTCTGCTGCGTCGTTTGGTTCTCGCTTCATCTCCAGAAGAGCTCGCTGCAGAAGAGCTCGCGTCTGAGGCGCTTCTTTACTTTCTGTTTTCCTGCTCGACGTCAAGTGCAGATTTCGACTGGCGACAGAGTTAAGCTGCACTAGCTGTTGCGCCGAGAAGTCGAAAGTTGCGCTCGAGTCTGAGGCGCTGTTTGCCTGCTCAACGTCAAGTGCAGATTTTGACTGGCGACAGAGTTAAGCTGCTTCAGTTTCTACGGCGTCGCGGAGACTATCGTTTGACTTCGGCGACTGTGAGTTTCCTTCTTGGTTTGTGTCTGTCTTCATGGCAGTTAAGGCGTCTTATCTTTGGAGCAGATGGGCGACAACTCCATAAAAACTTTGATGATCTCTTTTTCCACAAGAGTTTCGTGATATTGCGTGCTGGAAAAGGCGAGTGCTTTTATCAAGTTCAGTAGGTGTTAAAGATGGGAAGCTCTGTCTTATCTTCACTACTCATGAAATGAAGACTCTCTCGATGGTATTAAGTTTACTTTAATCGGGAAATTCCAATTTGGTCACCCCAAGATGGATTTAGTTAGAAAATTTTTTGAGGATCTGAAGCTCTTTGGAGCATGAAAGTTGGGAGTGTTGGATGGCAGACATTTACTTATTAGAATACAAAAAGAAAAAAATTATGCTAGAATCTTTGCTCAACAATTTGTTTTGGTTGCTGGCACTCATATGAAGACTTATCAAATGGACTTCGATTTTGACCATCTAAGAACCTCCTATCGTTCCTATGTGGTTCAAGCTTCCGGGACTCCCCTTTCATTTGTACCAACGAAACGCTTTATATAACATCAGTCAAACTCTTAGTACTCCTTTCAGAGTTGATTCACCTACTTTTGATATGGTCTCACCTGGTGGTGTCAGGGTTCAGGTGGAGAAGGATTTTACTCTCCCAGATGTGGATCAAATTTGGATCACGGATGGTGCAGATGGGTTTTGGCAGGAGGTGGTGGTGGAGAACAGACATTTTTTTTCTAGCATTGGAAAATGTTCGGGCACATTAGGGACATTTGTTATAGGCTCCATCCTCCCTCAAGGAAAAGGGCACGCACGCTTCTTCAATCGTCGTTGAGATTTCCCAACAAAGAGCTGATGCTACCCTGGTTCAAAAGAATAGAGTAACATCTGAGGCTGATAACGTGTTCAACAGTTCAAACTTTGTTGACAATGCTGTTGGGGAGACTCCTCAGCAGGTTGCACAAATTGTCACCCCGGTGCCTAGTCAAACGTCCAACACCGTGGTTACTGAACAAGCTAGAAGGGCGGCCCTTTCTCCTGTGGTGCAAACCGCCTGAGTAGCTACTTATATTGTCGATTCTGACCGATACATCCAAAAATTTAGCAAAAAAAGAAGAAATCTCCAACCTACTGCTGCACCCACCGGTAAGAATCAACAGGATCTGACAACAGAAGAGGAAGAAACAGAAGAAGAAGAAGTAGATGAAGATGAAGAAGATAAAGAGGATTGACAGGTTTACACTTCTCGACGGAAGAAGAAGCCTGGGGATACTCTGCTAGTTGATGATACCTTGGTTACTCATGGTAATGGAGTAGCACTTAAGAGCTTACTGTATGGATCATCTAGAAACAGAGCGAGAGCAGTGCGATCTCGTTCTTAGATATTATTATTGTTATTTATGTTCTGATCTTTGGATCCTTTTGTTAGCTTTGTATCGTAGGGGTAGGGCTTCACTTTTTGGGCCCCTCCTCAAGCTTATGTAACCGTTTTTATGTCGATAAAATCGGCCTTAGAGGCTTTTAAATATATATATATATATATATATATATATATATATATATATATATATATATATATATATATATATTGTCAAAAGCAAATGCATTAATCAGAAGAAAGATTACATCTGAGATGGGGAATATCCAAACAATCCTCAATAATAAAAAAAATTCAAAAATGAGGAGGGAATGTTATGACAAGTGATTAACTATGAAGAAGAGGCCTCTTGGGCAAGGTGGTGTGCAGATTTGTTTCCTTCTCTAGGGATATGGGACCAGATGACTTGAATTGTTGATGAAAGGTGGAAAATCTTCTTCATCTAGTTAACCAGGTACCAGGGAGGGGAGGCCTTGAGGTGAAGGAGATGCACTAGCTGTAAACAATCCAATTCCACATGTATGTTAGTCAGGTGTTGAGCTAAGGCCAGTTTTAGTCCCCAGAAGACAGCCACTGTTTCAACTTCTAATGCATTGAAGACAGTAATGGAAGCAGCAAAATACCATAAGCAGTGACCTTTGAAGTTCCTGCATGGTCCTTCTATTCCAGCAGTGTTAGAGGAGTAACTTCCATCAGTGTTGAGCTTTACCCAAGGCTTAGGAGGAGCCCTCCAGAGCACCAGCCGGATAGACGGGATGGCCACCCTCCTGGAATGATTAGCTGAAGAAGTAGGAAGTTTTTGAATAAAAGTTTGACAGTGGATGACAATCTTGTGAGAGCTGGTGACAACATTTTGGTGAAGGGAGGCATTCCGGGCAGCCCAAATAAACCAAAAGATAATGAAGGGAATGTATTGTTTGGGATGGTGTTGCCAAGTGGACCAGCAAGAGTTGAGGTTAGGCCAGCTGTCCTGAAAGCCCTGGATTTGTTCACCTGCCAATACTCCTGACCACACTCGCCTGGATACTTCACAATATAAGAAAAGGTGAGATAGACTTTCCTCGGCTGAGTGGCAGCTGGCATCTAGAGGGCCCTCTAATACCTTTGAGCTTTAAAATATCATCAGCAGGAAGGAATTTTCTAAATAACCTCCAGCAGAAGGACATTGAGGGGGTTATGCTTCCTGTCCAAACAAAGGTACCCCAACTTGTTGAATGCCATTGGAAATGTGACTGATAAATGAATTTGGAAAGGCTTAGATGGGAACTGTTTTTGGTAACTAGGCTATCAGGAGTTGAAGGGTTGATGGGGAGATCTTGAATTCTTCTGATAAGATGAGGAGAGTTGATTTCATTAAGCTTGGAGAGATCCCAGCTTCCATCAGTCCAGCAATCTGCCACAGTGGTAACATTAGAGTGGGGAGGCTGATAGTCTTTCAATGTTTGATTCCCAATCCAATTATCTAACCAGAAACTAATTTGGCCTTCTCCTACATTCCATACAAATAATTCTTCAGCAGCATCCCTGACCTGGAGGAGGGCTTTCCAATTTCTGGAGTCACCCAGCTTTGGCAGCACTTGGGATGGGTGAGACTGGGGACAGTATTTCCCTTTCATATACCATGCCCATAAGGAGTTTTGTTGTCTGAATCTGATCCATTGTTTGCAATGGAAGATATAACTCATATGAGAGAAGCTTTTAAAGCCCAACCCACCACTGACTGGAGGTTGGCAAATCTTATTCCAAGATGTCCAGTGATGCTGCTTATGTTGTCCAACCCATAGGAATTTGTTAAAAGTGACTTCCAACATTCTTTGGGTACTCTTCTTTAACTTTATCATTTGTAGAATGTATAGGGGGTAAGTTGAGAGCACTGATTTCAAAAGAGTCAGTCTACCTCCATTTGACAGAAAGGAAGTTGTCCAGCATTGAATTTTGGATGTAACTTTCTTCACCACCTCATCATAATGGGCTTGTTTTCTCCTTCCTTTGATCAAAGGGAATCCCAGATATTTTAAGGGATAGGAGGCAGCAGAGAAACCAGTATAATCTTTGATCCAGTTTTGCTGAATAGTGGATAATTTAGTGCTGGGAAGGAAGTGGCTTTTGGCTTTGTTGAGAGACAGACCTGAAGCCTGTTGAAAATAATCCAGAGCGGCCATAACCTTCTTAACAACAGCTTTGCTCCCATTAGTGAATAAAATGACATCATCTGCATAAGCTAGATGAGAGACATTGCAATTTGATTTGTGCAGGTATCTAAGGTGTGGTACCATCTGCTGAGAATGATTAATCAACCTGGACAAATAATCAAAAGCCAAAATGAAGATATAGGGAGAAATGGGGTCACCTTGCTTAATACCTCTAGATGCAGTGAAAAAACCATGGCATTCCCCATTAAGTAGAATGCTATAGTGAGAGCTTTGAAGCCATCTCTTTATCAAGGAACAGAAATCATTTGGAAAACCCCTGGCTGTTAGAATCTGAAGTATAAAATCCCAGTTGATGGTGTCATAAGCTTTAGCTATATCCAGCTTAATAATAAGATTAGTACCCCTACAGGATCTGTCTATCTCCAACAGCATTTCCTGTGCTAACAGTACATTATCTGTTATGCTTCTCCCTTGTACAAATGCTGATTGGTTGGTTGAGATTAAAACATCCAGCAGTGGTTGCAATTTGGAAACAATGATTTTGCTGATTATTTTAGTAAAAACAGTAGTTAAACTGATTGGCCTGAAATCCTTCCAAGTTGCTTTGCTATTATCTTTAGGAATGAGGACTATAGTAGTGGCTGTGAAATACTTTGGCAATTCTGTGCCTAGGAAAAAACTTTGAACAGCCAAGGAGGTCCTTTTTGATGAATTCCCAAGAAGTCTGATAGAAACCAGCAGTGTAGCCATCAGGGCCTGCTGTTTTGGAAGGATCCAAAGAAAAAACAGCCTGTTTTATTTCAGCTTCCTCAGGGGGAGCAGTTAATAGGGATCCATCAGAGTTGGGATTAATTCTAGGTAGAAGCTCAGGGTGATTTAAATGAGTAATAGTTGGGCCATGGTTGAATAGCTGTTGGAAGAATTGTACAGCAGAAGCTGCAATTGCCTGGGGTTCTGTCAGCCAATCCCCCCCTCCCTTTTGATTCTAGTGACTGCATTTAGCTTCCTTTTGTAGTTGATGACTGCATGAAAGTACTTTGAGTTTCTATCCCCCTGTGAAAACCAATGACAGGCAGCTTTTTGCTTCAGGAACTGTTCTTCTACTTCAATTGCTGTCATAAGTTTTTTATTTGCTTCCAATAAATCATTATCATTGATTATGCCTTCAATATTGGCCTGTTCTAACTGATTCACTAAGTTTTCAGCTAATTTAACATTAGAATGTAAGTTGCCAAATTCCTGTCAATTCCAAGTCTTCAGCTTCTTTGTTAGTCTTTTCTGTAACATCTTAAGCTTTAGAATAGGATTGTTAATTAGCTGAGGGAGGGGTTCCTGCCAAGAAGATTGTACAATATTGCTGAAGGTTGGATGTGTTGACCAGACATTTAAGTATCTGAACTTTGAGCTACATTTATGTCCCTGAAATGCCATCCTGAGTAGTAGAGGGGAGTGATCTGACCCTGCCCTTGGAAGATGTGTAATAGTGGTGGATATAAAAAAGTTAATCCAAGCTTGGTTAGCAAAGAATCTATCCAGCCTTTCCCAAATATTACCCCTTTTCCAAGTGAAATATGAACCTTCATAACCCAAGTCAAAGAGGTTAGCCCCAAGTATGTTATTGGAAAAGGTGATCATTTTGCTAATAGCAGGCACCCTTACTCCTTTCTTCTCACTGGGATTTGCAATGCTGTTAAAATCCCCCCCAACAATCCAAATTGAAGACAAGCAAAGTTCCTCTCTGTCAGCTTGGGTACAACCTGCATAAATAAAAGTGGCATGGCCTGCCACCTGCTCAATGTGAAAGGATATGTGAAGGAACTGGGGGTGGTCAAGTAGGACAGTGACCTCCATTTCTTTTCTACTAAAGAACCAAATTTTGTTTGAACAATTGGTTACAAAGTTGAATTGAGGGAACTTGTTGGTAATTCTTTTTGTATTATGCTGAACCATAGGTTCTAAAAGAGTAAAGGCCCAAAATCTGTGAATCCTGTTAAGATTCACCAATCTATTAAGGGAGCCTAAGGCTGCAGCTCCCCTAATATTCCAACACAGCATTCTAATCATTGGAAGCACTTTTTCCACCCCTAGTTAGCCTAGGGATGGAAGAAAATTGCTGATCATTGTTAATTGGAGGAGGTAGAATAATATTCTCAGTGGAAAGATGTCTCAGCTCCAAGGACTTCTTTTTCTTCCTAGACTGTTGAACAGTCCAATCCCCAGCTAAATCAGTAGTGAGATTATCAAATTCAACTGGGCCACTAATTGGGGAGGAAGGCAAAGCAATGGGAGGAGGATAATCAGTAACAGGTGGGAGAACTGGATAATGGGATGAGGGAGAGGCTGTCTGAGGAGGGTGAGTAGGGTCAAGGGGGGTCACGAGGGGTGTTTGGGGTGGGGGGGGGGGGGGGGGGGAGAACAGTAATACTAGGGAGATCAGTAACAACTGGAGGACAATCAACACCTGTCAGTGAATCAATGACAAGTGAGGAGGGGTTAGTGTAGGTTAGCAAGGAAGGAATGTTATCCTTAACAGCAAGAGTAGGTTCTGTGTCATTAATGACAACATGATCAGCAAGTGCAACATCACAGTGGGTAGGGACAGGCAGGGAGCCTTGTCCAGTTGAAACAGGAGGATTTTCAGGACCCGAGTCTTGACTACCTGGGAAAGGAGGAGCCTCCGTTGCTTGGGGTTTTCTCCTCATATCAGGATTCAATCTATAACACCTGTCCATAGAGTGTCCAAACATTTTAAAATGTAAGCAATAATAAGGCCTCTTTACCATTATAAGTGATTGCCAATAACCATTATGAGCAGTCCCCAACCAAATTTCTTTCACCTCTGGGAGAGTGACATCTCTTTCAACAAGAATTCTAGCTCCTGAAGGTCTAGTGACATCAGTGGTAGGGTCATCAATTTGAAGGGGCTTTCCAAGTGCCTGGCCAATATTATACAAAGTGTGTTTCTCATAATATTGGAGTTGAAGTTCAGGCAAGTTGAACCAAATAGGAGCAATGGGGGGTTCAAGAGAAGGATCAAATTCTGGTGACCATTTCAGCAATTTCATGATTTTCCCATCAACCAGGATAGCTTTCATTGAAAAGACTCTAGCATAGTCCTCTTCCATACTTATTGGATAATAACATGTCTTCCATCAAATAGACCAACTTTCCAAGTTCCATTGAGTTTAAGATTTTCAAATACCTTTCGGATGAGTTCCATTTTTTGGTGGCCGAACTGAAATTTCCCTACCACAGTGAACTAAAACCTGTCAGCCAACTTGTTAATTTCTTCCTCAGTAAAGAAAATCGCAGGTTTGCCATTTTTCTTGCTGATGGGCTTAATGAAAGGGCTATCCAAATTAACTATTCCATTTGCAGCATCATGGAAACTTTGAGGGAAAACCCCCCCTCCCAATGGTGCGGGAAGTAGTTAGGGAAGCAACCGTTGAAGCATAGGAAGCTTTCCCACCCAGAGGTGGGTTGCTCGCCATTCAAACTTCAATGGAACAGTACTCCAGCGCACCCAAATTCAAAAAAAGGAAGCCCGGGAAGAACCACCACAGAACAAACAACAAAGAAACAAACAGTAAAGAGAGTTAGAGTTGGGGAAGGAGTCTTTAGCCACTTTCCTAAGCAGAAAAACAGCTTGACTACCATCACCAGGAAGAGGGAAGCCATGGGGATCGAAACCCTAGCAGAGCTTCAACCATAGCCGCCATTAGATATATATATATATATATATATATATATATATATATATATATATATATATATATCATTCTTCGATTGAGACTTCATGAGTTTTATTTACTTTAATCGTCCCTACTTTTGTCCATGGCAATAGCACTCAACCATGTCTGTTTTGCTTGAAAATTATTATAACATTTTATCTCGTCTTCTTTGTAACCTTTTCACTTTTTTGCACTCAACCATGCCTGTTTTGCTTGAAAATTATTATAACATTTTATCTCGTCTTCTTTGTAACTTTTTCACTTTTTTTAGCTTTTTTTGGTGCAATTATTTACACTTAATCAATTAATAATAATCCATGGATTGACTAGTTTGTCAACCTTTTTAAATTAATAGGTCGAGTGCAAAGAACTCTTTTATAGAGATCTGCCTAAATTGGATGACTCTCTCGCAGAACATCTCCTTCCTGGGTGCAGTAGTTTGGATCAGGTCCTCCTTAACGCATATTTTTTTAACTAGGTGTCAAAATAGTCCTTTGACTATTTACATGGGGTCATTTTAGTTCCAGAGTCTATAAAAGTGCTCAGTTGGTCCTCATACTCTTTTAATTTGGCTGAAATGGTCCCTAGAAATGACCATTTTAGCTCCCATTAAAATATTCTATGGATCAAATTGACACTTTTACAGATTTTGGGATCCCTGCAAGGATTCAAGGGACCATTTTGACAATTTTCTTATTTTTAACTTTGTATGTGTAGAGTTGCATTCATGCTGCCAAATTTGGCGCTGAGCAATGCAGCATTTAGTGGTGCATATAAATCTGTTTATGTTTTAATATTTAACAGTTTATTTCTTTCTGATGCAATGCTTAGGTAAGAGAATCAATACTACAAAGATGCGAAGAATTAGAACAAACTGCAATCGAACAAGCAACTGATAATGCAATTCTAGAACAACTGTCCAAGGTATGCGACAGTTTTTGTTTTTCCAGCTACACCCTTTCTTTTAAAATTAGCTTATCCCATTTTATTTTTCATGATTTCCTTTAAATTGTATTTAGTTATGTGATAATGTCAGATTGTTGAAGTAGATATACCTCGATCATTATTTGAAGAGCAAGGCAGAGAACTTTATGGAGCCAGACTTTTGCAACTTCAGGTAATGGATATGCTTTATTTTATTTTTTGAAATTAATTTTCTAATTTCTTTCTTACGGGCAGGTTGGGGGGAGAGTTAACGAACAACAGCTGGCATCTCTTTCAAGTGAAAAGGCAGTCAATGAGTACCTTGAGAACCAGAAGGAGAATATAACTTGTATAATAAAACAGATGCTGGCGGTTGGTGAGATTTTTCAATGTGAAAATCTGCAGGTATAAATGTATTTGTCCAAATGGTAACTCCATATTTGATAAGCTGTATGCATCATGTCCAAAAAATAAGGAAGATTTACATGCATACTATTCAATTTCTGTTTATTTTAAAACAGCGGTATTTTTATTGTGATACGGAAGTTTTGGGTGGTATGAATCTAAGAAGTAAAGTTTAGCAGTTAGATATGTAAATATATAGGAATCGCGTGGTATATATGTAAATGTTTTTAGAAGACCTGATGTATCATTACATTCAATAATGAATTTTAGAAAATGTTCTTTGATTCGAGGCAGAAACAATATAAAACTAAATCTGATGCTTACCCTTGAAACTGCTGCAGTACTCAACAGACGAACTAGTCAAAGAGGTCCAGAATTCCGTGGAAGAGTTCAAGCGCCATAATCAAGAGTATGATGAAGAACGTGTCAGACAGCAGGTGCTTTTGTGTCTCTGTTAATAATCTTGCATGTTAATTTTATTTTAGATTGGTTTAACTTATTCATGTTATTAACCTTATGCTTAGATGAATCATTTAGGAACTGTAATTGTTTGAAAAAACTTTCATTCGTCAATACTCATGCATATTAATTTAATTTTAGATTGGTTAGGTTCTTCATGTTATACTTTTTGTGGTATGATGACTTTTCTAGGATTGAAAAAATTTAGAATTGTATGTACATATCTAGCTTTCCTCCCCCACTGTTCTCTCTTTATCTTTGACAGACATATACATGCGCGAACACAACCATAACTTACTTAGATGTTATAGATACACACACTGATAATGATATGTGGCGATGCTACTTTAGTGATTTATCATGGGGCCTCTTCATATTTCATGATTTTAGTGAAAGGCTTCATGTGTCCGGCAAATTTATCGAAATAAAATTTCAGGCACTTCTTTTAAATTCATTCCCAACTAAAAGAAAAAAACCATTTTTTGACTGATTATGCAGGTGCAGGATGTCCTTGAGGGAGCAAAGGTTCTTGAATGGTTGAGAGAGAACTCTGTTATCCAGTATGTTTTCAGATGAGTGAAAATCAGAGCTTCTCTGTGAAGGTGACCATATGTAGATTTTAATTCTCCCTTCACTGGACTTTTGGTGGCGATTTTGGTTTTTTTTTCCCTTTAGATTGCCATGAATGGTGATCTTCTGTTTATTATGTTGTTCTGGCATTAATTTATTATATTGTACAATTTATCTCCTTACGTTTCTTGTTCACTTTCATCTGAAAGAAAAGAAAATTATGTAGGATATCAGAGTAACAAAAACCGATGACAGATAACAGGAGAGACAAATACAACAAAACACCAAGCTTGAAGTGGTTTGATGCAATCATAATTTTAAACTACTATAAGTCTCAAGAAGATCAACTAATCTGAAAGAAAAAAAAAATTATATAGGATTATCTTCCTTCACCAAAAATTAATCAGAATGGATCTCAAAATTCTTGAATCTCCTTTGAGATAACTGCAACATACAATGATTACAATTACGCATTTCAAAGTTAATTCAAGAGTTTGAGACTTATACAACAACAACAACAACAAAGCCTTAATCCCACTAAGTGGGGTCGGCTACATGAATCCTTTTTCTCCATTGCGTCCTATTTAGTGTCAAATTTTCGTTTAATTCTAAAAAATTAAGATCATTTTTTATGCAATAAGCTCAAGTTTTCCTAGGTCTACCTCTGTCTTTGTTAACATAAATTGTATCTAAAACATCTACTCTCCTAATCGGATCATCAGGTAGTCGATGTTTAAGGTGACTAAACCATCTAAGGCGACTCTCTCTAATTTTATCTGTCACTGGTGCAACACCAACCCTATTACGAATATATTCATTTCGCATTTTGTCTCTAAGTGTAAAGCCACTCATCCACCTAATCATTCTCATCTCGGCAACATTTAACTTAGCATTATGCTTCTCTTTTAAAGGCCAACATTCAGCACCATAGAACATTGCAGGTCTCACCACCATCTTATAAAATTTTCCTTTCAGTCTATGTGGTACTTTTCTATCACACAATAGGCCGGACGCATTCCTCCACTTCAACCAACCAACCTGAATTCTACTATTAACATCCCCATCTATATCACCATCGCTTTAAACAATGGACCCGAGATATCTAAATTGTTCACACCTTTTAATAATTTGATCACCCAAAGTTACACTTCTGTCACTAGTGCTACTATTACTAAAATTACATTCCATGTATTCACTCAAAGGAAGACCTTTAGACTCCAATGTAGACCTCCATAATTCAAGTCTTTCCTGGGCTTTTTCTCTCGTCTTATCCACGAGGAGGATATCATCAGCAAAAAGCATACACCAAGGTACATCCTCTTGTAAATGCCCCGTAAGACCATTCATAAATAAAGCAAAAAGATATGGGCTTAAAGCCGATCCCTGATGTAAACCAACAGAAATAGTAAAATATTTAGTCAATCCACCTTCAGTTCGAACACATGTAACAACTCTACTATACATATCTTTAATGACTTGAATATAAGTCATATCAACACCTTTCTTCTCAAGGACTCTCCAAAGAACATCTCTAGGAACCTTATCGTAAGCTTTTTCTAAATCAATAAAAATCAAATGTAGATCCTCCTTATTATCTTCGTACTTCTCCATCAAACCTCTCAATAAATGTATAGCTTCCATAGTAGACCTGCCTGGCATAAATCCAAATTGATTATGAGAAACCTTGGCAATACGTCTTAACCTATGTTCAATTACCCTCTCCCATAATTTTAAAGTATGACACATCAATTTAATTCCTCTATAATTTGCACACTCTTGTGCATCTCCTTTATTCTTAAAAATTGGGACCAAAATACTCTTCCTCCACTCCTCCGGCATCTTTTTAGTTTTAAAAATAATATTAAAAAGTTTAGTAAGCCAAGAAACCCACAAATCACCTAAACATTTCCACACTTTAATTGGGATATCATCAGGTCCTACAGACTTTCCACCCTTGGTTTTCTTTAAAGCCTCCTCAACTTCTTTTCTACTAATGCGACGGTAAAAATGAAAAGTTTTATTATTACTAACGATATTAAGATCACTAAGGTCGATCGTATTCTCAGAATCTTCATTAAAAAGTTTATCAAAATAACTCACCTACTTATGTTGAATATCTTTTTCTAAGAAAAGCACTTTTGATTTTAAATGCTTTAATACACTTTACTTGAGTTAAATCTTTACTTTCTTTTATCTTTGTTTGGATAGTTTATACATATATTTTTCACCCTCCTTAGTATCTAAAATGTTATAAAGATCACTAAAAGCAGAATTTTTAGCTTCACAGATTATTCTTTTGATTCAAGTAAAAGAGTTTGAGACTTATGTTTACCAAAATTTTGATCAGAATATTCTGTTTCTTTTCCCAATCAGGAATAGATTATAGAATAAAATGGTTTCTTTCTATTTGAAAATATTCAGCCTAATACCACGTTAATATATCCCAACAGATCAAGAACGTCAAAAATCTCGGGCTAAGACTACTTGATATCAAGATAATTGCAAGATCATCTGCTTTCCATCTTTTCGCCTCTTCTTCTTTTCACATTGAAAAAATTACTATTTATAGAATAGTTTTCTAATCAAAAGACTTTGTCTCCAATCAAATTACCAACCTTTTAATAGCTTTAATCATCAAAATGTCAGCTGTAAACAATTATAATAGATTCATCTTGAAGCTAAATCCTTCAATTCTCCATTTTGCCTTCAAACTAAATTTTGCTGCTTACTAATTTAGCAACCTCGAATATTATTCACGCCAATTAGATTTATACAGTGCATGATTTTTTTAGTTGATATGCCACTTAAGACTAAATACTCAGATGGATGAGTGGATTCGCAAGAGTCAAAATGTAAAACGAATATGCTTGTGAAAAGTTGGAGTAGCTCCAGTGACGGCCACGATCAGAGGGAGTTGCCTTGGAAGGTTTGGTCTCTCGTTCATCTGAAGACCCTCATAGGAGAGTAGATGTTTTAAATTTGACTTATGTTAAGATAGGTAAAGGTAGACCTAAAAAGACTTGGGCATGTAAAAAAAATTGATATTAATTTATTAGAATTTAACAAAAATATGACATTCAATAGGACACAATAGAGAAAAATGATTCATGTAGCCGACCCCGCTTAGCGGGACAAAGGCTTGTTGTTGTTGTATTATTTTTTTAGTTGATCTAACGTATTTTATCATATCTATGGGATTATTATCTTTTGGTATCTTTACAACAAGTGCTTTGGAGAGTTCTGGAAAAGAAAAGTTGGTGGTGTAGATAGAATGTTTATAGTTTTTGCTCCCCGCTTTCTAAATATATTAAAACACTCTTAATATAAGATTTGCGTGAAGAACAATGCACCTTGTCTATCTCTTGTTGTCTCTATCTCTGAAGTTTTTAGCTAGTACAAGTTCTTTAATTTCAACTTCGAACTTTGAAAGAGTCATAACCTCAGCAATTTTCTGTTAACCTTTTCCAATTGACAACATATCATCAATACGAAATAAAAGATAATAAAAATTCTCAATTCTTTTTTATCGACATACACGACTATTAAAACCAAAGCTCATCACATTCTCAGCAAAATGTTTACACCAAGGACTTCACTGTAAACCATAAAGAGACTTTTTGAACAAACAAAGCTTGTCTCTGACCTTCACTGTCTTGAAGCCCTCTTTGAGGTCCCCCTGCAGAAATATCGTATTAACATCAAGTTGTCCAACTCCATATCGTGTTTAATAACTAAAGTAAGAATGAAAGAATTGAGCAATCCTTTACAACCAGAGAAAAATTTTCATTGACATCAATCAATTCCTTCTGTGTGTAAATCCTTCAGTTCCTTACGTTGGAAAAAGCTTTTGCTTCCCAATATCTTTTACTCCATAGGCTTATTCACAAGTGTAGCTTTTAAGAGGGGAAAAATAATTATTCCTCTTCAATTTTATTGAAATTGATTACAAGATAAATAGAGGGGGATGGTTCCTACATTAGAAAACTAATAAAATTAGCTATAACTCCTAATGATAAAAAAATGAAACATGAAAATACGATACGAACTAGGACGATTTTTCTCATAACTTAGGGCAACACAACATTTTATTGTAAGAACTCTAAACAACGCACTCAAATGCATAAAAGATAAGAACCTACAATTCGAGAAGTACGCGAACTCTCCCAAACCCTAATTCCAGCACCAACAATTTGAGAGGTAGGCAATCTCTCCCAAAACCTTAATCCTAGTACTCACGACCACAATCTCATGCATAACCCTAGCTATAAATATATTATCCTTATTTATACCCGCAATAATTTATATAAAATTACTAAAGTACCTTTAGCCGCATGCATAATAATAGTTCCCTCCGAAAAAGAAGCACTGTGTCCTCAAGCTGATAAAAAAAATGTTGACGGATCACATTGTATGGCTCCCATGCGACGGCATCTTACAATTCTTTCCTTTTAATAAAAAATTCATATTGACACTCATGAGTTTGAAATGCAATCTTGTGCACATCTTTCAGCTGCATCCGAACATGCTCGTACCCTGACTTCTAGTCAATCTTGGAGAATTCTGCAGCCCCTAACAACAATTCTAGTAGCTCATCGATTGTCGGAATTTCTGCCAACTTCTTATCATGTGTCTCTTACATGCTATGTAATTCGATCCAAAATCCCAGCCTTGCATCCTAAATTAACCTCACCATGGTCTTGAGCTTTATCGATGTCTTGCAGAAATTAGGGTCATCACAAAGCACCATCTTTTCTCTCTTCTGCAGCTTCAAAATCGGTCCCTTACACTCTCTTTTATTCTTCTCCACATATCTCATTCTCATCATTACTCCCAAATCACCTTCCAGTCGGACGACTGCAACAACAAAAGACACTAGCCCAGTTGAATCTAGCCCTCTATCGGGGTCCCACCAACCATAGTTCCTTATTTTAGGCCTTTAAATGATCTTCTCTTGCCTCGAATTGTATGTCGTCCCATTTTGCCTAATTCCTTGTTCCAACCCTTCAAACGATCTTCTCCTGCCCCGAATCTCACTTCGTCCTTTTCGCGTGTTGTCGTTCATTCCAAAACTCTTGATATCGGGCAATTCCTTCCAATGTTGTCACTTAAATATGCTCCTGACTCCTTAATTGAATCCCATATACTTCCATTTGTTCCATTTGTCTGGACTTTGCGCTATTTCTTCTAAGTACTTCCACTCGAGTGTGCTCCCAATTTCTTCATTCAATCACGTGGCTCCTGATCCGTCTAGAATAGCGATGCTGCTTTGATGCCACAATTTCTTTAGATTTTTGCGCTTGCGTCGACTCCAGATGCCACCACTCGATCCCGTGGCAGGCTTCAGCGAGTTTTTGTGAAGCTCTAAGGCCTTCATCATTTCTTTCTGTACTGTGAATCTCCCTTCCATGGATGAGACTCGTCCCTCCACGAACGAGAATCACTCCTCCATTTTCAACCTGATTTGACTCACTTCTCCTTCTAATTCCTCCTCCAAAACCTCTATTTTTTGGGGCTTCTATACTCCCAAGAATATTTTTTATTAGTAAAGCACAACTCTATAATTCACAATTTCGGCGTTGTTTTCACAGCTAGCTCTAATTAGGAATGTGCGACAAGTTTACATCATGTTGTGCTTCACAAAGAAATTGAATCGTGAAGGCACCCATTCCCAGCTAGCTCAATTGTGACGGTATCGCATCATGAAGGTGTCACCTTTACGCTGTGATCCCATACATTGCCTCCTAGGTTGAAACATGACAGTTTCATGTGGTTTTTTGTACTTCGTATCCCTTCTTCGCTTCCCATCAAATCGAATGACTGTATCACCCTGTACGACGTGATCCCTTCGTTGGCCTCTCGACTATCTCGGATCATGATTGCTTTGCAGCTAGGCATGACGCTGCGAACCCGAAGTATCGACTATTTCTGTGAGGATACGAAGGTGGAGCTGTGGCCAAATGCCCTGATACCAATTTGATACGAACAAAAATAATTTTTTCACGAAAATTAGGGCAAAATAAAATATTTTACTGCAAGAACTCCAAACAACACACTCAAATGCATGAAATATAAACACCTATAATTCGAGCGGTAGGTGATCTCTCCCTAACCCTAACATTAGCACCTAAAATGAGGGAAGTAGGTGATCTCCTAGTACACTAACCCTTATGAGATTAGACCTATTTATACCCCACTATAATTGATATAAAATTACTAAATTGCCATTGGGCGCCGATGTAACATTATAGCATACCAATAATTCTAACTTCTAGAAATAAAAAATACTAAAAATAGAATATAATAAACTAAAATTTTCTTAAAAATCCAATACTCCCCTCAAGTTGGAGCATAGTATCTACCATACCCAACTTCCTTACAAGGTGCTCAAAATTAGTTCTGAACAATTTTTTTGGTGAAGATATCAACTATTTATTGAGCAATAGGGATAAATGGCATGCAAATACCTCCATAATCAATCTTCTCTTTTATGAAGTGTCTGTCAATCTCCACATGCTTTGTGCCATCATGCTGCATTGGATTTTTTGCAATGCTTATGACTGCTTTATTGTCACAGTATAACTCCGTTGGCATGCTTATCAGGATCTGCAGCTCTTCAAGAATTCTCTTCAACTGTAAAATCTCACATGCTCCATTAGCCATAGCCCTATATTTTACTTTCGCACTACTCCTTGCAACCACATTGTTTCTTACTTCGTCATGTAACCAAGTTTCCCCACACATTGGTGCAGTATCCAAAAGTTGATCTCCTATCAATAACTGAGCCTGCAAAATCTACATCAGTGTACGCCTCTATGCTCGTTTATGTGGTCCTTTGAAAGAGTATGCCTTTTCCTGGTGTACCTTTTAGATATTCAAGAATTTTGTTGACTGCTTCAAGGTGTTTCTCATAGGGTAATGCATAAACTGACTTACCAAACTCACAATAAAGGTAATATCTAGTTGTGTATATGGCATGTATATCAACTTCCCCATCAATTTTTAATACCTAAACCGCCTTCAATTTCTTTATAGTTGCTACCTTCGTCACCATATCCGCAGGATTTCAGTTATATGTATATTTTCCAGAAATAACTGTTCATCTTCTAGAAGAGATTGAATGAAATGATACCTTAGCTGGATGTATTTCGTCCTGGCATGAAAGCAGTGTTCTTAGCAAGATGAATCGCACTCATACTATCACTGTAAAGTTTTTCAATTCTCTGCTCCTCGCCCAATTCTGCCATGAAACTCTGTAACCAAGTGATCTTTTTGCTTGCATCAGTAGTAGCAACATATTTGGCCTTCGTAGTAGAAAGTGCAACGATCTTCTGCAACCTGGAAACCCAACTCACCGCTGTGCTCCTCAAATTTGAAGATATACCCGTTGTACTTTTTCTACTGTCCACATTGCTTGCCAGATCTGAATCTACAAATCCTTGTGGACTGATCTATGTATTTCCATAAGAGTGTTCTGTTGACCTCCTATCAAATATCTGAGAATCCACTTTATCGTCTCCCAGTGATGTCTGCTTGGGTTGCCCATCTATCTGATGACTACTCCTACTGCATATGCAATATCTTGTCTGGTACAAATCATCGCGCACATCAAACTTTTAATTGTTCAAGCATACGAAGCTCTCCTCATCTGTGTTTGCTTTGTTTCAGAGTTAGACAATAACTCCTTAGAGAAGTGACTACCTAAGGGAGTGCTAACTAGTTTCGCCTCACTCATGTTGAACTTCTGTAGGATCTTTTCAACATATTATGCTTGAGATAACTTCTGTGTTCCTGCACTCCTGTTCTTACTTATTCTCATTCTGAAGATCTTCCTGGTTGGACCTAAATCCTTCATCTCGAACTCACTTGATAACTGATTCTTCAAGTCCCAGTTTTTTTCTATATCTGCTCCTGCAATCAGCATATCATCTACATGCAAGAGAAGCAGAATATAACAGTTACCAAAGTGTTTTATGAAACAGCAGTGGTCTGTCTGACACTTCAAGTACCCATTTTCTGACATAGACCTGTCAAACCTCCTGTACCACTGTCTCAGGTCTGCATCAAGCAATAGAGGCTCTTCTTCAATGTGCTCCAAACTTTTTGAAATCGCAACACTGCTTTTTAATTGTTTCAGTCCAAACTATTTTGGCAAGTCTGCATGCAACCTCATGCTCCTCGTACAATCTTTGATTGTTCTGTTCATAGCTTAGCCACACCATTCTGTTGCGGTGTTTTTGGCGCAATAAACTCATACTTGACCCTCTCTATAGCACAGAAATTCTTGAATTTATGATCACGGTACTCACCTCCATTATCTGATTTGAGACACTTTGCCTCAAGTTTATCTCATTTTCTATCATAGTCTTCTATTTCTTAAAGACTTCACATACATCAGATTTCTGTTTTAAGAAATAAACTCATACTTTTCTCGTGTGATCATCAGTGAATGTGACAATATAGCGAGAACCTTCATTGGACTGAACTCGAGTAGGACTCCATACATCGGTATGCATTAACTCCAGTTTCTTTGACTTGAACACTGACCTGCTCTTGGAGAAAGAAACTTTCTTCTGCTTGTTATAAATACAGCCTTCACGGAAATCCAGATCAACTGATTTCAAACCCTAATGTTTATTCTTTAAAAGTAGAGACTTCATACCTTTCACATTCATATGGTCAAGCCTGTGGTGTTAGACCTATCTCCACTCTTGTACCAGTCACATCAATGAATTCAATCATTTCATTGATCAGATAAAGGGTGTCTTCAATGTTGCTTCTAGTCATCACTGATGCTCCTTTGGTCACCTTTCACCTGTGAAAGTTGTCACGAGTTCTGACTTTGCCAGCTGGCTCACAGAGATGAAATTTCTCTTCAAACTAGGAACATGTTTGACATCAGTAAGCTTCCAAAATCCAGACTGTTTCATGCGACAACTTGATATCAACCTCACCGTTTCTTATTATACCGCAAGCTTTATTATCTCCCAAATAAACCTTTCCTGGATCACTCTGAGTATAGTTTTTTAATACCTCTTTATTGGGACAAGCCTGAAAAAAGGCACCCAAATCCATTATCTATGATTCAATGCTGACTAGGGATAACATCAGAGATTCATTTTGGATTTCATCTATGAAGACATTAGTAAAGACCACCACCAATTTTCCTTGGAGCTTTGCAGACCTTGAAATGCCTCTTCTTACCAAAGTTTCAGCATTCTCCTCTGCTTGACTTGGGCTTTCCTTTCTTAGACTTGGATCTACCTCTGTCTATATTCCTGCGTAGATTCCTTCCTTTGTTATCAGCATTCAACGCAGAACTTGAAGATTCACCATGTAGTTTTTGGGAAAGGAAAGATATTAGTTCTCTTTAATTTCATATAAAATGATTATTAGATAACAGAGGGTGATGACTCCCACTCTAGTAAACTAATAAAATCAGTCATGGCTCCCCATGATAAAAAAAGGAAACATGAATTATAACTTGTAAATAATACTAAATTTTAGAAATAAAAAATCTTACTAATAGAATATACTAAAAATAAAATTTTCCTAAAAATCCATCAACCAATCATGTTCTTTTCTTCCTTTTAGCGTAACCATCCATATATCGTAATCCTTATTATTTGCAGTTTCTGCAAAGCTTTTAGGAACATATTCAACAGTCCGTTTAATAATTGTAGGGGCATAAGGAATCATGGTTGTTTGAGCAAAATGTTGTTGTGGCCTGATTGCTCTTCTCTGTTTTTCAAAAGCCAAATTGAGTGTTTGCAAATTTGTTCTTTGGGGAATTTACATACCTACCACACAATTATTATAATTTACATTTTTTATACCTATACTTTGTTATTTACATGCATACCACTCAAATCCTTACCGTCTCATCAAAAATACCACTATTTCTAACATTTTAAAATTTAAATTCACCTTTTGATGCCTAGGTTTATAAAACCAAAGCGTTATATATGTAAATATCAAACTTTAGGCTTTAGATGCGTAGATACATAAAACTTTGTGTGATATGCATCTAAATTACCATTGATTTTCTTATTATTATCACCATCTTCTCTTTCAAAAATAGTTATTGGTTCTGCATCATGAGGTCCGAGTTTATTGCTTCTAAGTTCTGCCTCTAATCAATAAATCCGTGGTTCCCTGTTAAATTTACCACAATCATCATCAGTCATTGTAAGATTATCCATTCCTCACTCGTTGAACGCTGCATCTTTGCTCTCAAAATATATCTTATGGCCAGATTTTATCCTTTCAGTCCACTAAATACGAAATAAGAACTTTTGAGTTGAATCAGACTTATTATCCTGTTTGTCTTGTTAATATACAATATATTCAAATACAATTAATTGACGATATTCTGCAGTTTTACTTGATCAAACCCCCATGAGAATATGCGTCCAAAGTTTGATTTTATCATTATTATGCCATCAAATGTTATCGACCATACAGACCATTTCTCTTTGTCCCTTTCATTACTGTAAGAAACCCATTTGCCTTTCATAAAGATCTCCAGCTTTCTCCAGTTGATTACTCCTGAAGCTCTGATTTAACTTTTTTTGAGTTTGGGTTCTGCCATCTCTTTCAGGAGTAAAATAACTGTTCTAATAATGAATTGCATTAACAAAATGTTCACAGGATTTCAAGGGAGCTATAATGAATATTGTGGCCCGTTCTTCTTCATCCTCAACTATTGCATCCATGTTCTCAAGTTCATTAATGATTTTTTTTAAACTCTATCAATCTGATCTTCAAATTATCTTTCCTATTGCATCTTGATAAAATGAAGCTTTTGTTTTGGATAAGAGTTTGTTTGTGATGTTTTAGTCTTATATAGCTTCTCAATCTTCAACCACATAGCTGCAACAGATTTCCATGAAACTCTCCAGTTTTTTTCAGGTAATCTTTTCTCCAATATTTGCAAGCTCAATCATGACAGTAACCTCTTCAGTTGTGAAACACTTGTTAGAAAGGCTCATTTCTCTCAAGGATAAGGACCAATGCTCATAAATAGGGGAAAATCCAGTTTTTTTTTTTATTATTTTATATTTATTTATTTTTATTTATTTTTTATTTTTTATTTTTTCTGAACAACATAAGTTGATCTTTTATTAGGAGAGGAGTGCCTCTATCACAAATGATTTTTAAGGCAAGGAATTTTGTAATCAAAAAATAAGTTTTGGAACATAATTTTTGTGCTTTAAAAGTTAAATAAAACAATGCATAAACTGAACACAGTGGAAAAAAAAAAATATTTTTATCATATGTTTATAAAAATGCATCATGTCCCTATGAAAAATATTAAAACAAAGCTATAAGTAGGGCTGTCAAAACGGCTAGTTGTTTGCGAGCAGCTCGTGTTCGGTTCGTTCCTTAAGGTAATGAGTCGAACACGAACAAAGGCTCGTTTTAGCTCGAAATATTACTCATCAATTATATATATATATATATTTGATGAGTAGTATTTTTAAAAAATTAATTGACTACAGGGCTACAATGATTTATAATCAATTAAAAGTATTAATTAAAAAAATAGAATAAAAATTATTAAATTAGATTCAAATGATGTTTTAATATAAACAATAATTTGTAAATCTTATCCCAATCCTTAACATCTTATGGATACGTGTTTAGATTGTCAAACAACTCTTTGTTCGTGAATGGCTCGTGTTTGGCTTGCTAAGCAAACGAGCTGAACACGAACACACTTTTTTAACTCGAAATATAAATAACCCGAACACAAGCTGAGCCTGGCTAGCTCGTGTTCGGCTCGTTTACACCCCTAACTATAAGTACTATTGTAATGGTTTTAGTAAAGAGTACAAGGCTTTATGATAAGAATGGATAGCTTTTAGTACAAGATAAGCGCTAGGATTTGGTTCATGCTTGCAATTAGGGTTCAGTTTTCAATAATTTCATTATAATACTTGGGGTATTTAATTAGTTGCTACTAAGAAAAAAGCACCAAAGAGATGCACTTAGGTGTGCATTCTATAATTTATCAAGAATTTCTGTTTAATACATGAGGTATATAACTCTTTGCTACTAAGATAATCCCATAAATATTACATATATTTTTTTTTATACTAGTTTCATTATGTATCTCAACATCAAATTTGAAATACATGGCTTTATAATGAAAAGAAGCATCGAAAATATCAAGTATTTACGTGTGCGCTTATTACCAAGAATTTTACATAAATGTTCTTGAGAGAAAGCCCCGTCAAGATGATGAGTGATGTTATTAGAAAATTGTATGTTCCCTAGAAATATTAACAAAAATGTTTGAAATACACGGCTTTATAATGAAAGAACCATCATAAGTATTAAGTACATAGTAATGTACTTTTGATTTATTAAGAAGCTTAACTTAAGTACCGAAACACATGTTTTTAAAGTTGAGGAATAGCGTCATGTATATGACTTGAATGTATGACTGTAGTTTTAATAAAAATTTTGAACATTAAATTTGAAACTCATAGTTTTATAATAAAAGAAAACCCATTCTAAAATATGAACTCCGATAGGTAATTATTGATTTATAATGAATTTTCACAATTTTGAAGTACATAAGTATGTTCTCAAAAAAATCTCAATAAATAATAAGCACATGTGGGACGTAAGTAAACATGTGTCTGCCAAAAATCAAATATCTGCATATTGTATGGCCAAAATCAAAGATTTCTCAATAGTTGAGTTTGTGCAGAATACCTACTGAATTTATGGAGGAGTTGAACTCGTTAGAAGAGCAGCTGAACTCTTCCAAGAAAATAGTTCAATTTGTCGAAGAGCTGAATTAATACAAAAACAGGAAGCTTAATTCATTAACTCCTTGAGGAAATTATGTCAATTCATCCAAGTGCAAACTGAAGCTATCCAAAAAAAAAAAAAAAAAAACACTTGGTTCAGGGGCTGAACTCATCCATGAAAACAACTCAATTCGTCCAAGAAAATATTTCAGTTCATCCAGGAGCTAAATACACCCGGAAAAATAGCTCAGTTAGTATAGGAGTTGAAGTTGTTCATGAAAACAACTCAATTCATCCAAGAGTTGAATTCGTTTAAGGAAACAGCTCAATTCGTTCAGGCGCTGAAATTATCCAGGAAGACAACTCATTTCGTCCCGGAGCTAAATGTGTCCAGAATAATAGTTGATTTTATCTAACAACTAAACTTGTTCAAGTGGTCTCTACCATGATAGCTTTCATAGAAAACTCTATTAGAACACTTCTCCAAGGAAAATAACTCTCCAGGAAGACTTATTAGGATAACATTAATTGTAATATCCACGCCAAAGAATGATAGAGAATATATCAAAACTCATTTTTTAGTTCGAAAGTGTAATAATGACCTGTGTATATTTTATGGGAAATACGCTCCTGTATAAAGGAGAAGAATGAATGTATTAGACAGTTCATTGGAAGGTCACAAGACAAACCACTGGACAGTTACACAAAGAAAATAATATAGCATTCATTTACATTTCTTTCTTTCCAGTGCACTCTTTCTCTTTCTTCTAGTTCTTCCCTTGAAGTGTGAATCTACAGACAAAATAAGATTCAACAAAAATGAGTATGTATCTATGTAATAGTAATAAGATGTTACATTTTTTTTTATAAAACTTGAATACACATATATGTGAAATATTAAGATACACATCTGTTGCAAATGTGTGCTATTATAAGATTTACTTTAATTACACAAATGTGGAGTTGTGATGAGGTACTAGCATAACCAATATACCTTTATGAATAGTAAGGGAATTAAAAGAAAAACAATTTGTCAAATTAATAAATAATCTAAAGGAATTTATAAAGAATATAAGATCTTTTGCGTACGACCATGCGAACTTAGTTGTTTTCTTTAGAAGTCCCTTCAAAACTTTAAACCTTTTTATTTGAAAAAAGAACATTGAATGGATAGATTCACTAGCCGTTGGCAAAGGAGCTTGAACTGTTGGAGAATATTTGAAAAGGGAAGCTGATGTTGCTTAACTGAACCGGAGAAAAAGGAGAGAATACCAATTTTCTAATTTATGTTCTTTGGCCTTTATAGCAAGTGACATTCGTAGCAAGTGACAGGTCACAATGCTCGAATGTATATCACATTGGTTGGATGTAAAATGAAGAATTTTGAAGTGTTAGATTCGAGCGTTCATCCTAACCGCAAAAATGACATAGGAATGCCTTATTAGTGTTAGATGGGTACTATTGATTTCTTCGGGCTGTTAGAATTTTTTCTCAAGCTGGGTGAGAAGTAAGAAGTTTAATTAATTTTAGACTTTTCTGTGCCTTTCAATGAAAAAATCTAACAATAATTTATTTTTATGTTAAAATAAATATTTATTTCACAAGAAATACTCTTTAAGATCCATTATTTTATTCCCATCTCATGTGATATAAATTCAAGCAAGCAAATAACCAAATAACCTAATTGCTTTTGTCCACAAAAAAGAAAAAGGACAATTTACAAAACACCACATTAGTTTCATGTATTTGCATATCTAACACCTAAAATTTAATATTTACATTCATAAAACAAAACTGGTGAACTAAAATGTGCATTTTACTTTTCAAAAGATAATAACAATGACATTTTTGTTGTTACATATAAATATAAAAGTTTAGATGTTAGATGCTTAAATATAAAATTCATGGCATGTATGTAAATGACTCCATAATGCATCCAATCCACGAAAAAATATTGTATCCGGACTGCGGATGCATCCGGAATCCAATGGTGGGATTTCACGTGTCAAGTGGGACCCACCACTTTTAACACTTGACCATATTGCGGTGAGGCACACTTAACACGTGTCACCTTACCATTAGATTCCGGACGCAAATTACATTCGGAGTCCAACTCTCGGGACGTAATATTTTTTCCCAATCCACACCCACTCCCAGCAATAAATAACTATAAGAGAATCAATATTTTATCTTGGACCCAATCCTTCGATTTGAATATCCAATCCCATTTATCTGTTTGTCGTCTTGAGTCTTTTACAATGAAAACAAAATAGTGATCAGCAGCATTTTCTTCAGGATATGCCTTAGACTCCCCATCTTAAAACAAGTCCAATACTTATCCACACCTCATATTCAACAGCAAATATCCACAACAGCGTACTTAACATGAACTAACTTATATTCAACACAATAAATATGATCAACATTTGCCATCATATCCATAACACATTCTATTTAAACAAAAAATTCAAAAAATGTTCTTCCTATCCTCCCGATTCTGCAGTCAAATTTTAGGGTTAAGATCATCACCTCAATACTTCCTCTATATGTACAACAAAAGAGCAACAATCATAGTACTCCAACAGAGATTTCAAAACTATAATCATCCCCTCAGAAAAATTCCCTTTACCACTTTACTACTATCACCGGCGGTTCCCACAGCACCCATCCTGCAGCGCCGGCTGGCGTTATGATCCTTAAGAACCGTCCTCCCTATCAACTCCGAAGAAGACGAACAATTCTCTGTATATCGCTCGTAATCGCCCAACCATTTCTCATTCATGTATTTCCTTCGCCGCCACGGCGGCACGTGCATGCCGGCCTTCTTGATGGACTCTTGTGCGGCCACACACATCAACCCGATCACCGCCTCTAGCGTCGCCGGTCTTCCGACGAATACCTTAGGCAGGTAACTAAGAAGCTCTGCGTAGTCTTCTGATGGCCTCGCGATCTTGAATTCTCCGGCCAGGTTTATCTCCACGATGTAGCGTGTGTCACCGACCACCGCGTCGATGTATTCGTGGGTGCCCGCCGGGATGCCGGAGGGGTTGTACCAGCGCGACTTGCAGATTCCTGTGTAGAAGATTAGTTGAGCGGTTCAGCAGTCATGGTTAAATCAAATAAAATATAAGATTTTGGCTAGGGCTGTTTGTTGTTATCGAGCAGCTCGTGTTCGGCTCGTTCGTTAAATTAATGGCCGAACATAAATAAAAATTTATTCGTTCGTATTCAACTCGAAATATTATTCAACAATTATATATATATATATATAATTGATGATTAGTATTTTTAAAAAATTTAATTGACTATAAGCCTACAAAGATTTATAATCAATTTAAGCAATAAAAATTATTAAATTAGATTCAAATGATGTCTTAATATAAATCATAATTTTTAAATCTTGCATCAATTCTTAACATATTATGCTTACGTATTTAAGATTCTCAAAACGACTCGTTATTCGCGAACAGCTCGTGTTCGGCTCGCTAAGCAAGTGAACCGAACATGAACACATTTTTCGAGCTCGAAATATAACAAGTTGTACAAAAGGTGAGCCTAGACTCGCTCGAGTTCTGCTTGTTTATACCCCTAAATTTTGTCTCATTTTTTTATCATTAAGTCAAATCAAAACCCACATGCGGCTAAAATACTCCACTCACCGGCATCCAATCCCCCGTCCTGCATCAAGCGAACCAACCTTCGCCTAACAACCTGATCGCATTCCAAACCAGCAGCCCCAACTGCAACCTCCGCTTTATTCCTAATCCACTTCACCGCCGGCTCCACCGCAGCATCATTCAGCTCCACCTCGAGCGCTCGCCGCCATTTCACCGCCGATCTCTCCTCCTCCTCCTCCTCCTCAACTTTCTCTCCTCTGTAGTAAGCCTCATCGTCGTAGAACGCGTGCACCAATTGCTCCAATTTCCCCGTCGAACCCCGACAACCACCGACAGCCATCGCCGCGGCTGCTCTGCCACCTTCCCACAGCCTCGCTCTAGCCTTCGCGTCCAGCGGAGCCATTGCCCTCTTGTATCTCATCGCCATTACCGTTGCTTCCGTGTCCCTATTCTTTTCATCTTCTTCCTCAGCTTGGCTTCCGGTATCATTTTATAACCGAAGGCCATTGTTGAAGATAAGAACTCTCAGTCTGCCCCTTATTAAATTGTTAATTTGCACAGCCAACCTCGGAAGTTACTTCCTTATATATTTTTATTTATAAATTATGTTATAATTATCCAATCTCTAATCCGGACCCATATGCCCTTCTAATTTATATGGCATATTAAAAATATTATCACCTCTAATATAATTTATTAATAATATTTTAATAAGTTTAATAAATAATTAATTAATTATATTAATGTTGTTAAATTGGGAAAACATGGCCTGTTTTTGGAAAGTGTCACACTAACTGTAGTGTAATCCAAGCCGTCCGATCTTCTTGTGAATATCTTAATTTGGAATGTGGGATGATGACGCGTTTCAGAAACTTACGGCTACGAGGATTTAGGGAGCCCCACACGGCTGCCTACGGCGTCCAGGTACGTGCACGTGAGTCGCGCGTGATGGCTGCATGGCGGTGTGATGTCAGCAACGGGTCATGGAGGTTTTCAAGGGAATTAACTGCTGATGGTTAGCTTAATGCGTCTTCATAGCCTGAATCTCGTAGATGCGGCCAGGTTCGATGTACCTCTTCTCACGTGCGTTTCAGACTGAATCAAGACTTGTTTGAACTGATTTGGATGATGGAGGAAATATAAGTGTGTTCTTTTTTTTAAAATTAATTTTTAGGTGTTTATAACGTGTTTATATATGTTTTGTTAATCAACAAAATCATTTTTATGAATTTAAAATAACCTTATTTATGGAGGGAGAGAGAGAGAGAGAGAGAGAGAGATTTGTTAGTGATGCGTGTCAGAACGTTCGAGACAATAAGTGATTTTTTAGCGTCTTAGTATTGTACGAGACTTAACGTAATTGAAATGATTCATTATGAATGATGAGTCTGAAATGTTCATTCTTCTACTGAATTAAGGAAAATTGAATTACAAGGATAGTCATTGTAAGTGTACAATAGTAGTTCATCAATGATAGTTAGTAGTCTGATTGTACTAAATGCAGTTTTTTAATGATATTAGGCTTCAAGGTCTGTAGTTAATTGCTATGGAGGTAAGTGCTCACCGTGAATGTTGCAAATGATGGTCATGGCGACAAGTTATCATATAGTCACTAGTTAAAATTCGTGGTGGTAATTGGTTGTGCGGGTCATAGAGGGTTTCCTCTTTAAGTGTCAATTGGCCACATAAGAGTTAGTAGAAAGCTGCAGAAACTACAAGCCACGTAGGTCATAGTGGTGAGCTACGATGACAACATCTTTATGTCTTAGGGGCCGGAGTCAGGAGCTCCACAAATTGTGAGTCGGTAGGTTGTAATTGGTTACGTAGGCTGTAGCGGTGCGTTGTGAAGATGCTCATAGGTCACGTGACCGGAGTCAGGAGCTGCATAAATTGTATGCCACGTCGGTTGTAATAATGTCTATAAACCCTGATGAGCAACATCGAGACTAGTCATGCATGGTTTTGAATGCAATTATGCGGTTTAGATGACACCCCTTTCCAAGCAAGGTATAAGTCCATATGGAATAGGGTTCTGTAGTTTATCTTCTCTTGGTGAACTTCACCCTAGAACTACGAGGTCGTTCATCTAGTTACGATGTAAATCCTTACTTTTAGGTTTATACATGATCTTATGTCGTGCAACATAAGTCCTAATAAAAGTAGTGGGATAAGTTATTAAAACCCTTCTGTAAGCACAACAAGCTCAATGTCCTGAGGATGAAAACACATCTTTAATCAACAGTTTTTTTAAGTAGCTTTAATTACTAAGAAGTAATTAACTATAAGATCATGCCCTTATGTGAAGAAGAAGACCCCAGAATAGACACAAAAAATCTGAATCCATTAGATTGCTTTCATAAGATACTCTTCGTGGACGCTTCCAAGGTGTTCTGAACTAATTGGACGTAAGTTGCGTAAGTCATATACGTGAAGTTCACTTCATGAAAGCTTTCCACACGCTTTTTTATTTGTCTTCGTCATCATATACCATTGTCTTTTGATTACTCTCTCTTCTAGATCATGTGATCCGAAAGAGAGCTTATTCAAAAAAGGATTAAACGACGATAAACAATCTGACGACTCCCCCAACAAACAATACAGCAAAAATGACGAGGACAGGAGAGGAGATGGGCCCTAGAAAAGGGCATCGACATGTGGTTGAGCCAAGTTTTTTGTTTGTGCTAAAGGATTATCGGTTGGTCTAGTTGTGCAAGACAGATAAGTAGTACCTACAGTATTAAGAAGGTCGGTATCCTGTAGAGAAAGGGTTTCATCTAGAGATGTAAACGAGTCGAGTCGACCTCGAGCCGCCCTCAACTTAAGCATGAACTTGATTAATTTTAACGAGTTCAAGCTCGAACTTGAGCTTCAGTCATCGAGTTTGAGTCGGCTAGTTTATTATAAAAAAGAAAAAAATAATATTAATTTAAGGTAATTTTATAATATAATGAAAAATAGAACCAACAATTAGATGATAAATAATAAGAAATCATTTAATATAAAATATTATTTTTTTAAACGTACTCAAAATTTTAAAGATAACGTCATCAAATTTAATATATTTTGAATAAATTTTAAGTTAATATTTTTTAAATGAATTGGCTCGCGAGTAAACGAGTCAAGTCAAGGCTAGCTTGAGCTTGACTTGTTAGCTCATTCAGCTCAGTTCTTGAACAACTTATCAATTCGAGCTCGAGCGAGCTCATGATTCAGCTTGACCCACTTACACCAATGGTTCCGTCATATGGAGGGAGCCCGATATGAGTGCGGTCAAGCAAGGCACTTTCATCGGGTTTGGATTGGTTTTGTGGGGAATTACTTTCGAGCCTCATATAGGAGCTGAAGGATCTCGTTATGTGACCCCTCAAATCTTACACACTCGATCCTCTAGAGAGGGTCCTGAGGCACGTTCGCCAGCAAAATAAATACCTTCAAGTGTGAGAAGTGACGGAGACTTGACATCCTTAGCTCTGTGATTGTCCCTTAGAAGGGTCGGTGTTAGAGCGGATTGCTTCGTTGTTGTTAGTATTATGTCAAGTGGATATTCGATAACTATTTCAAGTCCTTCGGTGGTGGTTTAATTGTTCTCACACACGACGCCAAACTGATGTGTGTCAAAATTCATGGCAGTAGTGTGATTATTGGGTGTTACACAAAAATCCATTACATACTCAAGTATTTAAAAGGATGAGTAGACACTAGAAGTTTCACATGGAAAATCTGAAAATGAAAAATCCCACGGAGCCTAACCTAATCAGAATAATTCACTATGATTTTGTGAGTACATGTACATGTTATTGTCTCACGAGTAGAAAATGACTACATATGTTCTTAATGTGCAATGTTTGTTGCACAACAACTTCATGTGATTGTAGTTGGGTGCAGTTAATGGAATTTTAGTATACCGTCTTTGAGTCGAGTCATTATACATTATTTAGGATGATGCACTGCTTCGTCGGGTGTTTCATTACTCACAACATACATCGAGATTCAATAACAGATGTTGTGATTTCATTAGGGATTTTGTTGCAATGATGAGGGCATCAAACGGTGGTTGGCAAAGTCCCTCGAGCGATGGTTGACACTGGTCTGTGGTTGCAAGAGCAGTTGAGGTGGTTGCAGGACGAGCTGGTGTTCATTGGACCTTCGATGTAGAATACTGGACCTCAGTTAATTATCTTCTATTTCGAGCTTCCTCCAATTTAAGAGCTAGGTCCCCCTTAAGGAAGGAGGTAAAGCTCTATTTTTTAGAGTTTGGAAGAGACATCACTACAAATAAAAAAGCAATTTAGATCGCTCGATCAGATGGACCGAAGAACTTCCCTCGATTGCATAGTATTTTGTGAGCTTTTGAGTGTCTTAAAGATGTCGGCATTGAGTGATCTTAGGCTCATTGGATTTATCTTATCGAGATGCTCGATTTGATTATAGGCTTATTTTATTTGGAATCTATTTGATCTTGTCCTAGAAGCTTTCAAAATGACTTAACGACTCATTATGGGCTTGGTTTGACTTTTTATTGGACAAATTTTTGTGTCATTATGTTCTTCTCATTGAGCCGATCAAATTGATTATAATTTTGTTGTAGTTGGAGTTCTGAATAATCTTTAATTGGAGTTTGATTATTTTTTGCCCAAAAATAATTCTAGATTCATGTCTATGTCTCAATTTTCTTGACAAATGATAAATATTTATTGATGGCATATCAAACATAATACTTAACAACCCATGTTTGGTAATTGGGTTGAGAGATAAGGTATTATATATCCAGGTTATTCAATATTAATATAAATTTTATATATCATTAGTCTTTGTTACTAAGGCAATTTTTTTCAAGTTATCAAGGATCCAAGGAGACTTAAATTATTTTTTATTGATTTAATAATCTTTCAATAGTTTAATAATAAGTCATTATATTGTTCGACTTTTTTCATGCCAAGAAAAATTTTCTATTAACTGGACTTTATTGATAAATTATATTTCTACCACATCTCCTCCAAAAATAGCACCTTCATAAAAACATCATGTCCCTTACTAAATTTGTGTTGAGGTTTGTGACGATAATCACATCGTTTTAAGTAGAAGTTTGATCTTCATCGGTAAATGTGATGGGCAGATGTTTTGAGATTAGTTGTAAGGATGAAGCCACCACATATGGCTCACATGATCAAAATTTTTTTTGACTTGTTCGTCAAGAGACCTCTATCAATCTTCTTCCAAGATGACAGGGATTACTTATCCACTGAAAATTTGATAGTTTTCTAATGTCTATTTAATACTTATTTTTGATGATATTGCACAATATAGAAAGGTATTTTGTATTTTTTTTATTTTAGGTACAAGAAATGACTTTTGGAGAAAAAGAAGCAAAATGATGCAATATGGAGCAAAAACGAGCAAAAAAAGTAAATTTTGGTCTGACACATTTTGATAAATCTTTCTTTGTTTAATGTCTTTTACACTTATTGCATATTTTTTATTGAGATTATATTTTAAAGAAATGTTATTTTTATGTTTAGTTTGTAGGACTATCTGTTAGGAACGCAATGAAACTGAAATGGGGTGAATCGGAGCTGAAACAGAGCCAAACGAAGCAAAACGGTGGAGTTGTGCAGAGTAGGGCGTCAGACGGCGCCCTATCCAGCGCCGAACCACGCCAGAGTCCAGAAAGCATGAAAAATTCATTAGAAATAGAGCCAGACGGTGTCGGACCACACCAGAAGCAGTTATAGCTGATATTCAACATATTTGGACGCTTTTTAAAAGTTTTCTTCAAGCACCTCTTGGGAAATTCGTCCCTACACTATTTTAAAGCAAATTTGAGCTAAAAAATGATGGTGGTTGTTAGGAAAAACGTATAGAATGTTTAGAAATCTTAGAATATGAGTATAAATGTAGATTTCTACATTTTTTGAGAGATTGGTAAGGGGATTTTGAGAGAATCTGTAAGGGTTGGTACTAGCATTGCATTGATCAGCGGGAAACTTTATGGGAGATCTTCTTCTTTCTTTCAAGGAGAAAAAGCTAAGTATTGTGTTCTTCATCATCTTATGATTTTGTAAACACTTATTTTGTGTATTTGCTTTGAAATGAAGTTTTTCGTTGTGTTTTCTTCATGCTTTGTGATGTTTTTCTCTTACTCTTTCTTATTATTTGGAAATAGTGGCATGAAAAGATTATGTCATTATTTTCCTTCTACTTTTCTTTTGCAATGAGTATGATTCATGTTTAGGATATTGGGATGCATGCTAGAAGAAGTTTTAATTATAAATGTGATGGTTTTTACTTGAGCTTCGTTTACATTACAATAAGAGTTTGTTGTAGTGTTAAAATTTGTTATAATTGTGTTATGATCCGAGAGGACGGTGTAATTCTCAACAAAGTGAAACCACATTCAAATTCTATGGATGGTGAAGTTCATGGGGGGTTGAGTGCAAATAAATAGGGAAATATACTTTGATGGGCGTAGAATTAGAGATTTTAGGGTGACAGGCTAAAATCCTTAATTTGGTCCTATTGTTTGGAAATTAAAGCGAGAATTAGCATTCAGGTGAAAGTAACTGGGAGTTCTGGAGTGAGAGTCAGTATCCTTCCAACCTAACCACAAATTTAGGGACTAAACCTAGGATTAACCAATGTTCTTCATGCACTCGGAAGAGGGTAAAGAATAAGATTGCTCCTATTTGGCACATACAATATTTAATGTATCTCATTAATTTACATTATCCAATTCACTACATAAGAATAGTAGATTTCATTATCTTAAATTTCACCAAACCAACTCATCCATAAAGGTTATCTTTAGAAGTAATATTTTCATTTAGAAATATTTATTATTCTTACATATAATCATCTACATTTAGGAGTAGCTGCTAGATAAAACACCACTCATATCGACCCTCCAATCTAAAGTCTAATAATACTATACTAGAATTTGACTAAGAACCACTTACCTCGCTTCCCTGTGGGATCGATAAACGGGACTCCATTAGAGCCTTGTATTACTTGATATGATATGTATACTTGCGTTTGAAATTGTGACTTTACCAAATTATTATAAATATATAAATCTGGGTTCATAAATTCTTGCATATAAAAAAAGTCGCACCCTGTGATTTGGATGCCATGAGCCCTGGCTAGGCCACCTTGCCCTTCTGTCATTGGAGCCTTGCATGGACGTTGATTGGTTGCCCGAATATGATGAAGTCCTTCAGCTTTTCGGCTCAACTCAACTCCTCAATTAGAGCCTAAAGTTGTCAAAAATCCTCTGTATCATGTTTTTGGTCATGATGGTGGGCACAATACTTTTTCTAATCACAAGCATATCCTTGTCCTCCATGGGCTCGGGCATTTGATAGTTGTCCTTATTATGGGTGGCTTCCAAATCTTTGTCATTGGCAGAGTCGGCTGAGGGAGTTGGTGAGTCAGAGATGGTTGCTTTCTTCATTTCGGTAGTCTTCATGGCGGGGGCGTGACTTCGTGCTAATACTCGCAGTGAATAATTGACCTTTCAATTGTCATCTTGAGAGCTCCTTTTCGGTGAATGTGGCTAAGATCATTCTGATCTCCTAGTGACTATGGATAGGTTGTATTCCTTTGTGGAGATGTATTGGTAAGCTCCAACAATTTTGTCAGTGACTTGGATCGTTGTAGCCCTAAGGCATACCTAAAAGAACCTTTTTCTCACCCTTGGGCAAGGCCTTATGTGCAATCATTGGCTCCAAATCTCATACTTCCAATAGTTCTCTCTAGATTCGAGTAATGAATATGCACAATGATTCCCCTTATTTCTGTCACAACTGCAACAATGTTCAAGAATTTTTTTTCGAACTTTTGTGTAATGAAAAATTGTAGCAGGAACATCCCATAGTGAATGAAGTGATTACTTAGGTGGTGGGTTATTAAACCACCGGAGTGTCCACTCCTTCAATATCATAAAGAAAAGTCGGCACTTCAATACATTGTGTATCTTTAATATACACACAATCAACTCAAAAGAGGTAATGTGATAGGTCAGATCGGTCTTCCCTCGATACAACTCCAAAGTTGGGATCTTGAATTGTTTAGGCATTTCAACTTTAGAGATTCATTAAGATAAATTGTTATTAGGGGGGTAGCCGCCATGTTTTTGTGCATCTCATTCTGTCTCGATCTCGATGTGCAAATCTGGCACTATCTGAGTCATATATCTCATCGCTCACACTCGGCATCAGGGAGTTTGTTCTTTTTGCATTCATGCAAGTTATCTGATGTGTGGGAACCACTTGTTGGAGTACTAGGTCTATTTTTTGTTGAGATGTCTCTCTAATAATTTCTCTCACCTAATCATTAATTTCTTGGATCTACAGGTTCACAAAGTTTCTAGTGCAGCCTATGTTAATTCATTCTCAGATATACTTTCTTTCTATTCTGTTGCTCCTCTTCTTATTTGCAATATGACTCAATAGTCGTTGCATCTTTTCAGGGATGTTGAATCCAAATTTATCGTCGAGCTGCAGCTAGGGAATATAACGTGCACAAGGGAAGAAAGAATATGAATTCCTTGAGAAAGACAAAAAGAATCTTAGAGATTCCTTAATGGAGGAGTAAGAATCATAGAATCTTCTCCATTATTTGTACAATGTCTCATTTATAGGAGCTGCCCTCATCCTGAAAAGACACGGCATATTATTTAAAATAAAAGAATCCCGTCAAAAGTTCTGGGCTCGAACTTGTATAATTTAAATTAAGTCGTTCCCTTCTAACAATAATGCTTGAAAGGATAGTACATTCATCAAGTATCAAGCCCCCTTTAGCCTCTATCTCAAGGGATGCTTGCTTTATCCATTCTTAGCTTTGAGCAGCCCGATCACGAGTATGAGCGATGGTCGCGTGATAGCAAGCGCCGACCAATGGGCAACTAACTCATTTGTACTTGTGATATGTCAGTTAGCCCGATAAGTGTGATCCGTGTCAATCATCCTCGGTCGGCTTAGAGTTTACTCGGTCCTAGGTCGGTCGATCTTGTGCTCGCGACCTATCACACTTATTTGGTTGTTTAATGTTTGGCCATCAACACCTGCTTGTTGCGACCCTTGGACAGCCAGGAGAAGCCATTCCGTCCCCCATCATTATTTGACCAGGGCCCATTGGTCTCAAAGTGTACTTATTCTTATTTAGAATAAGTATTTACACATCTGACACCTAAACTTAAATATTTACATATCTGACACCTAAACTTAAATATTTACATATCTGACACCTAAACTTAAATTTTTACATATGTGACACCTTATTTAAATTCCACCTTTTTCTTTATTAAGTTAAAAAAAGTGATATTGTTTATGTGATATGAAAATTTTGAATGTGATAAATATTAAAAATAAAATTTGGTGTCAGAAATGTAAATACACTCTAATTGGGTGTTATGTATCTAAATGCCCTAATCATCCACTCAAATTAGTGACACGCCTAACAAAATCAATATCGAAGGCTGATATCTGCGGGTAGAAAGGATCAAAATTACATACATAGCAGCAGAAACATTGATATTTACAAATCTAGCACTCTATGATCTATATCTCAATCATTTTTAAAATTCTTACGCAAATATCAAAATTCAAGATTAAATCTCCGCCTACAATTTTTTTTATTTTTATCAGTCTCGTTAATTTGATTGTGGCACGCATAAATGCATTGATTCGATAGTATAAAAAATCACTTGGGTGCTATATTTGTAAATAAAAATATTTAAGGTGTAGTATATGTAATTATAATAGCTTATTCTATATCCAGGTTATTCAAAATTAATATAAACTTCATATATTACAAATCTTTGTTACTAACATTAGTTTTTAAAGTTATCAGAGATACACAGATGACTTAAATTATTTAACCTTGACTAGACGTCAATAATCTTTCAGCAGCTTAATAATACTTCATTATATTATTCAACATTGTTTATGTCAAGAAAATCTTTATATTAACTGCACTTTATTAATCCATAGCTAGTAAAAATATAATTAATGTTGACAATTAAAGAGAACATTAGAAGAAACACGTGTAGCTCTTAGCCATAAAATTAATTTCATAATAATTAATCTAATCAAACACTAAACATTTTGCATAATCAACCATTTTAAATCAGAGAATTTGGAATTTGATAAAAATGAAAAATATGGGTTGAGATTTTATCATGATTTGAAAGATGAATAGAAGAGGATGTTTGATTTGTAAATAGCAATGTTTTTAGGTAACCATTCAAATTAAGAAAAATGAAGAATTTAAAGGGAAAAAAAAGACTAATTTTAAACATTTTTTTAAAAAATATTATTCTGTTTTAAAATTTTCTGTCTTGATCTTGTTAGTGGATAAGTGGACGGTGTTGGGTGGTCAATATGCATTTGTCTTATATTGGTTTGTCTTATTTACATATTGACATTTAACCTTTTTTTTTTAAACGTTTACTTAATATATATATATATATATATATATATATAATTACAAAAGAAGGGATAAAAGTCCTATCTAAAACCCTTACAACATCAACACACACAAAAAATAGGAATAAAAAGGACAATTATCCAAAAATAAAAAATAAAAAACAACTCACACAACCCCTAAAAGCAACAAATTATAAATCAGATAAAACATAATTCAATAGATCCCAAAGAATAAGATTAGAGATCCAGCACTATTAGTAAGTAACTCAAATTTAGACGTCATATGAGCCGCTTTATTCCAATTCCTTTTAGTATGAGACCACTTAATAGAAAAGTTTTTCGATAGTTTTAAAATTTTCTTCAAATGAATAGAAATAGTCCAATGAGGATTAGCTTGAAGCGTACAGCTTTTCCAAATAAGCAGTGAATTCGTCTCTAGCTCGACAAATTTCCAGCCCATTCTTTTAGTAAGTTGTAAACCAAAAAGCACTGCATCAGCTTCAGCATAAGAGGAGACAAAGGCACAGCTCTAGCCATAAATCAATATAAAACAGCACCTGAAAAATCTCTAATGATACCTCCAACACTAACAACATTAGTAGTCCAAGAACCATCAACATTAATCTTAATAAAAGGAATATTGGGTTTCAGCCACTTGGTAATCGAAAGACAGGCTTTCGGGCATTGAACATTAAAGCCAAGGTTAATAAGAAAACTACTAAGTTTAGTAGAATTCTTCTTATTAAGACTTAGAAGATTAATCCCCTTAAAAATATAACCACATATTAATTTAACCGTAACACCCACATAAAGAATCACACCAGTAAATATAACATTATTTCTGGTTACCCAGATGAACCAGGAAATAACAGCAGGCAGAGAAGCAAAAAAATCCACTCCTAAAGTCTTCCAGACCGAAAACATATCAAAAATACTAGCATAATTGGACTTCAGATGGTCTAACTTCAAAATACTAAGACACAAACTCCAAATAGTAATAGTAAAAGAACAATTAACAAAAAGATGATTAACAAATTCCTCTTGAAAATGACAAAAGGAGCAGCACAAAGGCAATCTTAAACCTTTCAATTTAAGAATGTCATCAGTAGGAATAAGAGAATTCAAAACTCTCCAAATAAAGAAATATATAGACGGTTTAAGCCATGTATTCCAAATCCACTGCAGGTTCAAACCATGAGAGTAAGAAAGAGATTTAGCAAAACATTTGGTACATGAATCCCTCATGTTACCTTTAATCCTAGGCACATCCTGCTAATCAACATTATAGGCATAGAATAAATGAAATGAGAGTCCAAATGATTCACATAATGTTTTAGTTTTTGTAAATTCCAATGATTGTCCTGCCATAAATCCTGAACTTTAATATTAATATAAGCATGACCACCATAAGAATTATTCAGAGCACCAAAAGCCAACCAATCATCAAACCAGAAAGAACAATCTCCTTTACCAATGTCTCAGTAAATAAAAGTTTTAACGCTGTTAGCCACATTCAACATTTCGTTCCAAATAAAAGAATCATATTTCTTAGCAGTAATGGTAGGAGGATGATTAAAACCACAGTACTTAGCCTTCATAAAATTAGCCCATAAAGAGCTATTTTGCCGAAATCTGAACCATAATTTCATGTAATTAAGCTTAATGGAATCAGATAACTTTCTGAAACCTAACCCACCAGCATTTGTAGGCCTACATAATTTATCCCAACTTCTCCAACGGATATTAGAGTGAGACTTGCCTTCCCAAATAAACTTACTAAAAAGAGCTTCAATCTTATTGATAATGATGCCCGACATATACATAATTTGATAAGTATAGAGAGGTAAAGAAGTAAGAATGCTTTTAATAATGGTAATTCTGCCACCAAAAGAGAGGAAACGATTTTCCCACGAAAAAAAAACCTCTTTTTAATCTTATCAATCAGATTGAGAAACACGTTACTTCTAGTTCGACCTTCGGTAAGGTTGAAACCCAAGTAACAAAGAGGAAGCAAGTCGTTATTGCAACTAGTAAATTCAGAAATCCAATGTTTCCTAGAAATAGAAATACTTTTTGCACAATAAAAGAAACACTTGGAAGTATTGAAACATAAACCAGAAACCTTTTGAAAAAATGAAATCAAGTCCCAAATCTTTTTAATAGATCTTCTATTAGCATTAGTGAAGATGATTAAATCATCAGCAAAACAAAGGTGACTAATATTAAGATTACCTTTATGATAATAGTTTGAGGAAGGATAAGAAATATAAAGGTTATTTAAACTTCTAGAAAAATAATCTAAATCAATAATAAAGAGATAAGGAGATAAAGAGTCCCCTTGCTTAAGACCCTTAGAAGTTTAGAATAAACCATACTTATTACCATTGATAATAAGAGAATAATAATTACCCTTGAGAATATTTAGAATAAGCTGACAAAAAATATGATTAAACCCAATAGCAGCAAAAACATCCAAAATGAATTCCCTACTTATATTATCAAAAGTCTTCTGAATATCCATTTTAAAAAGAATATTATCATCCCTCTTTTTTCAAATCAATATCCAAGAGAAGCTCTTGAACAATAAGGGCATTATCACAAATATTTCTCCCCTTCAGGAAAGCAGACTGATTATTACTAATAATCTTGTTAATAATAGAATGTAACATATTCACAATAATCTTAGAAATAACTTTAGAAAGCACATAATTCAGACTTATAGGTCTGAAATTATCCCAACTACTAGCATTAGCCTTTATAGGAATTAAAATAATATTAGAAGTTTTAAAGTAAGTAGGAAGGTCTTTACCTCTAAAGAAATCTTGTATGGTATCAGTAAGATCTTTATGAATGATTTCCCAAGCATTCTGATAAAATTCAACATTGAAACCATCCGGTCCAGGAGCCTTACCAATTTCCATCTGATCAATATTCTCTTTGATTTCAATAGAACTAGGAATAGCTGTTAGCAGATTGTTATCAATAACATGAGCATTATTATAAATGTTAGAATTAATATGGCTTGAAGCCTCATTTTTCTTAGCAAAAGCATTAAAAAAATAAGCTACACCATCATTAATAATATCATGCTGGTTAGTAAGGACAATACCATCAGTAGTAGTAATTTTAGAAATCCAATTAACCTGCTTCTTACTATTAATACAAGCATGAAAAAAGCTATAATTTCTAACACCATTCAAAAAATTAATTTTAGAAGCTTTTTTAGCATAAAAATGCTCCTCTAAAGATATGGCTTCATTTAATTTCTACTGCCCTTTAATCAGTAGCTCCAAATCAATCTTATTATTAGCATAATATTTCTCAAGCATAGAACTTCAGCCCCAACATTCTCAACATTCCTATGAATGTTACCAAAAACATTCAAGTTCCAAAATTTAAGAGCCTTGGACAAATTTTTTTATAACTTTCAGAGCTTAATACCCGAAGAACTAGTCATCTCAGCTTTCCAATTATCTTTAAGGAATTGGAAATAAGAAGAATGTTGTAACCACATGTTATAAAATCTGAAAGAGTACTTATTCACAGTGTCATTGACATTGACTTTAAGCATAAGAGGAGCGTGATCAAAGGCATAAATGGACATATGATAAACCTTATAAAGAGCAAAGGTATTAATCCAATTAGTGTTAGCAACAAATATATCAAGACGTTAAAAAACTTTACCTCTATGCCAAATAAACCTACTGTCATGGTAACCAAGGTCATTAAGATCAGCAATAAAAAGAGTATTATTAATATCTTCAATAAGGTTCAAATTAGGAAAACAACCTCCCTTCTTTTCCATAACTGAAGAGATCATATTAAAGTCCCCACCCATAAGCCATTTCTCATGGGTAGGACTAATATCAATAAGCATACTCCAAAGCTCAAGACGAGCAGTTTTAGTACAACCGGCATAAATAATAGTAAAGAGAAAAGAGACATTATTAAAATGAATCCTTAAATGAAGAAATTGTTGATGATTAATAAGAATATCAATCTTCAAGCAATCCTTCCATAAAAACTAAATTTTATTATTGACATTAACAAAAGAATTAAAATTACCCAACTTTCTAAGATATTTAACATTATTCTTCATAGCAACCAAAGGTTCTAACAAACCAAAAAAATTTAATCTAAAAGTACGAATAAGGATTTTAAGTCTATCAGAAGCACACTGCTTAGCAATACCACGAACATTCCAAACCATAGTGTTAAAATTCATCATTAATAACCTTATCAGACTTGGAATTTGAAATTAAAACCCTTATATATTGCGTGTTGGAAGATTTGCCGTGCTAGAGAAATTATTTAGTGTCATAGTGTTCTATGAAAAAATCATATTTTTTTACCGTGAATTTACTTAGATATTACAAAGAGCGAGCGAGCAGTCCCTAAGGCTCAGAAGAAACTCTTCTCAAACCAGACGTCTTAGGTCGTCATCAATTAATCTATTAGAAGCAGTAGTAAGATTTGTTGTGACAAAGTTTCTTGTGAAAACACCAGTGGATCATCGGTTGGCCTAACTTTGTACGACGGACGACTAGAACTCAAAGTATCGAGGAGCTTATCGTCCCAACCTGGCAGGGGACGGGTTCCATCATAGTGATGGAGTGTGGTACGATCATGCTTAAGTGGGGCATTTCTCGTGACTGTTGTACTTGTGGTAAGTAAGCTCTATTTAGCTATGCATGCACCAACTGTTGAGCTTCATACAAGAGCTGAAGAATCTCATTTTGAGACTCCTCCATCTTGCACTCTCTATCCTCTAAAGGGGGTCCCGCGACACCTTTGTCGGCAAGATAACGTCTTTCAGGGTGGGAAGCGGCAGAGACTTAAGGTAATTGGCTCTGTGATTGTCCCCTTGGATGGTTGATGTTGCAGGAAGATGCCTGTTATTACTAGTATTGAATTTTGTGGCTATTCAACAAGTTTCACAAGTCATTCAATTGTGAGATTGTTGTTCTCACAGACGACGCCAAACTATTGTGTGATTGAAGTTTCACTGTAGTAAAATAATTACTTAATGTCTTAGTATTATAGAAAAGTTCAACACACACATAGATAATAAAAGTGATAAGTAGATACAATAGAATTTTTATGTGAAAAACCTAAAAGGATAAAAAAAGCTACAGAACTTAGTCCAATTAAATTGATTTACTATAAGTTGGTAAGTCACATATGAAACCTTGTACCATATAATAGAAATCGTTGCACAGTTGCTCAAAGTACAATGTCCATATGTAGAAGGATCCATAGTATAACAGTTATGAGTGTTTGTAGTTGCGAGTAATTGTAGCAACTTCTATGCACCGACTTTGAGGTGCATCGCTGCATAGTCATCAAGACGAACAGTGATCGACGATGGTCGGTGGATGCGATAGCAAGAAGTGTTCGTCAGGTTTTTCGTCTAGAATAGTACTGGAATTTGGCTCCTTCTTCAACTTATTCTTAGTCTAGCTCCCCCATCATGAAGAGGTAGAGCTCTATTTTTAGAGTTTGGGAGTTGACTCCTCTATAAGTAAGAAATGAATTTGAACCACTCTATAAGACGGCCCAGAGAGATTCACAAGCAAATGTAACTCTGTAGATATTTTAGTGCCTTAGTGACGTTGTAATAGGAGTGATCTTGCGCTTGTTGTGTTTGTCTTATCGAACTGCTCAATTCGACTAAAAGTTTGTCAAATTTTGGAATCCATTTGACCTTCCAATTAGCTACCCAAAACTTCCAAATGAAATTTAACAACTTGATTCTCGCTTGATTTGACTTACATTGGGTCAATTTCAGTGTCATTAGGCTCTTCTCGTCGACTTGGATGGTTTGACTATAAGTTTATTGAAATCAAAATTATGAATAATTTTCAATATGAGTATAAAGTATTTTTTTTTTAATGTCTAGGGTTTGTACTATACCTCAGATCCATATCAACTGCTAATTTTGTTGATGGTGTATCAATAATGATTGACAAAATAATTCCAAAATTATGACTATCATAGGTAATAAAATTAAGCTGAGTTATAGAGGTTAGAAATTTTTTTACATATTGTAGTATGTGTTGGTGAGTGCAAATACTTGGTAATAGCTTTGAGGTTATGGATAGGCCAAAAAACTCTCATGATATTGAGTAATTAAAGAATAATAGTAAATAGTAAGTCATAAATTTCAATTTATTAAAAGTTGGAAAATGATAAACAAATTAGAAATTGAAGAATCTTTGTCATATATAAATATATATAATTAGGGAAGTATTAATATACATTTAATAACCATGACTCTCATATCTTTATTTTATAATAATATTTCATCATACCATATACCATATTGTGTAGTTCATGAATTTTATTTCAATACAATTTTTTTCCTTTACTCTCACTCCCACCTATAAATAAAGAGATGAGAGAGCAACCCAAGAACATAAAGTAAAGTATCATAATAAAATATAAAGAGTAATAGAATGGTTACTATGGGATTACACACGATGCCTAGCTCAAAAGATCAGCCAGAATCATATGATTTTCACCTGAAAAATATGATAAACTGATTATCAGATGAAAAAGTTCTGTCGTAAAAACTTTCGTAGCAGATGATTTTCTAGTTGAATATGTCGGAGACTAATTTTTGTGTCCGATTATTTAGCCACAAAAATATTTTCCAGCTGATTCATAAGCCACGAAATTAACAACGGATTTTGCAGCTAATAAGATCAGTCAGTTTATTGCTCCAATTTGTAACTTTTCAAGAAAAAGTCAGATGTTTGACAATACAACAGTGGTTGATTTGCGTTTTACTCGTTAATTACTAACAAAAAAAGCAAGTCTTCATCACTGAAATAAACTCAATGAGTTTTCCAAAAACTTGATGTTCGATGATTATTCTAATAACTCGATAGGTATTAAATACTTAGGGAATTCAGCTCTAACTCTTAACTCCAACTTCATTAAAATCCATCTTAACAAAGAGCTCGTTAAATATTTTCAGGAAAGGTGAGCCCAAATAAAAAAATGCATAATTTGAACACACGACTTAATTTTAAAAACTACACCTTCAACAGTGAATCACTATGTTACGAGTAAATGTGTAAAAAATTGATAAATTTGTCCATCATTTTTAACTCTCTTATGATAACTTAGTTCCTCCAAGTAAACTCATTTCTCTATTAGAAAAATTATCTTAAATATATATTGTTTATATACATACATACATACATACATACATACATACATATATATATATATATATATATATATATATATATATATATATATATATATATATATATATATATATATATATCATATTAGTGATAGAGTAAAATTATCAAGCTTTTGAGATTGGCATCTTCTGTTTTTTTTAAAATATAATTTTATATTTCCTTAATTGTTGATTTAGTCATATTCTAAGTTAATAGGCTGATAAGGGCCAAGATTCATCTTTACAAATTAAAAGTAAAGACTTGTAAATCATAAAAGCAAAATAAAATGGAAGGCTACAATTTCATTTTTGGAAAAAAAAAAATAAGCAGCATTTATAATAGTGTGCGTAGAAATATACAAACATAAAATCACATATTAAAGTTATAGCTAATTGCATCTGACAATATAATAATTTTGTTCATCATCTTCCCTGTAAAAAAACACGACCACCGTCAGATAGTCGTTATTTATAAAGAATAAAATGACAAGGAAGCGAGGGCTCTAGCGTAATAAAGACCCAGCGAAACGCAGTAAGCGAACGAAAATTTTACCGCGTTACTGTGCCGCCTTTCTTCCTCCCGAAACAAACGCCTCGCGCGCGTTAGGAATAAGCCCGCCGCTGAAATAATCCGCCCCAAACGGGGCCTATATCACCGCTTGAAATAGTCTGATGAATCGTACCATTTCAGGTTTTAATGTAATTCATTGTAATTTTATCTTTTCTGAACAGCGGTTATACGCCGGCAGTTATGTTTTTTATAGGGAAGAAGATGTGTAAATCTACTATCTTGTCGGATGCAATTAGCTATAAGTTTAGTATGAGATATTGTTGGTATGCATCATAGTTTGCCAAGACACTATACAGTTTGATTTTCACATAGAATGTAACTTCTTTATGATCTTCATTTTTCACCCAAATTGAATTTCTAAATTTTTATGGGTCCATTTGCATACATACCACACCAATTCTTATGTTCTAACATTGTTATGCCTTAGGTATATGTGAAAATTAAAATTTAGGTGTTGGATGTAAGAATTAAGTGGTATGTATGTAAATCTTTCATTTTTAATAATGCTAATGATTATTGTTTGAATTGATAAATATTAACTTTTTAATTGAAAATAGTTTACTATGTGATTCCTTTAAACACTCTTCCAAGTTAATTGACCTGACCAACTCTTTGGACTTTGTATCAATAGCTCAAGTTTTCTCACCCAATTGAAATCTGAATTTTTTTTTTTTTTTTTTTTTTGTTGTGTTCCAACAGTTTAATCTGAACATCACAAATCATCTTTATAAATTTTGTACAAATTTTTTTTTTTTGAAATTTCATGACACCCTTTCTATCATAATAAAACCCAACTTAATATCATTTTCAATACTCCAACATCAAATTTATTGAGTTTTCTATCGCCTGTTTTCATAATCAACGACTAATGAATCCAATAGATCTAAACCTAATACAAAAGTTTTTTAAGGGTATGTTTGGGGCAGCTGCAGCTTATTGAATAATCTGCTGATAAGCTGATAAAAAATAATCTGCTGATAAGCTAGGTACGGTGGCTATCACAAAATTTTATTTTTTTGAAAAGTCATACCGCTGTCAGAAAGCTGTCAAATAGGTGATGTGTTAAAAAACTGTTTTCAGCGTTTTGAAAACGCATAAGCTATCAAAACACAGTTTACCCAAACAGATTAGGTGCATTTTCAAAACGCCACTGCACTAAATAAGTTACCCAAACGGACCCTAAATTTTCGTTCACTAATGATTAGCACTTTATTACTCCAACTCTAAATTTAAGTTAATTTTTTTGTAGAAACTCCATAGATTCAAACAAGGAAAGATAGCAAAACATGTAACACAATTTCCTCAATGCATACTCGCTTTACCTCCACTTAAGTAGAGAATTGGTCCAGAATTCTCTTGAACACTTAACTTTCTTCTCATTATTTTCTAAAATTTTGCAATTGGGACAATTCATAATATTTGTCATTTTATCTAATCTCATAAAATCAAAATATCTACCTGTTGCTTTCTTTCCAAAAATTGACTGAATTCATCCATAATGGATAGATGGAGATGGATATTTAATGTCCAACCTAATCCTCTCCCAGTTAGACTAACTTACTAACTGTTAAGGTATGACTCATATATTAGATAAGAGATTGATGTTGGAGTGGAGCGAAGCGAGCCAGCGGAGCGGAGCGAGCGAGCGGAGCGGAACTCGCGAGCGGTATGGAGCGGAAGCATCTGTCCAATCGGGGGAGTTACGTTATGTGGGTTGGGGGTGCGTGGGGGACGCCCCTGTTGTACGGTACAAGGGGTAATTTTGTAATTACATATTGTACTATATGGTTATATATATGTCTTGTTTTGTAACCCAAGGCACATATTCTGTACTCTTTTTTGAAATTAAAAGAAAGTCACCGCTCTGCTCCCAAGGACGTAGGTATCTTTGCCGAATCTCGTTAAATCTCTGTATTTCTTTCTGGATTTGCGTCGTTTCTCGTTTATTTACCCTAAATTTCTCAACACTAACACAGTTTGTGTGGAGGTGGTGACATTTACCACTCACAGATATTTTTAGTTTATATATATATATATATATATATATATATATATATATATATATATATATATATATATATATAATATAAATATATATATATATATAAAAATTGGTACACTACCTTTTCAATGCTCATTTTTATTCCATAAAAGAAATTTTGAAATTTTATTTTCACTTCCATTGTCCTCTTCTATCAGTTTTAGCCATAACCAGAAACAAAAATTAAAGAAAATTGCCGTTAAAATAAATAATCGTAAATTTATCAAAAGAAACCTTCTCAAGCTTATTGATGAGGAAAACAAGGAGGTCACTGGTAGTCTTCTTGCGCTCCTTCTGAGGGACTTTGAGTCCTCTATCCATCACATATAATCAACCTGGAATGCATACATAAAAGTCTTAGAAACTCTTTAAATTTTCCAAATAGATTTTGATTGAATCAAAATCTATTAGGAATACACCACGAGAATCTTTCAATCCCGTTCATATTTATAAAAATCTCAATCGATACAATAGCGGAAGCGTACCTGAATCCATTTGATCGATTGCAAGCAACGATCTTCCAATCTGCAGACTTTCCGAAGTTTTCCTTAGTCTCTCTCGTTGATGGGGTACAAGAGAATAAATTCTATTTCTTTCTCTGCAGACCGGGGACCATTACCCTCTTATTTAATGTAACCAAAGGGTGGTTACAAAATTTGCTTAATTCCAATTCTGCCCCTCATCAAATTGGAATTAGCCCTTATGGTATCCACACTTATAATTTCATGACAAATGTGCCTAAAGTCATAAATTTTATACTTAATTAGACAACAATAATTTTGACTTATTAAATGATGACCCAACACATTTATTAATCATATTATAGTCCCATAATTGATCCAACAATCTCTCACTGGACTATATATGTATAAAATAAATGTGTCAACCTTAGTGCGCCCTAAATTCGTTGTCATCATTGTAAATGCACATTACAATCTCGTCCATTAATCATATCAATATAGGATCAAAGCAGTCTTCGTTGTATTTATCTCAACTAAACTCATCAATGGTCACATATATTAATATAATCAAATGACATAGATCAATCATGAATGTGTGGAATGAAAATTACATGCAAGGTGGTCTGTTCATGTTAATTTTCAACTGGTCCTACTTTACTTAAGTGAGATCATACTTTAACTGTACAGAGTGTACTGAACTGAATAAAAATGCCTCATTTCTGATCAGAAAATATCCAAATATGTTTTGTATACAAAATAAAACATAGAGCTATAAACGTAAGTTAACAAACTCTTACTAAATCTAAATTTCCTCAAGCTTTACAACACCCATATGAGCAGTATGCTCATGAAAGACCCTGGGTATTAGACCCTTTGTAAGGGGGTCCGCAATCATAGAGTTCGTTCCAATATGCTCTATGTGAATCTGGCCACTCTTTATTCTTTCCTTCACAACAAGAAATTTGATGTCAATATGCTTTGACTTGGATGAACTCCTGTTGTTATTGGAATACAATACAGGTGATTTATTGTCACAAAATAACTTTAGTGGTCTTTCAATTCCTTCCATAATGCACAGTCCAGTGACAAAATTTCTCAGTCATATGCCATGGTTGAATGCCTCAAAACATGCTACATATTATGCTGCCATAGTGGATGAAACTATTAGTTTTTGTTTTGCACTCCTCCAGGATATAGCTCCACCACTTAACAAAAATATGTAGCTCGATGTGGATCTTCCGTCGTCTTGGCATCCGAAGAAATCGGAGTCGAATACCCAATGATCTCCAAATGATCTGATCTCCTATATGTAAGCATGTAATCTTTTGTTCTCCTTAAGTACCTCATAACTCTTTTGGCTGCTTTCCAATGATCTATTCCTGGGTTGCTTAAGTATTTGCCTAAAACTCCAACAATGCACGCAATATCTGGTCGCGTACAAACTTGAGCATACATAAGACTCCCTACTGCTGAAGCATAGGCAATCTTTTGCATTTCCTGAATCTCAAGGTTTCCTTTTGGGCACTGATTGAGACCGAACTTGTCTCCTTTAGCGACAGGGGTGTCAATTTGTTTACAATTCTGCATGCCAAATCTTTTAAGCACTGTATCAATATAGCCCTTTGTGATAATCCAAGAATACACTGAGAACGATCTCGGTGAATCTGAATTCCTAAGACAAATGAGGCATCACCAAGATCTTTCATCTCAAAATTAATTGATAGAAATCTCTTGGTTTTCTGCAACATGCCTATATCATTTGTGGCAAGCAAGTATGTCATCCACATACAAAATCGAAAAATATGTTTTCTCCCACTCGAATTTATGATACACACAATCATCAACCGCATTCATTTCAAAACCAAATGATAGAATCATTTGATGAAATTTGTGATACCATCGACGGGAAGCTTGTTTGAGCCCATAAATAGATTTTGTCGGCTTGCAAACCATATTCTTTGGGTCTCCCGACACAAAGTTTTCTCGGTTGCACCATATGATCGTTTCATCAATGTCTCCATCGAGAAAAGCGGTCTTAACATCCATTCGATGTAGCTCCATATCATAATGAGCAACTAGTGCCATGATTATTCTAAAAGAGTCCTTTGTTGAAACCGGAGAAAAGGTCTCTTTATAGTCAATCTCTTCCCTTTGAGTATAGCCTTTAGCTACAAGACGAGCTTTATGTCTCTCCACATTACCCTTTGAATCCCTTTTGGTTTTAAAAATTCATTTACAACCAATGTGTTTCTTTCCTTCTGGTAATGGGATAAGTTCCCAAACTTTATTGTCTTGCATAGGCTTATACTCCTCATTCATTGCTTTAATCCATTTTTCTGAATTGGAACTTTGTATAGCTTCGATGAAAGTTGATAGGATCATCTTCCATCATACTAATATTTTCCTCATGTTCCCGAAGAAATACAATATAATCATCCGAAATAAAGCATTTCTTCTTTCCTTAGTGGATCGTCGCAAAAGCACTTACTCTCGAACTTGTTCTCGAGGTTGTTGAATTTGTTCCTCAAGGGGTTGATTAACAATGTCTTGTTCTTGATTTGCAACTTGATCAATGCCAGGAGTAAAATCCTGATTATTATCAAAAGCAATTATAGGAATAGAAACCAATTCCTCTTCAACAAGAGTAGTATTTTCTGATTCCTCCTCAAAGACAAAGTCTCTTACCTGATTTCTCCCCCCAAATTCAATATCCTCAAAGAACACTGCAGTTCCCGTCTCAAAAATTATCTTTAATTTGAGATCATAAAACTTGAAACCTCTAGATCGCTCCGAATAACCAACAAAATAGCTGCTCACTGTTTTAGGGTCTAACTTTTTCTCAAGTGGCTTGTAAGGCCTTGTCTCACACTGGGCAACCCCAAACATGAAAATGCTTTAAACCGGGTTTTCGCCCGTCTAAAGCTCATAAGGTGTATTTACAATTGCTTTAGTTGGTACTCTATTTAGAATGTAGGTCGCTATCTCGAGTGCTTCTCCCAGTAGTGATTCTCGGTAAGGTAGAATGACCGATCATACTTCTTACAATATCTTTAAGAGTGCGGTTTCGTCTTTCGACCTACACCATTCATGCTAGGTGAACTCGACATTGTGTATCGAGGGACAATTCCACATTCCTCTAGGAATTTAACAAATGGTCCCGACGTTATCAACTCGAACCGTCATCTCCGCCGTAGTATTCACCACCACGATCGATTTCGACTTTCTTTATTCTTTTGCTTAGTTGGTTTTCAACTTCAGCCTTATAAGATTTGAACACGTCCAATACTTGGGACTTTTCTTTAATAAGAAATAGGTATGCATATATTGAATAATCATCTATGAACGATACAAAATATTGTTGACCATTCCAAGAAGCTGTAGAAAATGGTCCACAAACATCCGTATGTATCAATTCTAAGACTTTTGTAGCTCTATATGCATCTAATTTATTTCTTTTGGTATGTTTTCCCTTAATGCATTCAATACAGATATTAAAGTCCGTAAAATCAATGGAACTTAGAATTTCATCTGACATAAGTCTTTCAACTCTATTTCTAGAGATGTGACCTAAACGCTTGTGTCATAATGCTCCTGAATTTTCATTATTAATTTTACGCTTTGTACCTCGTGATTCCACATTCAGAGTTTCATTATAAGAAGCAACAGTATCAAGCAAATAAAGATTGTCATACTCCATAAGGGAACCAGTTCCAATAATATTGGAATTAATAGATAAACTGAAACATCTGTTTTGAAATGAACAACAATAACCCAATTTGTCCAAACAACAAACAGAAACCTAATTCTGTCTAAATGACGGTACAACGAAAGTATCTATCAAATCCAAATAGTAACCAGTACATAATAACAATCTAAAATGCCCAATTGCTTCCACTTCTACCAATTTTCCATCTCCCACATAAATGCATCTTTCAGCATCATTTGGTTTTCGGTAGCTCAGGCAACCCTGCATTGAAATATTTATGTTAGAAGTAGCACCAGAGTCTAACCACCAAGTGTTTCTAGGTACTGAAGCCAAATTTACCTCAAAACAGACCAAAGTTAGAAATGTACCTTTCTTTATACGCCAAGCGTGATATTTTGCACATTCCTTGTTCTGATGTCCTTCTTTATTGCAAAAAAACAACCGATACTTTCGAGATTTTGAACTTTATTTTGTTTCTTTCGAGAAGGACCCTTATTCTTCGTGCACTTCATTCTTTCTTTTAGTACCCTTTTCTTTAGAGGTGTTCACCAAATGAGCACTATCGCCTTTCCTTGCTTCAACCTTTCTTCCTCTCGCACACAATGAGAAATAAGCTCATTAAGAGTCCATTTCTCCCTTTGCATATTATAGCCGACCAAAATTGACCGAACTGTGGAGGAAGAGAAATAAGAACTAAATGCACGAGTAAATCATCCTTCAACTCGAGCTTTAGCTTCTTTAACTTTGAAGCAATGTTAGACATCTCAACGATGTACTCCCTTATACTTTCCTTGCCTCTGAACCTTATTGAAATTAGTTTCTTTAAAAAAATACCAGCTTCAACTCTTATCGCTTTTTGCAAAGCGTTTCTCTATTTCAACGAAGGAAACTTGCAAAGCATCGTTGATCTCATTAGACACCGCACCTCTAAAGGCCTCGTGTATGCCGCGCTTATGATCATAAGACTCAAGCGATTGGAACAGTCCCACTTCTCGTAGATCCTCCTTTCGCTCGGAGGAACTAGCATCCGTAAGAGGAGCGGGTTTATCCATTCTTAACGCTGCATCTGGATCCATGCGCCCAAGAACAATGTGAATGTTCTCTTTCCAATCTTTAAAGCTATCACCCTTAAGGATTGGAACCGAATTGAGATTAGTAGATACATTAGCAACAACCGAAAAATGAACAAAAGATTACATAAATAAATTATTTTAAATTCAATTAATGGTAAAGCCCATCTCAAGACACCTAATGCAACATTAATTTCAAGTCTTTTGACAGTAATATTAACTGCTAATGGTAATCTTGTTGTAATGATCAAACATTAACAATAACGTATATCAAGCAATAAATCTATCTTTGGATCGATTTATTACTCATATATTATTCCTTATAATTGTTACATGTTTATCATCACAAGTGTGTATGCAGTTCGACCAAGTATTAATTTTTCTTTGGGCCAATTAATACTCGCATGAACCCACAAACACACAACATCCAATATTCGTCACGAACTATCTACACAAGAGAGGTCACTTTGGCAACATCATGTTTCAATAAGTTCATTCAAAATGATGGATAATTACAAAGTACCATTTATTCGAATTTAATTGAAACTTTAATTTAATTTTATAAAATCTTATATTTATAAATAATGGGCTAATTTATAAGCCATAAAGCCCATGATTTACAAAACAAAATTATTGATTTTATAAAATTAATCAATCTCAAAATTGAGTTAATTAATTAATTTATTTTATTTTATAAAAGGAAATAAATTAAATAACTTATTTTATTTCCTAACTTATAAAAAGAAATAAATCAACTAACTTATTTTATTTCCTGACATATAAAAGGAAATAAAAGGAAATAAATCAAATAACTTATTTTATTTCCTAACATAAAAGTAAATTATTAAATAACTCATTTTAATTTTGAAATTAAAATGAGTAATTTAATATATATATATATATATATATATATATATATATATATATATATTAATAATAATAATAATAATAATAATAATAATAATAATAATTATTTATTTTTTTATTTTTTATTTTTTTATTTTTTTTCGTGAATCGGGTCTCGCGAACCGGATCCGTGGACCGAGTCCACGAACCGGTCCGCGGACCGTTTGCGAATTGTTCGCGAATTAGGGTTTCGTGAACAATTCGCGAACCTGCCACCTCCGGCGCCGCCCTCCTCCGGCGCTCTTCCCTCCGGCGCCATTTCCGGCGCTTCCCCTTTCAACGCAGCATTCCGCTGTGCCGGATTCTGCCGCCGTCGGAGGACGCGCCACGGCATCCACCGACGTCGCTGTCTCGCTGCGGCATTCCTGTCACCGTAGCCCCGCCGCCGCAGCCTTTTGCGGACGATTCCTTCGCGGGTAAGGACGAACGAAAAGGGATAAAAAAATAAGGAGAAGGAGAAAAGCCTCCGGCCACGCCGTCAAAATTCCTCGTTCCTCAATTTTGTGTCGTCGCCGCAAAACTTTATCGACGACGATTGCAGAGGAAAAAGAGTAACGAAATCTAAAAAATGAATATGAACAACCTGGCTCTGATACCAATTCTTAGAAACTCTTTAAATTTTCCAAATAGATTTTGATCGAATCAAAATCTATTAGGAATACACCACGAAAATCTTTCAATCCCGTTCATATTTATAAAAATCTCAATCGATACAATAGCGGAAGCGTACCTGAATCCATTTGATCGATTGCAAGCAACGATCTTCCAATCTGCAGACTTTCCGAAGTTTTCCTTAGTCTCTCTCGTTGATGGGGTACAAGAGAATAAATTCTATTTCTTTCTCTGCAGACCGGAGACCATTGCCTCCTTATTTAATGTAACTAAATGGTGGTTACAAAATTTGCTTAATTCCAATTCTGCCCCTCATCAAATTGGAATTAGCCCTTATGGTATCCACACTTATAATTTCATGACAAATGTGCCTAAAGTCATAAATTTTATACTTAATTAGACCACAATAATTTTGACTTATTAAATGATGACCCAACACATTTAATCTAAACTGCAGCACATCGCCTCAAAGAAAATAAGTAAAAATTGTGTAAAATGTTAAAGCAATGCTAACATCAACTATATTTGCTTTAGTACTAAAATTTTGACATACCATTCATTATTTCACCGTTCAATTATGCGAAAAATTATTCTATACGGACAACATACGCAGAGCTGCGTACGGAATCCGCTAATACCCATTTAATAACCAGCTAATAACTCATAATAACTCTGTGAATAACATTAAAATGGAACTGCGGGGATTATTGGCAGATTATTAGGAAGTTATTGCAGCGTTATTTGAGCAATAACCTCCCAATAACCTTACAATACCCCAAATAACAGCTAAAAAATATAAAAGTGAAACCGCGGAGGTTATTGGGGTGTTATTAGGAGGTTTTCGCTGGTTATTCGGTGATTATTAGCGGATTTCGTATGCAGCGCTGCATACATTATCCATGTGGAATAATTTTCCCAATTCTGCATCACATTTGTCTATTTACATGCCATTTGGTCATATTCATAACTCATGAGTTTTCTAAATGCAGCGTAATTGAAATGGTGAAATTGGCCAAACAATTTATCTTAAATCCTACCATATAATTTCTAAAATTTAATCATCAAGGAGTTATTAAATCCATATTTACATGATGACTAAATCCTATATGAATTAAATCTCAAGAGTTGCCGAATAGCCCCTAAAACCTACATAATCCTATTGCTTTGTGATTTTAATTTATTTTTTTAAGTTAATTTTATTAATTTAATTGATTAAAAACTAATAATTAATTAATATATTATCAAATAATTATAATTAAATAAATATACATCTAATTGTGTTCTAGTTAATCGGTGAATAAAAATCCATTTTTAATTTTAATTTTTTTAATAAAATTCAATGTAATTCTTAATAAGTGTAATTAATAACTAATTAATTATTAATTGATTAATGTTTAATTTTTTCTTAATAAATAATTAGCTTAAAAATACTTTTATTAATATTGAATTAATTTAGTGAATAATTAGTTATTAATTAGTATAAATAAAAATAAAAATTTAATTTAATTTAATTTAATTGAATATTTGCTTTTAATAATAAAAATAATAATCAAATAATCAAAATTTTATTCTAAATTTTAAATTTTATTCTAAGGTATATTTAGGGGAAAATTATTCTATACGAATAATGTACGCAGCGCTGCGTACGAACAACACAAATAACTACCCGATAACTAGCTAATAACTCATAAAAACTCCGTGAATAACATTAAAATGAAATTGTGAGGTTATTGGCAAGTTATTAGGAAGTTATTGCAACGTTATTTGAGCAATAACCTCTCCATAACCTCACAATATCCAGAATAACAGATAAAAATATAAAAATGAAACCGCGGAGGTTATTGGGGCGTTATTAGGAGGTTTATTCGTTGGTTATTCAGAATAATACCACAATAACCTTCTGATAATCATAAAATAAAACATCGCGGAGTTTATTAACTGGTTATCGAGTGATTATTTGTGTTGTCCGTACGCAGCGCTGTGTACGTTGTCCGTATGAAATAATTTTCCATATTTAGGGAAATGTTTTACTGTCACCCTCTCAATTTATTAAAAGTGCACTTTCCATAGGATATGAACAATTAAAAAAAAATGATGATATTCTTTGGTATGATATGAAAATTTTGGTGATATAAATATAAAAAAATAAAGTTGAGATATTAGATATCTAAATAAATAAAAATAAGAATTGAGTGGTATGTATGTCAACAATAAATTATTGTTTTTATGTATTTTCTCATACAACACCTAAATGTCAATTTTGAGATACAAGTCACATTTCTTATATATGAAAAATGTATCATTCAATTTTGAAATTTAATATAACAATATATTTTTATTAAAGTACACAAGAATTGGATGATAAGTGTGTAATGGGCCATATGACAAGGAAGGGGATTTAAGGTAGTAGGATTTAGTAAATCCTCTAAATCTAGATTTAGTAAAGCTTGAAAGGGTTAAATTTCAAAAACTATCTAGTAATTAATTTAATAAATCCTGTTAAATTCTTGGAAAAAAATTGCGTACGTTAACCGTATGCAGGAGTTGTGTGCGTAATAGATTACACGGGAGTTACATGAGGGTTACAAGGGATTATAACCCCTTGTACCTTCTGTGTAACTCCCGTGTAACCTCCCTGTAACTTGTAACATCTGTAACATACAAATAGATGAAATAGAAGCATGCGGGTTACAAGTGAGTTACACGGGAGTCACAAGGAGGTTATAACACGCTTGTAACCCCCTTGTAACCCTCGTGTAACCCCCATGTAATCTATTACGTACGCAGCTCCTGCGTATGGTTGACATACATAATTTTTTTTCTAAATTCATTGACAATTATTGCCAAAATTTAAAAATATGTTATAGTTGTTAGACTTTAACAATAAATTATAATAATATTTAGTAAATCATGTAAATTCGACCTATTAAACTTCTAAAATTCAACTAGTATTTTATTTCAAAATATAATACTTAATAATTATATATTTACTAAAATAATTGATTATTAATATTTTTTTATAATATAAAAAGTTAATATTTATAAATGAATTTAATTAATTATTAATTATATTTATTAATAATTATTTATAAATTTATTGAATGAAAAAGAAATTATATTAAATTTTTAATTAATAATTTACTAATAAATAAATTTATTTAGTATAATTAATCTGATAATATTTTAAGTAGTAATTAAATATCAAACGATTAAATTAATAAAATCAACTTAAATAAAATTAAATTAAGAAAATTAACTTAAATAAAATTAATGGAAACGCTTGCCTAAGAAAAAAATTTGCGGCCTGCAACTGTATGCAGAGATGCACATGTAAAAAAGTACATGAGAGTTATACGAGAATTAAAAAAATTACAAATATGTTATAATCTCTTTGTACGGTCCGTATAATTCACTAATAACCCATATTATTATTTTATCCATTTATAACACAGAAATTATTGGAAGTTACACGAGTGGTACAAGAGATTGTAACCCTCTTGTCCAACCCCTACGTAGTCCTGCAGTACTTCTCGCCCCCGTAACGCTCGAAAATCCCTACCCCTCTGTTTCCGTCCAAAACCATCGCCTTCGTCATCGAAACCTCGCGATACAGTCGCAATTGGAGCTAGCTGGGAACGCAACGACGGGATCGCGGTTTACAGAGACCCAAAACTCCCATTTTTTCCTCCTCCTCTCCTACCCGAAGCCATTGACGAAGGTACCTTCACGCCTTCATTTTTTTTTTTTTTGTCTCGCGACGCGTCCGTCCCGGATTTATTAAATCCATCGATTCAGGGGATTTAGTAAAATTGGGATTTAAGACCGAAATCCGTGAAATCCGGATTTATCAAATCCGAGACCGTCTGGCAAGATTTAGGTTAAATCCAGCTTAAATCTTGCTCTAAATCCGTTACCACACAGGCCCTAACTGCCCCCAAAATTTACCTCACAAACATGCTCACCGAAGTCTCGACTTCTACCCCTTCCGTCTACTTCGCCCGAAACCCTTGACAAACCCTTCCGTCTTCTTCGCCAGAAACCCTTGACGAACAAAGAAGCACGGAAGTCCCGACAGGAGGTTGCTGGCGAAGGCATCGATGAGATCGCGACGTTCGTGTTTCTTCTCCTTTTTCTAATAGTTGAATTGAGAAGAAAAATAAGCGAAGAAGTAGCGGCGGGAGCTTGCTGGCAAAGGTATGAAATGATGTTATTTCTATTTGTCTGATTCACTTAAATCCGCTGAATTCCATTTTTTTTAGCATTTAGGTCAAAACGGAGGTAAAATGAGATGTGCAAATCTGTAGGAATTAGGGGCTATTTGGCAACTTTTGGGATTTATTTTATGTAGGATTTAGCAAATCCTTTATGTCCGGATTTACTAATTCTTAGTGATTAACTTTTGAGAAATTGTTTGGCTGGATTTAATTAAAGTGGCGGGCAACTTATTTCATCATTTCAATTAGACTGCATTTAAAAAATCCTTGAGTTATGAATTCTGACAACTAAATAGCCCCTACATAGGCAATTGTGGTACATAATTGAACGGGCAATTAATGAATGGAGATGTCAAAATTTGCCACTAGAGAAAATATAGCCGATAATTAGCATTGTTTCAACATTTTACACAATTTTTTTTTCTGTTTTTTTTTTTGCACGTGACGAAAATCTAAAATAAAAAGTTTGACAATAAGATCATATTCAATCTCTTAATCAGTTAGTTTTGGATTAAAATAATTGAATCATGTAATATTTAATTTCTTTTTTCAATTTTCTTTCATCTTTGTGGACTCTACTAATCTCCTATTAATGCAGACTTATAAGAATTTTCTTCTCATCCTCTCTACAATGCTGATTTGATTTTGTTTTTTTAATAGAAGCAGGGAAGAGCAAAAGAGTCGGGAGAGTCGCCATGGCAAGTGATGCTGAACCAGCGAAGCTTCTCCTTCCATTCTTGCAGAGAGCCGATGAGCTTCAGAAACACGAGCCCCTTATTGCTTACTATTGTAAAATGATCTATAAACCCTAGTCTATTATTTTAAATTCAATTCACTTCTATTTGGTGTTTTGAGTAAGTCATTGTTGTTTTCTAGGTCGATTGTATGCGATGGATAGAGGACTCAAGATCCCTCAGAAGGAGCGCACGAAGACTACTAGTGCCCTCCTTGTTTCTCTTATGAATCAGCTCGAGAAGGTTTTCTTTGATAAATTTTCTGTTATTTATTTTTATAGCATTTTATTTATTTATTTGTTTCAATTATAGTTAAAACTAGTATTGAAGAGGATAGAGAAAGTGAAAACAAAATATCAAAATTTTCAACACCTAATAAAAATGTGTAATGGAAAGATAGTCTACTTGTACTAACCGGGTATGGGGGAATGAATAAATTATATATATATATATATATATATATATATATATATATATATATATATATATATGTATATATATATATATATGTATATATATATATATATGTATATATGTATATATATTTCAAAAGAAATCGGTATTTAGTAGACCACAGTTCGACTACAAATACCGATTTCCCATATGCCTATCCGACCCGTCCGCGCCCTCGGTAGGGATCGAACCCGGGACCTTCGGGGGACTTACGGTAAATCTCTATGTATCTATATATGTGCATATCTCTCTCTCTCTCTCTCTCTCTCTCTCTATATATATATATGTATATATATATGTATATATACATATATATATACATATATATATATATATACATATATATATATATATATATATATATATATATATATACATATATATATATAGAGAGAGAGAGAGAGAGAGATATGCACATATATATGTACATATATAGATACATATATATGCGCGTTTTTGGATGTATGTATGTTTGTATGTAACTCTCTCTCTCTCTATATATATATATAATATCTAATACATATATATGTACATAAATATATGTAATTAAATTATAATCTATATTTAATTATTAAAGTATATATATATATATATATATATATATATATATATATATATATATATATATATATATAATATGTGATAGTAATATGTATTATAGCTAATATATACATAAATATATTATATGTATACAAATATATATTATTATAAATAAATATATATTATATTAGTACATAAATATATTAATATATATTAATGTACTAATAATAAATTTAAATATATATTACTAAATATAATTATATATCTATATTTATCTAATAACTTTATATTGTATAATTATTATATTAAATATTATTACATAAATAATATTACATATTTGTATAATACTTTATATTTATATAATTAAATTATAATCTATATTTAATTATTGTGTATAGGGTTTACTATCTCTACCATCAACACTCTCAATGGAGTGGCCTAAGGAAACTCATAATCATTTGACAGTTGTTTAGAGTTTAGGGTTTAGGGTTGCTAAGGTTTAGGGTTTAGGGTTTAGGGTTTATTTTCTTATGTCGACTCAACCCCAATTTCTAGGTAAGAAGCATCAGTTTTCTCTTGAAACGATTTTCAAAATCTGTTGAGGTTTGTGTTGAACTCGGTAGCTATTTCAGTAGTTGGAAACTAGATTTTTTTTGGCGGTCCCCAATGGAACTTTTTTAGCATCATGTAATTGCTTAAGGGTGCTACTATTGTGTTGAAATTTTGAATAAAAGTACGATAGAAATTCACAAGACCGTGAAAATTGTGGATTTGTGACAGAAGGTGTTTTCCATGATTGGATTGCTTCGACCTTATTAGGGTCAGTTTGAGTACCTTCAACACTAATATTAAAACCCAAGAAGTGTGATTCCATCATTGTGAACTCACATTTGTGAGAATTGATTTACTGTTTGTTGCCCCTCAATGTAGTAACTATAAGTTTGAGGTGGTGTTTATGTGCGTCGATATTATGACTATACATTAAGATGTCATCAAAATGAACTAAACACAAATCTTTGAGGAAGGGCTTTAATTCCTCGGTCATTAGCTGCATAACATGTTTATTGCACAAATTGAATGGCATGGCTTACCACTCATATAGGCCTTCTCGAGCCTCGAAGATTGTTTACCATTCATCACCAACTTGAATGCGAATTTGTTGATATCCACTCCTCTAGTCCAATTTGGAGAAGTGATGAGCGCTTGCCAACAAATCTAATAGATCTTCCTATTGTGGCATTGGAAAATGAAACTTCATTCTAATCTTATTAATAGCTTCGTTGTCGTTGCACATCAATCATTATTCATCTTTCTTCAAAACAATCAATGGCGGGATAGTGCACGGACTCCTGCTATGTCGGATTATTTGCTTTTGTAAAAGTTCATCAACAATATCTCATAAGATTTTGTGTTCATTTGGGGATAACAGGTTGGGTAAATTGGTTCTCAGTATGATGTTGATTGGATGTTGTATCACTTGCGTCAAAGGTTACTAATATGGTAGGTCGATAGACACAATGTCGACAAATTGACGTATTAGGTCTTGGATGGCAACTGAAATTTTCTTAATTCATGCATTCTATTCAGCCATCCAAATGGCATGCTGTTGATATTTAGGGTCTGTTTGGCGCGGCGGTGCGGTGGTGGCTGTGTGACACCACACCACAATTTTGTTTGTTTGGGTAAACTGCGTTTTGACAGCCTTTTCAAAAAGCTGCCGCTGAAATTTGCGTTTTCTTACCGGTCCTGGCTAGATGCTGTGGCAACTCTCTAGCTGTGATCTGAATTTTTCAAAAAATAAAATAAAATAAAATAATTTCCACCGCAACTTTTTGAAGATCATATTATTTTGCGGCAGCTTCACAACTGCTTTTTAGTAAGTTGCAGCGGCCCAAACTGCCACTTAGTCTTAGGGGTTGAAATGTGTTGGGAGCCAGAGACACTGAAATATGTTGACTTTTCCATTTCAGAGGTTTCGTTCACCAGTGTAGACAGTGGGCAAATTTTATTACCTTTCCACTCAAAAGAATATGAATTGTCATGCCAATTTTGATCTCACACTTACATCGAACTACTATGGTCTTCTCAAGTTCAATTGTCAAACGTCCATGTCAATAACATAGGACACCACTTCACAAAAAAATTTCACCCATGGAGAAAGTTACTTGCAAGTTTCGTTTACCCCACTTCCACCCCTTTTTTAGCCCAGCTTATTTTATAAGGTTATGGATGTTTGGAAGTCATCAATTGCAACACATTGACCACACTATTATCAAAAATGTTATCGGTACAACAACTATCAATTATAATTAAGTCCACATATCATTTCTCCAATGGTTCACCTCAGAATGAGAGCTTATTTGGGACACAATTAGTTGTTTGGGTGGCAGCAATACTTTTTTTCTAAAATACATGAAATATAATTCGTTTTTATCTTATCTCCCTTCAGCTAATTCGTGTTGGCAATGTTTTGGGAATTTGTTGATTGATGTCCTGGTTGAAAGCATCTGAAGCATTTAGAAGGACCGATTTTGTTATATGCTTGATTTAGAGTTACAACATTCCTCACTGGCTCCTTGGTGTCCACCTTCCAGATAGGATTATTAGCAATGTGGAACTGAAGTGGGGGCCCGTTTGTTATTTTATGATGTGGTTTTATATTCATACAAGAATTGGTGATCGGCTGCCAATTTAGAGCTTTGGTTGAGTTGCAATTCAACTTTATAAGTACAATTAACAGCTTGTGAGAACGACCAATTGATGTTCATCTCTAACTTTTCCTGAATTGAATGTTTAAGTTCTCTAATATAGAGAGCTAACAATCTGTTGATTCGATCCATTGAGATCATTACAAGCACTAAGGTGATAAACTCCTTTATATAGGCATTATCTGTTTGCGATTCTTGTTTACAATGATGACATTGAACATATAATATGTGCTCATAATCAGATAACAAAAAATGTCCATGCGTAAGTAGTTTCATTTAGTATATTTTTTTGTAGGTCGCTGACCTTCCCTCTGGTAGGATTGGTGTAGTTGTTGCCATCACGCTTGAGCTCCACCTTTTAACTTGCAGGCAACAAACCCGACTTGCTTGTCAGGGGGTGTATCCATATATTCGATGAAGGATTTTACCAAGTGTTTTCAATTGATGTGGCCTTCGATGTATAGGTGGTAATCAAATTGTGGAATATCAGTTGTCACCCGGAAATCACTGTGAAGTGTGTACTGTCTTGAGGTTGCCAATTTTCGGTAACTTGGTATTTGAGTCGGGGTTTTTTCATCCTATTCAGAATTGGAGTTGGTAGTCTGCCGGCCAGAGGGAATTTTCTTCTCACCAAATTCGGGTTGCTAGAATCTAGCTAATGAATCAATACTTTGGGTCTCAAGTCACTGCGATGTTGTCACCTGTCATTGGCATGGGTGCTATAGTAGCTGACATGGTTGCTGGTTTAGGGATGCTGCCGCCACCAATAGCACAAAGTTCATACCATATTTATGTAACAAAGAACTAAAATTCAGCTTTTTATCTTTCCAATTTTTGCTCCAAGGTGCATGAGCTTCCTGCGAAGTTTCACAACATTGATTGTTGTCACACGTTGGGTTGTTTCCACTAACCCCCATGTGTTTTGATATCAGTTTGGTGAAAACCAATATTAAAGAGGAATACGAAAGGGAAAATATAATATCAAAGCTTTACTGGCCGAATAATGAGTAGTGGAAAAATAACCTGCCTGTGCTAACCTAGTATAGGAATTTTGGGCGTTGAACTTGTGAAGTTGCTCCACTTTAATTGTTTTTTACAATGTCTTTTCTTTGCACGATAAGACATTAAGCAGTCCATTTTATGTAGAACCGTATGTAGATAGAAGTAATTTGGAAAAAGTTAAGATATTCACATTTGTCGCTCTAGTAGCCTCTAAGAACTCCAGGCCATGCTGTGTAGAATTTTTTACGTACTTTGACAACTGAATATATGATGCATTTGTATGGAGTGATATGATATTTGACAGGTCAAAAATTGTTAATTTTTTCGACTAATGTTGTTAAGAGAGTGAAATTGAATTTTTTATTATTTATTTATTATTATTATTATTTTAGTCAAACTTGATTTGGAGTAAGATAGTTAATTTAGTGAAAAACATTGCTATAAAAGTTTTAGGATGGTCTAGAAATGGATTTATGATTTGAAGGAGATTTGGGGGTAGAATGAGGAGATATAAAAGTTAATGAAGTAAAAGAAAGTTTCTTATAAGTTATAAATACTAATAAGTTAAATATTTTTAAGGCTTCTAATAATTTTAAGAAAGTTACAAGTCATGCAGGACTAGTGAGAAGGGTTAATACTACTGGTTATAATGGTTCATATAATAGCCTTGACATCAAGAAAAAGGAAAGAGGATATATATAAAATAGCTAAGTTGAGAGGTAATCTTTCACTTTGATCAAGTTCTATGCATTAGAAGTGAAGTTTCTAGGATATTTAGTGAAGGTAAAGACATCAAAAGATGGGAATATTTTTTTAAGAAATTAGTAAATGAGAGTTCTATGGAAAAAATTCCTTTCAAAAGCTTGTTGAACAAATATTGATTTATATTATATTTTGATACAAAGAGGTGAAGTGTAGTCAGCTTTTAGGTTTGAAGAGGCATAAAGGTAAAACTTAAAGACTAGATAAGACGATTAATAAGAATGGGAGTGTTATATGAGATCTGGTAATGCTTTGGTTAACAAGTCTTTTTGAAATTTTTTTGAGAAGTTTAATGATGTCAAATGATTAAAGAAAAAGCATATTGATATTAATATCTAAGAACAACAAAGCTACTCAATGCTGAGGTAATCAATAGAGGAATTATACTTTGGAATTCTACGTTGAAGTTATGAAAGGGTTTAATGGAACATAGATTCAAAAAGAAAACATTAATTTTGAAGACTCAATTTGATTTTTTTTCAAGATCTATCATGAAAGTGATTTTTATGTTAACATGAGCAATAAAAAATATCTGAGCAAAGAGAAGATCTTTGTATCTTTTTATTAATCATGAGAAGACATATCATATAGTACCACAAGAATTGAATTAGTGTTCATTAAAGGACGTCGTGTGTGTCAAAGTTATGTTAAGTTATTAAATATATATGATGATGCAATGCCAAAGTCTTAGGAGTTGTGGTCTAACCAAATAGTTTTAAGTTTTAGGAGAATTACATCAAAGATCAACATTTATTTCACATTTTTTGCATTATTTTGAAGATGCTTATAAAGGATATTCACAACAGATGTCTAGTAATTCTAATTGGTGAGATATTTGCTGAAATAAGTTGAAAGTTAGAGCAATGTGGAAAATATTCACATGATAAATGTCTCAAAGTTGTAAACAAAACTTGAATATATGATTGCAATTTTAGTGGTTTAATATTAATAATTATTAGCAAATATTATTCTAAGATAAAATAATTCTTAAATGTGATAAGTTCAAATATTTTGATCAATTATATACCATAACATAAAAAGTGATAAGCTCAAGTTGTGGAGAAATTCCTAAGAATGCTACTCAATAAGATAACATATTAGTGGTTTAAAGGTTAATTTTATAAAATTGTGATTTAAATAGCAATGCTATATGTATTTGAGTATTGGAAATTAAAATTTTCATTGATAACAAAGTTGAACACAGTGGAAATGAGAATGCTAAGATGGATGTGTGACTGAACTAAGGATAAATTAGGAGATAATTTTATTGGCAGGATGGTCGGAATGACATTTATAAAGATGAGTTTGAACTAATCTTAGGTGTTTGAGTATGTATCATTGATGGTAGAAATTGCACCTTCTAGAGGGACAAAAAAATTCATTTCAAAGAATTATGAAGGAAAAGGGTCATGCCCATGGTAACGTGATTAAAGATAAAATTAGTATTGAAAGATTAAGAAGTAATATCTGTACCTTTAAGTTAACAATAATATAAATTATTTAGAATGCTTTGTGAAGAATATGTCTAACACCTTAGTTAACTTCCAATTGGAAATGGATGGAAAAGGGGGATTTGTAAAGCTGACCTCAAGTAGTTGGGATAAGATGAATTTTGATGATGATGGCAATATTTATTTAGTATAGGAGTTCACCGTAATGAGGCTTAAACTATTTACATGTGTGCTACTTATCTTCCTCTTATCAAAATGATTGATTGCGCATAGCTTATTGAGAACATTTTACTGCAAAGCAATGAGTTTTCCCATAGTCTTGAGTGTCCAGTTGTGACATTGCACATATCTGTTGATATCAGGTATGATTCCAAACCTGAAAGTATTTGCCATTATCTTGACTAGTTAAAATGCATTAAAGATATATCAACAAAAAAATTCTTCACCAATTGTCTGGATTCTTAGCTCTTACAAACCAAGTATTTTTGTTATACTTCTCATGATTCTGGAAATTTTAATAGTTTTCATGTAAAAACCATAAGCTTATTATTTTCCCAAAATAAAAAAGATGAATATCACATGTTAATATAGCTTTAATTTTTCACAGTGCGAACAACGCTTTTTGGTCTTTATTAGTATTGTCACAGTTATTTTTGTTCATTTTGCAGTTTTCTTTAATGACATAACTCTCTTGTGATCCTCTAGGTATTTTGAGACAAGATATTCCTAATGCTTTATAGGATTGTAATTTGGTCTCAGCAATTTCACCCTCTGATCTAATGAATAAGCTTATTATTGTCCCAGAATAAAAAAGATGAATATCACATGTTAATATAGCTTTAATTTGTCACAGTGCAAACAATTTGTTTTTTGTCTTTATTAGTATTGCCACTGTTATTTTTGTTCATTTTGCAGTTTTCTTTAATGACAACTCTCTTGTGATCCTCTAGGTATTTATAGACAATATTCCTAATGCTTTATAGGATTGTAATTTGGTCTCAGCAATTTAACCCTTTGATCTAATGAATAAACTACTTTCCCTTGTCCGGTCGAGCTATTTTTTGATTGGCTAGCTGGGGTGGCAGGTTGGGGCAGCAAACATCTCTGGGTGTTAAATAGCACTGGACGGATAGTGGTTGGCTCTTGGCCACCTCCTCACAAACTATGGATGAATTCAGACCACTTTGGGGAAAAAAAAACAATACATAGAGGGAAAGGGTGGTTGGCCTGTAATTTGCAAGGTATATTGTCTATATGAGATAAAATGGCAAATATTACCACATGTCCAAATTGCTGGACTTCTGAAAATAATGAAATAAAAATTAGGTGTTCAAGAGAATTCTGGACCAATTTTCTAGTTTGGTGAAAATAAAATGAATGCAAAAAATGCTTACATTAACCCTTGTTGTTCTAAATTATCTCGTGGCGGCTTGCATTATGCATTTGGGAAATTGCATTTTTTTTTCCCTTTTTTTTTTTTTTAAATTCTCATCATCTGTTTCAAGAATCTAAATAAATTTTACCAGGAATGAACTTAAATTTGGAGTTGGAGTAATAGGGAATGCTAACTATTAGTAAATCAAAATCTAAAAGCTTGTTCGTTGGGTTCAAATTTATTGGATCCATTAGTCACTCGCTACGGGAATGGGTGATGGCATAATCCATAAAATTGATATTGGAGTGTTGAATGTGATATTTTCTTTTTGATAGGGTGAGTGTTATGTAAGTGCAAGGAGAAATTGTAAAAACATTAAGATGAACTTTGTGTTCAAATTAAATTGTTGGAACTAAATAAAAAATAAAAAAAAGAGAAAAAAAAAAGAAAAAAAGATTTCAATTGGGTGAGAAAACCCGAAATATTGTAAACCCAAGGAAGGTAGGCAATTTGTGCAATGACTAAAATAGAGCTTGTTGAGCTAGGTGATGTGATGGAATTTAGGGATTTGATCAATTGATAACCAAAGTCGCACCAAGGAAAAAACACACTTATTTGAGAGATCGCATAACGAAGAATATAGAAAAAACACACTAAGATTTACCTTAGAAAAACCCAAGAACGGGAAAAAATTATGGAGCTCACCACATCAAAATTTTATTATGAAAATAAAGAGAAATGTACAAATTTATACGGCTCAAATCAACTCTCTACTTTTGAAACATACGATGATCCTCTCAATCACATGAGAGAAATCGCCAAAATTCTTTTTCTTGACATTTCACCGCTCCATGTAAAAGCATTGTTAAAAAAATTTCCTTGCGAAAGAGTTCCACACAAGCAAATTGCAAGATATTTTTTTCGTAGAAACGAGGACTTAAGAACCGAATAGGAAGAAAAAAATCTGGGCACAGGGGCGTCACCCTCTTGGGACTCAGCAGCGGGGCCCAAAAGGGCACAGGGGTGCCTCCCTCTTTATACCTAGGCACGAGGGTGCCGTTTTAGGTGCAGGTGTGCTTTCAAAGGGGCAGAACCCTTCAGCTTGGTGCCATATTCTCCTTCCTCCGCTACTTTTGTTATTGGGTGCTCCCTAATGCAAACCTGGCTCACCATCTCAACAATCTTCTATTTGAAAACTGGTTTGTACTCAACATCTCTACTCGAGATCCGCATCAAAATTTTTGCTATCTTCATATCCCTCTAATGTAGTGTGGCTTACCTCCAGTCTCAATATTCCAACTGAAGTCAAGCATAACATTAGTTTCTCAGTATTCACCATCTTAGCTGACGTATCTGTAGGATTTTGAGATTTTGTAGCTTCTCCAAGAATAACTGCCCATCTTCTAGGAGAGTGCAAATAAAGTGATACCTCAGCTGAATATGTTTTGTCATGACATAAATAGTGACATTCTTTGCAAGATAAATATCACTCATACTGTCATTATGAAGTTTTTCAATTTCTTATTTCTTGCCCAGTTCCACTGTAAAGCTCTGCATTCAAACCATCTCGTTGCTAGCCTTAATGATGATAATGTATTTGAATTCTGTATCTGAAAGTACAACAATCTTCTGCAGTCTAGAAATCCAACCCACCGTTGTGTTCCCCAAAGCAAAGATATATTTTTTTGTATTACATCTAAATTTTCTGTCAGATATGAATCCACAAACACTAGTAGACTAATCTCTCCACTTTCAAAGTAAAGTGTCAAATTGATTGTTCCCCTCAAATATCTGAGAATTCACTTCACCACTTTTCAATGATGTTTGCTTGTATTGCCCATATACCTATTGATCACTCCCATTGTATGTGTAATATTTGGTCTCATACATATCATAACATGCATCAAACTTCAAATTGCTGAAGAATACATAGTTCTCATTTGTGCTTGCTCTGCTTTAAATTTAGGCGATAGTTTCTTAGATAACTTGAAGTGACAACGTAAGGGGATGCAAACTGATTTTACACCTCACTCATGTTGAACTTTTGAAGGAACTTCTCAATATACTATGTATGAGACAACTTTAATATACTTGCGCTCTTATTTATACTGATTCTCATCATGAGGATCTTCTTGGTTGGATCTAAATCCTTCATCGTAAATTCCTTTGATAATTATTCCCTCAAGTCCTTGGTGTTCTCCATATCTGCTTTTGCAATCAACATGCCATCCACATATAAAAGAAGCAAGATATAATAATTAGCAAAATATTTTATGAAATAACAGTGATTAGCTTGACACTTCATATATCAACCGTCTGATGTGAACCTGTCAAACCTTCTGTACCGTTGTCTCCGGACCTGTTTCAAACCATAGAGGCTCTTCTTCAATTTGTAGGCCAAATATTTTTTCCTTGAAGCCTCATAGCTCTGTGGTTGCACCATATACAATTTCTCACTCTAGAGCTTCATGTAAGAAGATTATCTTTGCATCCATTTTCTCAAGATGTAGATTTTACTCTACTATTAATCTCAACACAATTTTGACAGTTGCCATCTTCACCACAAGAGAAGATATCAGTGTAGCCCACTCATTCCTTCTACTCAATTCCCTTTACAATGGGTCTTGCATTAAAGCGTCTACTACTATTTGACTCATCTTTTAGTCTGTAAACTTACTTGTTGTGTAGTACTCTTTTGCCATTTAATAATATCGTCAAATCCTATGTTCAATTTGACCTTAGTGATTGTATATAATCATTCACAACACACTTTGATTCCTTAGAATCTTCAATTTGAGTGACATTTTCATAACACATTGATTTATCACTATTTGTTAGCAACAAATGTTATAAAGAAGAGTACCTATGTACCAGTCATGTCACTCTGCTGCACTTCTTGACTTCAGTAGCAAGTGACTGAGGAACTTCATGTACTTCATCTGATTGAGCACTTCACTCAATTCTCCTGATCACCATTGTCTTCTATCTTAACATATTTACCTCTTCAGAAGTAAATAACAAACAATGATAGGCTTTGCTCTTCTCATTTTATATCTCCATTTTATTGAAAATAATATCAATGTTCTTTATGAACTTCTGATTCTAACAGTCCTAGAATTTGTACTGAAATTAATCTGAGTCATACCCAATAAAGTGCACTGATAGATTTCGAGTCAACTTTATTTTTGGACTATGCAACAACATGAATATATGCATAACGGTGAAATGCCTTCAGATGAAATAGATTTAGCTCTGTCACTCCATGCTTCTCAAGTAAACCTTCTTTCAAAGGTACTGCTGGATCATGATTAATCAAATAAACATTGCTAACTATTTTTGCCCAGCAATATTTTTGCAAGCTTGTATGCAAGCTCATAATCCTAGCATGCTCTGTGATGATTTTGTTCATGCTCTCAATCACTCCATTCAGCTGTGGACCCTTTGGAACAGGGAATTCATGCCTAATCCCCTCGGATGAACAATAACTAGTTATTTCTATTATCTATCTGAGATATTTTAACCTCAAATATGTCTTATTTTTTATCATAATCTCCACTTTTTATACACCTCAAATAAGTCAATTTTTTTACTTTAAGAAGCAAATAGATATCTTCTGGTGTGATCATCAATAAAAGTGACAAAATAACGAAAACTTTTAATGAATTAAACTCGAGTAGCACTCTATACGTTAATATGCACTTATTTCAACTTATTTGATTTCATCACCCATTTTTGTGGAAATAAATTTTCTTCTGTTTGTCATATACACAATCGTCACATAAATCTATATCTACATGTCTCACACTCTGAAGCTTATTCTTTGAAAGTAGGGATTTCTTGCTTTTCTCGCTCATATGACCAAATTTATAGTGTCACAAACGTGCATTAACTTTGGTTTCAACCACATAAATGGATTTTGTCATATCATTGATAAGGTAAGTAATGTCTTCAATGTTGCCGCAAGCATCACCATTGCCTTTCTGATTATCTTCCACGAAATACTTGTGAAAATAGTCATGTACCCTGACTTTGCTAGCTGGTTCACCAATTTCAGATTCCTCTTAAGAATTGGAACTTAACTAATTTTACCGAGCTTCCAGATTGTTCCTTTGGACAACTTGATATCAATATCACATTTTCCCACGATAATGTAGACATTATTATCTCTCAAATAAACTTTCCCTAAATAACTATGAGTATGGTTTCTAAACTTCTCTTTATCGGGGCATGCAGAAAAATAGGCACTTGAATATACTATTCAAAATTCAGTACTGATTAGGGATAAAATTAGGGAGTCACCTTGGTTTTCGCTTGTGGAGACATTTGTAGAGAGATTCTTGTCTTGGCATCCATCACTAGCCTTCTTCAGATCTTTGCAGTCTTTTTTGAAATGACCTTTCTTCCCGTAGTTCTAGCATTCTCATTTGCCATTTCCTTTTTATGACCTTTTTTTTTCCTATTTTGTACTTGAAGCTATATCTACTTGTATTCCTGTCTAGATTACTTTCTATATTCTCAGTATTCAACGTAGAAGTTGATTCATCGTATTGTCTCTTTTCTGCAAACTTCCTTGTTCAATACTAACCCTATGATGTTATTGAAATTCGACTTTATATTACCCGAAGAGATACCGTCGTGACAAATCCATCTCAACTGTCCGACAATGAAGACAAAATTAACAGTGCACTGACATCATCAAATTTGATACTCAAATAACACAACTGGCTATTCACAGACTCACATTATTGAAATTGTTCAAGCGTTCAACCATTGAACAACCTTCCGTCATCTTAATGTTGAATAACCTTTTATCATAAAAATTTTATTTGAAATAAAAGGTCCTACATTCTTGTCGATGTCACAATGAGATACACCGTAATTTTCTCGTTTTATATGTTAAAAGCAATATACGAGGAAAGATGGATCAAATTCAGGTCTATTTGATCCAACACTTTCCATTATTCCAGGATCATCACTTTAGGCTTTTTGATGATTTATTCTAGTGAGAAATACATTTTTTTTTTCATACAATAAGGGTCTGTTTGGGATAGTTGTAGCTTAATAATAATCGCATACAAGCATTCGCTAAAGGAAGTCATTGCGGATAAACCTAGTCACTTGTTTGTTTTATGCGATTGAAAATAATTGTCATTGAATCGTTTCTGGATCAATGATCATTCTGTCAATGTATAATAATGTTGTATGCAACAAAACTGTAATACCAATATATTTTATACTTTAGAAACAAAAATCTAGTGCAAAACATTATAAAAAAAGAGCTATACACATTAACAGTGAGTATCATTATTACTAAAATTAAGAAAAAGACTATTAAATTAACATTTAATAATACGATAATATTATTTTTAAAATGCAGACGACATATGTCATTAGCTAAGCCATTCTTGATACTATCCATTTCAGGGATACTATCCATTCCCGATCACTCTCGGTGGTAGAATATGTCAGCCTATATGCCTAATGAAAAAGTCACAGTTCTACATGATTCTCCGTGGACACCTATAAAACTCTCTCTCGTAGCTATGTGACTGACTTGAAATTATTAGGAAACATTGAAGTCCACAGTGGCAGCGCAATCCTCTGGAGATGCCATAAATCCTCGAACTTATCTTACGTGAATACTTTAAAAGACATCCCATTAAACATATCACAAGTAAAATTTATTAAAAAAATAAATTATAATTTTATGCATCTATGAGGTCTCAGAGAACTCATTATATCAACCGACGAATCTGTCATTATAAGAAGAGAAGATTTTATAAAAAAAAGGTTCTTGGTTGTCTTTAACCCACGTAATACCAAACTCGTGTCACATGCATATCACCCAAAAAAACTATCTAGAAGAACCTAAAAAATCGTGTTGCCGAAAAAAAGATAGGAACTTGGTTGCCTTTATTAGGATTCATATGTGGTACTAACCAATACCGACAAACAGATCTTCTAGAAGAAACCATAAGGCCTAATGTCTCATCATAGATCTTTAGTACCCACCAAAGAAAAACAAAAGAAATGAAAAAAAAAAAAAATCAGTTACAAACAACGTAAAAACCCAAACAATCAATACAAATACACAAGGGACGAAAATAAACACACAACAACAACAACAAAGCCTTAATCCCACTAAGTGGGGTCGGCTAGATGAATGCTTTTTCTCCATTGCGTCCTATTTAGTGTCAAATTTTCGTTTGCTTCTAATAAATTAAGATCATTTTTTATGCAATAAGCCCAAATTTTCCTAGGTCTACCTCTGCCTTTCTTAACATAAATAGTATCTAAAACATCTACTCTCATAATCAGATCATCAAGTGGTCGACGTTTAATGTGACCAAATCATCTAAGGCGACTCTCTATAATTTTATCCGTCATCGGTGCAACACCAACTCTATTACGGATATATTCATTTCGCATTTTGTCTCTAAGTGTAAAGCCACTCATCCACCTAATCATTCTCATCTCGGCAACACTTAACATTATGCTTCTCTTTTAAAGGCCAACATTCAACACCATAGAGCATTGCAGGTCTCACCACCATCTTATAAAATTTTCCTTTCAGTCTGAGCGGTACTTTTCTATCACACAATAGGCCGGACGCATTCCTCCCTTCAACCACCCAACCTGAATTCTACTATTAACATCACCATCATTTGATTTTTATTGATTTAGAAAAAGCTTACGATAAGGTTCCTAGAGATGTTCTTTGGAGAGTCATTGAGAAGAAAGGTATTGATATGACTTATATTCAAGTTATTAAAGATATGTATGCTAGAGCTGTTATATGTGGACGAAGATAAACACAAACTGTATAAAATACAAAAATAACAAACAGTGAATCTCGTCAACAATTATTAAAATTAATAATATGATGAATCGGTTCATTCAACATCCAACAATGACATCTCTAATCCGCTCTCTTAATTTAATCATTTCTCTTCTCCATTTTGGGTTGAATTCTACTATTAACATCACCATCATTTGATTTTTATTGATCTAGAAAAAGCTTACGATAAGGTTCCTAGAGATGTTCTTTGGAGAGTCCTTGAGAAGAAAGGTATTGATATGACTTATATTCAAGTTATTAAAGATATGTATGCTAGAGCTGTTATATGTGGACGAAAATAAACACAAGCTGTATAAAATTCAAAAAATAACAAACAACGAATCTCGTAAAAAATTATTAAAATTAATTATATGATGAATCGGTTCATTCAACATCTAACAATGACGTCTCTAATCTGCTCTCTTAATTTAATCATTTCTCTTCGCCATTTTGATATAGATTGTCCTATGTGATATTCAAATGCTTCAAACTGAGAGGAAAGTGAGACACGAGAGGAGAGCCCGGGATAGGGCAGTAGAAAAAGCAGAACATAAAGGAAAGATGAAACGCAGGCTGTGGGGTTTGACCTCATGACCCGTGTTTTATTGAAATTTTTTAAAAACGCCATCGCGACGCATTTTTCAAAACGCACTGAATTGCGTTTTACCGCTGCACCGTTCGAAATACTCGATGCTAAACGTAGCGCATTTTCCAGAATACAAAGTTCGATCCATTGAACTTCTCCATCTTGTTTCTCACTTTGTCGGTCATTGCTTTGACTCAAATCAAATATCTTTAGAGAAAAAAACCTACTATGATACCACTTGACGAGATGAAAACTAGGGATTTGATCAATTAACAACCATTACCACACCGGAAAAAAACATGATGATTCATGAAATCCAAAACAGAATTTAAACAGAAGTGCACAACAAAAAATCCAGAAAAACACACCAATATATAACGTGGAAAAAACTTAAAACGGGAAAAAAATCACGAAGTCAAATCACACCAAATTCAACTATGATAATTAAGAGAAATGTACAAATTTTATATCACTCAAATCAACTCTATCCTTCTGGAATTTACAACAACTTCGGGACCTCTCTCAATCGGGACCTCTCTCAATCACAGAAGGGAAATCGCCGAAATCCTTCTTCTAGACATTTCAATGCCCCAGGCAAAAGAACAGTCAAGAAAATTTTCTTGAGAGAGAGTTGCACACAAGCAAGTCTCAAGAGCTTCTTTATTTTTTCCGCAGAAACAAGGGCTTAAGAACTGAACAAGAACAAAAAATCGTTCCTGGCAATACTGCACCCCCAGTGGCGCTGCCCTCTCAGTAACTAGGTGCTGGGGCGTGCAAAAAGGGCGCAGGGGCGCCTTCAAACGGGTCGAAATTGTTCAGCTTGGTGCTGGATTGCTCCTTCCTCTTCCACTTATGCTGCTAGGGTCCCCTACCGCAAATTTCGCTCCGCATCTCAACACTAGGACACTGCATGATAGGTTGAGATGGTTTGGCAGACAAGGCGTTGTTGGGCAAAAGATAAAAATGTTAAGGTTGGGGGGGATGGATTTATTTTTAAAGCGTTGTAAGTTGTTCCAAGTGGTTCAACCAAAGTAAAATTAAAATCTGATTACTGATGTAGCTCTTAAGAAGAGTGGATGGAAGAAAATATTACTTATTTCAACCAAATACTTAAAGAAATGGATGATAAAGACGTGCTTCTGTTGATGATGAGCTGAATACCCCTCAGCCATACCCAAAAAGCCAGTTGGGAGCTTAGGAAGAGCCTGTTTTATAAATTCATCACAAGTGAAATCATTCAAGTATATACCTTGTTTGAGAAAATATTGGTAAAGTTGGAAAAATATCAAGTTGCAATTCATTGTAGTGTAAAATAACCTAACTTATCTTGATCTTTGTGATGAAATTTTTTGTTATTATTTCTCAAGTTTTGTGCTTGATATTAGAATGCAGTGGCCAACAATGATGATCTATCTCTTCTTTTGATACATTCACTGTTCCCCAGACCAACCCCCAACAACCCCCCGCCACCTCTCCTACTCTGGAAATTTTGTTATCTGATAATGCATGAATGCTGATCTAAGTTAAAGCTAGTTGAACTTTCTATTCTTTTTAATGCATTCTCGCTTACCAGTAATAGATCTGAACTCTCTATTTTTTAATGCATTCTCTCTTACCAGTAATAGATCTGGTGGGTAAATTGTACTGTATTTACTGAAGAAATCAAAGAATTGTATTTTTTTTTTTATTATTTTTTTATCTAATGTTTTATACATGCAAGTTTTTAAAAATTGTAATAATTGACAGGATAAAAAAGCACTTAAATTAGGGTCTGAAGACAACCTATATGTAGAGGGTTTCGCTTCAAATGTCTTTGCGAAGGCAGACAAGCAAGATCGTGCTGGGCGTGCTGACCTGTATTGCTTCATTCCTCTTTATTTTTATCCTTTAGGTTCTAAATAACATTAAAGTATTTGGTGAAATTAGTTTCTATTTAATTCTTGGAGACACTGTTTTAACTGTATGACACAGGAATACTGCGAAAACTTTCTATGCCGCTAGCATTTTCTTTGAAGTTTTGAATCAGTTTGGTGAACTTGCGCCAGAGGTAAGTCTCTGGAGCATTTTCTTTTTTGTTGTCGTCTTGCAAGCTGTGGGATTAAAATGGTTATGGTCAACTATGTTGACTTGAATCAATTCTTTTATTTATTTAATTTTATTTATATTTCACAGATTGAACAAAAGCTAAAGTATGCAGTTTGGAAAGCTGCAGACATACGAAAAGCTTTGAAAGAAGGAAGAAAACCAGAACCAGGACCTCCCGGTGGTGATGAAGATCTTTTTGTGTCATCAGTTTCTCAAACCGACACAAAGGTATCATTCTTGTTTGTCTACCAATAACTACATGAATGCTAGGTTGATTTTATATTTTTTCTAATTTATTTCTAGATTACCATTGAATGTGAAAAATTGCTCGTTATTTGTAATTATTATTATTTTTTTAAATTTTCATTTTGCTTTATTCTCAATTTATTTTGTTTAGCAAAAAGGGAATATGTTTGGAATAGTAAATTATGCATAAACTCATATATTTATTATGTTGAGCTACTCTTGAATGATAGATTTGGGAGTTATGGGAGCGGTATTTGCTGACCATGAGATTTATGATGATATGAAATAATTGTATAAGACTTTGGTGCTCATATTGAAGACTTAATTAGATGTTTACAGTTGAAGGAAGAAATTACAAGAGATGTTAATGGAACAAATGCTGAGATAAATTATGTCATCATTATAGAATCAATTTGACTATATATGTTGAGAAGATTTACTACATACGTGATTTTTGTGTCAATATACTTGATGAAAAAATATAAAAGACATTGAAATAACTTTGCTTCTTGTTAATCATAAAGAGGTTTATGATCTATTATGAGAATCAATTTGATGGCTTTAACCAAATTGATATCAATTTTTTGATAATGTGGATAGATTAATAACTATTATTTGTCCAAAAAGCTTCTTATCATATTAGGGTTAATCTCAAGGGCCAGTTCAACATTTTTATTTTTTTGAGATTTACAAGATATTCAAGTGGGGCATTTTGGTAGTTGTAATTTTTTTTAATGAATGTTTAAATTGCACAATCGAATATTTAAAAGGCATATTCTTCTTTTGAGGTGTGGTGTAAGCCTTGAACTATTATGAGGCATAAGTCTCAAAATAAAATGATATAGTTAATTAAAATATAAAAAAAATAGAACATTTCAGAGTAACTTTTTTTATGACTCAGTAAGCAGTGACATTAGAAAAATTTAAGCTCGATTTTCTTCCAATAAAGCATTTGGGATTAATCCACAAGTGTCAAAATAACATCATAAAAAGCCATACAAGCACTCAATAATAAATAGAGGTATAATATCAACATTGATGGAGTAAAGATAAATAAGAAGTCTAAAATAAAGTAAACTTGTCTTAATTAAAATTATTATCATAGTCAATTGCTTTCTTGCTCCCCATCCTCATTTGTATCTACATCCTCTCAATCTTCTTCCTGATCATTAATTTTAATCTTCTTTTTCTTATTTGATTAGTATATCTTATTTGATTAATATAATTCAATGAATATATTATTTAAAATAACTACTATGTTGATCTTTTATAATTGATATTACATAAAGGTATATGCTAACTCTTTGTATTACTTGTTAACCTTTGTTGATTTTTTTTTCCTTTCTCCATATAAAGGTTCGACATTAAGATAATCCTCTAATATTTCATAATGCCACTTGGATTTTAGGTTCATAAAAAAGTGCATGAGTTTTAAAACCTATAGTAGAGTCATACACCTCATTGTATATGCTTTAAAATGCGCCTCATTGCACAACTCATACAATTAAGATGGAAGTCTGAATGCACTTCATATGTACCTCGTACTAAGGCGAGCCTTAAATTGCATAGTTTTAAATATATGTTGATGATATGGTTATGATAAATAAGAACTATTTTGCAGTATGTGATGAGGAAAAGTTCGATGGAATTGCTTAGGAAATAAGATATTAAAATATTTGTGGAAGGCATTTAGGTTGAATGGCCTTTATGAACGCTGCTTTTTAGTGTATAATGTTGATAAAAACTGTATCTTCCGATATAATTGAAAAATTGAAAAATAGAGAATTTTAGAAAAAAAAAAACAAAGCATAAAATTATTATTATACATAAAATAATTTTATTGGTTTTGAAATTTATAGTTAGTACTCATTGTTGTTGAAAGAACGATAGCGCCTCTATGATCTAGTTTTATATTGTGGATTTGTAATTCAAAATAATAAATTATAGAAGATAGCATAGCTTCTTCAGCTAAAGTACTTTGGTTAAAATGCATTACTTCTAGAATTTCATAGACGTAAAAATGAAAATATAAATGAGGAAATCATGTTTAAAGTTAAAGCTAAGTTTTTAAAATGGTGAAGTGTATTGACAGTATTGTGCCATGAGTATCATAGAGATTAAGGCAAATCATACAAAAATGCAATTTAAACAACAACAACAATAACAACAAAGCCTTAATCCCTCTAAGTGGGGTCGGCTACATGAATCATTTTTCTCCATTGCGTCCTATCTAGTGTCAAATTTTCGTTTAATTTTAAAAAATTAAGATTTTTTATGCAATAAGCCCAAGTTTTCCTAGGTCTACCTCTGCCTTTCTTAATATAAGTTGTATCTAAAACATCTACTCTCCTAATCGGATCATCAGGTGGTCGACATTTAATGTGACCAAACCATCTAAGGCGACTCTCTCTAATTTTATCCGTCACTGGTGCAACACCAACCCTATTACGGATATAATCATTTCGCATTTTGTCTCTAAGTTGAAGCCACTCATCCACCTAATCATTCTCATCTCGGCAACACTTAGCTTAGCATTATGCTTCTCTTTTAAAGGCCAACATTCAGCACCATAGAGCATTGCAGGTCTCACCACCATCTTATAAAATTTTCCTTTCAGTCTAAGTGGTACTTTCTATCACACAATAGGCCGGACGCATTCCTCCACTTCAACCAACCAACCTGAATTCTACTGTTAACATCCCCATCTATATCACCATCGCTTTGAACAATGGACCCGAGATATCTAAATTGTTCACACCTTTTAATAATTTGATCACTCAAAGTTACACTTCTGTCACTAGAGCTACTATTACTAAAATTACATTCCATTTATTCAGTTTTAGTTCTACTCAAACGAAGACCTTTAGACTCCAATGTAGACCTCCATAATTCAGGTCTTTCCTGGGCTTTTTCTCTCGTCTTCTCCATAATTCAACGGCTATGCTATTTGATTAGAAGCGTTGAGCGATAAAGAAGTTACCAACGCTCAAGTTGGGATAGGAAGGGCAGTATAAAGGTTTATCTATATAATAATGAGTAATGCTTAGTTGTGAAACGATTATAATTGAAAAAAATGTGGGTGTCTAGCCTTTGAAGTTCAAATAATATAATATGAAGTTAAGTGGTTTTGACATGTTTGTTAGAATAAAGATGTCTCAAGTAGATGGGTGGATAAGAAACAAATGTGGAAGGTTTAGGAAGGAAAATGAGTAGACTGAAAATAGTATGACTAGAAAATTCACCTAACTATTTTAACTAACTAGAGTTGTACTTTACAAGTTTACACAGAACAAGAGCAAATGCAGGAGGATTTGTAAGCCCAAATCCAATTAGCATTGATGATGATAATCATAATCTTTAATACAGTTGGTCAACTGTTAGTAATATAGTATTTTGAAGACTAATTAAGACAAGAGTGTATTTTTTAAAGTTATGGAAATCATTCCATTAGCTATTAAAAACAAGAACTAGTGAATTTAGTCTAACTTGATTTATGCCCTTGTTATTTTGTTTTAATAGTTGACATCTTATGAGTTTGCGCAATGGAGTTACTAGAGATATTAATGGACTAAATAGTGTGATATGTTATGTCATTATATTATCATTTTGACTAGATGTGAAAAAATCTGTGAATTTTATTTTTTGTTCCACAAAAATTAATGAAAAATATGAAGCATGATGAAATTTTGTCTTATTGCTTTTGTTTATCTTAAAAATATTTATGATCTACAATAAGAAGTTATTGTATGGCATATGAAGGAACAAATGTATCAAATTATTGAATTGATGTTAGTGACTATTATTAAAACGCATTCTAACTTACTAATGCGTTTCAAATGGAAAGAAGGTTATATCAATGATACAAATACAACATATTATTTGTATTTTTTTGAATTAGTTATTGGTGTACTTATGAAAGAAATTTGCAATTACTTATCTTAGGAATCATCATTTGTTGATACTTAGTTTTTTATTTACACCTAGTGAAAAGTTAAGAGGAACTACGTAGATGCTTATGAAAGGATTTTAAGCTGATCTGATGTGGCATGTGCCATATATTGATATGATGTTTATAAGTAGGCTTCTTTTAAAAGTAAATGAAAATTTGGACAGATGGAGAAAAATGTAGAAGATTTATTATGAGAGCACCAATATCCAATTTTACTAGTTGTGAAGTATATAATTAGTAGTCAATATTGCTAAATGTTCAAATGTTGCTTCTTTGTGGTAGTTTTCGAGTGTGATGCATGTGTTACATCAACTAATAAGCATATAGGTGAGAACAAGCTCTTTGGTTAAAATGTAGAAATATGATAGGATTAGGGACAAATTTTCCCATAGAAATTAGGACAAACTTATATTTTATTGCAAGGACATCAAAATTCAACACAAATACAAAGATAAACACCTACAATTTGAGAGGTAGGCGATCTCTCCCAATTCTTGCAATTCGAGAGGTTAAAAATATCTCTCAAATCCCGAACCTAAGACTCACAATAATAGTCTCCTACATACCCTAATATTTAACATATTCGGATCTATTTATATTAAACAATAATAAATAATAAAGGACTCAATTGCCCTTAGGCTAATAAAAGGTTAAATTGCCCCTTTGGCATCAGCGTAACAGTACTCCTCCAAAAAGTCATATTGTCCTGAAGGTGAAAGAATTGAAGGCCTTTTCCTCCACAACTTACTCTTTTTTTTCAACCTCTGCCTTCTCGTTATATACTGTGAGAATTTGTAATGTGCGATTTTGACAGCAGTGTCTTGGTGTAAATTTCTCATCACACTAGAAACATGACCCCTTCACTTGCTTCTCCTAGATCTCTGTCTCAGTAAGACGCTCGAGTGTCGCCCCCGACTGTAGCCCATGATTCTTGTTCTGTGAAGCCTCCCTCTGGACTTTCACTATTTGAACTTTTGTTATCATTTTGGTTATAGTAATGGGTACGGTGTTTCACCTGTATTGCTCTTAATTGTCAGTTTCATTGTATTTTTAACTTCGACAAACTGCGTTGATTTCATAGTTCCGCTCAATCCCCATGGTGTTAGCAGGCAAAAGTATGCTTAAATCTTTGGCTTCAACCCTATCATGAAGTTGCATCCCAATATTTTTTCTGATATCCATCTCAAACTGCTGGATAACATCTCAAATTTCTCTCTACAATCCCTGATGGATCCTTTTTGGACAAATGCAAAAAATTGCTCTTGTAAATCCCCTTCTCGTGTGGTTCTAAAGCACTCCAATAATCAAACCTTGAATTCTTCCCATGTTTGGAGTAACTGATGTTCTCTTCATTAATATCATGCCAGAGCATTTCCTTCCTAACACAGAGCCGCCGTCATCAATTTTTCTTTCTCCATCAGCCTATTAACAACAAAGTATCTCTCCACACGATAAACTCAACAAATAAGCATCCTCTTCTTCAAAATCAGCATCTTCAACTTCCTCATGCATGAGTTTCCTCCCCAATTTTCTTGACCGAGATTCATTCCACCCATGAAGCATTGGTTGAGTTTAATTTCTTTTATTCCATAAGTCTAGCGTGCCCATAATCAGCTCGCGCGTTCTCATTAGCTTCAGAATTGCTTTCTATTCGAAAGGTTGCTGCAACAAAAGGTACTGATGTGGTTGGATGCAGCCTTCTGCCGAGGTCCTACTCACTTGTTTCGGGTCAAAATCTTACCCGTCATCCCATTCTGCCTGCTGCCTCTCTTTCTAGCCGTTCAAATATTGTATCCTTCCTTCCAAGTGTTGATGCTTGAGTTAGCTTCTCATTCCTTCACTCGATCTCACAGCTCCAGATCCACCTAAGATAGCAATGTTGCCCTTATGTTGCACGAATTCTTCTTATTGTTGTCGCTTGCTTCCATTCCAGACATCGTCGCTCGATCATGCTGCAAGTGGCGGAGAGTTTTGTGAGGGACTCTGCAATCTTCTTTATCATTTCTTTTAGGGCTGTGAACCTCCCCTCCGTGATTGTGAAACACTCTATTTCAGATCTGATTTGAATGACCTCTTCAACTAGTTTTTCCTCTCATGCATCCACTTTTTTGGCTGCCATTCAATAATGTTTGATTCCTCTGCTAACTCAAAATTTTGAGGAACTCCACACGCAGTTCGACACGTAGCTCCTGCACGGCGCTCGGAACTCTCGACGTTGCAATTCTGGAGTCCCTGTCCACAGGTTAGAAGTAGATATCACACAGAACTTCGAAATTCATGATTCAGAATTCCTGTACACCAGTTGGCTCATAACTCCTGTACGCTGTGCGAGACTTTGGACGTTGCGTTCTCACGCATTGGCTTTCCCATGACTATGGCGTTACTTATCTGCCTCAATCCTCCCCAGCTAGCTCTAATCACTACTGACTAGCGAAGGATTGCCGCAATCCCATGCGTGCGACTATCACGACTACATTTATAATATTCTCATCACTGTACACAACGATCCTGTTGTTTGCTTCCCAACGGTTCGATGGTATGGTACTTGCGAGCCCTTCATCAACTTCTCAGTTGGCTGCAATCCCGAGTGTATCACTGACATCAATCACACAGGAGCTACCATGCAACTATAGCATGTCATTCACATCCCGGATAGCTTCAACAAGCTCGTTGCTTTTGTACCTTCACGATTATGTACGCGATAATCCCTTTGTTTCTTCCTCCGTCTGTTTCGACACGGAACGCCGCGATCCCTTTGTTACTTCTCGTAACTGTATCATGATTTTCAAAACTTTGTAAACGCGGGCTCCTCAAATCGAAGGCTCTAATACCACTTGATAGGATTTAAGATAGGTTTCCACACAAAAATTAGGACAACCACATATTTATTGCAAGAAATTAAACATTCAACATGAATACAAATATAAGTTCATACAATTCGAGAGGTAAGTGAATTCTCCCAATTCTTACAATTTGAGAGGTAAAAAATCTCTTACAAACCCAAATCTAAGACTCACAATAATAGTCTCATTCATACCCTAAACTTAAAACTATTACGGTCTATTTATACTAACAGTAATAAATAATAAAAGACTCAATTGCCCATATGATAATAAAAATTGCCCTATTGGCACCAGCGTAACAAAACACCTCAATAATTCTCTATGAAAAATGAATATAAATAAAAAAACTAAACTTTAAGGCTATGCAGCTAAAATGAATAAATTGGCATATATGTGCCATGTATGTATCTGGGAGTCTAAAGGTAAATTTCATGAAATGGAAAATAATGATGTATTATTTGAATCCATTGTCGGAGCCAAGCCCCAGATATGAAAAATGTAGTGTTGTGTTGTTAGTCAATAGTCGGTGTAAAAAATTGTCGACAAACCATGACATGAATCTTTTAATTCTTTCAAAAAATATACAAAAAATGTTTGATGAGGGGAGAAATGATATATTCGTTCCTATTTTTAAGAATAAAAGGATGCATAAGAGTTTGCAAATTATAGAGAAACTAAGTTATTGTGTTATATATATTAAAATTATGAGAGCAATTGAAACAAGTTATGTATTGATATGAAAATTTCTCAAAATCAATTTGGATTCATGCTAGGCAAGTCTACCTTGGAAATTATACATTTATTGAGAGGTTTGATGGAAAGTATAGAGAGAGTAAGGAGAATCTACATATGATTTTTGTTGATTTAGAAAAAGCTTATGAGAAAATTTCAAGAGAATTATTTTGGAGAGTTCAAGCAGAGAAAGGTGTTGATATTGTTTATGTTGAACTCAGTAAAGATATTTGTCTACTATGGTTGTTACATGTGTTCCAATACAAGGAGGATTGATCAAGTATTTTTCTATTTCAGTTGGATTACATTAGTGATCGGCTTCAAGCCCGTATCTTTTTGCTTTAGTTATAGGTATTCTTACTGAACATTAAGAGGATGTACATTGGTGTGTGCTTTTCACTGATGATATCTTTTTGTGGATAAGACTAGAGAAAGAGTTCAGGAAAAACTTAAATTATGAAGGTTAATTTTAGAGTCTAAAGGCTTTCGTTTGAGTTGATCTAGTGACGAGGTTGTAATAATGAATGATCAAGTGAACGTTTTAGATTATTTTGACTCTCTTGTTCAAAGCGATGATGATATAGATGGGGTTGTTCTTATTAGAATTCAAGTTGGATGGTTGAAGTTAAGGAATGCATCAAGCCTATTGTGTGATAGAAAATTAGTTTAAAGGAAAATTTTATAAGATGGTGGTGAGACCTGCAATACTTTATGAAGCAACATGTTGGCTTGTAAAAGCGAAGCATAAAATTAAGTTGAGTGTTATGGAGATGGGAATGATCAGGTGGATGAATGGTTTTGCCCCTAGGGACAAAATGTGAAATGAATATATTTGTGAAAGGGTTGGAATAGCTCCAGTGGCGAACAAGATTAGATAGAGTCATCTTAGATTGTTTGACCTCATTAAACATCGACCATCCGATGATCTTGTTAGGAGATTAGATGTTTTAGATTAGATTTATGCTTAGCAAGGTTGGGTTTGACTTAAAAAACTTAGGCTTGTTGTATAAAAAAATTATATTGATTTATTAGAATTAAATGAAAAAATGACACTCAATAATACACAATGGAGAAAAAGGATTCATGTAGCCAGCCCCACTTAGTGGGATAAAGGCTTGTTGTTTTTTGTTGTTGTCGTCATTGATGTATTATTCGAATCCAAGTGTTTTTCAATAAAAGAATCACCGATTGTAAGTGGAGTGTAATAGAAATGATAATGTTAGGGTGTATGATGTTAAAGCAATGAATGACAAATTGAGAAATTTCTATAATAGAAAGATGGTGAGGGTATAACCTATTAAAATAAAATGCCATAAAATAGAGTTGGTGGCTTTGGCACATATGGTGAAAAGCTACAAGATACACTAATGATGTAGCTAGACAAACAAAATATGTAATAGGTTCAAAAGGAAAAAAAGGTAGGCTAAAAATAACGTAACTAAAAATTGTGTAACATTATTTTAGCTCATTAGTTAAGACTTTACATAGAACTTAGCCTAAATTAATGTACGAGGAGGAGGATTTGTGGGGCGACTCCAAATAGTTTGATGATATTATTGAAATATTTAATCAAATTGATAACCATTTTAATAGTATGGTGTTTTGGAAATCACTGAAGGCACGCTTGTGTATATTTTTTGAAATTCCTCAAAGTGCTTTGCTTTTGAAAACATGAAATGGTGAGCTTAGTTAACGATATTTATGCACCTGTTTTTATTATCTCGAACTAAGAAATATGTGCTTAATCGTAGCTTATGTCTATACACTTTTTTAGCTCAACTTTCCAACATACTTTAACTTAGATGTAAACATAATAAGAAATGCTTTGAAATATGGAAGAAAGCCAGAACCAGGTTTTTGGGTGTTAATAAAAGTACTCTTTCTAAATCCTCTAGTCCTGAACCGACATAATGTGGCATTCCTTATTAGTTTCTCTAGAACTGGCAGGAATGCTTGTTTGATTTTCATGTTATATTAATGATATTTAGATAACAAATGTACCCAAAATGTGAATGATATTTATAGAAAAATTTGGGCCATGTACAACGTCGTTTTATTGTTTTACGCTGTTTTGTTTTTATTTTACTTTATTCTCTCTTTTTTTTTAAATTTGTAGAAACATGTCACTTAAAAAATCATTTAATTTGTTGGTTTCTACTTGAATGAATGATGGTTGTAGCAGGCATTGGCACTTTTGATTTATGAATTTGTTAAAACTAAGGATTAAGATATGAAATTATTGAATAAGAAAGAAGCATTTTGGTGCTGATTTTAAGAATAAATAAGTCGTTTAGAGTTGCCATAAATTTATAAATCCAATTTCTGAGTTATGAAAGTAAGTTATAAGATATGGTGTTGGAGAATGATTATGCAAATCATGTGATTATTATAGGAATTAATTTGATTTTTTGTTTCAAAGAACTAATCACAAATACATTTTGTACTGGGATAGTTTTGAAAATATATAAATCATAATGAAATATCCTTGTATGGCCTTTGATGCTTTTAAAAAGGCATATGGTCGGTCTCCCAACAAAATTGGTTTAATTATATATAAGAAAAAAAAATGACATCATATTTATTCAATGTTAGCTCTTTTTGAGAAACTAGTTGAACATCTAGTTACATACAAAATTGAAGCACCAAATCATGTTGACTTTATTATAATTAAGAGAAATAAGCTTTTTTTGGTAATGATTGAATGTCAATTTCAAAAGAGAGTTTGATTGCAATATATATATATATATATATATATATAGTGACTCACACACACAGATAAATTTAAATTCTTTTATGCTGAGCCAAATTTAATATATAATAAGATGACTTGCCTTATTAAGAAGACTAGAAGTTTTAGTAAGTCTAGAAGTAAATCATACATAAATAAGGACATCCGTTGGTGGGTTGAAGATGTACAAATTGTTATTTAGAACAAAATAGTTCTTTCAAAGAGTGAAAATTTTTAATACCCTTCAAGCTTGTAATAATTAAGAAAAAAATAGAATAATTATAATAAATCAGGAGTTTTATAAAGGGTGTAATGAGCAAAGCAAAAGCTATTAGTTTTGATGATTTAAGAAGTTTGTCTTAGAAGATTTTATAGCGCCAAGAGATAGATCGTCCATGAATAGAAAACTTATTGGTGGGGTGAGGAGATACAAAATGTTGATAAGAAAAAAATTTGCTTTGAAGGAGTGGCAAAAATCAAATACTCTTATGTCTAATAGTAGTTATAAGAAAGAAGTCTTGCGAGAAGAAAGTAAAATTTATAATATTTAATTATAAAAGAAAAGATAAGAGTTGTAAATATTTTGATCAAATTAGATTCATGAAAAACGAGGATAACATGATCTTAATTAAAGTTGAAGGTATTGATAAAAGATAAATAATGCTTTAAGAAATTACTAAATGAGAGTTTAAAGGAAGGAATCATTTTGGAAGAGCAAAATGATCTTAATAACAAAGTATATTATAGATTTTGAACCAAAATGTGTCGTGAGGTAACCACTGAAATTGCATAAAAGGTATATATTTGCGTTTAAACAACATATTTATTGAAATTTGGAAAGTAAAGATGGAAACTTTAGTGATTTGATTAATAAATATTTTTTAGTTATTTGGATACCATTATTTTAATTCGGAGGATATATTCAAGATTGTGATTGTGCTAAATGAATCGAATTTATGAGACATGCAATAAATCTATGGTATAGTAATGGAAGATATAAATTATCTTTAGATAATCAATTTGATTTCTTGGCTGGAAGATTTCTTATTAAAGCAATATTTGTGTTCAAGTAACTAATAAACGAATATAGCGAGCAGAGAAATACTTTGTTCTTTTAATGTCTAAAACATGCATTTATGATGGATTATTTTGAAAATTATTTTGGTGCGCACAAAGGAAGAAAGTGTGTAAATTTTATGTTGTACTTTGATGAGAACTGTTTAGTATTGTAAGCTTTTGTGTACTATCAAAGAATTTCCAATGCATTAGATTTACAGTAAGGATCACCATTGAGTTTATTTCTTTTTGTATCGATAATGAGGTTATCCACAAAGTATAGTCAATGTGATGTGCCTTGTATGTTTTCTTTAGTGGATTTTCTAATTGGTGCGACAATCGTTGAAATAAATAGTAGTTAGAATAATGGAGAATATTTAAAATATAGAGGGCTCATAATTAGTACAACAATCAATAATCCAAAAAATATGTAGTTTTAGTAAGTGTAGTATTGACAATTATCATCAATATTATTAAAAGATTAGGTGACACTTACGCTGTGAATTGTTTAAATATCGTGAATCTATTTTACAGAAGAATCGTAATATGTGCAAATACAATTTCTATGATAAATTTGGGTAATTACAATGGAGAAAATACGCCACTGTATTTTGCACTAAAAGATCATTAAATTTAAAAGTAAATTTTATAAAGTGGAAATTAGGGTAATGATTTTGTTTATTTGAGGGTTGGGCAGTTAAAATATTGTTAATTTCTAAATTGAGTGATATAGAAATTAGAATGCTAAGATGAATGTGCACCAAAATTAGGATGAATAAATTGGAATGATTATGTTGAAAGAATTTTTATTGGAGGAGATTTAAATGGACATGTCGGAAGAGTGGTAGAAGATTTCAGAAATATTCATGGTGGCTACGGTTATGGAGCGATTAATGAAGAATGTAGAGCCATTTTAGATTTTGCTTTAGCGTATGACATGATTATTATTAATACTTTATTCAAGAAAAGAGATGAGCATCTTATTACTTATAAGAATGGTTCTAATAAAACACAAATTGATTATTTTCTTATGAGAAGAAGAGATCATCGAGATTGTAAGGATTGTAAGGTCATTCCAAGTGAGCAATTAAGTACCCAACATTGATTATTAGTTCTAGATTTTAAGATGAAGAGTTGTAAAATAAAGAATACTTGGGATTCAACATCCTAGAATAAGATGAGAGGCACTTAAAAGACACAAATTATTTTTATGAAGTAAAATTCAAGATTTAAATATTTGGGATGTTCATGAAGACGCGAATTTTATGTGGGAAAAATTAACTAATACTATTAAACAAGTGATTAAAGATGTACTTGGAGAATTAAAAGAAAAAGTTTCATAAATAAAAATAGTTGGTGGTGGAATAATAATGTGCGAAAAGATAAAATATAAGAAGTTATGTTATAAAAATTGGTTTAAATGTAAAAGCGTAGAAGCTATGAAAAATATAAAACGGCCGCAGGAAGTGTAAGAATAATCCGTGACGCTAAAATTCAGCTTTTAGTGATCTTTATAACATGTTAGAATACTTAAAGAAGGTGAAAAATATATGTATAAAGCTAGCCAAACAAAAGAAAAGAAAAGTAAAGATTTAACTCAAGTAAAGTGTATTAAAGATGAAAATCAAAAAGTGCTTTTCTTAGAAAAAGATATTCAACATAGGTGGGTGAGTTATTTTGATAAACTTTTTAATGATGATGCTTGAAAGTACGATCGACCTTAGTGATCTTAATATCGTTAATAATAATAAAACTTTTCATTTTTACCGTCGCATTAGTAAAAAAAAGTTGATGAGGCTTTAAAGAAAACCAAGTGGGGAAAGTCGTAGGACACGATGATATCCGATTGAAGTGTGGAAATGTTTAGGTGATTTGGGGGTTTCACGGCTTACTAAACTTTTAATATTATTTTAAAAACTAAAAGGATGCCTGAGGAGTGGAGAAAGAGCATTTTGGTCCCCATTTTTAAGAATAAAGGAGATGCACAAGAGTGTGCAAATTATAGAGGAATTAAATTGATGTGTTTGAACATAGGTTAAGACGTATTACGAAGATTTCTCATAGTCAAATTGGATTTATGCCGGGCAGGTCTACCATGGAAGCTATACATTTATTGAGAGGTTTGATGGAGAAGTACAGAGATAATAAGGAGGATCTACATTTGATTTTTATTGATTTAGAAAAAGCTTACGATAAGGTTCCTAGAGATGTTCTTTGGAGAGTCCTTGAGAAGAAATGTGTTGATATGACTTATATTCAAGTCATTAAAGATATGTATGCTAGAGTCGTTACATGTGTTCGAACCGAAGGAGGATTGACCAAGTATTTTACTATTTACGTTGGTTTACATCAAGGATCGGATTTAAGCCCATATCTTTTTACTTTATTTATGGATGGTCTTACTTGGGCATTTACAAGAGGATGTACCTTGGTGTATGCTTTTTGTTGATGATATCCTCCTTGTGGATAAGACAAGAGAAAAAGTCCAGGAAAAACTTGAATTATGAAGGTCTACATTGGAGTCTAAAGGTATTCGTTTGAGTAGAACTAAAACTGAATACATGGAATGTAATTTTAGTAATAGTAGGTATAGTGACAGAAGTATAACTTTGGGTGATCAAATTATTAAAAGGTGTGAACGATTTAGATATCTTGGGTCCATTGTTCAAAGCGATGGTGATATAGATGGGGATGTTAATAGTAGAATTCAGATTGGTTGGTTGAAGTGGAGGAATACGTCCGGCCTATTGTGTGATAGAAAAGTACCGCTTAGATCGAAAGGAAAATTTTATAAGATGGTGGTGAGACCTTCAATGCTCTATGGTGCTGAATGTTGGCCTTTAAAAGAGAAGCATAATGTTAAGTGTTGCCGAGATGAGAATGATTAGGTGGATGAGTGGCTTTACACTTAGAGACAAAATGCGAAATGAATATATCCGTAATAGGGTTGGAGTTGCACCGATGACGGATAAAATTAGAGAGTCGTCTTAGATGGTTTGGTCACATTAAACGTCGACCACACGATGATCCGATTAGGAGAGTAGATGTTTTAAATACAACTTATGTTAAGAAAGGCGAGAGCGGACCTAGGAAGACTTGGGCTTATTGCATAAAAAATGATCTTAATTTATTGGAATTAAACAAAAATTTGACACTAAATAGGACACAATGGAGAAAAAGGATTCATGTAGCCGACCCCACTTAGTGGGATTAAGGCTTTGTTGTTGTTGTTGTTGTTGTTGTATGTTGAAAGAATGTTTGGAGTAATGGTTATTGAAGTTAATGATAGAAAATAGACAATAGGTGATTTGGACATCGTATTGTAGGGCAACATGCACCCATTAGACAGGCAAATAAAGTTAATGTTGGAGAATTATGTAGAGGGTATGGACTTAAACTAACATAAATAGAAGTTCATAACTATTTGTTATGAATAGCTTTAACACCTTAGATACCACTCCATATAAATGAATGAAAAATGAGAATTTATAAAGATAACAACAAATCATTGGGATACGGTTTATGATGATATTGATCCATATAAAATAGTAAGAACCTAGATAAGGACATAACTTATATAGTTACCAATGTCTGATTAATACGGGGAAGTAATTTAGGGATTCCATCAAGCATGAATATCACACGTGCCTGAAAAAATGAGGATATAACTGATAATATAACCATCGAAGTTAAAGTTGTGAGGTTAAAATGAATAAGTGTTTTAAGAATATTATATCATTAAAATATCCTCTATAAATTTCTAACAGTTTTAATTAGAGTAGCATTGCCATTTGAATACTTATGTGGTACTAAATAATTGGATAAGAAGCATTTTGGTATTTTAAGAATAAATGTGAAGTTTAATGTTATGGTAATTACACTTATGAATTCTGCAATGAAGTTACAAGATATTAATGAATTTTTTATAAGATGAATTTATGGAGTTGCTGTGCTATTTGTTGATGATGTAATGTTGATAAGTGTGTCTTTTCTAAAGTAATTTAAACGTTGGATGAATAAAGAACACCTTTAGAAGAAAAAGGTTTAAGGTTATTGGAATACATGTTGATAAGCTAGTTTTCAATTTTATAAGTAGTTGCCAATAATTATGAAAGGCCAGTTGCCTCTTATTTGTAATAGGTTTAGCGGCTTATTTATTCAAAATCACATGTATATATTTTAGGGTATTAAATTTGACAAGTACCTTTGGATTCTACCCAACATGAATATAAAAGGAGATAAAATTTGAAAATATAATTAGGGTCATAATTCTGCGAGTTAAAGCTAATCAATTCAATTGGAAAATTTTATTGAAAGTATTGTGACTTATGACTATCATGAAATTTTCAGAGTAAATTTCATAAAGTTGCAATTAGAGCGGCTAAATCAATTGAATCGAAGTGCCAAGTGCTTGCCAACCATAAAGTTGAGTGTGTTAGACATGATAATGATAAGGTTAATGTAAAAGTAAAATTATAGGGTTATAAATGGCTATATTATAAAGACCGCTAGTGTATAACCTATGAAAATAAGATGATAGAAAATAGAGTTGATTAGTTTTGAAATGTATTATGAAAGTTGGAACCTTCACTAGAAAGGTAATCAATTGAATTAATATGGAATTTTAGAGAGGAAAAGAGACTAAACTTCGCATGACTAAAAATTGTGCATAAGGACTTATGCTAATTTGAGTTAAAACCTTAGTTGAAAGGAATGTCTGAGTATGCCTTATTCGAATAGTTTGGATGATATTTCTATATTTGAGACGGTTGATATGAACGTAATGGAATGGTTTTTTGAAGACTAGAGCAGAAACCTATTAGTTCAGTTATTTGAATTTTTTGAAACATTCAATTTGTTTTTTGAAGCAAGAAATAGTGAGCTTAGTAAATTTGATGTATGCAATTTTTTTTAATCTCTTTAGACCTAAAAAGATAAAATGAATCTAAACAAAATGTTATTGCAATTCAGATTAAGTTTTAAGCATACTTAGATTAGATGTAACATAGCATACTAACATTAAATACTCAGCCAGATCTTGAGCGAACACCAGACAATGCATTTGCCAGTGTTTGATAGTCGGATTGAGATATTATCATGTCCTTCTGTAATTAACTATGAGATGGGATTTTAAGCAAAAATCCAACAGTGGAAACAAGGTGAATTTGTTTTGTAGGGCTTATTTCTTTGTAGTTTGTGCTTTCTGTTAAATTTATTACTTTTAGTTTTCAAAGACTGAAGTTTCAGCTTCTCTGTCAATAATGACAGAAAAGACCTTTGAAACTTGGCAAACTAATTATTATAGATGTGATTATGGGATCTGAAACAAGCTTTAAAATCATAGTAGGATAGCTTTTGTATGATCAGCCTTGAGATAAGAGCTGAGTTTTTTTTCTCTCCACTCTAAAGTCCGCATAATAGGATTCAGTTTGATGATGGTGATGTTCAATCCTACGGCCTTGATAGCTTAGAGCCATGTTCAAGAATATTATTGTTTACTTAAGTTGGAAGTTTCTTTATTCCAAAAGGCCTTTGAAAGATGTGCATCTTGATATATCTTAATCATTTTTCAGGTTATAGATTCCAATGGAAGCAACCAAACCAAATTTACAAGCGGACTATCAGCTGACCAGCGTGAGCAGGTTGATTTCCCTTCCTGCAGAGACTGTTCTTTTTTTTTTTTCTGGAAAATTTTTATCTGCTGATTTTAAAACTAAAAGCTCCTCAAATTTTCATCTCAGGATCTGGGAAGGGAGAGTTTTAACTACCCTGGAGCCAGTCTTTCATCCCAGCCTGCACATAAGGTCATTTCCTCATTTTGCAAGCTCCGCTATTATTTCATCATTTTCATTCATTTGCACAGGTGATTACAACGCTTTCCTTCATGTCTCTTAAAATTTTCATTCTTAGGATATGGGAAGGAGTGAGAGTTTCAACTCTGCCGGGGCCAATGTTTCTTCTCAACCTGCACATATGGCATGTAATTCTGATTTCTCAACTAGGAAATATTACTTGATTCTCAATAATGATTACTAGATGGATTACATGCTTTTTCCATATTTATCTTCTTCTTTATTGTCAAAACTAGGCTTGATTCTAATCCAACTCCTTGATGTATACTTTATCTTTAGGATCCGGGACATAATGAAAGCTTCAACTATTCTACCAAGGACAATCCGCATGTCACTCCACAAGCTTCTTCTTCGCAATCTACTTACTCCAGCAAAGATTATTCTACCAACGATTACCCACAGTTTCCTCAACCTTATTCACAGAACTATCATCAGTCATATTCCTATGAACAGCAACCCTCTTTTGCACAAAATTATCCTTTAGAAAACTCAAATCCTACCGCTTACCCAAACTTCCAATCTTACCCAAGCTTCCAAGAAAGCTCTTTTCCTTCTGCACCAACTCACCAGCCTTCTTACTATCATGGTACCGATGTTCCCTATTCCCAAGAACCAGCGGCACAATACAGTAATCACAATAGTGCAGGACATCAAGTTGGATCTTCTGTTCCGCCTACTACGAGCTATAAATACGACAGTAATTATCAGCCTTCTGTAGAGAAGATTGCAGAGGCTCACAAGGCGGCCAGGTTTGCTGTTGGTGCTCTTGCTTTTGATGATGTTTCAGTAGCTGTGGATTTTCTTCGTCGATCTCTCGAGCTTCTCACAAATCCTTCTGCTGAATTTCCTTGACTATGATTGAGTTTATTTATATTTGAGGTGGTCTTGCTCCTTATACCATACAGCTCAACTTTGTATATATGTTCCCTATTCTTATGGAGCAAATATTGCAGCTTTTAAAAAAGTGATTTTGTAACCATGTTTGCTTGCTTGCATTCAATGAAGTATCCATTTTGTTTGTTAGTGGCGATATTGTGGCGTCAGACTTTGGCAAATTTATTTTGATGATGATAAATGTATGTGATGAGTGTTTCTAACGAGTTTTGAAGTTTTTACGATGTCATAATGCAATCCCATATAAGAGCTTGATAATATTATATAACATTAATTTCTAAGCTTATTATATTATATTATTTCTCTTAAACCAAATCCTTATTAACAAAATCTAAATATTTAGTTCTTATAAATTAGCTTTTTGAAAAAAAATATTCTCATTGTAGCTTGTGCCTATGAGAAACGTTTGATAATACATTTATCATAAAATAATGTAAAATTTATGGGGTCTCATCTAGAGTTGTCAGCTCGTGTTTGGCTCATTAATTAACTCTTATTTTTAATAGTGATAGAGCTAAATACAGATAAATATTTTAAACTTAAATTATAAATGAGCTGAACACAAATAATATTTTATTTTATAACGTTTTAGTTTGAAATAAGAAATAAATTATAACAACTCGTGTGATCATGTGATTCTGAGCCGTCCATTCTGAGCCGAGTACAAATGCATTGTTCACATACAATTTCAAACACGTCAATTTCAAGTAATCTACATATCAGCAATGTACAATGAATACATGATGAAATGAAGACTACTCTTTTTAAATGAAGCATGGCTGAAATTAATATAAACATATATATACATATTATATGCATCACTCATTGATGCGGAACAAAGATCTTGAAAGGAAGTAAATGTTAAATTTACCTTTAAAATAAGACCATTCCACATTTTCATTCTTTCACATAGGAGATTCCCAAATTTTCATTTAGTGTATGTTTTTGTCTTTAACCTTGAATTACAATTCATGAATAAGCTTGCACAAATTTCAAATAGAATTTAGGAGTTTATATTTATTAAGTTTTGCTGTTAAATGTTTAATTTAAATGTTTATGTTTCTATTCGTTCAAATGAATTCATATTTCTCTTAACTCGGGGAAAGCAAAGAAAGTTCCATTTAATAGTATCAGCCTTTTTGTCACCAAATTTTAATTGATTGGTATTTTTAAAACAAAGCAAGTGTGTGAACGGAGTGGAAGTAATTCACATTCTATACTAATTGGAACAAAATTTCTTTTGGCCCATTATGTGTTGCAAATGCTACCTGTTGTTTCAATCCTCTGGCGGCAAACTACTACATAAAATGATCATATGCTTCATTACATTCCAAAAGTATTTTGTTTACTTACTGGCGGAAACATTTCTTAACGAGTTTTCTGATTTGATAGTTCGCCTTAAATCTCACTCCCTCTTTATTTAATGAATTGTGATCAAAAGATTTTTTTAAAATAGATCAAGACAGAATCTAAATGTAGAGACAAATTTTGCAAATATGTATTTGTTGGAATCATACATAGATCCGCTAAAGGAATTGTTGAATCATCTTCTATATTTTGCCAACTTGCAATCAGTGGAGCCAAGAATGAAGTTTAGAAAATCAAGCTAATTTTTTATCTAAAGAAAGTCCTAGCTTCACCGCTTTTTCAAAATTACTTTTATTTTTCATTATAATGATAAATAAATCACTGTTTTTTTTCCCACACATCCAAATACACGCACACTGCATATGGCCTTGAACCAAGGAGCTCTTGCTAGAAAGACAAAGCTCTCAACTATTATACTAATTTGACTTGCAGATAAAGAATTTTTGACGAAACTAACTTTTATTATTCTTTTACTACTTTTTAGGAGAGAAAATTTCTGTTAAGCGTCTTGGGCGCATCTTCTCCAATGCCGCTCTCAAATACAAATTAAACACCTTGCAGAAGAGATCCTCAGCCACATTCAAACCAGACACATCCATGCAAAAGAGTTCTTCTTAATAGCCTATGACCATTCCTAGCTAGTATGAACTCTCAATTTCTTGCTTCAATAAACATAGCATTTCATCCTTACTTACTGTTTGGGGCGGCGGCTGAGCTGCGGCGCGGCACCGCGCCGCCTAATTTGCTTTGGGGCGGCAGTGCCGCCGCGGTGTCTCGCATTTTCCCCGAAAGCGGAAAGCGCCGAGGTAGGTGCGGTCCAGCTTCGTGGTTCAGCTTTTTACTCCCCTGCCCTCTTTTACCGAAAGAATTCGCCCCGTGAAAAACAGGAATGGCGCGATCTTCTCTCCTCTCCTCTTCTCGGACGGCTTCCGCTACCTAGGGCTTCTTCCTCTTCTTAGCAGCGGTAAGATTTTTTTTTTTTTTGCCGTTGGATGCTTTGGATGAATGTGGCTGAGCTCCATGCCACATCAATGTGTCATTGGTAGAGAATATGCGTATGCATCTTCGTTTTGATGGATCTAAGTTATACTGAGGCTTCGTTTCAGGGAAAAAATTTACGTCCGGAGACCGGACGCAGTGCTGATTCCGGTCTCCAATAGTTAAAGGGCACGTCGTCGAATGAGACCCGGCCTTATTAAATTCGCGCAGTAAATTTGCCCGGCCCGATTTCACGGCCCGCCGCGGTAACACGGGTGAACTCCTCTGCACCACCGATGTAAACCACGCGCGAAAGCGTGCGATGCACTCTTGTAAGCGCGTTGTAACCTCGTATATTCGAACGGCGGAACAACGGTTATAAACGACGTATAGCCAGATTGTAACTCGAGCCGAATGTGGCACAACGCGTGTAAGCTCCCGTAATGTCGGCGCAACCGCTTTCACCTGAGAGTGCTTGAGATATAACCCGACTAAATCGTGTCACTTCACATGTAAGCGATTTATAATTTCGGCGTAACCCATTCCATCCTAGGTATTGCGGATATAAACGATGCATACTACTCGCGTAATCCCATCGCAACCCGTCTCGTGAGAATACCAGTCGATCTAATCTATTTGTAAACTACGTGTAACCCTGTTGTCCGTGTCCGCGAAAACTAGTATTTAGCGATAGGTTTCTTCGTTCCATTGATCGCCCGTCGGACACCGAATAACGCGATTTGCGGATGGATCGTGTCGACGAAACAACCATTTATATGAAGTTATGGAAGAGAAATTTCGTGCGGAAGCTCAAGAAATGTTCTTGGGGGTTGAGAGGAGGTTACTTTGAGATGTGCTTTAATTATTTTTTTTTCGTTTCGTTGTTTTCCTTGTTTGTTAGGTTTTGTTTTCTTTATTTATTTAAATTTTTTTTTGGTTTTATAGACATAGCTCGTGTAGCCAAGTTTTAGTTGTTACGATTCTTGTATGTTGGAATGTTTTTTCTTTGTCTTTCATTGTTTATAGTATTTTGTAAAATGAGATACGAGTTATTGTTGTGATGTTTGTTGTAGTGGTTTGTTAATTGCATGTAGCCTTTTTTTCTTTGTGTTTCATGGTGTATAGTCTTTTGTAATATGAGATACGTATTCACGTTGTGATGTTATATGAGAGATAATGCTCACCTTATGCTCCATGTTATTGTTGTTCTTTGCCTTAAAAAAGATGAGATGAGATACATGTTATCGTAGTTGTATGTAGTTGTATGTAGTTGTATTTATTTTTATTTTTTGTATATGTGCAACACGTTTGACATTTTATTCTCTTTTGTGCAGCGATGTTGGCGAAGTGAAGTTTCCTATAACAATCAGTTGCAAAGATGTTACTTCGAATAACGGTCCACGATGAAAACGAAGCTTACGAATTATATCATGCATATGCCCATCACATCGGATTCATCGTTCGTAAGGATCACACTAACTATTGTCTAATTCCAAGAATACTTAAGACGAAGATTACTTCATGTGAAAAGTTTGGATTGAAAAGAAAGCTGAAGATCAGCAAAATTGTTAAATACAAGAGAGCGATTAAGAAGTGGTTGTCCGTGATGATTCGGTCCTTTGTTGATGACGAAGGCAACTAGTTAGTTAAGAAATTTGTTGAATCGCATAATCACGCTTTAGCGACTCAGTGATGAGCGCTATTGCTTTCGAGCATAAGATTGAAATCAATGTGAGTGCTTAGATCGATGTCCACGATCGGGGATAAGACCTAAAGATGCTTTCGACCAACTTAGCCGATGAAGTTGGTGGTGTAGAGAATCTTGAGTGTACGAGATAGATGCCTTCGATTTCAAATGCGTGAGAGGATAAGTAGAATCGAAAAGGGTGATGCCGATGCGTTATTGCAGTTGTTCGCAGAGAGACGTGCTTGGGTTGCATGTATGAGTGGGATTTCGAAGTAGATGATATGTGTAGGTTGATGAGTTTTTTGGAGTGACGGGACATCCGTACGATTCGGTCATTTTGGAGATGTTATCGTATTCGATCTGGTATAGATTGAATAAATATAACTTATGTTGTGCCTATTGTCGGTGTTAGCCAGCGATTGGCGAGAATGTTCTCTTGGTGTTGGTTTCCCATCGGAGGAGGCGGTTGATTCGTTTAAATGGCTTTTCGAACCTTCGTTCGTATCGTGGGTGATAACAACCGATAACGATTTATGCGATCGAGATCGAACGATGGCGATAACGATAGCTCGAGTTATAGCACATACACGACATGGATTATGTCGATGACATATACGAAATGTGCCGCAAAGATCATGCTGTGGTGTGATGAGTAAGACAATCCATAGTCTTTTTGTAAATGCGTAGATCGCGAGAGCGAAGAGGAGTTCGATGAAACATGAGGTTTCATGATTCGGACGTGTATCTATAGGATAATACGTGGTTAGGCGATATTTATAGAATTAGACACTAAGTGGTCCATGAGTTTTTAATAAGGATGTTTTCGGAATGAGAATTTTATCGACTCGAGGCAGCGAGTCGACGAATAACATTTGTCGCGAGTCTCGGCACAACCAAGCTTACATCACAGTTGCTTCGGGGATTGAAAATGTCCACGAAATTATGGAGGCGTAACGAGAGGGATGAGGACTTCAGAGTGTGACCAACTGCGTGATGAGACGGAAAGCGAGTAGTCCGATGCCGAGACGAGCGGCGGCATTTTACTCGAGGAAGCTTTACTCGATGTTCAAGAAAATTTTACGCACGGATCATGTGGACTACAACTACGTCGTCTCCAGATGCGGAAAATGAATTTCTCGTTAAAAGTTTTGACGAGCATAGAGTCGAACGAAACTTGGTATGTTCATTCGACAGTTTGAGTCCGGATATTCGGTGTGAGTCGCGGGAAATTTGAAATGATGGAGCTCTTGTGCGCACACTCATTCTGAGTCCCGAACTTTCTTCGTGTCAACAAAATGACGATAAATATCTCGTTTCGAGATGGTCTCGCAAATGCGAAAATGTATACGAACTGCATGGGTACGAGCGTCCGCAACGGTGCTAATACGTTGAATGGGAGTCGAGGGAACTTAATATTTCGAACACGTATACGAAAAGTTGCCTATCAAATCATCAAAAGCAAAAGGAATCCGACGGAACGAACGACGACATGATAGCTGCCATGAAAAAGCTATCGTGATATTGACCGCCATGTTGATCGATGGAGGTCCTCATCGAAGTATAAGAAGCTGATAAGAAAAGAAGACCGCTAATGAGTCGATCACTGAATGATCCGGAAGCGAAATGCGGCCGAAAGGTGTGTCCAACGCTAGAATTAAAGGTTTCGGGAGAAAAGTCAAAGATCGAAAGGTATATTTTAACAAATTTACACGTGCTTCTTTTACATTTCCATATGTCTCAAATATTTTTTAACATATAGGAAAACAAAAGGAGGTTCTCACCGCCGAAGAGGCTGTACATTCCATATGAACAGACTGATTCGATCGATCACGATGTTCTAGCGCAGTATAAATTTATTGCTTATTTTTCACATTATAAATCTCTTGCGATATTTGGATTTAGCTATCGGATTATTTTACATCAGCGTACACCTGGAATCGTACAGCATCGATGAGAGACTCATTTGACGAGACAAATTTCCCGCAATAGTCTACATTTTAAGATATCAAACATTTGTTTTCTTTATGACAATTGTAGGTTTTAAGCTTGAATATTTCATTTCATATATCTTATTATAACATGTTTCATCATGCGTATGTAATGCGAGTGTGTAAAATGAGAGATCTAAGTCTTATAATGCGAGTTTTATTTTATAGAGAACTTATGATGGATTGGTCGTATTTATTATGAAAACTTTCTAAAAATGAATTAAAATTGTCGAGCAAATTAAGTGCAATTAAAATTATGCCGTAATATTTGGAAAAAATGAAGTGCGATATACGTCTTATTCACTATCATCGAGAGAATTGTAATCGATTATCTTTCGTTCTACTACCAGCATCGTTCGTGTATGCGTCTTCTTGGAATGATACATCCGATACTTACTCGTCGAATATACAAACAGTTTTATGAGTTTATTTTTGTCAAAGCTTACTTATCCACTTCATCCGGAAAAATAGGCTCTGTCGTCGAAGGATATTTTCTCATTTTCATACGCCCTTCTCTCCCAAACATGTCCAAAATGATTCGAACCGCAACGACTTATTACGAGTGTTTAATGAAGTGGAATTTAACGTATACGTGATTTAAATTCAACAGATTTTGAAGCTTAATCGTATCTCCAAAATGATTTAAATTTAAGCACTTCTCGCTAAAGGAAACACCATCTGATTACTAACTTCACATTCATGAGCAATTCTACACTTAATTAGGCGATAAAGGAACACCACAAAATACATGTACTAATCGGATATTCGTTGAACGATATAATGGAGAAGACACACAGGGTTACATTACATACATAAGCTAAAATGTTGAATGCGGATTTATACTTCAAGAATCCCAAATAATCACTTACGACGAAGACACCAATGATATCCTATTACAAAGAAGACTCTATCTTTAACATGAAAATCTACGCACTGTATTCAAGATTTCATCTCTACTTGAAACTGAACAAACATATGAAAGGAAGATGGAGTGTAACCGCTCCATAATTTGGTGAAGCCAAGAAATTAGTATCGAATATTAAAGGAAGATTGAGTGAAAGCTAACGTCCATCAAGAGCTTAATCATATCTCCAGATTCGCATGTCATGCAACATAAAAAAATGAAAGTGGTGAAATCATTTGAAATTACGTATTAACGTCAAATTAATCGACATATATTGAGTCCATCTTAGAAGGGATGAATAAATTTGATGAATTTCTTTACATTTTGGAACTAAAGCTTAACATTTTTATGTTTAGTATACCTTTTGTTCTTGCGACAGACCTGAGATGATTCTGCTAAAAGCTTCGAGCTGGATTGGAAGAAAAGCTAAGTATCGATAATGCGTAACCAATCCGACAATAAAGCTAATGATGATACACGGTAGCATCTCAATTTGCCCAAGTAATTTAGTTCCATTAAGACAAGCATCTAGATTAAAATTAAGGAAGATTTACATACATACTTGCTCGATTCTTATGTATCTACATATTTAACACATAAAGTTCAATTTTACGTATATGCCGGCGATTTCATTTTTAGGAGTTACGATAGTGGTATTTTTTATGTGATATGAATGAATTGTGTAGTATAAATGTAAAAATTAATGTTTAGGCATTAGATCTATAAATACATAAGAATCGGGTGGTATGCATGCAAATGTCCCCATAATTAAAAGATAAAACTAACACTTTTCACCTTTTCGATTACTATCAATCCAAAATTTAATGTTATAGTCAACAAAATCTCTCTCTATCTCTCACTCTCTCGGATATAAAAATGAAAAAAATTGACAAAAATTATATCTTCCAACCATCTATTTCTATTTTTTATGTGTCGAAGCGTACTTGCGAGATCTCATAACCAAACAATGGCGAGTCTACGATACCATACGATGCTTTGCCGTCCGATTTATCTTTCCAATCAAATTTTTCTTAACTGAGCGAGTCCCATGTATCTACAAACAAAACACGCGATCGTCGCTTTGCTGCTAGGAATGACTCGGTTTGTTACGATCTGCCATTCAGTCGGACTCCTCGATGAACGCGTCACCGCATCGACTCATAAAATGTGTAACCGAACGGTAGATGTAAATTACAGAAATTAAAATAAGAAAATTTTGTATAAATAATGAGCAGTGTTACGTAAATTCTAATGATATCATCAGTAATCGCTAGTGCATCTTGTTAGGCGAAGTACATAGAATCTCAAACTTTCCTCTTCAACGCACGACCTACGATATCGATATCCATTATTAATTATTGGAATGAAAATCAACTCTACATTCTCGACGGCTTCCCTCGTAATATGTGTAACGAATTCTTTTACGCTACTACCTTCGGATACGGAAAGAAATAGAATGTTGTATCGAATGAGATTCTACTTTCACATTATTTAGCGTTGTACTCACATAATGGCATGGAGACACGTATAGGTATGATTTGTAGTGATCCAGTGCGTTGCATCTCTTGCTCCGAGTAAGCATAGCGAAACAATCGACATGCTCGTTCTAAACTCGACCGTTCGTCGAAGTTCATCGAGATATTTACGAGTCGGCGAGACATCTCATCCGTATCAATGACTGGTCGATTCTGCATTTTAATCAAAATATTAATTCTACTATATTATTACGGAATCATTGACGTATAAAATTCACCGGTAACGAATAACTGAATTTGCTACAAGAACGATCGATTGTTTCACCGCATATAATACCGCATTAGTTTTCTGCAGGAAAATCGAGTATCAATCTATTGGAAGTCCACATAAGACAAGCAACTAAAAATAGTTTTGCAGAAGGCAAAATGATCAGCGATGTATAAGGTGATGGTGATTTCTCGAACCTTAGGAGATGCTCCGAGAATCAACATCATGACTTGTAACAAGTTCGGTCGATGTAACGGAGGTAAAGTCGCCGAATGTACGTGGATGTGAATCCTTAGGTTTCACTTCGGCGATGTAGCTCGCTCGGTCTTTTGTTTCGGCTTGAACTGCGCATCGATTGCTTGTTATTAATTGATTCTTTGTATTGATAGTAAAGATGAAAAGCACTAAATTCTCTTACTTGGAAGCTACATTGTTGTTTTTCCTTTTATGTCGTTCGAAAATCACAAATGGTGAACCTAGTCGTCTCACTTTTTATTCTGCTCTCTCCTTTATTTTTCGAATCAAACTTCCTTGTGGGGCTGTTTGCCTCATTTCATTAGTAGATTAGTTCTATTTCTTTTGATTTCTTTAGCTGGATTACTCGATTTTCACTCCTTATTCATTTCGATATTGGTCGAGCGTGCAAACGGCTGTCTTGAAAGTACGAAATCGTTTTATTCGACGTTTCAACAAATCATGAATATCTTCGGATCCATGTCCATGAGTACTCTCGGGTATGCATCGGCGCGTGTTGGATCGGGACGGCCGACATAGGGAACTAAAGCGCGATAGCGTCAAACGGTGGCGAATCGGGGATGGGTTCACTTGCTTTGTGGGGTAGACTCTTCCCGGTACTACTTCATTCGTAAACGGGATGAGCGGAGTTAAGTTATGTTCGCTATCTCTAATTCGAATAAAGAATCATACACTGCAAGAGGATATTGTTTAAATTGAATGTTAATCAAACTATTGCGTTAACATATTAACAGGTAAAGGAATAATTAACTCGCGTCAACTGGGCTAGCCTCGGTGCTAATTCGATCTTCTCACTTGCTCCATTTCACTTTTTGGGCCACCTCGAACATCCGCGGTCTAGCCTCCGCAGGCCGGAAGGACCAATGATGTGTTCTCATAAAACCACAGTCTGCGTAAGACATGAAAAAATAATTAAGGCAGACGTCGAAAAGAGTATCCCGATGCTCAGTAAAAACACAAACCGTTAAGATGAAGATGAAACCAGGTTACGTATCACCGACTCACGCTCCTTATTTTCGGTGACTAACGTTCGGTTATGTCTTACAAGATCGGTGAATCGCAGCGGCTAATTATAAGATGTAAAGGCGCTCACATTTCGCACAAAGAGCTCATTTCTCTCGATACTCGAAGTTGTTAGATGCGAAGGAAGTAAATTTGACATTGAAGTTCTAATTATCACGGTGCAAAAGATTATGCGATGACTCCCTGGAGAAAAGTTCGCATCGCATCTTTATTGCTACGCATCCAGTATCACGGGCGAGCCTCACTCCAACGATGCGGTGTGCCTCATCGGCATGCCAATCAACAATGCCACTTCATCCTGACCAAAATATACTTCTCTCCCTCGAATACACACCGCCGATCAAATCCCGGCCATTAATTATGTGCATCGTCGACACTGGATCCCGAGGGCATGGTGGGACGATAGAACCGAACCAACTTAATAAACCTCCCATTCCACTGTAGAGCCTGCGTATCAAGTGTCGGACATCTAGAACTGTCATGTACGTGCGAAGACGACATCCAGCATCCATCGATCTGAACGCTCAATCAATTTTAACATAAAACACCACTTTCAACATCACGAAAAGCGAGATAAGATCATCATTTAAAACAAAATAATGAACATCAACGTCCAAACGATATATGAAAACGAACGTAGAGTGAACAAAATAGCCTTAAATAATATTTTTACAAACACATATTAATGTCGAGATTATCGGTCACTCTTGACAGCATATTTGTCAATCCGTCACTAATCGATCTATCTACTACACTTTCGATTAGATAAAGTCAGTTAGTCGGTGCTAGTCCATGGTCTAGACAGAAGGTAATTCATTGGAAGAATATTCACGGACCTAATAATACGTATAATGTCTGCCGATTGAGTGAAAACCGTGATTGATATTATAGTGTAAAATAGATCACCATGCACAGTCATTTGCAGATACAGAAAAGCCATCTTACTTGAAGGCCAAACACCATCATTTCATGGTCAGCTATGCCAAACACACATTACCGATCAGTATTGAATTTAAATATTACATTCGCACATTAACACACTAAACCAACTGAAACTCATATATTACATCAATGAAGTTAAACAATCTTTTTAAAAAAAATCAAATAATCCTAGTCGACCAATGGCAACATGTCACTGAAGTGAACGAAGACATCTTGACGCGGTGCGTCCGGCTCCCGGAAGCTTCTCTCGTCACTACGCCTTAGTTGTCGTGCGGCTCAACGTCATCGCCTCTTATGTCTTCCGGGGGTGTAAGACATGTTGTTCTCCGGCATCTTAGCGACTGGGAACCTTAAGACTCGAGTAACGCAGAGCCAAGTTGCGAGCAACGGATCGTAGGTACACTCGCGCGAAGTCTCCGTATCAGCTCCGAGCTTTACGCCGAATTAAAACCCTAAATAATTTATTTTACTCTGGAGTTACACGCGATGTTCACCAGTTACATCCGTGGCGGATGCGCGATTTGATATCAGCTTTACAACGGACATAGCGATTGCGGTTTCACAGTCTAGCCGTTTGCGCGACTATACGTGGTTGCAACGCGCTCAGCAGGGTAACGTGGCTGCTTGCGCGTGGTGTATGGGCAGGAAGTGCAGCGGTGCTCACCCACGGAGCTACACGCGCGGCTTAATTATATTACATCCGCGGCACGACTGGCGGAATGGATACTGGTGCCTACAAAGGATTGCGCGCGGGTTTTACTGTGGTCCATTGTTCGAATATACAGGCGTTACAACGCGCTCACAAGTAGGTACCGTGCACTTCGCGCGTGGTTTACATCTGTGCGGTAGCAAGGGAGTTCACCCAGTATTACCGGCGGCAGCCGTGAAATCGGCCGGCAAATTTATCGTGCGACTTAATAAGGCCGGGTCCCATTCGACGACGTGGCCTTTAACTATCGTGGAGACCGTACGCGGCCAGCGTCCGGGCTCTCCAGACGTAAATTTTTAAGCAACGGACGTAAATTTACGTCCGGAGACCGAACGTAACGACGCCGCGTCCGGTCTCCAACATGAAGGCCACGTCGTCGAATGGGACCCGACCTTATTAAATTCGCGCAAGAATTTGCTCCGCCCGATTTCACGCGCCCGCCGCGGTAATACGGTGAACTCCCTTCGCACCACCGATGTAAACCACGAGCAAAGTGCCACGGCACCCTACCGTAAGTCGCGTTGTAACTCCTCGTATATTCAAACAACGGAACCACCATTGAAAACCCACCGTAATCCTTTTATAAACCCGGTATCAATTCGCCTAGCCGTACCGCTGGATGTAATATAATTAAACCGCGCGTGTAGCTCCGCAGGTGAACACCCTTTCGCACTACCGCTATACACCACGCGCAGAGGGCCACGTTACCCCTATCGTAAGCGCGTTGTAACCCCCGTATATTCAAACAACGTGAACCACCATCGAAAACCCACTCGTAATCCATTCATGAACCCGATATCAAATCGCCTAGCCTGTACCGCGGATGTAATATAATTGAACATCGCGTGTAACTCCAGTAAAAATAAATTATTTAGGGTTTTAACCCGGCGTAAAAGCTCGAAGAGCTATTACGAAAGACTTCGCGCGCAGGTAGCCTCCGATCCCGTTGCTCGCACTAGGGTTTCCGTTGCTCGAACTAGTGGTTTTCCGTTGCATGATGATGCATGAGGAAAGCACGGAGGTGATGCTCGCGCGCCCGGAAGGCATGTAAGAAGGCGATGTCGTGGAAGTTGAGCGACGAATAAGGCGGAGACGTAACCGACAAGGAAAATGACCAAGAGGAAAGCTCCGAAGAAGACGGACACCGCGTCTAGATATTGTCTTCGTTACGCCTTCGAGTGACATGTCGCATTGCTCGGCTAGTGGTTTTTATTTCGATTTTTTTTAAAAAAAATCGTTCTTTTCATGGATGTATTATATGAGTTTTAGGTGGTTTAGTGTTTTAATGTGCAATGTATTATTCAATCCATAGTATCAGACTTAGTAATGGTGTGATAACCGAGCATAATTTCGACTCTATTAAGATGATGTAGTTGTTTTAGTGCCTTCTAAGTAAAATGGTTTTCCTTAATGCAATGAAATGGTCAGTTTTCTGCTGCTTTTATGGTGATCTATTTTGCCTATAATTTTGGTTTCTAATCACAGGAGCCCAGTTTTAATCTTTAGAATTATACGATTATTAGGTCTGTGAATTTATTCTTCCAATTATGAATTTATTCGCTTTCGTGGGGTCTAGATCTAACTTTCTTCATGGACATTAACTATCGACATTAACTACCGACTTTATCCAATCGAAGATAGTGTTAGTATTGATTGGGATCGACAAATGTGATCGGGAATAACTTCATCTACCAACAATCGACATTAACTATGTGTTTCAAAAAACATAAAAGTTGTTGAAGAGTCGTGTAGTTTTTGTGCCGATAATTCTTTTCGTATTCTTTTCCAATGTTGTTTTTATAATATTATTTAAGGCATTTGTTCACTCTCAAGTTTGCTTTCAAGGTCAGTGGACATGATGTTATTTTTTGTTTTAAATGTGTATCTTCATCTCCTTTTTTGTATTTTAAAGTGGTGTTTTGTACTATTCCGTGTTATCGAGACGCTAGATCAACGAACAACGGATGTCGTCCTTCCGTCGTACGACAAGTTCTCGACAGGTGTCCGACCTTTGATAGACAAACCTACATGGAATGAATCGGAGGCTATGAAGTTGGTTCGCTTCTTCGATCTCCCACCATACCCTCGAGATCAAGTGTCGACGATGCACATAATTAATCGCTTGGATTTTGATCGGCGGGTGTTTATTCCGGATGGAGAGAAGTATATTTTGATTCGGATGAGGTGGCATCGTTGATTGGCATGCCCGATAGAGGCACACCCGCATGTCGGAGTGAGGCTCACCCTGAGCATGGATGCCAGACAAATAAAGGATGCAATGCTAAACTTTTCTCCAGGGGAGTCATCGCATAATCTTTTGCAATTGATAATTAAATTTCTAATGTCAAATTTACTCTTTCCATCTAACAACTTCATAGTATCAAGAGAAATGAGTTCTTTGTGTGAAAATGTGGTCGCCTTTACATCTTATAATCGGCCCGCTGCGCTTCACCGATCTTTAGTGAAGCAACCGAACGTTAGTGCCATGAAAATAAGAGCGGATGAGTCGGTGGATACGTGAATCGGTTTCATCTTCATCTTAACGGTTTGTGTTTTTACGAGCATCGGGATACTCTTTTCGACATCTCGCCTTAATTATTTTTTCTATGTCTTACGCAACTTGTGGTTTTATGAGCTCACATCATTGGTCCTTCCAGCCTCGCTGTAGGCTAGACCACCGGATGCTGATGTGGCCCAAAAAAGTGAAATGGAACAGTGAGAAGATTGAATTAGCTTTTCAGAGGCTTAGGCCTGTTGATGTGAGTTAATTATTCCTTTACCTGTTAATATGTTAACGCGATAGTTTGATTAACATTCAATTTAAACAATATCCTTTGCAGGTGCATGATTATTTTATTCAAATTAAAGATAACGAACATAACTTAACTGCTCCTCCCGTTTACGAAGGAAGTAGTACTGGGAAGAGTCTACCCCACAAAGCAAGTGAACCCATCCCCAATTCGCCACCGTTTGACGCTATTGCCGCTTTAGTTCCTTATGTCGGCCGTCCCGATCCAACACGCGCCGATGCATACCCGGAGAGTACTCATGGACATGGATTTGAAGATATTCATGAATTGTTGAAACATCAGAATAAAATGATTTCAGACTTTCAAGACGCCGTTTTCGCACGCCTGACCAATATAAAAAATGAAATAAGGGAGGTGAAAATCGAAGTAATCCAGTTGAAGAAATCAAAAAAAGTAGCGGAATTTGAATCTACAGTGAAATGGGGCAAACAGACCCCACAAGGAAGTTTGATTCGAAAAATAAAGGAGAGAGCAGATAGAAAAAGGAGACAGCTAGGTTCACCATTTGTGGTTTTCGAACGACATAAAAGGAAAAAAACAACAATAGAGGCTTCCAAGGTAAGGAATTTAGTGCTTTTAATCTTTACTATCAATACAAAGAATCAATTAATAACAAGCAATCGATTGCAGGTTTGAAGCTGAAACAAAAGCAGCTGAAGTGACTACATCGCCCGAAGTAAAACCTAAGGATTCACATCCACAGACATTGGGTGACTTTACCTCCGTTACATCGACCGAACTTGTTACAAGTCATGATGTTGATTCTCAGGACAACTCTCCTAAGGTTTGAGAAATCTGCATCACCTTATACACCACAGTCATTTTGCCTCTTGCAAAACTATTTTTAGTTGCTTGTCTTATAGGGACTTCCAGCAGATTTGATACTCGATTTTCCCGGTAGAGAACTAATACCAGATTATATGCGGGAAACAATCGATCGCTGCTGTAGCAAATTCCGTTATTTGTTAGTCTGGTGAATTTTATACGTCAATGATTCTGTAATAATATAGTAGAATTAATATTTTGATTAAAATGCAGATCTGACCTAGTCGTTGATACGGATAAGGTCTCGCTGACTCGTAAATATCTTGATGAACTTCTGACGAACGGTTGGCTGGGAAACGAGCATGTCGATTGTTTCGCTATGCTACTTGAGAGCAAGAGATGCAACTTACCAGATCACTACAAATCATACCTATACGTGTCTCCATGTCATTATGTGAGTACAACGCTAAATAATGTGAAAGTAGAATCTCATTCTGATACAACATTCTATTTCTTTTCCAGATCTGGAAGGTAGGCAGTGTAAAAGAAATCGTTGCACATATTACGAAGAAAGCTGTTGAGAATGCAGAGTTGATTTTCATTCCAATAATTAATAATGGATATTGGACATTGCTAGTTGCTGCGTTGAAAGAGGGAAAGTGGAGATTCTATGACTCCTTGCCTAACAAGATGCACCTGGCGATTACCAGTGATATTGTTAGAATTTTACCAGAACAATTGCTCATTATTTATACAAAATTTTCTTATTTTAATTTCTTGGTAATTTACATCTACCGTTCAGATTGCACATTTTATGAGTGATGCCTGGGACGCGTTCACTGAGGATCTGGCGGAATGGCAGATCGTAACAAACCGAGTCATTCCTAGGCAAAGAAACAACGACGACTGTGGTGTTTTTGTTTGTAGATACATGGAGACTCTGGTTCAGAAGAAAAAATTTGATTGGAAAGATAAATTGGACTGACAAGACTCCATGGTATTGTACCGGTCTGTGTTTGGTTATGAGATCTGCAAGTACGCTTTGACACATAAAAAATAGAAATAGATGGTTGGAAGATATAATTTTTGTCAATTTTTTTCATTTTTATATCTGAGAGAGTGAGAGATAGAGAGAGATTTTGTTGACCATAACATTAAATTTTGGATTGGAAGTAGTACCAAAAAAGGTGAAAAGTGTATTTATAGATCTAATGCCTAAACATTAATTTTTACATTTATACCACTCAATTCATTCATATCACATAAAAAATACCACTATTGTAACTTTTAAAAAATGAAATGCTGGCATATATGTAAAATTGAACTTTAGGTGTTAACTATGTAGATACATAAGAATTGAGCAGTATGTATGTAAATCTTCCTTAATTTTAATCTAGATGCTTGTCTTAATGGAACTAAATTACTGGGCCAAATTAGATGCTACCGTGTATCATCATTAGCTTTATTGTTGGGATTGGTTACGCATTATCGATACTTAGCTTTTCTTCCAATCCAAGCCCGAAGCTTTTTAGCAGAATCATCTCAAGTTGCCTGCAAGAACAAAAGGTATACAGAAACATAAAAATGTTAAGTTTTAGTTCCAAAATGTAAAAAAATTTGACCAAATTTATTCATCCCTTCTAAGATTAGACTTTAATATATTCTTGATTAATTTGATGTTAATATGTAATTTCAGCGAGTTTCGACTTTCATTTTTTATGTTTATAGGACATGCAAAATTTGGAGATATGATTAAGCTCTTAGCGGACAGCAGTTTCACCAATCTTCCTTTAATATTTGATACAGCAGTTTCAACAGTTTCACCAAATTATGGAGCGATTACACCCATCTTCCTTTCATATGTTTCATTGTTTCAAGTAGGAGATGAAATCTTGAATACAAAGTGCGATTTTCATGTTAAAGATAGAGTCCTCTTTGTAATAGGATATCATTAGTCTACATTGTAACGAGATTATTTGGGGTTACTGTAGTATAAATCCAGATTCAACATTTTAGCTTATGTATGTAATGTAACCTGTGTGTCTTCTCCATTATATCGTTCAATGAATATCTGATTAGTACATGTATTTTTGTGGTGTTCCTTTTATTGCCCAATTAAGTGTAAATTGCCATGAATGTGAAGAAGTGGTAATCTGTATGGCGTTTCCTTTAGCAGAAAGTGCTTAAATTTGAATCATTTTGGAGATACGATTAAGCTCAAAATCTGTTGAATTTAAATCACGTATACATCTAAATTCCACTTCATTAAACACTTGTAAATAGTGCTGCGGTTCTGAATCATTTTGGACATGTTTGGGAGAGAAGGGCGTATGAAAATAGAGAAAATATCCTTCAGGACAGCAACCTATTTTTCCAGATGAAGTGGATAGTAAGCTTTGACAAAAATAAACTCATAGCCGGCTGTTTGTATATTCAATGAGTAGTATCAGATGTATCATTCCAAGAAGAGCATGCACAACAGTACTGGTAGTAGAACGAAAGATAACCAATTCCAATTCTCTCGATGATAGGAATAGCACAGATATTGCACTTCATTTTTTCCAAATATTACAGCATAATGCTTAGTTGTCACTTAATTTGCTCGACAATTTTAATTCATTTTTAGAAAGTTTTCATAATAAATACAACCATCCATCATAAGTTGCTATAAAATAAAACTCAGATTATAAGACTCAGATCTCTCATTTTACACACTCCGCATTACATATGGGCATATTGAAACATGTTATAATAAGACATATGAAATGAAATATTGCCAAGCTTAAAGCCTACAATTGTCATAAAAGAAAACAAATGTTTGATATCTTAAAATGTAGACCATTGCGGGAAATTTGTCTCATCAAATGAGTCTCTCATCATGGCGGTGTACGATTCCAGTGTACGCGGATGAAAATAATTATGCGGTACAAATCCAAATATCAGCTAAGAGATTTTATAACGTGAAAAATAAGCAATAAATTTATACCTGCGCTAGAACAGCAGGCATTGACTGAACTGGCTGTTCATATTGGAATGGTACGGCCTCTTCGGCGGTGAGAACCTCCTTTTGTTTTCCTATATGTTATAAAATATTTGAGACATATGGAAATGTAAAAGAAGCACGTGTAAATTTGTTAAAATATACCTTTTGATCTTTGACTTCTTTCCCAGAAACCTTTAATTCTAGCGTTGGACACACCTTTCGGCCGCATTTTGGCCGGATCATTCAGGATGGACTCACTATGAACGGTCTTCTTTTTCTTATTAGCTTCTTTACTTCGATGAGGACCTCTGCCAATCAACAGGCGGTCAATATCCAACGATAGTTTTTTCATGGCAGCTGTCATGTGTTGCTCGGCTGTTGGATTTCCTTTTGCTTTTTTGGTGATTTGATAGGCAACTTTTTGCATGTGTTTGAAACATTAAGTCCCCTTGACTCCCATTCAAAGTATCAGACGGTTGCAAATGCTTGTACCCATAGCTGTTGTATACATTTCTTTTTGCATTTGCAGACCATCTCAAAATGAGATATTTATCAGGTATTTTGTTGACATGAAGAAAGTTCAGGACTCGTAGTGAGTGTGCACACAGTAGAGCCCATCATTTCAAATTTCCTGTAACTACACTGAATATCCGAACTCAAACTATCGAATGTAACATACCAAGTTGTGTTTGACCTATGCTCGTCAAAACTTTTAATGAGAAATTCATTTTCTGCATTTGGAGATGCATGTAGTTGTAGTCCACATGATCCGTGCAGAAAATTTTCTTCGAACATTGAATAAAGCTTCCTCGAGTAAAATGCCGCCGCTTGCCTCAGTATTGGACTACTCTTTGCTCTCGGTTCTATCACAGATTGGTCACACTTGAAGTCCTCATCCCTCTCGTTACGCCTCCATAATTTCAGGACATTTTCAATCCCCAAGAAGCAATCTGTGATAGAACTTGTTGGTTTCGAGACTCCGTGACAAATGTTATTCGTTGACTCGCTCCTCTGAGTCGATAAAATTCTCATTCCGAAAACATCCTTATTAAAAACTGTGGACCACTTGTGTCTAATTCTATACATATCAGCTAACCACGTATTATCCTGTAGATTACCTGTCTGAATCATGAAACCCCATGTTTCATCGAACTCCTATTCAGTCTCACAGTTACGCATGCATTTACAAAAAAGACTATGGATTGTCTTACTCATCACACCACAGTGAATCTTTGCAGGCAATTTCTTGTATATGTGTCACTGACATAATCTATGTCGTGTATGTGCCATAACCTGGGCTATCGCTGTCGCCATTGTCTGATCCTGATCAGTATAAATTGTTATTGGGTGATTATCACCCATGATACGAACGAAGGTTTGAAAAAGCCATTTAAACGAATCAACTGTCTCCTCTGATAGGAAACTAACACCAAAGAGAGCATTCTGCCAATTGTGGTTAACACCAACAATAGGGGCACAACATAAGTTATATTTATTCAATCTATAGCTCGTATCGAATATGATAACATCTCCAAAACAGTCGTAATCAAGCCGGGATGTCCCGTCACTCCAAAAAAAACTCATCAACCTACACATATCATCTACTTCGAAATCCCACTCATATATGCAATCTGAAGCACGTCTCTCTGTGAACAACTGCAATAACGCATTGGCATCACCCTTTTCAATTCTACCTATCCTCTCTCGCTGGATGAAATTGAAGGCATCTATCTTTGTACACTCAAGATTCTCTACACCACCAACTTCATTGGCTAAGAAGTTGAAAGCATCTTTAGGTCTTATCCCCGACTGTGACATCGATCTAAGCAGTTCTGCATTGATTTCCCCAATCTTTATGCTCGAACGCAATAGGTGCTTATCACCAGGGCTCGCTAAAGTGTGATTATGTGATTCAACAAATTTCTTAACTGACCAGTTGCCTTCGTCATCAACAAAGAATCGAATCATTGTCGGACAACCACTTCTTAAGTCTGCTCTCTTGTATTTAACAATTTTGTTGATCTTCAGCTCTCTCTTCAATCCAGCTTTTCCACATAAGAAGTCTTTCGTCTTAATATTCTTGGAATTAGGCCAATAGCTAGTGTGATCCTTACGAACAGTGAATCCGATGTGGTGATATAATTCGTAAGCTTCGTTTTCATTGTGGACCGTTATTTGAAGTAACATCTTTGCAGCTTGATCGTTATAGGAAACTTCACTGCCAACATGCTGCACAAAAGAGAATAAAATGTCAAACGTGTTGCACATATACAAAAAAATAAAATAAATACAACTACATACAACTACATACAACTACAATAACATGTATCTCATCTCATCTTTTTTTAGTGCAAAAGAACAACAATAACATGGAGCATAGGTGAGCATTGTCTCTCATATAACATCACAACAGTAATATGTATCTCATATTACAAAAGACTATACACCATGAAACACAAAGCAAAAAAAAAGGCTACATGCAATTAACAAACCACTACAACAAACATCACAACAATAACTTGTATCTCATTTTACAAAATACTATAAACAATGAAAGACAAAGAAAAAAAACATTCCAACATACAAGTAACAAACAACTAAAACTTGGCTACACGAGCTTTGTCTATAAAACCAAAAAAAAAAATAAATAAATAAATAAAGAAAACAAAACCTAACAAACAAGGAAAACAGCAAACGAAAAAAAAATAATTAAAGCACATCTTAAAGCAAACCTCCTCTTCAACCCCCAAGAACATTTCTTGAGCTTTCGCATGAAATTTCTCTTCCATAACTTCATATAAATGGTTGTTTTCGTCTACACAATCCATCTGCAGCTAGCGTTATCGGTGTCCGGCGGCGATCAATAGAACAGTAAACCTAGCTGCTTAAATACTAGTTTTCGCGGGCAGCGTGACAACGGAGTTACACGAGTTTACAAATAAGTTAGATCGACGGTACCTCTGCAGACGGGTTGCGAAGGGATTACGCGAGTAGTACAGATCGTTTATATCCGCAATATCTAGGGTGGAATGGGTTATGCCGAAATTATAAATCGCTTACATGTGGAGTACACGATTTAGTCAGGTTATATCCGCGTACCTCGGGTGAAAGAGGTTGCGCCGACATTATGGGGAGCTTACACGCGCTGTACCACATTCGTGTCGGTTACACTCGGTTTACATGTCGTTTTTAACCGTTGTTCCGCTGTTTGAATATACGAGGGTTACAACGCGCTTACGATGAGGTACCGTGGCACTTTGTGCGTGGTTTACATCGGTGGTGCAAAGGGAGTTCACCCGTGTTACCGCGGCGGGCCGTGAAATCGGGCCGGGCAAATTTACTGCGCGAATTTAATAAGGCCGGGTCCCATTCGACGACGTGGCCTTTAACTATTGGAGACCGGACGCAGCGCTGCGTCCGGTCTCCGGACGTAAATTTTTTCCCCATTTCAGGGCAACTCTTTACTTGTCTATCCTACCAGTTCAAATCTTTTTCAATGCCAAAAAAGGCTAGCCATCCTTTGCTGTTTCAGGCCTATTAGATCCTCTATTTTGACATTTTGCTTATTACTGTTTCAAAAATTTGTGTTTGGCTAAATAATTTTTTGAATAAAACTACTTCCGCATCTAGATTTCTATAAGATTATTAAATAGTTTGACGTTTCTAGTTGGCACACACTGAAATGCATGCTTGGTGTATCTACTTCTTTTGAGGATTTGAATAACAAATAAATGGCATGGTTGGCTATTTCTAGTAGAAGAATAGGAATGTCTTGGTTGGCTATTTTCTAAATTTTTTTTTGTGAAATCTGTTGTATTTTCCACTGACATCTAAGTTGAATTTCTTTATGATTTATGCTCAATGAAGTTATGAATAATATAATGCATCCTCTTTTGATGGTTAACTCATCTAGATGGAGGTATTTAGCATAATTTTTTGGTAATTGGTGAAGGACACCTATTAATTTGCCATTTCTGAGTTGACACTATCGTTTTTGTTTTTTTGTTGGTGAGAAAAAGCTTATATTATGTTTATGCAGAAGTTTACCTACATAGCATCTAATTCTTATGCATTTACCTATCTCACACCCAAACTCTTATTCTTACAAAATAAGCACCTTACCTATAGATGAAAATGCGCAGTTCATTATTGGAGGGTAGTGATAAAGTTAAGTTGGGTGATTGTTCTGTAAATGCATAAGAATCGGGTGTTTGGGAGTGATATAGGTAAATGCATATGAATAGGGTGTTATGTATGTAAATTCCCCTTTTTTTGAAAGTTATAGAAGATTAATAGACAACAACTGCTATGGTTTATAGAAGATTAATAGCTCACAATGGACATATCATATTGTGGGAAAAGATCACAATGCTATGTTTATATGGATTTCATATTAAGGAAGACAACGACTCCTATAACGACAAGAGTAATTGATCCGTTAGAGAGGTTATTGTCTTGATGACTTTGGTGATGACAAATGGGGAAGCTGAGTCACTTTGTTACACTTTTTCATAAACAAAAGAGTCAAAAGGGGAAAACGGAATTATAGGATACCAATAAATAGCAAAAAACTTGCTATGTATAAATAGCAAAAAACTTGTTGTCATAGTCAACTTGATTTCCAACCGTGGGTATCATTTGGATTGTTGATGTGGTGAGGCCAGAAATTTTTTACAGCATATTATTTTTCATTATGTATTGTTGCTTGGTGGCTCCCGCCATGTAACTAGCCATTGTTGTTTCGACACTTAAATTTTGTCTCTTATAAGGTTCAAGTCTCATTATAACATTGTAATGCAAGTTCTTGTGTTGCGAATTCGTTCGCGGTTATAAATTTTGATAGTAATTTCTTTCAATGAGAAATCTTTTGTGGATTCCTTCCATACACATCTATGGTAAGGAGAATATTTGATGGGATCTATCCCTTCTGCTCTCTATTTAGAACCTTCACACAATCTGCTTGTTTCTAATTTCAGATCGATGGGACCTTTGGCTGTAAGCTGTGAAAATTGTAGCCGGAAGAAACGTTGGTTGCAGTTATGATGTTACATCTCCAAGGGATTGATTCTTTTCTTCTTTGTTTGATTCTGAATTTTGTTGGGTTTAAATATATGTTGGGGGAATTCTGAATTTTGTTTGAACAAGTTTTGCTGGGTTTAAATATATGCTAGGGGGATTGCCTTAATAAAGATGAGGCTGAAAGGCAAGAAAAGGCGCTGAGTATAGTGGAAGGAGATTCTGTACAGAAAACTTGTATCTGGTGCTAGTTAGAGTTTGTTGCTGTAGTTCTTCTTTGATTCAAAGCTATGTATCTTCCTCTTGATTGCCTTAATAAATATGTTTGATTCATTTCCCGAGAGCGTAGGTTACTTTGACTGAACCATATAAATTTCTTGGTGTTCTTGTTTACATTTCAATTTTGTTCTTTAAATTGTTTGTTCTGTGAGTTTATTCTTTTATTTTTTAAATCTCTTCATAAATTGAAGAGGGTTAAGGCTTCATATTAAAAATAATATTATCATTATTTTACTTGTAATTTTATTAGTTCTTTTCTTTTTATATTTTACTTTTGGTCTTAACTATTAAGTGAGTTGTGTATCTGAACGTTTGTTTTATTTTGAAATGAATTTGTGTTTCTGCATTATCAAATAAATAGCTGTCAAAGTTCTAGATTAAACAGCTTCACTAAACAAGGGTAGAATTGTCATTTTTCCAGAAACAGCTCCCCACAGCTGTTTTCACATAGCTGCCCCAAACAGACAGTCATCTTCCTCTCAGAAGCTTCCCCACAATAGCTTTCTGTGGCAGCGCAGCTGCAGCTGAGAAGCTGGGAAGCTGCAACTGCCCCAAACAAACCCTTAGATTTTTTTAAGTTATCCACTCTCCTCCAATCAGCCTTGACAATCAGCATACCTTTTCTCTGTTTGTTTCCAACTGCAATCTTTCCACCTTGTTTTATAAAAGTGTGGGCTGCATGCATGAAGGATTGCCATCTTCCAGATAGCTATCCTTATATATTGTTTGATTTATTATTAGTTGTAAATAGGTTTCCTTATAAAGCCATCAGTGTGCAGCTGTTATTATGATATTATTATTTCTATTATTTTTGTGGGTAGCCTTCATAATCAGTGTTTTCTATAGTTTATTTTGGTCTGCAGCAAGTCGCGGAATAAAAGCTTCTGTTTTAGTCTATGTCTGCAAGCTTAATTTGTATTTTGATAATTGAAATTGGAGAAAATTTTGAGCGTGATATATGTTATTGTCGCCTCTTTTGAATCGTGTGATTCTATGTTCTTTTTTTATTATTTTTTCAGTGTTACATTTTTTAATTATTTTTAAACCCTAATTAAGATCAATTAAAGATCATTCTAAATATTTTTTTAATGCATGGTCAAAATTTTTTATTTGATACAAGTGCTCTAAATCATGAAATCAATTAATCATTTATCTTACTATCTAGATTTCTTAACAAGGCATTCATTCTGCATTCTTGATGTACCATCAATTGATTTTAAAGCTGTATGAAATTTGATTTCATATTAAGCTTTTATTAGTGAAGATAAAGATTAATGATCTTGATTTTAAAACTGAATGTTAATGACAAAAAAAGTAAGCGAGAAAATAACTTTCATAAATCTCTATTTTTGTGTAAAGGATATATGAGAAAAATTTCTAAGATGAGAATAACAACCCTACCACCTAATTTTATATTTACATAACTGTATACATACATATTTTTATGTATGTATGTATATATATATATATATATATATATATATATATATATATATATATATATATATGTATGTATATATGTATGTATATAAATGTATGCATATATACATACATATATACATACATACATATATACATACATACATACATATATATATATATATATATATATATATATATATATATATATGTATGTATGTATATATATATATATGTATGTATGTATATATATATATGTATGTATGTATGTATGTATGTATGTATGTATATGTATGTATGTATGTATATATATGTATGTACGTATGTATGTATGTACCTATATACATACATACATACATGTATGTATGTACATACATACATACATGTATCTATATATATATATATATACATACAACATACATGTATCAATACACACACACACACACACACACACACACACACACACACACACACACACACACACACACACACACACACACACACACACACACGTACATACATACATGTATATATATATATATATGTACATACATACATATATATGTATATATATGTACATACATACATATATATGTATATATATATCTAGATACATATATAGGGTATATATAGATATATATGGCATCTCCTATATGTGTCGACTATTGTACAACACAACTTAATCATCCAATATTCATGAGTTCAAGGTATGAAAAAAGGCACAACAAAAGCAAATGAACCCCGATGAAGAGATGGGCATCTCACGCTTCAATTAAGCAATTGATTGGTGAAGACAAAACAAAAAAAAGGAAAGACATTTGGGATGAATTCTCAAAAGTTTAATATCTGATGTAGTATCTCGGTCTTAAAAGTTTAATATCTGAGGTAGTGTTTGAATCTTATGAGTTCAATACCTGATGTGCAATATCTGATGTGTGATGTGTAATGTGTAGTAAATAGTGCATAGTGTGTAGTGTATAGTATTTGATATATATAATGTATGTTGTGTACTGTTCAATGTATGGTGTCTGTGTTGTGTAATATTTGATATATGGTGCTTATATGTTATATTTAATGTGATGTATTTGGTATGATGAGTTTGATGAATTATATGTGTTGTGTTTGATATGATGTGTTTGATGTGTTATGTGTGTGGTATTTGATTTGATGTGTTCGATGTAGTATCTGTTGTCGTGTAAGTGCAGTGTTTGTTGTTGTGCAGGTGTAGTGTTTATTGTCGTGTGAGTGCAGTGTTTATTGTTGTGCAAGTGTAGTATTTGTTACTGTATCAGTATAACACCTAATATTGTAGTATCTGTTATTGGTTCACTAATTTCTTAAGGGTAGGAATTAAGACTACCCAACTCATAAGATAAAATGGGCATCTATAATTGAGTATTGATTTTTTTTTTTCAGCTATAAAAGCATGAATATTAAAGTCTTATGCATCATTGCCTTTACCCCGCATATTCCAACTTACAAGCCACTTTGATGTTCCAAATGTATTTTAAATAAATGAGAGCATGGTATTCAAATGAGGGAGGCAAAGCATATAAATTCTCAATATAAACTCATATGTTAACATTTCTTTTATTTTAGCAACCATATCAACAAGTAGCTAGCCATTTTTCATGATATATTAAGACTTATGCAAAACATAAAATAGCTAGTTATCACGACATAACCCTCGAAAATGGTTCAATATATAAAGTAGAATTGCTGCAACTTCCAAAGTGATTCATAACAATTAAAAAAAAAAAATAGTAGCAGCCTTTTCAAACAAAGTCATGAACTAGCTAGCCGCAGCAGTCCAAAATAAAGCAAAGGAAAACTTGTTACAACTTCCAAAAGATCCAATTATAAAGCAAAGAATAAACTGGCTCCAAACCTACTCCAAATCCAAATCATAAAGCAAAGACAAATTAGCCGCTGATTTTCGATTCCAAATTATAAAGAAAAGCAAAGTTGACAGCAGTCTCTCAAATCCAAATTATAAAGCAATATGAAGCTAGCTGTGTTATTTCACAAATGTCCAAGTCATGAAGCAAAAAAAGGAAAATTAGCTGTTGTTTCCAAATATGGACTATAAGAACAAGCTAACTGCAGCCTTTAACAATTTAAATGAGAAGAGTAAGAGCAATTTTTAATGTATAAGATGTAAAATCTAGGGGTTAGATATGTAAATATATATGAATTCTATGATGTGTATATAATCGCCCCAAAAAGATATTAAATCTCAAAGATGGATGGAATACATTGAGAGTGACAGATTTACATATATATATATATATATATATATATATATATATATATATACACCACCAAATTCATAGAAATTTAGAGGAAAAAAGCTAAAATTGAGGTGTTAGAAATGTAAATTCGTAGGAATCAGATGTTTTATATGTAACGCCCAGAAATTTAGTGGTATGAATATAACGATTAAGTTTGGGTGTTAGATATGTAAATACAATACACAAGAATTGAGTGGTATGTATATAAATCTCCAATTATTATGTGTTCACCTATTCAACATCCAAGCTTCAATTTATATGTATCTGCCATCTTACCCATCGATAAGAAAATCATATCCCACAATTTTTTTTTTTTTTTAATATCTCATATCACGAAATTGAAAGGATCAAACTTTCAAATGGTTTTGCAACATTAACCCTCAAACTTTAAGTTCGAAATTTACGTATATCCATGTAAACACTGCATATTTTATATACAAAATATCTCAAAGTTTTGTTTATATTCCCATATTACCAGGTTCAGCTATACAAGGTAGCATAAACTGTTTGAAGCCATACATTATGAGATATAATATAATATAATATAATCTTACTAATGGCCTTTAATTAATATCATTCTTGACTTCCTTCCAAACCGAGAATTGTGATCCAGGCACTTTTTTATCACCACCACATTATTGCTGTACTAAAGGATGCAAAGCTATAAATTTTTTTTTTTTTATTCAAATTTCAAATCATCGAGTAAATGCGTCAGCATCAAAATGGGGCTGCTGAAGAACATATATAATTTCAGCATCTGATGCACTTTCCACCACATTCAAGAAAAACAGAAAAAAAAAAAAAAAAGATTCATGACAAACATTGCTCAAGAAGATATTACATAAGCAAGCAAAATCATGAATGAGTACAACCCAAATTTGAAACTGTTCCCCTTTTCCAAAAGGATTTATAACATAATTTTATCAGAATATGAAAACTAACCGAGGATCCCATGTTTCGTTTCCATTTACCCAGGCCCAGGCAAAGAAACTTTCCAAATTGACTCCAAATGCTGATAGTAAAGGAAAATTTACAAACATACCATCTAATTCTCATGTATTTACAGACATACATACAACTAAATAATTTTAGTATGATATGAAAAATGTGGGTAATGTAAATGTACAAGGAAAATTTTGAGTGTTAGATAATGCAAATATTCAAGAATTTGAAGATTTAGTTACGTAAATACTTAGGAATTACAGATTTTATAAATTCATTTTAAATTCAAGTGTTAAGTACGTGAATACACAAGAAATTGAATGGTATGCATGTTCCATCTTTCCAAACCAATTAGCAACAACAGTTGCAACTGAAGTTCATCCAGTAGATTGAAACAAATTTGTAAATATCTGAATTAACAAGTAATACTAATAACTATAAATGTTTAACCAGTAAGCAATGCTAAATAGAGCAATAACCAAGTTAGTCACAATCATTCATATTATGAGAAGGAATCGCAGGTTCAAATAATCTCCTACGTGTCAAGTAAAAAATTTTAATTAATAGAAAAAAAGTTTAAATTTAATTAATTAATTAATTAAAAGAACCGTGCCGCTAAGTGTACCTTTTGCGCTAAATTGCCCCTCTGATTCGAATCATATCAGGGTTTACGGTTAAGCGAAGAAGGGCGAACAGAGCTGCGGCGTCGGAGACGGAGGCCTTCTCCTTCACGGGGCTAACACGTAGCTATCCGAAGCCACATTTCCTTTCGTTGATTCAAAATTCAAAATAATGGCTAAGATAAAAATCAATGCTTTCTAACTCTGACTTTGAAAAAAGAAGAAAAAAGGTTACTTTCTTTTTTCCTCCCACAACTTCCTCCCCTTTTTCAGTGGCTTTTCAATGGCATCGAACAAAACCAAGCCCATTTCTTCCCTTCTTCCCCGATCCTTCATAGCTTCTAATCCACAGTGCAGATCCTAGCGTCAGCCGGAAGAATGGAGGAAGATGACAAAAAGCCTTCTGGCTGCTGCCTTCTACTTCTCTACAAATCCTGCTTCCGTCGCCATCCAGTCCCCGTTTCTCCCATCAACCCAATCTCCCCATCCATCTCCTCCAATGGAAAAATTTACAAATCCAATGCACGATGTCCTATTCCCAACCAACCCTCCGCCGTCCTCATCTCCCCCAATCACACAAAATCCCCTATTGCCGGCCAATCCGTCACGCGGCTAACACCTCCCATTGCCACTTCAATAGCGGAAGTGAGCAGCTTCCAACCCCCACCCCCGCACCATGACTTCCTCCTCAAACCCCACCCCTGAATCTTCCAAGTTGAAGAGTGCCGCAGAGTCCTCCGAATCTTCAGCGACGGCTCCATTCATCGAAGCTCCGAACCAAGCTTCCTCGTCCCCGTCCACGACGACGGTTCCATACAATTCTCCGACACCCTCTTTGACCCCAATCTGAACCTCCATATCCATCTCTACCGCCCTCGCAACCCCCTCCCAACCGATCCCCCTAATCTCCTTATCTTCTTCTACTTCCACGGCGGCGGTTTCTGCAGCGGATCCCGCACTTGGCCCAATTTCCACAACTACTGCTTCGCCTCGCCTCTGATCTCCGCTCCATCATTATCTCGCCGGACTACCGCTTAGACCCCGAAGATCGCCTCCCCTCCGCTTTTAATCTCATTTCCTTCGCCGCCCTTCTTTGGCTCCGATCACAAGCCCTCATTCCCGTTCCAATCCACTTCTTAAACACGTGGATTTTTCTCAATTCTTTATTTCCGGCGAGATGATGATGGTCTAGGGTTTTAGGGTCTAAGGTCCAGGGTCTATGATATAGGATCTAGGGTCTATGGTCTAGGGTTTTAGGGTCGAGGGTTTAGGGTATAGGGTTTTAAGGTCGAGGGTCTAGGGTCTAGGGTCTTAGGGTTTAGGGTCTACGGTCTACGGTCTACGGTCTAGGGTCTAGGGTCTAGGGTCTAGGGTCTAGGATCTAGGGTCTAGGGTCTAGGATTTTAGGGTCTAGGGTTTTAGGGTCTAGGGTCTAGGGTCTAGGATTTTAGGGTCTAGGGTTTTAGGGTCTAGGGTCTAGGGTCTAGGGCCTAGACCGGTCTAGGGTTAGGTTTTAGGGTTTATGGTTTAAGGTCTAGGGTTTTAGGGTCTAGGGTCTAGAGTCTAGAGTATAGGGTTTTAGGGTATAGGGTCTAGGGTCTAGGATCTAGGGTTTAGGGTTTTAGGGTCTAGCGTCTAGGGTTTTAGGGTCTAGCGTCTAGGGTTTTAGGGTCTAGGGTATAGGGTTTTAGGGTATAGGGTCTAGAGTCTAGGGCCTAGACCGGTCTAGGCTGTAGGGTAGGGTCTAGGGTTTAGGGTTTAGGGTTTAGCCCTAAACCCTAAACCTAGTCTAGGGTCTAGGGTTTAAGGTTTAGGGTTTAGGGTTTAACCCTAAACCCTAAACCTAGTCTTGGGTCTACGGTCTAAGTTTGGTTTTGCTGATCTTGAAATTGATCATTTTGGTAGTGATAATGAAGCTGAATCTATTGGGGATGCTCCACAGGTTTTATTTCCCTCTTTTGTATTTATCTAATTTCTTTGTCGTAAGCAATTAATACATTCCTACAGTATATAATTACCCGAAAAAAAATATAATTATAATCATAAGAAATTTATTATAAATATAAATATATATATGTATGTATAAATGATTTCTTCCCTGCAGGTTCAACCATGTGTTGGTTTATGGAGTGATCGATGCAGTTCAAGGCTTGGAAGGAGACAACCATTTATACTTGTCGGTTGCTTGCTGATCTGTTTGGCAGTAAGTATACTTATTATAATCGATTACAAAATTCCATCTTTGTTTGTGGATAGTATTAATATTATATGCAAATTACACTAAATTCAAATATTATGAAGGTTTTTGTAATTGTCTTCTCTTCTGACATTGGATATAAGTTAGGCGATACTCAGGAAGATTGCAGGTGATCTTACAATTAATTTCTGTTTATTATTATTATTATATAACTCAATTAAGCGCGTATTAATTATTTTTATGATCTGTGATTGAAATTATAGCATTTATCATTGTCCACGGTGGAAGACTGCAATAGTCTACGTAGCTGAATTTTGAATGCTTGATCTATCAAATAATACAGTTCAGGTGATAGAATTTTCTTTTTTTTCTTTTTTGAAATTAAGGGATTATTTAGTCAATGCCAAGTTGATGCAGTTAATTTTCTTAAGATGTCAGTATGACTTGTGTTATTTAATTTTTTTATTATTTTGTTATATTTATATTGTTTATATTAAAGTACAATAACATTATTCATTAGATTTCATGACTATAAGATGTTGATCGATTAGTTTGATTGATATTTTACATAAGTAAGAATATAAGTCGTATAATTTGTCAGTTTTAAAAACCAAAAAGATTTATATCGTTAATTCAATGACTTCTAATTCGTAAATGACAATAATATAGACAGTAATTAATATTTTTCATTTTTTTTTCTTTGGTGGATTTAATTTTTATTTTTATTTATTGGTTGATGCAAAATTTTGTGTAGGGTCCAACTCGGGCCTTCATAGCTGATCTATGTGGTTAGTTTATCGGATATTATTATCCAACTCACATGCTCATTATGATTGTTTTGTGAGAAATTAGTTTTTTTTTTCTTTATAGCTACAAATCTAATAAAACAATAACTTATTTTCAATATATAACTATCTATCTATATATATATATAACTTAACAGGGCGCCATGGATGGAGCGCAGCAAACGCAATATTTGCATCATGGATGGCCATTGGGAACGTCTTAGGCTATTCTTCTGGTGCTAGTGGGAAGTGGCATGAGTATGTTTTAACATAAATTTTAAATGCATGATAGTTATATTAATTTATCTCTTCGTAATTAAAGATGATATTTATAATTTTGCTCGAGTCAGTAACAATGATCAATTTTCTTATAAAATATTTTATATTCTTAATTGGAACAGATGGTTTCCATTCCTTGTGCAAATCTGAAAGGAGAATTTTTAGTTGCTGTGGTATATGTGTCTTAAGCTATTTGAAAATGAGGCATTTTTTTTTTAATTTAAATCTCATTTCCAATTGAATGCATGCATTTTGTGGATTTGTTCTAGATCTAATTCAAATTATTCAAATAAAAATAAAAAATATATATTAATTTATATGCAGCATAAAACTAGATTGTTTGAAATTTGTTTGTTTTGAACAGATATTTCTCTCGTTGAGTGTCACCGTGACGTTGATTGTTGGCAAAGAAGTAGCTGCTCGGCCATCTAGAGAAGAAGAAACATTTTGCATAATGGCAATCTTCAAAACTGTCAAGAATCTCCCACCAGGAATGCCTTATGTTCTTCTTGTCACCTGGGTAATTAATTATTCTCCCGCCAATAAGCATTTTATATTTGTATATAGTTTGGATGCTAATAATGAATCACTTAAAACTTGGCAGCTGTCATGGTTTCCATTCATCCTCTATGATACATATTGGATGGGCCGAGAAATATACCATGGAGATCCAAAGGGAACTTCAGCTCAGATCAAAGCTTATGAGAATGGAGTCCGAGCGGGAGCATTGGGCTTGCTCATAAACTATGTTAGTCCGCCTAATTCTGATTTTGAATTTGCACAGGTAATTTATTCGTCCCATTGTAGTAATTCAAATTGTTAGGTGGTGCTTGGAGTGAGTAGATTGCTGATAGAGCCAATGTGTCGAAAATTCACACCTTGAATAGTGTGGGTAATAGGAAACCTCTTTCTGTTCTTATGCATGGCCGATGCGACCATCATCAGCAGCTGGTCTCTGCACAGCTTCCATGGCAACGTACAGGATGTGATAAGTGAGTAGTCCTCTGCCATTTGTTCTCCCTCCCTCTTTCGTAATTTGGACTCTGAAATGATCCACAAATCATTGTTTTCAGCTGGACGATAATTCCAGCTCAGTTCAAAAATAAGACTGGCAGGCAGTGTCGGAGAAGGTGAGACTCTTGTTTTCCTCCTTTTCTCATGTGGGAAAAAGGATGCAATTGGGATTTTTATAGTTTATTTTATCTATTTAGGATTCTTTCGTGTTTTGATTTGAGAGTGTTATAGTGAAAGTAATGGTTTGTAGATGGCTGACATACTTGAACACGGAGTGCAAGAAAGGTGGGTGGTCGCAGAAAGAGGACATGCTTTTATATGAGGTAACAAGTTTTGTAATATTATCTGCCAATTCAAAAATTTGGAAAATATTTACTCTTGTTTTTCTTTTCATAGATAGAGTAATTTAAATCTGAGAAACTGGATAGGTGTGATTGCTAATTCTTAATCCCTTTGAACCATAGCATATACGTGTACTTACTCGTGATCGTTACGTATCCAGTAGAATTTATGTTGTAATTCAAGTAGACACTTATTTGATCATCATTATGTTTAATCCAAGTTATTGTTTGGACACTAGTAATAAGATTTACTAAATCTATTACTCTTGATGCCAGATCCTTTAATCTCTATTGTCCATAAGATTTATTAAATCAAGATTTAGGTTGGCATTTTCAACCTCAATTTTTTTTTAATTTATGAAATAAAGAATGACAACTTAAATGCTTAATCATCGTAATCAGATCATGTTCCTTAAATAGTCAGGATATCCATTTAATTTGAAATTTTGATCAAGCTAGTTATGATACATTTTTTTCTTTTTGAATGCCTAAGGCATTTACATTAAAAAAACTAATCAGTTGTTTGGTTATGCATTAAATTCCCCCTAAACCTTTCCTATATCTTGCAATCATTTTTTTAGAGATTACTTATATGATTCAAGAGAACAACCCAAGCTCTTTTTTAATCAAGTATTTAATTTCTGATATTGGAGTTCTAAGTTGATTTGCAGGCTCAGAAGATATTTGGCAACCGATGGACTGAGATTGTAAAGGTGGTTACAGGCAGGTAAATGTAGACTGGTGTATATATCAGCAATTCTTTATATTTACCAAAAAATAATAAGAATAATAATGTTTTGGTGTTTTATTCTTGCATAACAGAGAATGCTGCGAAGAACTGCTTTTCTACTCTTTGCAAAAAAAAGAGCCAAGCATCATACAATATCCAAGGAAAATAATGATTCTTATGTATTCCCTAGCAAGAAGAAAATCATGTTGGAACCTTCAGCAAATAAGCAACATTTCGGGTATGATCAAAATTAAGCAAACTGTCTGAGAATTACTGCAGTTATATATTTTGTTTCTGCACTGCAGGTGTGGCAGATCGGACCAGGCAGAAGCCTTAAGTTCCTATGAAAGATTGGCTACAACCCATGGCATTAGTGGAGCAGAATCAAGGCCACCACTAGCAGTTCTTACTCAAAACTTTAAGAACTTGAGCCGTTTTCCGCACGTTGTCATCCCGATAGCGAAGCATAAAGCCTACATCATGTGATAGTAAGTCATCATAGAAAATAGCTTCTTTGTTTCACCATTTTTTTTCCAGATTTTGCTCTTGACAATTTATCGAGAAATGCATCTCTTGCCTTTGAAGCAATTGCGGATTGTGAGGTCCGGGGCAATTTCCTTAGAAGGGATGATCCAAAATTAACAGCATTGTTGCAACAAGCAGAATTACTTAGCACTTTTGCTGTTAAAGCATGCTCTGAAAACAAAAGTCAGAGTCTTGAGCTGAAAAATTGTCTGTAGTGTTGTGAGCTGAAAAATTGTCTTGTCACATATGGTTATTAAGGAACTTCAAAGTTTTTTGATCTGGACTCGGGAAGGTGGAACTTCGAGTACTTTTTCTGGAATGGATTTCTTGTTGGATAACTTCGAGGCAGTGTTCAAGGATTTCCATTATGTGGATACAGAAATTCATCTTTTAACAAGGCAATATACTTTGTAAACCTTTTGAATTTATTTGTTATATTGGTTCATTTTGTGGTAAATGATAGCCTATTGAACAGGGATGACGATCTAGAAGACTCACAGGCTAGTTCTGAAATGAGCACAGCGTGTACTCAGGATGATCTAGTAAACAACATAGATAAGCATCAGCTCGAGCATTATTCTACAGGCTCCAATGCCGGGCATAATCATGAACAAGAAGGCATTCCTGCTCCTGTAAAATATCTTGAATCTATTTTACAGAAGAATCGTAATATGTGCGAATACAATTTCTACGATAAATTTGGGTAATTACAATGGAGAAAATACGCCATTGTATTTTGCACTAAAAGATCATGAAATTTAAAGGTAAATTTTATTAGTGGAAATTAGGGTAATGATTTTGTTTATTTGAGGGCTGGGCAGTTAAAATATTGTTAATTTCTAAATTGAGTGAGATAGAAATTAGAATGCTAAGATGAATGTGCACCAAAATTAGGATGAATAAATTGGAATGATTATGTTGAAAGAATGTTTGGTGTAATGGTTATTGAAGTTAATGATTGAAAATAGACAATAGGTGATTTGGACATCGTATTGTAGGGCAACATGCACCCATTAGACAGACAGATAAAGTTAATGTTGGAGAATTATGAAGAGGGTATGGACTTAAACTAACATAGATAGAAGTTCAAAACTATTTGTTATGAATAGATTTAACACCTTAGATAACACTCCACATAAATGAATGAAAAATGAGAATTTATAAAGATAACAACAAATCATTGGGATAAGCTTTATGATGATATTGATGATCGATGCCATATAAAATAGTAAGAACCTAGATAAGGACATAACTTATATAGTTACCAATGTCTGATTAATACGGGGAAGTAATTTAGGGATTCCATCAAGCATGAATATAACACATGCCTGAAAAAATGAGGATATAACTGATAATATAACCATCGAAGTTAAAGTTGTGAGGTTAAAATGAATAAGTGTTTTAAGAATATTATATCATTAAAATATCCTCAATAAATTTCTGAGTTTTAATTAGAGTAGCATTGCCATTGGAATACCTATGTGGTACTAAATAATTGGATAAGAAGCATTTTGTTATTTTAAGAATAAATGTGAAGTTTAATGTTATGGTAATTACACTTATGAATTCTGCAATGAAGTTACAAGAGATTAATGTATTTTTTATAAGATGAAGTTATGGAGTTGCTATGCTATTTGTTGATGATGTAATGTTGATAAGTGTGCCTTTTCTAAAGTAATTTAAAGGTTGGATGAATAAAAAACACTTTTAGAAGAAAAAGGTTTAAGGTTATTGGAATACATGTTGATAAGCTAGTTTTTATAAGTAGTTGCCAATAATTATGAAAGGCCAGTTGCCTCTTATTTGAAATAGGTTTAGCGGATTTGTTATTCAAAATCACATGTATATATATTAGGGTATTAAATTTGACAAGTACCTTTGGATTCTACCCAACATGGATATAAAAGAGATATAAAATTTGAAAACATAATTGGGGTCATAATTCTGTGAGTTAAAGCTAAGCAATTCAATTGGAAAATTTTCTTGAAAGTATTGTGACTTATGAGTATCATGAAGTTTTCAGAGTAAATTTCATGAAGTTGCAATTAGAGCGGCTATATCAATTGAATTGAAGTACCAAGTGCTTGCCAACCATAAAGTTTCTGACTATCAAGTTGAGTGTGTTAGACATGATAATGATAAGATTAATGTAAAAGTAAAATTATAGGGTTATAAATGGCTATATTATAAATACCGCTAGTGTATAACCTATGAAAATAAGATGATAGAAAATAGAGTTGATTGGTTTTGAAATGTATCATGAAAGTTAGAACCTTCACTTGAAAGGTAATCAATTGAATTAATATGGAATGTTAGAGAGGAAAAAAGACTAAAGTTAGCATGACTAAAAATTGTGCATAAGGATTTATCCTAATTTGAATTAAAACCTTAGTTGAAAGGAATGTCTGAGTATGCCTTATTCGAATAGTTTGGATGATATTTCTATTTTTGACACAGTTGATATGAACGTAATGGAATAGTGCTTTGAAGACTAGAGCAGAAACCTATTAGTTCAGTTATTTGAATTTTTTGAAACATTCAATTTATTTTTTGAAGCAAGAAATAGTGAGCTTAGTAAATTTGATGTATGCAATTTTTTTTTAATCTCTTTAGACCTAAAAAGATAAAATGAATCTAAACAAAGTGTTATTGCAATTTAGATTAAGTTTTAAGCATACTTAGATTAGATGTAAAATAGCATATAACATTAAATGCTCGGTCAGATCTTGAGCGAACACCAGACAATGCATTTGCCAGTGTTTGGACGTTGGATGGAGGTATTGATAATCGAATTGAGATATTATCGTGTCCTTCTTTAATTAACTATGAGATGGGATTTTAAGCAAAAATCCAACAGTGGAAACAAGGTGAATTTGTTTTGTAGGGCTTATTTCTTTGTAGTTTGTGCTTTCTGTTAAATTTATTACTTTTAGTTTTCAAAGACTGAAGTTTCAGCTTCTCTGTCAATAATGACAGAAAAGACCTTTGAAACCTCTATGTCTCATGGAACTTGGCAAACTAATTATTATAGATCTGATTATGGAATCTGAAACAAGCTTTAAAATCATAGTAGGATAGCTTTTGTATGATCAGCCTTGAGATAAGAGCTGAGTTTTTTTTCTCTCCACTCTAAAGTCCGCATAATAGGATTCATTTTGATGATGGTGATGTTCAATCCTACGGCCTTAATAGCTTAGAGCCATGTTCAAGAATATTATTGTTTACTTAAGTTGGAGGTTTCTTTATTCCAAAAGGCCTTTGAAAGATGTGCATCTTGATATATCTTAATCATTTTTCAGGTTATAGATTCCAATGGAAGCAACCAAACCAAATTTACAAGCGGACTATCAGCTGACCAGCCTGAGCAGGTTGATTTCCCTTCCTGCAGAGACTGTTCTTTTTTTTTTCTGGAAAATTCTTATCTGCTGATTGGAAAACTAAAAGCTCCTCAAATTTTCATCTCAGGATCTGGGAAGGGAGAGTTTTAACTACCCTGGAGGCAGTCTTTCATCCCAGCCTGCACATAAGGTCATTTCCTCATTTCGCAAGCTCCGCTATTATTTCATCATTTTCATTCATTTGCACAGGTGATTACAACGCTTTCCTTCATGTCTCTTAAAATTTTCATTCTTAGGATATGGGAAGGAGTGAGAGTTTCAACTCTGCCGGGGCCAATGCTTCTTCTCAACCTGCACATATGGCACGTAATTCTGATTTCTCAACTAGGAAATATTACTTGATTCTCAATAATGATTACTAGATGGATTACATGCTCTTTCCATATTTATCTTCTTCTTTATTGTCAAAACTAGGCTTGATTCTAATCCAACTCCTTGATGTATACTTTATCTTTAGGATCCGGGACATAATGAAAGCTTCAACTATTCTACCAAGGACAATCCGCATGTCACTCCACAAGCTTCTTCTTCGCAATCTACTTACTCCAGCAAAGATTATTCTACCAACGATTACCCACAGTTTCCTCAACCTTATTCACAGAACTATCATCAGTCATATTCCTATGAACAGCAACCCTCTTTTGCACAAAATTATCATTTAGAAAACTCAAATCCCACCGCTTACCCAAACTTCCAATCCTACCCAAGCTTTCAAGAAAGCTCTTTTCCTTCTGCACCAACTCACCAGCCTTCTTACTACCATGGTACCGACGTTCCCTTTTCCCAAGAACCCGCGGCACAATACAGTAATCCCAATAGTGCAGGACATCAAGTTGGATCTTCTGTTCCGCCTACTACGAGCTATAAATACGACAGTAATTATCAGCCTTCTGTAGAGAAGATTGCAGAGGCTCACAAGGCGGCCAGGTTTGCTGTTGGTGCTCTTGCGTTTGATGATGTTCCAGTAGCTGTGGATTTTCTTCGTCGATCTCTTGAGCTTCTCACAAATCCTTCTGCTGAATTTCCTTGACTATGATTGAGTTTATTTTATATTTGAGGTGGTGTTGCTCCTTAATACCATACAGCTCAACTTTGTATATATGTTCCCTATTCTTATGGAGCAAATATTGCAGCTTTCAAAAAAGTGATTTTGTAACCATGTTTGCTTGCTTGCATTCACTGAAGTATCCATTTTGTTTGTTAGTGGCGATATTGTGGCTTCAGACTTTGGCAAATTTATTTTGATGATGATAAATGTATGTGTTGAGTGTTTCTAATGAGTTTTGAAGTTTTTACAATGTCATAATGCAATCCCATATAAGAGCTTTATAATATTATATATTATTATTTTCCAATCATTTGCTCTAAGCTTATTATATTATATTATTTCTCTTAAACCAAATTAACAAAATTTAAATATTTAGCTCTTATAAATTAGCTTTTTCAAAAAATTTATTCTCATTGTAGCTTGTACCTATGAGAAATCTTAGATAATAAATTTCTCATAAAGAATGTAAAATTTATGGGGTCTCATTTAGGGAAAATTTTTACATTAGGACTCAGCACGTAGAACTACGTGCTGAGTCCAGTAACATCGCGCCATATGGCGCATGTCGGAAAAAAAAAATCAGAATAACACGGGGAATATTTTTCCGTGTTATTCAGGTGTTATTCATGTGTTATTTATGTATTATTCATTATTATAACACATAGAACTACGTGCGGAGTCCAGTAACATCGCGTCACGTGGCGCGTCGGAAAAAAAAAACAGAATAACACGGGGAATATTTTTCCGTGTTATTCATGTGTTATTCATGTGTTATTTATGTATTATTTATGTGTTATTGTGTTATTATAACACCGAGAATATTCTAGGAGCAGAATAACATCTGAATAACACACAATAACACTTGAATGACACATGAATAACACGGAAGAAATATTCCCTATGTCATTTTGGCCAAATGTTATTTTTTTTGTCACGCGCGCCACGTGGCGCGATTTTACAGGACTCCGCACGTAGCTTTACGTGCGGAGTCCTGATGTAAAAATGCTTCCTCATCTAGAGATGTCAGCTCGTGTTTGGCTCATTAATTAGCTCGTGTTTGAATTATTTTTTATAGTGAACGAGCTACAAATAAATATTTTAAACTCAATTTTTAAATGAGCCGCTCGTTTTATAACAACTAGTGTGATCATATGATTCTGGGCCTTCCATTTTGAGCCGAATACAAACACATTGTTAACATATAATTTCAAACACAAGTCAATTTCAAGTAAGGTAAATATCAGCAATGAACAATGAATACATGATGAAATGAAGACTACTCTTTTTAAGTGAAGCAAATTAGTATAAATATATATATACATATTATATGCATCACTCATTGATGCGGAACAAAGATCTTGAAAGGAAGTAAATATTAAGAAAGGCATAATGAAGAATTTTGATTATAATTTATATTTTAGATTTGATATATTTATTATATAAGACTACATAATTTTTATGTGGGGGCACAATCAAATCATTCAATATTTGATAAAAAAATAAGAAATATTGGTTGAGCTTTAATCATGAATTTTGATATTTGCGTGAGCATTTGAGAAATGGATGAAAGGGTGCTAGATTTGCAAATAGCAATGTTTATTTGATTAAAAATGAGGTGGCACAAGGAGCTCAAAGGGAAAGAGTGGATGAATTACCAGAGTACAAAATAAGAAGAAAACTACTTCCAATAAATAACCCATTACAAATAACATAGCAAGGAATCATAATTAATATTTACATTTTTTTTAAGGGCATATTTATTATGTATGATTATATAATTTAGTATAAAGTTAATTATTTAACTAAAATTGACGCGGCACAAGTAGCGTAAGGAGAAAGACCCACATCAATTACAAGAGACTATATAATTGCAATTAAATGACCCATTACAAAATGCATATTGAAAATTTTAATTAGAATTTATATTTTTAGATGTATGTATATTTTGTATAAGATGGTAAAATTGCAATTCTAAATTATGAAATAGATATAAACTTTTTAATTTGAATTTTGAATTTTTGAAGTTTAGTATTTTTTTAAAAAGGAGGGGATGCTATTCGACTTCATTATAAAATTAATTATTTTACTTAATAGTTAATTTCAAAATTTAAGATAAAAAATATTTTTCTTATGACTTTACCTGATCTTTCCTCACATTTGAAAATTCAAACGTTAAAATTTTGAAGTATTGAGTTTTTTTAATTTATATTTTGGAAGTGTTGAATCCAAAATTATCCAATGACAAGCCTATGGATTAGAGCACCAGAAGGAGAGAAAGAGAGGGGCACAAAGAGCAATAGCACAGTACAAAACAACAATATCGCGTAATCCTTTTTCATGAAATGAGCCCCTATAATACATAGGTACAAAAGGGGTATATTAGTTAGTGCATGAATTTAATGTTGTGAGCCTGAAATACTACCCATCCGGATGGTGTCGGAAGCCAACGAAGGGGTCCGACCAGATGGGGGCTAGAAGTAAGAAATGATGTTTGATCGGATTGGGTTGGGAAGCCTAAGATGGTGCTTAACCAGATGGGGCCGGAAGCATGAAATGACGTCCAACCAGATGGGTTGAAAGCCTATGACGATGCCTAACCGGATGGAACAGGAAGCCTATGATCGCTCCCACCCAGCCTTTATGGGGAGGGCGTCTATACATCGAGTTACCAAAATAATTGTCGGTTGACTTCATGAGAGTAGTTGAGTTCGATTCTTCTGAGGATTATCTTCCTTCTGACCTGTAGTTGCTAGCTGACTATATATTAGATTTCACATCATGTTTGACAAGCCCCAGGGTGTCACGTCGTCTCTTCTGCCGGTCGTCCGTTCTCTTTAAGATTCACGCTGACGCATTTTTATGTACAAATTTTAAGTTCTCTAGTTCCTTTGCACATTGATAGTGATAGCTGCGATAAGGACAAAAAATTCTAATTTTCAAAAAAATTTAATTGTGTGCATGACTACTGAATGTGCAATAATCGACTCTTCCTAGATTTCCATGTCATGCTCCCTATAAAATAAAGAAAATGAGAAGGGAGACTCATCTTTCACGCGTTTCCCTGAGACAATCTTTCACCTTTTTCATTGCTTCAATTATGGAGGGTAGAAAATTTTTCTAAATTAATCAAGTTCAATGAGGAACCTCGGGCTATGGTGTTCCAGGTGATGAAGAAGAAAGCCAAATTGGATTCAAGAGACGAACGATCTGACAAACGGGTAGTGCCTGAGGTGAAAACTTTTGATCGGTGGTCGAAGTGGGTTCATCAGATTCGCTCAATGTTCGTATTAAAGGGGGATCTCTATTGACAGAGGGAGAATATTCCATGAAGAAGCGTCGTATAGTGGGAAAGATTCATCCGGATGAAGGTCAGGCGGAACATTCGGTTCGCCTTTCTGTTTTTGCCAAGTTAGTGAAAGGACATGATCAAGGGTCTGGCTTTGCGCTAATACCACTGAAGTCGCCAACCACAAATGCTCGAGGGGTTGTCCCTGACCTCCCCTGATGGATGCCTCTCAACCTTTTTCTCATCCTCCACCGACGATGCAAGAGATTGGAGAAGAAGCTTGCTCCTTCACCACTTTGGACATGAACAAGACAATGGGACTTAATATATTTATAATTTGCACTTATTGATACTTTTTTTGTATTCTATATGATAATACTACACTTTGAGGAAGGTTTTATGTTATTTTTGTAGGTCTTAGAAGAAAAGGGGACGATCGAGAATCGAACTGAATCGAATTAGAGAATTGAACAAAATTTGGCCACTGAGCGTCTAAGTTTCTGGTCATTGATGCCTAGGCGCCAGTTCCCTCCCAAATGATGCAAAATCTTGAGAATATAGAAAGGTGGTGCAGCCTCATGGTCTCCTAACTGCTGCCATCGACACCTAGGCACCAAACCATTATGAAAAGTTTTTCAAATGAGCGGCTCCTAAGCGCCAAAACCTGAAATTTGACAGTTTCGACAACTCATAATTTGAATAGAGGGGAAGAAATACAAAAGCCCTGAAGACAAAATTATGAGGCTTTTTACACCATTCTTCTACTATATTTTTTAGAGGATTTGTAAAAGAAGGCAAAAAATCTACAAGAATATTGAGTGAAATTGTGTTTGAGAGATTGAGAGAATATTTCCTACTTGCTATTTAAGATTCATTGCACCCTGTTTCTTGGAAAGGAGATAAGTACAGTCAAGTTTATTTTCTATGTGGATTTTTTTGTAAAAGGCTTGGTATATGATTTACTTTCTTAATGCAATGATTGTGTTGATGTATTTTATCATGAGTAGTGAGTAGTTTCTTGTGTTTCCTCCTTGAATTGAGAATGTAGTGGGATAAAAATTAAGGATTCTTTTATTTTCTAAAATTGAATTTTCTACGAGTGTTGTGTTTACTTTTAAACTTAATTTATATTCTGCTTGACCAATAGAATAGTTAAAATCTTTAATGAGCTTTGAAATCTGCGAGGATGCATTTTAGAACGAAAAGAGTTAACCTCATAAATTCATTGGAATAGGGATATTATCATTGAGTTTATGCAATCAATAGAGAGTTGCTTTTGTTTGAGCAAATCATGAAATTTAGAGAACTAAATTCATAATAACTAACCTTTCTTAGACTATCGAAAGAAGATAAGAAAGACTTTGCTCCTGATTGACACTGAGCTTAAATAAAATCTTCAATTTTATTCTTCACTAAACCAAATCAAGGAGGAAGTTTGTCAAACTTTGAATCCCTTAAATAATCATCTTGCTTGTTAGTATGAACTTGTTCTACACAACTTTAGAATAGAAACAATCAAACTTGTGAATCAATCTTTTATGGTTGGAATCAACAACCAGACTTAAACCCCGGTACTATCGATACGATACGTATACTTGTGTGAGTAGCTATTGCTTCACATCACTTGATACGTGCAGGACCTTCTTCGGGTGAGGGATTAAAGACTCCACTGCGCTGTGTTAGATCCGTCCAGCTCAGCGGAGCTTCATCTGTTGAGGTATATATATAATATTGAAGAACGATGACGAAGCGAAAAAATAAAACAAGAAAATTCACACCAGAAAAGCAGGCACACAAAGATTTACGTGGTTTGGTAATTTTTGCCTACGTCTACGGAGTTGCAGAGGATTTTATTGCTCGAGGAAATTACACTGTCGACCGTGTCAACTTACAAGAATAATTTCTTTCTCTATCCCTTCTCATCTCCTTCATTCTCTCTCTTTATTCGAGAGAGTACACAAGAAGAAAAAATCGCAGAAGAAAATAAAGGAGAAGATGCCTTGCCTTTAACGCAACTTTTGCTCTACTTCTTCCCTAAGCAAAACACCTTGTTGCTATTTCCTTAAACTTCGAACAACGGCCTTGCGATTTATACGGAGAAGTTGAAGTCTCCCGAAGGTAGAAGCAGCCGAACTACTTGAACCATTAACTTCTCGATGTTGCAAACACAGGAGGAAGGGAGAGCTATTTTTTGCGAAATGCAGAAGAAGGGAGGGAGACAAGAACTATTTCGCGAACGGAAGGGCAATAGGAGGCGGGAAGCTTAGCGGGAATAGTTATTGCCTTTCCTCCTTTTTTTAAGTAACGGGCTCCACTCAACAAATCTCTCACTTGGAGACCGGTACACATGTTACAACGTCTTCTTCCTCAAACTGATATCCTTCACTGGCGGTTGATCCTGCGATTCTAAATATACTTAAAAATGTAAGAATTCGACACCACTACTAAAAGATATAAATTCTTAGCAACAACGCCAAAAACTTGACTTGGAGCGTAATTTTAATTTTAGTAACAATAAAATATTATAATCTTTTAATCGCAGAGTTACCTTTAAAAGCAAGTATGCGTATCGCTCAAGTAAAACAGGGCTTTAGTGGAGTCCTGGTTATCGATCCCACAGGGAATATATTAAAGCCTACGGACTAGGATTATATAAACCGATTCAGAATCACAATTAAATCGAAATTACTGTCCATCACTAATACACAATCAATAATAATATGAAATTTATATTTAAACTAGTTTTACTAACAATTTACTAATACTACTAAAGTTAAGTTCAAATATATAATAACAAGAATCTTTCTCCTTTGTTAAGATATTTAAGTGAAGCAATAATTAGAATTAGTTTTATATGTGTTGTGCCAAATAGGAGCATACATATTCTTTATCCTTTGGTCTAGGCATAAAGAACATTGACTAATCCTATGCTTGGTTACTGAATCTGCGGCTAGGTTGGGAGGATACCGACTCTCACTTCTGAGCTCCCACGTTTCCCTCGCCCGAGAGCTAACAATCTACACTTCAGCACCCAAACGATAGGACCGAATTGAGGATTTTAGCCTGTCACTCTAAAATCTTCAATTCTACGCCCGATTAATATTATTGCCCTATTTATTTGCAATTCTCCTTTCAAGGATTTACCCGTCTACCTTTTAAAGAGAAATGTGATACATACTAGTTAAGAACCCTTAGCCCACAGTCAGATCTTAAGAATTCTTTACATATTTTAACAATACAAATGACCAATTCGTATAGTAAAGTAAGTTTAGGAATAATATCATCACAACTTCTTTTATTATTTGTTTGATACACTAATTCATATAATCATTTCACAAAAGCATCAAAACAAGGAGAAAGACAGAAAAAATACTCAGAATTCATGAAGAGGATGCAATAAAACTTGGATTTCATATAATAAAGTAAAGTTCTACAAACTATAGTAACTAAACACAACTTATCTTAAATTCCTCCCCAAACAAACTCCTTGAAGCTCCTCTGAATCTCTTCCTTTCTTTACAGTACGCAGAATTATCCTTCGAAACGGCAATGCAGAAGTGATCTCTCACTTCTCTTCCACTCTTACAATCCTTCGAAGAATTCCTCACAAAATATATATTTGAACTCACTACTCACTAAATAACAACACTAAAATAACTCTCTACTCACTAATAGACACACTAGCGGACTCTTTTGGACACTTTGGACTCTCTAGTAAACACGTAGGAGAGCACTTTTTCGGTCCAAAATGGTTCTTTTTAAAGTTGTAGAAGAGTCTTTAAGGGTTTGGCGGGAACCCCTTCAAAATCGTTCACATTCGACATATTTCTGGAAAGAACCGTCGATCCCACCATCGACGGCCTCGAGCTGCGCCGTTAGCGGCCTTCTAGAAACAGCACTTTTAAACAGGCCCTGCCATTGGCGGCCTCGACCTCCGTCGTCGGCGGCATCCCTTGCAATTTATTCTTAACTCTCGGGAAAATCACGTCGTCGGCGCCATCGACCTCGTCGTCGGCGCCTTAGGATAAATCTACATAATTTGGTCTTTTTTGCTCCAAATTCGCTCCTTTTTTTGTATATTTTCGCTCCTTTATCTTTAAAGCTTCATACCTGCAGAAAAACACCAAAAATACCCTTCTTTAAGGTGAAATATCATCAAAATCAGTATAAAATAGGCATGAAAATCTTAACCTTTTTTCCTTGGGCCAGCGGTGTTGCTCTTTCCTTTAAATGTGATATCCTCCACCTCTGCAACTAAAAGCCCCTATCTTCAAGCTATACCAACTGAAGCTACGCACAACTTCAGTTTATCAAGTGTAATACCCTTAGTCAACATATCAACAAGGTTTTCACTTCCACAAATTTTCTCAAGCAACAACTGTTTGTCATCCAACAATGACTGTCTGAAGTGATACTTGATCTGAATGTGCTTGGTCCTTGACTGAAATGTTGCATTCCTGACAAAGAATATGACGCTTTGAGTATCACTGTGGAGAATGCCCTTCTGATCCTTCTTGCCCAATTCTTCCAAAAAGCCATGTAGTCATATCATCTCATTTGCAACCTCTGACACTGCTATATACTCAGCTTTTGTAATAGACAACGAAGTTGTCTTCTACAGATTAGAGCCCCATGATACTGCAGTGCCACCAAAAGTGTATATATAGCCCTTAGTACTTCTGCTGGTCTCAATGTCTCCAGCTAGATCAACATCAACATATCCCTGTACATCTGAACTCTTTCCTGAGAAATACAACCAAGTTTCTGAAGAGCCTCTTAGGTACCTCAAGATCCACTTCACAGCTTCTCAACGTTTCTTTCCTGGATTACTCATGTATCTACTAACAACTCTCACTGCATGAGTAATATCTGGTATGGAGCAAACCATGTCATACTTAAGTGAACCAATAGCTGAAGCATAAGGAACCTTACTCATGTGGTCTCGTTCCTCCTCTGACTTGGGTAACTGACTATTGCTGAGTTTGAAGTGACTGCTCAAGGGTGTCCTAACTGATTTGGCCTTATCCATATTGAACTTGCTAAGTACCTTTTTCACATATTCAGCCTGAGAGAGTCTTAACGTGCCTTTGACTCTATCCCGGATAATTCTCATGCCAAGGATTTGCTTTGCAGCTCCCAAATCCTTCATTGCAAAGTGCTCTGACATCTACTTCTTCATATTATTGATCTCATCAATAATTGCCCATGTAATAAGCATATCATCCACATACAACAGTAGGATGATATAGGAATCGTCATAATACCTGACATAGCAGCAATGATCTGCCTGGCATCTGTTGTACCCTGCATTAAGCATGAATTTATCAAATTTCTTGTGCCACTGTCTAGGAGCTTGCTTCAGACCATACAAGCTCTTCTTTAATCTTTAAACCGAGTCTTCCTTTTCCTGTACCATGAACCCTTCAACTTGCCGCATGTAGATGTATTCTTCAAGATCCCCATGAAGAAAGGTTATCTTCACATCTAATTGCTCAAGGAAGAGATCTTTAGTAGCCACCATAGACAATACAATTCTGATGGTTGTAAGCTTCACAACATGAGAGAAAATATCGGAATGATCAATATCATGCTTCTGCTGAAAACCTTTTACAACAAGTCTAGTCTTGTACCTCTTATTGCCATCATGCTTAGTCTTCACCCGGTACACCCACTTGTTGTCTAATGCCTTCTTCCCTGGTGGAAGATCTGTCAGCTCCCATGTCTGATTTTCTAGCAGATAATCCATCTTTTCCTTCATGGCCAACTCCCACTTACTCGAATTTTCATCTTTCAAGGTTTCTTTATAACTCTGTGGTTCTCCACCATCCGTCAGCAGAATGTAGTTCAAAGTTGGAGAGTAACATTGTGGAGAACATCTAGTTTTTTCAGACCTGCAAACTGCAACTATAGGGGTGGACAGCTCTGAAACTGACTGTGGAACAATAGGAATGGGTGCCCCGAACCCACTCTCCTCATCACCTGCATCTCTGCTCTGCAATGTAACCTCTAGTAAATCATCAAAATTTATCAACTCATATTTCTGCAGTGATGTTTCAGAAACTGTACTAGACTTGTCTTTGTACATAACTTTTTCATTAAAAATCACATTCCTGCTTCTTATGATCTTCCGATCCTGATCATCCCAGAAACAATATCCAAATGTGTCATCTTCATAACCAATGAAATAACACTTATTTGACTTAACCTCAAGTTTACTTCGAGCATCAGGATTAATAAGAACATATAAAAGACAACTAAAAATCTTAAGGTAAGAAAATTTGACCTCTTTCTCACTCCGGACCTCCTCAGGTAATTCACAGTTAAATGGAATGAATGGCCCTCAGTTGATCAAATAAATTGCAGTGCTGACTGCTTCTACCCATAAAGTAGGTGGTAGTCCGACGTGCAATCTCATGCTTCTAGCCCGTTCATTGTTGGTCCTGTTCATGCGCTCTGCAACATTTTGCGGTGGTGTCCCTGGAATGGTCATCTCCATTCTGATGCCCTGCTGCATAATAGTCCTTAAACCCACCATCAATGTACTCCCACCATTATCAGACCTCAGACATTTCAGCTTTAAGCCTGTCTCTATCTCAACCATGGCCTTCTAAGTCCTGAACACATTGGATACATCAGATTTATGCTTCAAGAAATAAACTCATACATTTTTGTAATGATCATCAATGAATGTGGCATAATAACGAGAGCCTCCAAGAGTTGCCACTGGAGAAGGTCCTCACCCATCTGTGTGGACTAAATGCAGCTTTTATGCCTTTAGCATCGTGCGACTTTTCAAGAAATCGATCTTCATATATTTCCCCATAATATAACTTTCACACATGATGAGATCAACTGATTTCAGTTTTGGTAGGTTGCCTCTAGACTGAAATTCTTTTATACCTCTCTGACTCATGTGACTAAGTCTGCAATGCCATAACTCTGTTGTGCTCTCTGCAACAGTAGTATCAACACTGTTAATTAAACCAGTATTCATATACACCGCACCTGTTTTCTTACCTCGAGCCAGTACCAGTGCTCCTTTAGTAACATTCCAGGTGATATTTGAGAACACTACTAAATGTCTACACTCATCGAGCTGCCCAATAGAAATGAGGTTCTTCTTCAGTTTAGGAATGTGTCTGATCTTTTTGTAGAGTCCACTTATTCTTGTTTGGAACTGTAATGTGAATGTATCCATTTCCTACCACATTCAAAGCTTCTCCATATGCCAGATATACTTTCCCAAAGTCACATGCAACATAATTCTGCATCAATTCCTGATAGAATGTTGTATGAAAAGAATCCCCTGAATCCAATATCTAGTCATCAACAGAGCTATGAACTGCAAGAAAAAGTGCATCCTATGCTTCTTCTGTTACCACATTTATGCTTTCATTTTCTATCTTCTTGGGATTTCTATAATTTCTCTTTATGTGACCAGTTTTGCCACAATTCCAGTAAGTGCTTTCTGACCAGGCCTTGACTTTCTCCTGCCTCTATGCTTTGATTTTGATCTTTCTCTGTTTGAGTTCATGTACTGTGACCTCCCTCTGGAATTAAAATTTAGTGTTGAACTCGAACCTGAGATTTCTCCAAAATCTTTCCTGCGAACCTCCTCGGCCAAAATTAAATCTCGAATATCATCATATTTTAGTTTAGATTTACCTGCAAAATTACTAACAGTCATCCTCTTAGCTTCTCAGTTATTTGGCAATGAAGCCAACAAAATCAGTGCACATATCTCATCATCAAAATTCAATTTCCATAGATGATAATTGATTTGTGATAGTATAAAAATCATTCAGGTGTTGTACAACATAAGTACCTTCCGCTATCTTCAAATTGAATAACTTTTTAATCAGATAACTGGCTTTTCATACATACTTGACAGAGCTGCTATAAGATCTACAGTAGTCCTTTCTTTGACGACGTTGTGTGCAATGGACTTTGATAGGGTCAATTAAATAACCCCTAGAACTTGTCGATCCAACAAGTTCCATTCAGCCTTATGCACCTTTCTGGTCTTTTCTCCAATAACGGAAGATGAAGTTTCTTCTCATAGAGGTAGTCCTCTATCTGCATTCTCTAATAACCAAAATCCGTGCCATCAAATTTCTCGTTCCCTGAAACCTTCACTTCTTCTGCTGCCATCTTCTTTCTCAGTCCGAACGAAGCTCTAATACTAATTGTTGTAGTATATATACAATATAGAAGAAAGATGACGAAGCGAAAAAATAGAACAAGAAAATTCACATCAGAAAAGCAGGCACACAGAGATTTACGTGGTTCGGTAATTTTTGCTTACGTCCACGGAGTTGTAGAAGATTTTATTGCTCGAGGAATTTACACCGTCGACCAGTCAACTTATAAGAATAATTTCTTTCTTTATTCCTTTACTCTCCTCTCCTTCACTCTCTCTCTTTATCCGAGAGAGTACACAAGAAGAAAAAATCGCAGACAAAAATAAAGGAGAAGACGCCTTACCTTTAACACAACTTTTTGCTCTACTTCTTCCCTAAGCGAAACACCTTGTTGCGATTTCCTTAGACTTTGAACAACAACCTTGCGATTTAAACAGAGAAGGTAAAGGATTCTGGAGGTAGAAGCAGCCGAACTCCTTGAACCATTCACAACTTCTCGATCTTGCGAACATTGGAGGCGGGGAGAGTTATTTTTCGCGAAATGAAGAAGAAGGGAAGGAGACGAGCACTGTTTCACGAACTGAAGAGGAATATGAGGCGGGAAGCTTGACAAGAATATGTATTGCCTTTCCTCCTTTTTTTTAAGTAACGGGTTCCACTCAACATCATCCTCTTAAGGTTGAGATTCTATCGGCTCAAGGAACCGATCGCCTTCAGCTCTTGGACTTGCGGCTAGAGAGAATGGAGGAACTATTTGTAAAATCTTATTTCCTTTACAAGGGAGAAGAAATGAAAAGACGAAGAAGATGAGGTGAGGAGTAGGAAGCATAAGGGATGGAGGAGAAGCGAGAGAGTCAAGAAGTTGAATAGTTATTTTCGTGTATGAAATGACGTGTAGAAGAGGAGGTAAGCGACGAGATCGACTTACTCGTAGCTTGAGAATGAGAAGAGGTCAAAGTAGAGAAGGGGGTGGTGGCTCTGTCTTGTGTTAGAGAAGGTGGCTTGCGGGTAGAATGCATAAGGAAACACTAGGAAGGAGAGAACTAATGCTGAAGGAGAAGAAAGGCAAAAGGAAGTGGAGTCTAGCGGTGAGGAGGTCACGTTCTTCTCACGTTTCACGTGGGTTAGGGCTCGATCAAGAGCCTGCATTTGGGGTAGCTTCTGCTTACTCAAATAAGAAAATTTTTGAAAATGCGGATCGCAGGACTCGACCTGCGTTTCTCGTTTAGTGTAAAAAATCAGCAGCGTCAGCAGATAAGCTACCCCAAACACACTCTAATGAAGGCTGATAGTTTCAATTAAAAGTATTTAATAAAGATATTATATATATATATATATACATACATATATTAGAATTAAATAAGGTATCATAAAGGAAATATAACATTTAAAAAATATAAAGATAATAGTTTAATTAAATTTTATACTCATGGTTATTGTATGCTTAAAATAAAATGAACCATGTTAATATAAATTCAAGAAGAAATTAAGTATCATCTAGATGAGCACTCCTACTATTAAATTATAGTATTGTTTTTAGTATCTCTCTAAACTAGCTGTATGGATTGTTATTTCTGCTTTATTAATGAAATTGATTTTTCTATTATTAAATTTTATTTGTAATCTCAATGAGAATGTTTATAGTCACATATTATGAAATAATTAATTCATTATAGGATTACATATTTGAGTAATATGAAATTGTGAATGATACAATCAACATACAATTTCAAAAAATTAAATTTAAATTTTAAACTTTGCAAATTTTCAAATTTTAAAAATTACAATTATATAATCTTATTAAGTAAATGTACTGTAAAAAAATTATATAAAACTCTTCATTTTTCTCTTTTGAATGGGTCCATTATTAGAAGAAGCTTTTTTTTTTCTTTTGGGCTCTGGTAATTAGTTAAATTATTTCTCCTTGAGCTCCCACCAAATCACACATTTTTCTTAATTGTAATAGCCAACTACTCCATTTTTTAAATTTATAAAAATTATTTTGTTTGGTCTAACAGTAAATTATTTTGACTGGTTTAGGTGAATTATTCATATTTATAAATTGCTGATCAATACTTTTAAATTTTATTCTTAGTTATTTTATGTATAGGTAAGCTGTTACTTTAATGAATTTCGTTTAATTTAAGGACTCAACTTTCAGTGAGGTCTTCAAATTTACAGTACATGAGCATTCTCAGGATGGGTGATCTCCTGAAAGTTACATTAATAAGACAAAATCATGAGTCCATTAGCCCAAATCTGACAATATTTTGATGAATGAGAGTTTGAGGTGTAACAAAAGGTATCGAAGTGTTGCATTAACCTGAAGATGGAAACTAAGTGACATACAAAATAAAGTGATACATATTAGGAGCCACCAATTTAATCCTATATGGGGAGTGTAGCGGCCACTTCTAAAATCTCATATGCAATTGGTATGATTCTAGGTCAGCATAAATTATCTAAGTGAAGAGAGATTGCAAAACCTGTTAAGTAGAATAAAGCTGAAATCTTAAACAACGAGACGTCTTTTGGGGTAAGGTTTAGAATTTTATTATGTGTGAGAACATTAAGCTAAATTGGACAATATTTTGATGAATTAGAATTTGAGTTGTTACAAATGGTTTTTAAGTGTTACACCATAGTGAAGATGGCATTTATGTGTCATACAGATAAAGTGTTGTGCCTTAGAAGCCACTCTTTGAATCCTAGATGAGATAAGGTATTGCATGGTGTGAGCCACTTCTTGAATCTATTGAGCCAACTCTAGAATCCTATCTACTTATTGAATATTTTGAGTTTAGAATATTGATGAAGACACTAGTTACTTAAGTGGGGTTGATTGTGAAATCTTATAAATAGAATCAAGCTCAATTCTTAAATATTGAAGTACCTTTTGGTGTAATTATTGAAATTTTATAAAAAACTCAAAAGCCAAGTGTGCTCGTAGATGAGTACTCTTAGGACGGGTGAGTTCTTGAGAGGTTACACCAATGGAACAAAGCTATGAGGTTTTAAGGCTAAAGCAAACAAAATCTTGATGGATGAGATTTCGGGCGGTCACATCCTTGTCCAATCTTGGTTACCCACCTTCGGTCAAACATTTAGTCTCTTGTTAGCTTTATTACCACAACACAATATCATAATATTATCCTACCTCTAAAATATAAAACTATACCATAATACTCTTCGAGAGAGGAGTTATTCTAACTTCTAATTGAACACCAAATTTGAAAATTTAATCCACCACTTCATTTTGGATTAAAGATTATCCTGATTGCTTTAATCCCTTTCACTATGATCATTTAGTCTATCTCCTTTTTAAATGATAATTGATGTCGGGATCATCCTCAGTAGTCCATCAAATTTTGTATTTTAATCCATCTCTTATATTGGAAGAGTGGTTGTACTGAATAACTATAATCATTCAATGACTTTAGTCATCCAATCAACACTCCTCTAAGAGAAAAGTTGTCATGATCACATCTTATAACTTATTGACCTCATTGTTCAGTTCAATACCTTCATCCATGAAAAGAAAAAAAAAACATTATTTTAATTCAGTATCATCCAACTGTGTTTATCAAATATTTTACTACTTAATATGGACAAATTCATTTTACCCCTCTACTTACCTGTCAATTCAAGTCATCAATATCACTCTCCTAGAAAGTAATGTTATTTCTAACAGCTTTCCATCATCATCTACGCCAATGTGTATAAATTTAGCTCTAACATTATATCGATTTTTTTTTTCGAATTATTTGGAAAGAAAAATCAATTGTAATTCTAGATTTTAACAATTAAAATTTTTTTAATTGAGCTAAAGCCTACATTTCTATATTTTATAGAATTATCATATGAAAAATATGATATTTTTTATTTGTCATGTGATTATGTGAAAATTATTATTTGAAGTTAATGTCTCTTTATGTCATATTCTTTCATACTAATTTGTATTAAGTCATTCAAACAAATATGAATAAGAAATTGAAAAATGGATGAAAGTGGGTGTTAAACATTTGTAAATACTATTATTTCAAATGCTATGTATGTAATTGCCCCTATAAAAAGTTCAACGGATCAACTTATGCTAGTCTAACCTGAGGTTCATCATACCAGGCTTTCCCGACTCAAGAGCACCCGCTATTTAAAACGAGCTCCCCATTCGGCTCTTCGCTCGCGCACAGATTCCAGAAAACCCTAGCTCCACTCCCTCGTTATCTTCCTCAAATCGATACCTTTTTCTCTCTTAATTCGGCCATAGATCAGGTAATTGTTCTCATTTTGTTCTCGTATTTCGCTGTCGCTCGATAAATTTCACAATCTAAAGCCTGTATATGCACGGTCTCTGCTACGATCTAGAGGCAAACTCTAGCCTGATTTCAATGCTACGTACTTGATCTCTCCTTTTGAAGAAGCAGGCATGCTCGGCCCAATACTTACCCTTCCGGCTCCGCCCTCCGATGGTGACCTTGGACCGATTCCCCTCGCACAAGTCAGCGAAGATTCCAGGGATGAAAAGGTCAACTCCGTCCCTGAACCGCCTGCACCTCCTCCAGCTTCGGTCGCCACTCACACCCGTACGATCGGGATTATTCACCCTCCCCCAGATATTCGTATGATCATTGAGAAGACAGCAGCCTTCGTCGCTAAAAACGGCCCTGAATTTGAGCGGCGCATTCTTGCCAACAATGCTGGCAATGCAAAGTTCAACTTTTTGATTCAGTCTGATCCTTACCACGCTTACTACCAGCATCGGGTTTCAGAGCACCGGATTCAGGTTCAGTCTTCCCAGCAAACGTCATCCGACAGTTCCCAGCTAGCCGAGCCTGGTTCAACTACTTCCTCAGCTGTCACACCTGCACAGCTTGCAGTGGATGATGGTGATGCAGCAAAGCCAACTGATTCGGCTGTGCAGTTTCTGATTCCACCCAGAAAGGTGCTTGAGCCGCCTGAAGCTGAGCAGTATACTGTTCGTCTTCCTGAAGGAATCACTGGAGAGGAGTTGGATATTATTAAGCTTACTGCCCAATTTGTTGCTAGAAATGGGAAGTCATTTCTGACAAACCTTACGAGCCGTGAGATTAGCAACCCCCAGTTTCATTTTCTGAAACCAACGCACAGCATGTTCACTTTCTTCACTGCTCTGGCTGATGCTTATTCAAAGGTTCTCATGCCACCCAAAGGGATTATTGATAAGCTGAATAAAAGTGTTACGGATATGACGACTGTTCTTGAGCGTTGTTTGCATCGAGTTGAATGGGAGAGGTCGCAGGAGCAAGCAAGGCAGAAGGCTGAGGATGAGATTGAGCAGGAGAGGGCACTGATGGCAATGATTGATTGGCATGATTTTGTTGTGGTTGAGACAATTGAGTTTGCTGATGATGAGGATGAGGAACTTCCAGTGCCACTGACACTTGAGGAGGTTATAAGGAGGAGCAAGATTTCAGGTTTGGATGAGGAAGCTCCAATGGGAGGTGTTGAGCCTGCTAAGGATATGGAGATGGAGATGGATGAGGAGGAGATGCATCTTGTTGAGGAAGGCATGAGAGCAGCGAGAATTGATAACAATGGTCTTATTGATGAGAAAAAGGGTGAAACCAAGGTGCAGACAGATGAACCTGATACTCCAATGAGGATTGTTAAAAACTGGAAAAGACCTGAAGAAAGAATTCCTGCGGAGAGGGACCCTACTAAATTTATGATTTCACCAATCACAGGAGAACTGATTCCTATTAGTGAGATGGCTGAGCACATGCGAATATCCCTCATAGATCCAAAATACAAGGAGCAAAAGGAGCGGATGATGGCAAAGATCCGGGAGACAACTCTTGCTGCAGATGATGAGATCTCTCGAAATATTGTTGGACTCGCACGAACACGCCCAGATATCTTTGGAACCACAGAAGAAGAAGTATCAAATGCTGTCAAGGCTGAGATCGAAAAGAAGAAGGATGAACAACCAAAACAAGTGATATGGGATGGACATACTGGAAGTATTGGAAGAACTGCTAATCAGGCACTTTCTCAGAGCCTGGCCAATGAAGAGATCATCGATTCCAATAACAATGATGGGAGGAATCTTCCAGGTCCTGCTCCTCCTCCAAAACCTGGTACTCCATTAATTCGTCCACTCCCTCCTCCACCTGGGTTGGCTTTGAATCTTCCTCGGTTCCCTCCAAATGTTTCAGCATACTCAGCTCCTACAAACGCTCCTCCACCACCTAGACCTCCTGTTTCAGTACTTCCATCAATGAGGCCACCCCTTCCACCTATGCCGGTTACTTCAACTCAGCAATCACTTGTAATGAATAGACCCCCAATGCTCCAGCCCATTTCAGTTAATCCACCAAATATACCTGTGCCTCCTCCACCAGGATCACAGTTTAATCCTTTGGGTGTTCCAAGACATTTTGCTCCAATGCCTATTCCACCGCCAAACATGCCAATGGTTCCTCCACCACCTCTTCCTCTAGGAATGCCTCCTCCTCCACCTCCTGAGGAAGCTCCTCCTCCACTTCCTGATGAACCAGAGCCCAAGAGGGCAAGAATGGATGATACTACACTTATTCCAGAAGAGCAGTTCCTTGCACAGCATCTGGTAATTTTTTTATTCACACTATCATCTTTAATTCCTCTTTGATCCTGGCAATTTCAAACGTGTTATTTGTTGTTCACTGATGATTATTCGGGAATCCATCAGCTTAAACTTTAATTTAAAACAATCTCTTATGCACAGGGTCCTGCTCGTATTTCTGTATCAGTTCCTAATGTTGATGAAGGGAATTTTAAAGGTCAAGTTTTGGAAATTACTGTCCAGACACTTTCTGAGACTGTTGGAAACTTTAAGGAGAAGATTGCAGGAGAGATTCAGCTGCCGGCTAATAAGCAAAAACTGAGTGGGCGGGCTGGTTTTCTCAAGGATAATCTTACACTTGCTTATTACAATATTGTTCCTGGAGAAACCTTAACTCTAGCATTAAGGGAGCGTGGTGGAAGAAAGAGATGAACAACCATTATGGCGGCCTGAAGGTTATTACATATCATTATTTTAGCTTCTAAGAGAGATTGTTATAAAATTATGTTAGTTATGATTTACCTTATTATTGTTATCCTGTTCTATGATAATAACAATTCCTATGTGAGAATATTTGGCTGATAAGGTACTGTGGTTCTTAATACAGATACTGCTATCCGGATCTGACTACATTGAAGCTCTGCTGGAGGGCAGTTGTACACTAAAAAAACATGTTGGCTGTATTTGAACTTTTGTTGGCATGTTTCTGTCCTCTGTTTTTCACTGCCTTTATTTTGTTTGAGTCAAAAGATAAACCATTAAAGAGTGTTTGTGAATTGTCTTTTTATCGAAATCCTTAGCTATTTTTGTGGTAATTGATGGATATATTTTTTTTTTCATTAGTTTTCTGACCCACGGGTTTAGCTTCACCTCAAAGGCATCTCAGAAAGGTTTGTGGCAAATTGCTGAGCTTATTGTGCAATTTGCAATCGAGGTGATGCTGCTGCTTATTTTATTATTGTTGCTTTTGTGCAGCCATCTCACTCACCCCCTTGGCATTTTTGTATCAATTGGGCTGCAGCTGGATTCCTTCGTCTCGGCATTTATGATGCAACTTTTAAGTTCGATGAAGAAAATATTACTGAATTAAATGCTCTCCGTTTCCTTAGTTTAGGTTGTCTTTTTTTTTTTTAGATATTCACTACTAATCATATTTAGTTTTTTGGAGATAAGAACTTCTTCATACGTATTTAGCACATATCTAGAAGCTTTCCGCTTTAAGCATTTCACTTGAATGGTGAAATCTATGCTGAAAAGCATTTATGTTGCGCATTTGTAGGAATTTGATAAACGAAGCAAAAGTTCCATTCCTTTTGCCGTCATCTTGGGCTTCAGGTATTTTTTTTTAATATTAATCGTGTTGATTAAAATTGTTTCGACTCATTACTGACAAAAGTCTTTTATGTTTCAGTTTATGCTTGACGAGCTTTAAGTCTAGGCGTCATAAATCCTAGTAGATTTTGAACCAACCATGTAATCGTTAAATGGATAATCTTGTTGTAATGTTGGTAGTTTTTTAGGTTCTCATGAATTATATAGTTTATGTATGTATTGTAACGTTTGGTTTGTGAAATGTTATTTTCAGATAAAATCCCTGGCTCTTATAACACAACAATTTAGTCACGCTAAGGTAGAATTGCTGGTTTAAAATCTTTTAGCACTATTTTTTAAGCCTGATTGATCAGGGTATAAAAGAGTTGATCTGAGCTCGTGTCATGCCTAATATGAATTCCTACGATATTGCACTTGGATTTAAGCCCTCACATCTCCTATTACAGGGAGTTTCCATCTCTATGGAAATGTCAAGACATGAGGCCACCCAAAGGCGACTTAGGGCCTGTTTTGTCAGCTGCAGCTGCGCTGCCTCAGGAAGCTGTTGTGGGGAAGCTGTTGAGGGAAAGTTGTTGTCTGTTCATTGCAACTGTGTGAAAACAGCTCTGGGGCAACTGTTTATGAAAAAATAGCTATTTTGCTCATGTTTAGTAAATTTTTTATAACAGAACTGTGATACCTATATATTTAATACTTTAAAAGTGAAAATTCAGTTTAAAACAGTACAAAAATTCAGATACACAACTTAATTAATAGTGAGTACTAATAGTTCAAAAAAAAAAAAAAGAAATATTAAAATTACTTTTAATAAAATGATTAAATTTTTATTAGCTTGTACGGTGCCTATATCCCATGCCACAATGTCCTCCAGTGTCACTGTCCAATCTCGATCATAGTCTGCAGTGGAATCCGACGAATTGTTCGTCCACCGGAAGAAGTCATACTTCTTAGCCATGCTCTTTCTCGTAATTGTGAGCCTTACGTGACGTCAGCAGGGTAGTCTGCAGTCCGCAGTGGCAGAGCAGTCGTCTAGATGTCCCTGAAACTCTTGAGCTCATTTTTCTTGATTCCTGGAAAATACAATTCATTAATAATGATAAGAATTGTATTTTGCTAAAAGAAGAAATTGAAAAAATAAATTTTGAAATAGCGTAAAATTTTCAAATTAGCATTATGAAAGGTAAAGTAAAGGTGGCTCTGAATAAAGTAAATACAGATTCGAATGCTCGATATCAAACATTACTGATATAAATGTTTTTTCAATGGAAATAATTACACAGTGTTGAATAATTTACAAAAACAAACCCAATTACCCTTGTGCCAACGCATTAGTAATATATTCCCTCAGTTCAGTCATTTCGTTTGCACTTTCCCCCACTTTAGAACACATAGTGGATGCATTATTCTCTGCTCGTGGCAGTGAATGCCTGCAGTGATACGCATATGCTTTTGGGGTACATGCTTTTGATCATCGTCGGCTCTATAGAAGTCAGTGTCGTTGTCAGGGTCGTCGTCTGGATATGTTTGATAAACGGGTAAGATGACATGTTGCGGAGTATAACTCATTTTTTCTTCTAAACACCAAAACTTTTCTCGATGACACCCCGTAAGGAAGAATGTCGCTTATTAAACATATCTTTCCTGCAACATGTAACGTTGTTGGTGCGCTCGAAATTAAGTATATGATATCTCGTATCCGGAAAGCGTTTGAGATACCATCGCTGCAACAGATAGCGAACAACCGCCAAATAATATTTTCCTGAGGTGTTTTACACAGTATCGAGCATAAAAGTTAATAACCAGAGTATTTGAAGCTGAAGCATACTTGGAGGAGGGTGTGGGAAGTTGTGTTAGTATTATGTGTCACCGTCCTAAAAATTCTGTTGTAATGCGCACTATCCTCTCAACCAGGCATGACGAAAGCAAAACATATGTTAAATTTGCAAATAAACATGATGTTCTGCGTCGGCAACCCGTAGCGTCCGATAAATGCAACATTTTCATTATTTAAAACCTGTGCATTAATGTGGGTTATATCACTGCCTTATTCTTTTTACTTCTCTTTATCTTATAACAGTGTGTGAGAAATATATTTCTATTTTCATTAGATTTTCACAAGTAGTATCATTAGTAAATTTGAGTGGCATGAAATGGTATTATTCTTATTTGTTACTGGTTGTGAGACCTAATAAATTTCAATGGCTTGGAATGAAAGTATATATATTTGCAATTAGCTGTGATGCAAAAAAAAGAGAAACATTGCTCACATAACTATCTCATTATTTCTTCTACAACTCATTTCACAGTGTGTGTGTGTGTGTGAAATATACTTCTTTTCTCATCAAGTGGTATCACTAGTAAATTTTAGTATGATGAAATGATATTGCACATTTGCTACTATCTGTGAGACCAATAAAAAAAAAATGAAAAAAGTTGTCTCACAAAAGTCTCATTCTCTTTACTTTTCAGCATCATTTCACAGTGTGTGATAAATATGCCTCTTCTTATAAGAATGCCACATGTTGTACCACTAGTAAATTTTTGTGGCTTTCAATTGAATTAGACATATTTGCAACTAGTTGAGGGAAAAAAAACATAGCTTACATCACTGTCTCATTCTTTCCACTCCTCTACCTCATTGCACAATGTGTGAGAAAAATATACTTCTATTTTCATCAGATTGCCATAGGTAGTATAACTAATAAAATCTCAATTGCATGGAATGAAATTATACATATTTGCTACTAGTTGTGAGGCCATAAAAAAATATAGCTCACATCAATTTCTCATTTTTTCTACTTCTCTGCCTCATTTCATAATGTGTGTGTGTATGTGTGATATATTTTTCTTATCATCAGAATGTCACAGGTGATACCACTAGTAAATTTCATTAACTTTGAATAAAATTAGATATATTTGAAACTACCTGTGAGGGCCAAAAAAAAAAAAAAGAATGCCCACATTATTGTCTTATTTTTTTCCAATTTCTCTGCCTCATTTCACAAGAAGTAATATATTTCTATTTTCATCAGATTGTCACAGGTGGTATCACCAGTAAATTTTAGTGACATTGAATAGTATTATGCATAGTTGCTACTAGTTGTGAGACCAAACAAAAAAAAATTAAAAAAATGTCACGTCACTGTCTCAGTCTCTACTTTTCTGTCCCATTTCCAGTATGTGTGTGTGAAATATATTTCTCTTCTCATCAAAATGCCACAAGTGGTACAACTAGTAAATTTCAGTGGCTTTGAATCAAGGTAGACATATCTGATACTAGTTGTGAGGCCAAAAAATAAGGAAAACATGACTCACATCAATGTCTCATTCATTGTACTTCTCTGCCTCATTTCTCAGTGTGTGAAAATATACTTCTTTCATCACCATAATTTCCTAGGTGATATCACTAGTAAATTTTAGTGGCATGAAATGAAATTATACATATTTGCTACTAACAGCTAAAAGAAAACCAGGGAATGATCTAGCACACCAAAACCATCACCATATAGAAGCACTAAATTAAAAATAAAATACAATCGAATCTACACAGTTTAGAGCAACGAAAAATAAAATTGTCTAAAAAACAATATAGGGAGGGGATACCACCATAATATGGACTCCGACATGTCGGTTAGAGTAGAAGAAGAAGCTATGCGGGAAATGGAAGAGCAGAAAACAGGAATACGGGGCCGAAAAGAGGGGTATGCGTGCAAAAATCTTGAGAATTAATGCGAGTCATGGGGCCAATCCCGCGACCCACTTTCCGCTGCGCGGCGCTGCCACCGTGATTGGAAAGCTGCCTCAAATGACATACCAACCCAAACTGGGCCTTATTTTAAGCATTTCTCCTCTATTTTGCCTTCGTTTGGTTGACTCAGGGAAGTTGTTAGCTCTCGAGCTAACTTCTTCCCCCTTTAGCCTGTATCTTCTCCGCTCAAATTTCCTCCAAAATTAGCTTGCTTTGAGCTCTAAGAGATTGGAAAGAAAACCAGAGCATATTTGGAAGGATGATTCAGCTGGGAAGAAAATGATTAATTATATAAAGGAGCTAAAGGAGAGATGGAGAAGGTAACGGATTGTGATTAGCTTTCAGATCAGAATTTGTTTCATCTCCTCCATGGATATTCGCAGAGCTGCATATGTTAGGAGGTTACAGGAAGGATATTGGGAGGTTATATTCCGATTATACTCCCCTGTAACTTACAAATAACCCCTCTATAACCTTCTTGTAACTTAAGTTCCGCATTTTTGTTTTATATGTTTGTAGGTTACATGGAGATTGCATGGGGGTTATTTATAAGTTACAGGGGAATATAACTGGGATGTAACCTCCCAATACTCTCGCTGTAACCTCCTAACGTACACAGCTCAGCATACATATTCCGCACGTAAATTTTTTCCCTGGCACACGGTTGGCTAAAATAGAAGCCTTTTTAGATAGTTTTCTCTTGCATGCTTTGCTCTTTTTCTCCCATCTTGTTCTACTATAAATGATTTGATATCCCACTTCAGTGACAACTTGATGGCAAAAAACTATAATATCCTGTAAATGCCATCTCAGAAATGTCCCCAAAGAAAGTAATAATCAGAATTGGAACAGACCAATTATCAGATCCACCTATCATAGCCAGATCATCATAAAAGAGGATCATTAAAGAGGCAGGAGCTGTTATTAAAACATTATTAAGCTGATGATTCCCAACAAGAACTTCATCGTTGGGTCGAACTAATTTCATACGAAGAGTTTCGAGAAGCATTCTTCAATATTATATTTTAATGATTAGAGTTTAAATTAACATAGTAATGAAAAGTGTGTATGATCCAAGGAAAGATCTTATGAGTATTAGGGGGGTAACATATATATATATATATATATATATATATATATATATATATATATATATATATATATATATATATATATATATATATATATACACACACACACACATACATACATAGAGAAAGAGAGCCTTATCTTATGTGAATGCTTGCGTTTGTACAAGCCCGTTTAGAGCAAGCTAGAAAATCTTTAATTCTTAATATTAGCAAGCACTCCGTTATGCATTCTCAATTTCATCGGTGAACCAAATTAATTATTTTCTAGCTGGTACTTGTCTAAAGTGGATCTTAAACACCTATGATGTTCTAAGTTTTATGTTATATATATATATATATGAGATAAGTTTATTATTGAAACTATTGGTTAGCAATAGGTATGAATTACTACTGTACAATAAAAATTAATAATAATTCTGAAAATTTGTAATTACATGGTATATGCATACCTGAAGGCAAGCACCAAGCAAATACATGCATTTAACATGTACTCGACCTGTTACGAAACGTCACAATGTATGCTGGAAGAGAAATTGAACCCCCATTTTTTTATTGAGATACAACTCTCACCTCAATAATAGAACATATTTGAAAAGTAAAAAATGTAAATTTTAAAATCATTAAAATGAAAATCTCATGAAACTCTTAAATATATGATACTTTAGTGCTCCATAAAAAGGTATAAATATAGAGCACTTAAATTTGAAAATTATTTTACTTAAATAAATGTCAGATTAAGTTTCTACTTGTTTTATATATCCATAATTACATCATATTATTGCTAGTAAAATCTATTTCCTCTGCCCACGAACTAGTATCATATTAACTGGAAATAAAATATAAAATTTTAAGGGACGCTCACCCCTGCCCGATAAAAAATAAATAATAAATAAAACAAAAGCCCTACTGAAACATGAAGACTCCTTTCAGCTCACGAGCTGCCATTACCTCAAATACTGGAAGTGAACATGAAAAGACTCCTTTCAGCTGAATAATTGCTTCACCTAAATTTGGTTCTCTCCTTTGGTTTAAATTACGAGTCGTTCGCCTTCCTCCGAGACTTGATTGGGGGTGTAAAACAGTATATTGATGTAGAGATAATTAATAAAAGTTGGCCTAAAAGCCAAATAAATCAAGATATATTGCACCAATCACTGATACTATGAGCCTAAATATGCAACAAAAACAGATTTTCAGGAAACGACTATCAAATGATACAACAGTGTCACATGACTGTCAATCTCCGATGACATACTGGTGGAAGATCTCAATGCCTGTTAAGAAAATGTCCCCAAAAAAAGTAATAATCAGAAAGCAAATCGCATAGTTCGAAAAAGCATTAGAATTATAGAAATAAAATGAAAAAAGAAAAGATTTATTTCTGTAAATCCATATTTTAAGAAACATGGAAGGTAAAATAAGACAAAAGAAGCTTTCCACGATCATTTGGGCTAAATCAGTGGCTAGAAATGCAACCATGACTGTACAGTGGAGACTAGCTTCTGGATAACAGGGAAACAGATAAATGCAACCATGTGCAGAACATAAGAAACCTAAAGCTGCATGGATTGGGTTGAAACGTAAATAGAGGTGAGGGGAATTACACATTGCCATTTACAATCAAGCACCCTCTTTCTACTATTTTGCAAATTCTCAGTGGTTTGAGCGTGGCACACGTATATGCATTGGTTCTGTGGTTTAAAAAATCACATTAATGCTAGGGTGTAAATAGCAATATTTCTAATGTTTTGTATGTAATTATCCCAATTATTAAATGCGGATTGTATATGTAATTCTACATCAATAAAGCAAAAGCACACAGCTATATACTCAAGCGGTTCAATAACAGACGGTGTACTGTTAATAATCCGCACCTAATAATTTCTCTAAATTAAAAGTGACACAATGTACAAATAACAGTTTTTGACAGCAATGGACGTAACAAATAATGCCAATGCATTGGAACATGATGATATAGGAAGGGGTTCGACTCTTGCAAATAAGAATTAAGGACATAGCAAATAATAAACCAAAAATCAAAGGAACAAGGTTTCAATCCACTAATGCAGTAAATTATTCATTTTTTTAATAAAAAAGGCAGAAAGGAAGATGCTCTTTAACAAAAAAGCAATATACTTGATTAGTATAAACATAAATTCCTTTCTATGGTGTTTCACAAGATGGGTTCCCCTCACTACAAATACAAGGAACTAAGGTGTAACATTCACCTAAAATTTTTATTTCGTAGGGTGCCTCCGAGAAAAAATTGTTCCAAATCTGAGCAATAGTGTAGTGTGAAATTAATCCTTCAGAAACAAGATTTCAACTAGAATTAGCGGTCAGGGTGTAGGAAGCCCAGGTCCCTAGGGAAATTTGGGAAACAACAGCCACCAAGCCAGCTCATTAAAGAGTGATGGCAATCAAAAATAGCTTTTTTTTTTCTGTAAAGATCAATACAACAAATAATATCATATTTATGTAAAATTGGAATATACAGCTCTGATGATTCGACAATCAAAGGAGAAGATAATGATTTGAGCTTCCCCCCATACACAAAGCCACATAGCACAACGAAAAGTTCAGGTTCGGAAGGCATCTTTCTTCTCCATGGGCATTTCCATCTGATTAATTTATTTTGCATTGTATTAAAAAATCTTATTGTGAGCAGCTTATGTTATACAAACGGGTTTTAACAAAACAATTCATCTCCTAATTAAACGGTGAGAACAAAGCAAAAAACAAAAAAGGAATGATTGCCTTACATTTTGCTTTCTAACATAATCAAGGCCATCCTAGACGTAAGTAAAAAATGCTGTAGCTTGTGTATGAATCATAGATTAAAGCATAAAAACACTTCACCGTTCTTAACTGTGAGACATGAACAAAAGATTAGACAAGGGTAATTTAAAATGCATTCTTTTACCAATTTATTTATGTTGATTAGCTTACTTAACGGTAATAAACCATATCTCTAGAAACAAGCCAATTATTATCACATCAAATCATCATTTGGTACTAATAAGACAAAATTGTCAATAGACGGATGATGTGTTCCACGATTTTGTTAAGATATAGATTGCAATGATAAAAAAACCATCTTTAATGCAGACAATAGACATGCAACTAAAGCTTAATACAAATCGTAGGTCATATGATATAATTACATAAAGCCCAAAAAAAAAGAAAAATCAAATGCTCCATTGAAAAAAATCTAGTGCTCACTATTACCACACCTACAACATGTATTGTTTTAGAACAGTCCTGTACTAACTTTATATTAATGAGTAAAGAGTGCAATAATGATCTGAATCCTTATTAAGTGTTGATCGTCAACTCTTTCATAACAACAAGCTTGATGCCACATGTGTAAACTGTTGTTGATGCCATCAACTCATTCATTAAGTGACATAAGGTGGTAAATAGGCTTCTATGCCATCTCTTCGTGATCATTGATTCTTGTAAGCAAATTCAAATCAATTATTATTTAACAAGTTAAACTATCCAGCTTAAGAACTTATAATTATTATAACTTGGAGATGATAAATTACAATCATGACTACATCAGTACAATCCATAATTCAAGCATTTTTACCAGCTACAAACTATAAAATTGTTTACAGCAGATATTCAGACAATCATGTAATTGTAACAATGATAGGAAAGTTATGAGATCCACAATTGCAAATGTCCCAAAGTTATATAGTAAGAGCAGCAATTAAAAATCATTTGATCAGCTCAAACTACCTGAAACTGTACCAAAACGGAAATTTTACATCCTATATCATTTGTGTCTAAAGTACAAAAGACAATATTATGATTAAAGATGAGAAAAGTGCCAAAATATTCCCATGATTATTTACATAGGGACAGGTTAGTCCTAAAGCCTATAGGAGTGTCAAATTAGTCCTCAATATTCTTTTGATATGGGGTGAAATACTCTAAGGAGAACTATTTTAGCCCCTTTTAAAAGAGTCTGATAAATAAACTGACATTTTTATAAACTTTGGGACTAAAACCGACAAAAAGTTTGGGGATCCCTCTTCATGATTAAAGATGCTTTCTATTCCTTGTTTTTTTCTCAACTAGAAGCCATAAAGGGCCTAAAGATTGTTTATTTTGTTCAAAGCAAGCTGAAAATTCAAAATAATAATCTCTGTGTAGCCATCAATTTTCATAAAGCATGAAATAATTCAGCAAATCTAGGCACTTTAAGCAAGCATTTTCTTATTTCTTTTTTGTTATTTCAACACGGGTAACAATGTTTTGACATGCATGGCTAAAAGCTTTCTTAGAAGAAATGAAGATTCAGTTCAAATGGTTTCTATGTTTTCTATGACGCAAAAATACCAACAAAAGTTCGCAATGTTTAATTCATCAGAACTTTCCTAGTAGCATCCTGAGCCAAATCTGAGTACAAGCAAGAAAATTGTAAATATTTCATGAACACACAATTGTTCATTTAGAGGGCAACAACTAAGTTGTTCCCGTCATCATCACTAGCATTACTCCTACTAGTTGGTACTTCTTTTACAAATCCTTATTTTTCATTTATCCCCCACGAGTATTGCATGAGGTTTCAACCTAATATGAGCAAAAGCTTTTGCATAACTTGTATCCGAGTGATCTTTGTTGTGCTTTTTTACTTCTTAATCCTTCAATGATTTTATCTAGCCATTATACTGCTAAATTTTACTTATTTAACAAAGTTCACCCTGAATAACTTCAATTAAACTTGGAAACAGCCTCCATGCAATACATAGGCAAAGTTGCGCGCACAAACTTCAGTGTGTAAAGTGTGATTCAATTGGTTCACATATTAGTCTAGGAAGGTTTAGGATTTACAGCACCAGTAACTAATAAATATCAACAACATGGCGACTCCAAAAGCCATTCTCCAGACAGGTTTGCCATCAAAAAAAGATTTGATAGGCAGCCATAAAATACAATCAATGAAATGAAACTATTCAAAATTGAATAACTTAATAGCAATAAAATGTAAGGACAATGGATTTCAATATTTCCAACTAAATTGGAAGCAAGTTACTAGCAATGTGGAATTGCATATCACAATTCATCAACATCATCACCCAAGTAGGATAGTCTTCGACTGCTATACTTTACTGAGCTCGATAAGCTTTGACTTTATTTACATTTCATAGTTTCATCACACTTTAGATCCATTAAAGATAAATTTTCCATTTTTCTTAATTAACACAGCTGTACTTGGAAATCACCAGAATAATTTGTCGAGAGTGTCAATATATGCTTTAAGAATGTAAAGCATGGTCACAACATCTCAATATTTTTCTACAGCATTATTGAATCATTTCAAACTAAGAATAACCGAGGATAATATTCATGGTTTACCAATCCGAGTTACATGTATCTTTTGGTTTCTATTGACTGGATGATACGTGAATTTTTATCTCACGAATTGCTAAACCAAAGCATATCACAAAAGAACCTCTACATAGTGCAGGTTTAAATACAATTTTGTTTTTTACAGAATAACGATAATTAGATTCTAGGCCTTCTTCAATAAGTGGGACATACTAGTTTTGTGTTGAAACTACCAAGATATTGCTAAATAGAAAATAAAAGGATCCAAGAATTCATGTGTTCGATGTGGTTAATATGAAAAAGAAAGTGCCGTGAATTGCTCCCTCCTTTCAACCAGAATAGAAACATTTTCCCAACAATTTTAAATTCAAAATCTTTATAATTAGTAGTTTCCATTTCTTATTTGGGAAATTTTGTATGCAAATACCCATTGGGAGATGAACAAACCATGTTTATACCCAGTTTGTTTCTATATGGCATCAAAATAATGTTAGGATCATCTTTCCGCCATAATGTTTTCACTTTTTCAATTTTATTCTCATGAACATGTCCGACTTTTAACTTCCCTCCTAAAGTCGAGTATCACGAATAGCGAAAACCAAACTTAGGAGAATTCCAATGGCTACAAATCTCGTATCTCTTGAATAGATAAAACTAATTGAGATGGTCTTAATTGTAAAAGCATTTGAATAAAAATCATTTATCTTCATCTCCTCTAGAATTAAAAACCCAAAATTTGCACTTCAAATAAAGCAAGTCCCATGAATATGTCTTAAGGAATATCAGGATGCCTAAGATCAGTGGACTACACATGTTTCTAACAAATAAAAAAACATTTGGAAAGCAATCAAATGAAGTTACAAGTTAAAAGTGCTGCTCCCATCCATGAGATCAAGACGAAGTTCTAGAAAACCAAAGAAGGTAAAATCTACGTCATTGGATATTTTAATGCAAAATAGATCTATTAGGCAGAACTGGATTACAATCAAGATCTCAAGTTAAAGTATAAAGATGATATTATAGTTCTCAAATGATTTGTAGAAATAATATATATATATATATATATATATATATATATATATATATATATATATATATATATATATATGAGTTTTTTGTAGTACTTGATAATGAATTCAATCAAGTTTATATTCAAATCCGAGCAAAGAGAACCAACATTCCCTTAATGAGGCCTTCTTACTCGTAAAAAACAACGAAGAAGGAACGATAATAATGCTTGATACTCTAAATCATCGGCCACTAAAACTACAAAAAACAATGTAAAGGACTTGTGGCCACTGATACTTCCCAAAAAAGGAACAAAATCCTTTCCTCAAAAGCAGATATAAAAAAGGCAATGCCAAAAAGAAATATTAGAAACTCCACAGAAGGAAAGCCACAAGGCAATCGTGGAAATAACAAAAATTAATCAAAAGGGCAGACTTATCTTGTTGAACCAAAAGGGCTCAAATAAGAATAAATTGGCAAGCAAGGATACTTTATTAATTCTTTTGAAAAATCTTCAGGTCATGCTCTCTAGCTCAGAGTGGTATAAGTTATAGATGGGTTACAACTACTTATCCTCCTCATTTATATATACTCTAATAAAAATATCATTTGAGACCATTATTATAGATTAGAGCATCATTCCTTCAAAATCACATGTTATATATTGCCTTATCTTTATATAAATTTTGAGATTAAAAAATTCCAAAAAAGAAGACTTATAAAATGCTAAACATCATAGATATCCCATTTTTGGAAGTCCAGATTCTTAAGGCATTTCATAACAACCAACTCCGATTCTTAAGGACCATCAAATCCCCTACTATTTCATCCCTTCAAAGTGAGCATGAATATTATTACTTAACCTCCAAAAAAATACTTCACTTCAAGAAACATCACTTTTGATGATATATATATACATATATCTGTGTGCCAGTGCGAACGTGTGAGCTTAATAACTTCTCTCTTGACATCTCAGCTACATAGAAACAAGAACAAAATATTATTCCTATCACTAATTCCCTTCAGCTTTATTCAAGAATAACCAAGCCCATAAAGTATCTAGTGAGCTCAAGATTCAAAATCATTTTTAGGTAATTCTAATAACAATAATAAACCAATAATCACTCATTCTCCACTATACCCTATAACCTAGTACGCATCCTTACAAAAATATTCCAAACCACAAAACAATCCTTTCAAATATAAACTTTAGCACCATTAAAATAACACAAATCATATTTAATACATTAGAAAATGAGAATTAAAAGGAATGCATGACAAAAAAGATGAACACCCTAAACAAAAATATATATCTTGAAGATTATCATGCTACAAATTTTAAAAATAAAAAAGAAAGACATTGTAGAATGCAAGTATTTTTCCACTAAAATATAAAGCATATGAAAGCTGGGAAGAATTGATATCAAAGTTAACCCAAAATCACAGTACAATGAAAATTTTATTCCTGAAATTCAAAAGAGATTACAAACAAAGACACTTGTGAAAGGAAAACAACAACACAAACACAAAAGAGCACCTAGAGTGAGAATCGAAAGTGGTGGGCTACATGTCGAGGTATTAGAAATGAAGAGCGGTAAGTGGTAGAGAGGTTTAACGGTAGCAAGTGGAAGGTGGGTTGGTGGCTAGAAAACAAGCAGGAACTGCTTGGTGCGGTTAGCAAGCATGTGGTGTAAAGAGGGCAGCGACAACCTGGAAGGAGCTGGGAGAGTGGCAGCAAGCAGTTGGAAAAGGGAAGTAAATATGTGGAGGTAATCATCGCCATGGAACAGAATACGACCAAAGCACCACTAGTCCTCGGATACATCCGTAGAAAAGGAAAAAATATGCCGACTTAAAAAATTGAAGAAAACTTGCTTAAATAAAACAAGTAACTGTACGCAATGGAGACCCTGGATCGAACCAGTCTATGTGTGGCATCTGTCGCGCACACGCGGGCATAGCGTCCCCACGCCCCACATCAATCCCTTGAGGGTGGGAGAGCTTCAAACTCATCTATAGTAATTGAAGCTTCTGGTTTCTCATACCACAAAGTCAAATCAGCTAACGTTGAAATTAGCAGAAGTATTGTAGTCCCCTAGTAGATCGATCTTATGGCCATCGTTATTAAGCCTTTTGAAATCCTAAAAAGTCCATCTGCTCTGGGCTTGAGCTTCCCGAATGATACCACCGGAAACCTTTCTTTCTTCTACTAGGCCTGCCCTTGGTGCTTCTTGCTTTTTATGCATATAGATGATGATAAGGAACTCTCTATTATACTTATAGATGATAGGGCTCACTTTTATACATCATAGATGCATATTTGCATAGTTTTTATATTTTTTGTTTATATAGCAATGTAAATGCACATTTCCATGGAAACATTTCTTTTTTCAACCTAATTCATGCTAAATCCTCTTGGAAAATCAACTTCTTCCTAATTTTATTTGCCTATGTCTGGTACTTGCGGTTCTGCATGGTGATTCCTTTCCCACCTCTTCGTGTAAACTCTAAATCTTTTGCACCCTCTCCTTGGCATCCTCAGTAATCTTTGATGTCGGGAGAAGTGGTGTCAAGTCAAGTGGAGAGAGAGGTTTGCGGAAATACACGATCTCAAATGGGTGTGTCCCGTGGTCTGACTCACGGATATATTGTAAGCGAATTCGGCTTGGGCTAGAATCAGCTCCCAATACTTAATATATTTCCCCATAAAGCACCTTAAAATGTTCCCCAAACTCTTGTTCACTACCTCCGCTTGGTCGTCCGTTTGTGGATGAGTTGTTGAGCTGAACTGTAGCTAACTGTCAAGCTTCCCCCAAAAGGTCCTCCAGAAGTGACTCAAAATTTGACATCCCTAGTGGAAGCAACGGTCTGAGAAATATAATAAGCTTCCCCCATCAAGCTTTGAGAATCTATTCAACAAAACCATCACATAATTTTTGTTCCACTGTGTCCTCGAGAGACCCAACACAAAATCCATGATAACATCCAACCACAGAGCCTCCGGTACTGGTAATGGAGTGTACAGTCCTGCATTTAGCACTCTGGTTTTGGCCACATGACAAGGTTAGCATTGTTAGACACGCCACTCCACATTTCTCCTTAATCGGGGCCAAAAGGAAGTGTTCTTGCACCATTGAGAGAGTTATCTTTGCCAGAGTGTCCTGTAAGTCTTCCGCTATAACTGTCCTGAATAATAGTCTCACCAATAATTTAAGAATACACAACTTTTTTTAGTAGAACAAATAGCCATCAACACAATGATATTGCTTGGTATGCTTCTCATGACTCTGCTCCCAAATCTCTCTTAAATCTCTGTTTGTCACGACAACTCCTTCACTACCTCAAAGCCAACGACTCGAGTCTGCATAGAAGTGATCAACAAAATGGTAGCAGCTCAATGCATCTGCTACACGATTCTGGCTTCCCACCTTATGCTTAAGCTTGCACTGGAACAATACCAAGAACTCCACCCAGAATGCATAGCGGGCCTTTACTTTGTTTTGGTTGTTCAAGAACTTCAAAATATCATGATTTGTAAATAAAGTGAACTCGCTCGTCGGCAGGTAGTGACTCCAGTGATTAATAGCTCTCACGATCACATAAAACTCTTTGTGGTACGTTGAGTAAATTTCTCTTTGATTAATTCAACTTCTCGATGAAGAATAATATAAAGTGGTCTCTCTGGCTCAGCACTGCTCTAATTCCCACATTTGAAGCGTCACACTCCACCTCAAATAGCTAATTGAAGTCCAATAATACCACTAGTACCTGAGTCACGCTCTCCTTCGGTGTATCAAAACTGGATGGAGTTGCATCTATCCACTGGAATTTCTCCTTTTGCAGAAGTTCGATCAGAGGAGCTGTGATAGTGTAGAAGCTCTTGATGAATCGCCTCTAGAATGATGTCAACCCCAAAAATTGTCTCAACTAGGTATGATAAAAGATTGTAGGGCCATCCAGCTCACAATGACCTCGATTTTTATGGGATCCAACTGAATGTCTGCACCGGATACAATATAGCCTAAAAACACGCATGTGTTGTTAGGAAGTGGCAATTCTTTGAGTGGTGATAAAGAGTGAAATATTTAATATTTAGTGCACAAATTTTCATATTTTACATTTTTTATATCATATTATGCTTGAGAAAGGTATGTTGTATCTTAATTTTGTAGAGAACAGAGAGAACGAAAGAATTGGAGTGAAAAAGAGCAAAAATAAGCACAATTGAAAGATTTCCAACCGGCGAACATGCACCGACAGACCAACGTACCAGTGCACCTGCTTTAAGCTCTAACGCACCTGCTCCATTACAAGCGCGCCTGCGCCCTCTATAAAGTGCTCGTGCCTACACCACGCGTCCGCACCTGCTCTCTTGTCCAGACCACAGCGTACCTGCACCAACGTCGCGACACACCAGCGTTGTAAGCAGCACACCCATGCCCTATTCGCGACGCGCCCGCGTCAGTTCGCAGAATCCAATTTTGGCAAATATTTTCTTGCCTTTGTTGAGTTTTGCCTATAAATTAATCCATGAGGCCGACCCTAAGTATCTTTTGGTGGTTGGAGGTTGTAAGAAATGTAGGGTTTTTATTAGAGAAAGAACTCTTCTTGGGTTTCTCTTGTTTCATTAGATTGAAACCTCAAGAGGGATTGTTTCCCTTTGATTTCTTAAGAAGCTTTGAAGAGTTCTATTCTATGAGATGAGATGGTGCTATTCCCGCGGAGAAGACAAGTTTGATTGCAAGTTCTTGCTTTTGTTGTTTTCTTGCAATGAAAATTTGCGTGGATTCTATATCTGTGGCTTTATTTACAATGCGTGGCAAAATGCTTTCTTCATGTCTCTGTGATGTAGTGTTAGTGGTTTTATCGTGATTTTTTGAGATGTGTTTCTGATTTCGTTTTATCGGGCATTCAAGGTCTATATTGTTGGTTAACCTCTGACTTCATTTACTTATAGTCTGATCAACTAGGATATTAAAACGTTTCGTGAAACTACAACTTTTAACTATTGCGTAGTGTAAACGAAAGATTAATCACAGAATTTTGAGAGGATAGACATAGTAGAATTTTGCAATCATTTCAGGGGATTGGATCAGTTTAGTGAAATGATATGGGAATTGAGGAAGCCTCAACTTCATGTATTCTAGGTTTCTTTTGACCTAGACATAGGTATAAGAAATATTATATCCCCGATTGACAACAATCATCTAGATAAACATTTAGGAAGCCAAGATCACTATGATTTCTGAATCACAAAAGCATGAGCCTAATCTATGTTGAAGAACTCTCATGATTTTTTCCATTTTGCTTGTTGTCTCTACTGCACAGATCTATTTCTGCTAATTTGGATTAGGACTTAAAAACCTTCTTTATGAACCCGCCAAGCTAAGTTCACCGGATTCGTAAACTAGAGATTTTTCTACAGAAATAATTATTGTACTTTCCTTGTGAGATCGATACGTGATACTCTTTAACCGCATTACTACTTGACATGTGCACTTGCGTTGTATGGCCGACTAGCCCTACGGTAAGTTTGAAGCGTCAAGGTTTTGGCACCGTTGATAAGGAAAGACGTTAATAATTGTTTATGTTGTTTGGAAAAATTTAATTGAAAACTTAGGATCTAAGTTTGGCAATGTTATTTTCTTGTCTTTGTTTTGTGTTCTTTTTTTTATTATTGTGGCATCTGCATTTGTGTTTTTTCGCAGGTGCTAAAAAAATAAGACAAAAGCCAAAAAAAAAAAGTTCAGACATTTTGAAATGACAAACCTCAAAGAATTTATTTTGGATCTTTTGAGGAGTATAGCAACAAATGATGGCTAGTCCACAATCTTTAACCTCATATATGGGAGCTAGATTTAATCATCCTTCTTCCAATACCTAAAACCCCAACTAGACTATTTACCCAAAGTCAAACTGGAACACTAATGACATTAGTGTAGGAAACCAACATTGAGAAGGAATTCAAGCCAACCTTCTATAAAATTGGAACTGGAGCATGAATCACATTTGCAAAACTCAACCTTGAGAAGTCACATTGAAACCTCAAATTAGAAAGAATAACTTGTAATTAGAATAATTGTTAGTAAATTTGAGGAATGAATCAAACACCTCAAGCCAAAGTTGGTCGACTTACTCAAACTTCATTTGGAATAATAATAACCTTAGCATAGAGAACCAGCAATGGGAGAGCACCCAAGTTGAGCCTTTCGGAAGTTGGAATAACAAGCATAGCAACTACCGAAAAGAAAATGAATATTTGAGGAATTACTAAAAAAATTGGGGAAGAAGTTACAAAGTCAAACTGTTTCCCATAGAAACATAAAAAACAAGTTGGGCAATTAGCTAACCTATTAAGCAATGAACCTTAAGAGAAGTTAGGGATGCTAGAGAATCATAATATTGAATCCGAAAAATTTATCCCTGAAGAGCATGCTGAGTTGGATGATTTTTTTGGATGACGACTAAGAAAGAATCCACACTTCTTTTCAAGGAATCTCATTGTATTGTTAAGGATATAGTTGAGCCTATAACACCACCAATCGGAATGCCCCAAGAGAAAGAATTTGAAGATAGCCCAAAGCAAGAGAGCAACCCAGTAAAGATTAACCCCGAACCTGAAGAACATAGAAAGAATCCAAACCAAAAAATGGTATATTCTAAATTATCTTTTATAGTTTCGTTTCTTGCAAATTACAAGGGAAACACTAATCTGCAAATAAGGAAAATAACTGAGAGAATTTGGGATTTAGAAATAACATTTAAGAATGATAATCTGAATCAATCCCCTACATACCCTCAGGATGACTGTTATAGAACTACAAAATAAAAATTGCAAGAAAACTCGAAATTTGAAGATCTATTAGAAACTCTAGGATCAAAAAAAAAATTGGGAGTTTGATAGGGGATTACTAAATTGAAATTTTGATTATGGAGGAAGCTTTTTTGGTCAGGCTACGGACAAACCAAGCGCTGACTCAGGAAGCAACCTGTGTTATATAATGTTCTAGCATGTTTTTTACGTTCAACATTTGTTTCGAAATTTATTTTCAAATTTGGTTTGAAATTTGTTTTAAAATTTTATTTTACGCTAAAATTCCGAGACTAGTTCCTCTACGGAGTGGTTTCCCCTTATAGTGAGATTTATACTACACTAGTTTCTTACTTTCTGACATGTATAACTGTTGAGATTCATGTGCCTATGCATTTACCTTCTTTTCCTGCACTTACTGTTTTTTTATCTATATTGTTGCTTTTCTATTATAAATGTTGTAGAAAAAAGCTAGTTTGGGGGAGAAAACTTCACCTTAATTATAAACTTGATAGGAAGCCCACATAGCTTATCAAAAGATTTACACTTCATTTTGTAACTCCTGCTAAAAATTCTAATTAATTCAAACTATTTATCATAATATATTAAAAACAGATAAATATCATTTTGATAAGATTAACTTTAATGAGTAATAATACAATTCAAAATTTAACAATTTCAGGCTTTATTTAAAAGAACATAGATTATTAAAAAGGTATGATTGAAGTGTTAAGTAGCAAACCAAGAACATTTCAATCTTGTTCAGTTAATTTTAATCAAGTTAGCATTATCTTAAGTTCTAACTAAAAGGATAACCTAAAAGGTGTGGCATTAAAAGATCAAGGGTTGAGTTTTACTACTTAAGAAATACTTCCCATCACCTTAATTAAAAGTTAGAAAAAAAGTTGCCGACCAGATATAGTGATTCACAAAAGATAAGAAAAAGAACAAAAATTAAAAAAAAACAAAACAAAAAGTGAAAACTCTTAAGAAGAAGTTTGAGCACAACAATTATTCAAAGAAAAAGAATCAGAAGAGTGTCTAGTGGGACAAGTGATAAAAATTTTCCAAGATTCTATAATAAAACATATTTTTAGTTATTCTAAAAGGAGAGAGTTAAGCAATATTGAGTTGGTTAAAATCCACTAACATGGCATTTGAAACATTCAAGATTAGTGAAAGAGGCTTAAATTACATCAATTTAATGATCCATAGGATTTTTTAAGGATAAGAATAAGGGGAACTAAAGAACGGTCAAGTTATTCACCATTAAAGCTAATCAATCATATAATGACATTTACACTTTTATTAGTTTCTGGTAAATAATTTGAATTGTTAGAATTCTACATGAGTGTCAATTCAATTCATAAAAGTCCACCTGAGCTATGTAATTACTTGAGGGCAAATAATGGGTAAGTTTGAGGGATTTGATAAGAGTGAAATATTTGATATTTAGAGTGCACACTTTTTCATATTTTACATCTTCTATATCATAGTATACTTGAGAAATGTATATTTTATCTTAATTGTACAGGGAGCGGGGAGAACAAAAGAATTGGAGCGAAAAAAGAGCAAAAATAAGCACAATTGAAGGATTTCCGACCGGCGCACCAGCGCCGACAGGCTAGTGCACCAGCTTTAAGCTCCGACGCATTCGTGTCATTACAAGCCTGCATGCGCCCTCAATAAAGTGCCCGCGCCAACACCACGCGTCCGCCCCCGCTTCCGTGTCCAGAATAAAGCTTACTTGCGCCATCGAGGTAATGAAACCGGCCTTGTAAGCAGCGCGCCCGTGCCAGTTCGTAGAATCTGATTTTGGCAAAAATTTTCTTGTGTTTGCGAGCTTTGCCTATAAATTAACCCATGAGGCCGATCTTATATATCTTTTGGTGGCTAGAGGCTATAAGAAAGGTAGGGTTTTGATTATTTGATAAGAGGGGTTTCTCCTGTTCTTTTGAATTGAAACCTCAAGAGAGATTGTTTCCCTTTGATTTCTAAAAAAAACTTTGGAGAGTTAAATTGTATGAGAGGAGAGGTTGTTATTCATTTGGAGAGTTCAATTGCTTCCGTTTGTTCTTTTGTATTCAATTGGTAGAGTTTTATTCTAAGTTCTTGCTTTTGGTTTTTTTTTTTTTTTTTTTTTTTTTTTTTTTTGCAATGAAAATCTACATGAATTCTAGTCCTATGACTTTCTCTACAATGTGTAGCTAGTGTTTCTTTCATGTCTCTGTGGTGTAAGGGTAGTAGTTTTATCGTGGTTTTCTGAGATGCATTTTTTATTTTGTTTCCTCAAACTTTCACGATCTACGTATTAGATAAACTCCAAACTTCCTTTACTCCTAGTCTGTCCAACTAGAATGCTAAAATGTTTCATGAAACTACGACCTCTAAACGTAGTGTAGTGAAAAAAAAAAAGGGTTAACCACACAATTCATAGAGTACAAACATATTTCAGTGAAATTCTGCAATCATCCCAGAGGATTGGATTAATTTAGCGAGGAAGTTTCAACTTCATGAATTTCAGACTTCTTTGACTTAGACATAGGCATAAGAAGTACTATAACCCCGTTTGACAACGAATACATAGGGAAATATTTACGAAGCCACAATCACCACAATCCCTGAATCACAAATGCATGAGTCTTATATATCTTGAAAACTCGTGATTTTTTCGGTTTTGCTTTCTACCTATACTGCGCTGATATCTATTTCTGTTAATTAGGATTAGGACTTAAAACATTCTTTGCGAACCTGCTAAGCTAAGTTCACCAGATTCATAAACTAGAGGTTTTTCTGCTGAAATAATTATTACACTTTACTTGTAGGATCGATACGCGGTCTAATAGCATTGCTACTTGACACGCGCATTTGTGTTGTACGACGACTTGCTCCGCGATAAGTTTTGCTACAATAAATGGCGTATAGTTTCTCTGATCGCAAAAACTTGAATACCATCTTCAGGTGTTGTAAGTTGTCCTCAGATCTATTGTATACTAGAATATTATCAAAGTACAACGCTACGAACTTCTCAATGTGAGCCTAAAACACTTGAATCATCACTCTCATGAATGTGTTGTGCACATTAGACAATTTGAAAGATATGATTGTCTACTCGTATAATCCATCTTGAATCTTGAAAGCAATCTTCAACTCATCTTCAGGTCTTCTCCGAATCTAGTGATATCCATTGTGTAAGTCGAACTTGGAAAACACAATGGCTCCATGCAACTGATCCAAGCGATCATCCAAACGAAGTATGGGGAACATGTATTTCATAGTGATTTTATTGATGGCCTGACCATCCATACACATCCTCTACGACCCGCCCTTCTTAGGTACTATCAAGGCAGGGATAAAACCCCTCGCAACGAGATCATGTACCTATAGCTGTAATTCATAGTACTTTACAGGTCTCAATCTGTAGACAGACCGATTTGGCAACACTGATTCGGGGATAAGATCCAATGACATGTTGCATGTTCCTCAATGGTGGCAATCTCTCTAGAAGGTTGTCAGCCATCATGTCCTGAAGGTCACATAACAGTCGTTTTATGGGTTATGGTATGTCAATCTCCTCAGTTCCATCTAACATGACTGAAGTCATGACCACTAGAGCCTTTCATAAGATGCCTATCATATCCTCTTTGATGTTCACTCTTGCGTCTCAAATGGTCAAAAGAACTGTCTTCCATCGTCCTTGAACAAATAAATGTTCTTGAACCAGTCGTGTTGGATCTTGCAAACAAGCTATCAAGGCCTCCCTAACAAAATATGGCAAACGTACATAGGTGGCACGTAGAACCGCACCTGCTCCTACAGCTGATCTCCAATAGAGAACTCAACCAAGCATTATTAATCCACGCATATTTCAATTCCCCTTTTCGACCAGGTAAGGGAGTAAGATTGAGAATGTTTATATACAGCCAACTCCAGATTCATCATTAGAGTAGATACTACATTCTCACATCTCCCATCGTCAATAAACAAGCTGCAGACTTTTCCTTTTATAGTACACTTGGAGCGGAAAAATAATATATCTTAGCCACGAATAATGCTTCTCTAGCTCAGTCTATAGGACCCTCATGACTAGCATTTCTTCCTCACCTCCCTGGAGTTTAAGTTCCTCCTCTGCTTCCTCCTCACTCGCTTCCTCGACAACACCTTGCTTAGTGAATGAAACAACTCGGCTCATGGAGCGTTTGAGGTTGTGTCTGAAGTCGTGGCACTTAAATCATCCCTTGCAGGCACTCTACTGGGTGAATTGCTCTTTTCGGGTTTCTTTCCGCTCATACATGTCATGTCACTTCCTCGTCCGGTCATTCCGACTCCTCCAAATGTACCCTTATTGGTAGCGACAGTTGTAGGTGGTTGTCTGAATGAGGGCGGTTGTTTGCATTGTCTTTGTTGTTCTTCCACCTTGAAGGCTAAGGTTTGGACATCTCCCAAAAACCAATAGGGCTGCAATTGCACAATGTATTGATATCGGGCTTCAGCCCCCCCCCCCCCCCCAAGCAGGCTATGGCATTTTCTTCTCGTTCGACCAACTCAAATTTTATTTGCAACTGATCAAACAGTGGCATGAATTCCTCCACTGATAGACATATCCTGACCATAATGAGAGGGTAAGTATTTTTCCTGCATCTCCTTCATCATCTTCTCCTATCTAGTAATCTTGCCACTTTCATCTCTTTTTCATTGTCTCTGCAAGTTTTCCCACCACAAAGAAACGCTCCTCAATTCAATGGCCGCAAGTTTTACCCTCTTGTCTTCTGACGCCTCTTTGTACTCAAATATTCTCTTAACAAACTCTAACCAATATGAAATCATTTGGATCCATCCCTCCCTAAACTCAGGTAGATCAACTCTTCTTCTGAAATCTTTATGTCCTCCATATGTCGCCTCTTCTCTCAGCCTACTCTGATAATGAATTTCAAAGCGCCGTGTCCTGTCCTTATCATTGATGTCCTCTGTATGGAAGGGGTTCAAATTCTTGCCTATGTCTCCTCTTCAACTCTCCCTATACCGGTTAAATATAAATTCCCCCTGGGTTCCGTCATCAATCTCTGCAAGCATCTGCTAAAGTTTGACGAATCTCTCAATGTATCTCTTCCCAGTAGGTTCCGACAAGTGTCTCTTTGTTGGCATGATTAGGTTTGGGCTTGTGGGAGTGGAAGATGGTATTTGAAGATAGCAAAAAAAAATTTTGAGATGGAGAAGTATAAGAAGAATAAAAATCCTAGGATAGGACAAGGATTAGACAAACTCTGATACCAACTACTAGAATTAACCCAAAACCACAACGAAATGAAAACTTTATTACTGAAATTCAACGGAGATTACAAACAAAATTACTTGTGAATAGGCAAACAACACAAACACAAAAGAACCCCTATGGCAAGGATTGATAGTGGTGGGATCACAAAATAGTGTGTTGCGCGTCGAGGGCGTGAAAACAGATAGCGAAAGGTGGTAGGGAAGTTTAATGGCAACGAATGGAATGTGGTTTGGCGGTTGGACAACAAGCAAGAGCTAGGTCGGTGAGGCTGGACAGCAAGGGTGCAGTGCAGGGAGAAAAGCAACAAACTTGAAGTAGCAAGGAGAGTAGCAGCAAGCAGGCAAGGGGAAAAGGGAAAAAAATATGCGAAGGTAATCACCACCTTGGAGTATTATACGCTAGAGCACAACCTGTTGTTTGATACAGTCTTATTGAGGGAAAAAGACGCTGACAGCAAAAACTGAAGCAAAAACTGAACTAAAGACAACAAATAAAATATATCTAGTCTTAGGGTAAAGAGTAGTGGGTCCTGATCAAAATAGGAGGGAAACACGCGCAAGGGAGGACCGCTCGATTCTTCTCCTCCTGGATCGAACCGATCTCCAGTGCGGGCATGGTATCCCCGTGCGGGGCCAGGGCACCCCAACGTCCCGCGTCAATAATACTAAAGAATATTAGTGGAAAAAAGTAATACACAACCATTTATAATAAAATTTTTACTTAAACTGATAAGATGAATATATATCATATCATAATTTTTCTAACCACTAACCTTAGGTGAAAGCAATAGCGCAATAAAAAAAAATATATTTTTACATGAGAATCTTCATGAAGAAGTTTATATAGATCCCACCAGCGTTCAACAACTCCTTCACAAATAATTAGGTGTGCTTATTAAAAAATATATTATATAACTTTAAACAACTTCCAAGAACGTAATTTCACTGATTTACAAAAACTATGTATGGAATGGGAAATAAATAAAGCCAAAGAGATAGTACATTCCTCCTTAAACATTCCATTAGCAAAACAATTTTCAATTTTTATTGGGTATGGAAAAAGATTACTCAAAAAAAGAAAATACGCCACAAAGTTTGAAATCAAAGAACTCAACAAACACAATCAGTCAATGGGTAACGAAGTGACTTAATCGAAAAAAAAAAAGAATTTTATCTCTCACAAAAAAATGTGATGGATTTTGTGAGAGAAAACAAAAACGACTAATAACAACCCGCGCAATGTCATAAATGAAACAGAATGAATAGAAAATGACATCGTACAATATCCCACTTGACATCACTTTTGTTGAAACTTAAAAGTCTCATAAATCAATGTATGCTCAAACTAAAAGCATCTCACAATTAAACTTAAGAGGTATCAAAATCAAATACTAAAAAAAAAAAATCTATAATAAACATAAATTTCACAAATCGAAGCTTATGCTAATGCTGACTATGCAATCACAATAAATAGGAGATCCATTTTTTCAGAATATTGCACGCTAATGGGAAAGAATCAATTTATGCTCAAACTTAAAAGAATCTCACATTTAAATTGTTCATCGAGTTCTCAGGTATCTAAAATCAAATCCTAAAAAAGGATTCTCTATAATAAACATAAAATTTTAGGATTATCTATAATAAACTTCAAATTTCACAAAATGAAGCACAAGTAAATACTGAATATGTGTCACCAAAATAGGAGATCTATTTTTTCAAAGTTTTGCACACAATTGGGAAAAAATTTAGTAGTATGGAGAACTACGAAACAACCTAATGTCAAGGTCAAGTGCTCAATATGAATTCAAAGCAACCACTTAAGGTATATGTGAACTCTTATTGATTAAATTTACATTAAAATTTTTATAAATCAAAGGGAAAAGACCTATAAGAATATAAAGTGACAATAATTTTGTCAATAGCACCGCCCACAATCTAAGACAACACGATCGAATCAAACATGCATAAGTAGATAGGTATTTCATAAAAGACAAATTAGAGTTGATTAATTTGCACTACATATTTTTCAACGGGATGTCAACTCATCGACTTATTTACGAAAGGATTTTGTAACATTGCGAAAAAAATATCTCAAACTTGAAACTGTAGATCCTCATCATGCAATTTGAGAGGAGAGAGATGAAAATAATAAGACAACTAAATAAAGAGTAAAATGAGCCACATATTCATTTTCTAATTTTAAAAAAAAAACAAGCGCCAAAAATTTATGTGTTCTGACATGGAAAGATTAATTTTAAATTCATTGTAATTATTTTCTAGATAAATTTGCGTATAATAAATACCTATTGGGAGAATTAATAAAGCAAGATTTTTAGCCGCTTTTTTTCTATATTTTGGACTTCGGTTAAAAAAATAATTAGAGAAAATAGTCATTCATAAAACCCTTATGAAGAAGACAAAAAAGTTGGACCAAAATAAAAATCAAATATCAAAGAAGAATAGCACAGAGAGGACATACCTAGTTTTAAAAAAATGCATTCACGATTTGGTATTTCTGGTAAGTGCTGAAGTTGAATCTAAAATCACAGCATCATAAAAATTGATCAGAAGTCCGGAAGATGCCCTTTGATTCATCAAATATCCATCTGTAAATTGAAAAAAACGATAAGAAAATGCAAAAAACAAATAAAGGATATGGCCATCACTAGAAAGAACAATCACCAACATCAAAGAAGTTAAATTGGAACTGAAACATGTCTTCTATAGTGATCATCATATTTGACAAGCATTTCATTCTACAGAAATTTTACATTCATAGCACCCTCACTTGTCATGCAAACACCTTCATTTCGTTATATCCCCTGTAGCTTAATAGTCTAAGATACAAGTCAAAAAGCTAAACCAGATAGCGGGATCTACATAAAAATGATTTCAAATAATGCAGAAAAACATGACCACAATAGACTAAATAGTTATCAAAAGCAAACGCGAACAGAGAAATATTTAAAGAAAGAAATCAAGAAGAGAATTACTTGCACATAAAAACTGGATGTAGAACATCATCCTTCTCTGCTAAAAGAATTCTTCTGTCAGTTTCCTCCCTAAATTTGTCTTCAGGTAGAACATCACACAAACCATGAATCGAACTAGCCAAAATTGTTTTTCTTCTATCTGAAGCATACACCTGCAACGGGAATGCAACATAGCAGCATAGGTTAAAAAAGTACTTTCAAGTACATGCAGTGTGTTAAAAACAAAACATGTTTAGCATTTGTGGATTGAAAAAGAAATTATAAAAGGTAAAATAAATACCTGAAGCAGAACAAATTCTAAAATAAAAGAATAAAAAACATTGATTCGTTACGGGTTTCTTGAAGGGCCTTGAAGCCTTTCTTTAACAAAGTATGGATGTTAAAATTTTCCAACGCAGCATGCACGGAAGGTAAAATTTGATCTGCAGCTACTCAAGGGCCCGTTTGGGGCAGCTTTTTTGGTGCGGTGGCGTTTTGAAAACGCACCAGGCCTATTTGGATAAATTGCGTTCTGTCATCTTATGCATTTTCAAAACGCTGAAAATAGCATTTCAACACCGCACCTATCTAGGTGTGGTGGCAGCTTTTTCGGTCTGACTTTTACAAAAAAATAAAAAATTATAATAGTCACCGCACCTAACCTATTAACAGATTATTTTTAATCAGCTTATCAACAGATTATTCAATAAGCTGCAGCTGCCCCAAACATACCCAAAATAGCATAAATATGTTGTAATTTTACTTTTTACTTATTAAAGAGACCAACCAATATCATTCAATGAAAAGATAAATATGTTCAATACATAAATAACTAAATGAAAATTCAGAGATGAACATATTTTAGAACATCATAAAAAATTAAGGTATATCATAATTTATAAATTGTTTTAAAATATAGAAGATGCATAAAAATTAAAGCTTTAGGTATAAATACGTGATTTTAGGCACAGACAAAACTTATTCATTAATTAATTGTAATAGTAACCTAATAAAAGGAAATATATGGAGGCAAATCAGAATGAATAGCAATTACTGGGGAATCAAACCGTGATCACTTCTACTAAAAGAAAAAATAAAATAATAAAAATTATAAGTAGCAAAACTTATTCATTAATTAATTGCAATAGTAACCTAATAAAAGGAAAAAAATGGAGGCAAATCAGAGTGAATAGCAATTAATGGGGAATCAAACCGTGATCACTTCTACTAAAAGAAAATTTAAAATAATAAAAATTATACCAAATATATTAGCCTAAAATATAATTGATTTACTAATAAAATTAAAATAAATCAATTATATCTTAACTATGCTCAAGTGTTCACAAGGAATTCAAAAGGAGGCTCAAAACAATCTTTTGGCCAGAATATCAATTAACTGTTGTGCAGCAAAAATCAAAGAAATGCAAATAGCTCATCAATCAATCTTCACTTTCATAAAATCTCGGTCAATCTCCACATCTTTTATTTAATCATGTTGTACTGAATTTTATGCAATGCGAATATTTTATTGTCACAACATAATTCCATTGGCAAATTTGTCACCATTTAGTTGCTTCAGAAATATTTTCATCCATATCATCTCAAATACTCTATATTCGTAACACAATATTTTGCTTAAGCACCGGTTCTTACCACTACTTTGTGTGCTTTGTTGTTCATGTGACTAAATTTTCTCAAACATACATATAATGTTTTAACGTTGATCTTCGATTGCTAATGAACCAAGATCAATTTGCATCAATTTATGCTAAATGTTTTGATGTTTAGTCTTTTGAAAGAACAAACATTTGCCTAAAGTACTTTTAAGGCGTTATTTGGTTGCAAGTGGGATTTAGTAAATCTGATAAATCCAAATTTAGCAAATCCAAAGGTGTTTGAAATCTGAAAAGTTGTTTAGCATGGCAGATGTTAAATCAAATTAAATCCTAACAAACTATTTAGAAAACTAATTTATGATTTAAGCTATTGGTTGAAATATGAATTTAATATTATATATTAATCATGTAAATATGAAGTTGATGAGAGTTGATTTAAAATTTTATTTCTAATTATGATAACAAATAATTAATTATTTATTAAATAAAGTAATCATTTATAAAAACTTATTAAACTAATTATTTGTCAAATAGTATTTTAAATTATTAATTAATCATTGATTAGTTATTTATTAGATTAATTAATAATTACCTAAAATTTATAAATCTAATTAAATTTTAATATATAATTTAGTTTTAGTTACTTAATTATCAAATAATTACAAAAGGTGCCTATAATTATAATTAATTTGATAATATATTTATTGATTATTAATTATTAAAAATTAATTTAAATAAAATTATATTAAATCACAAAACATATCTTCTCCTGCCCCTTCTCCTGCCTACAAACCTCGCCCATCTCTCATATGAAGTGTAATAAACAAACACTTTTTGCAAGGGGCTCAAATTTTCCATAATTATGATAACGGATGTTAACAAAAATAGTTCACTTTTAGAGGTGATTTGGACAAAACCTTGTTTTAAGGGCAAGTTCCATGAAATACACATCAAGAGGTGTTTCAAAATTAAGAATTCTACTGGGGGCCCTCTTTATAAGATGTGGCAGTACAATCGTTTCCTCCAAAAGGTATGTTGGTATCTTTTAGTAAAGAGTAAAGCACTAACAACTTTTAATAAATATTTGCATTTTTGTTCAACCGGATCATTTTGTTGTAAGATAATGATACATAAATTTTGGTGAACAATCCCTTGCTAAAGAAAAAAATTGGCTGAAGCAATTTTTAGAATGATCACAGACATTATCACGCTCCATAAAATTTGAATGTTTATTTGAAGTTCTATTTGTACCATGGTTTAGAAATCTTTAGTGATATTTACACTTAGGATTTTCCTTCCATAGCATAAACATAACACAATCTTATGTGATCATAGAAGAAAGTAACAGACTTTTATTATATAGAGAGAATGTCTAATAAGGTTCCAAAATATAACTATGAATCAAAATAAAAGGACTGGTAGATTTGTAAGGTTGCGGAGAATAAGATGTAAGATATTGTTGGGTATATTGACACACTTCACATTTAGAAAAAAAAATCTTTTATTTTGAAATACATTTAGAAACAAGTCTTTTAAACCCTAAAAAATGATATGGCCCAAACCTATAATGACAACATAACATCACTTTAATGAGAGTAAAAAATTAATCAAGCATGTTTACATAGTCCAATTTACTTCAAAACAGTAAAGCCCTACCTATTCCTAGAACTATCTAGTAACCAATCATTCTCCCCAAATTCAATTCTTCAAGCACACAATGAGAAAAATAGAAACAAGCTTGACAGTGATGATCAAAGGTGATCTTAAAAATGGATAGGAAATTGCAATACAATTTGAGAACTAGAAAAGTTGACAAAGGAGTGATGATAATTCCTATCTCGACAATAACCAAGAGAGAATTGTGAACGACGTTCGGGCATTTATTGTAGAGTTGGGAATCATAAGCAAAGAATAATTTAGAGCATCCAGTCGTATGATATGTTGCCCCAAAGTAAATTATCCATGAGTGAAATGGATTAAAATTGACACTTAAACATGCAATAATTGGAGTGAGCCAAAGAGGAGATTAAGATAGCTTATATTAATGTTCTAATTTTGCGATAAACTTTACCATCACTTTTAAACTTGGGTTCCAATTTACAAGTTTTCAATTAATGCTGAACGGTTAAAAAGAAGCACTTCAGGATAATATTATATGATAAAATAATAACATTATGAATTAAAGGTAAATTTTATAAACTACATTGAGCCAAATATATTATATAATTGTAATCTTGGGTAGTAAAAAATTATCCCTTGTTAAATTGAGAGCGGTAGAAATGAGTATACTAAAATGGACATGTGATAAAATTAGGAAATATTAAATAAGGAATTGTTAAATTAAAGGTCCAGTCAAAATAACAACTACTAGAATTAAGATAATTGAAAATAAAATTAAATGATTTGGACATGCTCAATGATGAGTACAGAACAAACGTAATAGATGGGCAGAAAAAAATAACGTCAAAGGTTAGCATACACAGACACTGCACTATAAAGCAATATGAAATATATATTCCATCTAGGACACGATACAAATACCACAAGCCCTGGCATGTATCAAACCTATCTTCTACATGTTCAATTAAAAAAAAAATCATGAATACATGTCCAATATATTTGACAAGCGTGTTTATAAATTACAAAGTTTAAATATATAAATCCACAAAGAACATGCCCTAATTTTAATTCCTTCAGCACTTCTCCATCATGTGATGGCTTGCATCCGGCTAGCAACTCACAGATGCTACAAACCAAAAATTGACCTATCAAAAAGAAGAGAATATCTATTTATTTTATTGCATCCTTAAATATAATAATGTTTTACATACTCATAAAGTTAGAACATTGAGTAATTTTATGTTTTATTTTATTTGTGCAATTAATTTATAGTGTTTTAATTTTTTAAAAAGATTTGTATCACAGAAAAGGTTCGTAAAAGTCTTGGTTGAGAATTTGTTTGACAATTTTTCTTTTTTTGTAGGGATCTTATGGTGAGGTTATGAATTTTGTGATTCTTGGTAGCCACAACTCCCAACATTCATAATGTTTTTTGTAGTTCTTTGACGTTTATTGTTGAGTACCGCAAGAGATCATACTTTTGCATTTAGTACCTTATTTGAAATTCGCTCAATGTGCATCCACCACTCTTGCCCATTTCTAATAAACTCGAAATACCTCATTTTCTCCAATAGTTTCCACTACTAAATAGTTTAACAACATAAAAACATCTATCAAAATGATGTATGAAAGAGTTTACAAAACTCAATTTGTATGAAGAATCTTTCAAAAAAGGGTAAAATCAAGACATACAGACCAACACAATGCTGAATTTACTCTTTGAAGAATTGTCAATATGAATAAATATTTCATCACCATTGAAACATTGCTAGAACACATTCATTTTAGTTCTTCAGAAAAGAATTATTTAAGATCCAAGGTAATTTGTATGGCACTAGATGTCAATCATATAAGGATCAATCATAAGACCAAAATCTAAGGAGAATACAAAAAATCAACTAGATCCAATAATCAGGAGCAAGATGAAAATCTTTACTTAATAAATTTTATTTTATTTTACATTATATGAAAGAGATTTGAAAGTTTGTGTATCTATAATAGGTATTTGTGGATATTTATATTAGTTTGAAAATTTAAATTTCGAATTTCAAATCATTGAAATTATTAAATTTAGAATTCTCAATTATCATGTGTGAATAATTAAAAATCAATAGAAATTGATCATTTAATATAAAGTTTTACAAACAGTTAATTTCAATTAAGAGTAAACGGTCATAACTCCTTTGGATGGTGAGTATGAGTTGTTAAACATGTGTAAGAAATTCAAAAAAAATTGTACAAAGGAATAAGTGCTATATAAATTCTAAAGTACGATGTAAGAAATAATATATCAACATCCTAACATATTAACATATTAAAAAGTAACATATCAACATTTTAATATAATAAGAAGTAATAATTTGCCCAAAATAAGAAACAACATGTTAACATCTTAACATCAATCATAAAATAATATGAGATACATAAACAAAAAATATCAAAGTATAATATTAAAATATAATAACATTACAATCAAAATAAATTCAATAAAAATCTCTATCTCTCACTCATACTCTCCTTCATTTAAACAAAATATAACAAGCCATCAACATTATAATCTTCAAATTCAAAAGTCTCCATCTCTCTCATCATTGAATAGGTCTTCATTAAAATTATTGATATAAATGAATTATTTTTTAACTCCAATGCTTTATGGTACAAAATTTTGGCCTTTAAAAGAGAAGCATAAAACAAGTGTTGTTGAGATGAGAATACTTATGTGGATGAGTGGCTTGACACATAAGAGATAAAATGTGAAACAAATTTTGTCATGACCCGTCCTAGGGCTTGAAATTAATCAAGATCGTTATTGGTTACTCACGTCTGCTATAAACATTATCTTCTAAAGCTCATTACTAATCGCTCAAATTAACCAAAAAAATTAGTTTAAAATAACTGTGAATTGAATAAACTAGTAAATACTCATACCCAAAAATCAATAAATACAAGAAAAAAAAGATGCAATATATATATATCAATCAAGCTTTCAATAAATTAATAATAGCATTCAATGCCATTCAAAAAACCCCTACTATATCAATAGCATATCAATATCCTTCTATATGTACAGCCGTAACAAGAGCACCGTCTAAAAAATATGTCAATTAAGGCAAATCAATATCAATATCATTTTTCATATACATGAACGAATACTTTAGTGTTTCTCCACTAGTACCATCAAGAGGTAACTCCATCATAGTCAGTCATGCACATACAATTAGTCAACATAAACATATAATTCATGTACTCACATTTAATTCAAGATATTATATAAAATATGCACCAAATACATGAGAGTAAGTAGCTACAAATATTCATAGCAATATGACTGATTAAAAAAAATATCTCAGTCAGAATAAAACACGTGCAACTGTCATTAATTACAAAATAGTTGAGAAGAAACAAATTATTATTATGGATTAAAAGTATGAGTATTCACATTGATAACGATTAATTTTTTATTTGATTTGTCTTAACATTGACTCTTATAAAATTAGAAACATAAAATAAACATGGTATAAATTTTAATTATTACATTAAATAAACTACTAACTTTTAAATATATTTTTTATAATATATATATAAGTATTAAAATTCTTATTAAATATTTTAATTAAAACTATAATACTCACCTTATGACCTTTATATCGACTGAGCCTTATCAGTCGCCCAAATCATGCAAGAAGAAGCCTCTCCCTTCCCCCACACACGATTTCGATAGCGCTGGCTTGACCCCCTCCTGCACGAGTTTCCTCAACTACAATCAAAGGTGCCTTCTTCTCTACGGAAAAGGTTTGGCTTCCTCCTTCGCACGATTCAGTCTGCGGCTTCTTCCTCATTTTCTATTAGACATTGACTTCAGCACCCCACTCTGTCGACGTCACGGCTCTACAAGCAACGAAATTCTTCGAAGCTGCCAACTCCTTCTCCAGAGCGTCATTCTCCTCTGCTCGACAGTGACGTTGGCCAAGTGAAAACCCCTAGCTTACGCTCAACATATCTCGTGAACCTCAAATAAGTGAATCTCACTTTGGATGCGTCGTTTCATAGGCGAACTCGTCACATAGACTTCTGATCCCCTCATTCAAATTCTCGACTTCTCGATTTATCTCCCTCCTATTTGATTTACTCTCCCTCTCTGCTTCATTTCCCGACTCTTCACATCTTCTTTCTGCACAGCTCTTCGTTTCCTCTCTATGGCTCTTCGATTCCTTCCCCTCGAGTAATAAAAATAGAATGTTACAAATTTATCCATGAAAGGGTCAGTTTAACTCCAGTGGCAGGCAATATTAGAGAGAGTCATCTCAGATGATTTGGTCACATTAAATGTCTATATTCTAATAATCTGATTAGGAGAGTAGTTCTTTTAGATTCGACTTACGTTAAGAAAGACAAAGATAGACCTAAAAAGGCTTGGGCATATTGTATAAAAAATTATTTTAATTTATTAGAATTAAATGAAAATATGACACTCAATAGGACACAATGGAGAAAAAAGATTCATGTAGCCGACTCCACTTGGCGGAATAAAGGCTTTGTTGTTGTTGAATGAATTATTTTCACGCCAACTCATCCAAAGTTGGATCAATCTTCTCTCATTTCTTCTCAAGTTCAATCTCAATCGTCTTCCTCAATAATAAATAAAATATTAATCAAAATTTAAAATAAAATTTTGTTGATAGTTAAAACTTTAACTACAATTTTTTATGAATCAACTTTTTATTTATTGTTGAATAGTATGTGAGGTTCAAGAGTTGATAGGTGGAATATATTGATATTGGTTATAAACTTTTGTTTTAAAAAAATTGCACACCACCTCAAAAAATTAAAATGCGGCACTGTATTTCTTAGCTTGTTAAAAAAAAATGCATTCCACCTCAATCTGAGTGAGACATACATCTCACCTTAGGACTATGAAATCTTCTTATTCAGTTTAAGGTCATATACATTGCTGTGGAAGCACCCAATTGAAACAAATGATGGTGTGGCTATCAAGTCAGAAGCATGAAGCGAAAAAACATTATGCCATATATGATATGGTAAAAAAAATTAATATATCATAGGAGGAAAAAAAAAGTTGATTAATACAAAGATGGTGTCACCCAAAATGCCAAAGCTGGAGAATGAAAGCCAGCTAAGAGGTTCACAGGCTCAAAAAATAAGCATATGTCAATGTCAAGCAGTGCCGACGATAAGAAGCAAACATGGGCGTTGAGCGTGAATGCACATGAAGTTAGGTATGAGATGTCGATCACGATGCTGGTAGAATACCACCAAGCATCACCCCCTCTCAAAAATAAATAGATGTTGCTATGAATTTTTGTAGACTAGTTCAACATTGGCCAATCTGGCATTCTTAACAAAAATTACTTTCCGTGTGACCTTGGGGCTCCTTAATCTTGAAAAATCGTCTGCCCTACAACATTTTCTATTTATAACTCTCCACTTGACAAAAACTTTATCATGCATTCCACCTTCGGAATCATCAACAATAAATTTATTAAATTACTCTCATTATTTTAATGTTTGATATCAAGCACATGGCTCTATCCTTTGTGTTCATGTCTATCACCAAGACGGCCTTGGTCACCTTCCACACTCATACAAAAGGATGAGATTAACGTCCTTAAGTAAGCTACCCAATCGAAGTCAAGCTCGACTTCATGCCCAAAATGTGCCATACAATGTGAAGTTTCAAAAAGTTATGTTATCTCCTGATTTGCACATTACCAACTCTCGCAATATTCAAGACTTCTTCATTAACAAAAAAGACCTTGTGATCACATATTAAATAACTACAAATAAGTTCTAAATGTGATGCGGGCATAAAAAGGGGTGGACAGGGGGTAGGGGGTGTAGGATCATCTTCCGCCGAACAGGTTAAGACCTGAGAAAGCAAAGGGATTGGCACCATCTTTCTATAGAGGGACCCAATCCTATTTTTCTAGGGCTTATATATTTGATTCCTTTGTTCAAGATTTTCAGTATTGTGTGTTTTTGTATTGAAACAGTAACCGGTGTCTCTTCTTTTCTTCAAGGGTTGTATTATAGGGTTCCAGGTAGTTCTGCGGTTGTATCTTGATCTCCAAGTAGTGCGTATCTTCCATATCCCCTTCTGCAACCTCCAAACATCGCTCGTAGCCACCCTTCACAGTTGCAGCCACTCAGGACAACATTTTGGTTGTTGTTTTCTGCAATTTTGGTTGTTGTCATCACCTTCCCCTCCCCACACTTAGTTGCCCCAGTAATTCCAACCCATCAACATCGCCGCCACTGTCTACCATCTTGTAACGTTGTCGCCACCCAGAAACCCATTCATCTTGTTGTTTTCATGCAGCCTCCCAAGTCCCAGCTGCCTTCCCCTTCCCTTCCTGCATTGTTTCGCATAAACCACCCCTTTCCAGCCTTGTTCCTAATTTTCCGGCCCTCCAAACTTGTCGTCGCCGCCCAGAACAACTAGTGAATAATGCCTTCCTGTTGTTCCACCGCTACCCACAACAACTCCTTGCTGACACCATCCATACATGCTTTCCCTGCATTTTCACACCACCCCCTCGCTGCTACGCACTTCTTTTTTGCCGCCACACCCGCCAGCCATTCTGATCCACCAATCCTACTTTCACGACCCATGGCATACACTTTAGTGGTGTTTGTGTGTATTGTATTTTTTCTTTCAAGCGTATTTGGTTATAATCAGATATTTGCTTTCAATAATAATATTGTTCTCCTAGTGTTGTTTTCAGATATAATTCTGATATCATTAGTATCAGAGCTGGCTTAACCATAGTCTTATCTTAGGGTTTCTGGCATCTACCAATACTCTTCTATCTATCTCCACACAAAACTCTTCTATTGCTGATTTTTTGAAAACCTAGAACAAAGGAATAAAATATATATGCCCTAAATAACTAGGATTGGGCCCATCTATAGAAATGAGGCGTCGATCTCTCGTAGAAGAGCCAATTGGCTCTTTCGGTTTTGGACTGGTTCTATAGGACACAAAAGATAATATCGCCCCTCGCCATCTTCCTTACGCCCGCATCAGTCTACCTTGGTTGAGGGAGCTATATCTCGTCCGTCGAAGCTTCTGGCTCCTTGTAGTATGGTGTCCGGTCAGCCCCGTTGAAGGCGATAGAGCTACTGTAACTTCCTGATAAATCTCATCCTATAGGCATTGACATTCCAAAGTACATCATGATATAACCAGTATCCATTCTATTTCGACATAACCTGAGCTAGAGCTGCATATAGATGCAGAACTTCACTAACTCTCGAGCCATCAAATATTTACTTTGTTTCCTCCACTCCTAGTACTCAGCTTGCACATCTGATAAACAACTTCATATGGAGGAACTTACTCTGGACTCACATCTGTGGCATGTTGCAGCACACTATAGTGTAACTACTCGGGGGAGGCCTCTTCTTTTTCTCTGAAAGACCTGAATCTTATTGTAGGATTCTTTCCCGCAATGTTTTTAAGAAATTTCCAACATTGCAGGTCATCTCTCATGTCTGACCATCTATCGATGAGTACACGGATGAACTGAATTCTAATACCCAAATGAATCCACATGATCTTAGAGAAGTAGCTTAAAAGCTACTCATCTCTAATTTGTTGGATCTCCTTAGTAGGGGCAATTCAGGAGGTAGACTGTCTATCTAAGAGTTCTGAAATTCTCTTATCTGAGGTTATCATGTGTCTATTATCGACTCCTTAAACTTATGTCTCTTTTGGATATCCAATGCCAATCCTACTGATGCTTCTGTCAATGCCTTCAAAAATGTAGCTTGAGGCAACGTAACCTCATAAGCTGCATGAACACCCATTACCTTAAACTCACTCCCTCCTAGAATAACTACTGTAAATTAAGCTAGAGTATCTCTAATGGGTCAGTTGGAATCGTTTGTCTCTCTTCCTCATAAGTTGGAAATTGAGAACTCTCTTTGAGATCTTCATCTTCTCCCTAATCATTGTTTGTATTTTTAACTGCTCCCTGATTAGTAAAAGTGCATTCTGGCTGAGACAGATTTGACAATGCAAATTGGTTCCACATTTTCTCCACTTTGAACTAATTTCTCCTCATGGGGGTCGGCTTGGATGCTCTATTGGGTGTGCTCTCGCTGCTTGATTGAATTTTGTCGATCATCCGGTGATGTTGTCTCTCCACTTTTGAAGGTAGGCTTTGAACATCCTTCCTGTAAAGAATTGGGAGGTAGTGACACTGCATCTCTCATTTCATCTTGGACCAGATAGTAGTTTTACTCTTTACTTCTTGTTGTTGAAGAATCTTCAAGTTTTTTTACCATTGAGATTCCCTCTTCTTTAATTAGTTGGCTGCTAGTTTCATCATTTCATACGGTGGGACGTCCTGACACTCAAAGACACATTCAAATGTACAGAAACACTCGATAAACTCGTCTGTATCCATTTGACCGTCGAAATATGGCAAAGTCTCCCTTACTTCAAAATCCTGGCTACTCTAATATTTCATGCCAAATTTTTAGAGTTGTGATTATTCATCTAGGGGATCGATTGGTTTAGTGCGACAACATTGGATGGTCTCTTTTCGAAGGCGGCGAACCTATGTTGCAGTTTGAGTGTTTCCCACTGCATATGCTCCCTAAAATTCTCCTGGACACCTCTGTGGATTTCTCATAAACGACCATGTGTTATTTTCTCTCGAGCGAGCTTCCGGCTAATGTCTCAATGGTGGCATGGTCAGAATTTGAGTTTGGGTAGTGGGAAAGAAAATTTGGGTGGCTGGTTTACGCCCGAAAGAGCCAATTGGCTCTTCTACGAGAGATCGGCTCCTCATTTCTATAGACAAGCCCAATCCTAGTAATTTAAGGCTTATATATTTTATTCCTTTGTTCTAAGTTTTCAATTTTGTATGTTTTGTATCGAAACAGCTGTCGACGTCTCTTCTTCTTTTCGAACGTTATATCCTAAGGTTCCAGGTGGCACTTTGGTTGTATCTTGGTCTTCAAGTGGTGTGTAGCTTCTTTATCCCCTTCTGCATCCTCCCCCACGTCACTCTCGACCGCCCTTCATTGTTTTAGCCACCTAAGTCAGCATTCTGATTGATGTTTTCTGCAATTCTAATTGTCACCACCCTCCTCTCCCTCGCTTCGCTGTCACAGCAGTTCCAGCCCACCAACATCATTGTCGCTACTGTACAACCACGTTGTACCGTTGCCGCCACCAAGAAACCTCCTTGTCTTGCTATTTTCCTCCAGCCTGCAGCCTCTTAGTTATTTGCCTCTTCCCATACTTCTTCCATTACTCTCAAAATGCAGACCATAAAAAAAAACCTTCATTAAATTTTCATCTCCTGATGTCACCATTTAAGATTAGGTCACATATACCATTGAACTTTAATTTCATAGACAAGCATAAGCTAATAAAAGATAGTCACAGTTATAACCCAACTTCATAGTGTCAAACATATGGAGCTCAATGCCCATAATTTGGCATCAAAGTTGACAGCAAGTGAGCTCAATTGACTTGATCAAATTGAACACATTGATATGCATTGTTATGGCAGCACCTTCAAGTCACCGTACAATTTAATTTTTTTTATTAAATATATTGTCATGATTGTTGAATAGTTGTCGTATATATCAAACAAAGATTTCATCTCGCTAGTTGTGATCCACTAATATATTGATGGCAATATTGTTGATCAGTAACAACAATACAACTCCTACCACTTGCCCTCCTAACAGATCACAGTCTTCTTGGCATTATAGTTGGCTAGATTGAACATAAAGAGAGGTACTTTCTCTAGTAACTTTTTTATCCACATCCTCCAATACCACATCGTTACCATTGAATTGATCAACCCTCACCTTTTTCATGTGTGTGTGTTATTTCTCCCACATTTCCTATTTGCTCCAAAGCTATCGTAGTTCTAATAATAATTTTTAGGCATAAATGTGTGCCAAAAAGAAATGACGTCATAAGAAATTAAAAAAAAATTACAAAAATAACACCAAAAGAATACTAGAGAGTTTGCATGGCTCAGTGATATCAAACTACATCTAGGACCATACTTGATAATAACTATACTATGATACAAAATTAAATCTATGATACAAATGTATGCTCACCCAAATATTATCACACACTCATTAGTTTTCTTCCCTCAATCTGGTATTCCCCCTCCAAGTCTGAACTTAATTCTTCCACCAAGGCCTCACTAAAAAATAGGAAGTTCGTTACCTCCAATTTTGGACCACCTTTTTAGTGGCTAGCCCGTATGAAAATCACATGTTTTCTTTTTTGAAGGTCTCTAAGTTCCCCGTTGTTATTATTGGCTCTTCAATACTCGCTGTCAATCACCCCAAAAATGCAGAGCATCAAAAGGACCTTCAAGTAGTCCTCATCTCCAGATGTTCTCACTTCAGATTACATCAGACATCACCAAACTTCAGTATCAAAGACTATCACGAACTATTGACAATTTTCATAGCTAAAACTCAACCTTCTAGAAAGTGATGACGATAAGCTCTCTGCCCATACTTTGTCATCGAAGTTGATATCAAGTTCGACTGGCTTCCATTTAATGAATTCAATGATATTCATCTATTAAGGGCGGACAACATCCATAGCAATGATGCACACATGAACAAAAAAATTAATTTACAAGAATAATAACAAAAGAACACAAAGGGTTTGCATGGTCCCGCGAAATCAGGTTTCTCCTACAAGTGCATACAAAGATAAATACACGCTGATCCAAAGATTAATATATGATACAAATGTTTGCTTGCCAAAATAATATCTCATGCCCTTAAATTTTCTTCCCTCTTCAAACCAAGCTCAATTCTTCCACGAACTATACTCATTGAAAACAAATGAAAGCTTGTTGCCTCCTATTTTGGACGTCCACTTCAATGATCAACACATACAGCAAACGCCGATTGCCTCTTTTAAAGGTCTCTACCTTCCACGTACTATTGTTGGCTCTTTAGCATACATTCACAATCACCACCAATAAAAATAAAAATAAAAATCACCCACAATATAAAATCAACCAAGATAACTACCAACCTCCATTCACTTGCACATCATCAACTCGCCTCCAAACATGACTAAATTAAAGAGAAGAAAGAATGATCACCTTGAACACTATTCAACAATCTCCTTGCATAATGCTTAAAGAGCAACAAACTTTAAAATATTATATAGTTGGCAAAAACAGGAAGATAGTATACTAGTATAAGTTAGGCAAAAATTTTAGAAATGTGTAAAAATAAGTGAAACAAATACACGCATAAGTTTTTGCATTACAACCAATAATGATAAGAATTATCTCCACATCTCAACACACTGTGCATCTCTGGCATGTAAAATATCCTATTTTAATATCATAAAATAACAAGATATGGCCACTCAAGTATTATTCTTTTGACGCGAGTCATAATTTTAGCAATCAAGATCTAACTCTAAAGGTTGATTCATCATATCTTGTTATTTCGCAAAGTAAACCAAAAGCACTTAAACCTATCAAACCTAGAGGCAACAATGGAGTTAAACAGTGTATCTATTTGCCATCCTTTCTAATTCTCATCATTTTTCACCACCATCGAGTTAAGTCATAATGCTTCGTTACTAAGGAAAGCCTTCACTTTATCAAACAATGAACCAAGAATAAAGAAGATACTAAACTGAAAAAAATTGAACCTTATATTTCTTTTAAGGGAAAAAAGGACACTCTCCAATATTTTAGTCTCTATAGTCATGAATTAAAATGGCACAAATTCACTCAATAAATCTCCTTTCAATACATCCAAACTTCTTAGGTCGAAAAGAAAAATCGTGTCAACAACTCTCGACAAAATAATAGGTCATGAGTGCAAGACAAGTCAACATAAATAACTAATTAAGTACAAGAAAAATAAGCAAAATTAAAGCCATTTCAAGAAGCTTCAAACAATAGATAGTGCGTTTTCATGAGATAGAAAACATAAGAATGAGATCATAATTCATAGTAAAATACAGATAATAACTAACCTCATCTTTCACAGGAGTTGATGACGGTTGGCCAACACCCTCTGGAAGATTGCCTGGCAAGCAATACTCATTCACAATGGCTAGTTTCGACCAAACTTTATTGTCTTCCCACAAAGACTATCAAGTAGAATAAATTAACTAAATTATAAATAAGCAAACAGAAGCAAGAAATGCATGATTTCATACACAACTTAATGAAACACAGAAGAAGAATGCATCATAAAGAAGAAGACGAGCACAAAAAGCTCTCACCAAAAGTTTTGCGGGATAAAAGTTCTCCTTGTTGCTAGAAACTACAACATTATCTTGAAGCTTGATGACATAACCATTAATGCAACAAGATTTATAATAAGTTCTATTATCCACAATCTCAAGGATATCACCAACCCACGCAAATTTATGCAAGTCTTCTACAAATGAGGAGTTGCCAGAATCACTCCCATTTCCCAGAATTTGGCCACACGTCATCTGAGATCTGCGTTCGCCCTCTTGACTGACTTCTAGCACTTGATTTGTAAATCCGTCTGAAGATTTAGAAATATCACTCAAGTCATCAGTTATCGCTGTGCTAGTTTTTTGCATTAGATCATCTGTTAAGTTAGCACTAATTGTAGAATTTGCTTCTTTAATAGCCTGCAAATCACTAGTTAACTGAGACTGACAAGCAATTTCAACAACAGTATCAAGTTTTTGGTTAGAACAGAGGTATTCTGGCCGTTGTTTTATATCTGGGATAGGTTCAGAGATAGATCTCTGCATCTCAGATGCAGTTAACGACACGTCCTCAGGTAGCTTATCAAAATTCACGGACTGAGAATCAGAAGCATATTTTTTTGTCTCAGTTTCTGCTAGTTTTCCTGCAGTTTGACCATCAGAAATTCCAATTTGTGCTTCAGGTGTCACAGTTGCCAAGCCACTTGTTTCCTCCAACTGATTGATAGATGTCCCTGAATATATCCCTTCTCCAGGTCTTTTCTCATCCAAACTTGTCGCCTGGACAGCACTGGATGAGCTCAAGTTCTCATTTTCCATTGACTTGAGATGGTTAAACTTGGCTTCTGCAATTTCCCCATTCTTCTCTACCAAAATAGTTCCATTTCCACTTGAAGTGGTCAATACTGAAGGAGAACTCCTGGTTACACGGCCATATTTTGGTGGAAATGGTTTGCCATTGTTTTCTGACAAGCATTTTGGACAGTGCCAATCAACTTTTGGAATGGTCCTGTTGCCATGAATTTGAAGGCACTTCAAATGAAATCCATTCTCACAAACATCACAAACAAGTAGACTTTCCACGTCAGTAATAATTGTCTTGCATACTTGACAATTAAGAGGCTTGGTCATGTATTCAGTTGATGGAAGAGGTAAGTTTGGACAATCAGGAACCTTTGTTTGCACAACAGCCATAACACTTTTAGCAATTTCCTTGTGATTGCTAATAAAAGAAGGAACAGGCACAAATGTTAAGGTTTGTGAAGGTTGATTTCCTATGCCCATGTTTATTTGCGTTGCCTGAACCACAGGAACTTTGGTATCATGCGTTTTCTTTATCTGGTGTGAAGCCTGTATTGCTTTTACTTCATGATTACCCTGTGAAATACTAACTTGGCTTTGTGTGGCTAGCGCAGCAGATGTTGATATCCCTGAAGCTGGTGTTTTTTCCATCAGGTAATTGGCAGCAGCGGTAGCTACATTTTGAATTACCCCATGTCAACAGTAATAACTCAAACAATTTCATCTGAATTACTAAGAAAAACTATATCTAAATTACATTTAGAACATATGCAGGCAAAAAAAAAAAATGTCCCCCAAAAAGTTCACTCAAGTTACCTAAAATTATTTCCCTCATATACTGATATGAAAAGGTACATTCAGAAGAATATGATTATTTAGTAGATTTCTTTGCTAAATAAACTGAAGTAGCCAAGAAAAAAAATCCTCATTTATGTGGCCATAAACGATAAAGATACAGAACAACAAGCCACATCATAAATTGGCTTGGATCACCATCAGAAAGAAAGTCAAAATATTAGAAAAACAAGCAGGATGCAAAAACAATACCACATAGAAGGAGACTCAATTACTTCAACTAAAATTTAGAAGAAACAAAAAGGCAAGGATAGCACTTGTAAAACTCAAAAAGATCGTCAAACTAAAAAGGATAGACTAGTTTCAAAAGTTAGCATTAGATTAGTTCACTAGATCAGCACACTTCTTATATTTATTGAATAAGAAGAATATGATTGGTTAGTAAAGCGGATGGCCTTTGAATGGACTTATACCCAATAACTTTTCTTCCTTTTTTGTCTATATCAGGGCAATCAATCCATGATTACCTGTCCCTTCTTAATCAGTGAAAGACTTTATTTTGACAGGGAATGAGAAGCTAAACATTCAAAAGCGGAGAAGGGATCGATGCCTCCTTCGATTGTGAGGGTTATGTAGACCGTCTCAGATGTTGTCATCATTGAATCAAGTTTACTATATGAGTTATAGAATGAGACATTGGTTTGTACTCTCTATGTAAGTGTGAACTTATGGTTATAGTTGGCTTGCCTTCATGCAAAAGGTCCTGCTTTGTTGAATGAAAATACATAGTTTATTTTGCACTTCTCAAGTGAAAATTCTTTAGTTAGAATACTTTCTAGGAAGGCAAAGAAGCTTCACAAATTGTTCATGAAAGTCTTCAAATTATTTAGAATTGTAAGTGGCTTTATTTACACCTTTACAATTGGATCTTTTTCTAAATTTCCATCATTCTTTCTACAAGTTTATGCCTAGGAAATTTGAATTGGTTAATATAGTTCTTACTTGCATCATAACTTGTTGGATTCTCTAGACTTGCATTTGTAAACACATGGCTAATTACTTTCCAAAGCTTGAAGTAAAGGCTTAAAGAACCTTCGCAAAAAATACTCACATGAAGATTACATCATCTTGATTCCACAACAGATTCTAATTTACTGCTACATCCCATCTTAGTTTCACATTTTTATTGTTTCATATTTAGTTTACTAGTGAAGTTTTGTTATTGTTTCATCTTCATTTTTGTTTGCAAATTTATAAAAATATTAAATGACTTGGTTTCACTTGAAATCTTTTCGGCATGACCGTAATTTTATCTTTAGTTAACATAAAAATGTTTTAGTCAATTTGATGTCATTTGGTACCCTAATCCTGTACCACAAAAATTTTCATAAATTTAAATTACTTGCATTTATTATTTGTTTGCGTTTTCATCATAATTGTCTCACATTTAATTTATTTATTTGAAGGCTCAATTTTCATTAGCTTGAAATTCTCTTCAATTTATTTTTTTAAACACTTTTTAATTACTTGCACGATAATACTAGATAAATAAACAAATATAAAAAAATTGAAACTTATTTTTCCATACAATGACAGCTTGCAATGGCCATCACTACCAAAACTAAGCCCATGATTGTTGACTTGAGGATATTGTTTTTCATTCATATGATCAATCAAATATCTCAAACCTAAATTTCAAATTAAGCCAAATATTCTTGAAAATAAGGTTGGTAAACATCAACCCTGAAGCCCGATCCAATTGGCGATTTTTCACTGAAGAATAATGAAAGAAACCCGCCACTTAATCTCATTTCATATCCTTTTAGGTTTGCACATCACAATTGTTATTCTGATCATAAAAGATATTTATCACAACTATCCCGAGATTCTCACCATCATGATGAGCTACACAGGGCATGGATCACCATTACACCAATTCTTGAATGATATCCTCGCCATTATGATAATCTATCATATGGTATGGATCACCACCATGCCACCTTAAGGCATGTGGATTGAGACCTACATAATGACATCAACCATCAATCCAAATTGAACCACCATTTTTTGGTGATTGTTAAGCCCCATATGTCTTCCTAAATTGGCTCACTAGCATAGAAAAATAATTTGACTGAATGAACATGTCTAATGAGCATCGTGTGAGGTTTGTGTCAAACATCGAGCGACATACCTTTAGACAAGGCATCCATCGATTAGCTCATTGGATGAGAATAAGATTCAAGTGAAAATATAATCCCAGACGATTCAAGATCAGTTTCTACATGAGTAAACTATTATTTGGTAAGAATCCATTTCAATTGATAAGAACACAACAAGCTTCAATGAGTTCATAATTGTTATGAAGACTAAATGACCACCAAATCATCCGCCAAGAGATGCTTATTGAAGAGATTTATACCTTTGAGGATGCATCAACTTGCTCTTTAGAATGATCGATACTTCGCCAACACAAGCAAAACTCACTGCTACATCGAGAAAGAAACAATAAAAACCTAGCCAATTCTCATTCACTAATAAATGGTATATTAGTCCTAAAGAATAATTCAAAGTTGGAACATCTAGTTCCAAATTTATTAACATCACATGTTCACATTGCCACAACGAGTCAATATGCAAACATTTGCCACCATATGAGCTAAATGTAGAATTAAGATGTATAAACGCTAAATAGAGACCATATGGATGATAAAGTCAAGATAAACCACTGTGTTGAGGCCAATGATGAAGATAAACTAGAAAAGGCACTTCTTGCAATGGTATGTTGTGTATTGGCTACCCTAATGGACAATATAGACTAGTAATGTATCATCATATTACATACTTAATTCAAGAATGGTTATAAGTTATGCATGTTGATAATAGGCAATACCAATTATATGAATGTTGGCGCTACTCTATTTTGGCTAGGATGAAACTCACACTTAAGCCACATACTCGGTCGTTCGAGGTAGCTTAGTTGATTAGACATCAATTCCTATCACCCAATGTCGCCTAATACCCCTCATTGAGTGAACTATTTGGATAGGATATGGTGTGAAGTTTTTATTTTATGGATGTAGCCATATATTGCTTGGGAGACCTTCGCAATACAATTTGAACATCATCTATTATGACAAATCCAACACGCAAGATTTTAGATTTGAAGAAAAACAATAGAGTTTGAGCATCACCAATTATGAAAGATCCAACATGCGTGACTTCAAGTTTGAATGAAAGCAACTCATTCAAAGCCTTGCTAAGCCTAAAGAAATTGGACCTCAACAGTCTAAAGACACTTTCTCCCCTGCAAAAAGTTCTTTCATGTTAGAATCAACGACCAAGGAATTAGTAATGGTGTTAACCACTTCTATTCAACTTGTGTTTGCGCCTATTTTACCTAAGATGAATTGATTCATGATGAAAGTTCAATACATTTGTCACAAAAAAAAATTCCAAATGAGCTACCTCCATAGAGAAGCATCCTCAAAGCATTGATTTTATACCAAGATAAGATGTGCCACATCATAGGAGGAGTTTGAGAGAACATGTTGAATACCAGTAGCAATTTGATAAATTCATCCGAAAAGATTCTCCTTATATTGCCTCAGCCTTTATACCCAAGGGGTATGGAGAATGTGTGTGTAGAGGATCACGGTATTAACATAGTCACCATCAAACATAGGTTCCTTATACCTCAGCTAGGCATCAAGCTCTACTTGATGGAAGAAGCAATCTTCCAAGAATCACATTGAGCAGATGCCAGCAGATCCACATATACACTGTTTATATTCAATGGAAAATTTGTAATCATCTATCTTGATGATATTTTATTCTTTAGCAATACTAGGAATACGCAAACTCTTCGTCTGCATTAAAGCATTGAGGCTCGTTGCCAAGAGAACCTATTCATCCATATGGAGAGGTCCCTGTTTGTCTTGAGAAAATCAAAGCAATCAGGAATCGGCACATGCTCACCAATATCCAAGAAGTCCATAGCTTTCATGGATTGGCCACAGTTTCAAACGATTTAACTATAGTGTATGGCTCCCATCACTCATTTTCTTAAAAAGGGTGAATTTAAATATATTATTGTCACATCAATAACCTTTATTTAATTAAAGAAGCACTTCCTTAACACTCATATGTTCAAATTGCTTTCTTTCAAAATAAATTTTAATGAGTCCCAAAACACATCAATAGTCAGTATCGACAATGTTCTTAAAACAGTATAGTCATACAATCTCATAATTGAACAAAAAATTAATGAAATGAACCAGCATTATCTAATATATGATCATGAGTACTAAACTATTACAGAAGCTTTGCAACGTTGGCATCATTACCACATTTCATAAGAGTTCAAGCTCTACTCTAACAATGAAACTCGAATATCTTAATGCTAAAAAGAAACTCAATTCCTAACAAGCAAAATAAGTTCAATTTCTTTAGGTGTGCATATGCATTCTTAAATACAAATATGATATTAAGAAGAGGTGGTGAATGCCTTAAGCAGGATGTGTGTAATACTACAAACAATTGATAGTATAGTTATGGAATATGATAGTCAAAAGTGATTACCCCAATTACAAAGCTTTGGTCTGATTTATGAGTCGTTGACTTCAAACTACCCTATAGCAAGCACTCACTTACATGTACACATAGTTAACTCTTTTAAAGAAAAGTACAAAACTGACATTGATTCACATAAGTGGTGGGTATAATTTATGAGAGATAAATAGCTCTTATAACAGTTAGAAACAAGAGATTCACTAGTTAAATTCTCAAGAGGTTAACTACCAAATCTAGACATTATACAATAATGAAAAAATAAATGGCAAAGCTTAGGAAATATTTCTTCATGTTGATGTTCAAATATCAATAACCAATGTGGTGAATTTAGGTTTATACCATGAAAAAGTCTCGAACACACTCATAAGCTCTCCACATGACTTACAGTATAATAATCACACCTTTGCATTCTAGTTGACACCATTATTGACTAATAATTTGCAATCTGAATATCTAAATCAAATCTTGGACAATCAAATAATTATTACTATTTTAAAAGGTATTTTTAGGTACATGCCAAAGCAAAGCAAACAAAATTACGTCGAGGCAAAACGTGGAGGCACTTAGCTTGCAAGGCACAACATTGTACACCTATACAGCAAGGACACAGACACGGGGACACGGACACAACACGACATGATATAATTGAAAAAATAGGACACTACTAAAATTTTAAAAAATACTTTGATTATAACGAGGGAATTATTAATGCTTGACTTCAAAGAATATTGGATGCATCTTCAATGCTTGATTTTAATGAATATTAGAGGGAGCTTCAACATGACAAGGTATGAGGCATTTTCGACTATTACGTATAATTAATACTATATGTATATTTATAATTTTCTACTTCTCAAGTTCCAATTTCTCGAAATCGTGTTATGCTCAAGTCCAATGAGGTGTGTCTCGGACATGTTATCGCCTTTAAAAAATTCTGACATATATTTTGTATTAATGGAGAAATGTCAAGGCGTTTCGTACAAGTGTCGATGTCCAACACAAGTCCTACGTGGATGCACTTTTAGAAGTATCGGTGCTACAGAGTTGTAGGCAGAAGGTTTACCTCGAGTTTACTAACAAGCATTTTTACACCTCACAATAATCTAAAATTGAATGATTAAGAAATATTAAGCATTTATCTAATCAAATACTTTTTTTTTCAATATATTACTAAAGAAAATGTCTCCAAGTTCTTTACAAAGCCGTAAAAATGATAAAAAGTTCTAAGCAGACTCAAATAGCTCTCTACATACTGATTACTCCATCAACAAACCACTTTCTTCATACTCCCTTTTCAACTCTCTCCCTCGTAGACTCGTCTAAACAATGCTTCTCCCTAATAGACTCGCTTAACCTATGCTTCTACCACACGAACTCACAGTAACTACCTCAATAACTGGCTCAATTAATGCTCCTCCAATATTACCTTGCTTGCTCAATTAATTTCTCTCATTAACTTCACTGCCTAGATGACTTGTTGAGATTTCTTCGTCATTGGCACACTTGCCAATTAGCCACAAATAAACTCACAAAAATGCCTCCATGTTGTCACTGTCATTAAAGAAGTTTAGTCTCAAATCTCTGCCAATGCCCATCAAATGATTTCTAAAACTCGTCAGAAGGGTTAAATCCATAAGGCATTTGAAGATTTTTCCAATCTTACAGTTTAGATGACACAAGTTTTTAGGCTTTGAGATTTTAAAAATTTAGAAGTTAGTTTAGTTTTCATTTTTTGATGTTTCTATAATACTTTTATGAAGCCTTCTCAAGCAGACATTTGGTTACCAAATTTTGGACAATGTTCCAAATTTATTTACATTTTTAGCAATATAAAATGAGTGAACTGGTTATGAAAATTAAATTTTAGAATTCATTTCAAATTTCTTTCTTAAATTTGATTTTCAATCATATTTACATATAAATAATTAAAAGACAAAAGTCATAGTACTTATAGATTTACCCCATCATGTGATAGGTTGCACTCCCTATCCTTCTGAGTTCACTTTTTAAAGCATGCTACAAATCAGACAAATAGAGGAATCCAAAGGCATATCATCCCACCCCATGTGACCTTTTGGTACCGCAAGCACTAGTTTACATAATGTAGTCTTGTTTACATGTAAAAGGTTAAGTCTTATTGAATTAAGATATTAACTTTCTCTTGCATCTTACTTTATATTATTTCCCTCTCAACCAAATGACTTCTTGAGTGAGGCCTAAATGTAGGTGTAGTGAATGGAATAAGTTTTCCAAAAGAATATGACATGCCAAAAGCGAATTGAATTTGAAGTCTACATAAAGTGAAACTTCATATTTTCTCGAATAGGCCTCTAATCGAATCCATGAACTTTATTCGCTTTTACTTGCTTGGCTTACTTTTTGCATTTTAAAAAAGCAACATTTATCATCTTAACACGCTTCAAACCCATAAAAATATGGCTTTTGGTACCAACAAATCTGAGAGGTAAATACCAAGTCAAAAACAAGGAGACATCTACCATGAAAGTCCCATTTATCCATTTATCATCATTTCATTCAAAAATAAGGGGACAAAAAAGGACTTCAACTTCAAAGTTGAATTCAAAGTTCAAATGCTTATACAATCTCATCCTAAAGTGTTTAAAAAATCTCAGCCTAGGGCCATTGAAATGAGACACTGTCATTAGATGAAGATAATATGCCAATCCACTTCAGTGGATATAACAATGCAATAAAAATTTAGTGATGATAAATAAAAGATAAATCAAAACTTCAACCATCAAACTAATCTCGACAGTGTGCTAAAAACTAATGGCAGGAAATCTATGAGTAAGACTTTGGTTCATGAAGGGTTATTCAACAAACAAAAATCGATCTTAGTAATCATACCATGCCAAATTAACAATTTAGAATTCTATCATCAGCAAAGATGACTTAATAATATATAGAAAAAATTTGACTCAACTATCAGCAATAACAAAAGAATTTCATTTCCATTAAAAAAGATTAAACGTTCACTATATAGAATAGTTAATCAACACAGCATATTAGGTAACAAAAATCTTGGAGCAGGAATAAAGCAAAAATAAAACGAAAATGAACAAAATAATAATAAGGTTTGCAAAATGATACGTCGAATGATTGTAAAATAAGTTGGCCCATTGATTCGCGCATCTAGCCTTTGATTTACAGCTTCCACACTTGATGTTGATATTGAAGATGTATCTTTCCCAAAGGATGATTTTACAAGAGCAGTATGTGCTTCACTCGTTAGTGTCTGTTTCATTGAGGTAATGGAGGAAGCCAAAGCAGGTATATGTACAGCTGAATTATTGGAAAGACTTCCAGCAGTCAATACAGTCGGATTTGATTTACCGGCTATTAATTTCTGAGATCCATGGGTTTCGAAGCTTGCACTTAAGCTTGTTGAATAAGGTAATGAAGCATGACCTGAAGCTGCGTGGTCCCGTGACTCTTCCATCTACAGTAAGGGAAAAAGCTCTAGCATTAGAATTAGATACAACAATGTAATTTAACGAAATTAAGTTGAAGATTATCAAAGAAGATATGAAAAACTATCAAAATGTAAAATTAAATAGTTCAAATAAAATACTACAAGGACAAAGAAATTGGAATGATAAATTTAGGCATGTTTAGCAGATCATCAGAAATGCGTTTGATCGGTCATTAATTCCTATGTTTGAAACTGCTAACCGCCAATTTCTACAAAATTCACCATATGGAGAAGCCTACTCAGCATCCATTAAGGCCCTTGACAGATTCAATCTAATCTCCACTTTAGGTTAACAGAACTAAACCATTCTATTGTCCTAACCTAATTTATTAAGCCCACAGATTAATACAATCAGCCAACTTAGTGAAAGAGCCAAAAAGACTAGTCAGCCCCATGTTTGCACCTTTGTTATCCCCGTCATTGTCTTTTAGTTATGAAGCTTACCATCCATTTCTTGGTCATCCAATGAAGTTCCTTCAAAATTTTAGCGTGCTTCTAAAAAAAAAAAGCACAGATGCTAAAAAGCATAAGAAACCGATAAGACTGTGATTTTTAACATTGTCATTGTCGGGTCCTAAGCCTCGGATATGAAAAGTAAAGGGTTGCATTAAGTAGTCGACTGTCAGAGTAAAATTTATCAAAAAATCATGACATGGATCCTTTAGATCTTTGTGTAAATACTAGGGTGTCCCTTGGAAGCGGCGCGTTCTATGGTCTGAATACAGTGAAGAGCGTGCAGGGACCGCTACATCTGCACATGAGTGTAGTTTCAGATAAGCAAGGGTTCCTACATTACAGATGGATGCGAGTAAATAAATTAGTCCATGAAACTACTATTATAATAGGATCTTAGAATATAGGTACCCCACAGGTAAATTAATCGAATTAGTTGATATTATGATTCATAAGAAGATAAGTATCTTATGTATTCAAGAAACTAAATGGGTTGGAGAAAAAACTAAGGAGATTGATAGCTTAGATTTTAAACTTTGATATTCAAGTAGGAGTTGCACTAGAAATGGTGTAGGTATAATTATACATAAGAGTTTGAAAGATAATGTTGTAAAAATCAATAAAATTTGAGATAAAATTATAGCCCTTAAGATTGTTTTTGATAATAAGATTTTTAATATTATAAGTGTTCATGCTCCTCAACAAGGTTTATATATAGGTTCCAAAGGAAATTTATGGAATGAACTAAAAGAATTAATATAATGATACCTCTTGATTAATGAATTTTTATTAGAGGAGATTTAAATGAACATGTTGGTAGAGTGCTAGAAAATTTTAAAAATATTCATGATGGATACGATTTTGGAGTGATTAATGAAGAAGGTTGTCATATTAGATTTTGCTTTAGTGTATGATTTTGTTATTCTTAATATTTTATTTAAGAAAAGATATGAATATATTATTACTTATAAGAATGGATCTAATAAAAAGCAAATTGATTATATTCTTATAATAAGAAGAGATCGTCGAGAATGTAAAGATTGTAAGGTCATTCCAAATAAGAATTCAAGAGCTTTGATTGTTAGTTCAAGATTTTAATATGAAAATGTAGAAGATAAAGAATACTAGGAATCATTATCATACAATTAGATGCACCCACAAAACTCAAATAAAATTACTTTTTATGAGTAAACTTCAAAATTTCAAGATTTGGCATGTTCATGAAAAAGCAAATTCTATGTCGAATAAAATGTACTTAGAGAATCAAAAGAAAATATTTTATTAATAAAAATAGTTGGTGAAATAATAATATACAAGAAAAGATAAACTATAAGAAGTTGTTTTATAAAAATTTATTTAAATGTAAAAGCTTAGAGAACTGGGAAAAATATAAGGTGGTCGTCTATAGAACCTAAAAGAATAATATGTGGCGCTGAAAATTCGGTTTTTAGTGGCATTTATAATATATTAGATATTAAAGAGGGTGAAAAATATATGTATAAACTAGCTAAACAAAGAGAAAAGAAAACTAGAGTTTTAACTCGAGTAAAGTGTATTAAAGATGAAAATTCAAATATGTTTTTTTTAAATATTAAACGTAGGTGGGTGAGCTATTTTGATAAACTTTTCAATAAAGTTTTTGAAAATACAATCAATCTTAGTGATCTTAATATCATTAACAATAATAATATATTTTATTTTAACTGTCGTATAAGTAAAAAAGAAGTTGAAGAGGCTTTAAGAAAACCAAGGGAAAGATGATATCCCATAGAAGTGTGAAAATATTAGGAGATTTGAGAGTATCTTGATTTACTAAACTCTTTGATATTAATTTAAAAACTAAAAAGACGTATGAGGAGTGGAAGAAGAGTATTTTGGTCTCTATTTTTAAGAATACATAGAATGCACAACAATGTGCAAATTATAGAGGAATTAAGTTGATGTGTCACACTTTAAAATTATAGGAGAGGGTAATTGAAAATAGGTTAAGACGTGTTACAGAGATTTTTTATGATCTTTTTGGAGATATGTCGAGCAGGTCTACTATGGAAGCTTTACATTTATTGAGAGATTTGATGGAGAAGCACAGAGAGAATAAGGAGGATCTAAATATGATTTTATTGATTTAGAAAAAGCTTGTGATAAGGTTTCAAGAGAAATCTTTTGGAGAGTTCTAGAGAAAAATATATTGATATGACTTATATTCATATCATTAAAGATATATATACTATAGTTGTTACTTGTGTTCAAACAAAAGGAGAATTGACTAAATATTTTCCTATTTCGGTTGAATTACATCAGAGGTCAACTTTAAACCCATAGCTTTTTCGTTTAGTTATGGATACTCTTACTGGACATTTACAGAAGGATGTACCTTGGTGCATGTTTTTCGGTGATGACATCCTTCTTGTGGATAAGACTAGAGAAAGAGTTCAGGAAAACCTTGAATTATGGAGGTCTACATTAGAGTCTAAAAATCTTTGTTTGAGTAGAACTAAAACTGAATAAACTGAATGTAATTTTAGTCATAGTAACTCTAATGGCAAATTTGTATCTATGGGTGATCAAATCATTAAAAGGTGTGAACGCTTTAGATATCTCGAGACTATTGTTCAAAGTGATGGGGATATTATTAGTAGAATTCAAGTTAGTTGGTTGGAGTGGAGGAATCTTCAGGCCTATTGTGTGATAGAAAAGCATCGCTTAGATTGAAAGGAAAATTCTATAAGATGGTGGTGAGATCTACAATACTCTAAACAAAGTTAAGCGTTTCCAAGGTGAGAATGCTTAGGTGGATGAGTGGCTTGACACTTAGACAAAATGTCAAATGAATATGTCTGTGATAAGGTAGGTGTAGCTCTAGTGGTGAACAAAATCAAAGAGAATCGTCTTAGATGGTTTGGTCACATTAAACGCCGACCATTTGATTAGTCGGTTAAGATAGTAGATGTTTTAGATTCGACTTATGTTAAAAAAGTCAGAGGTAGACCTAGAAACACTTGGGCATATTGAATAAAAAATGAACTTAATTTATTAGAATAAAATGAAAACTTGACACTCAATATGACTCAATGGAAAAGGATTTATGTAGCCAACCCCACTTAGTGGGATAAAGGCTTATTGTTGTTGTTGTTGTTGTTTATTCATGCGATCAAGGGATGTTTAAATGAAACATCCATAGATATGCGAAAAAAATTATGCGTTGAAGTGGGTAAATATGTCTAAAAATTTTGCACTCGCAAACCTCTAATAACTTCTACTTGAATAAAAGAAAACCACTAAATTACATAAACCGCGCCTGCGGGAACATGCTCCCCACCAATTCCATTTAGCTCATTTTTATGAGTTACAATGCTCTAGCTTGTATAAATCATTCTGAAACTAATAAAGATTCGTAGGCACAATCTTATCATCCAACAAATTACCCAAAATAAGTAAAGCCATCCGGAAATAATATACACTGAGACAAGGAAATCACATTAAAGTAAGAACTATTCCTGGCTCAAAGCCAAACACCCATCCAAAGTATAAAGAAGAAGGTAGAAAATAATAGGCCATCAACGAAGATACAAGGTTGGAGAATGACGAAGACAAAACAAAAATACTTACCTTTTTCTTGGTGTGTTGCACTCTCTCGCAGATGGACATCTTCGGCGGCCGTAACGGTTGCGCCGGGTCCCTCGACCGATTCAATCCCAGATCGTCGACTACGACCCTGACAGCCTCACTAGAAAACAAGTCCTTAGGCCGAACCTCCTCACACAACCGAACTAGCCTCTCTCTCGCCTCCGCCGCCAAAGCCTTCTCCGCCGCGGTCGGTTCTTTCCCTGCTCTCATCTCAACCATCGCCGACATCACCATCACGATCTGTGCAACTCTCCGCAGCTCCTCTTCCTTTCCCCTCCTTCTCTTCGCTGGCGGAGGTTGCGGTGCCGCGTCGGCCTGTTCAGCTGAAGCGAAGCCCTCCCTCGCTTCGTCCCCCATAGACGGGGGGCAGGAACCCTAGAGAGGGAGAGAGGGAGAGAGGGGGAGCTTTCAAAAGGGGTTTTGGCGGGGAGGAATTGTTTATATGTCTTATAAAGGGAGGGGAGCTGTGTCTGAGATGGCGGTACGAGAGTTGGAAGGCTAGAGCTCAGATCCGGGAGAAAGAGATGGGCAAAATACTGAAATAGCGGCGAAAGGGGGGTAGAGTTATTTAAGGGGATAAAAGGGCTGTTTGGATGCTGGGAACTGAGCCTAACACGAAAGAAGGGTTACGATGTGTGTGACACGTTAATATTGGCTCACATTTTTCAAGCTATGATTTATTGATTTTAATTATGCGTATAATTGGAGAATTAAAAATAAAATTATAAATTTTTGGTTTGATTAGGTGTAAAGTAAAATAAATATGAATTTTAAATTTTTATTGTTTGATTATCAGTACGGCCAAAGTAAAATTAAAACACTACATAATTTATATTTACCAACATAATTAAAAACTCCCATTAAAAATCATTCATGATTGGGGATAATTTTTCTGTCTGGATTCCAAACGTAGCTCCACGTGCGGACTCTTAGTAATATATTATCATGTGTTATATACGAGCCCATCTAAAAAAGTATTACAGCGAAACCACAGAGATTATTGGAGTGGAACTGCGAAGATTACTGGAGTGGAACTACGGATATTATTTGGAGCGTTATTGAGAGGTTACTGGGGGTTATTGGGAGTAATTAGGATATTAACTTCAATAATGCCGCAAAAATATTCCTATAACCTTCGCGGTTTCACTCCAATAACACACACAATAACCCATGATATGAATCCCCAATAACTTTTTTGATTCCACTTCAACAACACCTTACAATAGCCCCAACAATAAACACCACTAACCTCTAAATTTCCACTTCAATTTAAGTTAATCCTCAAAATAACCCACTAGTGACCTCCAATAATCTCCGCTCCAATCACTAACTTCTACAAATCTCGCGCGCCTCTTCCATTCGGCTTCATTTCGCGCGAAAGCCTCGTATTATTTCGTTCACGGCAGATCTATCCCTCCCTCGCGATACTGCCTCCCCTCCAGTTCCCGTCGCCGTGGCCTCTGTGCAGATTCTCCCGTCGCTACGGCCGTTCTCTCCTCTCCTGCCTCCCGTTGCTGCAACTGTTCAAGTATTCAGTTTTTTTTTTTTTTTCCCTTGCGGCCGTTCTTTACTAAACTAGGTTTTATGCATTTCTCCTCTAACAAATCTTAGATCCCGAGACAAACAGCAAAAGGGTGTTTATTCAGATTTGATTTTTTTTTTCAATTGCCAATTCAAACAGTTTTCACATTTCAATCCTCTAAAGATTTACAAAATCGGGATCTTATTAATCCTAATTGTATGTAACATTTGATAGATCCAAAAGCATAACTTATTTTCTCTGTTTTAAGAAAATGGCATTGAATTGATTGTAGGTTTGAATCTATTGTCTTAGTTTTGCCTTTTCTTTTTCTTATATTATTTATTTGAAAATTATTCGGAAAGATGCTTGATTTATTCTTCAAGTGCATGAGATGTTAATCGACCTTTCTGTCATTTGGTTAAAGAAGGAAAGAGGTTTTCGCGAATTGATCCAATTTATGTACAAATGCTTATGTGATATTCTTCTTCATAGAAGCTCCAACTATAATTTACACACTTCAATCTTGAAATACATAGATTAAAGAAACGTGTTTTTCTTACATATTTTAATATACTTTAGTTTTTTTGAAATTTTTGTGATGAGATATTTCAAGCATAAATGGGAAAAGTTGAAGCCTCATAATAAGACGGACAATTAATTTTAAAAATGACTGTTCTTTATTCCTACAAAAGTGAAATGTTTTAAAAAATATTTGAAATGTGTTGAATGAGCCAAGTTACAATAACTCTATATTTTTATCTTAGCATGGAATATATTAATATAAAAACTAATTTGAGCATGATATGGTTGTATTATAAACATTGATGAACGAGTTGAAGACAATGAAGAAGAGTTGTCCGATTTCGATAACTAGTCGGACTATGAAAAGTTGTATCATTCAATTATTCATGCCGTTGTCACTACCGCAAAGAATAATATATACTTATTAGATGAGAGGAAAAGTCAAAGACAAAATTATAATCCTAAACGAGATATCCAATGTCAAATACATCTCTCTAGATCATGCGACTTACTGCGAACAAGAAGACTGTTTGTTGATACAAACTATGTGCGCATAGAAGAACAAGTTGTTATGTTTTTACATATACTTTGTCACAGTGTTCATAATTGAGTCATACAATTCAACTTCCAATGATCAGGGATCAGGAGAAACTATCAGTAAGTACTTTAACAATGTATTATATGTCAAATGAAAAGATTAAGTCTCCACTACTCCAAACTCCGTATAAAATACAATAAAATTCTAGATTTATGCCCGTAATTAAGGTACAATCACAAATAACATTTCATGTTACATTTTTGTAATTGCACATTTTATAAGATAATTACGTGAATAGGATTGTGTTAGCTCCATAGACAGTACACATATTAAAGATATGAATCTGCCTTCAGAGGCAGAAAACCATATCCAAGTCAGAATGTGCTAAGATAAGTGGACATCGACTTGAGGTTTACATATGTTTTAACAGGTTGGGAAGGTTCAGCCCATGATAAAACTGTCCTTAGAAACGCATTAAAACGATGTGATGCTTTATGTGTTCCAGAAGCTATATTAAATTTATTTAATTTATATAAATTATTAATTATTGTAGGAAAATACTACTTAGTTTTTGGTGGTTACTCAACCAAAAAAGGTTTTATCTTTCCATATTGTGCAATAAGATATCACTTGAAGAAGTTTAGTGGCATTACACCAACAAATTATAAGAAGTTATTCAGTCTTCAATACTCATCTCTATGCACAACTATGGAGCATGTTTTTGGATAATTGAAGAATCGATTTGCAATTTTAAACAGCGAGCCGTATTTTCCATTAGATAGTCAAATTGACATTGTAGTTGTATTTTGCATATTACATAACTGGATACTCACTGAAAGTGAGGATAATTTTATTATCTTAGAAGATGAATGGGTTAGACGAGGTCATATTAGAAGAAGATATGAACACATTTTATATGATTCTCAAGGGTGGCTAGAAAAAAGAGATCAAATTCTGCCATCATGTGGAATCGCATGAATACTATTGGATATTAGCTTGAATGTTATTTAACTTTTATTTTTTAAATTATAATTGTGTCATTTTTGGACTTTGATGGTTTTAAATTTTATAAAAAATTGTCTTTTTTATGAAGAAATTTGTGCTTTTATGTTTATTATATGTTTTCTTTGCAAGTAATTTTCTTTTTTTTTAGATATGTATCTGTAGCATGTTGTTTATTATTGACAGCAATAATGGGTACACAACAATCTACCACTCCAGTTGCTTCAAAGAACTAGAAAAGAAAAAATTTCATGTGAAACTTAAAGCCTGAGTGGGCCACTAGTTTGTTACAAATTATGGTTGAATATGTTGATTTAAATATTTGAAGTGCCAAAGAATTTAAGGAGTCCGTTTACGAAAGAGCTGTTTAAAATTTTTAAAAAAATTTAGAATTGAAGTTAAAGGGGAGCAATGTATGAACCAAAATTGAAACCAAAAAACTTTATGGATTCATATTCAAAAAACTAAAGAAAAAATCTAACATGTCTTGGGATGAAAATAAAAAAATTATATTAATGGGTCACGAGGAATACATATCTCATTTACATGTATTGCTTTGACTAGTATTTCTCTAAGAAACCAGAAAATGAAAAAAATTCTTAGTGTCACACGTTTTCCCTAGAGATACAATGCTCTTGAATATTCCTATTGCAAATTATATGGAGTTGGAGAAGGTCAGCGGTGAAGGTCATGCCATTGGAGATTGAGCAAAGTCTAGAAATAGTCAAACTCCTCTTGGCACCCAACAAATAAATGTGGATGATGACGAGATTAAAGCTTTTGGAGAGACTGGAGGGGATGCATCACTTTCTAAGAAGTTGCCTAAAACTGAAGTAAAAGAAGGGGAAAAAAGAAGATGAAACTAGATATGTCATATTCCTTAAAGGGGTGTGGCTCAAAAAGAAAAGAAAAAGAAAAGAAGTTATAATGATGATCGCAGCATTCATGACTGCATTAGTATTGCTATGATGGTCAACAGTGTCGGTACTAAAGTTGTCAACGCTATAAAAAGTACAATAAGATCCTCAAAAGATAGAAAATTGTTCCCCGAGTTAATGACAGAGTTGTCTAATATTCCAGGAATCTTAGAGGAAGAAACTGACATTATTTTTGCTAAATTATCAAAGAACATACCAATGATTCATGTGTTTCTCTCGAAATCAATGGAGTCTAAGGCTAGGTGACTGTGAAATGAGTTAACAAGTGACGTAGTTCTATGGGGATGAATCAGTGTTTAATTTCGTTAGATTGATATTACTTAGCATTTTATCTTGAACGTATGAATATGCAGTGAATTTGAATTCATATTTTGGTGAGTTTTTTCGAATCTTTAGTGGTCAACATACTTTATTTATCTATGGAACTGTTTTTAGTATTTTAAATGTATCTAAATTTAGATGTTTTGTTACTTTTACCTGAGTTTGATATAATTTAAAAGCTAAATCTTCCCTCACACAAGATACTAAACAGCGGCAGTTAGTGAATTTGAGCTTCATTTCAAAAGAGATTTCTATTTCATAATCTCTAACAAAGAAATATCTATCTATATATATATATGTATATATATATATATATATATATATATATATATATATATATATATATATATATATATATATATATATATATATATATTTGAATGCTGGTTTCGGCTTATAAAAAAGAATTCTCTAACTACCATAACGTTGCACTAAGCGAGTAAATCATTGTGGCATCATTGATATACAAACACGGTCTCCTCTTGCCACCACTGGTGTCTGAATTTTCATATAAGAATATCAAATTCAGTTGTTGTTACAGCTTTTTTTATTTTTATTTGTTTTAACTTTCTTTTTTTTTTTTTTTTGCTTGAAAACATTATAATCTCAGTAAGACTCAAAATTATTCAATCAAGCAACCTGCAGCATCATTTTGGCTTTAATTTCTTGAGTAAACAATAATACAATTAGACTGTGATTAACTTGCAGCTTCTCATTGTGACAAAGACAATATTACCTTCATATTAACAAATTATGGTTTTGAAGCATACAATTAGGAAAAATTTTTGGTTTGCATACCCTGCTGAAAATTTAGCAAGGATAGACTTTAAAAATAGGGGCATGTACATGCATACCACCCAATTTCTATGCATTTACATATCTAACACCTAAACTTTACATTTATATTTATGGCCGAATATGTATCACATCAAATAAAAAAAATTTCACTATTTTAACTTTTTAAAAAGTGAAATGTCATATTTATGCATATATAAGGTGAAATATATGTAAAAAATTGAAGTTCCGGTATTAGATATATAAATACATAGAAATTGAATGGTATAATTGATCAGTTGTATAGCTAGTTACCGTTAGACCAAATAAACCTTCAACAGTGTAGCACGTAATCTTAAATGCCATTTCTCTAATTGTTTGCAGCTAAAAGACACTGATTTCAGGCAGCAAGAGCAAAAGAAATATTCTCATCATCACTGATTCATAGGAGGGATCCAGTGGCACTGATTTTTGCTTGTAATACTAGTTATAAATATACATGTATTTCTGCTTTCATGTACCACCAAACTTATTTGAGATTAAATTCAAATCAGATGTAGAATTATAATTTTGTATATGCAATTTTATAGTTCTTTTATTTATTTTTTTGGACTTCTAATGTTAAATGTTTTAGTGCCCTATTTTAAGAAAGTGCTCGTCGTTTATTTTATTTTCTTTTTTGACTTCCTAGATTTGCATCTCAATTTTACATTTTGCTCCCATAACAGTGTTTAAGAGGAAGAAATATTACATCAAGACTCCGCACGTAGAGCTACGTGCGGAGTCCAATAAAATAACCTCACGTGGAAGTGACAGAAAAATAAAAAAAACGACCAGTATTACAGGAGTAACACGGGAATATTCTTATCATGTTATTATGCATTATTAAGTGTTATTATAGTGATTTTGATGTGTTATTGATGTTTTACCGTGTTATTATAACACGGATTATTCTCATAACACAATAACACATGAATAACATACAATAACACCTGAATAACACGGGGGAATATTCACCTGTCGGCCCAGTAACACAGAAAATATTCTCCCCGTGTTATTCCACATTATTCATGTGTTATTATGTTTTATTTAGGTGTTATTATTGGTTATTCATGTGTTATTGATGTGTTATTGTGTTATTATAACACCGAGAATATTCTCATAACACAATAACACATGAAAACGACCACAATAACACCTATTAATGTGGAATAACATTAGGAGAATATTCTCTCGTGTTACCGTGTCGTTTTTTTATTTATTTTTTACTTCCATGTGGAATTATTTTATTGGACTCCGCACGTAGTTCTACGTGCGGAATCCTGATGTAATATTTCTTCGTTTAAGAGGGAACAACAATGTTTATTATAATTATTTTGATGAAATATATTGAAGAGATTACAAATCTAATACTTCATGTTGGTTCCAATAATTCTCAATACTCTTTTATGAAAAATATTTAAAAAAACCTTGAAAATGTATGGTAAAAAATGACAAATAATCCCGGCGTTAATAATAATAAGGCTGATGAACATAAGGGTTTCCTCCGCAGAAAGTGCCCAGAAATGATTAATTAGCATTTAAAATCATCAATTCTAAGACTACCAATAAATGGGAAAATTAATCCCTTCATCTTTTGCAGGTTACCAGTCCCTTCTATTGGAGTAGGGTACTATTTCAGCACATAATAAACGAATAATGGGAGTAATTTGACAGACCCAATGTAAACAAGCAGGAAACCATGATGGCACTTTATTCAACACATCAGATATCCACAATTTGATCTCGGATATAAAATGGTGCAACAAATACTAAGCAATCCAGATACAATCTTGGATACGGTCTAACACAATCATGTTCTTGACCGGACCACTTGTACACATAAAATAGTTGAATAATCCAGAGCCTATTTAGCTTTAAGTACAAATTTCAAATGCTAAATAAGTGCAAGCCTCACACTAAAACTATAATACTTGATTTCCATCTCTGATTATGAAATAAACTTCTTCATTAAAAACAAAAATTCTGCACAGAACTACTTACACGATAAAAAATGCCCATTTCTGGCATAATATTAATACATTTAAAATTTCATGCAACTAAAATCTAAGGATTAGTTGACCTTAGCCTTCCACGTGAGAAAGCATGACAAATGTTCAAAAGAACAAATCCTCTGATCACAAAATCCAATACCAGAAAAACCTTCTCGCACCTGGCCAGTAATCAATTTTTAAGGAATGCATATATTTGAATTTAAGAGTATGACGATCTGAATCCTTCTGTAAGAGCCACAACTTTGGCTGATACTTTAGGCTGCAGCTTCAAGATAGCTTGTCGAATGTCCTGTAAAGATCAGCTCATTGTTTAGAAACAAGAAACAAAAGGAAATTTACATGCATGTCGCACAATTCCTTAGCATTTACATATCTAACAGCTAAAATTGAATATTTTTATGACACTTTCGTATCATGAAACTATGCATGAAAAGGTGTACTTCACCTTTAAGAAGTTAGTAGTAGTGATACTTTTGCTTTGATATTAAAGATTGGAGTGTTATGTATGTATATATATATATAAATGCAAATTAGGGATGAGAAGGCATCCATGTGCACACCTCAACTTTGTAACGGGACGAGAAGTGAGTGAGCAAGATGGCTTTGTTGCGAAACCACTGGGCATGCTCCAGAATCTGCAAAACAAGAACATGAGTATATGAACAAATTGAAGAATTTCCACCTTGGGTTAACATGTAGAGAGAGCATAACAGTTAAATAACTTCCACCAAATGTCATCTTTAATGCAATTTCAAGTTCCATGTAGTAAGTAGGCGATGTGGAAGCATGCATTATGATGAGACTTACCTCTAGCAAATGCATATGGCCATGTAACCGAGCATGCTCAATATCAAACTCACCATCTAAAAATGTTGCCTGCCAAAGATGATGCATCAACTATAAGAACAACCAAAAACAATACGAGAAAATTGAATAATATTAATGAATATTTGATATACTAAATCGAGTAGCAGCAAACTTCTCTTTTAATAAATAAGTCGTTCAATAAGTTGGCTGAATTTTTGCACAAGCTCCAAAGGTAATTTTGGAAGACCACTTAATCAGTTAGTATGAAAAATTAGTAAATTACTAGGACCTATGAGAAACCATGCAGTATACACGATTTCAAATATTATTGCATGTATACATGAAGAATAGCAGGCCAGATTTAACAGAAAATTACATAACGGTGCCAAATTTATAAAGTCAGGCACATTTTATTATTGACTATGTTATATCATGCGATCCATTCTATTTTTAGAAGGGCTTATCAAACAATGGTACCAATTGCTACACAATGATGCAGTCCAGGGCTTTAGAAGGGAAAATCATCATATATAGAAGCCCAGTAGCTAAAAGCTAGACAAACTAAGCCACTCCTGCTACAAGCCTTTCTCAGCAAATTTCTAATTATAGTCAAATTTCAGTTTTTTTAATTTAAATTATTTAATTAGATTTGTATCCTTTTTTATGACAATAGAAGTAAATTTGAATGTTTTTAAGGACTAAATTTAATTTTAAATTCCCTTATTTTTGTAACCGTATTTCTATAATAAGAACCCATGATGAATTTGATTATTGATGATGGATGGCATTTGATTTTTTTTAAAACCAACTGAATGCTCATAAAAACGAAGTTATATGCGTGAATCATTATAGGTAGTGTACACGGAGTTCTTTCTCTTATCCCCCTAATCAACTTTGGCATTAGAGTGAATTACCTAAAATTTACGCAACAATGTGAGAATGCACCTACTTAACCAATTCACAATTAGAGAATCATTTGCATTAAGGGTCTCCAAAAGGGTTATATCATTAAATAATGCCTTCAAGCTACCCTTTTAACAGATCAAGCAAACCAAGTTTCCAATGAGTCATAAGAAGATGAATTAAGGATGTGATCAATGATGAGCTGTTTATTGATGAAGATGTTTGGATTTTCAATGGTAGTCTCCCGCAGTTGCATGTTGATGATGCCCTCCTTAAGAATTTTGGAAATATTCTCTAGGCTGCCCTAAGATGAATTAAGAATATGATCGATGATGAGCGGTTTATTGATGAGGATGCTTGGGTTTTCAAAGGTAGGTATCCAGCAATTGCATGTTGATGATGCCTTCCTTATGAACTTTCAACATATGCTCTAGGCTGCCCTTTACTTTATGACAAATGTTATTCACAATGGATAGCAAAAACATAAATGTCTTTGAGCTCAAGGGTGTTTTAAGTTTATTGAAACTTCATCTAAGCAACTACACAAGCCAAGATTTGATACAAAGACTACTTCTAGTACCACATAGCATTTAATTGATTACGTCTGAGATATTTCCACTTGTTTCTAAGTACCATTTGCATGTTGTAGCAAGAGACCTATCAAAATTTCAAGACATTAAACCTATTGAAATGCCTAATAAGCTTCCTCCGATAAAAAATATTCAGCAAATCATACATTTTAAGTTGTTCACAGTTACCACATTTAATATAATATAGGATAAATTCCACCGAGTATGATGAGTTCAAAAGCCAAAATATATAAACTAGTGCAAAAAAAGATTTTTGGGAGAAAATTTATATGCATGTGTTGTCCATCTATTGTTAGCACCAAAGAAAGATGCTCTTAATATATGAGTTTGTGGTTTTGTAATTTATAAAATCAAAATAAAGTACAAATTTCTCACACCTGTATTAGATGACAAATCCATGTTATCTCAAGAATGAATAGAAAATAATAGTTAACACACCTATTAGGTTGATGAATGATTTGTAATGCCTTTTTTATTTTCTGATGTTCCAAATACCTTTTCAATGCCAAATGCCAAATGCTCCAAATACCTTCATGAAAATAATAAAGATTATGTTAGTTTATTTTAATGATAAATTCATTTACAGCTCGACAAAGACAGAGCAACTTGATCACTTGTGTTAAGTAATGATTAAGTTAAAAGATATGAAACTGCATGTTAATCTTAAAAAAGTACACATTTATGAAATTAAGGGTTTTTTTTTAGGCAGTTGCACAGCAGCTATTCTAGAAAGCTGCTGTGCATGTTGACCTCACTTTTAGTTGAGGTCTAGTCTTTCTTTAGAATAACTCAGGTCTAGCCATGTGACTCTCACAGTGATTTTCTTAGAAGACTAGTCATGGAACCCCTCCCCATAGAAATTCAAACTTTTCTCACTTCACTGAGAGTTTTTCATATGCTTAAGGCCTAACCTCCAGCTTTTGGGAGGAAGAGACCAAGCATAAGGGAGTCCAGGGGAAGTCTCCTATAGGTGGTCAGACCTTAGGATCTACCCTAGGAGGTCTAGAGCTCACACCACACTTACACTATACACTTGCAATCCTAAACAAGGCACATCACCTTTGATCCCCCGACTCTTTGGAAACTCATGTAAGTGGTTTTCCCAAGCCATTAGCCTCAGGCTAGGGTTTGACTAGTACCAACACATAGAAAACTAAATGAGGGTGAACCTTGGTCCATGGCTCAACCAAAACAATGTCATATCACCCACTTTCAACAAATCCCAATTTTCTCAAAGATTTCAAATTTCTGGTCATAGGACTCTCCTGGTGATTTTCTTAGAAGACTAGTCATGGAACCCCTCCCCATAAAAATTCAAACTTTTCTCACTTCACTGGGAGTTTTCATATGCTTAAGGCATAACCTCCAGCTTTTGGGAGGAAGAGACCAAGCATAAGGGAGCCCAGGGGAAGTCTCCTATAGGTGGTCAGACCTTAGGTTCTACCCTAGGAGGTCTGGAGGTCACACCACACTTACACTATGCACTTGCAATCCTAAACAAGGCACATCACATTTGATCCCCTGACTCTTTGGAAACTCATGTAAGTGGTTTTCCCAAGCCATTAGCCTCAAGCTAGGGTTTGGCTAGTACCAACACATAGAAAACTAAATGAGGGTGAACCTTGGTCCATGGCTCAACAAAAATAATGTCATATCACCCACTTTCAACAAATCCCAAATTTCTCAAAGATTTCAAATTTCTAGCCCCAAAATACCCAAAATACCCAAAATGCCCCCAAAACCCTAAAATCCCCCAAAATTTCCAAAATCACCCAAATTACCCCTAATTCTCCCAAAATCATTCCAAAATACTTCATACCACTCAAATTATCCAAAATTACCCAAAATTTGCTAAATTTCCCAAAAATCCCTAAAATGACTAAAATGCCCCCATAGCCTAAAATTCCAAAAATTCCCGTAAATTTCCAAAACCTCCCAAATATTCCCAATTTCATTTCTCCCAACTACCCATGACCCAATTTGGCCAATTGAACCCAATTTAACCAAAAGCCCCAATTTGACCAATTTAACCCAAAAGCGCCCAAATCAAACCCAATATCTACCTAATTGATCCCAATCTTGCCTAATTTCAATTCCAAAATTTAATTCAACATCCTCAATATCAATCTAAACCAAATCCAAGCCCAATTTGACCCACATTTGAGTTCAATTTCACTTAAAACCCAAAATCCCTAATTTTGCCTAAGTGACTTAAATCCCCCAAATTGACTTAACCTCAATCAATTTCTCCCCAATTTGAATTCTAAACCCTTCATAACAAACTGAATTGGATCATCAATTGCCCCCAATTTGAGCCAAGTCTCACCCAAATCCACTTGAAATCCAAAATACCCAATTTTGACCCAAACATGTCATATGCCCAAAATCTCACCAAATTGACTCCCCTAAACCTCAAATCTCCTCCCAATTAATGTTGGGAACTCTTCATGACATTCCCCTAAACCATTTGGAACTTTCAATTGGGCCTAAACCCTACTCTAGCCCAACGTAAACCCAAGAGCCAACTTGCCCCAAATTGACCAAAACACCAAACCAATCCAAATTGACCTACCAAATCAATTCAACACCACTCCAAACCTCTTTTAATCACTTCATGACAATCATACACACCATTTTGAGCAATCATTTGGGTCTAACCCAAGCTCAAACCCAAGCTAGCTCAACTTGAACCCGAATGACCTAAATTGAACCTATAGCTCAATGTGAACAAATCATCCCAAATGTGACCAACCTAGTTCCACCACAGCCACCAAGTGACCCATAGGAACCACCCTAGACCCACCTAGCCCACTCTACTTGAGCCATGGACCAAAGGTCCCCCAAATTAGGGGATCTCCTTCTTTAAATGGCTAAATCAAGAGATATTTGCAATAATCCCTTCACCATTTAAACTCATGGCACTTGATGGCCTGCCCACCTGACCACCTGGACACCTCCCCTGGCCTGGCCGGCCGGCCTAGTGGCCGGAAAATGCCAAAATCGAGAGCCACCCCTCTCCATTTGAACCCAAACTCACCTCCCAAGCTGTCCAGCTCTGATCGGCCATTGGAGCTGATATGTCCTCCACCTAAGCAAATAAATACACCCAAAACCAGACCCTGAGCTCAGCCAATTGGCCATGGTTATAAAAACCACCTCTTCACGGCCAAAACAAGGTGCTGAAAATTTCTTAACAAAACCCTGCCAAAATCTCACCAGAGCTCCTCCAGACCTCTCTAAGATCATTCCAGCCACTTTCCCCCTCTAATTCCCACTGCCGGAGCTCAATTTCAGAGCTCAAATTTGGCCTGAAACCAGGACATATTTCACCACGACTCTACAATGCAGCAAAGTCCAATTAACTGCACCCACACCTTCACGACAGTGAAAGAAGAAGATCCTCCATCAAAGCCCCATCACAGAAGGCCTCTGAACCAGACTTCCATCAACACCTGAAATAGGGTCTGGTCGAGTATAGGTTGAGACAATTCACCCGGGGAAAAGGCTCTATCTGGAGGTTCGTTGGGACCAATCGAAGCTGCCATAGCCATCTGATTGAGTCCTCCCCTCTCAGACAAAGGTATTGAACTCACTCTTCCTCCCGAGCTTTCTTCATCTTCCATAATTGTACACTGTATTTCATACCGTATAAACCGTATGGATAGGTTCGTCTAGGCTAGATGAAGCTCTAGGAACAAACCCCATGTGATTTGGTTGAGTCTAGCTCGAGATCTTAGGTCTAGAAGGTGGACGATTTACGGGCTAGGTCAGTTGGAGATGATGACCAGGAGCCGTCGGATCGTGCATGTAATGAACGGATCGCCAAGATTGCGCCGGATGAACCCTTGATGCATAAAGCGCACGGTGACTCAGATGACGACGCCCAATTAGAAGAAGACGCGAGGCCTTTCGGAGCGGCCAAGGATGACACGGCGCCAACGTGGTTTAGTAGGAAAATCCGAATTTTCTGATTTATTTAAATCGCCTAAACTTTAAAACTACATATATTGGCCTAGAAAAATCATAAAAAAAATACACTCTTGCTCAATGAATAGAGGAGAATAATGTGGAAATAGTTTGCAATTTATTTAATGCATGTATGATTTTTAATTAATTAAACACCCTCCGTGGTCTTTTAATTCTCCATGCATGTAGACATTTCACCATGGCTTGCCATTTTAACATGTTGTAGCCTCTGCCATGGGGGATCTTCCCTGATTTTTTTAAAATCAGAAGAGACCTCTATGATGAGTTCTATATTTTCCAAGTTTTTGCATCTGTTTTCATAAATTAATTCCAAAAATTAGCATGATGGTTATAAAAATCTAGAAAATTTATGGTAGGTTCTCTTTGACAATAGTACCCTAGGGTAAAATTTTCATGGGTTAAATCATTAAGTAATGACCCAATTATCAACTTGGTTTAAAACTGAATTTAAATTAATTTGAGTTCATTAAATATGAAAATCACTTAAAAAGAATTCTCCAATGTATTTTAAAGGTCAGAGAACTCCCCATAAAAGTTTCATGACAATTGGAATTCATATAGTCACTTAAATGAATTTTCCAAGTGAATGATAATTTTGAACATTAAACTAATTTTAATAATTAAAATACAACCCAAAAAATTGTAAAATTGGTTTGAGAGTTCTCTGTGATCAAAGGATTCTTATAAAAATAAAATTGAGATTTTTACAAAATTTTCATTTTTAATCATATTTTTAATATTTAAATAATTAAATAATAACAAAAATTACAAAAATATTAAAAATCACAAAATTGTCACTTTTGGTCTCCTAATCACTTAGGAACCATCCCCATAATTTTCCTAAGTCTTAAAATCAAAATATCAGTTTTTAAAGGCTTAAATTAAATTTTAAAAGACCAAAAATGAATTTTCTTAATTTTCCACTAAAATAATTCTAATAATTTAAGTAAAAATAAAAAAAATGTAAAATTTGTTTCTCTGGGTTCCTTGATCTCAGAGAGACTTAAGAAAAATATAAAATTGAATTTTCAACTCTTAAAATATTTTATAATTAACTAAAACTTCAAAACTTAAAATAATTCTAATAATTAAATTAAAACTCAACAAATCATGAAATTTGGTCCAAGTGGTCCTCTAGTCTAGGCCTTCCTTCAATAAAAATTTCGAAGTCATATTCTGTCTTAAACAAATTACTGAATTTTCATTGAAAACTCTCATTTTTGCATTAAAATAATATATAAATTAAATTAAAATTTGAAAAAATCATATTTTCTCCTCTGATGTTTTAATTAACCTATAAATGTGATCAAATAAAAATTTCAAAGTCATTGGAGCTAAATTTAATGAATTATGAAGTGATAAAGGCCTTTAGGGGTAAAATGATAATTTTGGAAAATTTATTCTTAATTAATATTTAGGCTTAATCAAAATGGGAAAAGGGTAATAAATGATCTTAATCATTATGTTTGAATGTTTGAAATATAAAAGAGACAAATGGTAGAAACTCATTGCATCACATCAAAATTAAATATTTAAATTTTCTTAATTATTTTAATTCGGAAGAAAATCAAATTAAAAAAAAAACCCTTCAGGTTAGGGGTTTATTTTGGAAGTTAATATTCCACTAATTTAATACCATTTCATTTGTTGTTTAAATGATAATTCAATCTTTTGATAAGGATCATAATCATGAAAGTCATAAAATTCTCTTTTCTAAAGACATGAAAATACCCACTAAAGTCTTAAGGGCTTATTAATAAACTAGGTTTAATCAAAATAATTAACTAACAGGAATTAGAAAAGAAAAGATGATTAGTCTTAAACTACCTTTTAAAACATTATAAGCCCATTAAAATTTGATAAATTATTCCATAGGCTAAATTTTGTCTCTAAAGGCCCACTCATATAATTTCTTAGTAAAGCACCAAATGATAATTACCCCTACTTTTTGGGTTAATCAAAACATTAATTCACTAAAGCACAAGGGTATGAAAGGGAAAATCATTTAATAACTATAATAAATCTAAAAGGACCTCAAGGAAGTTCAAAAGTATTGTGAAATATCTGGGTTTCTCCTGGGCTTTTTCACAAGTCTTCTGGACACCTTGTAGGACTATTGCACCCATTATATTTATTAAATGAAAATGTCTCTCAAATAAGTGAATAGAATGCACCGGGTTATGACAGAGTTTGGTAAGCCTGTGAAGAACTTATCCATAAGGCTTTACTTCCCTGCAAATATAAATGTTTATTGCAAGAATACTAAAGTTTCAGGTGCAGATGACGGGAAGACCTACCAGGTATGCTTTTATTTTAATGCAATTTACTTACATGCACTCTACTGTACTCCATTTTCTTGTAAACATACATGTTAAATAACAATGTCACCCTGCATAAAAACTGAAACCTTTTAGGATAGCCACAAAACTGAAACCAAAATCAAAATTAAAAAAAAAATCAAGACAAGAAAAAATTCACCACTACAACATTCAAAAATATAAAAAACTCAAAATTTAATGACAAACAAAACAAAAATCACAATTGCAATTAAATTAAAACGTCTCATTGGATGATCGGGAATCCCTCGGAGGTGGTAACCTACGTGTTGCAAACGGAGTTTCCCACGGTCTAAATGAAAGTATGGAACTCATTAAGTTGAGTTTAGTAAATTCATTTGGACTAAGTGAATACGATGAAAATAGCAATGTCGGGATGATGTAACCATAGGATCTTAACCGGTGTTGCTATAATCAATTTTAATGTTCCCCTAATAAAATATTAAGACATCTCTATTTCAAATTTTTCCAAAACATAATACTTATTTTCTCTTCTCAATTGTCAATTCTTTAAACTAAACTTGCTACGACGAGGAGCTTGGAGCATGCATGGTGGGCAGCACGGCCATCTTCGACAGCAAAACTTATTTACATCAACAAAACAATTCCCTAGAAATAAACAAATAAGCCATAGGACTTCAAGGTAGTCCGCTTAGTGCAACATAAATTCTCACCTTCTCTTTAGGCTCTTGCATAACCATGTCGTGCAACATAAGCCCTGACTCGTCTTAAGATTTCGAGGTTGTCATCGGGTATGATATAAATCCTCTTATCTTCCAGGTCATTCACGTGATTAATATCAAATGAATGTAAGTCCTAAATAATAAAATTGACAAGATGAAACATCAAATAAATATCCTAAATCAAAGCCAAGTCATAGGATAGTTTGGGAAGACATCAAGATTTTTCTTGAATCTATGTCATTTCTCTAGCCTTCTCCCCTTTGAATTCTGATAAAATGAAATGTTTCAAAACTTGAGTCATTCACCTATTGAACTTCCGACTATCACATTTTCTTTGAAAATCTTATCATTAGAAGTCATGAATATAAATATTTCTTGATCTATATCAAGAGTTTTCTTTGGTGATCTCGGTTATCTAAGATATAATTAACTATAGGGGTTTGCCCTTATATGAAACTTAAAGACCCCATATTAATATAAACACTATCTAATTCATTCATATTAGATAGGAGAAATTTTCGGCCAAAAATAATTCGCAAACGGATGTCATGAACTATTTAGTTTGTTTGATCAAGTCTCATCCCAAGTCATGTATCTATTCTTCGGGATAAGAACATGTCTTGTAATGAAGCGCTTGATTATTTAAACTAATGTTTGTATGAAATCAGTTTGATTTCACATCCGCCAAAAATAAAAATATTATTTTCAAAAACCTATATATATTAAATTAAATCAATTTTCTATTTTCTTTATGAAACTATACTTTAAACATTTTTAAAATTATCAAACCTCAATTTTCCAACAACAACAAAATTTAACGGTTGACATACGCAGAAGTTTAGTCATCTATTTTTGCATCTTTACAGTAGTATCTGTGCAGTTGTTTCTGAACAAATGACATTTCTGATCTTATAGTATAGTGTTGCTTATAACATAACCAATCTTGCTGGCGCATTTCATACTTAAAAAGAAATATCAAGTTCAAATATTACAAAATAAAAAGTGAATAACACGACAATCAAAACTTAAAAAAGAACTATTAAAATAACAAGTAAAAATATATTAATATTGTTTTTAAAATGCACTTGGCAACTGTCACGAGATAATCCATATTCGAGAAAACTCTCAACGTCTGATCACGATTGACGATGGAATCCTCCAACACATTTGTCAACCTAAAAAACTCACATATTTCTGTTCTTCTCCGTATGCACCTGTAAAACTGTCCCTCGTAGCTATTTTATTGTCGTGAAGTAAGCAGAGAATACTACAGTCCACAGTAGCAATACATTGCTCTAAAAGTACAGGAAGTCCTCGAGCTCATCTTTTCTAAAGGTTTAAAACATTAAAGCAAAAACCCTTAGATGCAACATTAGTGAAAAAAGAGCAATATAAGAAATCAATTGAAGTTTTACAAAATTTTAAGATCTCAGAAAACATAGTATAAAATAACGAATTTGTCATTACAGGAAGACAACAGAGCTTAAAAAAAAAGTTCTTACTTGCCTTTAAATCACGTAATACCTAGCACGTATGTGCACATATGCATATCATCAAAAAAATCAACCAGAAGAATCTCAATAGCCATAGGATTGAAAAAAGAGAGGAACTTGGTTGCCTTCATTGGGATTTCACACTTGGCAAGAACCAATAACAATATATAGGCCATCCAGAAAAACCGTTAAGATTGAATATTTTATCATAGACCTTCAAAATCAAAAATAAAACATGCAATAAAAATTTATATTAGATATTATATACATGTTTGCATCATCGATCATCCAAGTGGGAAAGAATACATGTAAAAGAAATACACATAAAAATAAAATTCAAAATAAACATCATTGCATAAAACATAGTTAAATTAAACAATAAATTTTTTCCTACCCCGAGCTACATTGCTAGCTCATTCAAAATAAGAAATGTGATATTTAGTATCTGAAATGACTTTAGAAACTCTCTTTATAAGAGGTATCCAAGAGCAACCAAATAATATTTATCTAACATAAATATAATAATTAGTATTGCAGTGAAAATAACATCTCATTAGTTGAGACTCGAGCAAACCAGAAGGTGGTTAAGGAAAGTTGTATTATTAAGTTCTTGTGAAAAATTTGAATATGCGACTATCGAGTGCACTGCCCTCACCACTAGCTATAACAAAAGTTAAGCACATGTTTAAGTCACATATAGCCATGACATTTTGTGTTGGTGATCCGCATCACCCGATGAATGCGATTCTTTTATTATTCAAAGCATGTGCAATCACGTGTGTTCTATCGGTCACTCAAATATAATTATACAGAATTTAACAAGGATATCAAAATTACGGTATTCACTTGTATTCAGAAAAATATAATTGACCTATTTCCTAATTCCACCTTTTTAAGTCGAAAGTCAAAAAAAATAATTTTGACATCCGCATCCCACATGGGAGATGAACCAATTTCTTATCTTTATCATTAAGATAACTAGCATGAAAAAGAACCAAGCAACATAAATACATCGAGGACGAAAAACAAAGTGTCATTTAAAAAAGTATAACTCGAAAAGCCAACTGAAAGGAAACATCACAATAAACCACAAACACCAACCCCACCATCAACACACACCACCAACATCACCAACCCCAGCATCAAGGCACACCTCCAGCATTAGCACAAACACCAACTTCACCACCACCAACATCAACCCCAACATCAACACACACCACCAACAGCTCCAACCCCATCATAACACCACCGACATTAACATCAATATCACCACCAGCAGCACCAACCACAACAGCAGCAACACCAACCTCATTATCAACACAACCAACAACACCAACCCCAGCATCAACACACATCACTAGAAACACCGCGAACACCAACATCACCACCCCAGTATCAACACACGCTACCAACAACACCAACCCCATTATAAATACACCCCGCCAACACCACCAAACACCAGCATGCTTCCTCGAACAAAGATTGCAAACCACCAACAAGACTAAAGAACGAGTAGAGTTGTTCCAATTGAATCAATAAAACGAAGGGACGATTACATACAAGGCACCCAAAACATTGTTATTACAAATCAAGCACTTCTTTCATCCATCTTTCAAATTATCACTCAAATAGTAAAGGTCATGATAAAACCATAAACATTGCTATTACAAATCAAACACCCTCTTTCATCCATCTTTTAAATTCTCAATCAAATATCAGAGGTCGTGATAAAACCTCAAAACAACAACAATTATAAATCAAGCGTTATCTTTTATCATATGCATCGAATTCATAATTCAAAAAATCACCAATGGGAATCAATTTGTAAACAATAATGCTTCTTGTGCTTTCTATGTAATTACGCCAAAACCATGAAATAGAGGGGAGAGCCCAAACTGCGCAAGCCACCCTAATTTTCACCAAAAAAAAATCAATGTTTGCAACTGATTTGTAAACAACAATGTTTCTTCTGCTTTGTATGTAATTGCGCAAAAATAAAAAAAAGGTGGGAGAGCCCAACCGAACTACGATAGAAAAACCAGAAACCACAAAATGCCGCAAGTGGCAGGAAATTGCAAGTTTGCCACAAAGGCTACGACAAAAGAACCAGAAACCACAAAAAACCAAACGATGTATCACAAGGATCAAGCCACAAATGATAATTAAAACGCCAATAGTGTAATGGGAGAATGCCACCGAAACAGAGAAGATAGGAAGGTAGGAGAAGGGTAATGCCACCAGAACCCGTCGAACGCAGTTGGGTGTGTGGAGAGGAGCTAGAGCAGAACCGAGAACAAAAATAGTCGAGCGAAGCACACGAGCTCAAGAGGCAACCAAGAGATTATACGAGAACAAAAAGAGTCGAACACGCGCCCAAGTTTAACTCAAATAAGTCGAAAAGCCAATGTGAAGTTGTTTCCAAACACCACCAACAAGCGTTTTACTGCCGCGCCACAGCTAAAAAACTATCTCAAATGCAACATGTCTTATTTCTTGACTTCACAGTGCTTTTAAGGTTTTGAAATCATATCCCTAAAAATTAAGGCAACGCTTGATAGGTCAGCACTTCACTCTATCTCTAATGTTACAATTTTCACTGATTAAAAGCATTATATAAAATGATTCATCAAGAACTTCGGTTCTCTCGTTGCCACTTTGACTAATAATTTATAAAAGATAAGTTTAAGTAAAAGTCTTCTGTAAAATAAAAGAATTGATAACTACATAACAGAAGCATGGAGTCCCTAACTTTAAAAGTATTTTGAGATATTATCCGATACCCCTTGAATTTTATTAGGGGAGTTAGCCTGCTTTAGTGAAAAGTTAAATGAGATAAAATAGAGGTATATAATTCAAAATAGACAATTTATGCTCTTTTTCAAACTTATATCGATAATATTATTTGCAACAAAAGAAATTTACTTTCATTTCAGATTTAACAAGCCTTGATACATATAAATACAACACAGAAGCAAGTGCAAACATGTCAAGTGAATCGAGTCCTTCAAGATTACAATGTTATCATTAAACATACATCTAGCAATCAAAATTAACCAATAGATAATATCCTAGATTTCCTTACTCTTACTTATTATGCACATTAATCTGCCTGATTTTGACTACATATGAGATATTTCTTATACTACATCATGACTTGAAATAGATTTCTTTTTAAAAATAGTAGGCTTTGAATTTACATAATCTTTTCGTGATCATATTATTTGGGAAATGCATGTTAGTAGCATAGCAAGTCATATTGGTGGGATAAAATCATAATTTACTAGAACAATGTTTAAAATTGTGCAATTGGGCGTTGAGGCGTTTTTCATTTATGAGAGGCATAAGCCTCAAAGCATTTTGAGGCATAAGCCTCAAATTTAAAAAATTGTGTAAATTAAAAAAGATCATATAAATTATGAAGTGTGAAGTAAAAAATAATATATCAATATTCTAATTTATTAACACAATAAAAAAATTAATAAATCAACATTCTAATTAAGTAACAAATAATAAATTGTGTAAAATTAGAAATAACACTAAAATCCTAACGTCAAATAGTGAAAAAAGATGGGTTATTCAAACATTAAACTATCAAAGTAAGCTAAAATATTAAAATAAAATATTGCAATATCAAAACATAACAATCAAAATAAATTCAACATTAATCTTTCTTCACTCATACTACCACCACATAAAAAAGAGTATAACAAGCCATCCACATTTGAATTTTTAATTTTAAAGTCTCTATTAATCTCATCACATAATTGATTTTCATAAGAAATATCGGCATAATGAAATATTTATCTCGCAGCTTATACTTAGGGCCTATTTGGGGCAGCTTATAATTGCGGGGGCGTTTTTTAAAACGCCTCGGCACCGTTTGGATCGCACGTTTTATCCGCTTATCCGAAAATGTGGTTGAATTTTTACACTAAACACAGGTCGTGAGTCGAACCCCGCAGTCGACGAGCGGGCCGTATTTCAGGATAAACTGCTTATACTGAAATGCACACGCTGCCCGAAATGCACCCTTAGTTGTATCTACATTCTATCGTTTATAATTATCTTAAAAACCAATTTTTTTTATTTTTTAATAAATAATCATCAATAAAAATATTAATGAAAATAATAACTATATTAAGAATTAAAATATTATACGATTTTTATTTACTTCTTCAATTTGATCATCAGTGTGACTATGCGAAGGCGAAGACTAATTAAAACTTAAAGAGTAGCATGTCATAATTTTTATAATATTTTTAGACTAAGAATTAATTGAATATCTATTTTAGATTTATAATCTTGAATAACCCTTATAATCTAGCATTTTTCATATAAAAAGGTTTTGCTACATAGATGCATTGGTAGTTTTTAAGCATGCAATAAGTGAGTCATTTTACAAAAATCTATGGCTACAAAACTTATAACATTGCTAAATCAATCTATTAACCTAATTAATGAATGCCAATAAAAGATACATTCTAGCATATTGTTTAAAATTGTGCAATATGAGGTGTGCCTTGAGTCTCACCTTAGCGTGTTTTATAAAATAGTTGCAATGAAGGTTAGCCCCATTGTTCGAAAGTGAGGTGTATGCCTCACCTAGGCTGAGGCCCGCCTCACCTAATAAATGCCTCAAGGCACGACTCGCCTCAAAAAATACCTCAAATTTTTTAGGTTTTCTAAAATTATCTTAAACAATACTAAAAGTAATATTAACTCATATATCAACTTTCACATCTTGCACATTGAATAACAAGAAATAAAATAATGATTGTATCCACAACAATTTATGTAGTTAACATCAATTAAGATTTTGGTTAGAAAAGGTCTAGATAATTGAGATCTACAGATAATATTACCATATAAATATATATGGTATGCCATTTAAAATTATTCGGGATTTGAACCCCAAAAAAGCGTACAAATCTTTGTCATTCAGCAGTGCAATCATATTCTAATTTCGCTCATCATTTATACAATATATGAATTTGTGCGTGTATGATTTGCATGATAAGGTTAGGAATAAAACTAAATTGTATAATAAGAAAGAGGTTTTTAATAGACATAGCACCATAAACATTATTATTTACTATCTCACACCCCAAAGTTTACTTTCACAAAATCAGCACTTTGCACTTCTGTTAACTTACATCTCCAATGGCAACGAAGGAGACGAAATCCAGCTACCGCTGAGAACTATGAAGTGAGTTCAATTAAATGCAACAGAATAAGGAAGGGGACAAGAGCCTACTTCAGGCGATGGCGGAGAAACTAGAGGTTGGAGGACTTTGTCTCCAATCTTTGTGGAGGGTTCCAGTTTCTATCTGAAGAAGATTTGGGTGGGGGTGGGGGTGGGGGTGGGGGTGGAAAGCCAACGGCGGAGCGCGGCAAGGCTTGCAATTGCAGGCATCAAGATGGATGAGGCGGAGGCGATGGTGAGAGAGGGTGATCTCAGTGGCTGGAGTTCACAATGATGTCCTCATATGATGGAGGATGTTGAGGCGTGGCACAAGAAGGCCATTGCTTACGAACTATTTCTCCATTATCACACGGCCACCTAATCTAATGTCATGATTTCATCCCCATACGTCACTGGATGAAGGCATCAGAGAAGGAAAGATGGGGAAGGAGATGTTGGAGACGAAAGGTTAAAGAAAGTGTTGATTTCGTAAAATTAAACTTTGGGGTGTGAGCTATGTAAATAACAATGTTTCCAGTGTTATGTATGTAAAGAGCCCCAAGAAAAATTCTAACACTATATTTGAAGAAAATGATCATGCTCAATAGCATATAATAAAGGTGGTTTTATCATAATTTGTATACGTCCTTTGTGCTTCACAAACCAAGAATAAAAAATTGCATGCAAGAGAGTATCGTCTTTCAAAATTATTTGAAAAATCAATTCTAATATTAATACCTTACATTTAACTCATTATATATCTATTAGTCTTATTTTTAAACTTGAAGATATGGTGAATTACTTGAGTATGTTCCAATCATGAGAATTTCTTGTTGAAGTTTCAACAAGAGAGATTTCAACTACAGATGTCGCTTCCATAAATCTAATCATTCCAAATATGTTTGCTTACTTGGATACTAGGAATATTATTTCATATTAAGCTCTACATGGATAAAATGTTGACCGCAGTTTTCCAGAAGGATGAGAAGGAAAGTTTACTTCAGATGAACTACAAAAGCTAGCCCCTACCACTTGGCTAGTTGAATGTGTATTAACTTTCCAGAATAGTGTTCTTTGCTCACCCAAGGAATTCATACTGTAAATGCCTTTAGATAAACCAAATCATCCACAAAAGCCCAAGTGACCATAAGCAATTATGAGGCAAAATAGGTTCTAACAGAAAGGAACTCAACTTATTTTAAAGTCATTTAGGCTATTTCATGTTATGGTTGAATTTCTTTTTTACATTAATTTACTAAATTTCTTAGTTTTTTATTTTTCTCTGGATAAGAATATGACCATAAGCAATTATGAGTCAAAATAGGTTATATAGAAATGAACTAAGCTTGTTTTAAAGCCATTTAGGCTATTTCTTTTTATGGTTGAATTTCTCTTTTACATTAATTTAATTAATTTATTAGCATTTTATTTTTATTTGGATAGGACTATGATCAATTTAAATGTTTTTAAAATTGGATAGGATTAAATTTAGGATTAAATTTAGCATTAAATTTAGCATGATTAGCATTGCCCTTGTTACAGATTTCTACACATGTTATGTAATCGATTGATTGATGACAAATTGAATTTAATTATTTGTAAGGCAAATAAAGTGCTTATAAGATCAAATTATGTATAGATATGACTCCAATTTGTATGCCATGAGTTCATTATCTAATCACAATCGACATAGATCTTATATACTAGACCGGCAATAATTCTAAGGCCACTCATATCATGGGAGTGGGGTTGTTGCAGGCAGTTTACATATGATATAAAACCAAGAAGTTACAAATACCAATATTTCATCCTGTCAATGCAGCTGTACATCAAACAAAACCAAACTAGATTGTGATCAAAATCCCCTATATTGCTGGACGTTGAAGACATTAGATGTTAATTAAAACTATTTCAATCTACTTCAAAACAAGGCAAGCAGGCATGCAAGTACGGAAGTTGCATGCATATACAAATCAATATATATTCACTCATAAATCATATAAATATAATAATATTAAAAATTTAACTCTTACCAATCATCAGCAAAATCATAGTTTCCATAATGTTATAACCCATAAATCATGAACAAAACCTATTATACAAATTAATAAAATATATATTCAACGTAAAATTTTTAATGATGTCCAAAAAATTAGAAAATTGTCAAGGAATACCATGTAGTATAAATGATATTACTATTTTAACTTCAAAAGAGGAAGGTGAGAATTCAATCCCTAAATAAATTAAAAACAAATATTAAAATTTGCATTCTTCTATATCCATTGTGATTTGTCCTGATCAACACGGATGTCAAAGGTTTTTTCTTTTTTTTTCTTTTTTTTTTTTTACTTTAAACTTTTTTACACAATTTTTCATATATGATGACTGCCGGCGCCATATCAGGCATTTGACATTGTAATAAGAACTGATACCTTGATTTTCAAGAGTATCCATACATCATATAAACAAAAACCTCAAAACAAACAAATAGAAGCCCATATGTATTGGAAAGAATACCTCAGTGATAAGAACTTTTGCTCGGAGAGCATCTAAATTTTGAGGATCGCTTATAAAATCAGATGTTGTGTCTCCAGTGAAAGCAACTTCAGGAGATAAAATTGTATCCGTAATCTACAAAAAGAAAATTTTCAATAAGCTAAATGGAATAATGTATCCATAATAGTTAACTTTTATAGGGAGTATTGGATACAGGCCTCGACACCAGAAAGCTTCAGTTTCTTGATTTGAGTGCCTTTTAGATGAGTATATTGCTTTTTAAGCTTCCTTCTCATTGAGTAAATAACATATCCCTGGAGCAAATAATAAATGCCGCACATAAAAAATTATCTGCCCAATAATTAACCACAGAGCCAGGCCGAAAGCATTTGTTGAGGGAAAATGCAGTTAAAAAAATATGATTTAACACCTGGCTGGGAATAACATGGCTAGTTCGGAATGGCCTTACAAAAATATCATTCCTCATCTCATAGGTCTCGCCTAAAATAGTGGAGGAAAAAAAGAGTTAATGCCAAATAACCACTGAAATAAAATGCTAAAAGGAGAAAAAAAATACATACCCACATCCAATGCAACTAAATTGAGCTTTAACTCATCATGACTCATGGCCCGATGAATCTCAAATAGCTTCTCTACATTCTCCTTAATACAAGGAGGAACAAAAACTGTTGGCGGCTTCATACTGTACAAGCCTCGAGTTGCAACATACATTGGCAGTCCCCCCTATGTAAAATTAGCTGTGCTATTATTAATACTTCATAATTTCAAGTTAGGCCGGCAGAGCACCTCAACAAATACAACATAAATAAAGTATGAAAGCAAGCTATCTTCCTTGATTCAGATCATCCAATATGGTTAAAAAGATGTGCCAAAGTTCCCGCCATGACACAGTTGCCAAACCATCTGTTCATGACATTTTAGAATCCACCGCTGATTTCCAGAGTTTATATGTCAAAAACAGTATTACCACCACAAGGTTAAATATGAAGGCTTTTTATTTTACTTTTGAACTTTTATTCCACACTGTGTTAGACGGGTTGAACAGTGAGGCTCAAGCTGATGAAACCAATATACTCCTAGATGCATACCCATCAACTCGTCAAATTTAAACCAATTTTATCTTCAATATGAGAATAGTTTCATGCTTATTTCTAACTCGATAAATTTTATCTTCAATCTCCCATTTAGGGTCCGTTTAAGACAGTTTTCCGCCTACTTTGTTTTTCAAACCGTCGCCATAATTTTGTTAGGAGAACTATTTTCTTGCTATTTTTTAGAAATTTCTATGGTAGAAAGCTATTTTTTTCAATATGAGTTGTTAAAGTGTAGTGGTAGTCATAAAGTGCGGTCTTACTTCTTGTAAATAAAATAAATTTGTAATAGTCACCGCAGCTTTACAAACAACAGTTTCTTTTGCATCAGCTTCACAATTACTTCTTCAAACAGCTGCAGTTGTCTCAAACATACGCCTTAGCCCTCCACATTGAAATCCCACTAGCTACAAAATCCTTTAAACACTAACTATCATGCTCTCCTCCGTTATTAAATCTTAGGAATTTCACTTTTACAAATAGTTATATTTAATGAAGAAATCCTACTTTTTAGAAGTATTGGAAGCATCACTAGATTAAGTTGAGCCCAATATACAAATACTGAACACATATCAACCAAAACTTAAGCAAACAAGTAATGGTTGTTGCTAGTATAGAAGAGCCCAACTCTAAATTTCATTTTCAATGTGGGAATATTTTCACACTTTTTTGTATCTCGCCAATCTCTCATTAACTATAGAGTTCTCTACATACAAATCCCGCCAGATACAAATTCCCTTTACTCTTTTCCACCATACATTACTTTCATCATTTGATCTTAGAGCTTAACTTTTACAATAAACTTATTTTTTTAACAAAAAGCTTCCATTTGTTCAAAGTATGAAAGATAACACATTCATACTCTGGAAAACAAGTTAATACAATTTCGGTCTAGTCATTAAAGAAGGTGACGTTGTAAAATTTCTTTCGAGGAATGCCACTAGGACTTCAAACATCAACTATTACAAGCTCCAAGTTTTGAGTTTATAGTTTCCAATAACACATTCATCACAAAAATATGACCAACAACTTTAAATTTAAAAGCTTTCCTTTTAAATATAGAATTTCCATCCCCATCTCACTTGATATCCTAGCCTTAGATGCCGCATGTATGATTAATATTTTAACCTAATGTTGCTTTCAATATTCTAGCTTTATAAGTTATATAAAGTGTTCACATTTGTTGTCACGTGCTATTGAATATCACCCTTAATTACCTTTCAAGTGATAGCGCTAAAGACATTACATTTTTCTTGATCAAGCCATCAAATTAATATCAGATTCCTCTCTAAGCTTGAAATATGGCTCACCTTGTGAAGTTTCCAAATAAACCCATTATAATTTTGATCTGAATCATCAATTCCCATAACATTTGAGATCGTCACCAACAAAACAAGTTCATCGTAATCTCAAACATAATGATTTTATAAAAAGGTCTTTAACTAAAATAATATTAAAAAGACACTTAAATTGCAGAATTTAATACCTCATGAGTCCATCAATAATTGAGATCATAGTACACTGAATCTCTTTCATGGAAACATTTACTGATTCTTTTTTCCAGTTCCATTTAATTTTTTACTTTTTATTTTGTGAAAGATTTTTCATGAGGCCAATCATTCAAGATTAATCTAAAATTCCCTTAGATTGTTATGTAATTTTATCTTCTAAAAAATGGATCTTCTCAAATTATAACTCATTTTTTGTAGCTCTTGTCTCTGACCGTCTTCATTTGGGTTCAAGAAATGGAAATCATTGAGCTTTAACTTCATAAGCCATTTTAACTGTAAATTACAATTGGAATTCCACTCTAGCTTTACGAAAGTGACGATAACAAGCTCAAGGCACAAACCTTACCATCAATGTGAAGCTCTCGTACCTCTTTCACGACCCAAGGCTCAATACAGCTCGCCTAAGCCCTGGTATGATAAAAAGAAAAAAAAATCTCTACTCCCAAGATAAAAAACTATAGAGTTGTTTCAATTGGCACCCTTGTGAAATCGTATCTGGATATATCCATTTAATACCATTCAATTCACTCGAGCTGGTTCACGAAGACAGAATGTCTTCTGCTTGCCTTAATTCAAGCAATCCACGCAGTATAACAAATTAATGTGATAACAAAACTGAACAAAGCACATACAGAGATGCGAACTTACCCTAAGATTACTCGTTGTCTACTATGAAAGGGTGTTAAGACCAAATTGAGATCACCACTAAATAGTAAAATAAAAGAAATAATTGCAAAACAATCCTTATACTGTTGACATGAAAAACATAATATTAGGCTTTCGTAATAGTTCCTTGACCAAGACACTTGGCTGGGCCATCTTATAATTGTCTTATTTGTCCCACGCTAACTCTTCAACAAAAGATATTAAAAAGATGGGATGAGAAAAATACAACGGATAATGTGCATCACATCGAACATAATCAAACCAAAAGTCACTTCACAATATATGGAATATATCTGAACTATGATCTCTCTTACAAAACATGGAACCAGAAATCAATCAATAAATTGGATCAAACTTGGGGTGGAGATAATAAAGGATAACAACAATTGTTCTTATTCAAGAATAAAAATCCATTCGTATAAATTGGTATATTCATGAGTTAATTGCTTTGAATTTTGTATTTATCTAGATAACAGGAATTTGAAACTTGAATTGGTGCTTTCCCTCGTAGAGTAAAAATTGACGTGTGTTCTTACGGGTTTATTGATACGTCCACAATATTACAAGGAAATATTTTGATTCCAGTATTTTCATAATTAATATATGTACGTCTCCAAATCCAGGATGAAACTTCAGCTCAAGAAGAAATGATTATGACCTACAAGTTCCCCAAAATCAACAACAAAAGAAGCAAAAGAATGGATTCAAAAGAAAGAAAGACAGATCAAAAGGAGTGGAAAAGTTATATGGAGGGAAAGCAGCTGCATGCAGCATGAAACTTGACAATGAGCTTCGAAGAAATGGGCCATAAAGGAAACTTACAATGTGATCAAGATGAGCATGGGTAATGAACAGGAAGTCTTGACTAACAGCCCTAGCCGGGCATCGTCCAATGTCAAAGGCCGCGTTGAGGCTCGGCACCACCACACATGTCTCGTGACCTCCCACAGATATTCCTTCGAATAAGTATCCCTCCAAATCGACGCTCTTCTTCTGCACTTCCGACCTCGCTCGGCGGTACTCTTCCTCCTCCATCACTCGTTCGATCACAGACGTGAACCCCGACCTCTTCGGAGCCACCGCTGAGCAACTATGTCCGCTTCCTGAGGAGTACGACACAACAGCTGAATAGGGAGTTCGCGGCGAGCAGAATGGAAATGACAAGGGAAGGTCGGGAGAGAGATTGGATAAGGAGAGGAGAACAGGGAAGGGGACAGAATGAGATGAAATGCCCGACGAAATATGCATCTCTGACCTGGATCAGACAGCAATCACATTTGGAATCAGGGTTTAGGGTTTGGAGGCGAAACTGCATTAAAGCGAGATATAGAGAAGGACGCGCGGATAAGAAGATAACGACCGTGGGGCGGCTTATGGGCTCGCAGTATTGATGGGCTTAGAAGAGTTGGATTCTTCTTGAGCCCAGATCAACCTACTATAGTTGCCTTTGGGTTTGGACCGTGCTAGGCCTCGTGATCATCAAATAATTATTATTCTATAAAAAAAAATTTATAGTCATAATCTATTTAAATGATGACTTCTATGTATTTTAGGTAACAAAGCACCTCCATAGTAGATTTTAGGTAATAAAAAAAGAACATGTGAGTTAACATGAGCTATCAAAATAACAGAAGAGAAGTGTTCACGGTACTCTCTCTTTGGAGTGAATTTGAGACCATTATATTTGTATGAAGTTTTAATTTAGAAATTGTTATGATTAATTTATATGTTATTGTTAAAGCAATTTTATTATTCGAAAAATTTAATTTTGAAATGAACAAATCAAATAAGACATGAATATATAGGGATAAAACTATAAGAATTAACTCCTCAAATTTTATATAAAATAATTGCATGCATTTGTTGGCCCATTTACACCGGTTTTCTGTCTCATTTGGGACCTCTACATGTAACTAATTCACGAGTTATGTAAGTTTTTTAGCATAAAAATGTATCATATTTGCTAAATTCAGAGATGTCCGATCATGCCCAATGGATAGAGCCTAATGAGCAAGGAAGATAAATAAGATGAGAAAGAAAGGAAGATGAACACTTGCCTCATAGGGGTGAATGAGATGTTCTCGGGGGCTCTTAAACTCATTTTATTTTACTAAATCTTTGGGTTACAAGAGAGGGAACAAAAAACTCCTTTTACATAAAATGATCATCTTATTTATATATAATAGAATAAAAAAGTATAAAATTACATAATTGACATTGATTTGTACGTGATATTTCAATTTTCTTATTTAGGTCATTAGACTGTCTCGAGAACCGTACATCGTATATATCATTTTTTTGGCGCATACTAAATTATTCGATTTTCTTGTTCCTTGATAGTGACAGTTGCGATAAAACAAGAAAATTTTTTGAACAAAAAATATGTCCACATTAATTACAGTTGATACTACCTATTTAGCACTCCTTCCGCTCTATTACAACTGAGATTAGTTACTGTGGGAGTTGTGTCGTACCCTTCACAGAGCTTGTAGCTAATGACAAAGAACAAGTTTTAGAGCATTATTCATGTTGAGTTTAGAGACATTTTGTTTTTTTTTTTCCTTAGCATTGAGGGTATGTGAGACCGATGGGACAATATTAGCGTCGTGGTTGATCAATTTTTGTTTAACTGAGTGGCTTAAGGGATTGGTCGAATGATCTTGAGGTCTCGGTCGATTAATTTATTAGATCAGGGAGCTTATGCTGCGACTGGTATATATCCAGGGCATTGAAGTTGTGCTCGAACCGCATGCGTCCTAGTCGGTTGATTGGACCTCCGTTTTAGGTTGAGTCCCCTATCTATGAGAGGCGGCCACCTAGACTTGTCATCGTACCCTTCGCGGAGTATGTCGTTACAAGGCAGGAAACCATCTCTGGATTTTTATCAAATCTAATCTACGGGAATAATGCTCGTGGTGAGCAAATTCCCCTGGCTAGCCCTTATTACCTATCAGACATCTAGTGCATTGTTTTCGGTCATTTTTAATGTTTTTAACCAATTGGATGTTCTTGGCATAGTTGTCGTTTTTGTTATATAGGTTCGAGTTCCTCGGGTGTTGAGTCATTGTCAGAATTCTTGAACTTCTTGAGCTCCAAGAGTCTTGACTTGACCTCTCTCATTGAAATTTCAAATGTTATAATATACATGTGTAATAGAATAAGCATTGAAGAAAAAAGTATGATCGTACACCAGAAAAACAACATATCTATGGTCAAAGAAGACTAGATATAAAAGTAGGATTTGAATTGGTGTTAAAGCATTTATTTATTATTTCATATATTAAGAACAGAATGATGGACCATTTGTGTATTTATATTTCTTCAAAATGAATAAAATAAAATTTTATTGGATTAAACTAAATTACATATAGAAAACAAAATTCAATAAATAATTTTAGATTTTTGCATGTAAAGAGTAATTAATGTATTCATTTAAAATAATGGATATGAAAAAGTTTCCATTCAGATTCTCATACAGCTATAAAACCTTCATAAATTAGAGATTTTTAAGTTGTAACATGCTGAATTAACCGTATATATTTAAATAATTGGATTACTTGTTTGATATGATTTAGCAGATGGCGAGAATTAGGTGGGTTGTTCTTTAGGTCGGTCAGTAGGTGGCTGGCAAGAGCAGTCAGGTGACTGGTTGATAAGCCTAAAAAATTATTGATTTTACATATACTTTTTATGTTTTATTTTAATGATATTGCAAGGAATGTATTTTGCATGTTTTTTGTGGTAGGTACAAAAAGTGAACTTTTGGAGAAAAAGAAACAAAAATGGTGCAATTTGGAACAAAAACGAGCAAGAAAATAAATTCTCGTCTTGCATATTTCGATAATTATTTATATGTTTAATCTATTTTACACTTTTTGCATATTTTTGAATGAGATTACATTTTAAAGAAATGTTTATTTATGCTTATCTTGTAGGTGAAGATGTTAGAAACGCAACACAACTGAAACGAGGCGAAATGTAGCTAAAACGGGGCCAAACGAAGTAAAACGGTGGAGCTGCGCAGAACCGGCGCCTGGGCACCCGAACTGGCGCCGCTGGCGCCCAAATCCAGAGAAGAATGTGAATAAGGCACCGCCGAGGCCCTATCCAGCGCTGGCGGCGCCCAAGACAGTTTGGACTCGATTTTAGGCGGTTATTAGCCATATACATTGAATCTGGACGCTTTTTGGAAGGTTTTTTGAGACACTTCTTGGGAAATTTGTCCTTATACTATATTAGAACAATTTTATGTCAGAAAATGTGATATGAATGTTAGGAAAATGTGGAGAATGTTTGTAGATCTTAGAATATGAGTAGAAATGTAGATTTCTATCTTTATGGAGAGATTGGTGAGGAGATTTTGAGAGAATTTGTAAAGATTTGTACTAGCATTGCACGGATCGGCGGGAGACTTTGTGGGAGATTTTTTATCTTTCATTCAAGGGGAAAAAATTAATTATTGTGTTTTTCATTATCTTATGATTTCGTAAACACTTATGTAGTGGATTTGCTTTGATAAAATGAAGTTTTTTGTTGTGTTTTATTCGTGTTTTGTGATGTGTTTCTCTTATTTTTTCTCTTGTTTGGAAATAGTGGCATAAGAAGATTATATCATTGTTTTCTTTCTTCTTTTCTTTTACAATGAGTATGATTCTTGTTTAGGATATTGGAATACTTGCTAAAAGAAATTTAATTATAAATATGATGGTTTTACTTGCACTTCATTTACATTATAATAAGGGTCCGTTGTATTGTTAAAATTCGTTGTAATTGCATTGACCCGAGAGGGCGGTGTAATTCTCAATAAAGTGGAACAACATTCAAATTTCATGGATGGTGAAGTTCATAGGGGTTGAGTGCAAATAAATAGGGAAATAAACTTTGATGGGCGTTGAATTGGAGATTTTAGGGTGACAGACTAAAATCCCCAATTCTGTCCTAGTGTTTGGAAACTAAAGCAAGACTTAGCCTTCAGGTGAAGGGAAGTGGGAGCTCTAGAGTGAGAGCCAGTATTCTCCCAACCTAACCACGGATTTAGAGACTAAACCTAGGATTAGCCTATGTTCTTTATAACACTCAAAAGAGGGTAAAGAATAGGATTACTCCTATTTGGCACATACAATATTTAATGCATCTCATTCCTTTACATTATTGAATTCACTACATAAGAATAGTAGATTTTATTATCTAAAAATTCTTCAAACCAATTTATCCAGAAAGGGTTTTCTCTAGAAGTAATATTTTCATTTAGGAATAGTTATTATCCTTACATATAATCATTTGCATTTATGAGTAGTTGCTAAATAAAACACCACTTATATCGACCTTTCAAATTAAGGTTGATAGCAGTATACTAGAATTTGACTAAGGACCTCTTACCTCGCTTCCCTGTAGGATCAATAAACAAGACTTCATTAGAGCCCTGTATTACTTGATATGATACATATACTTGCGTAGAAGCTCTAGTGTGTGCACATACATACAAACATAAAAACAAGCAGAAAAATAGCACACGCTGAAGTCGCATCAAGTTTTTGGCACCGTTGTCGGATAAGCTTCAGTAAGAATTTTAGGATAATTTTAGTAGAAGTAATTATGCTTAGAATTGGAAAACTTTAGTGTCGTAAAATTGTTTTTGTGTGAAAAATGTTTGTTGTTTGAAAAAATATTTAAAAAAAAATTTTGTGTGAAAAATAAAGTATTTGTGAAAATATTTTGTTGTATTGAATATATTTTTTGTTTTATTTGTTTGTTAATGTATTATTTGTTGTGTTACTTATGCAAAATAAAAATCTGTAGGACTTGTGTCTTATGGTCCCAAGTTAGAAAAATTAAAAAAATTCAAAAAACACAAAGGATTTGAAAAACTAGAAATGAAAATGGTAAACATTCAAAATCATAACTTGGAAAATCATAAATCATTGAGGGATTATGTAAATCCTACGACAGATTAAATTCACTCAAGTATACAAAACCCTGTCATAGAAGCTAACTCGTTTGAACTAAATCCAGCGATTATCCAATTGGTGCAAAACAACCAGTTTGAGGGAACTCATTCGGAGGATCCCTATTTACACTTATCTGATTTTCTAGAACTTTGTGTTATATTTCGTTATAATGTCATGTCAGACGGTGTTGTTAGGCTAAGACTTTTTCTTTTCTCAGTAAATGATAAGGCTAAAATGTGGTTATACACATTAGCACCTGGCTCTATTAAAAACTGAGAGGAGTTCACTCAAAAAATTCTAGCTAAGTATTTTTCACCTTCAATGACTTCTAAACTTAGAAATGATATTATCTCATTTTGTCAGTATGAAGGGGAATCAATATACGAGCCTGGGAAAGATTTAAGGAACTCCTAAGAAAGTGTCTACATCATGTCTGCCAGATTGGTTAATCATTCAAACTTTTTATAATGGCTTAGTAGTACCTCTTAGGTCCATTATTGATATTGCTGCTGGTGGTTCATTAATGTCAAAATTATTTGATGAAGCATATGCATTATTTGAAGAAATGACTACAAATGAATTTCAATGGCCCTCTGCAAGGGAAAATCCTAAAAAAGCAGTTAGTGTTCATGATACAGATGTCATTGCGATTCTTGCATCTCAGGTTGCTGCAATATCAAGGAAGTTAGACCCATCTGGAATAAAACAGCCTCAATTTACTCCAGTAAGTGAGGAAAGTTCATTAGGGCATATGATTGATTACAACTTATCATATGAGACTTTAAATATCATAAACAACCTGTATTCTAACTTTTACAACCCAGGTTGGAAGAACCATCCTAATTTTTACTAGAATCATACTACTAGGGGTAGAAACCAACAATAGAAAAATAGTCATGTAAATCCTAATGGAAGTTAGAATAATCAGGGGAACACAAGCTATAGACCTTCATATCCAATGGACTCTAACAATGTTCAACAATTTAAGGATAAGAATATGTCTATAAAATAAGTGGTAGTGCAAATGGAAAACCAGTTGCAAAGTCAAAACGCTGTGATTAGAAATATAGAGAATTAATTGGGACAAATTATTAATTCACTTAGCAATAAACCCTGTGGAACACTTCCTGACAACATTGAGATCAAACCTAAAGAGAACAATAATGAACAAGAAACATCTATCCAATTAAGAAGTGGAAGAGAGATAGAGGATGTGGTTAGAAAAGAGAAAGAAGTTGTGAGAGAAACAAATGAAATAAAAAGACCTGAAGAACATGTTTCTAAGGATCTAAAAAAATTAATATCTCAAACTAAAATCAATTTAGAAAGACCACCACCTTCATTTCCTCAAAGGCTCAGACATCATAAGTTAGATAAAAAATTTTCAAAGTTCATGAAAGTACTTAAGAAGTTAAATATAGATATTCCTTTCGCTAAAGCTTTAGAACAGATGTCAACTTATGCAAAATTTATGAAGGAGATGTTAAACAAGAAAAGGAAATTTAGGGATTACGAGACAGTTGCACTAAGTGAAGAGTGCAACACTATAATTCATAAAACTTTCCTCAGAAACTTAAAGATACTTGTAGCTTTACAATTCTTTATGCAATTGGAAAAAGATTATGTAGAAAAACTTTATGTGATTTAGGAGCGAGCATTAATGTGATGTCTCTATCTATATTTAAAATGTTAGGTTTAGCCAATATTTCTCCCACTATTGTAACCATTTAGTTAGCTGATCGATCTATTATTTATTCAAAAAGGGTTATAGAAGACGTGCTTGTTAAAGTCGATAAATTTATATTTCCAAAGGACTTTATTATATTAGATACGGATGAAGATAAAGAAATTTCAATTATTTTGGGAAGACATTTCCTTGTTACTGGACAAACTATGATAGGTGTGCAAAAATGAGAGCTGATTATAAATATTAATGACAAGGAAGTCACTTTTGATGTGTTAAAGATTATGAAATATCCAGCTAAGAGAAAATATGATGATTATTTTTGGATGGATGAAATTGATTATCTAAAAAACATCCGTAAAAGTTTTGAAAGTAAGTTAACAGATGAGATCGAAATGGACTTTCATGATGAGTTGAAAGCGTAATCTAAAGAAGACTATATGTATGTTCAGGAGAGGTGTGAAATGATGGATGCTACCAATAATAGTGAATTTTTAATTTCATCTATTGAAAAATATCATGAACTTAAGATGAATGTACCTCATACAATTTTAAAGCTTACATATTTAGGGAATTCATCTATAACACCAGTCTTTATACTTTCATATTCGACTCAATCACAAGAAAAACCTGAATTGAATGATGAACAAGATAATGTTATTGAACTAAGACTTGGAAGATAATTTGAGGATATATTTCAAAAGTATTTTGAGTTGAGAAAAGAGGATAAGGAGATTGAAAGACCAATGGAAGAAATTCCTAAGGAATTAGAAAAACTTATTTCCTCAACTAAAATAGATATAGAAAGACCACCTCCATCATTTACTCAGTACTAAGGGGAAGAATTGGAAGATAACTTAAAACATAAGAGTAACATAGAAGATTTTGATCCAAAATCTGAATTATGTAGAGAGAATCTGATCCAAAATTTGGGAGATCTAGAAGTATTTTATAAATATTTATTTCTTATAAATTTTAAGGATGATATTAATATGCAAATTCATAAAATCAATAGAAGAATATTGGATCTAGAAAGAAATATGAGGAACAATGATATGAATCAATCTGAAAAAGAAGAGCTGAATGAAAAATTAAAATTCAAGGATTTTCTAGGAATCTCTGGATCTGAAAAGGATTGGGCAATTGATCAAGGATTACTTAAATGAAATTTTGATCTAGGAGGAATCATTTGTGGGACCCGTGACGTTAAAATCAAGTGCGTTATGGGAGGCAACCCATAGTTATCAATGTGGTTTGATTTAGTATGCTTTGGAATATGATCTTTAATGTTGTATTGTGTTTGCTTTAGTGTGGATTGATCAGTTTGACTGTTGATTGATAGATTTTTTTATTGTTAGTGGTTTGATTTGATCTTTGCGTGTCATGAGGGAGGTGATTCCTTAACTTCTTATTATGGCTAGACTTATATGTTCTCTTATAGTAGTTAGATTGAAGAGTCCACTATGACTCGGGTCTAACCCATACTTGAGTTTTAAAAAGACATCATGAATTTAAACAATGACAGATCCATCTCAATTTTGTTACTTCCATTCTCTGACTTAGTTTTCATTTGATAGGAGTCGTGAACCTATTTGATGAGTAACTTGTGGATGATCTTATATTATGATTTATAACTATTAGAGGTGCTTAATTATAAGGATTAGATGATTGCATGAAATTGGTGCGTAGAAGCCAATATATCAGGGATAATCTTATCTTTGAGATTATAATTTATAAAATCATTTAAAAAGTACCTAATTTATTAGTGTAGTGATTCTGTTAGAAATTGGAGTTAAGGTAGTGAGATTTAATGAGTTAATAGAAGAATTGACCTCATTTATTATGTGTTTATTTGTGTGTTATAACTTTATATAAGACTTGAAGAACATTTTTATATTCTCATGCTTATACATGCTATGTTAGTTAAAATTTTATTTAGTGAATTTCATTCTAGTGTGCTTAGTTTAGATTTACTTTTTGCTGCATATTGTTCTGTCCTGATGAATAATTGTAGATGTTTTTGATAGACATGTGTGGTAGATAGAATTTCTGAACTATTTTTCATTCTGCTTATAATTTCTGTACTAAATGCTATATATGTTAAAAATTAAGTTTGGGGGTAGGAAGAAAAATAAATTTTTAAAGTGAGTATACATTCTTTTAGTTAAATATTATTGCAAGCATACTTTAGGCTTACTTTCTCCTACAGCATTCTATCCTAATTATGCATATATATGAATTTGATAGGATGTTGTAGTAGCTAATAAATTCAATTTCTTTTTCTTCATGCTAAATTTTATGGAATTAATTACAAAATATTTTAAAATTTAAGTTTGGGGAAGAAAGAAAAATAACTTTCAAAACCTAACTTTATTTGTCCTAAGTAGCCAAAATTTAATTTAATATCACTTTTAAAATAACTTGTGGTATGTGGTGTTACCTTTAGGTTACTATAATTTTGATTTTATGAATGTTAGAAAAATAACTTAGTTGAACTCTTATGTGATGAAACTGTTCTAGAGTTAAGATATTTTGTAGGAAACATTGGAAAAATGATTTTACTATTTATGGTAGAAAGGAGTTAAATATTTGAAAAGCTAAGATTCTTAGATTTATACTTATTGAGAATTGAGCCTTTATTGAAACTTTTTCAAACTAATACTTAAACTTTTAAAAAAGTGAGGGAAATTTTGAGTTTTGGACTTTAGAAAGGGGATAGTAAAATTCAAAATTATTAAATGCCGATCCAGATATAGTTATCCTCACATAAAAAAATAAAAAAATAAAAAAAAGAGGGATTAAAAATGATCCCTAAGAAAGAAAAGAAAAAAGAAGAGAGAAAAAGAAAAGTAAAAAGAAAATATGTGAGGAGAAGCCTAATCAAAAATTGGTTTCACTTCAATCTTTTTAAATAAAAATACTTAAAAAACAATATTCTTATTTCAAAAGGTATTAGTCAAATTGGTATAGATAAGGTGCTTCAATTCTGTTTTTATACCTTCTTTGAATCTTTAGTTAGGCAAATTTTAATAAATTTTGAAGTAAATAGAAAATCAGAATTCCTAAGTTGAATATGAGATATTCTTACACTCTAGTCATAGGTTGATTTGTTAGAATTTCTCCTAAGTTACACTATAACATTTATGAGACAAAATTATAGGAAACTCTACTGAAACCCACAACCACAAGTCAACATATTTTGTTTTTAAAGTTATAGTGTTACTTGAGGACAAGTAATAGTTAAGTTTGAGGGAGTTGATAAACATAAAAAATGCTTGATTTTACATATACATTTTATGCTTTATTTTAATGATATTGCATTTTAAAGGAAGGTATTTTGCCTATTTTTGGTGTTAGGTACAAGAAATGGAATTTTGGAAGAAAAAAAGTAAAAATGGTGCAATTTGGATCAAGAAAGAGCAAGAAATCAAATTCTAGTCTGACACATTTAGATAAGTCTTCTATGTTTAATATCAACCCGCTAAGAATTAGGATTAGGATTTACCATTGGGGCTTGCTAATGAAAAACTTAATCAACCTAAGATTTAGGACTAGGGCTCACCGAGGGAAATCGTATGGCTTTTCATAGAATTCGGCCACGCATGTGATTCCTAACTTAGTGATTCCTCTTGGAAATAAATGACCAATCCAAGAGAGTGTGGCCACGCCGACTAGTGTCGGGCGACCAACTCATCCCGTGTGAGCGATTGAACCCAATTTGCCCATCTTAAACTACTCATAGAGCTAGTTAATAAGGAAAAATGTAAAGGGCTTAAGGATGTTATACAATTTCGATGGATGCTCGATGTCTAGTAAAGTCTGGGAAGAAGCTCTCCTCAAAATGAAAGAAGATGCCCAGACTCTTCTTCCAAGAATGACAAAGCTCTCACTTCTTAGATATATGTTTTTTCTTTTTTGGAATATCCAGTTCATGTGTGATTACATTGATGAATTTCATTGTTGGTTTACGATTATTTTTTGGATTTGAAAGAAAATGAACACCATTTGCTCGCCAGTCTAATAAAACTTGTTCCACACCATGAAACTCATTCAACGCCACATTCACCAATTTCATATAATGTTGATCCTTTCATTTCAAGTGACATCACTCTGCAACCAAAGTTTATAAGAGTCAACAAAAGGTTTCAAAGAAATAATTCAATTACATAGAAATCAGAAAAAAATTATTTTTGAATTCCAAGAATCAATAAATAGTCAAGTTTTTTATTTACAAAGCATAGTGACAGACCTCAAGACTGAAGTTAATAAATTAGAAAATAAAATAATTGAATTGGATGGGAAATCCATGAAGAAAGAAACACATGAATCCTCACTTAACAGTTTGATCCGAAGGGTTAAAGCAGTAAAAAATAGAAGGAAGATGAAATTGAGTTCCCCTTATACCACATTTGAGTTGAAGAAAGGAGAAACAATAAAAAATGTTGTGGAGCAACATCCTATAAAATATGTTGTAGATACTCCAGCCATAAGAGCGGAGAAGTTACTTGTACATATTGAACAAATCAAGGATACAATAAAATATGAAAGTGTTGTGGAATAATCGACAATAATAGATGTTGTGGAACAACTGACAGTAACAAATACAATAGATACTCTAGCCGTGAGGGGCTAAAGTTACTTGTAGAAAATGAAGAATCAGAATAAACAATAAAGGGTGAAACTATTGTTCAAAAATTAACTGAATAACAAATAATAAAAGATGTTGTAGAACAATAAACAATAATAAATGTTGCAGATATTACAGTTGTTAGGGATGATAATTAACTTGTACATATTGGACAAGCAAAACAAATAATAAAAGATGATATGGAATCTCTAATGCCTGTGCGCATTACACCCACAGATGAAAAAGGGAGATATCCAATACAACAAGACAGAAATTGTTTATGTAGATGATTATCCTGAATAAAATGTATTTTATTAAAAAATTACTCATGTTATTGTGTACCATAACATTTAATTGGACATTATAGATTATTAATTTTTTGTTAGGTAGCCTTGTCCAACTGAGATAGTTATTGATTTCCCAGTAGAACCAAAATAGCCCTTAAAATGCTTTAAGTAATTGATCGATGTTGTAGCAGATACAATGATAAGTCAATAATGTTCACATTCTTTTATTATGCAATACTCTTATATTTAAATATCACAAAAACTATGCGTTAACGGTGCAGGGGGATATTATGTAATGTGAGACATCCGACAATAAGCCGTTCTTGTCTTGATGATGTACTTACAAATGAGTTGTTTGCAAATGAACATGTCAATGTTTTTACACTAATAATAAAGAAAGAGAATAATAAATCACTAGCATTTTACAGATCATACCTATATTTATTTCCATTATAATGAGTAATTACTCAATTTCAACTAAATCTTGTAAAGTTAACATAACATTTATTTATAATCTTATTTCATGATAACATTTGTGTCATATTATTTTATTGAGATATATATAAATTCATGCAACTCCATGTTTGTGCAAAACATCACTAAAGAAAATGTAAAAAAAAACATAAATTATTTATTTCTTATTGTTGATAAAAACACTAGATATTGTTGGTTAGAGAGTTGAAAGAAAAAAAATGGTGATTATATGACTCTTTAACAACAAGATGCACAAGGCGATAACTCACATCATTGTAAGTATACTCAACAGAAGTTCAGTGATTCGTTATTCAGTTGATATTTCTTGGTATTGTATGACAATTTAATTAAACCTGAAACTTTATAGATCAATTTATTTGTAAAAGATGCTGACAAAACGTTTAGAAGCAATACATCGAAATGGACAGTAGTTATGGCTAAAGGCCCTCGAGTGCAAACCAAGAGTGTTGATTGCGACATATTTGCCTACAAATATATGGAAACATTAGTACAAGCCGAGAGAGCTAACTGGAATGAGAAATTGTGCTGGTAGGCAGATATGTTAAAATTTAGAGCTAAATTTGCTTATGACCTGTGTCTATGGGCTATGTCTGATACATAATTGATACTCTGATGAATTTAAACTAATGTTCTTAATGAATGATACACTTTTAAACTTTATTTTCTCTGTCAGCTTTTTTAATCATTACCATGTTAAGTGTGCTTCATCTCTTTATTAAAATTTTCAGAATACTATGGCAATACCATGACAAAAACACTTCAATAACACCAAAATACAACCACAATAACATTGATATAACACCTCAATAACACGTAAATAACATAACAATATCACCAAGATAATACCACATAACACCTATTTACAACCACTTCATTAACACAACATCAACCTCAATAAAACAAAGATAACATCGTAATAACACATTAATACAACTGCAATAATACCACAATAACACCAATAACACTACAACAACACCACAACACGACAATGACATCTCACTCCAATAACACGACAATGACACCTCACTCCAATGACATAGCAATATCAGTACATTAACACAACAATAATACCTCAATAACACAATAATATAACTAAAAGGATCACTCCAACAACACAAAAACACTTTAATAACACCAATAACACGATAATATCAACACGACAATAAAACCATTAACCACCAAAATACAATCAAAGTAACTACTCCAATAAAATCACAATAATACATCACTCCAATAACACGACAATAACAGAGCGATAATACAACAATAAAACCATTAATCGTCGAAATACAACTAAAATAACCACTCCAATAACACTGCAACAACACCTCACTCCAATAACATGACAATAATAGTGCAATAATAAGGAAAACACGACAATGATACTAATAACACCGCAATAACAGTGTAATAACATGAAAATAACACAATTAACCTCCACAATAAAACCAAAATACCCCTCCAATAACACTACAATAACAACTCGCTTCAATAACATGACAATAACACCACAACACAGCTAGAATATCAATCCAATAACACTGCAATAACAACTCACTCTAATACCACGATAATAACATAATAATAACATGACAATAACGCCAATAACACTGCAATTGCACCTCACTAAAATAATACGACAATAACAGCGCAATAATATGACAATAACATGATTAACAGAGCAATACATTCAAAATAACCACTCCAATAACACCTAACTTTAATAATGCAACAATAACACCTCAATAGCACTGCAATACAACCAAAATACCTTCTAATAACAACGCAATACACCTCACACCAATAACACAACAATAATGATGCAATAACACGACAAACACGACAATAACACCATTAACATCGCAATAACCATCAAATAATACCTTAATAATACAACAAAAATAACGAAAAACTTGTCAAAGTAACACCTAAATAACACAGCAATAACACCAGTCAAACACCACCATTGAACCAACCCAAATTTGAAGAATAATGTCGTGGTATGACCGATATTAATTAATGATTTATCTATAGTTTTTTATTAATGATTTCAAACTCTCTAAAAATAATTGAGTGTCAAATTTATAGGAATTTCTTACATAAATTCATGAACATGATTATATAATCGAAGATTTTTTGAGGAATTATATCTCACAAATGAATCCATTAGCAGACTGGTATATGTTTATGTGGGTTGCACTGTAAACAATGCCTGCTATTTTGGAGTAATCAAGAGTGAATATTTATGAAAATGTAAAAATAAAAATTCTAATGATGTTTAATTTCCGTTGTATACCAAAATAAGTTAATTCAACATTGCACACAAATTTGTGTCGCATAGGGCTGGTTTTTGGCTTGATGAAGCTTCTTTCTTCTTTCCTGTATACCATGGTTTATATTGTAGAAACTAACGATACATATAATAAAACTGATCTTAAAGACAAGAATATATATTTTTTTACTTTCTTATTTTTCTCCAAATACTCATTTAATGTAGAATTAGATATTCTCTTTGGCCGCATCTTCGTTGGGTCATTCAAATTACATTCTTTTTTTACTGTTTTTTTCTTATTCGTTTGTTTGCTTTGGCTAAGGCGCTCTCCCACTTAATATGCTGTCACATCTACTGATAATTTTTTCAATGATTTCAGCATGCATTGCTCAGCTGCTTTACTTCCTTGTGCTTTGGTACTAATTTGATATGCAAACCTTTGGACATGTGTGTGAAAGATGAGGTCACTTGATTTAACATTCCACATTTGTGACTCTTTGAATATTTATATCCACAGCTATTATAGATGTCCATTTTAGCATAATAACCACATCATTTCTAATTTCTTGCAACTGGACATAATTTTAGAATTAGACTTGTCATATTTAATAATCACAGGTTTGTTTGTCCCCCGATTATCAAATATTTTAATGTAAACTTTTGAATAACTATTTGCACAGATTTTCATGACAAGATCACATAATCCATATAATAACTCATCCTCAAACATTGAGCACAACTTCCTTGAATAAAATGAAGTTGACTGCCTCAACATTGGGCTGCTTTTAACAACGGGTGCAATTATAGACCGAGCACATTTGAAATCCTCGTTATTCTCATCCTATCTCTATGTTTCCATGAAAATTTCAAAACTAACAAAATAATCAATAATGAAGTTTGTTGACGTAGAGATACCATGACAAATATTATTTGTGGACTCACTTCTTTGTGTTGATAAGATTTTCATTCCAAACTGTTGACCACTTATATCTAATATTATACAAATCATCTAACTAAACTTTGTCCTGCATATTTCCTTCCTCAATCATGAAAACCCAAATTTGTTCAAACTTCTCATCAGAGACGTGTTTGCTCATGCATTTATAGTAAATGTCATTGGCTGCCTTACTACCCATACCACAATGAACTATTAAAGGAAATTTCTTATTGATATGTCATTAGCATAATCTATGTGTGTATGTGACATAAAATCTTATATAACTCTTGTCATTTTTTGATCCTAATCAATAAAGATTGTTATTGGATCTTTTTCATTTATTATACAAATAAATGTTTTGAAAAACCACTAGAATGAATCAATCATCTCATCTGATAAAAAGCCAAATCCAAAGAGAAAATCTTGCCAATGGTGGTTCACCCTAACTAAAAGAGCATAGCTTAAATTACATTTATTAAGTCTATAACTTATATAAAAAATAATGACATCCTGAAAGTATTCATAGTCAAGCCTGGATGTCTCATAACTTCAAAGAAAGCTCATTAATCTACCACACTCATCAATTTGAAAGTCCCACGCAAACAAGTTATCCTCAGCTTGCTTCTCCATGAAGAATTATAATAGAGGATCAGCGCTACCATTTTCAATCTAGCTCTTCTCTCTTTTTGAATGAAATTGAAGGCATCTCTATTCGTACATTCAAGGTTCTCTACTCTCCCAACTTCTATAGTAAGGAAGTAAAATGCATCAGTAGCTCTAATCAAAATTTATGTCATCGATTTGATCAAATTTCGGTTATCTTTCTGTCGGAACACATAAGATGCTTATCATCAGGGTTCATTAAGGGGTGGTTATGAGTTTCTATAAATTTTTTAACTGTTTAATTACCTTCAACATCAATAACATATCGAATCATTGCCGGACAACCAGTCATTGTGTCCACTTTTTTGAACTTCCACCGTGATGGTGGTGAATTTTGTCTCTTTCTTGAAACCAACTTTTCCACATAAAAAGTCATTCATCTTAATTTCCTCAAATTCGACCAAAAATTATTGTGGTCCTTTTGAATAGTAAATCCAATTTGATGTGCATAAGCACATTATAGCTCATATGTTTTTTTTCATTATTGATAATGGTGCGAAGAGAACTGTCTACAATTGGATCATTACAAATATTTCCAGACTCGCAGAATTTTACATTTATAAAATAGTTTAAACATGATATAGTGTGGAAATCACCAATAGAAAAATAACAAGAATGTCACAATAACACAAGTCAAATACCACCACATAACATAAATATACCGCTCCAATAACATCACAATAACACCAGTCAAATACCACCTCAATAACACCTTAATAATATGACAATAATACCAGAATGACATGTCGGCATATTTTTAGGTTATGTGTTTTATTTTGAAAAGGGAGTCGCCTACAGAAATTGTCGGCGAATTTTTTATATTTTAAATTTAATTTAAATATATAGTTTAAAAGATAACATTTGATTTTGAAAATAATTTTAAGTTTAAAAGTTTTAAGATATGAAATCGAACCGATCTCACATCCCGAATAGTTTATATAAACGAGCACCGCACCACAAACCGTGGATCTATCTCGAAGAATAGACACACTTGCTTGATGATGGGGCTCGATTAAATAAACTATGAGATTTGTGACATCCGTTTGGTCCGCGAACCAATTTTATAAGCCGACAAGTTCCACTGCTTAATATAAATGAATTAAGCGGGGTTTATATTACTCAGGTTCTTAAAGTTCCACTATAAGGGCAAGCCCATATAGTTAATTACATCTTAAGTGACGGGAATCACCTAAGAAAACTCTCGATAATAATCGATAATTCTGCTCTCAAGAATTTGAAAGTTTAAGTTTTCGAAGAATTGAATTTTGAATCTCGATAGGGAATGGATCGAGTTTGGAACCTTTTATTTTGGGAATTCAAAGGAAGAGAAGTAGGAGAAATTACGGATTCGAAGTGAACTTCGATAATCTCCCGACTATCCTATTGTTTGGCTTGGATTTAGGAAAGTCCTAATGTTTATTTAATGTTTTAATCTTGCCAATTTTAGTTAATTAGGGCTTATATTTATATGATAGAATCATACAAATTGCCTATAAGATATGAGGGTTTATGTCGTATCGGACGACTACCTCGGAATCCTAAGACCGGTTAGGGCTTAATTTGCAATGCAAATGCTAACGAAGAGTTGAGGATTTATGTTGCACTAGGCGAAACTACCTCGAAGTCCTATGGCTTTGTTGTTTAATTCTAGGAAACTTTTGTTGATGTAGGTTCGAGTTTCGCTGACGACGATGGCCGTGCTGCCCACCATGCTCCGAGCTCCTTGTTGTTGCAGAGGTTTAGTTTTAGAAATCATAAATCAAGAGATGAGAGAAGTGTTTGGTTTAGAGAAGTCTTAATTTCCAAGTGTTCTTTGTGTTCTAATTAAAACAAATCTTAAAGTTGATTATAACGACACCGGTTAAGATCCCACGGTTCCATCCTTCCGGCATCATTATTTTTATCGGATTCACTTAGTCCAGATGAATTTGCTAAACTCAATTGAATGAGTTCCACACTTTCATTTAGACCGTGGGAAATCCCGTTAGCAACACGTAGGTTACATCATCAGAGGTATTCCAGATCATCCAACAGGACGTTTTAATTTAGTTGTAATTGTAGTTTTGTGTTCTGTTTGTGATTAAATTTTGAGTTGTCTTATATTTTGAAATGTTGTGGAGGTGAATTTTATCTTGTAGTGTCTTTTATTTTAGTTTTGGGTTTCGGTTTTGGTTTACGTCCTAAAGGTGTAGGTTTTCATACAAGCTGTTGTTTATCATACAAGAAAAGTAAATGCGATGCGATTAAATAAATTGCCGTAAAGTAAATCGCAATAAAATAAAAGCGTACACTGGAGGGTCTTCCCGTCATCCAGACTGCACTTAAAACACAATTAGAATATTTAAGCAAGTTCCTAGGTAAAGCTAAGGGAAAGGGTTATGGTTTTCTACCAAGTTCCTAATCCTATAGCTAGTCATTTCATATGACGTCTAGGTTCTTTGTGTTTTTGGTTTGAAGACGATTTTCTTCATCGAAGAACAATTAAGTTCAATTGTTCTTGTAAATATCCTATCATATTGAGGAAGTGCTTAAGAAGAATCTTAAACATCTTTTCGATATTTCTAGGATTGTTTTAAGTCGAAATGAATTTAATTGTGTAAATGAATCGATCGTCCGAGGTTTTCGAGTTTTGTTAACTTGCTCGATGAACTAGGACATTTGAATGTCCTATAAGTGAAGTAACATTTCATTTTAATGTTCATTTAGGAGTTATGATAACTAAAGCTCCTAAGGGCAAAATGATATTTAATGATTTGTGATTCAAATTTAAGTTCAAATTAATGATTTAAGTTTGGAATAGTGTTCAAGTTATTTTAGATTTATTTCTTCATGTCTTAAGTGAGGTTATTTAATTCAACTTAATTTAATTTAATTTAATTTAATTTAATTTAATTTAGTTTAATTTAGTTTGATTTGATTTAATTTAATTCAATTTAATTTATTTGATTTAATTTTTTAATTTAATTTAATTTAATTTGATTTAATTTAATTTGGTTTGATCTGATTTATTTTAATTTAATTTAATTTATTTAATTTATTTAATTTAATTTAATTTATTTAATTTATTTAATTTATTTTAATTTGTTTATTTAATTTAATTTAATTTATTTTGACTTAACTTTTAATCTTAATTTAATTTAATTTAATTTTAATTGAAATTTTTGAAAGAGTTTAATGATTTAATTTTAATTTAATGATTAAGGCTTTTAATATTTTAAATTTGAGTTATCATTTTAATTAAGAGTTGAGTATTAATGAGATGATTAATTTAGGGATTTTTAAATTAAAGAATAAATCTCTTCCTAATAATATCCCTATTTTAATAATTCCAATTTTATTATTCTTCAAATTTAATCAATTATTTAATTAAGGTTTAATCATTTTAAATTGTTTAATGGGTTTCTACCCTTTAATTATTTAAATTTCAATCATCCAAATCAGATTAGGATCAGATATTTTACTTGTTAAAAATTTTTATTAAACCTAAAGTTTTAATTAAGGGTTAAAATTTTAATTACCATTTTGCCCTTTAAGCTCTAATAATTTCATAACTCACTAAATTGAACTCAAATGAACTTGAAATTTTTATGTGACTTCACTTATGTGTCAATAAAGACATGAGAGGAGAAAATGTGATTTTTCTGTATTTAATTTATTTATATAATTATTTTTTAGTAGAAAATAGGAATTTCCAAGGAAAATTCAATAACATGACCAAGGGAAAGTTTCTGTCCTTAAGAAAATTAGGGGATATTCCTAATGACCAGAGGACCACTTGGACCAAATTTTGTAATTTTTTGAATTATATTTTATTTATTAGAATTATTTTAAGTTCTGGAGTATTAATTAATTTAAAAATAAAATAAATGTTGAAAAATAAATTTTATAATTTTTAAAATTCTCTCTGATATCAAGGATTCCAGAGAACCAAACTTTACAATTTTCTGATTTTTCTTTGATTTATTATAATTATTTTGGTGAAAATGCTAGAAAATACATTTTTTAATTTTAAAATTACCCTAGAGTTTTAAAAAATTAATATCTCACTAAATAGACCTAGGAAAAATATGGGACTTGTTCCTAAGTGATTAAAATTCAAAATATGACATTTTGGTGAATTTTATTATTTTTGTGATTTTTATTATTTTTTAATTATTAAAAATATTAAAATAATATTAAAAATCAACTTTTTTAGAAAATTGAAATTTTAATTTTCTTAAACTCCCCTGATATCAGAGAGACTCCAAAACCAATTTGGTGAATTTTTGAAAGATATTTTGAAAGTTATGAATTTTTTAAAGTTTAAAATGACTAAGTGGCTTAATCAACCCGATTAGTGGGGCTAACCAAATCCAATTGACCTCAAATTTTTATGATGGGTTCCTCTGATCCTAAAGGTCAGTGGAGAATTGATTTCAAGTCAATTTGATTTATGGTTAACTCTAATTAATTAGAAACCTATTTTGGGTGTTTAAGCCGATTAGGGTTAATCTAAGTGAATTAACTCGAATCCTATTTTTCCTAGGGTTCTCTGGTCATCAGGAACATCACCAAATTTTCCTAAAATTTATTTCACAACATGCTAATTTTTGAAATTAAAATACTTAAAACGGCAACATGCATTTGAAAAATCAATAACTTTTCACGAGATGGCCTCGACCTTAGAAAATTCGGGGAATGTCCCTAAGTTCGGAGGCTTCAAAACTTCTATAGTCTCATGCCATGGTGAATTGTGTGAATGCATGGAGAATTAAAATAATGCAGGGAGTAAATAATTAATTAAAAATAAAATACTTGGACAAAATTAATTAATTTCTTTTCCACATTATTCTCCTGCGTTCATTCGAGCAAGAGGGTATTTTTATTTTATTTTTAGGACTTTTCTACACAAAGATATGAATTTTCAAAGTTCGGGGAATTAAATAAATTAAGAAAATCCCTAATTTTCTATTTAAGTGACGCGGCGCCGCGTCGGCCTCGGCGACTCCGAATGCACGCGCGGCGCGCTCCCATTCGACGCCGCCATCCGCGTCGGCGCTCCGGGACCCGCTATATTGCTCCGTCCTCCGATCCGACGCGATCCCGGCCGTCCGTCCGCGCGTGTATTAAATGGACGGCATCCGTTCATCGTCCCCGAGTGTCCTCGCTCGAGAGCCGTCCACACTAAATCCTTAATATCTCACTCGATACTCGATGGATTTTCATGTTCTTATGCTCTATGGATTCGTCTTGAAGAGACGAACACATCTATACGGTTATCATGCATTGAAATTAAAGCATTTGAAATGGAGAATCTTCGAAGCTCGGGATGAAGAATTAGTTCATACCTTAGCTGCGAGAGGTGAAGCCTCGATCGGAGATGCTCGGCACGTTCGTTGGAGCTGCGGGAGGCTAGGGATGAAGTTTGGGGATGTAGTGAATTGCTTAGGTGTGATTTCCACCAAGGTCGATCACAACCTTTGAGTCTGTAACAACCGGGTGACACGGAGATGGGGCTTTTGTTGGTGGACACCTTCCCTCGGTGCGAGTGCGGGTGTAGGACCAATCGATTTGGGGATTGGTCCACTGTGGAGAAGTGTCCTGGTTTTGGGTGGAATTTCGACTCGAAATTGAGCTCGCGAGAGAAGAAATGGCGGGGGAATCTCATTTGGGGATCAAGTGCTCGTGTATGGGGAGGAGTGCGGAACAATTTTGGCAGAGTTTTGGCAAGGTTTGTGCAACTCTCCTTCATGGCCGTGAGGGGGTGGTGTTTAAATAGGAGAGGGTGGAGGGCTTCCCAGGGAGAGTTAAGGGCTGGGATCAGCTGCTCATGGCAAGTGAAGAACAGCTGCAATGGCCACTGGGCATGGGGCAGCTCAGCAGGTGAGAATTCCAAGCTTGGATTGACTTGGACCTCTCGGCCATGGAGTTTTCCGGCGACTGGGGTGGTGGCCGGCGGCAAGGGTCACCCTCGGGGTCGAGTGGGTCGAGGGCAGGTGTTTGTGCGAAGCGATTGGCAAATGCCAAGTGTAAAGAGCTTGGATTGAAATGGAATGGGGGAAGACCATTTTGGATCTAAATGGGTCAACTCACCCATTTGGGCTTGGTGCACCCCTCGAGGTGGCTTTGGGTCTTGTGGGGGATCAAAGGGATCGGCTAGTTTGGCATGGAGAAGTCTCCATCCAAATATATTTGGATTAAATTTAGTTTTAGGTGAATCATGATTAAGGCTAATGAGCTTTAGGGATTAAGGAAAGGGGCCCTCCTTCCTACCCGATATGGTATGGTGACATGTAAAGAGGCTCTCATGGCTTCCATGTGGCTCATGCATGGCTTCATGGCTCACCTTTGGCTTGGGGAAAGCTTGGTCAATTTCATGAAAATGGATTATAGGAATTTTTTGGTAATTTGATGGAAATTTGTATGGAACTTGATTTGGAATGATTTGATGATGAATTTAGGACTTAGGTATCGAGTTTAATTGAAAGTATGATGAGGGGAAATGTCATATGGGCTTTGGGACCAATTTTGGGCCTTTGGATGTGGTAAAGGATGGGCTTTTAAAATGGTTTAGGAAAATGGGCTTTTGAATTTTAAAATGGGTTTTGGGATGAAATTTTGGTAAAGGCTTGGGCCAAATAATTGTTGAGTTTGGTTTAGAGATGTGTCATGAGTGGTTTGAAACAAATTTGAGGTGATTTGGGTTTGAATTGGGTTGAATATGGGCCTTTTTGGTAAAGAGGCTAAGGTGAGCCAAAATGGGCTACCATGGGCCAAAGTTGGGCTAGAGTTGAAATTGATGTAAAAATTAATGTTGGGAAATGTTTATGGGAGTGTTTCAAAGAGGTTTTGGCTTTGGTTAGGTTTTGATTTTGGGATTTGGGCTCATTTGGGCTAGGTTTAAGTTTAGGTCGAAATTGGGCTTTTTGATTTTGGGTTGAATTTGAGTGGGGTTTGGATCAAAATCTTGGGCAAATCATGTTAGTGTTTTGTTTATGGGGATGTTAAGGAAGGTTTGGAAAAGACTTGGGGTTAATTGGAGTTGAATTGGGTGAGTTTGGGTTAGGTTTGGGTCATAGGTCCAAATTGGGCTTTAAGGTCAAAAGTGAAATTGGATCCAAATTTCAATCAAATTGGGCTTGGATTTGGTCTAGATTGGTGTTGGGGATGTTGAATTGAAATTTAGAATTGAATTGGACCAGAATTTAGGTCAATTGGGTAGGTTAGGTTTGACATTGGGTTCACTTTGGGTTAAAATGGGTCAAATTGGGGATTTTGATAAAAGTGGGGTAAATTGACAAAATTGGCCCATGGTGTAGTTGAACAAAATGAAATTGGGAATATTTGGGATTTTCTGGAATTTTCTGGGAATTTTCTGAATTTTTGGATTTTTTGGCTAAGAGGGGTATTTTGGGTATTTGGAAGGTATTGGGGGGTATTTTGGAATTTTTGGCATTTTTGGGTATGGATGATCAATTTAAGTGGTGTGGAAATGTTTGGGATTGATTTTGGAGAGTTTTGGGTAATTTGGAAATTTTTGAGAAATTCGGGTAGTTTCAAAGCATTTGGTAGGTTAGGCAGGGTGTAGGGTCCGGGGGTCAAAAATTGAAAATTTGGAAAATTGAAGATTGGGTGGATGTAAGTGGAATACAACCATTTTGGTTGAGCCATGAAGCCACATCAAGCTCATATGAGCCATGAAGGGACTCATTTGAGGTATTCATCTATGTTGTTCCTAACCCTCTTAACCGAGGGCTTAGGGGTTAAGGACCATCCATGTGAATCACCTACATGAGTCGGGAAGTCAAGTTAGGCATAGGTGTGGTTTAGGAGGTGTGTGAAAGTGTAGTGCATAGGTGTAGTGTATGTGTAAGTCGGCCCTTTCACTGGACCGAGCCACCTGGAGTCGATCCTAAGGCCGAAGAGTCCTATAGGAACTCATCCTTTAAACTTCCACACTTGATTTCAACCCTCTAGGTGATTAGGGGTCTATAGTCAAGTTTGTGGAGTTTGCGGGGAGTTTAGAAGTGGTTTGAAATTCTAGGTGGTGGGTCTCAATTCTAGTCCTCTAAGATAGTCAAAGGAAAAGCCTAAGGCTAGATCCTAAGTACTAAAGAGAAGAAGAGAAGACCTCATCAAAAATGAGGTCAACATGACACCATATAACATTATACCAACACCAGTCGAGAATATAAAGATAAGTACTACTGCAATACCACTGAAATAACACCACAATATATTCATAAAAAAACTAGAATAACACCTCAATAATATCGTAATAACACCGCAATAATATCACAATAACACTAAAATAACATCAGCCAAAATAATACCAAAGCTGCTACAATACCACTCATATAACACCATAATTACATAATAACAAGATAATAACATCTATAACACCATAATAAAATCATAATAACACCATAATAAAACCAGTCCAAAATACCACCATAGAGAAGCCGCAATATCACTCAAATAGCATCGCAATAACACAATAATACTCCTCAATAACACCATAATAATACATCAATAATACCAAAATAACACCGCAATAAAATCATAATAACATTGAAATAACACTAGCCCAAAATACTATAAAAGCCACCACAATACCACTCAAATAACACCATAATAACACAATATTAATACCATAATAACGCCACATAATAACACCATAATAAGACCACAATAAAACCATAATAACACTAAAGTAACATTAGTCGATAATACCACCGAAACTGCTGCAATACCACTGAAATAACACCATAATAACACTTCAATAATACTACATAACATCACAATTATATCACAATAACACCATAATACCACTGAAATAACACTAGTTGATAATATGAAAGCCGTCGTAATAACACTCAAATAACATCATAACAACACCGCAATAAAACCATAATAATACTGAAATAACACCAGTCGAGAATACCACCACAAACGCCACAATAACACTCAAATAACATTGTAATAACACCACAATATCACTTCAATAACACCATAATAATACCTAAATGACCCACAATTTTATATTATGATATTTTTAATTTAATTGCAACGACGCCAAAAACTTGACCCCGCTATTTATATGTATAGAATTGTAATTGTTTATGTTGTGGATGCTACGCAAGTATACGTATCGTATCAAGTAATACGGAGCTCTAGTGGAGTCACGGTTATCGATCCCACAGGGGAAGAGAAAATTAAATAACAACTAATTTTAAAATAATAATAATAATTTTTTAAAATAGTATACGAAAATTTGGAATTCTAAAATTTGAGCGCAATATAGTAAACTAAGTATTTTAATTAAGTAACTTAACTAAGTAGAAAATTAATACGTATTGAAAGTGCGAGAAAATTAAACTAATTGCTAAATAAGTCTTAACTATTCGGAAAAAGTATTTTTCCCTTGTTTAGAAATTTTAAGTGATTGATGAATTTAAATAGATAATTTTAAGGTATTGTGACAAATAGGAGCATTCCTATTCTTTACCCTTTGGTCAGAGTGTAAAGAATATTGACTAATCACTATGTTTGATTACTGAATCTGCGGCTAGGTCGGGAGGATACCGACTGCCACTTGAGCTCCACGTTCCCCTCGCACGAGGGCTAACATCTACACTTCGGCTCTCGAACAATAGGACCGAATTGAATATTTTAGTCGTCGCACTAAAATGCTCGATTCTACGCCCGATGATATTATTTCCCTATTTATTTGCACCTTCCTTCCAAGGCTTTTGAATTCCCAGAATATCGGATGTAATTTTTACTATAGTTGATAATCAACATATTTTAACAAATCGAATGGCCATTTTGAAAGTAAATTAATTTTTAAGTAAAAATTATCACAATTTATTAATATATATAAGTATCTCTATTTTAATTTCATCAAGTCACTTAATTTCATAAACGAGGAGAAAGACTAATAAACTACTCGAATGCATGAGAACTAAACTAAGCATGGATTTCATTTAAAGTTAAAAACAATAAATACAAATACTTATCTCGATTTATCCCAAACGGACTCCTCGTAGTTCCTTTGACTCTTCCTTCCAAGTCAGCACGACTCACTAATTACTCACTAAACTCACTAAAGACAGACAACTGCACAAAAATTAACACTAAAGACTAAAAGATTGCACAAAAGACACACAAAAGACTGATTTTCGGCCTCTATATATAGAGGTGAGCAAAGGTCCGAGAGGTGTGTAAGCATCTCTTCGAAAAGTGTCCGGAGTTCGATGTATCCGTGCCATTTGAACTAGCTCGGCTGTCGGCGACGAACTACCTCGGCTGTCGGCGAGGCTTCTAGAAGATCTTCGAGCCGCTCTAGCTCGGTCGTCGGCGGGCTCGGGCTCAGTTGTCGGCGAGACGGTTATAAATTCTTCGAATTTTCTTCTTGTAACCTCGCCGTCGGCGAGCTCGATCTCGCCGTCGGCGACTCGGCCTAAATTGCATGATTTTGCTCCAAATTCGCTCCTTTTTATGATTTTTGCTTTTATTACCTAAATTATTCATTCCTGCAATAAAATAAAGAAAATACCCTTCTTTAAAGTGCAATTTCATAAAAAATAGGTATGAATTTCTTAATAAATTTTCCAGCGATCACTAAATAACACCACAATAAAACCATATAACGCTGAAATAAAACTACTTGAGAATACCACCAAAGCCGCCACAATACCACTCAAATAACACCATAATAAGACATCAATAATGCTGCAGTAACACCGCATAATAACACCACAATAATACAACAATGATACAATAATAATATTGAAATAACATCAATCAAGAATACCACCAAATCCGCTGCAATACCACTCAAATAACACCACAATAACGCCACAATAACAACACAATAACACCATAATAACACTGAAATAACACCAGCCAAGAATACCACCACAGAGCCGCTGCAATACCACTCAATAAAATCTTAATAACACCTTAACAATACCATAATAACACTACAATAACACCATTATAACATCGAGTAATACCAGTCGAGAATACCTCTAAAGACACTACAATACTACTCAAATAACACTATAATAAAATCTCGATAATATCATAATAACACCATAATAAAAACATAATAACACTATTATAACACCAGTCGAGAATACATCAAAAGCCGCTGCAATAGCACCATAATGACTCTGAAAAAACACTAGTCGATAATACCTCCAAAGCCGCCGCAATACCACTTAAATAACACTAAAGAAACACCTCAATAATACCATAATAACACTATAATAACACCACAATAACACCATAAAAACACCAATCAAGAATCCCTACAAAGCTGTCGCAATAACACCATAGTAACACTGAATAACACAAATCGAGAATACCTCCAAAACCTCCGCAATACCACAAAAATAACATCACAATAACACCTCAATAATACCATAATAACACTACAATAACACAATATTAATACCACAATAACTGCATAATAATACCTCAATAACACTATAATAATACCACAATAACGCCATAATAACATTAAAATAACATCAATCGATAATACCACAAAAGCCACCTCCATACCACTCAAACAACACCAAAATAACTCCTCAGTAGCACTCAATAACACCACAAAAATGTCACAATAATATCATAATAATACCAGTCGAGAATACCATATCACAGAGCCGTCGTAATAGTGTCGTAATACCACCTCAATAACAACTCAATAACACTTCAATAACACCAAAAAAATAACTTTACCTCTACAAATCATCACAAAAAATACCAGAAAAGTAACATAATGCAATTGATTAAGAGTACAAAGAAAAACATAAATTAATGTTGACATTTCAAGCACAGTTAAAATCACATCCGTTTTAAAATTTTCAACATTATCTTCAGAATCCATCATTAATATTTCTCGTCCAACAAAAGTTATGTCTTATGAAAGCTATGCATTTGTCGAGCGACAATGCAATGGATCTGACACGATCCAAACCCTAGCTACTAAAATTGCATGTGAATAACGCTATGCAAAACTCTACCTGATGGTGATAAAAGAAAATGTAGGCTCTTTCAGCGCGAAAGGTTTTGTTTTCGAAGAAATGGGTCTGAATTGGGCCGAGTCATGTATTAAATTATAGAGTTGTTCATATTTTATTCAGTGGATCCGCCACATAAAAGTGATGAAATTTTTTAGGAGTCTAGACGCATAGCTGCGTTCGAACTCCGGATGCAATATTTTCTCCTCGAGCAGGCTTCATTCACATAGTATAATCTTCTTGTATCCCATGAGCATCCATTGCAGTTGCAGAAGCCTAGTCATCTTGCGAGAGCTTAATTCACCGAAGATTTTGGTAGAGCAGGCTCCCAAGCTTTGCTTTTTGGAAGTTCTCGCAGATGATTTCAGGGGCCAATCCTTCAAGCAACGCAATAACGAAGCAAGCAAGGCATCATTCCAGCTTGCAAGCTATCAATCAGTCCGATTCTGAAGCAGGCAAGTTGTGGCAAGCTCTCGATCAGGCTGTTCACTACTGTAAGGTCATAAACTAAATTGTTTTTGCTCCGTGTTCTATCTAGGTTCAATTTCTTAAGGTGTTAAGCCTCACTAATGCATATTTTTTTCATATTAGCTTAATCTAGCCTATTCTTTTGGTTTATTTTCCATCTTTTCCTTTGTTTTTTAAAGGGATTACGGGAAGACTCTTGTAATATGAAAAGTTATATTATTTTGTTTCGGTTTTATATTTCTTGAATAGTGTGAGCTTTTATAGTTAGTTGAGGTGTAGAATTATGGTCAATATTCAGGCTAACGGGATGGTGCCTTAACTAGTTTCATGAAAATATTCTATTTTTAATGTGTGGACTGTGCTTTCAGAAAGAAAGAAGAACAATATTTTTACTTTTAGCGGGATGGTGTCTTTATAATTTCGGTTTGTTTAGGGTTATAACTAGATTTACTTGCTAATTTAATTCGGTTCTTGATGTAATAAAACCATTTTTTTATGTAGGAGAGTGTTTTTGTTAATGCACATAACACTAAAATCTCTTATTCTATAGTTTTGTCATAGCAATTGAGTTACTTTGCCTTGTTGCACCATTCCTTTTGGAATATTCAACTTGGAACCTATCAACATTGTGGCTTCTAGTTATTTTTTATAAGTTGGTTAAATGTTGTTCATTGTCTACTTTTTTTATTAAAATGTTTTTTTTAATAATTACTGTTTACTTAATTAAACATATACTATTATTAAAATTAAATAAATAATTCAAGAAAAATAAAAAACTCTGAGCCCTATTTACACACTACTAAAAATAAAAACTCTGAACCCTATTTACATACAACTACACGGCTCATAAATTTTCAGGATACAATATTTTTACTTTATTCTCTAAACACCTTGCCAAACAAAAAAATAATTAACTTGTATTTACTTTATAAATAATTAAATAATTTTAAAATATTTAAAATACATTATAATTAGAATATATTGTAAATAATTTACATTACATTTCATTTTAAGCAAACTAGATAGCTCCCAATTATTTCAAAAATGGGCTCGAATAAGGGTCTGTTTGGGGCAGCAGCAGTTTATCCAGCTTATCCAAATAAGATGCTTAGCCTGATAAGTTGATGATAAGCAGCTAACCCCGATGAACTATCTAACTATTTGGTTTGTGCGTTTGAAAAATAACTGATTCTGGATAAATGACCATTCTGTCCCTGTTTTGGATAAGCTGTTTAGATGTTTGATGTTAGTTTTGTTAAATTTTTATCCTAAACCCTAAACTCATATGTCTTCCTTATGTGGACCTAAAATTTCCTGCTCTATGAGTGTTTCAATTCATAACAAACCTTAAGGGAGTACAACTCATAAATAATCTTCAACAATAAAAAACACAATTCATAATCACAACGATAAAATGTCAGCAAAATAAACCAATCAAAACACAAATTTTATAAAGAAACAAGAATTTTGAAGTTAGGGATATTTGACAAACAGCAATCCCCAAACTTCTCCCAACGAAATATCCATAACTCCAGCACAACAATCAAAAGAAACAAACTAGATAGAAAAAAAAAACACCATTCATCCAACTTTTTTAAGGCAATCAAATGCAGAAAACAATCACATAAGAGCAATGCGATCAAATGAAAGCAAATTCTGAAAATTTCAGTCACCTTTTCTCAAGAGTAGGGTGAATAGTAGAAAGAGTACGTCTCCACTAGTTGCTGCCTCAAGAGGATCGGAGAACTCGAGTACTTAACGGTTTGTGAAGCCATTGACGGGCTTCAATCCTTTAAATAGAAGAAGATTATCTATAACTGCTAAGATCGTGCGTTCAGTTTCTTCGAACACGTTCTTTGTTATTTACATACTCGCTACATAACTTTAGAGACGGAGTTGAGGGCTTTAGTCTCGAGAGGAAGAGGGAGCCCGATCCGAAATTCGGCTGAGCGATGGTGAGCCTAGCAGGGAGAAGAGCGAATCGGGCCTAGAGGGAGGCGAGGTCAAGCGGGAGAGGCCTCGATCGACAGAGGGAGGCCGAATGAAGGGAGCCAATTTCAGTGCAGAGGGGAGAAGCCGATCGAGGTTTCGGCCGTAGAGGGATCGAGTGAGAGACAGACAACTTCGAAAAGGGCATGAGAGGAAACACGACTTGAAAGAAGCCGGACACGGGGTCTATACTGCTTCCTTGTTTTTTAAGAAATGAAAAAAACAATTTTTTGATAAGCTGTTCAAACACCTGAAACAAACGATGAAGCGATATTTTTAAAAATATTATCACACTTATAAGCTAACCCAAAATTGGCCACCTCAAAGAATCTAGAGTCCACTCTATCCATGGATCCACCTCCAGCTCCCAAAACGCGGCGTAACATTGACAAAAATTTGTGGCCCGCTTTAGCCGACATAAACTAAAGAAGAGCGGGAGAGAGGATTCGCGGGTGAGAGATGGAAAGAAGAGCGTACACGGCATTCGGAGTCATCCTGCTTGTCACCTTCTTGTACTTCAACTGGATCCCTTCCGGCAGCGGTGGAGGTTTTAGGATCCGTATTCCGATCCCATGGTTGCAACCGAAGATGGGTTTCATTGGGCGGAACGGAACTCATTTTATTGAGGTGGACGACGGAACGCCGGTGTACGTGAACGGGTGGAACTCGTACTGGCTGATCTCGTCTAATCTGGAGGATATCTCGGAGATGTTTCGCCGCGGACGAGCCATGGGAATGAAAGTCTGCCGCACATGGGCCTTCAGTGATGGCGGCGCCAATGCACTTCAGATCTCCCCGGGTCGTTTCAACGAGCGCTATTTACAGGTCTCTTTTCTATTAGTGTCTCTCACTCACTCCAACGAGCGTATGCGGGCGGGGCTGCGAGTAAGGGAGATGTTACGGTGCTCGGCATGTGTCAAGCTTTGGTAGGCTGTTAATGATGAATGCGGCTGGGGGAAAGGAAATTCTTATAAAAATATATGGGGGATTGTGCTGCTCCTAACAAGTATTCGGTAGCAGTTAGATATTGGACTGTGTAGGCTTATCACCGTAGCATATATGGCGGATCAGATTTCAGTTGGGGTTGAATAATTGGAAAATATTTCTCAAATTCTTCGTGGGGAAATTCATACAAAATTTAACATTTGTAGCTATGTTATAGCACGTGGGGCAAGATAACCTTAGCAGAGTTTGCTTGATGTTAAAGTTTGGTTTTATAGGAATGAAAATCAGAATAGTTTACTAGATAAGGTTCTGAATATTTCCTCAAGTTGCAATTTAATTTTTTCTGGCGCATTTGTTTGAGAAATTAAGCTTAGATGCAGCATTCAATATTCTCATGTAGTCAGCGAGTTACAGACTTTGATTCAATGTTTTTTCAACTTTCAGCTATTCTTGTATTGAAATCAAAGTATATAAATTCCTTTTGCATCTATGGCGAGAGTAAATTTTTGATAATTCATAACTTTGAGTGTTTGAGATTTAATACCCGATTGAATGCAGTCATGATTAGGTTCATGGCAGAAGGGTAGATAAATTCTCTTTATTATTTTGAATCAAATTTTGATATACCTTACAAAATATATGATGTAATGATTGATATGTAACTCTATTACTCCCATCTTTTGCTGACTTAAATACTTTATGGCTATTTTTTCTTGCATATTAGGCACTGGATTTTGTCATATATGATGCAAGGAGGAACAATATAAGGTTAATTCTTTGTCTCGTGAATAATCTTAACGCATTTGGAGGGAAGGCTCAATATGTAAGATGGGCACAAGCTGCTGGAGCCAATGTGACCTCGACAGATTCATTCTTCTCAGACCCCATCATTAAGCACTACTACAAGGATTATGTCGAGGTATGTGGCTTGACATCTGGTTTATGAAGCTGTAGTTTTAACTTTGAATACTTAGGCCTACGAACATCCTTTTAATTTTGAGGTGTCAGTTTCATAGTGTCAATAGATGCATCCTATGTAACAGGCAACGTGAAATAATTGCTATATATTTTGGATGGTAACTATTTAAATACCAGGATGCTTGTATCTGGATTCTTATTTTTCTCTTGGAGCCTCTTAAAAAATTCTTTCAATGCTATAGACTAGTTGAAGTTTTATTTCCTCGGAAATCATCTAGTGAAGAAGTTTTATGCAAAATATAATTTGTACTGACTCAAACAAATTGTCAATTACTGTAGAAACTATCATCTTTAATGGCGGCATTGTTATCTGCATTTAGACGTTGTTCAAGTTGTTTAGAATATGAAGGTGTTTAAAAATATAAAGATAGTAAAATGAAACCTCTTGATGCTCGTGGACGACGTGAAGGCCTTTTAATATGTGTTTCATAGCTAACTTTTGATTGTAAATAAGGACATTAATTGTGAGTGTTTGTCTCTTCTTGGTAGTTCTATGCTTGCATTTCTAAATCATGAATTATTTATAATGCAGAAGTTATAGTTTATTCTAATTTTATAATCATTTGTACTTTGAACAAGTCCCTGAGTATTGAGGATTCCTCTAGGATTTGTCTTACTTTTTCACTAAGAACATGCTTCTACTTCAACTTGCAAAGTTTCTTTGCACTCTGTGGCCCTAATATAAATATCCCACTTCAAGCCACCTCAAGATGTCAACCGAGACATATTAAATAATGTGTCTTTTCCATGTTATTATCGTTATGTGGATTCTCGTAAGTGGCTGTAATATTTGATTTGGTCAAATTTAATGGCCCTTTTGGTGCCATGTCATGAGATTATGGCGTTAAGTGATACAACAACAACAATAAAGCCTTAATCCCACTACGTGGGGTCGGCTACATGAATCCTTTTTCTCCATTGTGTCATATTTAGAGTCATATTCTTAGTTAGTTCTAATATATTAAGATCATTTTTTGTACAATTAGCCCAAGTCTTCCTCGGTTTACCTTTGCCTTTCTTACTATAAGTCGACTCTAAAACATCTACTCTCCTAATCGGATGGTCAGATGGTCGACGTTGAATGTGACCAAATCATCTAAGACGACTCTCTCTAATTTTGTCCGCCACAGGAGCTACACCAACCCTATCACGGATATAATCATTTCGCATTTTGTCTCTATGTGTAAAGCCACTCATCCACCTAATCATTGTCATCTCGGCAACACTTAACTTAGTATTATGTTTCTCTTTTAAAGGTCAACATTCAGCGCCATAGAGCATTGAAGATCTCACCACCTGTCTTATAAAATTTTCATTTCAGTCTAAGTGGTACTTTTCTATCACACAAAAGGCTCGAAGCATTCCTCTACTTCAGGCAACCAACTTGAATTCTACTATTAACATCCCCACCTATATCACCATTCCTTTGAATAACAGATCCGAGATATTTAAATCGTTCACACCTTTTAATAATTTGATCACCCAAATTTACACTTCTGTCACTAGAAGTACTACTAAAATTACTTTCCATGAATTCAATTTTAGTTGTACTCAAATGAAGCCCTTTAGAATCCAGTGTAGAACTCTATAATTCAAGTTCTTCCTGGGCTTTTTCTCTCGATTTTTTCTCTCGATTTATCCACGAGAAGGATATCATCAGCAAAAAGCATACACCATGGTACTTTGGCGATAAGTGATGCCCGAGCAAATTCATGCTAGATATTAGTTTTCTAGTTCAATCCTAGAAATATATTTTTCCAGGAAAGAAGAGATTTTCTATTTATTATTTGTTCAAAATCCCTTCTATTTATAATAAAGGGGGTGTAGAATTTGCCAAGATACATGGAATAACCATACCACTCTCTATATATGGAGGAACATCATGATATGAAATTTTCTATAGTAGTACTTTCCTCCAAGCTGGAGTGTACATATTATTAGAATATTCGGTAATACAAAATCTTGTATTAATTACTTTTATTTGCTATTATTTTCTTTCTTTTATTCCTTTATTTTGTTTTTATTTTGTTTCATTGCTAGTATATCCTGTAATGGGTATTTATACCCCACTTTGCAGCAATAAGAGATCAACTTGGGTTCTATTCTAACATGGTATCAGAGATTAACCCTAGATCCAACAACCACCACCGACCTACTATGCTGGTTCCAAAGTAGATTCGTTCTCCTAGCAGTCATCCTTCCTATAGGTTCAAGCACAGCGACTGGCCTCTTCCATTTTGCTACTGTTCAACACCTTCAAAGGAAGTTGTCGCTGTTCCTGCGGTTCTTACCTATTTTGCCTGCCTGTAGTTGCCACTGTTGCTGTTCTTATACTAGCCACCGATGAATTTCTACTTCTTCTACCAGCTACCTAAATTCCTGCTACCCACAATTTTTCAATTCCTGCAGGAGGGTTTCTGCTACCTGCAATTTCTGCAATTTTGTGTCTTGTGTTTCTACCGAAATTCATTTATGGTTCACAATAACATATTTTTTGGCTCAGCCGGATTTATGGTAGATTCTTTCAATGGATCACCCTTAGAAGGTGTTCTTGACTCCACCGGAGATCGACTCCAAACCCTGCTCGTGCAGATCGGAGGACCGGAAACCAACAAGAATTTCTTACTCACAACCCATAAACTAACCGATAGTAACTTTCTCTAATGGTCCCAAGCGGTGTCTTTGTTCATCAAAGGACGCGGGAAGTTTGGTCACCTCACAGGTGTGGTTCGTGGGCCTCCAAAGACCGACCCAACATATGAAGCTTAGGAAGTGGAGAATTCTATGGTCATGATATGACTGATCAACTCCATGGAGACCTCAATTGGTCGATCATATATGTTCCTTCCTTCTGCTAGTGCCTTCTAGATGGCTATCCGTGATACCTACTATGATGTAGGAAATTCTGGCCAACTAAGAAGAGCCGGGAGGCAAAATAGGGGTCAAGTATCATCATTTAGTAATATAATGATTGTTGCACTATGTATGTAATGCGACCTGTACTACGACCACACTTGTGATTCTCCGTCCGACTTATCCCTCTTACAGAAGATAGTAGAAAAGTATCGTATGTTCCAATTCCTTGCCAGTTAACAAATACCTTGACGAAGCTTGAGCCGTATTCTTGGTTGGGATCCTCTTCCTTCTACTCGTGTTGTTTTCTCTGAAATTCGTCGCCAAGCAAGCCAGAAACTTGCATGCTCGACACTTCTACTTCATCTGTTGATGCATCCACCTTGGTCTCTAATAGTGTTCACTCCACTTGTGATTTTTTCCACAAACCCAACCACACTTGTGATAAGTGTTGAAAGTTCCACCGGAAACCTGTATCTAAACCTTCGGTCAAATCTTCGTAGGGTCTTGCTATGGCATATGAATCCAATGTAGTACAACCAACCTCTACCCAGAACAATCCAGAATCCTCTAATTCTCTTAGTGGTGAAATGGAGCACTTGCGTCTAGTCTGCTCTCTTCCGGAACATCGACCTCCCACGTTCGTTAATGTATCAATCCCATGACACTTGCTTCTATTGCTCATTCTAGTCCATTGATCATTGATTCAGGTGCCATGGACCACATGACTTGAAGCTCTTAAGCCTTCTCAACATATTATCCTTGTTCAGAGAAAGATACTGTTAAGTTTACTGACGGATCCCAAAGTTTTTTTGCCGGTAAATGTCTATTAGTTAACAATAGGTTTAACTATGGAACCTGTGTCACATGCACATCTTCTGAAATGTAACTTTTTATCTGTCAGTAATCTGACTATGACATTAATTGTGTTGCTCATTTTTCCTCTGATGTCTGTGTCATTTAGGATCATTGTTTGGGAGGATGATTGGAATTCCTAAGTGGGTTGGCGAGCTTTACTCCTTCCAAGAGGAAAGCACGGAGAACAAGAACACTCCACTCAATAGTTGCAGTTTATCTCATTCCAGTGAATGTCCTATTATGTTGTTACGTTGTCGTTTGGGTCAGCCTAGTTTTCAGTACCTAAAATAATTGTATCCATAATCACACACCTGCTCATTTCTCTCTTATTCATAGTGATTTATGTGGACCTTCTCACACTCCTAGATACACCAATAAATGGTGGTTTTTTACTTTGATTGATGACTACAGTCGGATGATATGGGTTTATATTTTAAGATGCAAATTTGAAGTTGCCTTCACTTTAAAAAATTTTCACACATTCATTTTGACCCAATTCAAAATGCCTATTCAAGTCCTTAAGACCGACAATGGTTTAACTATATATTAGGAGAATTCTTGGTAAGGGCATCTTCCGTCATAGCTTGTGTTCCGACAATCCCAACAAAAATGGGACAACCGAGAGAAAAAAAGAACATTCTCGTTGTTTCCAACTCCATTATGTTTTAATCTAATATCCCAATACGTTTCTGGAATGATGCCATTCTTATCGCCACTTATCTCATAATAGAGTTCCCTAAAAAAATCACAACTTTCATACCCCTTTAGCAGTCTTAGATCTTACTTTCCTAACAATCGAGTCTTCTTCATTTTAGATCCTAAAATTTTTTGGTGCACAATCTTTGTTCGGAACGCTGCACTCACTCAGAGTAAACTTGGTCTCAGGTTTATAAAATCTATTTTCCTCGAATACTCTGCTACTCAAAAGGGATATCAGTTCCTTAATCCTATTGCAAATAAGATCTATGTGAGTGCTGATGTTTTCTTTTTTGAAAGCGTTCTCTACTTTACTAACCCGCCCTCCAGTGAGGGGGAACTAGAGTTATTGGACATTGTTCCTTACCCTACTTTTGTGGATGTTCCCCCCACGTCACCCATCGAGGAACCCTCTGTTCATTTGGTTCCACCCACTTCTCTTACCACCAAGGAGTCCTCTGTCCCTTTTGTTTCACTAACACGTCTTCCCACTCTCTGTGTCTACACTCGGCGGACTCGTTCTGATGCACCTACTTTGGAGCTTGCTAACTCCTTGCTGGACCCTGAATCCTCTCTGGACGACATCCCAAACACTACTACTCCAAATGAGGAAGTCACTTTCTCTTGTAAGGTATGCAATTAGACAAACCCTTTCTCTCCCTTGATAAATTATGTCTCTATTCACAGATTATCACCAACCTACAGAGCATTTTCTTTGGCCCTAATTAATCATCAGCTTCCATCTACTATTATTGCTGCCTTAGCAGACCCAGCCTGGAAAACTGCTGTCATGGAGGAGATGAATGCTCTTCAGTGGAACCATACTTGGGACATTGTTAATCTTTCTCGGGACAATAAAGCAGTAGGATGCCAATGAATCTTTAACATCAAGTTTAAATTTGATGGATTCTTTAAATGCCATAATGCGCGGTTGGTTGCCAAAGGTTACTCACAGACCTACAGAGTTGATTATGGGAAGACATTTGCTCCAGTTGCTAAATTAAACACCATTCAGGTCCTCTTATCTCTTATACTAAATCTGGATTGACTCTTATTTCAACTTGATGTCAAGAATGCATTCCTGAATGATGATCTTATAAAGGAGGTATTCATGACTCTTCTTCTAGGCTTTGACTCTATTATCTCCCAGAGGCAAGCATGTAGACTGCAAAAATCCCTCTATGGATTGAAGTAATCACCACGAGCATGGTTTGGAAAATTCACAAAGGTGGTGATAGACCATGGATTCACTCTGGCTCAATCGGACCACCTTCTTCTTTTGACATTCTTCGAGCGACCATGTAACTATTCTTATTGTCTATGTTGACGATGTTGTTCTCACATGTGATGATCTACCACCATTGGAGTGTTTGAAAGGCTTGCTTGCTGCTTCCTTTGAAATGAAGGACTTCAGATATCTCCGGTACTTCTTAGGCATGAAAGTTGCTTGGTCATCTCCGGGTATTTGCCTATCTCAGTGGAAATATGTGATTGACCTTTTGACATATAACAATTTCTCCTGTGCAAACTAGTGACTGCGCCGATGGATCTCAATGAAAAACTTATTCCTAATGCAGTATCTATCAACAAGACTCATTATGAACGCCTTATGAGGAAACTCATCTACTTTATTCATACACGCCTTGACAGTTGCCACAAAGTAGGGATAGTCAGTCAATTTAGGCGTGATCCGTATAAGCACTACCTCCAACTTATCCGCCGGATTCTCCACTATTAAAAGGGACACCGGGCTCAAGTTTATCTTTTTCCCATCACACCTTTCATTCTATTGCAGTTTACACGTGGATTGGGCCGAATCCGTTTGTGATCGACGATCTGTCTCGGGGTACTATTCATTTGTGTGAGGAAACCTGATCACATGTAAATGTAAGAAGCAATCTGTAGTTGCTTGGAGCAGTGTGGAAGTCGACTTTCGATCAATATCCCTGGGAATTTGTGAAGCTTTCTCGTTACGCGTCATGCTCCACAAACTACGTATGACAATTTCTACTCCACTAAAGTTGTTCTGTGATAACAAGACTGCCATAAGCATTGCTCACAACCCCATCCAACATGATTGCACCAAACATATTGAGATTGACCGTCACTTCATTAAGAAAAAGCTTAGTACTGGGAAATTTGTGTTCCTTTGTACTCATCTATTGGTCGATTAGTAGATATTCTTACAAACAATTTTTCTCGACCACTTGTTCGATGAGTTCAAATCCTAGTTGAATATGACTTGTATCTATCTTGGCTGAGAGGACGTATTAGAATATTAGAATATTTATTAATACTGAATCCTGTATTAATTACTTTTATTTGTTGTGTTTTCTTTCCTTTATTCCTTTATTCTGTCTTTTTTTGTTTCCTTGTGTATCCTGTAATGGGTATTTATACTATAATTGGCATCCATAAGCGATCATCTTGGGACACAAAATCTTTTCAGTTTTTTACATAAGTGAGAGAAGAGAAGAAGCCTCAGTGCTTTTGTTAAAATTATAAGGGGCATTTACATACATATAACAGAATTCTTATATTTTTACATATCTCACACCTAAACATTTATATTTTAATACATAGCACCCAAATCTTTAATTCACTATTACCGCTTTTTAAAAGAGGAATACTCCTTTTTCATACATAGGTTTAAAGCAACAAAATGCTATGTATGTAAATATGAAAGTATAGGTGTGGGATATGTATATATGAAAGTTTAGGTGTGCGATATGTAAATACATAAGAATGGCGTGCTAGGTATGTAAATTTCTCAAATTACAATTGCTTTCTCGGAATTGGAGAGAGGAGTGAAAATCTTCTTAGAAAATGCAATATCTCAAATAAAGCAACATCATTAATCATGCTTATTTCATGGAAACGTGGTTGTTTTAATTGTTGAAGTCAACATGATTATCATAACTTAAAGCTATTGCTTTGTAATTGCAAAACTATATTCTTCTAAGAGAGTCTTTATCTACGTCATGTCACATGGGTAAAATTTTGTATTTAGTCACAACATTATATCTTGCTTCTTTAGTTTGATTTTTACTTATTCAACTAACTATTTTACCTCAAACAAAAATATATGTCCAAGAATAATTCTATTACTTTTAGTATATTATAACATTATTTTTTGGAAACTTTATGTATTTGAGAATCCACCGATCTAGTTCTTAGTACCTATAATGCCTGTTGATGAAGTTAGGTATATCAACTTGCCCATTGATCTTTGATATCATTATGGATCATTAAAGCATTCCTTGTAATCTGAAGTAGTCTTAGCTTTCATAGGAGCAATCAAGAAGAGTAATTCTTCAAGAAGATTATTTCTTTATCCCTTTTAGGAAATTGAGACCTCTTTTTCTATATTAGACAAATCCAACTTCATGAAAGTTTTTGGACCATTCTAGATTTTTATAGAACATTTTTGGAAGCAGCGTTTTATTTTAGAGGTGCCTTTTTGATCACTCCCAAGTCCCAACGAGTGAGACATCGTCAACATAAATAGCCAATTTGAAGGAACCTGAATGTGGGATGATCTGCGATGCCACTATGCAAGCCAATCTTGTCAAGAGCTTTTCAAATATTTTAAAACCAAACATAAATAAGCTTTTAGATGGTCTTCTTGAATAGATATGCCATTATTCTCTTGAGGAACATAACTTTGTTGTTGCTCCATATGAGTTATCATACTTTGGTTGCTATAGAGGAAAATGCTGCTGACATCTGTTTACAATGGGGACTTCTTGCACTGATAGCCACATAAAATTTTAACGGAGCTATGCTTGTAACTAAAGGGAAGGTATTAAAATAGCTTGTTTCGTAGACTTGGGTAAATGATTTGATAACCAACTGAACTTTTTTATGTATTGATTGGACAATCAACATGAAGATTAAGAGCGAACACCCATCATCAAGCACTTTGTTTTACCATATACGTGGGAACAATCAAATCCCATGAATGCTGACTCAGTAGAGAACACATCTCAAGATCCATAACTGCTTCTTGATCTGCGGTGCTTTCTAATAAATCTTGTAAATAGAAAAAAGTTGATAGAGACAATATGAATACACCAAATGAATAAAATAACTGATTAATTGATATATAAGAGTGAATGAGATGAGATGTACATTATGGCCTATTTATTCAGAGAGCAATTGGTGAATATTGATCAAATAGCTTATCAATAGAAGGATGCTTACTCAAATTTGATCATGGATGGGGGCGTTGTTAAAGGAGATGCACATGATTCTTGAGAGTAAACTATTGGTAGGGGTTGGGGACATATCGGAGTGGGACTGATTGTGAAACTATATTAGAAGAACAAGGAGGTAGAAAAATACGCAATCTCACAAAATGGGCATCTATTGAAGTATATAAGTATTGAATATGAGCATCATAACATTTGCATCATTTGAGTGGTAGAATACTTGAGAAGTTTTCATCGAATATGTGATGCTTCATTAAGTTATCAAAAAACTTAATCAAATAAAACATTTGTATTAACAATAATAGAACATATGGAGATATAAAGTAATTTAGTGTTTGCTTGGCATGTGATAAATGATAATTCAGTCTAAAATCTATGGTATACCAGATAAATAATTTAAGCATATCCAAAAGAAAAGAGATTATGAGATACTCAAATAGTGGTCTAACATTGATAAAGTTACTGATTGTAGTTTTCCTATGAAATAGTGGCAAATTTTGAGGTACAATTATCAGGAGTAGCTAAGGCTTGATCAGTTGTGGATGGCTAGGCAATAGGGTTATCCGAATTTAGCTCATCAATGCATCAAAACAAACTAGATTCATAATACCCACTATGACTTATGCCATACATCCATATGGTGACCCAACTCAGTTGAATTGAATTGTGTTTGTGTACTTATATGATTTTTTATTTTGTTAAGTCAACTTTACAGGTATTCATATACGAACATTTGGATGCTCTTGGTTGCATGCAATAATGTGAATTTGTATATAAAAAATCAGACTTCATGGACCAAAGTTCGTACTCAATTATCAGGAAGATAAGAGTTTCATCAAAGTAACCCATTAGGGTGACTCACCAACCTAACTCGTAGATCTACTAGTTGTGTTGCGCTAGTTTCCGAGCTGACATGTCGAACTATCTTAGCGAACTAGTCTAACAATTTCATCCTACGAAAGAACCCGACAGATTCATTAGCATAGCTGCGTCCTTTACAGTCCTTAAAACTTTAAGAATGCAAAATTCAAGGCTGACGCCACTGATTGATATATGCTACATTCACATTTATGAGTCGGCTGACACGCACGTTGTGGTTATTTCATCAAGTCACCGTAGACAAATTTCTGTATGTCAAAACTTGTATTTTAATATTTTTTTGTACATGTATAAAAAGGAGAGAGATTGGAGGGGGACTTTCTTCCGGGCCTTCTTATGAGACATTGCATAGCGACTCCCACATAACCCTTATAGTCCTCTCTTTTTGTTGGATGATCTCCTTCACTTTGCCGAAAGGGGATCTAAAGTATGAACGTATAGTTCAAGCCTGGAGAATACATCCATCCTTTACTTTCACCTTTCTTACAGAGGTCCCTTCCGAGTTTTGTGAAGTCACGGACATTACATAACCCAACGTCCCAAAAGGGTTAAACAAAATTCAAGGAATTTACTCTTTAATGAAAGCAAATACAATTTCAAATCATAAATGACTAGTTTAGTTCGAATTATAAGATTCATTGAACTATGGTATGATATGATTGATCATGATCGTATGATTAGATATTCTCGAGTCATCTGATATCCAATTTACAAACAATTTTTCTTAATTATTTTACGTCGCAACATAATATTATTTGGGGTTTTCATTTTTTAAGAGCATTGAACTGCGTTGTGTATCTATTACTTGTATGATTTGACGCTGCACAAAAATCTTCATTACTTATGAGATTTTAGTCCTTTAAATATTATTTTTACTTCTTTTCCCTTATTTTATTCTCCATTCAACCATTGGAGAGAGATGGAGAAATTGGGAAACCTAAAGAGGGGGAGAGAGAGTGACAGAAAATGCAGATTTAGAGCCCTAGGCTGATTGAGGAGTTGACATATCTAATATATAGGTATGTTTTTCTTTAGCCATGACACCCTTAACTTAGAATTCAATATTGCTAGCTCCTTGCATGCTTGATTTTTCACATGGATTACATCAATCAATCTATGATTTGAGATTTTGACAGATTTTTACCATATAAAGTTTTGGCGTGTTTATTCATTTGGGTTTCTATGTGGTTTTATTCAATTTTAGTGAGTGATTTTTGTGTGCTTATGTTACACTCTCTATATTATAAAGTACGAGGAATAAGATAATGATATAGTGATTATCTATCATGTTTTTTGTTTTCATTGGTGTCATATGAGATGCCAATCATTGATTACATATACCGTGTTGCAATCACAGGGCTTTTGATGTAGTCTCAATCATAATGTCATCTAATGATTTTCATGTGATCTTATGCATGTTGTACAACTATGGGAGTTATAATACGTGGTCCCCTCTTGCTGTATTGATGATTTTTAAATTTATTTTGGCTTGATTGTATACTTCTACTTACCTATGTCGGTGTCATAAAAAATCATACGCTTCCCTAGGAATGAATGGAACACTACATGATATACTAGTACACATGATTTTCCATGGTCATCATATTTGCAAGCTCGTTCACATATTGTTTAAATGCATTAGGATTATCTTCATTTGACTTGATGTGTTTATCATTTTTCATGCACGTATTTTCTATTTATCCCTCACGATTCCCAAAACATGCTGAGTTTATATATGAATTTTCATGTTCACAATTCTTGATTTAATCCATACAAACTACAACATGACGCTAGACATATTGATGTGATGTGCCATGGACACTAGCATAGCGATGAGCACATGAAAAGCTGAATGAAATATAATTATGAGTGCTACATTAGTACATTTATGGTTATGCTTACAGCTATTCATGATTTTATATGATTGATAATGCCACTTGATTTATGATTATGCATTGTTATGACATTATGTGATGTGAAGTGTATGCTCAGAGTTATTATGAAGTTTGCTCATTATGTATTTCATACGCAGTATGAAATGTGCGTTGACTAGTGAATGAGAATGATATGTTTATACAAGGAAGTTACAGCCTGGGCACATAGTTTCATAACCCTTTAGAAGGGTAAGCTGATAAACTTTAATTAATTGATGTTCTATGTGATAATTTTATGCCCTATTAGGAAACAAAATTGAAGATATTGCACGAGAAGAGCATGCATCTGGTTGACAAGTAATCAATTTATGTATCACTTTGGTTGGTAAGCATGTCGACAAATACCTGGATGATGGTTTTGGTCCATTCTAGAACATATGGTCCCTGATCGGTGAGCACGTCCATGCCTATTGTTTATGATGTTGCTCTTTGTAATTAGAATGTTTTACTGCAAAATGATTGCTTTTTTTATTCAATGCATATTGAATAATGTTTTGAGAGGATACGTGCACTTTTTTGAATGCTCCATATGATGCATCATGAATTTTATGTGCTCTTGCGAGCATGTGCATTTGTCTATGATTACTTGTATGATTACATGTTTTTGCATAAAATTTATGAACTAGTGATTCCACGGTTATTTCAAGCTTCATTTACTATTTGGCTTGTGTGGTATGAGCTATACATCATTATAATATGACTTGAATATGATAACCATGTGTTCAGACTATATCTCTATCCAAGTAGGTTTGCGTGTGCCATAACATGGATTTGTAAAAATGTGTTGATTTAGTACATTTTGTATACATTATCTCATTGCAAGTATGTATGATTTTTTTGTATCCATGACCTTATTTATTTTTTTTTGACATTGCCCTTAAATGATTTAACATGAAATTAAGCCATAAGGCTCGGCATTTAAATTTGTGAATTGAGTGTTATTTTGTGTTTTGTAACACATGGCCCAAAATCATGCGTTAGCTTGACTCTACAGCTTGGAGCATGCCACTTGGTGCGCATGAACATGATACATAACCATGCCATAATTATGGACATGAATCTCTTGCGCGATACTTCCTTTATCATGTATTCAATTCTCTGGTAGGTCTTGTGTGATTTGTTGGGCTTTAAGCTCACCTTCTTATATCTATATGTGCTAGTTTTTTTGGTAAGTGATGAGGGAAATGAATTGTTATTGGTGGATGGTAATATAATAATTTTTTTAGGGAGCTTTATAGATGTGTTGATACTATATTTGTTTATATGGAGGTAGTTAAGGTTGTAATCGAGTCGAGTTGAGCTGTGTATATCATGGATTGAAGTTGGCTTGGTCGGACCATAAGGTCATGTTCTATTTGAGCTTGATTCGAATTTTTATATATATTTGGACTTGGTTTGCTTAAATTTTTTAATGACCATACTTGATTTGTACTTGACTTGTTTATATTAATTAAAGACGATAAAAATCTGAATGAATACTTAATTTTTCATATAAAATTAAAAAAATTCATTGTACTTGATTTTTCTTATAAAACTAATAAAAAAAAATATAAATTGGATTTTGTACTTGATTTTTAATATAAAGTTATTAACAAATCATGTCACAAATATAAATAAATAAGCAATTGAATAAATTTAAATTAACATCTAAGTAGTTTATATAAAGTAAAGATAATAATATAAAATTGTAAGTTTTCTTGCAATCAAATAACATAACTATGTACTAACAAACTACTTCATTGAAGTACCAAAAAAAAAAGGGAATAAATTAAATTAGATTTATATGCATATTAATATTATAATATGTTACTATTAAATATATAATTAAATAAGTTCTAATTAATTAATTTTTATTCAAGTAATATATTATATAAATAAAGAACGAGTTTTTGTTGAACAAAAATGAGCTTGTTTGTATACATTAATAAATGAGTTGAACTACGTTTAACTTTGGTTCATTTAACCTTCAAGTTAAAAAGAAAGACTTTTGAACTATTCTGATTTCTAATTTGAAAAAAACATGATCGAGTGTTAATCAAGTTAAGTTTCATTTGTTCATTAAGTGTATTGGTTCAGATAGATCACTATAATAATATATAAATTTATCATTTGAATTAATCTTAATCTATTATAAATATTTTTCTGCATATACATTGTTAACCCCAAGAATGCATATATTTATTTTGGATTGTAAACATTACAATGTTATAAATTGAATCTCTTACTTGGTTTTCGATTTTTTTGTATGGTCATGCCTACTCACCATCTTGCAGTGCAGTTTTTTTTTTTGGATGGCATAGCCAATGTGTGTGAAGATCTCATATGATCTTTGAAGTGTTATATATATTTTATTAAGAAAGATGTTGTCGAGTTGATGGAAGAAGTAAAGGTGATATAGATGCTCTCATCTTAGGGAAGGCTCGTTTAGAAGCTTCAAATTAGCTCTCTATGTTATGGTACTTTTCATTCCCAACTTATCTCTTCAACGATTAAACTTAAATATCTGTTATGCTAGTCCCTAAAGGCAGTTTAGTCTTTTGCTAGCCTAAGGGCAATTTAGTCTTTTGTTTAGTATAAATATGACTAATATGCTTAGGGTTAGAGTTATGCATAGAATTGTGTTTAGGGTTAGGGTTATGCTAGCTGGGAAGCAACGACGGGATCAATCTATAGCGTGATCGAATCTGACGATACAGTCGCGATTGGAGCTAGCGAAGAACGGAGGGATATCTCGCGATACAGAGAAGCCAAAGACTTGATATCAACGCACTGGAATTTCTCTTTTTGTGATAAAATTTCTTTTAGGAGAATGACAACCAAGAAAATATATGATTTAAAGAAGAAATTGAAGGAAGAGTTAAGTCAAATCAGATTTGGGATGGGGGAAAGGTTCTCAACCATAGAAGGAAGGTTTCCTCATGGAAATCCAATTCGAGGGCTGATTTGAAAGCATGGAGGGGATGATGAGAAAGCTTATTGATTTACAATCCATGATCCCATCCAAATCCTTTGCTAAATCTAAAGGAAAAGAGATCAGGCGAGAAAAACAAGAGGAGGAAAGCATCCACCATTAAGAGCTCCTTTCTCGGGCTCTGATGGGGGGTGGAGTGAAGATTTCTGATAGAGGGGGTTATGCCAAAATATGGAGAAGGGTAAATGCAAGGGCTATAGAGGAGCACGAAGAAGGAAGCAGGGAAGCTGGGATGGGTTATGACTATGATCAAAGGATGGATTTTTATCCCAGATACATGATGAAAAACACCAGAGGGAGAGGGAGTTGGACTGGAGATGCTATGATCAGGAGGTAGAAGATTCCGATGTTGAGGGAGAAGATACATACGGGTGGGTGTACTGGGTGGAGCGATATTTCGTGATGAAGGGGCTAAATGGCGAGAAGTTCATGGCGCAGGGTTATGTTTGGAAGGGAATATACTAGCACGGTTTCAATGGAGGGAGGCTAGATACCTGATCCATCATGGCAGGAATTAAGGATTGATTGTTGGATTATTTCCAAACCATTCAAGAAGGAGGCCTAAACGAGCAATTCTTTGTCAAGAGGGGATCATTGTGGAGTATAGGGAGAAATTTGAGATGCTATCTGGCTGTTTGAGAGTGATGTCAGAAGAAGCGTTGGAAGAGAACTTAATAAAAGGATTGAAGCCAGAGATCCAGGCGTCCCTTCGCCTGCTAAGACCTCGAGAATTGAAGGGAAATTTGGAATTAGAGTAGATGATTGAAGATAAAAATGCAATTGAAAGGGTTAATAGGAGCAACATAGATGGATCGTCACACTGAACTACTACAATCATGATGATACCAAAAGCTCAAACAGTGGAAGCTCAGTGGGAGGCTCCACAAGACATGAATAATGGGTCAATGACTGAGAGAGACATTCAAACACCTTATAGAGACAGATTTGGAGAAGTGAGCAAGGAGGTTATGTTTTAAGTGTGATGAAAAGTTGCCCTAGGGCACTGTTGCAATGATAAGATATTACAACTTCACAAAGTGTGACGAGAAGACTAGAGAGCTTGATCCAGTTGCAATTTTTTTTATCCACCTTGGGACAAGGTGCTTCTTTGGTATGGGGTTATTGTTATGCCGATGCCTATGGACAGTTATGCCTTCACTATCCTAAGGGAAATCTTGTCTTTTATTATTATTATTATTAAGTATAAATAGGGTTATGTTTAGGGTTGGGAGGAGGCATGATACTTTAGTTGAGTCTTAGAGTTAGGGTTTGTGTGAGATTTTCTACCTCTCGAATTGTAGGTTTTGGGAGAGATTACCCACCTCTCGAATGGTAAGTGTTTATCCTTGATGTGCATTATTATTGAAGAAAAAAATATGTTTGCCCTAATTTCAATGTGGAAATATGTGCCGATTCCTATCAATTTTATTGCTTGATAATCAACATAGCTGCTTGGAGTAGTAAGCGCTGCTATTAAAGTAGTGAATAAGCTAATCAAGATTGAGTGTGGATTCCAAATGTAGGTATGGTTAAAAAGTATAGTGGCAACTAGAGAATGTGTGTAAATTTCAAGAAGGTTAAGGATGCTTAATCGAATGATTCCTAGCCTTTACTAGATAATCATAATCTAGTTGGCTCGCGTTTGGGATCGTTGACATTAAGCTTCATTGATACTGACTTAGTTTTCCATCAATAAAACTGCACTTGAAAGATGGTAAAATATATTTATTATTAATGAGGTATTCTGATGCAAAGTCACATTTCTTGGTCTTAAGAACGCTAAAGCCACTTATAATGTTTATGATAATATTTTGAGCTCAAATGGGTAGAAGGATAGAAGATTATCTTGACGTGTTCTAGCTAAAAAATTGTTGATGACATTTGCCTAACCTAGCCAAGGTGTTTTTCTCCTATTCAGATGTATACCGTTAAGAAATATTTTATTAAGTATCTATTTGGAATTCACTCGAGCAATTTTTTGATTTTTGTTATCATTGGATGGAATTAGAGCGAATCCTGATAAGATTAAAGTATTTTTGGACATGAGGTCTCTCAAATCCATTCAAAAGTTTAGAAGAGAACTACGAACTTGCTACCTAGAGTTATAGGCTTGAGTTCATAACATCGAGAAGAAGGTTTTGAAGGCTAAATATTATTCAGTCTTTATTTGTGTTGGATAGCTCTTTTTGTATTTTCTTTGTTCAATTCATTTTTGCAGTAGATATTAAATCAACTTGTATTACTTTGTGGGACAAAGTTGCTTGGAAGATTTATAATAGATGATATTATATGCTCATATTTCTACAACGAAGTCTCCATTTCTACATAAAAATGCTCATATTCACATTAACCAAAGTATATATATATATATATATATATATATATATATATATTTATTTATTTTTATAAAAGGCAAATTCATTGATGTAAATGGGAAGATTCAAAGGTTTTAGTGAGTGGGTACTAAGAGACCACTCACAGGGAATACAACTCACTCAAAAAGAGACTTTAAACAACTCGTATACCCCAAAAAATGAAATACTCCTAATCGTGGTGGGTGGATTTACCACTTCCCCTTCCCTTGGATCTTGGGAGGGAGTCCAACAATAAATTGAGATGCGTGCTTCCGCTTAAAATTATCAGACAATCATCCTGAAAATTTTTGAGTTCTAGCATTCCTTTTTTCTTCTTCCTAGATTTGTAAATTTGCCATTCATTTGCCAGCGGTTGTCCCATATGATCAGTTGGTGGATCTTCGATGGAGAGCTCACCCTATGAGGTATGTTGATCCGTAAATTGCCAAGCAGTCTCAGCCTGCAACACACCTTGATCATGGCGCTCCTCCAGGACTTGAGTACCCTCGTCTCTCGCCATAGGTGGTTCCAAAACACTTCGGCTAGCACCTGCTACAACCAAATTCTTAGTATTTATGATCTGAGGAGGAGTTGCCTCGACAACAGTGGGAAATAGCTGCTGAACTGGTTGTTGAGGAATAGCCTGATGAGTTAAATTTTCATTCAATATTTTGAAAGATCTTTAGTTTCTGCTATATTTTCCTTCACTTGAATGATGTTGTTAGGAAATGCAGAATCCAAATGTACAGGAAGGTTAGATCTCAATTGTGGATGAAGTCTAAAGCATTTGGCAGGGGTGTGCCCAATATCTATATATATATATATATATATATATATATATATATATATATATATATATATATATATATATATATATATATATATATATATATAGCTTGGAGTAGGAGCTACGAGTCTATTGTTCATACAAAACATGGGGATGATAGCGTTGGCATAAGCAAAGTATTTATTGAGACCACCCCAAAAAGTCTCCGTCGTCTCACTAGAGGAAATTATCCTGGGATCTTGGTCTGAGGCTCATCCACCTTTTCTACTCTTGATTGGACTTATTAGTATTATTCACCTCAAGCTTATTTTCCTTTCGAGCTAGGCACGAGCACAGGGGCAGAAAAAAATCATAACTAGCCCTCGTCTGACCAACGGTTAGATGGAATTCACTATAGGAGAAGTTGGGCAAAAAGGAAAAGCCCATGCGTCACCTATGCTAGGTTTTCTTTGTTTTGAGGACTCAACTAGTATTCCCAAGAGCATCTCTACACTAAAGGGAAATTACCTTCCATCGTCTCCACCTAAGATTTGTTCTCAGCATGAATTTTAGATTGCAAGATAGAGGTGAGGCTTCCCGATGTAGGTTTGATTATGTCCAATTAATTGATCTTGTAACATCACTTGCTCTACCAACCGTCTTTGCCTCTTCTCTTTTGTTAAAGGTCTTTACCCTCCCGGTGTGGGGCAGAATTGAGGTGCTTTCTTTGAGGGAAGGCTTATAGCCATAGCAACCTTTAGTGGAATCCCATGCTTAGATTTCAACAGAGTATTCACAGTAGCAAAAACGATTGTTTCTTTCTAAGCCTTAGGTGGTTCCAAAACACTTCGGCTAGCACCTGCTACAACCAAATTCTTAGTATTTATGATCTGAGGAGGAGTTGCCTCAACAACAGTGGGAAATAACTGCTGAACTGGTTGTTGAGGAATAGCCTGATGAGTTAAATTTTCATTCAATATTTTTGAAAAATCTTTAGTTTCTGCTATATTTTCCTCCACTTGAATGATGTTGTTAGGAACTGGCAGAATCCAAATGCACAGGAAGGTTGGATCTCAATTGTGGATGAAGCCTAAAGCATTTGGCAGGGGTGTGCTATATATATATATATATATATATATATATATATATATATATATATATATAGCTTGGAGTAGGAGCTACGAGTCTATTGTTCATACAAAACATGGGGATGATAGCGTTGGCATAAGCAAAGTATTTATTGAGACCACCCCAAAAAGTCTCCGTCATCTCACTAGAGGAAATCATCCTGGGATCTTGGTCTGAGGTTCATCCACCTTTTCTACTCTTGATTGAACTTATTAGTATTATTCACCTCAAGCTTATTTTCCTTTCGAGCTAGGCACGAGCACAGGGGCAAAAAAAAATTATAACTAGCCCGCGTCTGACCAACGGTTAGATGGAATTCACTATAGGAGAAGTTGGGCAAAAAGGAAAAGCCCATGCGTCACCTATACTAGGTTTTCTTTGTTTTGAGGACTCAGCTAGTATTCCCAAGAGCATCTCTACACTAAAGGGAAATTACCTTCCATCGTCTCCACCTAAGATTTGTTCTCGGCATGAATTTTAGATTGCAAGATAGAGGTGAGGCTTCCCGATGTAGGTTTGATTATGTCCAATTAATTGATCTTGTAACATCACTTGCTCTACCAACCGTCTTTGCCTCTTCTCTTTTGTTAAAGGTCTTTACCCTCCTGGTGTGGGGAAGAATTGAGGTGCTTTCTTTGAGGGAAGGCTTATAGCCATAGCAACCTTTAGTGGAATCCCATGCTTGGATTTCAACAGAGTATTCACAGTAGCAAAAACGATTGTTTCTTTCTAAGCCTTAGGTGGTTCCAAAACACTTCGGCTAGCACCTGCTATAACCAAATTCTTAGTATTTATGATCTGAGGAGGAGTTGTCTCAACAACAGTGGGAAATAGCTGCTGAACTGGTTGTTGAGGAATAGCCTGATGAGTTAAATTTTCATTCAATATTTTGAAAGATCTTTAGTTTCTACTATATTTTCCTTCACTTGAATGATGTTGTTAGGAAATGCAGAATCCAAATGTACAGGAAGGTTGTTATCTCAATTGTGGATGAAGCCTAAAGCATTTGGCAGGGGTGTGCTATATATATATATATATATATATATATATATATATATATATATATATATATATATATATAGCTTGGAGTAGGAGCTACGAGTCTATTGTTCATACAAAACATGGGGATGATAGCGTTGGCATAAGCAAAGTATTTATTGAGACCACCCCAAAAAGTCTCCGTCATCTCACTAGAGGAAATCATCCTGGGATCTTGGTCTGAGGTTCATCCACCTTTTCTAGTCTTGATTGGACTTATTAGTATTATTCACCTCAAGCTTATTTTCCTTTCGAGCTAGGCACGAGCACAGGGGCAGAAAAAAATTATAACTAGCCCTCGTCTGACCAACGGTTAGATGGAATTCACTATAGGAGAAGTTGGGCAAAAAGGAAAAGCCCATGCGTCACCTATACTAGGTTTTCTTTGTTTTGAGGACTCAGCTAGTATTCCCAAGAGCATCTCTACACTAAAGGGAAATTACCTTCCATCGTCTCCACCTAAGATTTGTTCTCAGCATGAATTTTAGATTGCAAGATAGAGGTGAGGCTTCCCGATGTAGGTTTGATTATGTCCAATTAATTGATCTTGTAACATCACTTGCTCTACCAACCGTCTTTGCCTCTTCTCTTTTGTTAAAGGTCTTTACCCTTCTGGTGTGGGGAAGAATTGAGGTGCTTTCTTTGAGGGAAGGCTTATAGCCATAGCAACCTTTAGTGGAATCCCATGCTTGGATTTCAACAGAGTATTCACAGTAGCAAAAACGATTGTTTCTTTCTTATTTTCCACCTCCACGATGGTAGCCCTTCTCACCATGGCTTGCTTTGCCTTAATAATTGAAAATATGAGTGGGTCAGCCTTCTTGATGCATTTTGCCTGCAACATTAGGCTTTGGATATCCATCATGATCACAATCTTCTCAACTGATAATCATCTTTTCCATCTTCTCAGTAAAGGCTTGTAGCTCAAGGGCCTCAATAACAACAACATGCCTAAAACTCCAATCCTTGTTGGCCTTTACAAAGAAGTAGCTATTCTTCAAGCCTTTTTTTACAAGGGCAATCCAAAATATGCTTAAAGATCGGTAAGGCTTGGCCGAGAAGAGGCATACGTCATCCAAACACCTAAACTTGAAGAAGTAAAGCTGTGCCAAGCCACATCTTATTTGTAGAACATCAACTTCATCCCTCTCAAAAGAACATATGGTAACCGGAATGTGAAAAAAGATCACTTTTGCGGTGTTTTTAGTGTTTGACCTTTCTTCTTTTGTATGTGATAGGGATTTTGTGCTTTATCTTCAGCCTCTCCTAGGTTGTGAAGTTGACAATACTCTGGTAAAGGGAGACAACATCTTGAGCATTTTCATCCTTGGTTGATATCATTCTTGAAGCAATTAGTAAAAGAATAAGAGAATGATCAGGGTAACACTAGTTGTAGGAGCTTTGAAAGCAGTATGTGTATTGAAAGCAAAAGTTCGCACTTAAGAAATGAATTTCTTTTATATTTAGGGGTATTTATCATATGAAACGCTAGAAGTATCAGCAGGAATTTTAGAAAATCTGGCACCGTGTATGAAATGCTATCACATTATCATCATTACACAAATCTTGTTAATTCCTATACAAATAAAGAGTTTAATTTTTGTTCAGAAAGAGTCCTTATCGAGTAATATTTTACAATTAGTTGTGTTTATTATTAAATTTATAATCCAAAGCATTTTCTCTCTGAAATGTTCAGTCATCTCAAAAGATTCTATTCATAGCAAGGTGTCTTAATGAAATTTCTTAGGAATTCAATTTTACTAAGTTTTCTTGAATATTATGTGAAGTCCTTCTGTAGATTGTATTGGTACAAACACATACATAAACATCACACAATTCCATTCACACTAATCCAACAAACTACAAAATATCTTTTCATCGACTTAGGATAAATCATTGTACTTTTTTCAAAAGGATTAAAGAAAATTCTAAAAGACTGTATCGGACATGCTTATGATGGTAGGGAGATGCTTGGTAGGAGAATCTTTTCATCCTATACCCATGCTCTCGGGGAGCATGGTATACCCATCTCCCTTATTCGACAGGATCCTTTGTTGTTGTTGATTACTGTGCAGCTTTTGAGCACTTTGGGTGTGCTCTACCTTACCGCCACTAACTTGATATGTCAGCAATCATTTTTGGGTAGAGTGCTAAGAAATTGGCACCCTAAATCGCCTCATCTGTCAAGCAGTTTCAGTATTTCTATTGCACTAAATTTGCAGGGTAATACTTCTTTTTATTATCGCCAAATTTGTGCTTGCCTCATCTGAAGACCACTTCAAATGGTATAGTTTGGCGAAGAAACCAACCATTTTCTTGCTCCTGGTTGATGTCCTTGTTAGAACTCCATATTAGTCTGATGAACATTTATTCTTGCTGTGTGTGTTTCTGGCTTGCCCTGATAGAATTTATTTATTTTTTCCAGAGTCGCCATTTTCACTATTGTGTAGGTTGACAACCCAGAGTCCTTCTATATATGAACAAAAATTGGCTCCACAAGTTCTTTTCTTGGAGATCTCATATCTCTAGTGCTTTTCTATTGACAATTTCCTTCCGTTTCTTTGCTGATTCGATTGGGATGTGTACACTTTTGCATGAGGTGGCTACAGGGATTGATGGTGATGGTTGTTCTCCAGGATATGAATGCTTTGGAGAACTTTTCATGAAAAGTATATACAGTGATGAGTTGTTGGTGATCAAAAGTATGGCCTCTTTCTTGTGTAGAAAGAAGTTTGTGGGGACAAAAAGCAGTTTAAGTGATAGATTTTTTTAAGATTAGGCTGTGGATTTTAATAATAGGGGAATTTTAGCTCGTAATTTTATCCAAAAGTAAAAGAAAAAAAGAAATGTGTAGGATGCGTTATTAGATAGATATAACCTACACATATTAATGATAATCACAAATCCGTATTAATCTTCTTGAGAAGATGCAATTCGATCAAGTTGCTGCCAAAGTCATTTACATTAACAGTCTATGATCTGGGTTTTTACACAGTGATTGACTTGATATTCAAACACGTTATTTACATTTGCAGGCTAAATTAGGTAACTCACTATTGATTATTGAATTCACTAATTCCAACCAATTTATTTCTTCCTACATGGATGTAATTCTAACCCGCATATATTTGAGTTCTCATCAATGCTTACTGTTTTGTAATCAGTTTCTTATCCAAACATCTAGAAAATATTGTCCAGAAAGAACTCATTTAGCGGAGTTAGATATAAAGACGAACCTGCAATATTTGCCTGGGAGCTTATGAATGAACCTAGATGCGTGCTGAACTCATCCGCTCCTCTTCTTCAGGTAACACGCTCATCTATCATAGATTTCTGTTGTAAACTTGCAAAATTTCCCACGATATGCTTTTGTTTAATTGTTTTGGAGCTTACGCGCTGCAATGCTGTGTGGCAGGCGTGGATTGCTGAAATGGCTTCTTACATCAAAAGTTTGGATCAGAAACACCTGGTAACAGTTGGGTTAGAAGGTTTCTATGGACACGGTAGAACTGAAAGATTAGGTGCTAATCCTGGAGAGTGGGCTTCTTCACTTGGTTCTGATTTTATCCAGAACTCTGCCGATGAGAACATTGATTTTGCTTCAGTTCATGCATATCCTGACAGCTGGTTGGTTTCAAAGCTACATATTTGAGACAGTTTGTCGTCTGCTTTGTGTTTCTTACCATTGCCACAGTTTGTTTGAGAAGCTATTTTCTTGCTACATTCTGGAAAATTTTGTGGTGAAGATTTGATTTTTGCAACCAAATCTGTAAAATGTGGTGGTTATAAGAAAGTTCTCTAATTTTTTGAAAAAAATAAATATTTATAATTCATACTGTAACTTTGTAATAAATTTCTTTTCCCACCACAACTTTACATCCACCCACCTTTACAAAAAGCTGCATCTGCCCCAAATGGACCCTTAGATTGCAAGTCAACTTTATCACGCATTGAGGGGTATCTTTTTTGTTTTTGTTTTTTTTTTTTTGTAGGATACCAAAAGCAAGCTTTGAGGAGAAGGTCAAGTATCTCTCCAGCTGGATTGATTACCATTTGAATGATAGTGATCATGTACTGAAAAAGCCGGTGCTATTCGCTGAGGTTGGGTCTCGCTTAGAAGGAAAGAAAAATGGATCTTATGATAGGGATATCATCCTGAAGTTAGTTTATGATAAGTTATATGAGTCTGCAAAGAAAGGCGAAGCTGGAGCAGGAGTTTTGATATGGCAATTGATGATTGAAGGAAACCAACCATATAAGGATGAATTCTCGTTAGTAGCAAGCCAACATCCTTCAACCTACAAGCTCATATTGCAGCAGTCTTGCAGATTAAGGAAATTGTTTCGAAGAAAAGGAGAAACAAGAAGCATTTTGTGGCCTTGTACAGATGCCTAATTTTGAGGTACTAAATATTCTTTTTCCAACGCATTTGTTCTTTTTTCTTCAAATTTGATCGTGAAAGGTGTCTCCTGGTTGTCCATGTTATTTTTAGTACAGTTGATTTTTTTACGTGTTTGAATCGAGTTTGGTTCTCCTCATTTGCTCCATTCATATAACAGATAATTGGAAATTTTAAAGGTATAAAATTAGAAGGTACACAATTGCTAGCTTTAATAATTTAAATTCTGCACAATTATAATTTTGTTAGCTAGACTACTTATGAATTATGAAATTGAAGTTGATTCCATCTGACTGTGAAAATCGTACTAACAATAAATCACATACTTCAGGCAATAAGCAATAATAATATAATAAAATATTTAATCATGTTAAAACCGTAAAATGCAGTTATTCAAATGATACGCTAATCGTTCTTTAATTGCACTATCTATTTTTCAAAAACTCTTATCACATCATTTGATGTATGTAATAAATAAATAAATTATTTATGATAGATAGATAGATAGATATAGTTTTCATCCCCGTGCCCAGGAGGACTAGACTGATACTATGGAAAAGAAGAGAAGGGATAATTGGTAATTGTTTTTACGTAGGGATTAATACTGTCTTAACATTGCATACATTGAGGACAATATTGTGTTTGAAGAGAATGACGACTAGCACTCTTACATTGGCAAGCTCTTTGTTGTTGTTTTTTTTAAGTTTTGAGTATATGTTTTTGTATTAAATATATTGAGGATAATGCTGTATTTCTGGGGCAAGAGATTTTATTTTTACTTAATTCATGCTGGGCAGGTCATGTTGTCCGCCATACTACGGTATCTAAATTAATCATATAATAAAAATGCTTTGGATATTTTATCATGATACTAAAAAAATCATATAGCTATAAAATGTTTTATTTATTGAGCCACTTATGTACAACGTTTTCTCATCATTGATAATTTAAGTGAAGAATCAACCAAAATGAGTCGCTTGATGACATGTCGTTAAAAAAGCACTTAAAATTTAAAAAATAAACATTCAATCTCTCCAATTTTCACTACCTGCAGCGATTTTTAATCTAATACCTCTAATAAACTGGTTTAAAAAAAATAAAAAAAAATGATGATAATAATAATTTATCAATATGAGCACCAATTGGTGGAGAAGTATCGCATGAGGGAAAACAAAAATGAAATTTATCTCCCTTGTTTCCTTCATTCCCCACTGATGACTGTTTTGAACGAGGGAGAGTACGAGGTAGAAGAAGTGAGAGCGAGAGAGACAAGGAGAAGGAGACGAAGTCGTCAGGAAGAGCAGAGGAAGAAGCGCGTGCCTTAACTGAAGAAAAAGAGGAGAGTTGTGCAGGTGACTTACTTCATGAAGAAAGAGTTGACAGGTGTCGTGTGTGCAATCCTAGTCGATTTGAGCCCTGGAATTACGTTCGGGTGCTTTTATGAAGAGTAACGACGCCGCATACAAGGCATGAAGAAGATAGGAAGAAGTGAAGTAAATTCTTCATATCCATGAAGAATTGGAGTCAGTGTCGAAGCAACGCTGCATGCTCATCTTGGCGAAGGAGAACTGGTCCTGCATGCGGGAAGGTGGGTGAGCTGCCGAGAGGGAAGGGAGAAGGTGAAGCACGACCTCTTGCGTGAAGAGGAGAGTCGACCTCCACAAAATCCTAGTGGAGTGACTCTTTGTATGCGACGGAAGTAGGCAAACTCGAGGAAGGCGAAAGATGGACTTTATGTGTGAGGCCCCGTGAGTTCGTGAGCCGCATACAATAAAGAGGTGAACCTAGGCTTAAGTAGGCGAGAGTGGGTTTTGTTAGTCAAGTATTGTTAGTTTAATATCAAGTTTTATGGATTAGATTAAAGTTGTGAGTATTAATTTTAATTTTTATTAATTTATTTTTGAAATATTAAATCAATGAAGTAAGTTTTTGGATTCATAAATCATTGATTTTACATAAGAAATCATGTCAGGAATGAGATCGATCTGAAAACTATAAGGTAAATTGTTAATATTATTATTTTTATTAGAATACATGTTATAATTATTAAATTAATGATATTAAAATTTCTTTAATTAGGATGTGTGGAAGAAGGCTATTCAAAATTAATATTGACAAAAGATTAACAATATATTGAAGTATAGGAATAAACTTTACAGAGGTCACTTAAAGATTGAAGTGAGTAATTTTGCTTCTAAGTTACAGTAATATTTCTTATTTTTAAATATATTAGTGCTTACAATTTTTACTATTATACCTATTGTCAGTGTAATTAAACCATATCTGATTCTTCTTATTAATAGTCAATATACATGTTAAAACTATTGTATAAGTAGTTGCATATCAGTTTTCCTAAGTGGTCACTATATTATAGTTTTTCTAAGATGTCACATTGCTATATGACATGTAAATTTTATTATATGTGCATAAATCAGTTTATTTCATGACGTATAGTTTTAGTACGAGTGCAATTATTTATTAGTAGATAAATGTAAATTGTCTCATAAGAGAATAATGTATATTATAAAGAATGAAACAGCTTATACATGAATGTCGTATATGTACGTCTACAAAGAGGAGTTCACCTCATTTTGGTATATGTAAGAGGCGCCAGTGTACTTATGCGTGTAGATGTTTTCTTATCACCCCAGGTAATTATGATGTTTAGATCGCTCACATTTGTGCCGTCGAAAGATATCAATTAGGGGCGAGCATGCACCTTTCCACCTCAGACAATCATATAAATTAGATCACGGATCATTGTTTCTACGAGATAGTATCATGCATAATTGTGTTAGGTTATGTTTTGACTATGCTTCTAAGACAGATGTAAATGTTAATAATATAAAATAAAAGTAAAGATAAAGATTAAACTTTGGAAAGTTAAAGTTCATGCATATAAAAGTTTAAGTTATTTCCATTAAGTAAATGCCATGGACACATAGAATAGATTATTATACGGTTTTTATAGAAATATGAAAGATCAATATTTCTATTGTTCTCTTTTCGTTGGATTACTGTAGTTTATAAGTGTGATTGTTCCTGAGTTATATTTAGATAACTCATTATGTTGTTTTATTATTTTTTTATGTTTAAACTTTTGAATAAGATGAATAAAAGGAAAACTAAAATGAACAAAAGAAGAGGTCAACAACCTTAAAGTAACTATATTTTTTCAACTTATTTATTTTTTAATGGCCCTTTCAATTAATACTTTAAATATTAAAATTTTAGTGATAGAAATAGAATAACAGAGTTTATTTTCATCATCTGATCGTCCTTGATACTAAATCTTGGGCCGGGTCTTGACAAAAGTGGTATCAGAGCGAGAGTTTATTTTAAACAACATGAATCTTAATGAAAGAGCCATTAAAATGATTCAATTAAGTTATAAATAATAAAAATTAAAAATTTAAATTGAGTTTAATTACATTATTTTGTTATTATTTCAAAATATAGATGATCAGGAAGAAGAGGAAAGTGATGATAATGTTAAATTTCATATCCCTCAGAATTATGGATGATCAAGAGGAAGAGGCTAGTGACGATAATGTTAAATTTCATATCCCCAGATAGTCACAGTAAGTGTTGATGTGTTTTCTGATTTGATGAATGCTGTTGTGACTCAACTGATTAAGAATTCTCAATCTCAAGCTAGTGACAGCGGAGGAGCATCAATGGATAAATATTTGAAGTCCTTTCAGTATAGGACACCACCTTTCAAGGAGGAAGTCTGGTGGATGCTGAAAAATAGCTATTGAGAGTAGAGAAGATTATAAATGGGTTGCTATGTCCACCACAAAGGATAGTTACTTTTGCCACATTTGCTTTTGAGTGGGAAGTTGAGAGATAGTGATATGGTTAATTACATGAGAAATTTGGTGGTAGACCTAGCTCCTTGGTGCAGTGGGATGACTTCGTGAGATTCTTCAAAGATTGGTTCGTACTGCTGTCAGCAAGAAGATAAATACATGGTAAATTTATTAGGTTTGTGTAGGAAGATCGATCGGTTATGCAGTATGAAGCAAAGTTTACTATATTGCTGAGATGTGCATCACAATCCATTTCAAATGCAAAGAATGAAATGTCACAAGTTTCTTTCTGGATTGAAGGTTCAATCAGGTAGCCATTAGTGCCACTTGAGATTGAAGACTATTCGGTACTAGTGAAGAGGTTTAGGTGGGTGGAACTTGACTTTGAACATACTCAAAAGCGTAGTGATTTGGACAAGAGGAAGAGTTTGGAAAAAGTGACACCAACAGTTTATTCTCGAGAGTCTAACAAGAAGAAGATAAAATCATATGCTGATGGAGTTATCAGCTACACTGGCAACAACACTGTAGCCTTGTGTTAAGTGTGGGAAGCAATATTGTCGTGAATGTTTATTTGGTTTGAAGTAAACATTTGTGAGAAACTATGTTAGTTATGTTCAAAGATTCACATCAGATGCTAACTCAGGAAAGAAATTTTAGGAGGGATTTATTTTTAGAAGTGATCAACAGAAGATGACAGACGCTGATACTATGACTCGTAAGATGTAATAAGGAAAAAATATTCAACCAAGTGTATTTTCTTTAACTCATCAGGAACCTGAAGAAAATGTTGCCATTGATGTTGATTCTAGAGTTTGATGGGTGATTTTCTAGTTATCTTGTGTTAGTTATGTTATGATTCAGATTCTTGGGGATGGTTTAGTTGAATTATCTTATCTTAAATATTAGATTCATCAGATTTGTTTTTGTTTTCACTCTACAAGAATTAGACATTTTGAAGATTTTTTGATAGATTTTATTTAAGCTTCATATTGAATGGCTGATATGAAGTTTATGAATTTTGGGAATTAAATTCTATAAGAAGGGGAGATTGCAACTGGTTAAAAAGTAAATAATAATATACCAAGACAAGTGTTGTTCAGCGGAGAAGTGTTACTTGTGGGAAAATAAAACAAAACATATCTTCCTCATTTTCTTCATTCACCACAAATGATAGTTTTGGACGAGAGATAGAGAGTGAGACAGAAGAAGTGAGGGCGAGAGAGAGGGAGAGAGACAAGGGGGAGATGAAGACGTGAGGAAGAATAAAGGAAGAATCGTGTGCTCTAACTGAAGAAAAAGAAGAAGAGATGAGTTGCGTGGGTGTTGACCTCATTTTTCTCGAGGTTTAGTTTTTCTCCTAGACTTAGGATTCTAGCCTCAGGAGCTTCCCTGACGATCTTAGATTCTTAGCGATGGGACCCACTTCGTTTTAGATAGTCTGGAGCCACTTCGTTACTCTTTGAAATCCTGTACAAGATTCCGTACCGCTAGTCTGTAGCCGGTCGCAGTTGACGTTAGGAATTCAATTGTGTCCGTATAGGATCCCTGGACATTAGGACAGCCTCGTGCACGTCTGATACACCTGGACACAAATTTTCAGTTCGCAATCTCGACGCCTTCAATTTCTTCGCAGTGGACTGGAGCTGGAGTCAGAACGCCTGGACGATCGACATTAAAGTTAGAATTTTAGAAAAGGCCGGATTTGATGCACTTTCGATGTGACCGTCAATGAGGTTATCCGAACGACATCGGATGATGAAATTGACTGTGCCGATGTGTCCGGAACATCGATTTTACCTAATATTAACATTTAATTTGCGACGATAGCCTGCCGGGGATGAAACTTATGAAACGATTATAATTGTCCTATTAATAATAATAATAATATTTATATTCATATTCATTTCCCTTTTATCACATTTCCTAAGCCCTAAATACCTACCCCGTTCGATCGGCTCGCCTCTGCTCTCGTTCACACGATGGGGAGCACTTGTTTCCTCCTCCCGTGCTCGAGCACGTCACCCTGACCATCTCTGTCTTCCCCATGCTCGATCGTATCTCTGCAGGGCTTCTTCTCGAGCCGCACAAATTTCCCCCCATCCCTTATCTCTGGTTGCAGCGGCTCTCCTCTGCCTTCCTGTGCGAGCCTGCTGCTACTTGCGACCCTTTTCTGTCGCTGCTGCCAGGGGATTGCTCCACTTGGGGCTTATCTCCTATGAGTCTTTCTCAGCACTCTCCCCCTTCCATTCTATAAATATACCCTATTTGGGTCTTACCTGGGTTGGTTGGCCGAATTTCTGGAAGAGGGGGAAGTGTTGTTGGCTTGAAGCTTGGATTTTTGCTCTTCTTGTGTGTTCTACCTTAGCTAGTAACTCTTCTCCTACCTTTGTCCTTCTCGGTTCTGCCTGTAGTGGTTGCGGTTTTTCTGCATTTGGCTTGGTTCTCCTTGCCTGTTGCTTTCGGCTGGGCACTTATATGCCATGGAATACTTGTAGGCTAGCTTAAAATGATGCTCTCTTCTTCCCTTTTCTTTCTAACAACAGACTAGTTTGCTATTTTAGCCTTATTTAGGAAGGTTCATTACTTAAGCATGTTAAAAATGGAAATATGAGCATGTGATAGGTTTTGTTTTGATGGCAAGCTATTAGCTCCTCTAGCAAATGTTTTGAATAAGGCTCTTCACTTACTCTTGTTGTTATGAATTATAGAGGAGTCTTTTGATTCTTTTATACACATGTGGGGCTCAGTTTTTGCTTTTTGTAGCTTTCCCTTACAAAAATTGCATGCGAGGAAGAAGTTTAACTTAATTTGGAAAAGTTTCATGCTTGTTCTTATGTGAAGCATATGGTGGCTCTATGTTTTGAATACATGGAAGCTTAGTTCTTGGGCTCCTTGTATCTTAGCCCTTTATAAAGCATGTTATGAAGATTTGGAATGTTCCTATGCTTATACTTGCTTGCAAGCATGTGGTAACTTTATGGTTTGATATATGAAAGGCATGAAGATGCTATTGTGATTCAAGTTTAGCCTCTTTCTCAGTTTCAAGCCAAGGTTATGTTTCAAAATATAGATATTTCATTTATTAAGCTTTTGGAAAGCTTGCTTTAGCTTGATGTTGGGCTGGGATTCAATCATGGCAGGGCTTGGTTTTAGCTTGGATGTGGCTCATTTTTTTGAGTTCTGCTGTGCCCCTTTCTTCAGTTTTGTGCTGGGTTTGTTTTTAGCCATGTGATGCTTCGGTTTTTGTTGGCCCTGCTGTGTTCTCTGCTGTAACTTAGTGTTGGGCTCGATTTTGGCCTTATGTTGGCTTGGTTTTTACCCCTGCTGTGTCCCTGTTTTAGCTTGGAGCTGGACTTGTTTTCAGCCATGTGATGGCTCAGGTTTTGGTCCTTTGTGGGCTCGGTTTTGCTCCTGTGGTACCTCTTGCTTTGGCTTTGTGTTGGGACTGTTGTAGCCTGATGTTGGCTTGTTTCCAGCCTTGCTGTGGCTCGGGTTTTAGTCCTATGTGGGCTCGGTTTTGCTCCGGTGGTACCTCTTGCTTTGGCTTTGTGTTGGGACTGCTGTAGTCTGGTGTTGGCTTGATTCCAGCTCTACTGTGGCTCGAGTTTGGGCCTGTACTAGCTCGGTGGTGCTCCTGTGATGTTGTTCCCTGCCTTGGCTTTGTGTTGGGTTGGCTGTAGCTTGGTGCTGGCTCGGTTCTAGCCTCATGGTGGCTCGGGTTTATGCCTTGTGTTGGTTCAATTTCAACCCTATGTTAATTCAATCCTATGGCTATGTGATGAATATTTTTATGTACTTTGTGATGGTTTGGATGTCCCCTTTAGTTTGCTTGTGGGGAGATGTGTTTGGAGAGTACCTTTTGTCGGAAACTTTCCTATGTCTTGCTTGAGAGAATTGGAGTTAGTTTGGAGGATTTGTGAGCTTGTCCATTCACTTTCTTATATATTAAGAGTTTTATTTTGAGACGGTTTTCCTGTTTTTTGTCTTGGCCGTGAGCTTCCTTGGCCTCTGTTGCCTTGGCCGTGAGCCTCTTTGGCCTTGTCTTGTCCTGACCATGAGTTTCTACTTGGTTTTATTGGAAGATTTCACACTTGTGAGGCATGATTGAGTTATGAATTACATGGGAATTGAAAAATGTCAATATCTAGGGGTTTGGAAATACAAGTGCGGATTTTCTTAGCTTACTACTATTTGACTTACTGTGTGAGGTTTGGAAAACTTTTCAAACCTTATTTCGGGGCGTTTTAGACTAACCCTCCTACCGTTTGGGCCCCTCCTATTTTAAATCGGATTTGGAGGAGGGTTTAGTCTCCTTTCCTTCCCCTTTTGCTCTTTGACTTGTGTTCCTTCGTTGTTTTCCTTCGCTTTGGTTTTCGTTTTGTTTTGGGGCATAGGGTGTTGATGAAAAAGGCACACCAGTGGTAGAGTTGAATGATTTCCCACCCTACGACACCAGGACTCGCTCCAGGGCCCCAGTGAACCGTAGGATGATGATATCATTCACCGTTATAAGGCGAGTGGGGCACCCGTACCTTCTTAAGATTGCTAGTGATCCTACACCCAACGAAGTGATCGACTCGTGGACAACCCCAATTTTCAAAATATGATAAGAACAGATACTACATTTACAATAAAAAAACATATTTTCACTACAACCAAAATTTGATACAAACTCTCTTTTGTATGCCTGAAATCCATGTGCATGCTAAAAAAATATAAATTTAAAACTATATTATAATTTGGTTGTCCACTTGTTGATTATCAGTACTGGGTTAAGGAACACCCTCCAGAGTTAGGTTTAGTATGACACTCTTCTAGTCGAGTAGTGGACTCTATACATTCGGGTGACCGAGTAGCCTTCGATGACCCTCGAGAATAACTACACAGTTTCTAGGCCTAGCCCCGACTCGAGTGCTTGCAATTTTCTTCGGATTTTTCGTATGATTTTGATGAAGCATTCGTGGTCCTTTTTCCGGGATTTTCCCGATATTTTGATGATTTTATTTTGTTTTGCTATTTGTTTTCCCCGAGTTTTCTACCGTGAGTCATTCGCCGTCCTTTCTCGGGTTTTCTGGACGATATTTCTTTTTCTGCTTGGCTTTCATTTTATGATGCATTCCAGCCTGCTGCATTTAAGAAAATAACGAATCTCCCAGGTATACAAGTTTGTTTATATTTACAGCGTGTTACTTTTTGTAACTGCTACTGTTCTTTTTAGTACGTTGTACCATAATCTACTGCATGCTTTACTGTCTTCCTGTGCTATATATACCCTGCTATACACTGTACAACTTTAAACATACTTGCATAGTATTTAGGTGAACTTAATCATAGAGCCACCTGATTTGACTTTATGACTTGCCACCTTAGAAAACTTAACCACATCATGGCAATCAACTTGGAGACAACACGGTCATCTTCAACAACAAAACATGTCTACATCAACTAAATCATTCCTTAGTGATTAAACAATAATCCATAGGACTTCGAGGTTGTTCGTCTAGTGCGACATAAATCCTCTTCTTTTTTGGGCCTTTGTATAGCTCTGCTGTACAATATAAGCCCCAACTCGTTTTAGGATTCCGAGGTTGTCGTTCGTCACGACCTAAATCCTCATATCTTCTAGGCTATTCGTGTGATCGTTTCACACAAATATAAGCCCTAATTTAATAAAATTGGCAGGATGAAACATTTAAATAATATCTCCCCTAAATTCAAGCCAAACCATAGGATAGCTTGGGAAGTCACCGAGGTTCGCCTCCGGATCTCCGACATCCCCTAGTTCTTCTTCCTTTGGATTCTACAATACAATGTTCCAAATTTGAACCAATCCCCTTTCACACCTTTTTGTCAGATTACGTCGAAAAGTCCTATCCTTTCGACCTCCTCGAAGATAACATTTTCTCGATTTTTATCGAGAGTTTTCTTAAGTGATTTTGGTCATTTAAGATGTAATTAACTATAGGGCTTCGCCTTTATATGAAGCATTTCCGAACCCAGCTTTAAAATAAACCTTATTTAATTCTTTATATTAAATATAGGAACTCGTAGACAAATAAAATGGTTTCGCAGACCAAACAGACGTCATATATTTCTTAGTTTATTTGATCGAGTCTCACCCTCAAGTTTCGTGTTTGTCTTTCGGATAAATGCATGACTTGAGTGTAGCATGCTCTTTCATTTAAACTATGAAAAATATGGGGTCAGTTTGATTTCATATTTTTCAAAAATTATATATATATATATATATATATATATATATATATATATATATATATATATATATATATATATATATATATATATATATATATTAAAGTGTCCTTCCGAAGCGGGTGACAGGATTTCGATTCCGGCGACCGACAGCTTCCTACGGGCACTCCACACCCAAAACAACGCCGATAGTGGGTGACTTACTTCATGAAGGAAGATTTGACGGGGTTGCGTGTGTAACTCTAGTTGAGGTGAGCATAAGAACAGGCACGTGTGTTTGCATGAAGAGAAATGATGCCATAATCAAGGCAACAAGAATATATGAAGAAGGGAATTAGAGGCTGTGTTTGTGAAGAATTGGAGTCGGCATTGAACCAATGCCGAATGCTCCTTTGATCGAAGGAGAAGAGGACCTATGTGCGAGGAAGATGCAGGTGAGCAGCAGAGAAGGAAGGATAAGGCGAGGGCAAGACATCTTGTATGAAGTGGAGAGCCTACTCCAGCAAAAGCTTGGTCGTGTGACTCTTTGCACACAAAGGAAGAAGGCACAAGCGAGCTAGGCGAACAAAGGACTTTTATGCGTGAGGGTGTGTGAGTTTGTGAGTTGCATATAGTCTAGAGATGAACCGAGCTTTAAGAAGTTTAGAGTGAGTTTTGTTATTCAAGCATTATTAGTTTAATATCAAGTTTTATGGATTATATTAAGTTATAAGCATTAAAATCTATGTTTATTAATTTATTTTAGAAATCTTAGGCCTTGTTTGGGAGGGCGGTGGGGATGCGGTGTGGCACCGCACCACTCCTTTTTTTTCGCTGTTTGGTTCGGCGCTCCCGCTTCCGCTTCCCGCAGTTCCGATTGAAAGCGGAAAGCTACTATAGTGCCGCGACCCAACTACAAGGCTGCAGCTTTTACCCCTCTGCCCGTTTTACGAAACCCTATTCCTCGAAATCAAACCCGCGATCTTCTTCCCTCCCTTCCTCTTCTCCAGCCGGTGATGGTTCCTGTTCGTCTTTCTCTTCACTTCTCCTTCTCCTCTTGTACTCGTGATCTCCTCACAGCAAGGGTAAGAAATTTTTTTTGTTGCTTGCCCATTAGATCTGCTGTTATGAATTAGTTATGGTTTCTTTGTGGTACAGTTGTGATTCTCTTTGATGTTGTGAATAAAAATCAGGAAGGTTCTTATTCTCGTTACATATGATTCTCATGGTAAGCAATATCTTCCCAAGTGGCTTCTTTTGTTGTTGCAACTGAACATTTGTGTTGTCTTCAAATCCATTTCGTGAATGTATCTATAGGCTATGATGGTTTATGGTCAGTTGCTGTGATGATTTTGGAAGCTTAGGAATGTATTTTTTGTCCCCTTTATGATTTTATCATTATAGTTCTTAAGGCAAAGGGATTCAATAAAAAGGCTCTTTCTTTGGTTACTTTACAGGTAAGAGAGGTATAAAAAATGCGTATCCTTTATCCCCTACAATTTTTATGTTGGCTTTTGATCATCTGTCTGGACTACTAAATCATGTACAATCTCACACCCAAAGCACTCCTTCTCCAATAAGGCTAATATTTATAAGGTGGATTGAGGCCCTTTCATTTGGGATAAGGTCTTCTCAAATCTATGGCTTTCTTTATTTGGAGGCATTTTCTTATGTTTCTATTCTATGATGACATCTTCAAGATGGAAGGCCTCATAATCGCTTCAGAGTGCTATCTTTGTAAATTGATGGAGGAAACGACGGACCATATATATTTTTAGCGCCCCTTCTCCTTGTAGATTATCCTTTGTTATAGGAACATCTTTGCTAGATAGGGTAATGCAAGAGATTGCTGGGAGAATTGAGCTACTCGTAACACTAAAAAAATGCTTTATTGAAAATTTAACTTTTATAATAATGTGGTTTCTTTGAATGGCAAGAAATTCTAGGAAGTATAAGGGCATCCTTACTCCTAATGTTGTTTTATGAGGCTTTTGTTGCATTCTCGTGGGAACATTTCTGGTTTTTCAGATTTCTTGTGTTTATAGCTTGCTTATTTATTATCAGATTGTTGGCGCGGGTGTGGGGGTGGGGTGGGGTGGGGTGGGGGGGGGGCAATTACATCACATGTCTGTCCTTTATTTTCGCGTTCTTTGCGCTTTTACTAGCTTTAGAGAGGTGAAATTTATACTGGTGGTGCAGGATACTAGGTGATTTATTATGATTGATAGAAAAGGTTTTCATGTTATCTTTTTGCATCACTATGCTTTGGTGGGAGCAACACAAAGTGGGCTTTAGTGAGGTGCTTCGTATATATGATGGAATGGCAGCAGATGGTGTGCTATTCCTTGCTTCGAATTAGATCATCTGTACTTTGAATGACAACTAGTTACAATCCATGAGAATATATCCCTGTACATTAGCTGAAATTTACATTTATTTGGCAAATTTACAACTTTGTTTTCTAACCTGATGCATGGGAGACAATTTGACCACACTTTTTAAAATGTTATTACAAGAGTTAAAAAAAAAACTTTAAAGGAGTTTTATTAGGGAAGCGGTTCAGATTACTACTATGAAAGTTGGCATGTATCCATAAGGTCAGGGAAGTGCTAGTTTCATTGGGTTGCATTTTAGAACAACTTTGTTACTTATCAATTCAAGTTTTGTTTGCGATGCCTTCTTCTTTCTAGTTAATTAATAACCAATATTGTATTTAGTCATATCCTGCTTATTTTACTTACCTTCATATCTGTTAATAATGCTCGCGTCGTGATTTGCTCCTGATTTAATAATTTCTATTTCTGCATTTGGCGATACATGTACAGTTTATATCGACATGGACTCAGAATAAGAATGACAGAGAAGGAGAAATACAACAATAAACTTGCTCGTAGAGTATTATAACACATAGACTGACAGCTCTCCATGTTACACATCATCTCCTATCAAAGACAAATGGGTTGGAGATGCTTACAGGGCATCCAACATGATTCAGAAACATCTTCCGCATGACGCAGAATGCATTTAGAGATATACTGACAGAACTAACATGATCTCATGACATGCACGGGTCGTCGAGGACGACTGACCGTGAGGTGTTGGCAATCACTCTATATATATTATCACAGAACAAGTCAGTGTGTGATGTGGTGGAACGTTTCCAGCAGTCATCGGAGACCATAAGCAGGTACTTCTCAGTAGGTTTGAGTGCTCTAGTGATCCTGTCCAAACACATTATAAAGCTAATCGATCCTACGTTTGCACGAACTTCGATGGAGATTTGGCACGATGCACGTTACATGTCATTTTTCAAGGTACTTATTGAAATTTCTATTATTCAGGGTATCTATATCAATTCTCGACTACAATAATTGGAGAGATTTCTTCAGGATTGCATTGACGCAATAGATGGAACACACATTGATGCAAGAATTCCAGATGATGAGAAAATTGCATTTATCAGACGTTCCAGAACTCCTACGCAAAATGTCATGGCATTCTGTGACTTTAACATGTGCTTTACATTTGTAATGCCTGTTTGGGAGGGTAGCGAGCACGACAACAAAATTTTGAAGTGTGCAACGCGGAATCCTCATTACAACTTCCCTCTCCCTCCGCATGGTACGTTGCATACCAAAATCATTTTGTTTTTCCTTTATATGCCGCACTGAAGGTTGAACATCTGATATGAAAGTATTATTTGGTGGATGCTGGCTACCCATTGCGGTGAGAGTATCTTAAACCCTACCCTGACACCAGATATCATATATCTAATTTTGAAAGATCTAGTAATGTTACACGAAGTAGAAATGAGGTGTTTAACAAGAGTCATTCCTTTTTGTGAGGCGTCTCCAAGAGGACTTGATGTTTGGAAGAAGAATTGGGCGATACTTCGCAATATGTCACCTTTCCCGTTTCTCAAACAGGTGCAGATTGTGTTAGCTTCATAACTATATTAGGCGGCATCTATCTCAAATTGATGTTGCCTTCCGTAGTGCCGAAGAGAATGAACAAGAAGTGCCTGCAGAAGCATTTGAATACCGCATCAGTCAATCTTTGTCACGAAAGGACAACGACCATTCCACCATTTGCACAATGGATGGGGAAGGTGCAAATGAAATGACGTCCCTTCGAGAACAGATTACCACTGCATTAGTTGGAGAGTGATTGATTTCTTTGTTATTTGTTCTAATAACCAAACAATTGTAACACATGATTGATTTAAAAGAGAATTTTCATTTTTTTTACTACTGCTGTGAGCATTCCTTATGGATATCTTCATGACACAAAATCAAACGCCATTTATTGTTCTTCTTCATGTTCTGTATGCATAGAATTTGATGGTGAACCATCTCATTTTGCTGAACAAGTACTATAAGTTGTTTTTTCTTTTCTTGCAATCAAGAAAATATGAACTTAAGGATGTCTGGGACATCTCGAACTTTTTGGTTCACTAAACGATGAATTGTGAAATTTTTTGTTCACTTAAACGTTGTTATCCCTGATTATGAAATTTTTGGTTATCTAAACGTTGAATTGTTGTTGTAATACACTACAAAATGGATACTATAGTTCACAGTTTAATTTTTTAGCAGCATTTACATTTACCATTTAATTTTAGGCTCTGTTTTAAGTTCTGATTGATATTTTAAAATATTATTTAATTAGTTCATTAATGGTATGAAATATTTGACTGGTATAATTTATTTTTTTAAAAGAATTTATTTTTAAAAATTTAAAATGGTAAAATGAAACATTTGAGTGGCATAATTGAAATAATAACTAATTCAAAATTATATAATACTTATATATATATATATATATATATATATATATATATATATATATATATATATATATATGTCAAAATTTTAAATTTATTCTATAATAATGATTACTTTTGTTTATTTACATATATTAATCAATTTCATATATAAATATAGAAATTATAAACAGTTTTACCAAACAGGGGCAGCATGATCATTTCTTCGTAAATAGCTCGCCTACGACTATTTTCACATACTTGCACTAAACAAGCTGCTCAGATTTCAGCAATGCTTCTCCGCAATAGAATTTTTCAGTAAGAAGACAATTGTAATTGCGCCAAATAGATCCTTAAATCAATGAATGTATGATTTTGATTCAGAAATTATTGATTTCAGACAAGTAATCATGTGAGTAGGAAGGAGATTGATCAGACAAACTCTAAAGTAAATTGTTAATGTTATTATTTTTATTAGAATAAATGATTTAATTAGCTAAATCAATATTATCAAAAAATTTTCAATTAGGAAGTGTAGAAGAAGGCTATTCAGATCAGCAAAAAATTAACAATATAGTGAAGTGGAGGAATAAACTATACAAAGGCACTTAAAGTTTGGAGTGAGTAATTATACTTTTATGTTATAGTAATATTTCTTTTGTTTAAATACATTATTGTTTACAATATTACTATTATGCCTATTGTCAATGTATTTAAACTATATCTTATTCTTTTATAATGATAATCATGAAATATGTATGTTAAAACAATTATATAAATAGTTGCATTATAGTTTTCCTAGGTAGAGGTTATCATATTATAGATTTTCTAAGATGTCATGTTACTATATAACATAAATTTTAGTATATGTGCATAAATTAGTTTATTTCATGACCTATAATTTTAGTACGAGTGCAATTATTCATAAAGTCTCATAAGAGAAAAATGTATGTTATAAAGAATGAAATAGCTTATATATGCATTCTTGTATGTGCATGGAAAGAGGAAGAATTCACCTTTTTATGGTTCATCCTAGATAATTGTGATATTTAGATCACTAACTGCTGTGCTGACGGAAGAATTTTAATCATGGGTATTTAAGCACCTTTATACCTTAGACAACCAAGTAAACTAAATCATGGACCACTGTGAACGGGATATTGTTGACTAGGGGTGTGTTAGGTAATGTTTTTAAAGTGCTTATAAGATAAACGCGAATGTTAATTGCATAAAGCAAAAATAAATTTACAGACTGTACTTTAAAAAATAAAGTTATGTTAATGCATATAAAAGTTTAAGTTATTTTCATTAACTAAATGTCATAGACACATACATTAGATTATTATAAGATTTTTATCTAAATGTGAAAGATCAACATGTATATTGCTTTCTCTTTTTTGGGTTACTGTAGTTTAGAAGTGCGGTTGCTCCTGAGTTATCTTTCGATGACTCATTTTGTTGTTTTAATATTTTTTCCAGGTTTTAAGCTTTTGAATAAGATGAATAGAAGGGAAGCCAATGTGTACAAAAGGCGAGATCAGCAACTTGAAATGTAATTATATTTTTTATTTGGTCGATTCAATTATTTTTTTTAGTGGCTATTTCAATTAATATTTTAAATATTAAAAAATTAGTGATAGAAATAAAATAACAGAGAATTTTTTTTCACTGTCCGACCATCTATTCCTATATTAGTTAATTACAAGTACTGGGTCGGGTCGTGATAATACTTGTTAAAAATTAGTGAGTGAGAGTTCTAAAGCATAGTATAATCATAACAAATATATATATATATATATATATATATATATATATATATATATATATATGTATGTGTGTGTAGCCTTTCACAGTAAATGTAAGGAACAAAATCTTTTTTTAAATCTAGCAAAAAAATTAAATTAGTTTAAAACACAGTGACAATATATCATTACATATTTTTTACTTTGGATATCAAATAATTTTCTCCTTTAAATAAAATTTAACAAATTCCCAATTTTCAAATGTATTCTTATTGTGCTTATACCATGTGTAGTATTCTAAACAACAAGGTAATATTTTTTTGTAATTTTACAAGAAATGGTGTTAGCTCGAATCAAAACTTAGAAAATATAGAGCCCAAATGGAATAAATCCCCTAAAGGAAATGCAATTTTCAATATCTTAAGTGAGGCTGGTCATTCAAATAAGAGAATATGGTAAGTCTCATTATGTTGCTAACAAAAACGCATATTTGGCTGATAATAAGAGCATGATTAGCTACAATATCTTTAGGTTTTAGGCCAGAAATTTTTATTTTCAAGGAGTGGAATATTAATTGTGCATCCTTTAAACCAAAAGTATTTATTCAAAAACACTGTTCATATTCGAGTGCATGAGAGAACAAGAAACCACATAAAAAAAATAATTAAAACTGCAAGATAACAACTAAGACTAGTTGTAAAAATGATAATGTAAGTAATTTGATGGAGGCAATCACCATAATTATAACCATGATGTTGAGGTGAAGTTCAAGCACCTTCTAAAATAATATTCTTATAGGTAGCCTTTAATTTAGAGAAAACCGGCTAACATATGAGTGACTTTTATGATAATAGACCATAAGTGCTATTGGTCAAAATAGAGTGATAGATTGCTATTGATCTTAACCATAATATTCAACCGTTTAGAAGTACAAGTAACACTAGCAAGAAGTAATTTTCAGAAGTGGGAGGCAAAGAGTGATGTTTTTTTCAAAAAAGAAAGGTACACATCGAAACACTAATCGATAAGAAACAAATTTGTATTTTAAATCTTTCTAGCTTAGCTTTACACATTAAATTTAAGGCATTCAACGAGGGTAAGTCCAAACTACCTTGTTATTTAGAAAAGAGTAAAGATAATACACAACCTTTTTATTAATATTGTTATTATGCAAGGAGTCATATATATTACTAATAACTCTTTTAATGATGCCTTTAGGAACTTGTTATTATGCAAGCAATTGTTAACATGCATCTTTATCGTAAGCCCCTTTTGGACGGAAAATAACTTCTAAGCTTCTCATATATTATCATAGGAAAATAAACATCAAAGATGCAAGCAATGATCCAATTGACAAAAATTGCATAAATGCTAATATTCAATAAGTGATTGTTATGAAACTAGCAGTTGACATGATCAAATGCTTTTATAAGATCAGTCTTGGTGCATAATTTAGTAGAATTGAAAGAGTTATAACTATGAAAAAGCTCCTTGGTCGCAATTGTATTATTATTTATATCCCAGATCCACAGTCATTTTGAGCTGGAAAATTAAGTTTGGGAATGATAAGTTTTAATCTATTAATAATTAGTTCAACATTGATTTTACGGAGACTGTTGCAAAACAATATTAACCTATGATCCTTGACTGCTTTAGATTGAAAGTTTTGAGAATCAATATAGAAGTCATACGTTTTAGATGATTTGAGAGTTTAACGATAATAAATAAATAAGACACACCCTTGTTGAAAGAAGCCTCAATAATATATTTAATATTAGTCAAACATTAAACTCATTGTTCCTACTAGCTTGAGCTTGCGGGCGTGTAAGGGTGAGTGATGCCCGTATAGGATACGTATTTATATAAAACCCACATTTATTTTCATTTATTTAGATAGCCAAATATGTTTGAAAAAAAGGCTTAACAAATAAATAAACAAACATGCTAGTTACTAAATAAGTTTATTGGTACTTCAAGTAGCAGCTCATCAAAAAATTTAATAAACTACTCAATAAAGTTTATTTTACATTAGTGTATGAAAAATATTACTACAAGTATAAATGAAATGAAATTGTTGAGCCAATTATAACTAGATTATTGATTGAAAACTTCAAATATTTATTTAGATCACTAAAATCAAACATATTATTTATTAAGGTAAACTAAAACTCAATTTCAAACTAAATTCAATAAGAAAATTTGAACAAGAATTTTAAATTTTGGCAATGTTGAATTCAGATTACAAAATGAATGAATGATCGAATATATATATATATATATATATATATATATATATATATATATATATATATATATATATATATATATATATATATAATCTCACATTCCAGTAACGTTGATGAGAGTATGAATATTTAAATGTTTTTTACAATTGTACTGAATATTCTAATTCTCAAGTCCCAACATTCAAGAATTCTTCACTTTATTTCTAACTAATGTGCCATGTATTAGACACATCAAAATTGGAAATGTGATGGGGAACTATTATTGTTCTATCATTGGGTGAACTCTTCAAGATTGTTAAATGATTAATATGTGACATAAAACACTATATATCATATATCCTGTGTAATAAATAAATAAAAACATCATGAATACGTCGCATATCTTATTCATTAATTATCCACAACCATAAATTCTATGGGATCCGCATTTATGATTATTTGTTTCATAGTAATAATGGATAGAGCTACTAAATTTCTTTTATCGAAAACAAACTTGCAAGTCAGTGAGGCATATCTTTTATGTCAAATGTAGTGAAATTTTAGTTTGGACTAGAATTTGAGTTAGAGCTGCGAAGTTAGTGAAGATAGGCCATTTCGAAGGTCAAATTTTGTATTTATTAATGCCCATCTCAATTTATATTAGTTTGTATTTACCGTTATCATTATTATGTTTGAGTATTATAATTGATTAAAGTGGCAAATTCCTATATGTTAACAGGAATTTTAGAAAATCACACCACCATGCATTAAATGCCTTTCACATTAACCTCATTGCAAAAATCTTTGATTTTTCTATATAAATCATGAGCTTCAAAGCCTCTTTAAGATGATAACTCTTCAAAAGAATGTTTTACAAAAAAGTTAATAGTGTTTATTATGAAATTCATCTTTTAATTCAAATTTCTATAATATTGAAATTCCACTTGGAAACTTTAACTCAAAGCATACCATTATATGAAATCTCTCAAGAATTCAGTTATACTATACGATCTTTTCGTTATAAAGTGGATATTTTGGATTCTAGGCGAAAGAAATTTGGTGAAATAATTTCCTTTGATGCATTATAATTACAAGAAGCTAATAAAAGTGTTTTGGGCTTAGAAGATTTTAGAAAAAATGGATTTCCATGAATGGTTAAGAACCATGTTGAGGATGGAAGGATTTGACGTTGTTTGAGCGGCTAATTTTATAAGAAGCTTGATGGGATATTAAAATCAAAGTTATGAGGGCTATGCTTAAGCTTTAAAAAACTAAGAATGTTAGAAATAAGGATCTTGAATTACTTAGTGTGATTCTATGGAGGTTTTGGCTTCGAGTGGAAAAGGTCAGTTGGATGAGTATGTTTAGAGATTACTTGGTGCAAATGCTTGGGGACATAGGGAATGCTTTTGAACACTCAAAAGGGAATTGCATTTGCATATGAGAAATATAAAAAATGAATCGTGCACATAAAAAAAGCCTCAAAGTCTTTCTGTAATTCATATAAATATGATAAGATATAAATTTGATGAAATAATTTAGTAAAAAATAATTTATTTGGAGAAATGTTCTAAACATGATTCAAATGAAATTCCAAACACTGAAAAATCATCCATAAACACTTTAATTCCTTTTTCTATTAAATCACAAAAAATTTCCATCATATATCTTTGAAATGTAGCTTGTTGGCTAATGACTTGGGCCCAATTAGATCAATGTTTGATTAATTGAAAAAAATAATAAATATTTAGGTTTAAAATGATTTGTTCAAACCGTTTGACGATCTACTAAAGGTCAGGTCAGTATACATGAGAATAACAAAAATATTGAATCTCACAAATAAAATAAGAGAAATAAGTGTTAAATCTCTTAATCAAACAAATATTGATTCATTTGGGCTTGTATAAGGGGTTAGCCTCCAAACTTTTCTTAAGGAGCAAGATAATGCTTTCCGAAATAGTTTACAATAAAATTAAAGTGTTGAATTCAAAACTGTTCCATTTGCTAAATGCTTATTTGATTAAAAAAGGGAGTTTAAAGAAGAATCAACGACGCATCAAGCTGCTGCCCATGTTTGTTTATGTTTATTTTGGGATTTGTTATGAAAGTAAGGTGATAACTGATTTGGCATCGCTCGACTTTGGCCTTGGATAAATAGTTCAATTCACATGATAATTTATCCTTTTTAATATTCTTACACCATTACTTCAACATGGCTTAGAAAAGTTATATTCTTCAAATATATAGTGAAACAACAAAATAAAGTTATAATAAATTTATTAGTTTGATCTTATAAAAATGGAAAAGTTATCGTTTACATAGCACTTTGGTGCTTTAAATTTATGCATAAAAATATGTATTTCACTTTTAAGAAGTGATAATAATGCTATATTTTGATGTGATTTTAAACATTTAAGTGCTATTTGTGTAATATGAATGTTTACATGTGCGATACATAAATATATAAGAATTGTGTTATGCATGTAAATGCAACCCCCAACGCAAACCCCCCTCCCATCCACTCCACACTAAAAAAGAGAAAACAAAACAAAAAAGGAGTTGAAGCTATCTTTAGCAAAATAAACCAATGAAAACACTAATTTTATTCCAAATTAAAGACGAGGGGAGACATGAGAATAATAAGTGGTCTTTTCCCTACTACTTCTCTTAAAGTTGCGACAGTCAAAACTTTTACTTATTTTTTCTACTCTTAAGCATTAAGATTGGTCACCATACCATTTTCACTTATATATTTAATTTATTTGCATCCACAAGTTGTTTTTTCTCCACCTTTTAATTTCAAAGCGAGGATGAAAACCGTACACTTTGGCTTCAGACTATGCATGTGTCTTGCAACATTATTTTCAAAACGCGAGAATAAATCTTCTAAAATATCAGTTCCAAAATAAGATGTAACTAGCGGTCCTACCACTGCTCTTATGTAATTTGCAACATTTCTAGCACTCGAGCTTTTGTCTTCCACAAAATTTTCATTTGATTCATCAAAGGGATCCCAATTTGACTCGAAAGTTTGCACTTGTATAAGATCAAACGATCCTTCAATATTGATTATAGATCTCACTTCTTCCATTAATGGTGTATAGAAAGGTAAATTGAAGTCTTTTAGTTTATCCTCTTCCACCAGTCCCTACATTAAATAAATAACTTTATAAGGAAACTTCTTGTGTAAAAAGATCAGACCTGCATAATGGATGAAGTAATAGTTAATGTGCGAATATTTATATTTTCTTAGCACTAATAGATGTACTATAAAACATGTATATATATATATATATATATATATATATATATATATATATATATATATATATATATATATATATATATATATATATATAGGGAAACATACATACCACATAATTCTTACCCATTTACATATACATCAACTAAAGTTTGATATTTATTATTACAATGCTTCATTTTTAAAAGCTTTTGCATGAAAATGTGCATCTCATCTTTAAAATGTTAGTGCCAATGGTATTTTTGATATGATGTCAATGATTTGAGCGACATATATATAATTATGAAAGTTTAGGTGCTATATATGTAAATATTAAGAATTGAGTGGTATGCATGGGTAAGTTACCTACATACCTTATATAGCATGTAAACAAAGTAGGTATTTTGTTCACATGTTGCTTACTTCATTCTCAGAGGATGTATACTCTTTTTTGCTCTCTCGCAACATAAAAAGATAAACAATCATTTGGTAACTTTTTGTTTGTATTTGGTACTAATAAAAGATAATTATACCAATAAATTGTTAGTGTCCCTTGAAGACTAAGAATGTAAGTATTCATATGCATGCACAAACTGAAAGAACATAGAATAATTGTTAGTTACATAAATTTATGCCAAGATAGATTTGGAACTACTTGTTTGAATGATTGAAAATAATGATTAGTAATATTTTTCAGAGGAAAATAACAAACGTACAATGTAACATGTGGCAAATGTTTAACATAATTAAGTGTAAAATGATTTTATAAGTTTTGACTTTTTCTTAGTACTAGTGAAAATAATTAAATTACAGTTATTAATGGCCCTAGACGATTGACAACATATGCATTATTGTTGTTTGTCTAGTCCAGAAAGCACACATAATTTATCAATAAAATAAAATAAAAAGAAACAACATTTAATTAAACTTTAAATTATTTAATACTATTGAATTATAAAAATATGTATATATCATCAAAGCTGAATGGTGGAATTTAATGATTCAATCGATAATCATATATGCAAATATTTTAATGGAAGACAAATATGTAATTTCTTTAATAATTTGACATTATTCACTAGAATCTTTGGTAATTAAATGATTCAGAAATGACATTATATCAATCATAAATATTGATGTAAAATATGCCCATCAAAATAACCTCGCTAAAATATGAAATAAAAAATTCTAAATAAAAACAAATTGATTATTTTCTTATGAGAAGAAAAGATCGTCGAGATTGTAAAGATTGTAAGGTCATTCCAAGTGAGGATTTAAATACTCAACATCGATTATTAGTACTAGATTTTAAGATGAACAGTTGCAAAATAAAGAATATTAAGATTCATCTTCGTAGGATTAGATGAGGGTACTTAAAAGGCACAAATAAAATTATTTTTACAAGTAAAATTCAAATTTTAAAAATTTGGGATTTTCATGAAGAAGCAAATACTATGTGGAAAAAGTAACAAATACTATTAAACAAGTGACAAAAGATGTAATTAAAGAATCAAAAGAAAAAAATTATATAAATAAAAATAGTTTGTGGTGGAATAATAATGCACAAGAAAAGATAAAATCTAAGAAGTTTGTTATAAAAATTAATTTAATTGTAAAAGCTTAGAGGATTGAGAAAAATATCAAACAATCCACAATGAGTCTAAAAGAATAATCAGCGATGTTAAAAATTTTGCTTTTAGTGATCTTTATAATAGATTAGATATAAAAGTTGGTGTAAAATATATGTATAAACTAGCCAAACAAAGAGAAAAAAAAAGTAAAGATTTAACTCAAGTAAAGTGTATTAATGATGAAAATAAAAAAAAGTGTTTTTCTTAGAAAAAGATCTTCAACATAGGTGGGTGAGTTATTTTAATAAACTTTCTAATGAAATTTTTGAAAATATGATCTACCTTAGTGATCTTAATTTCATTTTTACCGTCGTATTAGTAAAAATGAAGTTGAGGAGTCTTTAAAGAAGACTAAGGGTGGAAAGTCTGTAGGACCTGATGATATCTCAATTAAAGTGTGGAAATTTTTAGGAGATTTGAGAGTTTCTTGGCTTACTAAACTCTTTAAAATTATTTTAAAAATTAAAAAGATGCCTTGAGGAGTGGAGGAAGAGTATTTTGGTCCCCATTTTTAAGAATAAAGGGGATGCAGAAGAGTGTGCAAAGTATAGAGGAATTAAATTGATGTGTCATACTTTAAAATTATGGGAGAGGTTAACTGAACATAAGTTAAGACATTACCAAAATTTCTCATAATCAACTTGGATTTATGCCGGGCAGGTCTACTATGGAAATTATACATTTATTGAGAGGTTTGATGGAGAAGTACAAAGTAATAAGGAGGATCTACATTTGATTTTTATTGATTTAGAAAATGCTTACGATAAGGTTCCTAGAGATATCCTTTGGAAAGTTCTTGAGAAGAAAGGTGTTGATATGACCTTACATTCAAGTCATTAAAGATATGTATACTAGAGCTGTTACTTGTGTTTGAATTAAAGGAGGATTGACCAAATATTTTCCTATTTCTGTTGGATTACAACAAGGATCGACTTTAAGCCCATATCTTTTTTGCTTTAGTAATGGATGGTCTTAATGGACATTTACATGAGGATGTACCTTGGTGTATGCTTTTTGCTGAAGATATCCTTCTTATGGATAAGACAAGGGAAAAAGCCCAGGGAAAACTTGAATTATGGAGGTCTACATTGGAGTCTAAAGGCCTTCATTTGAGTAGAATTAAAACTGAATACATGTAATGTAATTTTAGTAATAGTAGCTCTAGTGACATGTGTAACTTTGGGGGATCAAATTTTTAAAAGGTGCGAACAATTTAGATATCTCTGATCTATTATTCAAAGCGATGGTGATATAGATTGGGATGTTAATAATAGAATTCAAGTTGGTTGGTTGAAATGGAGGAATGCTTCAGGCATATTGTTTGATAGAAAAGTACGCTTAGACTCAAAGGAAAATTCTATAAGAGGGTTGTGAGACCTGCAATGCTTTGTGGTGTTGAATGTTGGCCTTTAAAAGTGAAACATAATACTAAGTTAAGTGTTGCAGATATGAGAATGATTAGGTGGATGAATGAGAGATAAAATGCATAATGAATATATCCGTGATAGGGTTGGTGTAGCTCCAATGATAGAATAAATTAGAGAGAGTCGCCTTAGATATTTTGCTCACATTAAACGTCGACCATTTGTTGATCCGATTAGGAGAGTAGATGCTTTAAATCTTATGTTAAGAAAGGCAGAAGTAGGCTTGGTAAGACTTGGGCTTATTGTATAAAAATGATTTTAATCTATTAGAATTAAATGAAAATATGACACTAAATCAGACGCAATGGAGTAAATGATTCATGTAGCCGACCCCATTTAGTGGGATGAAGGCTTTGTTGTTGTAATCACCCAAAACGTTAATATCAAATTTTTTGCGTTTATAATTAAAACTATCATCTCATCGTGGCTATTCCAACCATAAAAAATCTAGTTTGTAGTCCAAATGAGTTTAAATTAGCTGGTCCAAACTTTTTAATTATTGATTTTGTTTCCAATCAATGTGCTATGCATTAGAGAACGAATCATCAAAATTTGTCCTACCTGTAGGAAATCAGAGAAGATGGAGAATAATTCTGTATTTTCTTACTTTGAATTGATAATACAAGTTATGATATAGAGGAGATTACAAGGAGGTAAAAGGAAACTGACTCACCCCTAAATATGAAAACTATCTAACTAATTCCCTCAATTTGAGGGATTACACATTAATACAAATTTATTCTCAAATTTATTCTCCCAATCTATTTACAATTTAAATCTGGAAACTTCGACACTCCGCCTCAAGCTGAGGAATAGATATCTTCCATTCCCAGCTGGATACAAGATCGTGGAAACTCGAACTGTTCAGCCCCTTTGTTAGAACATCAGCTAGTTGTTTCTCTGATGGAACAAAAAACATACATACTAATCCTTCCTCCAGTTTTTCTTTGATGAAATGTTTATCAATTTCGATATGCTTTGTCCTATCGTGTTGTATAGGGTTATGGACTATATTAATAGCTGACTTGTTGTTACAGTAGAGCTTCATAGGACCCTCTCATTGGACTCTCAAATCATCCAAAATGATTCTCAACCACAGTAATTCACATAATCCTTGAGCAATATCCCTGAATTATGCTTCCGTAGATGACCTTGCTACTACATTCTGCTTCTTGCTCCTCCATGTCACTAGGTTACCTCCGAGAAAGTACAATATCCTGTAGTTGATCTTCTGTCCACAAGGGAGCCAGCATAGTCAGCGTCAGTGTAGGCTTCTAGTGTAAGAGCATCATTCTTTTTGAACAAGATTCCTTTCCCCGGATTGCCTTTCAAGTAATGTAGTACCCTGTAAGCAGCCTGATCAAACTTACAGAATATGATATATCTGGTCGAGTGTGGGCAAGGTATATGAGTCTGCCAACCAACCTCTGGTACATTCTTTTGTCCACAACTAGTTCTTTTTTAGCTTCTCCCACTTATAGTTTGGATCTATTGGAGTAGAGATCGGCTTACACCCAATCTTCCCCGTTTCTGCCAATAAATCAATCATGTACTTTTGATGAGATATGAAGATCCCCTGTGTGGAATATGCCACCTTAATACTGAGGAAGTACTTCAATTTCCCCAGTTACTTTGTTTCAAATTCTTTTACTAGTCTCAGCGTCAATTCATGCTTCTCTTTTTCATCATTTCCAGTCACTATGATGTCGTCCACATAGACTAAAAGGGCAGTCACTCCCCCTGCAGCCGAATGCTTAATAAAAAGAGTGTGGTCACCTTGGCTTTGTTTATACCCAGATTCCTTCATGACTTTTGCAAATCTGCCAAACCATGCTCTAGGAGATTGTTTTAATCCGTAAATGGCCTTTTTCAGCTTGCACACCTTGTTACCTGTGTCCCCTTCAAATCCCGGTGGGATGTTCATGTAGATTTCTTCATTTAGGTCACCATGGAGGAATGCATTCTTAATATCATACTGTAGCAGATGCCAATTGAAGTGAGCAACCAATGATAATTGGATTCTCACAGTTTTCATTTTTGCTACTGGAGCAAAGATTTCCTGATAATCCATCCCGTAAGTCTGAGTGTACCTTTTGGCTACTAACCTTGCTTTGTATCTTTCAAGCGATCCATCAGCCTTGTACTTCAATGTAAAGATCCACTTGCAATCAACAATATTTTTTCCCTTTGGTTTATCAACGATCTCCCATGTTTTATTCTTTTCTAATGCACCCATTTCCTCTTTCATAGCATCTCTCCATTCCCTTTTTGACAATGCTTCAGACACATTGTTAGGGATGGCAATGGTGTTCAAGCTCACAATGAATCTTTTTTGAGCTAGTGATAGGCGCTTAAGAGAGACAGTGAGATAGTGGATAAAGTGGTTCTGCTCTTACCGTGACTTCATTTCCAGAATTTAGATTGGATTCTTGGAATTGTGTCGATTCAGGAACGATCTTTCTCCTTGAATACACCTGAGAAAATCTTGGGAAATTTTGAGTGATAGGATCGGGTGACTTAGATGTGATTGGTTTATAGGACTCGAGTTCAGTTGGAACATGAGGAGAGTTTGGCTCTGAGGATTCCGGTTCAACAACACGGGCTGGCACATGCGGAAGGTCAAGGTTTTTAAGTGGTTCAAAAGACTGACAAGTACTATCTTCCACCATTGAAATCTCGACCTGAAGAGAGGACTTGGAGAAAAAAGGTTTATTTTCTGTGAAAGTGACATCTGCAGAGATGTAAAATTTTCTGGTAGAGGGGTTGTAACACTTGTATCCCTTTTGAGTGGATGAGTAACCGAGGAAAACACATTTGATGGCTCTAGGGTCTAGCTTCCCTCTATGTTGTTTGTGGACATGAACAAAGGCAGTACACCCAAATACCCTAGGTGTGAAGCCATTTGTGGTTCTGAAGTGAGGGTAGAAGCTATTAAGGACCTCTATGAGGCTTTTATTTTTTAACACACGGGAGGGAAGTCTATATATCAGATATGTGGCAGTAAGGACGGCTTCTCCCCAATAGGATTTAGAAACATTCCCTTGAAATAGTAAGGCTCAGGTGGTGTTGAGTAAATGCCCATTCTTTCTTTCAACTACCCTATTTTGTTGGGGTGTCTCCACACATGATGACTCATGGATAATCCCCTGTGATTGAAAGTAGGGTGATAGAATCTGATTGAAGTAGTCTCTAGCATTGTCTGTTCTAAAGCCTTTTATTTTTACCTCGAATTGATTTGAATCATTGAATGAAAATTAGGTATAACAGTGCTAACATCAGATTTTTGTTTAAGAAGAAAGAGCCATGTAACCCGGGTGCAATCATCAATTAAGGACACAAACCAACGAGCCCCAGAGACATTAGGTATAGTGGAAGGACCTCATATGTCACTATGAATCAAATGAAAAGGATGAGAACTTCTTTTATTGCTAATAGGAAAGGATACACGACTATGTTTTGCCAATTCACAAATGTCACAATGAAACTCAGAAATATCTAATCCTTGGAATAAATGAGGAAACATTATATTTAGAACCCTAAAAGAGGGATGACCAAGACGCAGGTGATATAGCCAAATGACATCTTTGTTCGAGGAACTGAGGAAAGATGAAGACAGATTTCTCCTAGTTTTCTGTGATGGTTCAAGGTGATAAAAACCGCTCCTTTCCTTAGCAAGTCCAATCCTCCTCCCCGAGTCATGGTCCTGAAAAACACAATAAGAAGAGTAAAAAACAGCATAACATTTGAGATCATGAGTCAACTTTTGAATAGACACAAGGCTTGTTGACAGTTTGGGTACATGGAGAACGTTTTAAAGGATAAGGCTAGGAGTGATATGTATATCTCCAATCCCTGCAACAGTAGCTAAAGAACCATTAGCCACGACAATTTTCCTGTTACTTGGATATGGGGTATAGGAATGGAAGAGTTAAGATATGGGGGTCATATGGTCTGCAGCATCGGAGTTATGATCTAAGAGTTAGTATAGAATTTTTCTAAGACATTCATGCAAACAGATTTACCTGAAAGAGCCATCGAACATGTTCGAGGAGATTCTCAAGGGATCCCAACAAGCTTCTCAGTTTCTCAATTTCTTCACTGCTGAATCTCCCATTTCCTGAATTTTCCTCAATATTGGGCTGCTTTGTCATATGCGCTTGAGGCCTTTGTTGCCCCCATTCTAGGTTTGGAGGTTTACCATTCAACTTCCAACACTTCTCCCTTGTATGCCTCGGTTTCTTGTAGTAGGTACACCAAAGATTGTCTTTGTTCTCCTTCACTTGGTTGTCTCTACCCGAGTGTTTAGGCAGATCATTCTTCTACTTCTCTTGATTTATTTTTGCTGCTAAGGCGGACCCATCCATAGTATGTGGTTCTAGCATGACACTCCTCCGACTTTCTTCTGCTCGGATTAGTGAGATTGTCTCTTCTAGAGACAGTGTATCCTCCTTGCCAAGGATTTGGATCTTAACCTGATCGAATTCAAAATTCAATCCTACCAACAAATCATATATCCGATTCTTTTCAATGAACTTCTTCAAGGTGGCAGCATCATCAGGGCATTTCATCTCAATTACCCTATAGTGATCCAATTCTTGCCTTCGAGTATGTGCGGTTGATATAGTCCCAAATTTCCTTCGCGGTATTCAAGAACATGCAAGTGTCACTGATCTTTGGGTCCATGGAATCCCATAGCCAGGACATAATTATGGAATCCTCCTCATCCCATGCTGCAAAGGTTGGATCCCTTTTTTCTGGTCCGGTTCGAAGTAGGTGACTAAGCCTCCCTTTGCCCTTTAGGTATGTGCGGACAATTTGGGACCATTTGAGATAATTCTTCCCGTTGAATCTGCTGGATGCCCAAATGTTCTGCAACTCTCCAATTTTCTGAACAACATTAGATTCTTCGGACGGGTTGGAATTGCTGGAGACGGTGGTTTCTGACATTGACCTGGTGAAGAAGAGAAAGAAGCCCTAGAGATTCCTTTGCCCTCAATCTCAATGGCTCCCAAGTCCGAGAAGAATCCTGCAGAGAAGAACCTGTGGGAAATAACTTCTTCGGGAACGTATTGCAGGAAAGGCTCCTCCGGGCGGGAAAGAGACCGAGAAATGCCTGTTTCTGGATGACGCGAGAAAGAGATAGAAACCGCTTCTGCGGGAACGACCAAAGCAGAGGAGCCAAAGCCGAATGGGACGCAGCAGCGCGGTGCGAAGATACCAGAGTGGACGACGTGGAAGAAGCGGACGAAGCGCACGAATGAACCGAGAGGTGTGGGAAGTAGATGAACCGAACAAACACCCAAAGGGAGCGAATCACATAGCTTTTGGATGAAGCAGATCGCAGGAAGAAGACACGCAACAATGAAGGCTGCTTGAAGAAAAATACGAAACCCCAGAAAATTCCTAGGGCTCTGATACCATGTGGGAAATCAGAGAAGATGGAGAATAATTCTGTATTTTCTTACTTTGAATTGATAATACAAGTTATTATATATAGGAGATTACAATGAGGAAAAAGGAAACTGACTCACCTCTAAATATGGAAACTCTTTAACTAATTCCCTCAATTTGAGGGATTACACATTAATACAAATTAATACAAATTTATTCTCCAAATCTATTTACAAATTAAATTTGGAAACTTCGACACTACCCTTGATATGGATCACAATGTTGAAGATGTTATCAAATAATTATTCTCAATGGGCATAGCATTGAGATTATATTTAATAAAATTATTCTTCCATTATGGAAGATCCCATAGTATTCTGTACTTCGTCCTGTTGTGTGTGACACCGAAATCAAGAATACGAGTTGAAGCTAGCTATAGTCTCCCGACGATTTTCGACACTTCACTGATCATCTCCAATATTTGGACTCCATTAATCCTGGGGGGTGGACTTGATCTCTCAACCTTGTTTTTGAAGAATGTATCTCTGCTTTTTCTAAACGGTTGATCAAGGTTTAGAAATCTTCAGTGCCAGTCGAACCAACTGTTTTTTCTACCATATTTCAGAGTAAATGCATTCGACATATTCATGTAGTAAGAACAAGTCAATTTCCCGGTTGTGCTCCAACCAGTTGGCATCCCATAGGTTAGGAAATCACTAATTATACACATAAGAGCCGCTTTCAGTTGAAAATTATGCTTCATAAAGATGTTATTCGTAAGCACACCCAGTTGCCATAACGTTTGAAATTCTTCAAACAAAGGCTGTAAGTAGACGTCGATCTTTTCCTTCGGGCTATGTGGATCTGGTATGATGAACATCATAAATAAGAACAACACAATCATATACTTATCAGGGGGCAAATTATACTATGTAAAGATCATTGGCTAGCATGAGTACGGGGTGAAGCCATGTGCACAAAACCATTTTAACATTGCGTACTTTAGCTGCAAAATCCAGTAAGTACGGACAAAATGTTTCCAGGTCTTAGCATGTAATGGATGACTCATCGAGTTAGCATCAATAGATTCAGTACTGTGCTAAGTAATGTGTAGGGTTGTACACATAGAAGCAAACAATCTCTTAAGTCACGGTATGAGCGAAAAATAAAATAGACGCTTGTGTGGAGTATTTTTCTCATTTTTATTCTTTCTCTCCCTTTTTTTGAATCTATCAGCGCTACAAAATCGACAAGTCATCTCAACTTCATCGGCCTTGTAATATATCAAATACCGATTAATACAGGAATCGCTCTTCTCACATCATAAATCTAACTTTGAAACCAACTTTTTTTTTTCTATACAGGTCATCCGACACTAAATGCTTTGCAGGTTTTGTCTCTTTCAATAAATTTTCTACTTTATCAAATGCTTCTCTGGGCATGTTAAAATCAAATTTGATGTTCAACATTCTCAGCGCCACTGATAACTCTCTTTGTGTGATGCAACCATCTCATAAAGCTTGTTGTGAAGCGTTCAATAATTCATAAAACTGTTGTGATTTGTTATTCGTGTTTCAGCTTCATGTTGAACACTCCCAACAACTTGAGCTCTCTGTGCATCATAAACCATTTTTTCAAGTTTCAGGATCAAATTTCTCTGCATGGGGGCATAAATTATCGAGTCATCTCCTTGATCGAACTGAACTTCATGTTCTTGCTTATCATGCACAGTCCAGTACCAATAATTATATTTGCATTACATGCGGTAAAGATCCAACTTAATTTCTTCTCGTGGCAGAAATGCTTGATTTTTGTGCATTGCACAAGGACACAATAATTTACTCTCACAACGATAGATGGGCAGCTGTGATACCACCTGCATGAATTCTTAACGGTAATTCAAGAACTTCTCTGTGAGTTTTTTCATTCTGAATATAATCTGTTGTACATCCAAGTTCTTCAATTATGAATATCCATATGTAACATAAATGTAGTTTTACGGGTCAGTGCAACCACTATGGAAATAAAAATTAACCAATAATTATAGTAAGAAATTGACACTTTGTCAAAACAATCAAGCAACCAACTTGAATTCTATTAATAACAAACCCATCTATATCACCATCACTTTTGAACAAGACCCGATGCACTCCTCTACTTCAACCAACCAAAATTAATTCAATTGATAACATCCTTATCTATATCACCCTAACCTTGAACATTTGACCGATTGATGCATTCCTCGAATTCAACCAACCAAATTCAATTCTGCTAATAACATCCCCATCTATAGCACCATCATTTTGAACAATATGCTGTCCTTATTGACTCATTGTTTGATAATATATAAAGTGTTATTCCTAACAGTTCTCTTAACATTGTTCTTGGAGAGCCTTGAAGACCATGGTAAGTCTACAAATCTTATTATTGATCAATAAATAGTGCTTGCGACATACAAACTATACTATGAATTCTCCTTAACATTTCCTGCAAGTAGCTCCTCAATTCATTTATCTTAAGCGTAGGTTAATTTTATTGAGGGAGTTTTGCAAATATATATATGTTACACAGTACTCATTAATTAAGCATTCAATAGTGATCATGACCTTCTTGCATAGCTTTCTTGTGGGCAGGCAGAACTATAGTGACACAACTAAAAATCCATCAACCACCATTTAAATGAACAACATAAACTGGAAACCCTCTCAAGTCATGTAAGATAAATATATTTCACTAAAATGGCAAAATAAACAAAAATGTTCATAGAAATTTATTTTCATAACATTGATATACATAAAATAACACACAAGAGTCTGACGATGACAAAATATGAAATTTTGAGAATTACAAATCATTAGAACTGTTTTAGTTGTGTTGGCTTTTATAAAAAAAACTAAGATAACGAACTTATGGTTTAACTGCAATCGTTATGAACACCTCTCTTTTAGTTTGGTTCCTTGTGGGCTTCGAAAGATGCTTCGCGGGTGTTGTAGAGGACTGATCGTATTCAAATCAATCAGCTCTATAAGCATGCAGGAATTAATGGGAGACATATATTTTATATCCCAAAGATTTTCCTCAAAAGAAATATGAGTCCAAACAAGGTTTATTTTAATTATAGGGATCGAGGTTTTCCAAAAGAGCAATCTCCTAGTGTTAGTCACTTCTCAGGCATATCCGAGAACACTCTAGATAAAGGAATTAGTGCTCATGTTCAGGGGCTGATTAAGATTTGGATATAGATGGGGCTTGACCAGGTAAAGTGAATGTTAGAAATGGTCCTACAGAGCTCTTTAGAATGCAGATCTTGGAGGTGACAAGAATCAAAGGCGTATAGGCTCAAAGATACTAAAGTGAGGCACAAATGGAGGACTAACTTACCTAGTGGGTATGATGCCTCCGTCAATATCTCATGGTAATATGTAAATATCTCTTGGAGGAGTGGAGAAAGCAATAAAATAGTTACTGAGTGATAGTAGGTGAAACATAAAATTATATTTTTATAGGAAAAATGAGATGTGGTTTTCTCCAGTTTATTCATAAAATTATAAAAATATAATGTATAGGAAAAATGATTGATGGATTTACTAATACAATCTTGTATTTCTTGGTAGATGGAAAGGTTAATTCATGTTAATGTTTACTCATTTGTAATTTCTTTCATATTTAAACATACATTAGAATATTTTTATCAAGAAAGAACTCTTTCAGCAAAATGTAATAAAGCATGAACCAGTTGTATTTGCTTGGGAACCTATAAATGAGCCTTGATTCGTTTTAAACTCATTAGCTCCATTGTGTCAGGTAATGGGCAACATCTAATTCATGGATTTTCTTGTATCGACCTGTAAAATCTCCTTTCATTTGCCTTTGCTTTTGGAAGTTTGAGTTTGATATTCGATCAAAAGAAATCAAGTGAGTAATATGTAAATGGTGAGAATCAATTTTATGAACTTCACAGATTTAAAGAATAGATTCTAAAGTTTTTTTTATTCTTCCAAATAATCCAAATACCAAAAAAAAAAAAAAAAAAAAAAGAAGAGCAGTGCCAGTAGCTGCTTAGATTCCAAATGGCTTTAAAAAAATACACTGAATGAAATATAGGGAAATATACATTGGTAGGACACAATTCTTATGCATTTATATATTTCATATATAAGCTTTCATATTTTCACAGCACTTTGGTACTTTAAAGTTATGCATGAAAATATGTATTTCACTTCTAAAATGTGGTAATAATGCAATTTTTGATGTGATTATAAAGATTCGAGTGCTATGCCTAGAGAAGTAAAAATAAGGAGTTGAAGCAATCTATAGCAAAATTAAACCTTGGGAAAGACTAATTTTATTCGAAATTAAGGATGAGTGGAGACATGAGAATCGTAAGTGGCCTATACCCTACTACTATTGTTCTCTTAAAGTTGAGACTGTCGAACCTTTATTTGCTTATTTTGTTCTACTCTAAAGCATTAAGATTTGTCATCCTCCACTTATATATTGCATCTCTATTTCCACAAATTGAATACGATTGTTAGTGTCGTCTGAAGACTAACAATATATGTATTCATATGCAAGCGCAACTTGAAAGAGCATGGAGTAATTGCCACTTAAATAAATATATGCCAAGACAAATTTGGAACTTCTTGGATGAATGACTGAAAATAATGGTTAGCAATATTTTTCAGAGGAAAACAGCAAACGTAGAATATAACATGTGGCCAATATTTGACATAATTAATTGTAAAATGGTTTTATAAGTCGACTTCTTCATAGTATTAATAAAAATAATTAAATTACACTTATTAGTTGCCCTAGATGATCGTCAATATGTGTTATTGTTCTTTATCTAGTTGAGAGAACTCATAAAACTTGATGATAAAATATAATAACAAGAAATTACATTTAATTAAAATTTAAATTATTTAAGAAACTTGAATTGTAAAAATATGTATGTATGATCTAAACTGAATGGTGGAATTTGATGATTCAATCAATAACCTTATATGCAAATATTTTCATGAAAGAAAAATAAGTAATAGTTATTAAATATATATTTTGATTTAAATTTATCCATCAAATATCCTAAAAATATGAAATAAAAAATTATAGTTATTAATCCTAATTTTTGCGTGCTTATAATCAAATGTATCATCTCATTGTGGCTATTCCGACAACAACACAAATTTAGATTATAGTCAAAATGAGTTTAAATCAGTTGATGCACACTTTTGAATTATTAATTTTGTTTCCAATCATTGTTCTATGCACTCGAGTATTGTTCATCAAATTTTATTGAATATAAATATTGTTCAGATTCTCCCATTAGGATTAGTGAGATTTTTAAAGGATAATAAGTGTTTAACCATTAGGGCTTGTTCCCTTGGACAACATAAAGCTCGCTATAAATAAATCATGAGGTTATCTTTAGTAGAAATGTGATTATAATAAGGATCTATCAATTGTAAAAACATTAAACTTCCTCAAATAAAGATTGCAAGCTTTTATGTTGAAGCCTAAAGCTTTTACTCAGAATCAAATAAGAAAAGGGAAAGCTAACAGCTAGTAGGCTGTTATGATAAATGAAAAAAATTTAACACGAAATTGAGAATCTGAACAAATTTTTTATGATTTACGATTAACCAGGCAAGCAACAAATTTTCAACTTCAAATAAACATAATAATATTCATATAATGATAAAAGGAGTGTGAGAGTAGTTAATATTTAAAAAACAGTCTTATTATTATTATTATTATTATTATTATTTTGCAATTTAATGGTATATTTTGTAGTTTGTGGTTGTCCGCTTATAGGTAGGCAGGCGTGTGATATGTGGATTATTTATTTTCATAAGAACAAATAAAGAATAAATAGAAATTTTTATATTTAAATGTCATGCATATAGGATTTTTTTTTTCATGAGAACCACACAAGGATTGCATCTTTTCTCATCCGCAAATTTCTTATTTTCTATATTTAGCATGAATGAGTAATAGAAATCCTTCATAAAATTTTTATTGCTTTCTCCTTGATAAAAATAGTGTTGTGTTTGGAAGTAAAGTGTATTACAATGAAGCTAGACTATATTTCTCAAAAAAAATATAAAGATGAAAGTGAATTACTTAGAAATAAGCACAAAAAATGTAAATAATGTGTGAAATTAAAAAAAAAAAGTGCTAAAATATATATCTACCTCAGAAACCATAGCAACTAGAGCCTCAGCCAGAAGTCCCCATAAATACAATGGTTCACCAGCAGATTGATAGTCACTTCCTCCCAAAAATGATAAGATCATTCTCCCTCCAGAAATAAGCTCCTTGGAACGAGATTTAAGGAAATCTGAGAAATCTGTTTTAAATTGTTCTAAATACATATGGTACACGATGGAATTTTGTTTATTGGCACATATGTCTGTTTTGTTCAAATGATCAGAGCCTTCTTCTTTGATCCCTCTAGGTACCTAACATCAGCTTATGTTAATTTACATAAATAGAATGTAACTATTGCAAATCACATGAATGAAATTTTACTTTAAGAAAAAACACTAAAAATGACGGAAAAACTAACAACTTTTTACAGGTCAGAAAAATTGTTCTAAGTACTGACGGTTTTGCAACTATTTTTTCTCTTGGTTATTTGCGACGACATAACTACAACATATATCGTCACTTATTAACAATATTTTATTTTTCGACTATTTTTAATTATAATTGATTGAATAACTCATCAGTTGTAAGCAAATATTAAACGATGACTATAGTCCGTCAGTTATCTTCGAACTTGCCATATGGCGGGATTTTAACTGATGAATTTTATTACTAAGTGGTGGGAACAACCATCACTAATATTGTTAATAACTGATGCAACAAAAGTCATTTATAAGCCGACGAGTTATATCCCGTCCAAAATATCTCCCTCCCGTTCTTGCATTAACCTCTCCTCACAGCCTCTCGTATTCTCTCCTCAAAGCCTTTGACTCTCCTCAAAACCCTCACATATCCCTCTCTGTTTCGTCCAAAACCATCACCTTCATCCCCAAAACCCTCGCAATACAATCAGAATAGGAGCTAGCTGGGAACACAACAGTGGGATTGCGGCTTACAGTGGCTGGAAGCTCCCATTTTTCTCTTCCTTCCACTCTGCCACCCGAAACGACCTTGGAAGGTAAGTTGTTATCTTCATTTTCATTTTTATTGTCATTTACTTTGAAGAATCCATTTAGGGCTTAGGGTTTAGTAACTAGGAGGTTTGTCAAATATTTTCCTATTTCAGGTGGATTACATCAGGGATTGGCTTTAAGCACATATGTTTTTGCTTTATTTATGGATGCTTGTTGACCTCACTTTTGTTGAGGTCTAGTCTTTCTTTAGAATAGCCTAGGTCTAGCCATAGGACTTTCCTGGTGATTATCTTAGAAGACTAGCAATGGAACCATTACCCCATAGAAAATCAAAACAATTCTTTGCTTCACTTGTAGTTTTCAAATGTTTAAAGTCTAACCTCGAAATACTTAGGAGGATGAGACCAAGCATAAGGAAGCTCAAGAGGAGTTCCTTATAAGATGGTTAAGCCTTAGAACTGCCACTGTTTGGTCTGGAGCTGGCACACACACTTGCACATTACACTCTCACACACTACCTCACAACCCCATACCAAATTTCTTTACACTTGATACCCTATTCTTTTGGAAACTCATGTGGGTGGTTTCCTCAAGCTCTTAGCCTCGCTAGAGTTTGGCTAGTACCAGCACATGGAGAATCCAAATGGGGAATTCCCTTGGTCCATGCTCAAATGGGTTATCAGTCTCACTCAACCCCAATTTTACCAAAAATTCCAACTTTTGACCCCTTTACCTCTAAAACCTCACCAAATGACCAAATTACCCATAAAAAACTGATTTTGCCCAAATTCCCAAAATCAACAAAAATTACCAAAATCCTTCAAAAAATTATTCAAAAACATTTCTCACCACTCAAAATACTCAAAGACCTCAAATTTTCCAAAAATCCCAAATACCTAAAATTACCAAAATGCCCATCTTAGAACAAAAAGTATAAAAATTCCCAAAAATTCATAAAACCCTCTAAATATTCCCAATTTCAATTTTGAATCAGCACATTGATCCAAATTGACAAAATTAGTCCAATTTGACCAAAAGCCTCAAATTTACCTTTTAAGCACAAAATGACCAAATCATTCCCAAACTCCACCAAATTGATTCTAATTTTTCACAATTCCAATTCTAAACTCTAATTCATCATCTCTAATACCAATCTAAACCAAATCCAAGACCAATTTGACCCAATTCCAAGCTCAATTTCAACTCAAACAAAAAAGGACCCAATTTTGATCTTATGGCCAAATTCCCCCAAATTAAACCCCATGACTAATCAATATCTCAAATTAATATTTAAAAACCTTCATGACACCATCCTAAACTAATTTGAACCATCAATTACCCCAAATTTACTCCCAATCCTCACCCAAGTCCAACCTTAGCCAAAATCCCCAAATTTGTCCTAAATGTGTTACATGTCCAAATTCCACCAAATTAAATACCCTAACCCTAAAATTTCCACCCAATTAATTTCAAGAGCTCTTTATTGTATCCCCATAGGCCATTTTGAACCATCAATTGGCCTTTGACCCAACCCTAGCCTAACCTAAACCCAAGTTAGCCAAAATGTCCCTAAATTGATCAAAATCCAAATCAAGCAAAATTGGCCCCCCCCCAAACCTATTCAAAGCCACTCCAATCCTCTTTCAAACTCTTCATGACAATAATATAGACCATTTTGAACCATCAATTGGATCCAACCCAAGCTTAAGCCCAACCTAGCCCAACTTGAACCCACATGACCCAAAATTGAACCTATAAGCCAAATTGACTAAACATAGCCAAATTGATCAAACCAAGCCTCCCACAACCACCAAATGGACCCTAGGGATTGATCTAGATGCTCCTAGTCCACTCTACTTGAGCCACGGGCCAAGGTTCCCCCAAATTAGGGGATCCCTTTAATTGGTTAAACCTAGGAAAGATTTGCAATGAATCATTAACCACTTAAAATCACTGCACTCATTACCTGTTGATCCACTTTTCGATATTTATACTTTCAATTGTAATATAAAAAGTTAGCAACGACACAAAAAACTTGATCCGCACTGAATATATACTGATGATTTTGTTATAAATTTTATGATTTATATTGTGGATACTACGCAAGTATACGTATCATTATCAAGTAATATAGGGCTCTAATGGAGTCCTAGATATCGATCCCACAGGGAAGTTAGAAAATTTCAAAGACAAATTAAAGTAAACTAGTATACGGAAATTAAGAATTCTTAGACTAAAATAAACTAATGCTTAAAGGTTGAATATAAGATTTCAGAAAAGTATCTTTCTCCTTGTCTTAGAGAATTACGTGAATGAAGAATTAAATAAGTTTTTAATTGTATTGTGTCAAATAGGAGCATTCCTATTCTTTACCCTTTGGTCCAGGTGCAAAGAACATTGACTAGTTTTATGTTTGATTACTGAATCTGCGGCTAGGGCTGGGAGGATACCGACTGCCACTTCAGAGCTCCCACGTTCCCCTCGCCTGAGGGCTAACATCTACACTTCAGCTCTCAAACAATAAGACCAAATTGAATATTTTAGTCTGTCACACTAAAATATCCAATTCTACGCCCGATAGTTAATATTTCCCTATTTATTTGCACCCTCCTTCCAAGACTTTTGACTTCCCTGAATCTTGGATGTAATCTTTACTATAGTTGATACTTCAACATATGTTAACAAATTAATTGGCCAGATTAAAAGTAAATTAAGATTAAGTTAAAGATTAGCACAATTTTTATTTTCATATTTTTAGGCACAACTACTTTAATTCATCATTTCACGAAATCTCGATAACAAGGAGAAAGACTAAGAAATCTACTCAGAATGCATGGGAAAAATAACACAAAGCATGAATTTCATTAAAGTTAACAAACAAATAACAAATATACTTATCTCAATTCTTCTCCCCAAGCAGATTCTTGAAGTTCCTTTGACTCTTCCTTCCAGTACAGCACACCAAAACGCTAAACACTTTATCTACTCACTCAAAAGACTCTTAAATTGCACTTAACTTCCACACAAATGACACAAAATTGACACACAACTGACTAAAATTCGTCTCTATTTATAGAATGGGTCAATTCTCCAAAGGTTGCTTAAGCACCTCTTCAAAAAGCGTCCAGGTTCAATGTATTTTGGCTCTTTTCAACTATCTCGCCGTCGGCGGGCTTCTAGAAGATAGGCTAACCGCGTCGATCTCGCTGTCGGCAGGCTCGATCTCGCCGTCAGCGGGCTCCTTATAATATATTAAAAATCTTTTGGGAAAAACTCGCAGTCGGCGGGACAGTTCAATTTTTATCAAATTGAGTCCTTTTTGCTCCAAATTTGCTTATTTTGTGCTTTTTGCTTTCAGTACTTATAAATCTTCATTCCTGCAATAAAACAAAGAAAATACCTTTCTTTAAAGTGCAATTTCATATAAAATTGGTATGAAATTCTTAATATATTTTCTAGTGATCACCTGTCACCTCCCCTAGTCACCAAAGGAGCTCAAACTGAGAGCCACCTCCTCCCCATCAAAACCCAAACTCACCCCCCAAGCTGTCCAACCCTGATTGGTCACTTGCGCCTTGCTGTCTTCCACCCAAGAACTTAATCCCACCAATAACCAAACCCTAAGCTCAGCCCAATGACCATGGCTATAAAAGCCATCTTTCACGGCCAAAAGGGGGTGCTGAAAATTTTCCCAAGGAAAATCTGCCAAATTGCCCTGAGAACTTCCTTGGGACCTCCTGAGAGCAAGCTCAACATACTTAACCATTGACTCCTACTGTCCAAAGCTAATTTCAGAGCTTAATTCTCAGCCGAAACCAGGACACTCTCCACCATAGCTCCGCAGTGCACCAAATCCAAAGTAATTGCACCCACACCATCCCCACACTGAAAGAAACTCCCATCAAAGCCCCATCACAGAGAGGCTCTAGCATAGACTTTGATCAACATCTGAAATCGGGCCTGGTCGAATTTGGGTCTTGACATTTCACCACAGGAAGAGGCTTCATCTGGAGGCTCGTTCGGTCAAATCAAAGCTGCTACATCCATCTGATTGAGGTCTCCCCTCTCAGATGAAGGTATTAAACTCTCTCACTCTCCCGAGCTTATTTTGATTCTCCATACACATTGAGTTGATTCCAAGCTCGGTTAACTGTATAGATAGGTTATTCTAGGTCAGATGAGTCCATAGAAACAAACTCGAAGTGATTTGGTTGAGTCTAGGCTAAGATTTTTAAGGTTTTATTGTAGACTGTTTACGGGTTAGGTCAGTTGGGGATGATGATCCAGGGCCGTTGGATCGCGCGTGTATCGGATGGACAACCAGGATCACGTTGGATGCACTCTTGTTACATAAAGTGCAGATTTGACTCAGATGGTGGATTCCAGTAGCGCAACAACGCGTGGAGTTTCAGAACGCCTTAGGTTGAGCTGGCAGCCGCGTGATTAAGTAGGAAAATAGGATTTAATTTAATTATTTAAATTAGTCCAACTTTGAAAAATCATAACTTCGTGTAGAAAAATTGTAAAAATAAAATAAAAATATCCTCTTGCTCACTGAACATAGAAGAATATATGGAAATGGCTTCAAGTTTATTTGATGCATATTTGATTTTTAATTAATTAAATACAATATTTGGTATTTCAATTCTCCATTTGCATACATATGTCACCATGACATGAAACTTAGGGCTTTTGTTCTCTCTATCATGTGAGATCTTATTGATTTTTCCATGGTCAGAGGAGATCCCTTTAGGAGATTCCTATTTTTCAAGTTTATTGTGTCTATTTTGATTTAAAAATTATAAAAATTAAAATATTCATCAGAAAACTGTAAGATTATTTTGGTAGGTTACCTGTGACCAGAGTACCATAGGAAAAATATAAACTTGGTTTAAATAATTAAAATTTACTCTAATTGTAATTAAAAAATTAAAATGAAATAAATTTAAACTGGATTAAATATAAATGTAAATAGCTTGATTTTTGTTCCCCACTGTGGCCTAAGGTCAGAGGGACTCCCATAAAAGATTTAAAATCATTTGAAGTTAATTTAATCACCTAATTTGATTTTCTAAGTTAAATATCATTTTTCACATAAAAATAATTATAATAAATAAAATATAAGTTAAAAATTATAAAATTGGTTTTGGGAGTTCTTTATGACCAGGGTAATTTAATAAAAATAAAATGGTAATTAAAATCAACACTTCATTATTAAGCACATTTTTAAATTAATAAAAATAAAAATTATTAAAAATAATTAATAATCTCAAAAATAATAAAATTTGTGGAAATGTTCTAAATTGTCTCCTGATCACTTAGGAATAATTAGAATAATTTTCTTAATTTTCTAAGTGAAAATATTAAATTTTAAAGGGTTAAAAATAAATTTTTTAAAGCTTAAAAATAGATTTTTCTTATTTTCCCACTAAAATAATTCCAGTAATTAAAATATAAGTCATAAAAATGTGAAATTTATTTCTTTGTGTTCCTTGAACTTAGAGAGATTTAAGAAAAATATAAAACATAATTTTTAAATTAAGTAATATTTTATATTTATTTAATACCCCATAACTTAAAATAATTAGTAATTAAATTCAAATTCAAATAATCATGAAAATTTGGTCCAAGTGGTTCACTAGTCTAGGTGAAACTCCAGTAATTTTTTTAACAATAAATAATTTGTTTTGATTAAGTTATTGAATTATCTTTAAAAATCCCTATTTTTGCATTAAAATAATTATATAAATTATGTTAAAATTGAAAAAAATCACATTTTCTACTCTGATATTTTAATTGACCCTAAGTGGGGTAACATAAAAATTTCAAAGTTATTTGAGTTAAATTTGATTAATTATGAAGTATTAAGGCCTTAGGGGCAAAATTGTGATTTTGAAGAATTTAGCCTCAATTAACATTTAGGTCTAATTAAAGGGTAAATGGGTAATGAATGATCTTAATAAACATGTTAAAATGATTGAAACACGAAGAGATAAGTGGTATAAACCAACCCCATGTTTTTTATATTAAAGAGTAAAATTGCAATTTCCTTAATTACATTAATTTGGAGAAAATTAAACCAAAAGTTCCTTAAGGTTAGGGGTTTGATTTTGGAAGTTAATAATTCATCAATTCAATACCTATTTTTGATGTTTAATTGATAATTCATTAATTTTACAAGAATCATAATCATATAACTTAACTTTTCTAAAGATTTCAAATATACCCATTTAAGTATTAAGGGCTTGGTAGTGTGACTAGTCTTAACCAAATTTGACTAATGAGGTTTAGAAAAGAAAGCTTAACTAATATCAAACACTCTTTGAAGCGCTACAAGTCCACTTCCAAACTAAATTTGGCTAAGTCTCATAATGAACAAGCTTGCCCCCAAAGAGGCCTTGCTCACATAATTTTCAAAAGAGATGTCAAATGATAATTAACTTACTCCTAAAAGGATAATTAAAACATCAATATTCATTAAGTATAAGGGTATGATAAGGATGATCCATTAAGCAATATAATAAGTTTAAATGAACTTGAGACTTTTCGAGAGACTATGAGATGTCTAGGGCCCGGTTCCTAGACCCTTCTCATACTCTTTTGGATATCTTGAAGGACAATTAAACTTATTATTTCTTGCTTGAGAAATCATCTATGCATCTAAAATAGAACCCACCAAGTTATAATATAGGACATAACATGCCCATGACGAACTTATCTATAGGCTTTATTTTCCTGCAAATTATTGTTGGCATCATTTTTTTTATTATTATTTATATCACATGTGTGAGATGTCCATTCGAGTGCATCGGGGTCGTACTTTATGCAAATAAGTCACCCGTAGCTCCAGACATCCATTCAGACCTTTCGGCGCGTGTTGAGGGGCACGTAGCCAGGCTTATTTTGTTAGGCTTTGGCTTTCGCTAGACGAAGGCCGGTCGACATTTCACATCAGATGGCTTTACCAGGGTCGACAGGGGTTACTCGAAGCGTCGCGCGGGAAATTAGTTCAAATTGGCTCATCCACCTGCGAGCTTGTTCAGATGACCTCGAACGATGAAACAGACCACGCGAGTGTGTCCGAACATCGATATTACCTAGGAATGACGTTTATTTTGTCACGAGCTCGAGGCGGGTAAAAATTGTGCAAATTATTGTTTTTAGCCCGATCGTCAGAAAATCACCCAAACGAATCCAGAAGACGAAACGGATCACACAATTGTGTTCGGGATGCCGATTTTACCTACGGAGGACGTTCATTTTGCTACGACGTCGCGGGCGGCTTAAAATATGCGAATTATCCTTTTTTCGGCCAAATCGCTCAAAAGTGGCCGAGTGGCTCGAATGACTCAGGATGACGAAACGGACCGCGTCATTGCGTCCAGAACGTCAATTTTAGCTAAGAGGGACATCTGCTTGCTGCGAGGACGTGTAGGTGCTAAAAGTTCGCGGAGGATAATTATAATAATAATAATAATATTATTATTATTATTATATAACATATATATAATATGATATATTATCTTATATATATATAAAAAAAAACTCACGCATCCTAACCCTCTCCCAGCAAAAAAATCGCACGCCAGCCCTACCCTAGCCGACATTTTCGCGAGCTCCTGCCCGGGCTACCCTCTCTCGTCGCTGGTACCCTCGCCGGACTTCCCTCGTCGCCGGAGAAGACCGGTGAGCCCCGCCACTGACCGGATCTCCCCCCTAGCAGCCGCGGCTCCCTCATTTCGCGATCCTAACAGCTTCCTTACCTCCCACGCTGGCCGGCGGTCCTCGCCAACGAACGGCGACAGCTCTTCCTCGCGCCAGAGAGCTTCCTCCTTAGCCGCATTCGCGGGTCTTCTGTTGAGCACGACCCGAAGCTCTGCTCGCCGGCGTCTCACGCGGCGGCTCGGCTTCTATTCCGGTGAACGAAGCCTCGCCAGACCTTCCCCCCTGATCGGCAGCATTCGGCCAGCTTGCTCCAGCGCCGACGCCCTGCCTTGCAGTCGAGCCGCCACCTCCTTCTCCCATTCTTCTTCTTGGTCGAAGTTCTCGCTGCCAGTTGCTCGCCGGCGACCACCTCCTTTTGCCGTAAACTCCATGGATGCAGATGAAGTGTGCTCAAATTTTGGTAAAAATCCTACTCTAAATCTATTACAATTTGCAAATATATTAATTCGTGAGCATGTATGAGTGAATCTTTTGTGCCATGAGCGCCTCAATTACTGTTAATTGATGGGATTCCTCTTATATGCATGAATGTTGATTCATATATGTGAACAAAAGTGTATCTTTGATGATTTGAATTCATTTGGAAGAGGTGCCAATGGTTTAATGTGATCCCTCCTAGTATTGGGAAGCAATGGAGATAAACTCTTCACATCGAGCTCTCCTGCACTTTTCTCATGACTTCGTGCTTGTGAGGCGAATGCGAGCAAGGTCTTGACCCATCCCGAAGGTATATATTTCGTTTGCATTTTCCTATGCTCAAATTATATATTTGGATACTTTGCATACCTCACGTGTTACCCCTTTATTTGCACAATTCACTGCGAGGCGTGTCGGCACATGGATCGAACACCGGCAGTTCGCCGGAAACGTGGGCTCTTCTTCAGCATAAAGAGAACGCGTCTTCAACCTTCGCGGCAGTGAGATTTTCTTATCCCTTAGCCGACCCTAGGTTTAGTCCGATCTAGGCGCGTGGGTTCGATCGCCCACGCGGGGTGGAGGCTGCGGACGACATGTGTCGACCTAGGTCGAGCCGCCTATGTGATGGATCGTTGATTTACCTAGAGTGAGCTATAGGTTAGGAATCTTGTGCGTTGACAATTCCTATTCGTAGCTTAGCGATTCCCTATTCCGAGCTTTAGATCTTAATCCTGCCGGGTTGGAATCCCGATTTCCCACGGTTTGGCGCTCATAATCTCCTTGGAGGGATTAGTTGAGTTCGATCTTAGAGGACGGGAAAAGCTTTGTAGCTAGTCCGTCCTATAAGATCGGGGTGTTCGTAGAGCGGAAAAAGCTTTGTAGCTAGTCCGCCCTACGAACGGTGGAGAGTTTCCCTTACGAAAAATCGGAGCGGGAAACCTCTACATAGCCACGCCAAAGCCGGAGGCGGCGATGCGCGCATCCAAGTGCGTCAACCCTAGGTACCTATGTGAGGTCGTTAGGACGAGTTCGACGTGTCGTCGACCGTTTGGTTTTCATCGCATGTGCATGGATCATCTTGTTGCATTTTTGCATGTGGTCATTTGTTGCATTGTATGCATGTTCGCATGAGCACTTCGGGTTGATCGGCTGTCCTGGGCCGATCCCTGATCCTCAGTTGGGTTCGATCGACTGTCCCAAGTCGATCACCTATCCTTTAGGGTCGGATTGGTTACCCCGAACTAATCCACTCATTTCTTTGTTCTGACCAGCCACCACGGTCCGGTCGACCGATCACTCATGTTTGTATGCTTTTGCATTTTATTGCATGTTTTCTGGCATGTGCATGTTGGTCTGGTTGCATGTTGCACCTTATTCTGTTTTTTTTTGCATTTTCATTTGCAATCGCATTTGCACCGCACTTTTATGATTCTCCCAGTGAGAATTATTCCACCTCCGAGTCATCGCCTCCTCGGCATACTCATTTGCTCGGCCGCTGCCGCTACGGCATGCCCACGTCCGGCTCGCCGCCACTACGACATGCCCACCTTCGGGTCACCGCCTCCTTGGCATACCCATCCTTTGGCCGCTCGCCTTCACGGCATGCCCGCTCTTTTCGAGTCATCTGCCTTTATGGTGTACTCACCATCACCACTTCGATGCATTCTCTTTGCATGTAGCATCCTTGCATTTTGCATGATGTGTGTGCTTGCCCTTTCGGCGCCCGTTGTGATTGTTTGTACTTTAGTCGAGTAATCACAATGTGGGCTTCTTGCATGATTGTTTGCTTACCCATTCCTCGATGGCTCATCTCTACTCGTTAGGAGAGTGACCCCGTGTCGGTCGCGATGCCTTAACGAGCATTGCTTGTTGGGTTGATCCCGATGAGCAATGCGAGTTAGTCATCGGGATCGACACGTAGTATGATTGTGCTAAGGATCCATTGGATCTAACTTGTGTCACCTCTCTTCGTGACGCCCTTTAGATCCTTCAGATCTTTAGGATGGGGCCGGTATGGCGACCCCGTCAAAGTCATACTATGCGACCTCGTCAAAGTCATACTATACCCAGACTTACCCTGTACTTAGGCACTAGGTTTGTGCACTTTCGTTAGATGGTGTGCTTGGTGCAGGACTTAGGTTCTTAGGTAGTCTTTTTGATGCCCTGGCTATTGTTCTTCGATGAATTGGTTGCCTCTAGCCGAGTATCTTTCTTCCGCACTTCGCTCGTGATGTGATTGCATGCTTCAGTATGTATGGTAGTATGTTAGAGGCGCTTTTCTGCAGGAGCCATGCTTATTTATACACATACACAGTGCATCATGCATGGGAGCAAGTGATGATTTCTAATCCTTTTACTTGCGAGTGCTTATTAGCTCCCCCATTTATAAAGCATAGCTCGTTATACGTCATTTCGTATGTGAGCTTTCCTCGCTAACACTTGTTTTCATGCGGGATTGAGTCTTTTATTTTCCTTTGTACTTTTAGAGTCCAGGAGAGTCACTGTAGCAGAAATAAGATACGGGCACGGGTTCCGAGGCGTCTTGCGCGGAACCACGTGGAGGGGACTAGGAGCGGATGCTCGTGCCCCGTATCTTAATTCTGCATTTTTATATTGATGTATAGAATTAGGACCGGCATGTATATGCGGAGTCCGCCGCATTTTCTTTTTACGGATTATGTTGCCGGTCCAGACGGCATTTTGGCCTCTTTTATTTTATTATGGAGTGCTTTCTTTCTTGCTTTTATTGCATATTTGCATGCTCGCATGTGTTTTCCTTGTTTCTTTCTCGTGATCCAGGATTTCACGATGTCATTTAAGCTCTTTAAGGACTCTAAAATTGTAAACTTTATATGTTAAAAATCCTAATAAAATATTCAAGATAAATGAATTTTAGGTTTAAAATATTCAAGATTTTAAAATATGCACTTTTACTTTTCGTACGCCTTTGCTGGATTTTAAATGGGTTGCATTGCATGGCTATCACCCAAGTCATACTAATAGAGCCTCCACATTACTTGGGGACCGCTCTGAATAACTCGCATTCATATTTTCATGTCCCGAGGAGGAGTCCCCGCGCTTCTCCAACCCGACTGGCCCGAGCATACCTTTATAGGTGGTTGTCTAGCTGCGCCTGTGGTGTTAGAAGGCTCCCGACCCGGACGGGGTGTAAGTCCTTTTGTTTGGAGCATTTGCAGCTTTGTAGCCGAACCTCCATCTCTCTTCCTTTCCCGAGGCATCTTGTCGCTTGGCGAGTGTAAGACCCACCTCTTGGAGCTCCAGCCATAGTCATAGGATAGAGTTCCTTCCTTCGACCCTAGGGCTACCGAGGTCCCCGTGGATAATGTAATTCTTGGATTGTCGACCAGGGATCTCGGTGACGTGTTGGGTCGACTACCTTCACGTTCGGATAGACTTAGGGTCCTATCGCTCGGGATGACGGGCCCGTGTACCCCGACTCGGCTATCTCTACCCCTTGGGATTACTCCTTCCTTCCTTTGACTACCTCTGTTGAGCCCTTTCACTCATTGACTTCGTTGGTATCATTTTGACGACCCGACACCGATGAGCTGCCACCCGTTTGGGATACGACGATTTGTTCTATGCCTTTATGGCCCGGACGTACTTTAACGTGTTGGGATATCCCCGTTAAGATGATTCAGGTTATTCCATGGGTTTCATATGCCGATGAGCCGCTACCCCATTCGGGATGTGAGAGACTCACTCTGCCCGATGGGCTAACGAGAGCTTTGCAGCGTCGAGACTTTCCCACACGGAATAATCTCCCTTCGATCGCCTATACCCTGCGTCTATGATAATATAAAGCGAAACTCCTTTTATCGAGAAGTATTCTCGGTATCCCCAAGATGTAATTAACCAAGTAGGAATACGTTCCTCCTGGAGTGCTCTCGACCCCGCAACAGTGCACATACACTCGACTCTACGGTTATGGGTAGTCACGTAGATACTTCTTTCGCGGATATTGGTTCGAGCGTGCTCTGCCTCGATCTTGTTTTGGCGGACACGCTCGACTTATCCTTACGAGGCTTATCGCACGTAGACTCTCCACGTTTTTCTTTTCTCTTGTTTGTCACTTTGTCGTATGTCCTTCTTAATCGGCTCTCTCCTCTTCGAATCACTTAATCGATTCGGAGAGAGATTTATTCGAATATGGAAGTATACGATGATCGATAGTTCAGCGACTCCTTTTAAAAATAAAAAAAGAGAAAAAGAATGGCGAAAACAATTATAAATGTTTACTGCAAAAGACACTAAAATTTCAGGTGGAGGAATGAGAATACTCGATAGGTATGCTTTTATAAATTTATAGTACATTCTTTTCTAGACTTTCTCTACTTTACTTTTCTTGCTTACAAGCTTGCATGCTAAATAACAATTTCACCCAACAAGAAAACCATAACTTTTAGGATAGCCGCAAAACCAGAACCAAAACTAAAGTCAAAACAAAACAAAAATCAAAATCACCGCCACAACAATCAAAATATAAGATAACTCAAGATTTAATCACAAACAAAACAAAACTGCAATTGCAATTGCAACTAAATTAAAACGTCTCTTTGGATAATCGGGAATACCTCAGAGGAGACAACCTACGGCTGCTAACGAGCTTTCCCTAGTTCGAATGAACTTATGAAACTCATTTAGTTGAGTTTAGTAATTTCATCTGGACTAAGTAAATCTGAAGAAAATAGTGATGCTGAAATGAGGGAACTGTGAGATCCTAACCGGTATCGCTTAATCAACTTAAACTCCCCTAATAAGACATTAAGACATCTCAATTTAAACATTTCCAAAATACGACACTTATCTTTTCTCTTCATTTGACACTTCTAAAACTAAACCTACTACGACGAGGAGCTTGGAGTACGCATACGATGCAACGACGGCCATATTCAACAAAGAACTTTTTCCTTAGAATTAAACAACAAGCTATAGGACTTCGATGTAGTCTACCAAGTGCAGCATAAATTCTCACTTCATCTTTTTAGGCATTTGCATAACCATGTTGTGCAATATAAGCCCTAACTCATCTTAGGTTCCAAGGTTGTCATCGGGTATGACATAAATCCTCCTATCTTGCAGGCTATTTACATAATCGATATTAATTGAATGTAAGCCCTAAATAATAAAATTGGCAGGATGAAACACTAAATAAATTTCTCAAATTGGAGCTAAGTCATAAGATAGTTTGGGAAAACACCAAGATTTTTATTGGATTTATGTCCTTCCCTTAGCTTTCTCTTTCTCTGAATTCCTACAATAATTGTTCCAAACTTGAGCCACTCACTTATTGGATTTTCTATTACAACATTTCTTTGAAGATCCTACTTTTTGGAAGTCATGAAAATAATATTTCCTGATCTATATCAAGAGTTTTCTTAGGTAACTTCGGTTATCAAAGATGTAATTAACTATAGAGGCTTGCTTTATAGGAAACTTAAAGACCTAGATTAATATAAACCCTATTTAATCGTTTCATATTAGATGAAGATGTCATGTCGGTCAACATAAATTGGTTCACGTACAAAACGAGATACATGGATTCTTTAGTTTATTTGAGTAAGTTCTCACTACTCAAGCAATGTATCATTCTCCGGATAGATACATAGGCTATGTATGTAATGACTTGATTGTTTAAACTATTACATATATGAGATCAATTTGATTTCATATTTTTAAAAATTAAAAATGATATTTTCTAAAATTATATATATATATATATATTAAATTAAATCTATTTATAAACCAGGTGTCGGCATACCCATTCCGACGACCGACAAATTCATGCTCTTACTAGACATTTACAGGAGGATGCATCTTGTTGTATGCTTTTCACCAGTGATATCCTTCGTGTGGATAAATCTAAAGAAAGATTTTAGGAAAAACTTAAATTATGGAGGCCTATATTGGAGTCTAAAGTCCTTCGTTTGAGTAAATCTAGAATTCACTACTTGAAATGTAATTTTAGTAGTAGTAGCTCTAGTGGTAGAGTTGTAACTATGGATGAGCAAATCATTTAAAAGATGTGAACGTTCTAGATATCTCGGGTCTCTTGTTCAAAGTGATGATGATATAGTTGGGGATGTGATTAATTAGTAGATTTCATGTTGGTTCGTTGAAGTGGAGGAATGCATCCGACCTATTATATGATGTACATACTGGTTAGACTTAAAGGGAATTTTTATAAGATGGTGATGGGACCTGCAATATTCTATGTGCATAATGTTGGCATTTAGATTAAGAGGTTGTTCGGCTGAAAATAAGATTTAGTTTGAACGAGTATTAATAAATCCTACAAATTCAGAATTATCAAATCTTAAGGTACGTGCCAAGTCCGGAAGTGGATTTAGTTCAAAAAATGAAATCATTCGAAAATTGATTCGCACATGAAACTCGAGTAGAAATAAACACGTTGAGGTATGAGCCAAAATTTTGGATCAGATTTGTTTGGAACCTACATATCAAATTTATTTAGAACCTACAACATCTCGGCTTAAAGTCAGATAATTTAATATCTTAGTATATAGTTCTATCAAAGTTCATTAAATAGGTGAACATTGGCTCGAAGACATCTTTTTCCAACAGTGTATGCCACTGTAACTATAACAGCCCGCTCACAGATATATTTATTTCAAGTTTTGTCTCCATGTGAAAACCCAATCGCAAACCCCATTCGGATCACCGACTTTACATTTGTAGAGAAAATTAGAACAAAAAATACTCGTGAATGAGTTGGTGTAGCTATGACGACAAACAAAATTAGAGATAAAATATTGATAATGTTCACCGATTATCGATCTTCGACAGCCCTAACAACCTCAGTAGGTTGTTAACCTTCTGATTTCGAGCTTAACTGTTGTCCGCTTTAAAGAAATCCGAGTCAAAATTAAAATTAGTCAATTATCGAGTAGTAATTGTTGTTTCATATTAAGAAAATCTAGTTCCAATGGTTTATTTAGACATCATGATGTATTTTTCTAATATTGCCTAAAACTGTTGCTATTTCAACCTTATCATGAGCATATTTGTTTTGTATTTTATTTCCAACTGTAATTCCAATCATAGAACTAAACATTCTCGTCTCCACAACTCCTTACGCGATTGACTGAAAACTTGAAAATATGTTCTTAGAAGGAAGTATTTCATAAGTTGTAAGAGTATTCACTATATCATTTAGTGTAAAGTCTAATTTCCACAGGTAGAATGAAAATTCACTTCGAAATCTAATTTGGCAGTTCCAATATGAAAATTCACATCAAAATCTAAATTCTATTGCCGCAATTCTCATTTTGGTAATGCAAATTAGATTTTGAAGTAAATTTTCATTTTGGAACTGACAACATAGATTTCGATGAGATTTTTCATTTTTACGATGGAAATTAGAATTCACACTTGAAAATATAGTAAATATTCTTACATCTTATGAAATATCTTCTTCTAAGAATATATTTCCAGGTGTGCAGTCAATTGCATATGGGGTTCGCGACACTGAGTATGCTTAGTTTTATGATTGGCTTTCTATGTGGAAAATAAAGTGTGAAAGAAATAAACCTCTGCAAGGTTTGGTGTAATTATGGTGACAGAAAATCTTAGAATAGAAAGTCGATTTGTTTGACATTTTAGTAATATTTGTTCCGTCGAAGATCATTATTGATTGATCATTGATTCTCAATCCATTAGGACGACTTCATTTAATAGTGTATGCCACTATAGCTACATAGCCTTCACACAGATTTATTTATGTCATATTTTGTCTCTGAGTGAAGATCCAATCATAGAAAGTGGTATAGTAAGAATTGTTGAGAGAGAATACTTAGGTGGATAAGTGGCTTTACACTTTTAGAGAAAATGTGAAAAAATTATACTCGTGAAAGGGTTATTGTAGCTACAATGAGAACCAAGATTAGAAGAAAATGAAGATAAATGTTTGTCAATAATCAGTCTTCGACAGTCCTAACAGCCCCAATAGACTATTAATGTTCTGACTTCAAAGTTATCTAAAATGTTCTCTCCTTTTAAAATGCGTTGATTATTGTCAGGTTTCATCACTTTTTGTTACTAATGGACTAATAGATATACTAAAATAATTAAATACAATGTATTTACCTGAATGCATTTTATAATGTGTTCATTATTCTGATGTCTGAAGGTACACATGGATATTCGTACATCGAGATCGTAGATGTACAACAATCTTTTTTCAGATAGAAAATGGGTCACTCAGGAGTTCTTGAATGGTATCGAGGAATTTGTGGCAGTTTTTTTGTTAATTGCCACTTTACTTATCTGAGGGTAGGTTTTGGTATTATATTTGAAACACAGAAATCGAGCACACCTGGCACCTGATGAAGTGAAATATGATCTATAATGTCTGAAATTTCAGTCAAATTACTGGATTTAAACTTCACATGGGAGGTTGATCCTTCAACATACACCTTCACTTTTTCGACAAGTTATGATCCTCTATCTAGATTTGACTCAAGCAGATTTAAAGAAATGATCTTTTGATGAAAAATATATCATTATACGAGCCAAGTGCAGCAGGAAGAGAACAACTTCTGAGGCTCGGGCGTTTTATGATTTATTGAATGCTGCTCAAAGATCATTGTGAGATGGTCACAAGTCTTATTCTGAGTCATCTGTAGCTCTTAGAATACTGAAAATCAAAATAGAGTACAAAATGCCCTGAGAGTGCTTCAATCAATTTGCAGATATGCTGAAGGACATCAATTAACCTAAAATTTTAATCCCAGAAGATTTATATATAACGAAAGGACTCCAAGTTAGCTTAAAGCAGAGAAGATTAATTTTTGTGTAAATGAATATATGCTATATCACAATAGTAGCACGATTGAGAATCAATGAAAATTTTGTAGTGTTCATAGATTTAAACCTCAGAGTAGAAAAATTAAGAGGAAAAAAGAAGTTTTACTCAAGCTACCCTTTTATCTACCATTTGTTTCAATTCTACAAAGGTTGTACAATTTTATGCATATTGCTCCACATATGACATGACATCATATCAGATCTAGAGAAAACAACTTAATGAGTCATCCGATAGATGAGCAGGGATGAAAATCTTTTGATAGCTCATATCCCAACTTTATTACGGAGGCGCGTAACGTCCTACTAGGTTCATGCTCTAACGGCTTCACACCGTACATTCCGACCACATCGCTCCACTCTTGTTGCCGGTGATTGTTACGTGATACACCTACAATAGATTGTGTTTTATGCACAATTTTTATACATATTTTTTGATGATATTGCATTTTTATGGAAGGTATTTTTTGTATTTTCTTGCAGGTATGATTAAACAGATGAATATGATGAGAGGAATGAAAAAGTATCAAAATTGGAGCAAAAAGGAAGAAAATTGAAGACGTGATCTGTGGCGGCTAAGCACCTGAACTCGCGTTTACGCACCAAGGTCTCGCGGCTATGCGCCACAGTTGGAGCTTACATGCCAGATGGACCGCGGCTAAGCGCCGAGACCTGTCGGCCGTTAAATTTTGAAAAAGTGGGGGTTTAAAATATGGTTCAGATTTAAAATAATGAGATATAATTTTGAAAAATAGTAATATAATTTTGAAAAGTAGTAATATAATTTTGAAAAAATGAAATGGGATACCGTACATTCGATAGTTTGGATTAGTCAAGTGTAACACTACAAGTAATGCATTTATCCCGAAGGGTAAACATAACACTTGAATAGTGACACTCAACCTAATGAACTAGAGAATCTACAGTATCCGTTCAGTCTGTGAAACCAGTTTTATAAGCTGATAAGTTCCCCTATTTAATATAAAGAATTTAATAGGGTTTATATTACCTGGGTTCTAAAGTTTTCTATAGAGGCAAGTATCTATAGTTAATTACATCTTAAGTGACAAGATTCACTTAAGAAAACTCTCGATTAAGATCAGTAGTTCTGCTTTTAAGAATTTTAAAGTTTAGGGTTCAAACGATTGGATTTTGGAAATTCAAAAGGGAATGTATCAAATTAGGAACAATTATTTTAGGAATCCAAAGGAAGAGTGGTAGGAGATATCACAGATTCAAAGCGAACTTCGATGACTTCCCAACTATCCTATGATTTGGCTTCGATTTGAGAGAATTATTAAAGTTTATAAGCTTGCCAATTTTAATTAATTAGGATTTACACTTATATGATATAACCATATAAATGGCCTGGAAGATAGGAGGGTTTATGTCATACCGAACGACGACCTCAGAGTCCTAAGATGAGTTAGGGCTTAAATTGCATAATATGATTATGCAAATGCCTAAAGGATGAAGTGAGGATTTATGCTGCACTAGGAAAACTACCTCGAGATCCTATTGCTTGGTTGTTTATTTCTAAGGAAAGTTAAGCTGATGAAGATTTGTTTTGCTGTTAAGGATAGCCGTGCTGTCCACCGCGCTTGCTCCGAGCTCCTTATTGTTGCAGAGGGTTTAGTTTAAAAAGTGACAATCAAGAGATGAGAGAAATGTCATGATTCAGAGGTCAAGTTTTCTAGTGTGTCAAATTCAATGTCTTAAGTTTTATTAGGGGAAATATTAAAATTGATTAAGCGGAACCGGTTAAGATCCCACAGTTCCATCATCCCTGCACCACTATTTTCATCGGATTCACTTAATCCAAATGAACTTGCTAAACTTAACTAAATGAGTTCCACACTTTCATTTAGACCGTGGGAAATCTCGTTAGCAACACGTAGGTTACATCTTCCGAGGTATTCTCGATCATCCAACGAGACGTTTTAATTTAATTATGGTTGCGGTGTTATTTGTTTGTGATTAAATTTTGAGTTGTCTTATATTTTGAATGTTGTGGCGGTGAATTTTATCTTGTTTTGATTTTAGTTTTAATTTTAGTTTTAATTTTGTGGCTATCCTAAAGGTTTTAGTTTTCATGCAGGGTGACATTGTTATTTAACATGCAAGCTTATAAACAGGAAAATATAGTACAGTGCAGGTAAGTAAATTACAATAAAATAAAAGCGTACCCGGCAGGTCTTCCCGTCATTTTCAACTGCACTTAAAACGCATGTTAGGGCATTTAAATATTTGAAAGAAACACCTAGGTAAAGCTAAGGGAAGGTTCTGGTTGTCTACCAAATCCTAATTTTATCACTAGTGAATTCCTAAGGTGTGTTGGGGATAATTTTCTTCATCAAAGAACAATGAATTTCAATTTTTCTTCTAAAATATTCCATTAGATCGAGAAAATTCTTAAAACAGGTCCTGAACATTTTTTCAATGCTTCTGGGATCATTTTGAGTCCAAATAAATTTCATTATATGGATGAATTGATCGTTTGGGGTTTAGTTGAGTTTTGGTTCTTGCTCAGCGAACCTGGATGTTTGATTATCCTATAAGTAAGATGACATCCATTTAACACTTTATTTAGGAGTTATAAAGATGAAGGCCTTTAGGGGCAAATTAGTACATTAAAGAATCTAACCATTCTTAGTTGAAGTCGAATTAGTGATTTAAAATGATTCAATTTAGTTATAAAGTTTTAGTTGATTTTTGAATATTTTAAATTATTTTATATTGGAAAGAGTGTTTAAAGTATTTTAGTTCAATTAAATTAATTTTAATTTTTTAAATTGTTTTAATTTAATTATAGTATTTCAGATTAATTTTAATATTTTAAATTGTTTTAATTTAATTATGATGTTTTAATTAGGTTATAAACTATTTCAAATTGATCTTAATATTTTAAATTTATTTTAATTCAATTTTAAATCATTTCAAATTAATTTTGATATTTTAAATTGTTTTAATTTAATCATAAGATTTCAAAATCATTCTTTCTAATTATTAATTTCAATTATCATTTTATGGTTTCATTAATAAAAGTTAGGTGGTATTTGATCAACTTGTTCGTTAGGGGTTCAATTTAGAGAATTAAAGTCTTCCTATATCAAATCCCATTATCCTTAACAATTTATTCTTTAATTAACTTCCAAAGCTTAATGATTTAATTAATTAAGATTTCTTCTTTAATATTAAAGGTGATTAATGAGTTTCTATCCCTTAACTCCCTATGTTTCAATCATCCAAGAGGAAAATTAAGATCAAATATTTACTTTTCCCTTTAGTTAAGCCCAGATATTAGTTAAGGCTAAGGTTCCTTAATTATCTTTATGCCCTTTTAAGCTTATTCATTCAATAATTCACTAAATTAAGCTCAAATGAATTTGAAATTTTTATTTCACCTCACTCACATGTCAATTAAGACATCAGAGGAGAAAATGTGATTTTTCTATTTTTAATTTAATTTATATAATTATTTTAGTGGAAAATTGGAATTTTCAATGAAAATTCAACATCATTGCCAAGGTGAAACTTCTGTGCTTAGGAAAATTATGGCAAGTTCATACTGACCAGAGGACCACTTGGACCAATTTTGGTGATCTTTTGAATTTTAATTTATTTATTAGAATTATTTTAAGTTTTGGAGTATTAATTAATTATAAAATAAAAGTGAAAGGGAGAATTGGGTTTCATATTTTTATTAAGTCTCTCTGAAGTCAGAGAACCTAAAGAAACAAACTTTGTATTTTTCTGAATTTTCTTTGAATTATTATAATTATTAGTGAAAGGCTTGAAAAATACATTTTTTAAATATTAAAAATTACCTTAAACCTTTAAAATTTATTATCTATACTTAGAGGCTTAGGAAAAATGTTTTGTTGGTTTCCAAGTGATTAGGAGGCCAAATGTGATATTTTAGTGAATGTTACTATTTTTATGATTTTTATGATTTTTTAATTATTAAAATATTAAAAAATAATTAAAAATGATTTTTTTATGAAAAATCCAATTTTATTTTTCCTGGACTCTTCTGATCTCAGAGAACTCCCAAAATTGATTTGGTGAATTTTTTAGTTATATTTTTTGGTTTTATGAATTTTTTAATTTTAAATATGGCCATGTTACTTAAGTAATTCATTTAGTGGGTGAAATCAACTCCAATTGATTTGAAATTTTTATGTGAGGTTTTCCTAATCTTAGAGCACAGTGGAGAATTGATTTCATGTCATTTTGATGTGTGATTATTCCAAATTAATTTAATTTCTATTTTGAGTATTTGGTCAAATTAGGGTTATTTTTAGTGAATTAAATCAAACCATAATTTTCCTAGGGTCCTCTGATCCTAAGACACTTTCCCTAATTTTTCTAGATTTTAATGAACAACATGCTAATTTTTGGAATTAATTCATTAAAACAGGCACCTAAACTTGGAAAATATGGATCTCTAACTAGGCGTTTCGCCCGACCTTGGAAAATTCATGGAATGTTCCTAAGGGCAGAGAGAACAAAAGCCCCATAGTCCCAAGCCATGGTGAATTATGTATGCTAATGAAGAATTGAAACACTCAGGACAGTAAATAAATGATTAAAAATTAAATATATAACAAAATATTTTGATTTCAATTCCACATTGTTCTTCTCTGTTCACTGAGTAAGAGGGTATTTTTTAGTTTATTTTTATGATTTTTCTATGCAAAGATATGTATTTATAAAGTTTCTGTGATTTAAATAATTAGGAAAATCTTATTTTTCTACTTATTCGACTCAGCGCCACCTCATCCTAGATGGCTCCGAAGTCACACGTGGCGCGCTCCCATTCGACGCCGTCATCTGAGTCAGCGCACTCTTTTCGTCCCGCGGTTCTGCCTGGCTTGATCTCGGACGGTTCTCCGTCATCGTCTCCAGGCGTCCTAACCCATGAATCGTCCACCTTCTAGACCTAATATCTCGCTCGATACTTAACCAAATTGAGTGAGGTTTGTCTCTATCGACGCATCTAGCCTAGACGAACAGATCTATATGACTAAGATGCATTGAAATTAAGTAAAATGAAATGGATAATTCATAGAAGCTCGGGTTAAGTAGAACTTACCATACCTTGGTCCAAGAGGAGAGGCCTCGATTGGATGTGCTCGGCACGTTCGTTGGAGTCCAAGGAGCCTACGGATTGAGCCTCTGGTCGTGGTGAGTTGTCTAGACCCAAGTTCGACCAAGACCGATTTAGTGGTTTGACCGATAGCACAGATGGGTGGCCTGGTGACAGGGCTTTCACTGGGGAACTCCTTCTCTTGGTGTGGGGATGGTGTGGTTGAAGTTAATTTGGTTTTGGTGGAGGTTTGAGAAGTGACCTGTTTTTGGCTCTAGTTTGGGCTGAGAAATTAGGCTTGGGCAGGGGGTCTGAGGGCTGGAGAAAGGTGGGGATCTTCTTCTCTTTCTTGGAATTAGGTTTTGGAGTAATTTGGGAGAGTTTTGTGGAGAAAATTTCAGCACTCTAAATTTGGCCGTGGAGGAGCCAATTTATAGAACTCGCCGGAGAGGGGAGCTCAGGGCCAGGCAATGAGTGCTCTGAGCCACTTAAAGTGAGGGCTGAGCAAGGCAGCTGTGCAGTGAGGGGATTGCTCACTGTCATGGCTCAATTTTGAGTTTTAAGGCCATGAGGGGCACTCGAGCGTGGTCGTTCAACGGCACTGGCAACGATAGGGCGTGGTCGGGTGGCGGCGTGGAGGAGTGGGGGAGGAGCTTAATGCGTTTAATTTGGGCAGAGAGGTTGCTTATGCAAGAGTTTAAAGATGGGACTTAAGCTTAGCCAAAAGGCTAAACCCATTGGTCCAAAGTGGTGGACCTTTGGTCCATGACTCAAGAGGTTTGGGTTTGGTTAGGTCAAAACAGTCATAGGAGGCCTAGGGTTGGCTTCCATGAAGTGGGTTTGGTCAATTTAGGCTTGGTTTGGTTCAATTTGGGTCATGTGTCAAATTAGGTCACCTTAGGTTCAAAGTAGGTTAGCTCTGGTTTAGGTTGTGGTTGATCCCAATTGATCGATCAAAATGGCTTAAACGATTGTCACAAAGCTTTTGGAAGAGGTTTGGGGTGATGGTGCATTGATTTGGGAAGTGAATTTGGTGGATTTAGGGTTTTGGTCAAATTTGGTCATGTTGGGTTGAACTTGGGTTTTGGTTAGGCTAGAGCTTGGCTAGGGTTCAATTGATGGTTCAAATTAATGTAGGTAATTGTCATGAAGGGTTTTGGATAGAAATTGGGTAAGATTGAGGTTAATTGGGTAGGCATTGGGTTTAATTTGGGTACTTTTGGGTTAAATGGGTCAAATTGGGGCTTTTGGTTAAATTGGGTTAAATTGATAAAATTGGGGCATTTGGTAGTTGAAGAAAATGATATTGAGAATATTTGGGAGATTTTAGAATTTTTGAGAATTTTTGGAATTTTTGGAATTTTGAGCCTAGAGGGGCATTTTGGTCATTTTGGAGGTTTTGGTGAAATTTTGGGAAATTTGGTAAATTTGGGATTAATTGGTCAATTTTGGTTTTGGGGAGCAATTTGGAATGGTGTTTGGAGGAATTTGGTTAATTTGGGGAATTTTGGGTGATTTACTGGTTATAGGGGCAACTTAGGTAATTTTGGGTAAGTTTAGGGGCTCGGGGTCAGAAATTGAAATTTTGGAAAAATGAAAGTAGCTTTAATGGGAGAAGAATGGGACCATTTTGGTAGAGTCAAGATTGAGTAGAAGTGGTTTGGGATAAATTCAGGGTTTAGGAGCATGACTATGGACCTTAGTTAAGTCTAACCACTTTATGATCCTTCACATATTGATTCTAGCCATCTTAATCAAAGATTAGTGGCTTTGGTTCAATCATATGAGTTTCTTAAAGGGTAGAAGGGGAAGTGTTTAAAGTTTGGGTCAAATGGCTTAGGGGTGTGTGTGTGCAAGAGAAGCTCAAGTCACTCAAGATTACCCTAAGTCCGAACATTCCTATAGGAACTCACTATTGGGTCTCCATATGGTAGTTTTAACCCTCCACAGTGATTTAGAGGTTTGTAACCATCCAAGTGGGGTCCCAAGAGGAATTAAGAAGTGGCTGAAAATTTCTAGATGGTGGGTTCCAACTCTAGTCTTCTAAGATAGTCCAGGAGAGGCCCTATGGCTAGATCCTAAGCACTAAGAGGAAGATTAGACCTCATAAAAAATGAGGTCAACAAGACATCGCGCTTGAGCACGATAGTTATAAAAGAGGAGTTATTTAAAATTTTGAGCGATTTTAAAGAGGTTTTTGAGGCACCTCTTGGTGAGAACGTGGATAAACCTCTATTGGCGCCAAATTTCATTCAAAATACTTTTGAATGGATGCATCGTTTGGGAGATATTTTGAATCGGGACACAAATTGAAGAGATACGAAGGCACCTTTTAAATAAGTATTAAAAAAGGAAGAATTAAAGATCAGAAGAGAGTCCAATTAGAGTCTTAGAGAGTAGTAGAGTGTCTAGTAAGAGAGTGTTTTTAGTGTGGTTGTTGTAGAGTGTGTAAGTAGTGTAAGAGTATTCTTTCATTAACTACTACTCCACTTCACTACTTTTACTTAAATTTAGTTTGTATTAAGTGTTGCTTAAAGAATTAGAGAGTTCAGAGTTGGGCTCCAACCTTTAAGGAGTATTGTAAGGAAAAACAAAGTTTCAAAGGAACTTTAAGAGTGTTGTGGAGAGGATTATCAGATAAGTCTTTATCTTTGTTATTACATTTGGTTTTTAATTAAGACTTATTGTGTTTTCACTATGATTTCTTCTTTTAAACCAAGTTGTAATTGTATTTTCTCCATGAATTCTGAGTACTTTTCTTTATCTTTTCCTTTAATATGATGAAGTAATAAAGATATGAAAGTATGTTGTGTGAAGTATAAGATTTCAATGTTGGAAGAAGTTGTGATGATTCAAAACCTTGCACTACATTTACTTCTTGATTTGTCCAATTAAGATGTTATAATATGTTGTGAGAACATGTAAGAAACGGTTTGGTATTGCCTCGGTCAACAATTGGAAAAAATCACATGAGATTATATGGATGAGAATGTAATTCATATGATTGAGTGCAAATAAATAGGGAGATATACTTCTATGGGTATAGGATTAGAGGACTTTAGTGTGACAGACTAAATCCCCCAATTCGATTTATTGTTTTATGTTTTGATACGAGATGTTAGCCCCTAGGTAGAGGGAATCGAGGAAACTCTAGAGTGAGAGCTAGTATCTTTCCTGCCTAACCCGTCTTCAAAATTTATAAAATAATAGATTAAGCTATGTTATTTATAGCATCTCTAGTAAGGGTAAAAAATATAATTGCTCATATTTGGCACAACACATTTAGTATACTTCCACAACAAAATTTCATAACTTGTTATTGAATCATAAAAAAGAAAAAATATATTTTATTTGCATTTGCTTACATCTTTTAAAAGTTTAGTTGAAGTTGTTTACTTTAATTTCAAATTATAAAAATTAACAAAAATAATAAAATTTGATTTCCTAAAATATTATCTTTAGTTTGAGTAAGATCTTTCTTTAAAATAGTAAAAAGTTAATTTTCTTGTTTTCATTTGTTTATTACTTTCCCTGTGGGTTCAATATCTCAGGGCTTAATCAGAAAGTCCTATATTACTTGATTAAACGATACATATACTTGCGTATTATTCACATTATAATATCATTAAAAAGGAGTATCAATTCATATATATATGTAAATATCATAAGCATAAATATCGTAGTCGTGGATCACGTTTTTGGAGCCTTTGCAGGTGAAAGGAATAAATAAAGAAAAATTTTCAAAAGAAAAATTAATTTTTATTTTAAAGTCTTATTTATAGATTTATTTTAAGTTTTTTTTATTGTGTATTTTTATTATGTATGCGTAGTTCAGGTTCTGAATGACTTATTTTACGATTCTGAAATATAAAGAACTATAAGAAAAATAAAAAAAATTGAAAATGCTGAAAAAGATAAAAATATTCAAGAAATGATGAATCAAAATAATCACAATGCTAAAATTTATCAAGAATTTAGACCTTTAAGAGATTATGCTAACCCTATAGTAGATAAATTTCATGGTAGTATTCAAAACCCTACTGTAGCTGCTAATTCATTTGAACTTAAACCTTCTATTATCCAAATGATATCTAATAACCAGTTTGGGGGTGCACCAACTGAGTATTCAGATTTACATCTTGCCAATTTTCTACAATTGTGTGCTACATTTAGATATGATGGTGTTTCAGATGATGCTATGAGACATAGACTTTTCCTTTCTCATTAAGGGATAAAGCTAAGATGTGATTAAATTCATTAGCATCTGAATCTATTATAACTTGGGGTGATTTAGCACAAAAGTTCCTTGCTAAATATTTTCCACCATCAAAGACCTCAATGCTTAGAAATGATATTACATCTTTTTCTCAGTTTGAAGGGGAATCTATTTATGAAGCATGGAAACGTTTTAAAGATTTCCTAAGAAAGTGTCAACATCATTCGATACCAGAAAGGTTAATAATTCAAACTTTTTATAATGGAAGTTGGATCTCTTAGATTTATTATCGATGCGGCTGCTGGTGGTTCATTGATGTCTAAACAGTTTAATGATGCTTATGCTTTAATTAAAAAAAATGACTACAAATATATTTCAATGGTCTTCTGAGAGGGTAAATCCTAAAAAGATAGCCAATATTCATGATTCTGATGCTTTTGCAATGTTAACAAATCAAGTTGTTGCAATTTCAAGGAAGATAGACCAATTTGGAATGAATTTTTCTTAACTAATTTCAATGATTGAAGAAAATTCATTAGGTCAAATGGTAGATTCTCAAACATATTTAGAAAATTTAAATGCCAGAAACAAGTCTGATAACCCATATTCCAATTATTAAAACTCAGGTTGGAAGAACCATCCAAACTTTAACTGAAATAATAATAATCAGGGTGGTAATAATCAACAATGGAGGAACACTCAAGTAAACCCATTAGGGAATTGGAAAAACCAAGGGAATAATAATTATAGACCTACTTATCCTCCTGGTTTTAACAGTGCTTCACAATTTAAGGAGAAGTAGTTGTCTATAGAAGAAGTGGTGTTACAAATGAGAAATCAATTGCAAAATCAAGGAGCTACAATTAGAAATATTGAGAATCAATTGGAACAGATAGCCAATTCATTAAGTAATAGATCCCAATGAACGCTTCTTAGTAATACTGAGATAAATCCAAGAGACAAAAATAAAGAGCAAGTAAAAGCTATTCAGTTAAGAACTGGAAAAGAGTTGGAAGGTAAAGTTCAAAAAGAGATTGAAGTAGAGAATGAAGAAATTGAAGAACCAAAAGAGGACGCTCAGAAAGGTTTAGAAAGACCAATTTCTCTACCAAAAATTGATTTAGAAAAACCTCCACCACCATTTCCTCAGAGATATCGACAAAAAAAATTGGATAAGCAATTTTCAAAGTTCTTGAAGATTTTTAAGAAACTTATAATAAATATTCTATTAGCTGAAGCCTTAGAACAAATGCTAAGCTATATGAAGTTTATGAAGGATATTCTAAACAGAAAAAGGAAGTTTGAAGATAACAAAACTGTTGCACTACGTGAAGAATGTAGTGCAATAATTCAAACGAAAATTCCTGAAAAGCTTAAAGATCCTGGAGGCTTCACAATTTAATATGGAATCAGAGACAGATTTTATGGGAAAGCTTTATGTGATTTAGGTGCAAGCATTAACATTATTCCATTATCTATATTTAAAAGACTGGGATTAGGAGAAATAACCCCGACTACTGTAACTCTGCAGTTAGCAGATCGTTCGATAACATATCCTAAAAGAGTTATAGAAGATGTTTTAGTAAAAGTGGATCAATTTATCTTTCTTGTTGACTTCATTGTGCTAGATATGGAGAAAGATGAAGAGATACCAATTATTTTGGGGAGACATTTCCTAGCTACAGGAAGAGCAATGATAAATATGCAGAAAGGGAAATTATATATGCATGTTAATGATCAAACTATCATATTTAATATTTCAAAATCAATGAAATATCCTGCAAAAGGTAAAGATGATGAATGTTTCAGGATGGATGTGATGAGATATTTAAGTGAATGTCATTTCAAAGTAAATTATGAAAAAAAATCTGAAAGAGAAAAGCTAGAACACAAGGAAGATGAAGAAACACAATATTCTAATGACTTTAATGAGAAAGATTTAAATTATGTTCAAGAAAGTTTTGAAGTTTTGGACATGACAAAGAAAGATGAATCTTTTTGTCATTCAATTGAGAAACTTCATGAACTAGAATTAAGGTTACTTTCTGAACAATTAAAATATGCCTTTTTAGGTGATTCCTCAACTTTTCCTGTTATAATTTCCTCAAAATTAACTACTGCAGAAGAAGAGAGTTTGCTTGAAACATTAAAGAAATATAAGAAAGCCTTTGGATGGACCATATCTGATATTAAAGGAATCAGTCCTTCAATTTGTATGCACATAATCCTTATGGAAGAAAACTGCAAATCCAAGGCTGATCCTCAAAGGAGATTAAATCTTATTATGAAAGAAGTGGTTAAGAAAGAAATATTAAAGTGGTTAGATGCTGAAATTATCTATCCTATTTCAGATAGTGCATGGGTTAGTCCTATTCACTACGTTCCTAAGAAAGGAGGAGTAACTGTAACTGTTAATGAAAAGAATGAATTAATACCAACAAGACAAGTTATAGGATGGCGAATATGCATTGATTATAGAAAATTAAATCTTGCCACCAGGAAAGATCATTTTCCTCTTCCATTTCTTGATCGAATGTTGGATAGACTAGCTGGGCATAAATACTTTTGTTTTCTGGATGAATATACTGTATATCACCAAATACAAATTGCTTCTAAGGATCAAGAGAAAACAACATTTACCAGTTCTTATGGTGCATTTGCTTTTAGAAGAATGTCCTTTGGTTTATGTAATGCCCCTTCTACATTTCAAAGATGTATGATAACAATTTTTTGTGATTTAATTGAAAAAGTAATTGAAGTATTTTTTGACGATTTTTCAGTGTTTGAATTTTCATTTGAATCATGTTTAGAACATGTATCTAAAGTTCTCAAATGCTGTGAAGAAATAAATTTAGTCCTTAATTGGAAAAAAATGTCAATTTATGGTAGCAGGAGGGATTATTTTGGGACATCATATTTCCGAAAAAGGTATGGAAGTAGACTCTGCAAAAATTCAAGTGATCGCTAATTTACCTTGCCCAACTAATGTAAGAGAGATTATGCATTTTTTGAAACATGCTGGTTTCTACATACGTTATATTAAAGACATTTCAAAAATTTCGAAGCCTTTATGTCATTTATTGGAAAAAGATGCAATTTTTAACTTTAATGAAGAATGCCAAAGAGCTTTTGAGTTATTAAAAGAAAAATTAATCACTGCATCAGTTATTGTTTTACCAGATTGGGAAAACCTTTTGGATTAATGTGTGATGCTAGTGATTATGCTATTGAAGTTGTTTTAATACAAAAACATGATCAAATTTTTAAAGTAATCTACTATGCTAGTAGAACTCTTAATGAAGCTCAAATTAATTATACCACAACTGAGAAAGAGTTATTAGCTATAGTATATGCTTTTTTATAAATTTAGATCATATTTGATTGGAACTAAATGTGTGTTGCATACTGACCATTCTGCTATTAAATATTTAATGAAAAAGAAAGATGCTAAACCAAGATTGATAAGATGGATTCTTCTTTTATAAGAATTTGACTTTGAGATAGTAGATAGAAAGGGCGCTGATAATCAAATTGCTGATTATCTGTCCAGGTTTGAAAATGAAAAATCTCTCTTTTCTAATGAAGAAATTAATGAGCATTTTCGTGATGAAAAATTGTTCACTATAAATGAGTGGCGTGTTCCATGATATGCCGATATTGTGAACTTTATTGTTAGTGACATTTTACCCTATGGATTAACATAGAGAGAATTTTATCTAAAGCTAAAACTTATTTTTGGGACGATCTATTTTTATATAAACAAGAAAATGATTTGATTATTTGAAGATGTGTACCCTTAGAAGAAACTTATGAAATTATTCAAAAATGTCATGATTCTGATTTTGGGGGACATTTTGGTGTTGATAAAGCTGCATATAAGATTCTATAATATGGATTTTATTATGCTATAATTTGTAAGGAGGTGAATGCTTATATTAAATTGTGATCAATGTCAGCATGTAGGCAATATTTCTAGAAGAAATGAAATGCCTATCAATTAAATGTTGGAAGTTGAAATAATTGACGTTTGGGGATTAGATTTCATGGGACCATTTATGCCATCTTTTAAAAATTTATACATTTTGATAGAAGCTGTTGCTTTACCTCGATGTGATGCTCGAAGTGCTGCAAAATTTTTAAGAAAGAACATATTCTGTAGGTTTTGAATGCCAAGAGTAATCATAACTGATGGATGAAGTCATTTTAGAAATGCACTTATGGAGAAACTAATAAAGAAATATCATATCATCCATAAAAATTGCTACTGCTTATCATCCTAAGACAAGTGGTTTGGTTGAATTATCAAATCGTGAAATTAAAAGAATTTTGAAAAAAATCTGTTAATCTAAACAGAAAGGATTGATCAATCAAACTGGATTTTGCTTTGTGGGCTTATAGGATTGCATATAGGACTCCTATAGGAATGTCCCCATATGGCTGATTTTTAGGAAAGCTTGTCATTTAGCAATTGAACTTGAGCATAAAGAATATTAGGCTATTAAAGAGTTCAATTATAATTTGAAAGATGCTAGAGAGAAAAGATTACTGCAATTAAATAAGCTTAAAGAGATAAGGAATGAATTCTATGAAAGTGTTAAGATATATAAAGAAAAGATGAAAATATGGCATGATCGGAAGATTCTAAATAAAATTTTGAGTCAGGATAACAAGTTTTGGTATGTAATGCAAGATTAAGATTATTTGCTAGAAAATTTAAGTTCAGGTTGATGGGCCCATTTATTATAGTAAATGTTTATCCCTATGGAGCTGTGGATATTAAATATCCTAAACTTAAGAAAACATTCAAAGTAAATGGTCATAGACTGAAACCTTACTTCGCAGTTGATCAACTTAAACTTGATGAGAATTTAATGTTGGGTCACCCATAATAAATATTGGGTGCGTTGAGCTGACGACGTAAAACCAAGCACTTTGTGGGAGACAACCCATAATTATCGGTGTGTTTTGCTTTAAGTTTTTTTTTGTGTGCTTAAGTAAGAATTATATGGTAGTATTTTGATTATATTATGTTAGTGGATTTTATTGAGACCTTAATTGATAATTTGGATGAGTTATAACGTGATTTCAGACGTTTAGCAGACATGTGCTAATTGAGCACTGTGGGCTAAGCGCCAACAATTGGCGCTTAGGCGCAGAGTTATGAAAAACATGAAAAATATGTTTCTAGAAGCCATTCTCATGGGGAAGTTGCATGGCACATTCATGGAAGGTTTGTGAACGTGGGAGGACAGTTTTGGACCATCTAAACTCTATAAAAAGGGACTAAATTAAAGGATTTTCATTCCATTCTAAATTTCTATCCTAAGAGCCTTATAGAAGAGTTTAAATTGGAGAAATATCTTCGTGGGAGAGTGAAATTAAGAAGAAGGAGAATGCAAACAAGAAGTTTATTTCTGAAAGTGCGCAAGACTTATATAACAGATTTCTAGTCGTTAGTATTCAAGGAATTTCAGAAAAGATTGCGAAGATCGAGGCTGATGTTGCATCAATTGAAGCAAAGATAAATGAAACTAATGCACATTTAACACATATTTGATGGTAATTGAAAATGGAATTTAGTTATACTAGTTATATTGAAGAAGCAGATAAAGCAATTTTTTTTAAGAATAAGTGGATAGAAGAAGATTTGGCAAGGGTTTTCAACCATCGCCCGTTCTATCAAATCTATATACCTAATGGTTCAAATGGAACTAATGGAGGGTATATTTCACCAAATGGAGAATGAAATTAAGTTCTATTGCTTTCTTAAGTTCTTACTTGTGTTATGTGTAATCAATTGTGTTAAGTAATTGTGTTTAATGATTTATGTATGTTAAGTGTGTTATATGTGTTTGTATTTTTAAGTTTGTGTTAGTGTTGTGTTCAAGTGTTTAAATATGAGTTGAAAGATGTGATCTTATCTAAGGATATTGGATTAAAGACTTATAATTTGTAATTGTATTTGTTAGTGTTTTATAAAGTAAAAGTTTGTGCTTTGTGTAAGATTAGTGTTGAATCGTTTTTAATTTTCTAGAATTGTAACTTTGGCGATAAAAAAGATTATAAGGTGATAATATATTAATTAAAATGATTTAGGGTTGATTAAGCGAGCGAAAATATGTATTTAATGAAAAAATTGAAAACTGCAAGCTGGCGGCTAAGCGTCAAAGCCCCGCACTTACGCGTCAGAGCTCCGCGGCTAAGCGCCGTACTTTCACACTTAGGCGCCAGTTCACGAAAAACAGTTTACATGTTTCAAAAACATGAAAAATCCCAAAATTTTCTTCACTTCTTCGTGTTCAACCTCTGATGCTGGGAATAGGAAGCTAGGGCATCACTTCCATTGACGATTCTTGAGTCGTTTCAAGTGAAAATTGTTGGATTTGATCTTCTTAAGGTTAGAACACTACTCCTAAGTAAAAATTTTTGAGTTTAACAAAATATATTTGAGTATATTTTGGAGAAATCTGAAAATCGTTATTCATGGTGAAAATTTGAGAAAAAGCTTTGGAAATTACTTGGATTTAGAATTTTAAGCCTTTGGAAGTCAAGTTTAGTGATTTTGAGTTGAATGTGGGATTTATAATGATTTTTATTCAAATTTTAGAAATGGCACCGAAGTGGAGCATGTTGACCTCATTTTTGATGAGGTCTTTTTCTCTTCTCTCTCCTCAGTACTTAGGATCTAGCCTTAGGCTTTCCCTTTGACTATCTTAGAGGATTAGAGATGGCACCCACAATTTAGAAATTTAAACACCTCTTAAACTCCCTTCAGACCCCACAAGTTTGATTGTAAACCACCCAAGTCACTTGGAGGGTTAAGATTAAATGTGGAGGTTTAAAGGATGAGTTCCCTATAGAACTCTTTGGCCTTAGGACTACCCTGGGTGGCCTGGTCTGGTGAGGGTTGACCTGCACACATTACACTTTCACACACATCCTAAATCCTAAAACCATTCATACCTAGCTTGACTTCCTGACTCATGTAGGTAATTCATATGGATGGACCTTAACCCCTAGGCCTCTGGTTAAGAGGGTTAGGAACAACATAGTGAATGCCTCAAATGAGTCCTCTCATGGCTCTTATGGGCTTGATATGGCTTCATGACTCAACCAAAGTGATTCCATTCTACTCAAACTTGATCAATCTTCTTTTTTCAAAATTTCAACTTTTGACCCCCAGGGCCCTACACCCACCAAACCTACCAAATGTCCTTAAAGCTACCCAAAATTTGCAAAATTGCCTAAATTACCCAAAATTCCTCAAAACCAATCCTAAACATTTCCCCCCACTTAAATTGACCATCCTTAGCCAAATATACCAAAATTTCCAGAAGTAGCCCCCAATACCCTCCAAATACCCAAAATGCCCTTTTTAACCAAAAAATCCATAAGTTCCCAAAAAATTCCAGAAAATCCCAAATATTCCCAATTTCATTTTGTTCAACTACACCATAAGCCAATTTTGTCAATTTAACCTACTTTTACCAAAACCCCCAATTTGACCCATTCTTAACCCAAGTAGACACAATGTCAAACCAAACCACTTCAATTGACCTCAATTTTGGTCCAATTTAATTCTAAACTTCAATTCAATATCCCTAATATCAATCTAGACCAAATCAAAGCCCAATTTGATTGACATTTGGATCCAATTCCAATTTGAAGCTTAAAGCCCAATTTTGGCCCATGACCTAAACTTAGCTCAAACCAACCCAATTCAAACAATTAACCCCAAATATTTTCCTAAACCTTCCTAATATCCCCACAAACAAAACACTAACAAGATTTGCTCCAAATTTGAACCTAAACTCCACCCAAACCTAACCCAAAACCAAAATCCCCATTTTTGGCCTAAACCCAAACCTAACCCAAATGGGCCCAAATCCCAAAATCAAAGCCCAACCAAAGTTGAAAACTCTTTGTAGCACTCCCATAAACATTTCTCAACATTAATTTTACATCAAATCCAACACTAGCCCAACCTTAGCCCAGAGTTAGCCTAATTTGACCCACTTTGGCCCCTTTACCAAAAAATCCCAAATTAAACCCAATTCAACTCCAAATTATTTCAAACCTATTCTAGATCACTCATGATACATCCCTAAACTAAACTCAACATTCTTTTGGCCCAATATTTTACAAAACTTCCATTTACCAATTTGTTTTCAAACCTAAAAGCCCACCTCCTTAAACCTTTCTAAAGGCCCATCTAAAATAAATCCAAAAGCCCAAAATCTATCCTAAAGCCCACATGAAATTTCCCCTCATCATCCACTTTGATTTAAATCACTCCCTAAGTTTCAAATTCATCATTAAACTTTTCTAAACTAAGCCATGTGCCAAATTACTCCTAAATATCCTAAATCCTTAAAACCCACTTTCATGAAACCAAGTCAAGCCATCCCTAAGCCATATGGAGCCATGAAGCCATGCATAAGCCATATGCAAGCCTTGGAAGCCCCTTTCCACCTCACCAAGCCATTAATGGCAAGAAGAGGGGCCCCTTTCTTAAGCCTTCCTTAAGCACTTTGAACCCCATTACATGCTACACACTAAACCAAGTTTAGCCACCTCACGCATGGATGGAGACCACACCATTTTCTCTTGGGCGACCCAAGTGATTCTTTTCAGCCTAAAACCGAGGCCTTGGGTGGTGAACCTAGCCCAAAACCATGGGTTGACCCATTTGGACCCAAAATAGCCTTCCCCCATTCCATTTTAATTCAACTCCTTTACACATGTCCATGGCCAATTGATCGCACTAAACCCCGACCCTGACTCTCCTCGACCTCGATGGTGACTGACCACGCATGGCCATACCGTGCGAAAACCACCATGGCCGAGAGCACCCATGTGAGCCAATTTTTAAATTCTTCCTTGCTGACTTGTCCCACTGCCTAATGGCCACCACGGCTATTCTTCTCCTCACGTAGGCGGTTGATCCAAGCCATTAAACCCCACGGGAAGCCCTCCGACCACCTCTATTTAAACCACACCACCTCTCGGCCAAAGGAGGTGCTGAACAAAATCCTGCGAAACTCCGTCGAAATTGCTCCGGACCACTCTCCACACATAGAGCACTCGATCCCCATTGGATTCCGCCCAAATTCCCATCGATCGAGCTCAATTTCGAGTTCAAATTCGAAGCCCAAAACAGGACATCTCCCGAAACTCCACCAAATCCAAATTAAACTCACCCACACCTGCACAGGACCAAGAGAAGGAGTTCCCCGGTGAAAGCCCCTCTCCAGGGCCACCCGGTTGCTCTAGCCTCCGAAGCTTTGAAATCGAGCCGTGGACACTTTCATACCTAGACGATTCCACGAGCCGAGCTTCATCTGAGCTTCCAGCTCGAAGGTGACACAACTCTCGATTGAAGCTACACTTCTCGAAGCAAGGTATGGATCATTCCTTCCTCTCGAGCTTCCAAGCAATTCTCCATTTCATTTCGAGTTAATTTCATGGCATGTAAACCATATGGATGTGTTCGTCTCCTCGAAGACTAATCCATAGAGCATAAGAACACAAAAATCCATTGAGAAACGAGAGAGTTCTTAGGGTTTTAGTGTGGACGGTCACGGGTGCACACCGGTCGTAGACGATGACCGAGCCGTCGTCCGATCGCGCGTGTATCGGTTGAACGGCTCGGATTGCGTCGGATCGAAGGAAGGAGCGAGACAACGGGACGCGTGGCGGCTGACTCAGATGGCGGCGTCGAATGGGAGCGCGCCGCGTGGTCTTTCGATCCGTCGTAGGTTGACGCGGCGCTGAGTCGGATAAGTAGATAAATAGGATTTTTTCTATTTATTTAAATACCCATAACTTAGAAAATCCATATCTTTGCATAAAAAAATCATAAAAATAAACTAAAAATACCCTCTTGCTCAGTGAACAGAGGAAAATAATGTGGAAAAGAAATCAAGTTATTTTGATGAGTATTTTATTTTTAATTAATTATTTACTCATTTGAGTATTTTAATTCTCTATTTGCATAGACAATTCACCATGCCATGAGACCATAGGGCTTTTGAAGCCTCTAATCTGGGAACATTCCTTGAATTTTTCAAGGTCAGAGGTCATCTCTATGGAAAGTTATGTATTTTTCAAGTTTGTCTCACTATTTTTGGTATTTTAATTTCATTAATTAGCATGTTGCTTAGAAAATTCTAGGAAAATTTGGGGAAGTTTCTTAGGACCAGAGGACCCTAGAATAATTATATTTTGAGTTAATTCATTAAGAATAACCCTAATTAGCCTAATTACTCAAAACTGAACTTTAATTAATTAGGGTTAACCACACATTAAAAGAACTTGAAAATAATTCTCCACTGATCTTTAGGATCAGAGGGACCTCACATAAAAATTTGGAATCAATTAAAAATGTTTAACCCCACTAAATGGATTAATTAAGTCACATGATCAAAATTAAACTTTAAAAATTCATAATTCCAAAAATACATTTCAAAAATTCACCAAATTGGTTTAGTGGTTCTCGATATCGGAGGAGTCTATAAAAATTAAAATTGGAATTTTTTAAATTTTTCATTTTTAATGATATTTTTGATATTTAAATAATTAAAAAATAATAAAAATCATAAAAATGTCATATTTTGACTCCTAATCACATAGGAACAAACCAAATATTTTTCCTAAGTCTCTAAGTTAAGATATTGAATTTTAAAGGCTCAAAACAATTTTTAATATTAAAAAATATATTTTCCAACATTTTCAGTAAATTAATTCCAATAAATCAAAGAAAAATCAAAAAATTGTAAAATTTATTTCTCTAAACTCCTTGAGGTCAGAGAGATTTAGGAAAAATATAAAATCCATTTTTCAACTTTAATTTTATTTTATAATTAATTAACACTCCAAAACTCAAAATAATTATAGTAAATAACATATAATTTAAAAAATCACCAAAATTGGTCCAAGTGGTCCTCTAGTCATTAGAAACTTCCCATAATTTTCTTAAGGACAGAAACCTTACTTTGGTCATGTTGTTGAATTTTCCTTGAAATCCCTTATTTTTCACTAAAAATAATTATATAAATAAATTAAATTCGAAAAATCACATTTTCTCCTCTAATGTCTTAATTGACATGTGAGTGAGGTGACATAAAAATTTCAAGTTCATTTGAACTCAATTTAGTTAGTTATGAAATAAATAAGCCTAAAAGGGCATAAAGGTAATTAAGGAATTTAAACCTCTTTATTAAAATTTTAGGTTTAATTAAAATGGAGGGTAAAATATTTGATTTTATCTTTCTTGGATGATTGAAACTTTGGGAAATTAAAAGGGTAGGAACCCATTAATCACTTTTATTAAACCAAAAATGAAACTTTAATTATTTAAACAATTTAAAATTTGGAAGATTAATGAAAATTTGAATTATTAAAAATAGGGATGTAACTTGAGAGGATATTAATTCTTTAATAAAAAAAATCCCTAAATAAATCACTTCAATAATATTTAACTCTTAATTAAGATTAAAATGATAATTCAAACTAAGTAAATTAAAGATTAAAAAAAAATAACCCTTAAATTAAAGGAAAGCTCAAAATATTAAGTGGTTTAACAATTAAATTAAATTAAAATTAAATTAAATTAAATTAAATTAAGTAAAAATTAAATTAAAATTAAAATTAAATTAAATTAACATTTTAACAATTAAATTAAATTAAAATTAAAATATTGAAATTAAATTAAGTTAAATTAAGTTAAATTCAATTAAATTAAATTTAAATTATATTAAATTAACATCACTCAATAATAAAAGTAAAACAAATTTGAAATATTAAGACAAATCATAATTAAGAATATAAAAAAATCAAACTAATCAAGATTAACCTAAAATATCATAATTAACCTAAACCAAATCATTAAGATATATGAATAATCTAATTGAATTTGAAACACCAAAGATTAAATTAAAATATTAAGATCACTTAAAGTATAAAGATTTAAACCAAAAATAATTTGAACACTATTCCAAACTTAAAATTATTAATTAAAACCTCATAATTAAACTAAATCACTTTAAACCATTAACTCGAACTTCGAATTAAGAATGATTAAAATTCTCAACAAACCAACTTGCCTCTAAAGGCTTTAATTATTATAACTCTTAAATGGAGTATTAAGTGAGATGTTACTTCATTCATCGAGTAATCAAATGCCCGAGTTCACCGAGCAGAGACAAAGCTTAACTAAACTCCTGGATGATTAATTTACCAGTGCGACTAAATTTACTTGGACTCGAAATAATCTCGGAAGTATTGAAAAGATGTTTAGGACTCGTCCTAAGCACTTTCTCAATATGATGAGATGTTTTAGAAGAACAATTGAATTTAATTGTTCTTTGATGAAGAAAATCATCCTTAAACAAAATACAAGAACCTAGACGTCATAGGAGATGACTAAATGATAGGATTAGGAATTTGGTAGACAACCAAAACCCTTCCCTTAGCTTTACCTAGGTACTTGTTATAAATATTTAAATGTCTTAACATGTGTTTTAAGTGCAGCTTGGAATAACAGGAAGACCCTCCAGGTACGCTTTTATTTTATTGCAATTTACTTACATGCACTGAAATTTACTTTTTCTTGCATGTTAAACAACATTGTTGCATGAAAACTGAAACCTTTAGGATAGTCACAAAACTGAAACTCAAAACTAAATTAAAAGTCACCACAAGATAAAATTCACCGCCACAACATTCCAAAATATAAAAACAACTCAAAATTTAATCACAAACAAAACAACAAAACTACAATTGCAACTAAATTAAAACGTCTCGTTGAATGATCGGGAATACCTCGGATGATGTAACCCACGTGTTGCTAACTGGATTTCCCACGGTCTAAATGAAAGTGTGAAACTCATTCGGTCGAGTTTAAGCAAATTCATACTGGACTAAGTGAATTCGATGAAAATAACGGTGCCGGGATGACGGAACCGTGTGATCTTAATCGGTTCTGTTTAAACAGCTTTAAGATTTGTTTTAATTAAAATATTAAAAATATTTGGACTTTAAGATTTCTAAACCAAAACACTTCTGTCATCTCCTGATTTTCACCTTCTAAAACTAAACATCTGCGACAACAACAAGAAGCTTGGAGCACAGTGGGCAGCACGGCCATCGTCATCAGCAAAACTCGGATCTACACCAGCTAAACCTTTCTTAGAATTAAATAACCAAGTCATAGGACTTCGAGGTAGTTTGCTGCAGTGCAACATAAATCCTCAACTCTTCGTTAGGCATTTGCATGATCATGTCATGTAAATTAAGCCCTAACCGATCTTAGGACTCCGAGGTAGTCGTTTGGTACGACATAAATCCTCATATCTTCGAGGCTATTTGTGTGATTATATCATATAAATATAAGTCCTAATTAGTTAAAATTGGTAGGATTGCAATATTAAATAAATTCTCAAATTGAAACCAAACCATAGGATAGTTTGGGAAGTTGCCAAGATTCTTCTTGGATCCTCAGCTTCTCCTACTTCTCTTCCTTTGGACTCCTGAAATTAACTGTTCTAAATTTGAGCTAATCCCTTTTGAAATTCCAAAACTCAATCCTTTGAAACCTTAAACTTTGAAATTCTTGAGAGCAAAACCACTGATCATTATCTAGAGTTTTGTTAAGTGATTCCCGTCATTTAAGATGTAATTAACTATGGGGCATTGCCTTATGAAGAACTTTAAGAACCTGGGTAATATAAACCCTGCTTAATTCTTTTATATTAAGCAGGGGACCTTGTTCGCTTATAAAATTTGGTTTGCAGATCAAACGGATGTCACAAATCTTCTAGTTTATTTAATCGAGCCCCATCATCAAACAACGTGTCTATTCTTCGGGATGGATACACGGTTTGTGGTGTGGTGCTCGTTTTTATAAACTATTTGGGATGTGAGATCGGTTTGATTTCACATCTTAAAATTTTCAAACTTAAAATTATTTTCAAAATTAAATGCTACTTTCCAAATTATATATATATATATATATATATATATATATATGTATATATATATTTAAATTAAATTTTAAAAATCTAGAAATTTTGCCGACAACTTCTGTAGGCGACCCCTTTTCAAAATATATAACCTAAAAAATAAGCCGCACATAGCAAATCAAGAGTCATTTACGATACCGACAAGTTTGTTAGCTCCAAAGCTCAAGATCGTTATGTGCAAGCGTTACAGATGAGAAAACTGATTCAAGAACGTGGTTTTGATAAGCCCAACGGAGATATTGAAGATATGATAGTCGCCTGTGGGACAGATTTTGTTGTTTTGTCACTGTAGTTGTTTCTTCTGTTGTACGAGAGTTTTATGCTAATCTCCCAAAATCAGAAGAAAACTTCATTTTTGTACGAGGACAGTTAGTACACTTACTCTTGAGGAAATTAACAAATTTTATCTACTGCCGCCATGTACATTTTGTTTCTATTCAAATTATAATCCTACCGAGGAAGAACTAGATGAGTTTATTTCTGCTTTGACTGACGGGATGTGATTATGGAAAATAACAAAAGAGAGATGAGTTAACTTCCCTGCATCGAAGTTCAATGCCACCTCCAAGGCTTGGCATAACTTTATATCATCTAAGTTGCTTCCCACAAACCATCCGAGTGAGGTGACTAGAGAAAGGGCCACCTTAAATTATTGTATTCAGCAGAGGAAGGCTCTAGATTTGGGAGGATCATTTATGATTGAATTTGGATGTCTGCTAGAGCTGTTACTACTACAGGTATGAGATTTGTTTCCCTGATATTTTCATTGTGTGAGCTTGCTGGTGTGAAATCTGAGAATTGGGAAGAAGTACTTCAACCTCTTAAGACTATTACCAGCACAAATATCAAGACCTATGTTGAGCATTCATTGTTTGTTTGGAGGGGAGGATTTTCTAGAGCATCCACTCCTTCTACTTCTGATGCATATACTTCTCGTGCTTCTACATCACAGGCTTCTTCAGGTTAGTTTTCTGATTCACAGACTAAGATTTTTAATAAGATTAAAGATAATGTAAACTACACTACATGGGAATTATCTTCAACAGTGTAGTGAGTATGAGATGAACTATCACAATTACATGGATAGACTGATCAGCATTGATTTTAGTGTTGTGTTGCCTACTCATCCACTGTATACCCCATATGTGCTACTCGTACCTGGAATGATGGAGATGATGATGAGGAGGAAGTTGATGGTTAGGATTATGTTTTATGTTATGTGTTTGTTATTTGTGTGGACTTTTGTGTTGTGGATTGTTTTATGTTAGACTTTGTGGTTTGTATTATGTTGAGAACTTCTTTTTACAGTTGCTATGTGGACTTCATTGATGTAATAGTTAGTAAGCAACTTTAGTTTGTTTTTATGTTTGATATGGATGTTAAATGTTTGTGATATGTGATTGTTTAGTAGATTTGTGGTAGTAATTGTGTAAGTAAGTTGTAGTGAATTTTATTTGTTAGTGTATAACTTATTTCAGAATCTGTTTAGGAAGTTTATAACCCTACAAAAATCCACTATATAAATTTCATACTTAACTTTTCAATTTACTACCATATGTTTTAGTTATGAATTTCTATTTAAGTGTGTGAATTTGCTTTTATTTCCTCCACTACTTTAGAAGTCTTTTGAATTTCTATTAAAATGAGAAGTTAAAAATTTGATATAGTTATTTTCATTCCTGTTTTTAATTTTTATACCTGCATATATAGGATATGAAAATTCCTGCAAGCATGATGTTTATAGTTTTCAATTCCTACCCATGTATCTTTTTACTATGCTTAAATATTTTAACATAATGAAAATTTTTAAGTTTGGCGGGAGAATGAAAATTTAATTTTCAAAAAGAAAAAGAACTTAAAATTTTATTTGTTCTCAAAGGAGCTATAATAAAATTTGAATTTTGATTGAAAAATAATTATGTGAATGAAGTTATATTAGAGAAGTAAAATTTTGAATATAGGAATGAGTAAGAAAATTTAGTTAAAATCTATAGTAATGATGAAAAATTTTAAAGTTAAAAATTTCTTAGTGAAGAAATGATGAATATTTAGTAACTTTCTCTAGTAAGAAAAGTTGTATTTTTGGAAAAATAGAAGGAATAAACTTTTGCTTTAATACTTAAGTTTCTTTTGTTTAAAATAAATTTCAGAACTTTTTATTATATTTCTAAGTTAAAGATATATATCTACCTTATGCTTTAGGAAAGGAATGGTGGAATTCAAAATCATTAAAGACTTCTCCAGATACAGTAATCCTTGCTTATAAAAAAAAAGAAAATGAAAAAGAAATGAAAAAGTGAAAAAAGAAAAAAGAAAAAAAATAGATATATAGTATGTGATAAGGGAGGAGAAGCTTAAAGATTTAAGGGTCTAATAAAAAATTGGTTCCACACCTGATTTTTTTTATAGTATAAGATTTGAGAAAATCTTGAAGCTTAAAAATATAATAAAAGTTAGTATAATTATTTTCAGTAAGAATTTTTAAGTAAAGAAAATAAAAGATCTAAACTTTATATTTTGAAAAATCTACCAGTATTTATGAATAAGATAGGAACTAAAGTTTTTCATGAACCTTTACTTAAGAGATTTCTAAACTTTTAATTGGTCTCATTTACTACGTTTTTTTCTAAATTAGACTACTACATTTGTAGAACAAAATTTTAAAAACTTCTAAACAAACTTATCTACATAATTTGAATGTATGATTTTTATGAGATTATAGTGTCACTTGAGGACAAGTAACATTTCAAGTTTGGGGGAATTTTGATACACCTATAATTTATAATGTTTTCATGCACATTATTTATACCTATTTTTTTATGATATTGCACTTTAATGGAAGGTATTTTGTGTATTTTCTTGCAGGTATTATTAAACGGATGAATATGATGAAATGAATGAAAAAATAACAAAATTGGAGCAAAATTGAAGCAAATTAAAGAAGTGATCTGCGGCGACTAAGCGTCAGAACACGTGCTTACACGCCAAGGCCCAGTGGCTAGCACTACAGTTGGAGCTTACACGCCAGATGTACCGTGGCTAAGTGCCGAGACCTCACGCTTAAGTGCGACAATTATAAAAGAAGATTTATTTCAAATTTGGTGCGATTTTGAAGAGATTTTTTAGGCATCTCTTGGTGAGAACGTGGGTAAATTCTTATTGGCGCCAAATTTCATTCATACCAATTTTACAATAATTTTGATAATATTGCACTTTAAAGAAAGGTATTTTCTATGTTTTGTTGCAGATATGAAGATTTATAGACAATGGAGCAAAAAGATGAGAAAATGAGCTAATTTGGAACAAAAAGGACCAAAAGAGACAAAAATTTATCTTGGCCGCCGACGACGTATTTTTCCCGAGAGCATACAAATAAATTATAAAGGAGCCCGCCGACAGCGAGCCTTAGCAATTGGCCCATATTCTAGAAGCCCGCCGACAGCGAGCCTTAGCAATTGGCCCATATTCTAGAAGCCCGCCGACGATGCCAATGAGCCCGCCGACGGCGAGAAGGTCGGTTCAAGCACATATTCATCGAATATAGACGCCTTTTAAAGAGGTGCTTGAACAACCTTTGGAAATATTTCTACCTCTTTAAAAAGGGACGAATTTAGGCTGAAAAGTGTGTCTTCAAAGTGTCGTTAGTGTGTGTGTGTAGGTGTGTCCAGTGTGTCCTGGAGAGTTTAATAGTGAGTAAGTGAGTTTAGTTGAGTGCGTTGTATAAGAAGGAAGAGTCAGAGGAACTTCAAGGAGTCTGCTTGGGGAGAAAATTTGAGATAAGTTGTGTTTATTATTTTGTAACTTTGATTTTATATGAAATCCAAGTTTTGTGTTATTCTTCCTATGCATTCTAAGTAGTCTTCTCTGTCTTTCTCCTTGTTTTGAGATTTTGTGAAATGGAAAATTGAATTAGTTGTGTCATAAATATTCAATAAAAATTGTGATAATCTTTTTACTTAAATCTTAATTTACTTTCAATTTGGCCAATTGATCTGTTAAAATATGTTGATTTCACAACTAAAGTAAAGATTAAATGCAAGATTTGGGGAGACCAAAGTCCTTGAAAGGAGGGTGCAAATAAATAGGGAAATATTATTTATCGGGCATAGAATTGGAGATTTTAGAGTGACAGACTAAAATTCTCAATTCGGTCATATCGTTTGGGTGCTGAAGTGTAGATGTTAGCCCTCAGGCGAGGGAAACGTGGGAGCTCCGAAGTGAGAGCCGGTATCATCCCAGCCTAGCCGCAGATTTAGTAACCAAGCATAGGATTTGTCAATGTTCTTTTTGCATGAACCAAAGGGTAAAGAATAGGAATGCTCCTATTTGGCTTATGTATCCGTTCACTTAATTCTCTTAACAAGGGGAAGAATATTTTTTCTATATTGTAACTTTCCATTCAAGATTAGTAGTAGAATTTAGTATAATTGTTCTTTATTTACGTTTACTATATAGTAATTTCAACTGCTGTAATTAGTTCGTAATCTCTAAAACTTCCCTGTGGAATCGATATCTAGGACTCTATTAGAGTCCTGTATTACTTGAAGGATACGTATACTTGCGTTGATAAGGGGTAACTTTGCTATTATTGAATATTTATTTTTACACTTATTAACACTTATAAAGTTACGCATTTTCCCTGTCAAGTTTTTGGCGCCGTTCCCAGGGAAGTAAAGTAATTATTAAATTAATTAGTAAAATAATTATTAAGGTAATTACTAGAGTAACTGACTATTTTTAAATTTACATAAGTTTTAATTTATATTGTGTATGCACAAATTTGGAATCGAAAATTTAATACCTTACGATTCAGAATTAGAACGCACTATTTAAAAATATTAGAAAACAGAAAAGAGAAATTATAAATTTAAATCAAATGACAAATAATCCAGCAATTGAAAATGCAAATCAACTGAGACCTTTAAGAGATTAAACTAACCCTACATTAGATGAAATTCACTTAACTATCCAAAACCCTGATGTAGCGGCTAATTCATTTGAGCTTAAACCTGCAATTATCCAAATGGTACAAAATAATCAATTTAGTGGTTCACCAAACGAAGATCCTAATTTACATCTCGCTAGTTTTTTAGAACTTTGTGCTACTTTTAAATATGACGGAGTATTTAATGATGCTGTTAGACTTAGGCTTTTTCCTTTTTCTTTAAGGGATAAGACTAAGATGTGGTTAAAATTCGTTAGCACCTGGATCTATTAGAACTTGGGGAGAATTATCACAAAAATTTCTATCCAAATACTTTCCTCCTTCAAAAAGTGTTAAACTTAGAAATGATATAACCTCTTTTAGTCAGTTTGATGGAGAATCGATATACGAAGCTTGGGAGAGATTTAAAGATCTTCTTAGGAAATGCCCACATCATGCGTTACCAGATTGGTTAATTATTCAAACTTTTTATAATGGATTAGTAGGATCTCTTAGATCTATTATTGATGCATCCGTTGGTGGTTCATTAATGTCAAAACCATTTGATGAGGCTTATTCGTTAATTGAAGAAATGACTACCAACAATTTTCAATGGCCTTATGAAAGGCTAAATCCTAAAAAAATAGCTAGTATCCATGATTCTGATGCAATATCTACGTTAGCTTCTCAGATTGCTGCTATTCTAAGAAATTAGATCATTTTGGAATGAATTATTCTCCTACTATAATGGAAGGAAATTCATCTGGGCAATTTGTGGATGTTCAACCTTCTTATGAAACTTTAAATGCTATTAATAATAGACTCAATAATCCTTAATCAAATTATTACAACCCTGGTTGGAAGAATCATCCTAATTTTAATTGAAATAACAATTCTACTAATCAACAATGGGCGAACAACCCAGTAAACCCATTAGGAAATTCATCTAACCAAGGAAATCCTAATTATAAACCTTCTTATCCACCTGAATTTAATAATAACTCTCAATTTAAGGAAAAGAAGTTATCTATGGAAGAATTGATATTAAATATGGGTCACCATTTGCAGAATCAAGGAAATCAGTTACAAATTCAAGGAAACCAATTACAAAATCAAGGAACTGCTAATAAAAATATTGAAACTCAACTTGGTCATATCGTTACAGCACTTAATAACATAATTCCTGTAACTTTTCCTAGTAATGTGGAAATTAATCCTAAAGACCAAGGAAAAGAACAAATAAAAGAGATACAGTTACGAAGTGGAAAAGAATTAGAAATAAGAGTACAAAAAGAAACAGAAATTGAAAAAGAGAAAGTGGAAACTGAAAAAGAAAAGGATCAGCAAGATCAAGATTTAGAATATCCACTAATACCAATGAAAATTATTGTAGAAAAACCACCACCACCATTTCCTCAGAGATTAAAGCAACATAAAAAGGATAAACGATTTTCTAAATTCATTGAAATTCTGAAGAAATTAACGGTGAATATTCCCTTTGTAGAAGCATTAGAACAAATGCCAAATTATGTGAAATTTTTGAAAGATATTTTAAATAAGAAGAGAAATTTAACAGACGATGAAACTGTTGCACTTAGCGAAGAGTGTAGTGCAATTATTCAGAAAAAGCTTCCTGAGAAATTAAAAGATTCTGGTAGTTTCACTATACCTTGTGCTATTGGAGAAAAATTTTATGGAAAAGCTTTATGTGACTTGGGAGCCAGCATTAATCTTATGCCTCAATCAATTTTTAAAAGATTAGGATTGGGAGAAGTCTCACCTACTTCTGCAACTCTTCAGTTAGCTGATCGTTCAGTGACTTATCATAAAGGAATTATTTAAGATGTGTTAGAAAAAGTGGATAAATTTATCTTTCCTATGGATTTTATTATTAGATATGGAGGAAGATAAAGAAATACCTATAATATTAGGGAGACCCTTCTTAGCTACTGGAAGAACCATGATTGATGTTCAAAAAAGAGAATTAACTATGAGAGTAAATGATCAAGAAGTAACTTTCAACATTACAAAATCAATGAAATACCCTGCTATTGAAAAAGATGATGAATGTTTTCGAACGAAAATTCTTGAACATCTGCGAAATAAACATTTTAAATAATATTTTGAAAATCAACAAGAAATAGAAAATGCATAATTATTTGAAAAAGCTGAAAATGAAGAATTAGATTATATACAAAAAAGATTTGAGATGCTGAATGTTACGGAAAATGCTGAAAAGAATATAGTTCCGTCGATTATAAAAACCTCCTGAACTTGAGTTAAAAATTTTACCTACTCATTCGAAGTATGTATTTTTGGGAAATTATTTAACTTTACTGGTTATTATATCGGCAGAATTAAGCGACATACAAGAGCAAAAACTTTTAGACACATTAAAGTAATATAAGAAAGCTTTTGGTTGGACCTTAGCAGATATTAATGGAATTAGTCATTCAATCTGTATGCACAGAATTATTTTAGAAAATGAACATAAACCAAGAGTTGATCCCCAAAGGAGATTAAACCTGATGATGAAAGATGTAGTCAAGAAAGAAATTTTAAAATGGTTAGACAATGGTATTATATATCCTATTTCGAACAGTGCTTGGATAAGCCCAATTCATTGTATTGCTAAAAAGGAGGGGTGGCTGTTGAAGCTAATGAAAATAATGATTTGATACCTATCAGACAAGTTAATTGATGGCTTATATGTATTGACTATAGAAAATTAAATGGGGCCACTAGGAAAGATCACTTCCCTTTACCATTCCTAGACCAAATGTTGGATAGACTTGCTGGGCACAAATAATTTTATTTTTTAGATGGATATACTGGCTACCATCAAATTCCTATTGCTCCCGAGGATCAAGAGAAAACTACATTTACTAGTCCTTATGGAACATTTGCTTTTCGAAGGATGTCTATTGGATTATGTAATGCACCTGCAACATTTCAGAGATGCATGATGTCTATATTTAGTAAATTAATTGATGATGAAATAGAAGTATTTATGGATGATTTCTCTGTATTTTGAACATCATTTGACGCATGCCTGTATCATCTTGAAAAGTTATGGAGTTATGCGGAAAAACTAATTTAGTCTAAATTGGGAGAAATGTCAATTTATGGTTGCAGGAGGAATTTTATTAGGGCATAAAATATCGGAAATGACATGGAAGTAGACCCTGCAAAAATTCAGGTTATAGCTAAATTACCACCTCCTACTACAGTGAGAGGGGTAATAAGTTTTCTTGGACATGCTGGTTTTTACAGACGCTACATAAAATATTTTTCAAAAATTACCAAACCTCTATGCCAACTTTTAGAAAATGACAAGAAATTTGAATTTACTAAAGACTGCTTAAATGCTTTTGAATTATTAAATGATAAATTAATCACATCACCTATAATAGTTTCACCTGACTCGGAGAAACCATTTGAACTTATGTGCAATGCTAGTGATTATGCTTATTGGAGTCGTTCTTGACAAAGATATGATAAAATTTTTAAAGTTATATACTTATGCTTAGTAAAACTCTTAATAATGCTTGAAATTAACTATACAATTACTGAGAAAAGAATTATTAAGCAATTGTATATACTTTTGATAAATTTAGATCTTATTTAATTGGAACTAAATGTATTGTGCATACTGATCACTCTCCTATTAAATATTTAATGCAAAAGAAGGATACCAAACCAAGATTAATTAAATGAATATTACTGATGCAAGAATTTGATTTTGTAGTAATAGATAGAAAGGGAACTGATAATTAAATTACAAATCATTTGTCAAGATTAGAATATTGCGAATTATCTGACACTGACAATGAAATTACAGACAGTTTCCCTGATGAACAACTTTATAATATAAATGAGTGGAAAATACCTTGGTATGTTGATATAGTTAATTATATTGTAAGTGATATTTTACCACCCATGTTAACTCTGTAACAACAGAAAAAATTCATTCATGATGTTAAAGCGTATTTATGGGATGAACCATATTTATATAAGAAATGTAAGTATCTTATTATTAGAAGATGTGTGCCTTATGAAGAAACTGAATAGATTATTCAAAAATGTCACGATTCTAAATTTGGAGGACATTTTGGGACTGACAAAACTGCACATAAAATTTTACAAGCTGAATTTTATTAGCCTACTCTCTTTAAAGATGTTTATAGATATATCAAAACTTGTGATAAATGCCAACGAGTAGGTAATATATCCAGAAGAAATGAAATGCCTCTAAATTTCATATTAGAAGTTGAAATTTTTGATGTTTGAGGATTAGATTTCATTGGATCATTTATTACTTCATTTGGAAACTCATATATATTAGTTGCTGTTGATTATGTTTCTAAGTGGATTGAAGCACAGGCCTTATCTCATTGTGATGCTAAGAGTGTTTCAAAATATTTAATGAAATACATTTTCACAAGATACGGAATGCTGAGAGTGATTATCACTGACGGAGGATCCCATTTTAGGAATAAATATATTCAAAGATTGGCAGAAAAATTTAATATTATTCATAAAATATCTACTGCTTATCATCCACAGACCCGTGGATTAGCTGAGGTTTCTAATCGAGAAATTAAACAAATTTTAGAAAAGACTGTAAAACCTAGTAGATTAGATTGGTCCACAAGACTAGACACTGCATTATGGGCATACAGGACTGCTTATAAAACTTCGATTGGAATGACTCCTTACAGACTTATTTATGGAAAGACTTGCCACTTAACAGTTGAATTAGAGCATAAAACATATTGGGCGATTAAAGAATTTAATTATAATTTGAAAGATGTTGGGGAAAAGAGATTGTTGCAGGTGAATGAATTAGAAGAATTAAGGAATGAATCTTATAATAACGATAGAATCTATAAAGAGAAAATGAAGATATGGCATGAATGGAAAATTAACCAAAAGAATTTGAACTAGGACAACAAGTTTTGCTTTACAATACAAGGCTAAAATTATTTTCTGGGAAATTGAAATCTCGATGGTTAGGACCTTTCACTATAACTCAAGTGTTTACATACGGAGCTGTTGAAATTGAAAATCCGAAGACTGGAAACAGATTCAAAGTAAATGGATACAGATTAAAACTGTATTTTGAGGGTAAAAGACCAAATTTTAAGGAGGTTTTAATGCTCAGTCAACCTGATTAAACACCCTGAATAGGTCGGGCTGACGACGTTAAACCAAGCGCTTTATGAGAGGCAACTCATAGTTATCTTTATTTATATGCGATGATTGTATATTGGTTTGATTTATTGTTAGTTTGTGGTATGAATGAATTCTACTACTCGTATTTACCCTTATGATCATCACGATAATTGGATCCATAGAAAAATTTGGAACGCATTCAGACCAGGGTGAAACTGAGCAATTTTTGCCTTGGCCGCCGACGCCGAGATCGAGCCCGCCGACGGTGAGTTTTTCCCGCCAAGTTCAGTTTGTGTTATTAAAGAATTCTGCCGACGTCGAGATCGACACCGCCGACGGTGAGTTCGGCGAGTAGACGGTTCAAGGAGTTATTTTGACGGTTTCTGGCAATTCTAAGTGGTTTTAACTCCTTAAAAACTCCTAGAATTCGATTTCTAGACTATATATCTCCTAAAAACAAATTGAAATTCCACCAAAACTCATCCCTATGGCATCCAATCACCCTGAAATCCCTAGATCTCGAGTGTTCAAGAAAAGAAAATTTATCAGTTGCGAGGCTCAGCGAATCTTCAATAAGGCAATGATGAAAAAGAGATTGACCAAGGAATGAGGATTTGTGAATCGAGGATTGGAGAATTCGATGACGCCTATCAAAGAAATGATTGTGCGACAACGTTGGGAAGTGTTGTGCTATACCACCTCAGCAGTAGTCATCCCTGTGGTAAAGAAATTCTATACCAATTTACACGGAATCAACAATGGATTCGTCTATGTGTGAGGCAGATGGGTAACTTTTACTCCTTCTAGAATTAATGAGTTATATTCGATAGAGAATACACCCGTTTGCCACTACTCCAACTTTGTCCCTACAAGGAATAATATGAATGAAATCTATCGTTACTTGACTGATGAAGAGGAAGATTGGGAAACGAGAGAAAATGAGGATGTTAGTTTTTCTGCATCACTTATAAACCCCGTTTCTAAACACTAGAACTTCTTTATTTCTTCAAAACTGTTACCTACTATGAGGGTCAATAAAGTTTCTAAGGAGTGTGCGATTCTGAACTATTGTATTCAAGCGGGACTACCTATTGATGTTGGTTCGATTATTGTGAAGTCCGCTTGTAGCCCGATTGTTCATGGATCAATTTATGGGTTCGAACATCCTTCTACAATTTTTGCACTCGCAATCGCACCAAGTTTCATATGAAGCCTGGGAGAATGTACTTCTGCCTTGGAAACCTTTAGATCCAACTGATATGTTTCCTACACTTGATGATGTAACGAGACAGATATTATTGTGGATCAAATATCTCAGAGTTCTTTTTCAATTAGGCCTTTGACTGATAAAACTGATATAATCTTATGGAGAATCAAAAGACTGGAAAAAGAGGTACAAAATGTGATGATTTCAATTAATAACATCTCTGACTTATTTAATCATATTGACTGGAGGATGAAAGAACACTTCGATCATTCTGGACATCTTGAAGCTAGTTTCATACGGCTTATGAGAAAGAAAGGATGAATAGAAGAAGATTCTATTGAAGAGTTTCCTTACAGAACCTTCTACAATCTTTTCATTCATTTACGTTCAATGGGTGATATCAGAGATGAGTTTAGCACCGATACTAACGAGTAGAAGATGTTCGTAACTGCTTATGTGTTGAATTAGTTTTGATTTAAATTTGTGTAATTTGCACTTGTGTTATTTTAGATTTCGATATTTGATCTCAGTATAGATGAGATTATACATAATTTGTTTGTTTTCAGCGTTTTGAGTGTTGTGGTTTAGATTGCGACGCTGAATTTGATATATTAAGGTTGAAAAAAAATACCTTGTTATAGTATGTTGTGTAAGAATATTGTAAACACTTGGATTTTATATATAAATTGTGATGTTTGTGTTGTGTAAATTTATTTGAGTTAAAATAATATCTAATCACAGTAAAATATGTTTAAATTGATTGATCGGACGTTAACGAGGCTTAAAATGAATTAAAATATACAAAAATTAAAAATTTAAATTTTTTAAAAGGCCCGCCGACAGCGCCCTCGACACCGCTGATGGCGGCTTTTTCCAGAAACTTAAGCCTATTTAAATTAATTAGCCCACCGACGGCGAGATTTTTCCCGCTGATGGCGAGGACCCGAAAAACATCATTATTTGACCGGTCAACCGTCACTATTCATCATACCCTACCTCTAAACTTCGAAAAAACCGACCTGGGGCTTGAGAGATCTTGGATTTGGAGCGTTTTCAACCCATTTTGATGCAGAATTTCATCTTCCCTTGGTAAGAGCCTCACTCCCATGCAAAAATTTTTTATTTTCACCATGTATTTCTTCCACATTTAGGAATTTTGGAAAAATAAAAAATATGGAGAAAATAGTTGGAAGAAATTCATGGAATTTATTTTAGATTACTCTAAGTCACCTTTGGAAGCCATTCTAGTGTTGGTTTGGAATTTAGTTGAGATTTTTGTAAATTTGATAGGTCAAGAAATGACTCCACGACAAAAGAGGCGACTCGACTTTGACGAGACTCGATTTGTAAACGCTAAGACTCAGTCAAGGTACAACTTTATCCTCAAAGCGAAAAAATGCATTTAGGACAAAGATTTTCAGAACCCGGGAAGAGAAGTGGAGCAGACTATTAAGGAGCGAAAGTGGGAAAATTTTTGTTATTCGATGAATAGAGCTGCAATTGAAGTTGTAAAAGAATTTTACGCCAACCTGACCCAGATAGGGGACGAGCCTATAAAGGTCAGAGGATTTTTAGTTGATTTTAATGCTGCCCGGAAAAATTCTTTCTATGAAGTGCAAGATCCTCATACCAGCGATTATGATACGTTTGGAACAATGGAAGGTCCGCTGGAGGATGTGATTAACTTTCTCACTGATGGGAAAGGAACTTGGAAAATGAAGCAGCGTGAACGGGTAAACTTCCCTCTTTCTATGATGAATGCCACCTCTAAGGCTTGGCACTATTTTATTTGCTCTACTTTTTTACCTTCTTATCATCATAGTGAAGTTTCGAGGGATAGAGCAGTTCTGAATTTTTTTGTTCAGAAGAATAGAAGTATAAATGTGGGAAATATTATTTATAATAACATATTAGTCATTGCAAAAAGTGCAACAGGAGGAGGACTGGGACATCCTGGTCTGATATATGCACTATGCCAGTTATCTGGAGTAGAGGCTGGAGATGATGAGGAATGAGTTCATCCTATGAAACCCATTACAAAAGCTAATATAAATACTTATGAATCTCATTAAGAATGGAGATCTGGGACAAGGAGCTCTGCACCTTCGACTAGTAAGGATATTCCCTCTACTAGTTATGACCCTCCTGCCTATAGTTCTTCTACACTCTATGACTTGATGAATGAATTGACTCAACAGCGAAAAAGTTTTGAGAAGCTTGATGAAAGGTTGGAGCATATCGATCAGAGGATTGGAGGATTAGAGCGGAGCCACAATTATGATAGTGAATATCTCCAGAGGCATTCTGAATTTGAAATAGCTTACTATGATGCTGAGAATCACTATAGGAGAGGAGAGCTTGGTGTTACATTTCCTGAGTGCCCTCGTTATACTCACTACCAGCCTACTCCACCTGCTGGCCAGGGAGATGAGGATATAGTATGGGATTTTGATGTTTAATATTAGATTCTGTGATTAGATATTTGTTGTTAAGTGTATGTTTGTTTTCTTTATTTTAGTAATTCTGTTCTGGATTTGTATTTTTGATTATTGTGATGTGTAAGTTAAATTTATGTAGCTTTAAGTTTTTATATTTCAGACTATGATTGTAACTCTGAAATTGAATTAGTAAAATGTATATGGATGTTGTGTTAATTGTGCTTAGTACTTTAATAGATAAGGTAATTAAATGTAGTAGGAAATTGTGATATGTATTGTGTACTTAATTCAAAATTTTCTTACCCAGCAAATTCTATAATGTTATATGTGTATAAAAATTTCTTAACAGTACAGGTTAATTAAGTGATGAGATGTCAAATGAACCTGCAAAAGAAATACCTAAAGCACGAAGGTATGATTTAAATTTACAGTATATTTTCTTTCCAGCTATATGATTAGATAGAAAAATTTAAGTTTGGGGGAGGGAAAAACAAGATTAACTATTAAATGTTCTCAATTAAATATTTTTAAAAATTATTATAAAAATTATTTTCTGTAGTGAATTTAATTCAGTAAACTAGAATTAATTTATTTAACTATTATAGAAGGTTAAAAGAAATATTTTTAGTGATTAAATTAATTTTGTGGATTAAGATATTTGGAATAAGAGGATAAGAATATAGTTAACTATTTAAAGTAAGGAAAACTATATTTTGAAATATTAAATTCTTAAGTATTTAGTTGAGAAAGAAAAGATTAGAACTCAATGATGTAAAAACTATGAAATACATATAAGGTAAGGAAAATGTTTTAAGTTTCGAATTTAGGAAAAGGAAAGTGAAGTTCAAAATCATTAACGGGCTATCCAGATACAGTAATCCTCACTTGAAAAAGAAAAAGAAGGATTGAAAAACAATCCCTGAAAAGAAAAGAAAAAAAAATATAGGATTGAAATGCAATCCAAATAAAAAGAAAAAGTAAGTGAGGAGAAGCTTGAGGAGATGCCTTATCAAAAATTGGCTTCATTTGAATCAACCTAAAGGGTAGACTTAGTTACATTTCTGAATTTATATATATGGATTAGTATTTTTACTAAGTAATGTTTTCATGAATTTCCTATCATCTGAATATCCTAAGTAATTTAATATTGCAACATATAGTCATTCTTGAAATGAATAGAAGACTAGAACTCTTAAACTTGATGACTAGATAGCCTCACATCTATAAAAGTTAATTTAATTATCTAAAATTCTTTCTAATAAACTTTACTATAATATTTATTTAAATCAAATTCATAGTATTTCTGAATTAAAGCTTTACTACAAATAATCATTACTTTTATGTAGTATCAAAATTACTTGAGGACAAGTAATAGTTAAGTTTGGGGGATTTTGACCAAAGAAAAATATATTGAGAAATTCATACAGATTTTACATTAATTTTGATAATATTGCACTTTAAAGAAAGTTATTTTCTATTTTTTGTTGCAGGTATGAAGATTTATAGACAATGGAGCAAAAAGATGAGAAAATGAGCGAATCTGGAACAAAAAGGACCAAAAGAGCAAAAATTTATCTTGGCCTAGGCCGCCGACAGCGTATTTTTCCCGAGAGCATACAAATAAATTATAAAGGAGCCCGCCGACGGCGAGATCAAGCCCGCCGACAGCGAGCCTTAGCAGTTGGCCCATGTTCTAGAAGCCCGCCGACGGCGCCAACGAGCCCGCCGACGGCGAGAAGGTCGGTTCAAGCACAGATTCATCGAATATGGATGCCTTTTGAAGAGGTGCTTAAGCAACCTTTGGAAATATTTCTACCTCTTTAAAAAGGGACAAATTTAGGCTGAAAAGTGTCTTCAGAATGTCGTTAGTGTGTGTGTAGTTGTATCCAGTGTGTCCTAGAAAGTTTAATAGTGAGTAAGTGAGTTTAGTTGAGTGTGTTGTACAAGAAATAAGAGTCAGAGGAACTTCAAGGAGTCTGCTTGGGGAGAAAATTTGAGATAAGTTGTGTTTACTATTTTGTAACTTTGATTTTATATGAAATCCAAGTTTTGTGTTATTCTTCCTATGCATTCTAAGTAGTCGTCTCTGTCTTTCTCCTTGTTTTGAGATTTTGTGAAATGAAAAATTGAATTAGTTGTGCCATAAATATTCAATAAATATTGTGATAACTTTTTTACTTAAATCTTAATTTACTTTCAATTTGGCCAATTGATCTGTTAAAATATGTTGATTTCACAACTAAAGTAAAGATTACATGCGAGATTTTGGGAGCCCAAAGTCCTTGAAAGGAGGGTGCAAATAAATAGGGAAATATTATTTATCGGGTGTAGAATTGGAGATTTTAGAGTGACAGACTAAATCCTCAATTCGGTCGTGCTGAAGTGTAGATGTTAGCCCTCAGACAAGGGGAACGTGGGAGCTCCGAAGTGAGAGTCGGTATCCTCCCAGCCTCAGCGCGGATTCGATAACTAAGCATAGGATTAGCTGATGTTCTTTATGCCTGGACCAAAGGGTAAAGAATAGGAATGCTAATATAATTCAAACTAATTTAATTATTTGTTCACTTAATTCTCTTAACAAGGGGAAAGATACTTTTTCTATATTGCAACTTTCCATTCAAGATTAGTAGTAGAATTTAGTATAATTGTTCTTTATTTACGTTTACTAGATAGTAATTTCAACTGCTGTAATTAGTTCGTAATCTCTAAAACTTCCCTGTGAGATCGATATCTAGGACTCCATTAGAGCCCTGTATTACTTGAATGATACGTATACTTGCAATGATAAGGGGTAACTTTGCTATTATTGAATATTTATTTTTACACTTGTTAACACTTATAAAGTTTCACATCCGCCCTGTCAGGGAGATACATTAAATCAAGACACAATTTGAAGAGATGCGAAGGCGCCTTTTGAAAAAGTAAAAAAAAAAAAAGAAAGAGTTAAAGATCATAAGAGAGTCCAATTAGAGTCTTAAAAAGTAGTAGAGTGTCTAGTAAGAGAGTGTTTTTAGTGTGGTTGTAGAGTGTGTAAGTAGTGTAAGAGTGTTCTTTCATTAATTACTATTCCACTTCACTATTTTTACTTAAAATTTAGTTTGTATTAAGAGTTTCTTAGAGAATTGGAGAGTTCAGAGTCAGGCGCAAACCTCTAAGGAGTCTTGTAAGGAAAAACAAAGTTTCAATGGAACTTCAAGAGTGTTGTGGAGAGTATTATTAGATAAGTCTTTATAGTTATTACATTTGGTTTTTAATTAAGACTTCTTGTGTTTTCACTATGATTTCTTCTTTTAAACCAACTTGTGATTGTATTTTCTCCATGAATTCTGAGTAGTTTTCTTTATCTTTTTTCTTAATATGATGAAGTAATAAAGATATGAAAGTATGTTGTGTGAAGTATAGGATTCAATGTTGGAAGTTGTGATGATTCAAAACCTTTCACTTCATTTACTTCTTGATTTGGCCAATTAAAATGTTAAAATATGTTGTGAGAACATGTAAGAACCTGTTTGGTATTGCCTCAGTCAACAATTGAAAAGAATCACATGAGATTATATCGATGAGAATGTAATTCATATGGTTGAGTGCAAATAAATAGGGAGATATACTTTTATGGGTGTAGAATTAGATGACTTCAGAGTGATAGGCTAAAGCCCTCAATTCGATTTATTGTTTTATGTTTTGATACGAGATGATAGCCCTCAGGTGGAGGGAATCGAGGAAACTTAGAGTGAGAGCTAGTATCTTTCCTGCCTAACCCGTCTTCAAAATTTATAAAATAATAGATTAACCTATGTTCTCTATACCATCTCTAGTAAGGGTAAAGAATATAATTGCTTCTATTTGGCACAACACATTTAATATACTTCCACAACAAAATTTCATAACTTTTACTGAATCATAAAAAGGAAAAATATATTTTATTTGCATTTACTTATATCTATTAAAAGTTTATTTGAACTTGTTGTTTACTTTTATTTCAAATTATAAAAATTAACAAAAAGAATCAAAATTTATTTCATAAAATATTATCTTTAGTTTGAGTAAGATCTTTCTTTAAAATAATAAAAAGTTAATTTTCTTATTTTCAGTTGTTTATCAATTTCCGTGTGGGTTCGATATCTCAGGGCTTAATCAGAAAGTCTTATATTAGTTGATTAAACCATACATATACTTGCGTAATATCCACATTATAATATCATTAAAAGGAGTATCAATTCATATATATATAAATATTATATGCATAAATATCATAGTCGTGGATCATTACGCCGTACAATTTTCCACCTGATACTGATTATACCTGGTCCTAGTAGCCCTAAAGAGAATATTGATGTTTATTTGCATTTTTTGTTAGATAAGTTGCAAATTTTTTAGAAATAGGTTTCATGACGTACATCTTCAGGAAACACAATTTTCTGATGAAAGCAGCATTTGTGTGGACAATAAGTAATTTTACTGCATATTAAATGTTATCTTGGTGGAGCATCACAGGAAAGTTAGCTTGCCCATATTGTTTGAATTCATCTAAGAAATATACGCCTCAGCAAAATAGAAAGAATTCATGGCTTAACTGTTAATGTATGTTTCCATATGTTGAACATTCATTCACGAGGAACATATATGCATTTAGAAGAAACAAAATTGAGAAATTCTCATCACTTCTAATAATATATAGGGAAGATTTAATGTTGATTTTTAGTGACATTTCAATGATTACTGTAAGCCTTGATCTTTTTTCACATCATCCACCCGGATTTGTTATCACTCATAATTGAATAAAGAAGTCAGGTATCATTTTTATGAAAATGATAACATGATCAAACACAATATGGATGTCATGCACATAGAAAAAAAATTTCTTTGAAGGTCAGAAGAGGCCGCCCAACTTCGACACCCACTTGTATCCCAGCTCCCAACCTCGTCCTTACCTTGACCGCCACACCTGACACCGCCTTGACCACCATCCCCGTCCCTGCCCCCGCCCTTGCCCTAGCTCTCGTTCCCACACTCGCCACCGCCCCTAGCCTCACTTTCTCATCCGCCCCCGCCTTTTTCCCCATGCAACCATTGCCCCCACCCTCACCCCATTCCCCACCTCCGCCACCACCCCCATGCACATCCCCACTCCGATTGTAGTGAGTGCATCAGAGGCCCATGCTGCCTCTAGCGGGCCGGAGTTGATAGTCAGCACCTACCGCATCGAGCCTATCGACAACACATAAGTTTTTTTAAGATATTGTTAGTAATCTTTTTATTTTTTTTTATTGATTATAAAACTAAAAAAATTATTGTTAAAAAAAACAAAAAACTGCTGCTTATTAACAAAAACGACAGCTCATTAAAAAAACAACAAAGAACTGATAAAAATAACGGCAGCTCAAAAAAGAAAAAATAAAGAAATAAAAAAATATGTATAATAAACGACATAATATTAATTTTTGGTTTCCTGGCCAGTATTTTCGGTTTTCAAGCTAAATAAAAATTTAATTTGTCTTTGACAGGATTTGAACCCCCAACCTCCTATATGAAGGAGAAGACAACAAACAACTAATTTAGAAATATTTTCTTCAATATATAAAGGTTTTTATTATTCTTATTTAAATACAGGTGGTAAGAATGTTGCAAAAAAAGAAAAAATAAAGCAGTACTAGACCTGGATATTTTCGGATGACGAGTATAATCTCGCCCGAAAATAGGGGGCAACTGATACGTCACCTACAAATTTTTATCATCCAGCACGAACCTCGAGGCATGGCACCGATCTCGAGATGATATTTTGAGAAAAAAATATTCAAATCACGATAAAAAGTTATTCAGAGCTCCGATTTCAGCGAACTTATAGTCAAACTGACCGGCTCGATGAGATGTACCCAACGATATCAAAACTAGTCTGATCCGAGTCAAATCAAGCCCATATCAAGTCATTATACCATTCTTAGAAGATTTACAGACATAATTGAAAGGTCGAACAAATGCCGACACTAGCAAGCTTATACTCGAATCGAGCGTCTCGACAAAACGAATCCAACGAGCTCAAGATCACTTAATTCCGACATCGTTAAGGTCATCAAATTCCTCTTAAACGTCGTATGATCGAGGGAAGCCCTCTGAACCGTCCGATCAAAATAGATGCATTAATTGCACCAAAAGCACTATAAATAGACGCTCTACCCTCACATGAAGGGAGGAAACCTAGAGAGAGCTTGAGACCTTAAGGAGAAGCTGCAGCTTAGCACCATCGCCGACCGTCGTCGACCACCGCAGACCTCCGTCGACTACCGCCGACTTTTGTCGACCTTCATCACCGTCGATCTCCGTCACCGTCGACCTCTGTCACCGTCGACCTTCACCAATCGTCGTCAATCACCAACAACCAGACACGTCAGTCAACATTGTAGTCTGAAACATATAATTACTTGCTCCCGTCTGTGGGACATGAGATTTCTGTAAACATCAATCAATAGTGGATTCTCGCAACTGGGCCAGGCCCCTTGGTTTTTTCCTTTACGGGTTTTCCGCGTAAAAAATTCTGGAGTCGTCACTGCTTGTTTCCTTTTCACCTGTGTGCGTGCTGGATTCTTGTACAACGCTAAGACAATAATTTGTTACTCTACCGCCTCGAATTTTCTAGCATGCATCAATACATAAACGATGTAAATCGATGATTATGCATGCTTTAAAAAATAATGTATGCGACACTTTTTCGAAGTGTGTGTCGTCGATATTGCTCACTGAAGAATAGTCGGTTATACGAATCGATGACTCTAATTTACTCGAAAAAAACTACGATATTAAATCATCAGATAACAGTCGGTATATTTATATCGTTAGAATATTTGTCAGTTTTAAAATTACCGATAAGTGTTTTGCCTATGAGCTTAAAATCATCGCTAAACCGTCTATAACATTAAAAACGATAGTTTTTATTATCACAACCGACGGATTGTGACCGTCGAAAAAAAATTTTTTTTAGTGTTTTATATAGGTGTAAATATATAAAACACATAAATGAGAAGCTGTGCTATAAATTTAGGGATTGAACTCAAGGAAAAGAGCAATATTTGTAAAATAAAAAAGTGATTTAATATTAAGTTACTTACAGATTTGGATTATTTGAGCAATACATATCAATGAGAAACAATCATAAAGGTGGTGTTTGGGATCATTTATTATTATTATTATTATTATTATTATTATTATTATTATTATTTTGGTTATATTTTTTAATATGAAATTTAATATATTTGATATGTTTTAATATATTTAATTATTTTTAAAACATTCAAAATAATTTTAAATCTTTTTAGCGTTTTTAAAAATAAGTTAATTTATATTTTAAAATAAAATATTAAAATAAAAAAATGAACTAAAACGTATTTTTAAATATAAAATTGTAAAATGGTCTCAAACAAGCCCTAAAATATCATTTTATTTCTGAATACTGCAGAACCAAAAATCCAATTTGGTTTATAAAACTAAGCTGAGACATATAAACGCTTTTATTTGTTCCATAAGTCTTCTTACCAATTTTAAATATGTTGTACTTTTCATGTATTATTTGTTTATGGCTTCTCCATTGAACTGAAAACTTACATTAGCCAAAGGAAACCAATAGATGTATAAAGAAGATATAGACAAACCTGAGATAGCCACATGAGGCTGTAGGAAGAGTGGAAAAGGTGGACACTCTTTGAAGGAAATAACCTGCTATAAAACGAACCAGGCAATCCAACAACATAGAATGGCACATATTCATCCCCTTTCTCCTCTCTAATTTTCTTCTGATATTGCACCGATAATTGGAACATATTGTTGAAGTCATTGTTAGGAAGATCATTAAGAAAAAATTGGATCTCAGGCTTTTGCTGGCTCAAGCTACCGTAATACTCATCTACAGCATTGGTGATCTGAGAGAGCACAAGTAATGTGTTGGGACCAGAGGAGCATCCTAAGTCAGCCGCAACAAGCTTTTCTGGGAGACTTTTACATATTTCTCTTACGGCTTCTTCCATTAATGGTTTTGTCTTAATCACTGCCTTCTCCTATCAAAAGTAAGTTGATGAAAATAAAATCATTCGCAGTGTTAAACAACCCTTTCAATTACCAAACAACCAAATGATCAGATTATTTTGAAACTTTTAACATTCATAATAGAACTATTGTCAGGATAAAAAATTGAGTTTATGAAATATAGTAGCAGACAAATCAAAGGGAATATATACTTGAAGCCTGGAGTTTTTAGCGTAGCTGTCCTCTCCGTCACCTCCAATCATTGGAAAAACCTGCTCAACATTCATGGCTATAAACTCCTCTAGATAAAACTCGCCTGCACAATCCTGCATGGTTACGTTAAAAACGATACAAAGTTATCCGTCTACTCCAATGTTTGAAAAAAATTTCATATATATTTTGTGTATGTTATTTTTGTTTATTGAGAAAAAGACCATAGGATGGCTTGCTAAAGAATAAGTTGAAAAAGGATAGAAAGAAGCGAGAAATTCAAAACTCTACCTGTTGCAGCTTAGATTTCCCTTCAACGGTACCGAATTTATAGCACATATACATATATATAGATAATTTAAAAAACATAAATAAATTTAAGTTTCTGATATGTTTAAATAATAAAATAAATTTGAAAATTTTTAAAGTTTGAAATGTAAAATGACCAAATTTGGACTGCAGGCTGCTTCCTTGAATGTTTGTTTATTGTTCAATAAATTGCTCCTATAAAACGAAGCAGGCAACTCTTGACTTGTTTAAATTATAATTAAGCTTAGTTAAAGTCATTTATAACAAAGAAAAAATGAGTTCTAAATAGAAAAGAAACAAATTAAATAATCCACCATCGAGCCTTTCAATGTGTTCCATTTATTGCTTTGGCTTTTTCTTTATTTTTTTCTTTTAGCCCTTTAGCTCATGTTTTGAATATGTAATCTTGCATTTTATGAATATTACAATTTTTTTTAATTGATTGCGATCATGAATGTGAGAGGGTTTTTATTATTTATCTATTTATTTTTTACCAATGTTAGATATATATTAATTTTTATTTCAAATAAAAAATTCATTATTGCAAGTTGTCAGTAAAAGGCTTTATTAGGGGTGTGTAAATGAGCCGAACACGAGCGAGTCCAGGCTCAGCTCGTGTTCGGCTCGTTTATATTTCGAGTCCAAAAAGTGTGTTCGTGTTCGGCTTGTTTGCTTAGCTAGCCGAACACGAGCTGTTCACGAACAAAGAATCGTTTTGACAACCCTAATCATGTAGCCATAAGATGTTGAAGGTTGGGGCAAAATTTAAGAATTATTGTTTATATTAAAACATCATTTGAATCCAATTTAATAATTTTTATTATATTTACTTAATTAATAATATTAATTGATTATAAATCTTTTAAATTTTTAAAAAAATACTACTCATCAAAATACAGACACACACACAACACACACATAATAATTATAATTAGATGTAGATATAATCTATAGAATTACAAAGAAAATGGCAATATTTTTTTTTATAAAATCTTCATTAACGTTGGTTGCATGACAGCATATTGACAAACGCAAAATATATTAATTTTTTCAATTTATGCATGGGAAAAATAAGCTGTTACCGAGGTGTATCCACGTGTAATCTTAATCTAATATAATAATACAATAATAAAATAACTGATGTTTTATGGAAAATCCATGGAACAACTTTTCTAAATATAATTCAATAATAATTATTACTCAGCCCTAGAGAATGGGCATTAACTTGAAAATAACTTGGTCGTTTGCACTTACTATTCGTTAATTCTACTCGAATAACTGGACAAACACCATAGAAAATTATGACCTGATTGGAAAAGCTGCAGTTTATTGAATAATAAATAGTTGTGAAACTATTTTTTAGGGTAAGTTCAAGAAGCTGAAGGTGAAGCAGTGCTTAGTTTTGCATGCTTTACCGTGCAGCAGTTATTTCTATGAAAGAAGCTTATTATGCTTTTATATATATTAGTTGTGTTCGTAATTTCATGAATAATTCAAACCAAAGATTTTTAAAAAAAAATTCAATAGTTAAAACAACAGTAAAAAATCCAATATTATACTGCATTAAGTAGATAAAAAGGATATTTCTAATTTAAATAATTACCTAAATTTCAAAAATTCATCACTTTGTGTAAAAAAATGCTAAAAATAAGAATAATGTGAACCAAACAAACAAAAAAAAAATCTTTATATTTATTTTGAATTAATTAAATACTCTAAATTTTGTTTAAATCATAAATAATTAAATATTAATCATAAAATGTGAACTTTGGGGGATTTACTTCTCACATGCTTAGAGATGTTCTCTGATTTTTTTTAAATTCAGAGAGCACCTCTAACATGGGAAACCCTAATTTTTAATGTAAATCATCTTTATTTAGTTTTAAATAATTATTAAAAATGAAATATAAATCAGAAAATTATAAAAATTGGGTTAGTAGGTTCACCATGGTTAGAGGAACTTATGAAAAATAAAAATTAAATTTCAAAATTTAAACCATAATTTTATATTTTAGAATTAAGAAAATGACCAAAAATAAGAAAAATACAAAATAATTAAAAAAAACACCAAAATGTGCCACCTTAGGAAATTCCTGTAAAAATTTGAAGAACATAAAAATTATCTTTATCTAAAAAAGAATTTTCTACGTAAAAAGTAATTTTTGGCTTAAAATAATTATAGAAATTAAATTAAAAATTAGAAAATTATGAAAAGTGGTTAGGAGTATTCGTTGAGATTAGACGGACCTAAGAAAAATAAAATATTAGGTGAAATAAAAACTTTATTTTTAAGCTACTTTCAATTTAAAATAATTAAAAATAAAAAAAAGTACATATATTTCAAAATATCAAAAACGATCCCATTACCATAGAAAACGACTTAAAAGATATTTTTATAAATATTTATAGGTGTAAAAATGTGTTTTTAGTATTTAAATATATTTTTCTTAATTTATGAGTAAAATAATTATAAAAAATAAAATAAAAATCACAAAAATATAAAATGAATTTTTCTGAGTTCTCTCAAGTTATAGATAGAGAGATATATGAAAAATATGAAAATGAATTTTTGAAGTAGAAAATATAATTTATGTTTATTTATTCATTAAAACCAACTACAAATTATAAAAATTAAAATGTAATTAAAAATTTACAAAAATTTTTCTAGAGGTTCTCTTACTTAGGTGAATCAGTAATAATTTCCTCAAGGACATAAAGTATACATTAATCAATTTAATGAATTAACATTAAAAATCCTCATTTTTATACTAAAATAATTCCAGAAAATAAAATAAAAAACATAAAAAATAAAATGTTTTCTCTGATATTTTAATTAACCAATGAGTAGCAATTTAGCAAAGTTTTAATGTCATTTGAATTAAATTAAAAGGAATTGTGAAGGAGAGTGCCCTAAGGGCAAAAATTGTAATTATGGGATTTTGAACTATAATTGAAATTTTAGGTTAAACTAAAGGTTAAAAGGGCAATATTGATCATGATTGATTCTTTGAAATAATTGAAAATCCCATAATTAAATTTTCTATAAAAGGGGTAAAAGTGTAATTTTATTTAAAATTGTTGTGTTTAGAAGTGAAGTAAATTTGATGATTCTAAAGTGAGGGGCATGACTTAAGAAGATAATAACTCATCAATCTGAAGCTCTGAATTAATGGCTAAGCATAATGCAATCGTTTAATGAGGATTAGGCTCGCTTCAATGTTTACCTCATTTTTGGTGAGGTCTTTCTTTCCTCTTAGTGCTTAAGATCTAGTCATATGACTTCTTTTTGACTATTCTAGAGCCTTTGTATGGGACCCATCTTATTTTAGAAACTCGAACCGGCTCTTTACTCGTTTTGAAGTTCTATGTGTATGGTTTTTGACCTCTAGCATTTAGAATATTGAAACTAACATGATATAACTCAAAAGAAGTCTACATATGACCAATAAGCCCTAGGGTTGTCTTGTGCACAATTTTGCACCTTCGTGCACACAAACACCACAATTCAGACTGTCGACACGTTTGAACATTGAAATTCACATCACTCGCATGTTTATTTGTTTCATAATTGGTCAAAATTAAAATTAATTTTTTAAAATGATCGACCGAGAGACAAAGTTTTGACAAAAATTGATTGGACGCATTTTTTGACGCTACCATCAACGAGGTTGTCCGGATGACCCCAGATGATGAAACGGACCTCGTCGTTGCGTCCGGAACGTCGACTTTGGCTGGGAAGGATACCAATTTTGATATGGTTCTATGCACGAGCGAGAAATGGGCGAATTGAGTGATTTTTGATAATTAAATATTATAAAATTAGCTATTTAAAAAAAAGGGAGTTTAATACCTAAATCCCTAATCCCAAGCTCACGCCCGCCCGCCCGCCTCCCCTATTTGCGAAACCCAGGAGGAGCCCTTCTCCCCTATTCAAGAAGCTAAAGGTGAAGCAGTGTGTAGTTTTGCATGCTTTACCGTGCAGCAATTATTTCTAAGAAAGAAGCTTATTATGCTTATATATATATATATTATTTGTGTTCGTAATTTCAAGAATAATTCAAACAGAAGATTAAAAAAAAAAATCAATAGTTAAAACAGCAGTAAAAAATCCAATATTATACTGCATCAAGTAGATAAAAAGGGTATTTCTAATTTAAATAATTACATAAATTTCAAAAACTCATAACTTAGCGTAGAAAAATGCTAAAAATAAAATAAAAATACTTATGTGCTCAATGAACAGTGGAGAATAATGTGAACCAAAAAATAAAAAAAAATTCTATTTATTTTTGAATTAATTAAATACTCTAAATTTTGTTTAAATCATAAATAATTAAATATTAATCATAAAAATGTGAAATTTAGGGGATTTACTTCTCACATGCTTAGGGATGTTCTCTGATTTTTTCAAATTAAGAGAGCACCTCTAACATGGGAAACCTTAATTTGCAATATAAATCACCTTTATTTAGTTTTAAATAATTATTAAAAATGAAATATAAATAAAAAAATTATAAAAATTGGTTTAGTAGGTTCACCATGATCAGAGGAACTTAAAAAAATAAAAATCAAATTTCAAAATTTAAACCATATTTTTATATTTTAAATTTTAGAAAATGACCAAAAATAAGAAAAATACAAAATAATTAAATAAAACAGCAAAATGTGCTAAATTGAAGATAACCACCATAGGAAGTTCTTGTAAAAATTTGAAGACCATAAAAATTATCTTTATCTAAAAAAGAATTTTCTACATAAAAAATGATTTTTGGCTTAAAATAATTATACAAATTAAAATAAAAAAACAGAAAATTATAAAAAGTGGTTAGGAGTGTTTGTTGAGATTAGACGGACCTAAGAAAAATAAAATTGTTGGTAAAATAAAAACTTTATTTTAAAGCTACTTTCAATTTAAAATAATTAAAAATAAAAAAAATGTACATATATTTCAAAATATCAAAAATGATCCCATAACCACAGAAAACGACTTAAAAGAAATTTTTATAAATATTTAAAGGTGTAAAAATGTGTTTTTAGTATTTAAATGTATTTTTCTTAATTTATAAGTAAAATAATTATAATAAATAAAATAAAAGTCACAAAAATATAAAATGAACTTTTCTGAGTTATCTGAAGTTAGAGAGATTTATGAAAAAAATAAAAATGAATTTTTGATGTAGAAAATATAGTTTATGTTTATTTATTCATTAAAACTAACTATAAATTAGAAAAATTAAAATATAATTAAAAATCCACAAAAATTATTTCTAGAGGTTCTCTTAGGTGAACCTGCAATATTTTCCTCAAGGACAGAAAGTATAGTTAATCAATTAAATGAATTATGAAAATCCTCATTTTTATACTAAAATAATAACAGAAAATAAAATAACAAACATAAAAATTAAATATCTTCTCTGATATTTTAATTAACCAATGAGTAGCAATTTAGCAAAGTTTTAATGTCATTTGAATTAAATTAAAAGGAATTGTGAAGGAGAGTGCCCTAAGGGCAAAAATTGTAATTATGGGATTTTGAACTATAATTGACATTTTAGGTTAAACTAAAGGGTAAAAGGGCAATATTGATCATGATTGATTATTTGAAATGATTGAAACATAAAGGAGTTAGGAGTAGAAACCAACCCACTATTTTCTACAAAAGGGGTAAAGGAGTAATTTTATTTAACATTGTTGTGTTTAAAAGTTAAGTAAATTTGATGATTCTAAAGTGAGTAGCATGACTTAGGAAGATTATCGAGATTCTCATTAAAAAAAAAAAACTGTGATTTCCATGGCTTTGTACTTATGGATATGTGAAACTTCTATTTGTCATTGTCTTGATCTGCACTTTGCGAGATATACCTTTCTTTATATGGTTAGGATGACGTAGTCAGTATCTATTCAATTACATTGTTTGATGTTTTCTCTAATCTACTTCAATGCCAAACACCCTTCAGGATTTGTTGTTGTTAACATAATCATTTGCATGACTGCTGTCTAGTCATTTAATTAATAGAATTTGTAGCTAATCATTCTTACTTGTCTAAAAACCTTAATCTGTTAATCCTGAGCTGTGGTATCAAACAATCCTTTAGAGATGCATACTGACTACAAGCTTCCAATGTTGAATTTGATAGTTCGACCAATTGAAGACTTTTATTTTGACGGTGTTTACTTGAGCCAATAAAATTGCCGCATTTACATGCATACCACTCAATTATTAAATCTTTACATATCTAACAGATAAAATTCCGTTTTTTTTTTTTTTTTTTTTTATATATATGTGCCACACAATTCTTTTGCATTTCATATCTAACACGCAAACCTCTGTTTTTACATATACGCCACTTTATCCTATGCGTGAAAAGCTGTATTCCTTTTTTAGAACTTAAGTAGTTATATTTTGATACGATTGAAAAGATCTGGATGGTATAACTGTAAAACGGTAAAATTTAGGTGTTAGTTGTGTGTATGTAAATTTCCTTCATCTCGTCTGTAATAAAAAAAAAAATCTTATTGTCGGTCGGTTAAGGGTCTCTGTGCTAGATTTAATTTATCATAGTGCATATATATTTTAAAAAGTATCATTTTTAATTTTGAAAAATATGAAATCAAACCGATTTCATATGATCAATAGTTTAAATAATCAAGCACTTCACCGCAAGCCATGTATCTATTCCGAAGAATGGATACATTGTTTGGTGGTGAGGCTTGAATCCATGAACATCCATTTTGTCTGCGAACCATTTATGTTGACTGACAATTTATCCTATCTAATTTGAATGAATTAGATAGAGTTTATGTTAATCTGGAGTCTTTAAGTTTCCTAAGGGCAAGCCTCTATAGTTAATTACATCTTAGACAACTGAAGTCACCTAAGAAAACTCTTGATATAGATCATGAAATATTGTATTCATGACTTCCAAATGGTAGGATTCTTCAAGAGAATGTGGTAATAGGAAAGCTAATATGTGAATTTCTTAAGTTTCAGAACAATTATTTTAGGGATCTAAAGGAAGAGAAAGCTAGGGAAAGACAAAGACCCAAGAAGAATCTTGGTGTTCTTTCCCGAACTATCCTATAGTTTGATTTCAATTTGAGATTCTTATTTGATGTTCATTATTGTCAATTTTATTATTTGGGGCTTACATTTATTTGATACCGATCATGTGAATAGCCTGGAAGATAGGATGATTTGTCATATCTGATGACAACCTCGGAATCCTAAGACGAGTTATGACTTATATTGCACGAGGTGCAAAGGCTTAAAGAGATAAGTGAGGGTTTATTCTGCACCAGGCTAGCTACCTCGAAGTTTTATGGCTTTGTTGTTTAATTCTAAGGAGTTTTGTTGTTGAAGATGGCTGTGTGCCCATTATGCATGCTCCAAGCTCCTCGTCGTAGAAGGTTTAGTTTTAGAAATGTCAATTGTAGGAGATTGAGAGAAATAGAATGTTTGGAAGTTTTTAAATTGAGATATCTTAATGTCTTATTGGGGAATATTCAAGTTGACTATAACGACAACGGTCAGGATCCCACAGTTACCTCATTCCGGCACTACTATTTTCTTCGGATTCACTTAATCCAGATGGACTGACTAAACTCAACTTAAAGAGTTACATATTTTCATTTAGACCGTGAGAAATCTCGTTAGCAGCCGTAGGTTGCATCCTCCGAGGTATTCCCAATCATTCGATATAGACATTTTAATTTAGTTTCTCTTGTGATTTTGTTCTGTTGGTGATTAAATTTTGAGTTGTTTTATATTTTGATTGTTGTGGCGGTGAATTTTACCTTACTTTGATTTTAATTTTGGTTTCAGTTTTGTGGCTATCCTAAAAGTTCTTGTTTTCATGCAGGGTGACATTTGTTGTTTAACATGCAAGCTTGTAAACAAGAAAAGTAAAGTAAAAGAAGTACTGAAAAGAATGTATGTAAAATTGTAAAAGCGTACATTTCGAGTATTATCGTTCCTCCACCTGAAACTTTAGTATCTTGCAATCAACATTTATCATTTGCATGGAAGTAAAAGCCTATATATAGGTTTGTCACAGGCATATAAAGTCCTATGTCATAACATGTGGGTTATATTTATTTATTTAAGAGACGCCTTCTTTTAATAAGTATGATAGACTTAGTTGTTCTACAAAATGTCCAGAAGACTTGTAAAAAAGTCTAGGGAATACTTAGATATTTCACAACCATTTTGAACTTTCTTGAGTTCATTTAAACTAATTATGCCACTAAATGATTCATTTATTTCATACTCTTATGCTCAATGAGCTAATGTTTTAATTGTCCCAAAAAGTGGGGTAGATATCACTTGATATTTCATTTATGAATTATGTAAATGGGGCCTTTAGAGGCAAATTAATTTATAAAAGAATTCAACCAATTTTGATGGGCTTGTAGTGTTTCAAATGTATTTTAAAATTAATGGTGTTTTGCTTTTCTAAACCTCATTAGTCAATTTTCAATTAAGTCTAGTTGACTACTAAGCTCTTAAGACTTTAGTGGGTACATTCGAAATTTTGTGAAAATATTGACTTTATGTGATTATGATCCTCTTTAATCGTTATCAAATTATTGAAATTGTCATTAGACACAAATTAAGGGTATTAGATCAACACATTATTAACTTCCAAAGCCCAACCCTTAGCTTCAAGGATCTTTTGGTTTTAATTATCTTCCAAATTGATATAATTAAAAAAATTACAAGTTTACCATTTAATATGACAAACATGAAATTAATTTCTTCCCTTTATCCCTTTATATTTCAGTCATTTCAAAATATTTGTTAAGATCATTCATAACCCATTTCCCATTTTTAATTAAGCCTTAATATTGATTAAGGCCAAATTCTTCAAAATTACAACTTTGCCCCTAATGCCTAAACACTCCATATTTAGTCAAATTTAATTCAAATGACTTCAAAATTTTTTTATTACCCCACTTATGGGTCAATTAAAGCATTAGAGGAGATAATGTGATTTTTCTTAATTTAATTTAATTTATATAATTATTTTTATGCAAAATAGGGATTTTCAAAGAAAATTCAATAACTTAGTAAAAATAAAACATATGTCATAAAGGAAATTGTTGAAGATTCACATAGACCAGTGAATCACTTGGACCAAATTTCATAATATGTTGAATTTTAATTTAATTATTATAATTATTTCAATTTTTATGGTATTAATTAAATATAAAATATTATTTAATTCGAAAATTAATTTTTATATTTTTCAAAAATCTCTCTGAGGTCAGTGAACCCAGAAGATCAAATTTTATATTTTTGTGATTTATATTTTAATTATTAAAATTATTTTAGTGAGAAATTAAGGAAATTCCATTTTTAGCCTTTAAAAATAATTTTAACCCTTTAAATTTTAATTTCTTTATTTAAAGAGTTAAGAAAATTATTCCAATTATCTATAAGTGATTAGGAGACAATTTAGAACATTTCCATCAATTTTATTAATTTTTTGAATTTTATTTATTTTTAATTATTTAAAAAATAAAATAATGCTTAAAAATAAAAATTTAATTTTAATTACAATTTTATTTTTACAAAATTCCTCTGTTCATAAAGAACTCTCAAAATCAATTTCATGATTTTTTTAACTTGTATTTTGTTTATTATAGTTATTTTAATGACAACGATGACATTTAACTTAGAAAATCAAGTTAGGTGATCAAATCAATTCCAAATAACTTCAATTTTTTTATGGGAGTCCCTTCGATCCTAAACCACAGTAGAGAATGATTTTTAGATTATTTTCATTTATATTTATTCCAATTTATTTTTCCTTAGAATTTCTGATTTAATTACAATTAGGGTTATACTTAATGAGTTAAACTAAGTTTATATTTTTCCTATGTTCCTCTGGTCACAGTGAACCAACCAAAATTTACTTAGGATTTTTCTGATAAATACTTTAGTTATAATAATTTTTATTCCAAAACAGACTCCTATAACTTGAAAAATAGAGATCTCTATGTAGAGATCTCCCCTGACCTTGGAAAATCAGGGAAGATCCCTCATGACAGAGAGAACAAAAGCCTAAATTTCAAGCCATAGTGAAGTATGCATGCACATGAAGAATAAAAAAAACTTCTGACTGTATCTAATTAATTAAAAATAAAATACACATAAAAAAACTTCAAACAAATTCCACATTGTTCTTCTCTGTTCACTGAGCAAGAGGGTATTTTTATTTTATTTTTCTGATTTTTCTACACCAAGTTATGATTTTTTATATTTTCTCTGATTTAATTAATTAAATATTCCTATTTTCTCACTTAAACACGCGGCGCCAACTTAACCTCAGCAGCTTTGAAGCCCCTACACGTCGCTCTGTCATTTGATGTCGCCTTCCGACTCAGCCGCAACGCGGCCACGCTTTATGCACCGTGCTCCGGTCCGAACCATCCTGGCCATCCAAGTAGAACACACGTGATTCAACGGCTCCTGGTCTTTGTCCCCAACAGGTTCATCCCGTAAGTCGTCCACCTTCTAACCCTAATATCTCGAGACAATGCCCATGCGGACACTTTAGCTAAACTTGCTAAAGATTGGCTTATCGACCCAAAGATTCTATAGATATTACAGTGCAAGGACGTCAGTTTTTGTCACAGATTGACCTCGACAGTTTGCACAAGCTTGGAAAAGAAGAGATAGCAGCTACTGTAGCAGATGACACAGAAGATTGGTGTCAACCATTGATAGAATATTTGCAAATAGGAAGATTTCCAGAAGACAAGTCAGCGACACATCAAATTCAGAAGAGGGTTTGTCATACGCCTTAATCAACAACGTACTGTATAGATGATATTTCTATCAAATGTGGTTGAAATGCCTAAGTAAAATAAAGCACAGAATATTGTCAGAGTGGTAAACGCCAGATTGTGTGCAGCACACCGGTCAGGGGAAAAAATGAAAATGAAAATCAAACGCCTCGGATACTACTAGCTAGCAATGATGACCGACTACATGGACATAGCTAAGAGATGTCATCAATGTCAAGTGCATGGAGTGGTCTTGCACCAACCTCCGAATGTTCTACACCCCACGATCGCGTCGTGGTCATTTGAGTGTTGGGGTATGGATAAAGTGGGTCTGATAGACCCTCTATTTTCAAAAGGACACATGTTTATACTTGCAACTACAGATTACTTATCCAAATGGGCAGAGACAGTTCCATTATGAGAATTCACAGCACAACAGGTGCTATAGTTTTTTGAGAATCAGGTCGTCTACCGCTTTGGTGTACCGTGCAGAATCATTTCAGAGAATGGGTCCACCGTTAAGAGTACCAAAATTAACTATTTCATCAGACGACACGGGATAGATTAGAGATACTCTACTGTATACTACCCCAAAGCAAATAGCTTGGCAGAAGCCTTCAACAAAACACTCATGCATATTTGAAGAAAACGCTCGATGACAATAAGAGAGGATGGCATGTGAAGTTACTAGAAGCGTTATAGGCATACAGGACGACAGTTAGAACATCAACGCAGTCTACACCTTATACACTTGTGTACGGGTCCGAGGCAATGCTTTCATTAGAGGTTCAGCTACCGTCGCGCCAGATGGCGTTCGCCAACCAGATTACAATAGAAGAAAATGCCAAGTTATGACTTGCAAAATTGAAGAGCCTTGAAGGGAGAAGATTACTCGCACAGCAGAATTTAGAACTCTATCAAGCGAAGATGATTCAAGCCCATGATAAATTGGTCTGCCCAAGGTCGGTCAAGATTGGTGACCTCGTGCTTGTTCGTAGAAGGCCTATTCTTGCACACCGCAAGATAGGTGGAAAATTTGAACCCACTTGGGAAGGACCATTCGTGGTAGAACAAGTTTACACATGAGGGTCGTACCGGCTAGTCGATTCTTAAGGGGATAAACCAATGTTGCCGATAAATGGACGATATCTAAAGAAATACTATACAACGTGATAAAATTAAAGAAGGATGTTTATTCTGATATAGTCACGTGTCCAATGTCTGTGACTGGGTCCAAATTTTGTAATAAAATAAAGTTAAACGAAATAAAATAAATTCTCTCACAAAACAAAATACGCTTGTTAAATTTCTAATTCCAAGTTTTGCAAATTTATATTAAATAAGATAATGAAATCAAAATAATTACAAAAATTTGTTAAATAATAAATAATTATAAGTTTGTTATTGTTCTTATTCTTGCAAAGTACCAACTACTGACATTTCCCCCTATTTTCTTGTGTAGAAAGTGACAGGTCACGAGTTGGTATTTGCTTTCAAAGACAGCTTGGACCTTGCACTCCGAGGAGGTTACAAGTATGAGATCAAAGATGAAAAATGGTCGTAGAGAGACCAGACAAACGTCGGGACACGGAGGCACCAGAGTTTTTGTTGACTCAAATCGTCCCCCCAGCAGACACAGTCAGATTCCGTCTATAATCACTACTCCAGAGGGTGATCTTGTTGCCGCTATAGCTGAGAGAGTTCCAGATGTGCCCTTAGCGCGTACAAAGAGAAGAAATGCAAATCGCCACAAGCGTCACCTCTTGAACAGGATGGAGAGGAGATAGGCTCGTGAGTTTTCCGCCGACCTACCACCTATTCTAGAGGAAGTTTATGAGCCAGAAATGAAAGAAACTGATGACAGCTCACCACACACAGAGACAGAACCAGAGACTACTGAGGACCCTACACCGACATGAAATCTGATGAAGGAAATCTTTACCGGTGCTCAAATTGCAGCTTGAGTCTACCTAGACAGTCTTCAGTCATAGAGGAATTTTCAGAATGCCCATAGTGTCATGCTCTATAGTTGGAGGAGTACCGCACGTTTGTGGCGTACGCAGCCTCCTCGATGCTACTTAGAAGCAGAGAACATTGATGCGACTTTTTTATATGTAAGGATTTATGAACAATAGATATATAATAATTTTTATAAAGTCACAATGAGCCAACGCAAGTATACGTATCGTATCAAGTAATACATGGCTCTAATGGAGTTCTGTTTATTGATCCCACAGGGAAGCGATGTAAGAGGTTATTAGTCAAATTCTAGTCTTCTGTTATCAGACTTTAGATTGGAGAGTCGATATAAGTAGTGTTTTATCAAGCAAATACTTCTAAGCGCAGATGATTGCATGTAAGGATAATAACTATTCCTAAATGCAAATATTACTTCTAAAGATAACCTTTCTGGATGAGTTGGTTTTGGTGAATTTTGAGATAATAAAATCTACTATTCTTATGTAGTGAATTGGATAATGTAAAGGAATGAATTGCATTAAATATTGTATGTATCAAATAGGAGAAATCCTATTCTTTACCCTCTTCTGAGTGCATAAAGAACATTGGCTAATCCTAGGTTTAGTCCCTTAAATCTGTGGATAGGCTGAGAGGATACTAGCTCTCACTCCAGAGCTCCCACTTCCCTTCACCTGAAGGCTACTCTCGCTTTAGTTTCCAAACACTAGGACCGAATTGGTTATTTTAGTCTGTCACCCTAAAATCTTCAATTCTATGCTCATCAATATATATTTCCTTATTTATTTGCACTCAACCTCCATGAACTTCAACATCCATGGAATTTGAATGTTTCATTTTGTTGAGAATTACACCACCCTCTCTGATCATAGCGCAATTACAATGAATTTTAACACTACAACGAGCTTTTTTTGTAATGTAAATAAAGTGCAAGTAAAAACCATCACATTTATGATTAAATCTTCTTCTAACATGCATCACAATATTCTAAAAATGAATCATACTCATTACAAAAGAAAAGTAGAATGAAAAAAATGACATAATCTTCTTATGCCACTATTTCTAAATAAGAAGGAAGAGTAAGAGAAAGACATCACAGAGCACGAAGAAAACTCAACGGAAAAACATTCAAAGCAAATCCACAAAATAAGTGTTTACAAAATCATAAGATAACGAAGAACATAATACTTAGTTTTTTCCCCTTGAAAGAAAGATGAAAATCTCTCCCATAAATTCTCCCACTGATTCATGCAATGCTAGTACAAACCCTTACAAATTCTCTCAAAATCCCTTCACCAATCTATCCAAAAAAATAGAAATCTACATTTCTACTCCTATTCTAAGATCTCTAAGCATTCTCCATGTTTTCCTTAACATCTACCTCCCTTTTTTGGCTTCAAATTTGCTTTAAAATAGTGTAGGGACAAATTTCCCAAGAGGTGCTTGAAGAAACCTTCCAAATGGCATCAAGATTCGATGTATATGGCCAATAACCACCCAAAAATGCATCCAAATTGTCTCGGATGCCGCCGACGCTGAATAGGGTGCTGTCTGGCGCCATTTTTCATTCTTCTTGGGATTCTGGCGCGGTCTAGCACTGGTCTGGGCGCTGTCGGTGCTTGAAGAAACCTTTAAAAGGTGTCCAGATTCGATGTACATGGCCAATAACCGCCCAAAAACACATCCAAACTGTCTCGGACGCCGCCGGGCCTAAATAAGGCATTTCCAGGCCATTTTTCATTCTTCTTAAGATTCTGGCACGGTTTGGCGCTGGTCTGGGCTCTGTCCGGTGCCCAGACTGCGCAGCTCCACCGTTTCGCTCCGTTTGGCTCCGTTTTAGCTCCGTTTCGCCCTGTTTCAGTTGCGTTGTGTTCCTAACATCTTCACCTACAAAATAAGCATGAAAAAAACCTTTCTTTAAAGTGTAATCTCATTCAAATATATGTAAGAAGTGTGAAAGAGATTAAGTATAGAAAGACTAATCAAAATGTGTCAAGCCAAAATTTGCTTTCTTGCTCGTTTTTGCTCCAAATTGCACCGTTTTTGCTTCTTTTTCTATAAAAATCATTTCTTGTACCTAAACCAAAAATAAATACAAAACACCTTCATTTAAAGTGCAATATCATTAAAATTAAGCATAAAAAGTTTATGAAAAATCAAGCATTTTTTAGGCATGTCAAGTCTCCCAAACTTAACTGTTACTTGTTCTCAAGTAACACTATAACTTTAAAAATAAAATAATTGACTTGTGGTCATGAGTTTCAATAGATTTTCCTATAATTTCATCTCAAAAATGTCTTAGTGTAACATAGGAGAAATTCTAGCAAATCAACCTAGGACTAGAGTGTAAGAATATCTCATATTCAACTTCATAATCATAATTTTCTATTTACTTAGAAATTTATTGAAATTTGTCAAACTAAAGATTCAAATAAAGTATAAAAATAGAATTTAAGAACCTTATCTATAATAATTTAACCAATACCTTTTAAAATAAGAATAAGCTTAGGATTATTTTTATGTCTTTTCATTTAAAAAGATTCAAGTGAAACCAATTTTTGATTAGGCTACTCTTCAAGCTTCTCCTCACATTTTTTTTCTTTTTTTCCTTTTTTTTCTTTTCTTTCTTAGGGATCATTTTCAATCCCTTTTTTTATTTTTTTATGTGAGGATTACTATATCCGGATAGGTCTTTGATAATTTTGAATTTCACTATCCTCTCTATAAAATCCAAAACTCAAGACTTTCTCTTATTTTTTTATAAGTGTAAGTATTAGTTTGAAAAAAATTTCAATAAATGCTCAATTCTCAATAAGTATAAATTTAAGAATCTTAGTTTTTTAAATATTCAACTCCTTTCTACCATAAATAGTAAAATCATTTTTCTAATGTTTCCTACAAAATATCTTAACTGTAGAACAATTTCATCACATAGGATTTCAACTAAGTTATTTTTCTAACATTCCTAAAATCAAAATTATAGTAACCTAAAGATAACATCAATGCCACAAATCATTTTAAAAGTGATATAAAACTAAATATAGGCTACTGAGGACAAAAAAAGTTTAACTTTGAAAGTTATTTTGCTTTCTCCCCCAAACTTAAATTTTTAAATATTTTGCAATTAATTCCATAAAATATAGCAGGAAGAAAATTTAAAGGTTGAATCTACTTACTACTACAACATCCCATCAAATTCACATACATGCATAATCAAGATAGAATGACTGCTAGAAAAAATAAATCTAGCCTAAAACATGCTTGCAATAATGTTACACTAAAAGGAAGTATTTTCACTTTAAACATTTTTTATTCTTCCTACCCCCAAACTTGATTTTTAACATATATAGCATTTAATACAGAAAATATAAGCATGAAGACAATTATTTCAGAAATTCTATCTGCCACAAATGTTTATCAAAATCATTTACAAGTATTCATTAGGACAAAACTATATGCACCAGAAAGTAAATCTAAACTAATCATGCCAGAATGAAATCAACTAAACAAAAGTCTAACTAGCATAACAGGTATCAGCATAAGAATATAAAAAATGTTCTTCAAGTCATATATAAAGTTGTAAAACAAACACAAACACAAACACATATGATAAATGAGGTCAATTCTTCCATTAACTCATCGCATATCACTAATTTACCTCCAATATCTAACAGAATCACTACACTAATAAATTAGGTACTTTAGAATGATTTTGTAGATTATAATCTCAATGATAAGATTATCCCTGATATTTTGGCTCCTAGGCACCAATCTGAGTCATCATCTAATCCCTTTAATTAATCACCTATAACAGTTACATATCGTAGTGTAAGATCATCCTAATGTTATTTATTGAATAGGTTCGCGACTCCTATCAAATGAAAACTAAGTTAGAGAAAGGAATTAATGAAATTGAGATAGATCTGTCACTGTTCAAATTCATGATATCTCTTGTAAAACTCAAGTTTGAGTAAAACCTGAGTCATAGTAAACTCATCAATCCAATTACTACAAGAGAACATACAAGTCTATCCATAATAAGAAGTTAAGGGATCACCACCCTTATGACACACAAAGATCAAATCAAGCCACTAACAATCCAAACATCACCAATCATTAATCAAACTGAACAATCCACAATAAAGCAAACACAATACAACACTAACAATCATGACTATCAAGCATACTAAATAAAAGCACACTGATAACTATGGGTTGCCTCCCATAAAGCCCTTGGTTTAACATCGCCAGCCCGACAAATGATTCCTTCAGGATCAAAATTCCAATTAACTGATCCTCGATCAATCGCCCAATCATTTTCAGATCCAGGGATTCCTACAAAATCCTCAAATTTTAATTTTTCATTCAGCTCTTTCTTTTCAGATTGATTCATATCATTGTTCCTCATATTTCATTCTAGATCCAATATTCTTGTATTGATTTTCAGAATTTGCATATTAATATCATCTTTGAAATTTATAAGAAATTGATCTCTTTAAGATAATTCATCATCTCCCAAAGTTTTGATCAGATTCTTTCTACATAATTCAGATTTTGGATCAATTTCTTCTATGTTACTCTTCTGTTTAAAGTAATCTTTCAATTCTTCACCTTGGTACTGAGTAAATGATGGAGGTGGTCTTTATATATCTATCTTAGTTGATGAAATAGGTTTTTCTAGTTCTATAAGAATTTCTTCCATTTGTCTTTCAATATCCTTATCCTCTTTTCTCAACTCAAAGTTCTTTTGAAATATATCCTCAAATTCTCCTCCAAGTATTAGTTCAATAACATTATCTTGTTCATCATTCAATTCAGGTTTTTCTTATGATTGAGTCAAATCTAAAGATATAAAGATTGATGGTGTAGATGAATTCCCTAAATAGAAAGGCTTTAAAATTGTATGGGGTACATCCATTTTAAGTTCATGAGATTTTTCAAAAAATAGAATTAAAATTTCACTATTTTTAGTAGAGTCCATCATTTCACACATCTCATGAACAAACATACAGTCTTCTTTAGAAAATGTTTTCAACTCATCATGAAAATTCATTCCAACCTCATATGTTACCTTACATTCAAAACTTTTTTGGAAATAGTCTTTACTTAGATAATTAATTTCATTCATCTAAAAATAATCATAATTTTTTCTCTCAGTTGGATATTTAACACATAGAAAATGACTTCCTGATCATTAATATTCATAATCAACTCTCCATTTTGCACATCTATCATAGCTTGTTCAGTAACAAGGAACGATCTCCCCAAAATAATTGGAATTTCTTTATCTTCCTCCATATCTAATACAATAAAGTCCATAGGAAAGATAAATTTATCCAATTTAACTAGCACGTCTTCTATAACCCATTTTGGATAAATGATAGATCGATCAACTAACTGAAGGGATACACTAGTGAGAGAAATAATGGCTAAACCTAACATTCTAAATATATATAGAGGCATCACATTAATGAGTGCTCCTAAATCACATAAAGCTTTTCCTTATAATCTTTTTCCAATTACATAAGGAATTGTAGCTACAAGGATCTTTAAGTTTCTGAGAAAACTTTTTCTGAAGTATAGCGCTGCACTCCTCACTTAGTGCAACTGTCTCGTAATCCCCAAATTTCCTTTCCTTGTTTAATATCTCCTTCATAAACTTTGCATAACTTGACATCTGTTCTAAAGCTTCTGCGAAAGGAATATTTATCGTTAACTTCTTAGGTACTTCCAGGAACTTTGAAAAATGTTTATCCAATTTATGATGTCTAAGACTTTTAGGAAATGGAGGTGGTGGTCTTTCCAAATTGATTTTAGTTGGAGATATTAATTTTTTCTAGATCCTTAGAAATATGTTCTTCAGGTCTTTTTATTTGATTTGTTCCTCTCAAAACTTCTTTCCCTTTTCTAACTACATCCTCTATCTCTCTTCCACTTCTTAATTGGACATATTCTACTTGTTCATTATTGTTCTCTTTAGGTTTGATCTCAGCGTTGCTAGGAAGTGTTCCTTGGTGTCTATTGCTAAGTGAATTAGCAAATTCTCTAAGTGTATACTATATGTTTTTAATCACAACATTTTGACTTTGCAACCAGTTTCACATTTGCAATACCACTTCTTCTATAGACATATTCTTATCCTCAAATTGTTGATCCTTGTTAGAGTCTAGTGGATATGAAGGTCTATAGCTTGTGTTACCCTGACTATTTCAACTTCCATTAGAATTTGCTTGATTGTTTTCCCATTGTTGGTTTCCACTCTCAGTAGTATGATTCCTGTTAAAATTGGGATGGTTCTTCCAACATGGGTTGTAAAAGTTAGAATACGGGTTGTTTATGGTATTTAAAGCTTCATATGATAAGTTAGAATCAATCATATGTCCTAATGAACTTTTCTCACTTTCTGAAGTAAATTGAGGCTGATTTTCATTCCAAATATGATCCAACTTCCTTGATATTGCAACAACCTGAGATGCAATAATTGAAATCACATCTGTATCATGAACACTGGCTACCTTTTTAGGATTTACCCTTGCAGAGTGCCATTGAAATTCATTTGTAGCCATATCTTCAATTAATGCATATGCTTCATCAAATGATTTTGACATTAATGAACCACCAACAGCAGCATTAATAATGGACCTAAGGGATCCTACTAACCCATTATAGAAAATTTGAATGATTAACCAATCTGGCAGAGCATGATGTGGACACTTTCTCAGGAGTTCCTTAAATCTTTCCTAAGCTTCGTATATTGATTCCCCTTTATAGTGACAAAATGAGATAATATCATTTCTAAGTTTAGTAGTTCTTGAAGGTGGAAAATACTTTCCGAGTTAACTCCTCTCAAGTTTTAATAGAGCTAGATGCTAATGAGTATAACCACATTTTAGCCTTATCACTTAGTGAGAATGAAAAAGCTTTAGCCTAGCAACATCGTCTGACATGTCGTTATAACAAAAAGTAGCACAAATTTCTAGAAAATTAGATAAGTGTATATAGGGATCCTCTGAAGGAGTTCCCGCAAACTGGTTGTTCTGCACAAGTTGGATAATTGCTGGATTTAGTTTAAACGAGTTAGCTTCTATGACAGGGTTTTGTATACTTGAGTGAATTTCATCTGTCGTAGGATTTACATAATTTCTCAATGATTTATGATGATTTTTCAAGTTATGATTTTGAATGTTTTCCATTTCCATTTCAAGTTTTTTAAGTCCTTTCAGTTTTTTTATTTTCTTTTATTTTTCTGACTCGGGAACATATGACACAAGTCTACAGATCTTTTATTTTGCATACGTAACACAACAAACAATACATTAACAATAAAATAAATAATATATTCAACACAACAAAACATTTTCACAAATACCTTATTTTTCACACAAATTGTTTGTTCACAACACTTTTCATACAAAAAACACTTTTCACACAAAAAAAGGTTTACGACACTAAAGCTTTCCAATTCTAAGCCTAATTTTGTTTCAACTAAAATTTTTCTAAAGTTCTTACCGAAGCTTCCCCGACAACGGTGTCAAAAACTTGATGCGACTTCTTTATATGCAAGGCTTTTTGAACAAGATATATATAATAATTTTTATAATATCACAATGTCCAATGCAAGTATATCAAGTAATACAGGGCTCTATTGGAGTCTCATTTTTCAATCCCACAGGGAAGCGAGGTAAGAGTTTCTTAGTCAAATTCTAGTATACTATTATCAGACTTTAGATTGGAGGGTCGATATAAGTGGTGTTTTATCTAGCAACTACTCCTAAATGCAGATGATTACATGTAAGAATAATAACTATTCCTAAATACAAATATTACTTCTAAAGATAAAATTTCTGAATGAGTTGGTTTGGTGAATTTTGAGATAATTAAATCTACTATTCTTATGTGGTGAATTATATAATGTAAAGGAATGAAATGCATTAAATATGTATGTGCCAAATAGGAGCAATCCTATTCTTTACCCTCTTCCGAGTGCATAAAAAATATGGGCTTATCCTATGTTTAGTCCCTAAATCCGTGGATAGGCTGGGAGGCTACTGGCTCTCACTCTAGTGCTCTCACTTCCCTTCACATGAATGCTAACTCTCGCTTTAGTTTCCAAACACTAGGACCGAATTGGAGATTTTAGTCTGTCATCCTAAAATCTCCAATTCTACGCCCATCAAAGTATATTTCCCTATTTATTTGCACTCAACCCCCATGAACTTCACCATCCATGGAATTTGAATGTGGTTCCACTTTGTTGAGAATTACACCGCCCTCTCGGATCATAGCGCAATTACAACTACAACGAGCTTTTTTTGTAATGTAAAAGAAGTGCAAGTAAAAAACATCACATTTATAATTAAATCTTCTTCTTGCATGCATCCTAATATTCTAAACATGAATCTTACTCATTGCAAAAGAAAAGTAGAATGAAAACAATGACATAATCTTCTTATGCCACTATTTCCAAATAAGAAGGAAGAGTAAGAGAAAGACATCACAGAGCACGAATAAAACACAACGAAAAACTTCATTTCAAAGCAAATCCACAAAATTAGTGTTTACAAAATCATAAGATAATGAGGAACACAATACTTAGCGTTTTTCCCTTGAAAAAAAGATGAAAGCCTCTCCCTTAAAGTCTCCTGCTGATTCATGCAATGCTAGTACAAACCCTTACAAATTCTCTCAAAATCCCCTCACCAATCTATCCAAAAAGATAAAAATCTACATTTATACTTCTATTCTAAGATCTCTAAGCATTCTTCATGTTTTTCTTAACATCTAACTCCATTTTTTAGCTTCAAATTCACTTTAAAATAGTGTAGGGACAAATTTCCCAAGAGGTGCTTGAAGAAACCTTCCATAAAGAGTCCAGATTCTATGTATATGACCAATAACAACCCAAATACACGTCCAAACTGTCTCAGGCGCCGTTGATCCTGAATAGGGCACTGTCCGATGCCATTTTTCATTATTCTTGGGATTCTGGCATGGTCCGACAGCGATCTGGGCGTTGTCCACCGCCCAGACTGCGCAGCTCCACCGTTTCGCTCCGTTTGACTCCTTTTTAGCTTCGTTTCGTTCCGTTTCAGTTGTATTATGTTTCTAACATCATCTCCTACAAAATAAGCATAAAAAAACCTTTCTTTAAAGTAAAATCTCATTCAAAAATATGTAATAAGTGTAAAAGTGATTAAACATAGAAAGACTTATCAAAATGTGTTAAGCCAAAATTTATTTTCTTGCTCGTATTTGCTCCAAATTGCACTATTTTTTGCTTCTTTTTATCCAAAAGCCATTTATTGTACCTAATACTAAAAAAACATACCAAATGCATTCCTTTAAAGTGAAATATCATTAAAATTGAGCATAAAAAATATATGAAAAATCAAATATATTTTAGGCGTGTCAAACATCCTGACGTAGAGCCTTACGTACCACAGTTTGCTCTGCCGCCACTGCAGCAAGGAGTCCCAGACTACATGATGGCCAAAATCAGAAGAGTTAAAAAGAAAGAATTCCAACATTATGAGGAAGTTCAAGGGAGATTCGTTAATATTCTAGAAGGCCTCAAACTTTACACAGATTTATTTTCAAGGAATGATCAAGAGAAAATTCTGTATTGTATTTTCTCTCTCCAAGACTTGGGCAGAGCAGGATGTTTGAAGCAAAGGACATACATAGAGCTGACAAAATGGAAGAGAGGACAGGGCAGTGTAATCATTCAAGTGTTTCAAAATTTTTAATGAAAAATATTTTTACAAGATATGGAATGCCGAGAGATATCATTACTGATGGTGGATCCCATTTTAGAAATAATCTTATTCAGATATTGACTAGAAAATATAATATTATGTTTAGAATCTCTACCACTTATCATCCCTAAAGAAGCAGTTTAGCTGAAGTATTTAATCGCGAATTAAACAAATTTTGAAGAAATCTGTAAATCCTTATAAATTAGATTGTTCTGCAAGATTAGATACTGCATTATGGGCATATAGGACTGCTTATAAAACTCATACATGAATGTCTCTTTATAGACTGATTTTTGGAAAAACATGTCATTTACAAGTTGAATTGAAACATAAAGCATACTGGGCAATTAAATAGTTTAATTTTAATTTAAAAGATGCTGGTGAAAAAAGTTTATTGCAACTTAATGAATTGGAAGAAATAAGATATGAATCTTATGATAATGAAAGAATTTATAAGGAGAAGATGAAGATATGGCATGAGGAAGATTATAAGGAAGAGATTTGAACCTGGACAAGAAGTTTTGTTATATAATATAAGATTAAGATTATTTCCTGGAAAACGTAAGTCTAGGTGGATAGGACCTTTCACTATGATAAAAGTCTAACAGTTTGGAGTTGTTGATATTGAGAATCTAAAAACTGGAAGAACATTTAAGTTAACGAGCATCGATTAAAACCATATTTTGAAGGGTCACGACCAAATTTTTAAGAGGTTTTAATGTTAAGTCGTCCTAAATGAAACTAATGTTTGTCGGGCTGACAACGTTAAACCAAGCGCCTTATGGAAGGCAACCCATAAATATTTGTGTTGTTTAGTTTGTTTTGATTGAGTTGTAGTTGATGTTATTATTAAATAATCTTATATTTGAGTCCTACTCTATTATAATTATCCTATGTGGTGCTAATTATTGAATTGAATCGAAGATTTGAAGATTATTTGTACGAAAAACATGTTGGAGCAAAGTTTTGAACTGGCACGACGGCGCTCAATTCAGTGCCAATTGTGTCTGATTTAGGGCCGATGGTGCCAAAACCAGCTATGACGGCGCCCAAACCGGCTCCAATGGTGCCCAAACCGGTGCTGAGGGTGGATTTTTTCCAGAGAGCAACTTAATATATTGGAGCTTGGGCGCTGATGGCGCTGACGACTAGAGAGCAGTTTTTTAAGTTTCAAATGGCTGGATTTGACAGTTTTGTGCGGGAATTTCACCCTTATAACTAACTAAACTCAGTTTTAAACCCATTAACTCTAAAAAAATGAAAAAGAAGTTCCAAAATTTGCATTCCATGGCTTCCAACTTCTTTGAATCTCCAAGATTTAGAGTTTTCAATAGGAGGATGTTTGTAAGTTTCAAGGTGCAGCGCCTTTGTGACAAAGTCCTTATAAAGAGGTGGCTTATCAAAGAATGAGGCTTTGTCCATTGAGGTATGAATGTTCCTAGTACTCGTGTTGAAGAAATTATTATGCAGAGGCGTTAGGAAGTGTTTTGTTACACTCCCGTTGTAGTAGCCATTCCTGTGGTGAAGGAATTTTATGAAAATCTTCATGGAATCAACTAAGGAGTCGTCTATGTGCGAGGTAGGTTGATATCATTCGCTCCTTCCAAGATTAATGAAATTTATATGATAGATAATGTGCCAATTTTTCATTACAGAAATTTTGTCTCTATAAGAGACAGTATGAATGAAATCTATCAATATTTGACAGATGAAAGTAAAGATTGGGAGATATTAGACGATGAGTATGTCAATTTCTTTACGACCTTATTGAATCCTATGTCGAAGCAATAACATTTCTTTTATATTTTCTAAATTACTCTCGACTATGAAAATTAGTGAAGTGATGAAGGAAAGTGCGATATTGAATTATTGCATTCAGATTGATAGACATATTGATATTGACACTATAATTGTGAAATCAGTTTTGGGATAAATTGTGCATGGATCAAACTATGGTTTGGGACATCCTTCTACAATATTTCTACTCTGCACTGTCGGCATATTTTTAGGTTTGTGTTGTATTTTTTTTAAAAGGGGTCGCGTACAGAAGTTGTCGGCGAATTTTAAATTTAATTTAAATATATATATAATTTAGAAAGTAGTATTTGATTTTGAAAATAATTTTTTTAAATTTGAAGATTTTAAGATATGAAATCAAACTGATCTCACATCCCGAATAGTTTATATAAACGAGCACCGCACCACAAACCGTGTATCTATCCCGAAGAATAGACACATTGCTTGATGATGGGGCTCGATTAAATAAACTAGGAGATTTGTGACATCCGTTTGGTCTGTGAACCAATTTTATAAGCCGACAAATTCCCCTGTTTAATATGAAAACATTAAACAGGGTTTATATTACCTGAGTTCTTAAAATTCCCTATAAGGGCAAGCCCCTATAGTTAATTACATCTTAAGTGACGGGAATCACCTAAGAAAACTCTCGATAATAATCAGTAGTTCTGCTCTCAAGAATTTCAAAGTTTATGTTTTCAAGGGATTGAATATTGGAATTTCAAAGGACTCGGATCAAATTTGGAACATTTTATTTTGGGGACTCAAAGGAAGAAAGGTAGGAGAAATTACGGATTCGAAGCGAACTTCGGTAATTTCCCGACTATCCTATTGTTTGGCTTGAATTTAGGAAAGTCCTAATGTTTATTTAATGTTTTGATCTTGCCAATTTTAATTAATTAGGACTTATATTTGTATGATAAAATCATACAAATAGCCTCGAAGATGTGAGGGTTTATGTCGTACCGAACGACTACCTCGGAGTCCTAGGACCGGTTAGGGCTTAATTTACATGACATGATCATGCAAATGCCTAACGAAGAGTTGAGGATTTATGTTGCACTAGGCAAACTACCTCGAATTCCTATGAGTGGATTGTTTAAACTAAAGAAAAGTTTTGTCGAAACAGATTCGTGTTTTCGTTGATGACGATGGCCGAGCCGCCCACCATGCTCCGAGCTCCTTGTTGTCTGCAGAGGTTTAGTTTTGGAAGTTCATAAATTAGGAGATGAGAGAAGTGTTTTGGTTTAGAGAAAATCTTAAAATCCAGGTGTTCTTTAATATTTTAATTAAAACGAGTCTTAAAGTTGATTAAACGAACCGATCAAGATCCCACTGGTTCCGTCATCCCAAGCACCGTTATTTTCATCGAATTCACTTAGTCCAGTATGAATTTGCTAAACTCAACTAAATGAGTTCCGCACTTTCATTTAGACCGTGGAAATCCCGTTAGCAACACGTGGGTTACATCATCCGAGGTATTCCCGATCATTCAACGAGACATTTTAATTTAGTTGTAGTTGTAGTTTTGTTGTTCTGTTTGTGATTAAATTTTGAGTTGTTTTATATTTTGAATGTCGTGGCGGTGAATTTTATCTTGTAGTGTCTTTTAATTTAGTTATGGGTTTCAGTTTTGGTTTCGTCCTAAAGGTGTAGGTTTTCATGCAATCGTTGTTTATCATGCAAGAAAGGTAAAGTGCAACACGAGTAAATGAATTGCGGTAAGATAAATTGCAATAAAATAAAAGCGTACTCTGGAGGGTCTTCCCGTCATCCCAAGCTGCACTTAAAATACAATTTAAAGCATTTAGGCATTTATAGCAATTTCCTAGGTAAAGCTAAGGGAAGGGTTATGGTTTTCTACCAAAATCCTAATCCTATAGCTAGTCATTCCTATGACGTCTAGGTCTTCAATTTTGGTTTTAAGGATGATTTTCTTCACCAAAGAACAACTAAGCTCAATTTGTTCTTAAGGACATTCCATCATATTGAGGAAGTGTTTAAGACGAATCTTAAACATCTTTTCAATATTTCGGAATCGTCCTAAGTCCAAATGAATTCTATTATGTAAGTGAATTAATCATCCAAGGGTGTTTGAGTTAAGTTTTATTTCTTGCTCGAGTGAATTAGGATGTTTGAATATCCTTATGAGTGAAGTGTCATTTCACTTGATACTCCATTTAGGAGTTATAATAGTAAAAGCTCCTAAGGGCAAAATGATATTTAATGATTTGTGATTCAAATTTAAGTTCAAATTAATGATTTAAGTTTGAATAGTGTTCAAGTTATTTTAGATTCATTTTGAATTCTTTTTGACTTAGGTGATGTTATATTTAATTTAATTCAATTTAATTTAACTTAATTTAATTTAATGTGGTTTAATTTAATTTAATTTAATTTAAGTTAATTTAATATAATATGATTTAGCTTAATTTAATTTAATTTAATTTAATTTAATTTAATTTGATTTAGTTTTAATTTAATTTAATTTAATTTAATTTAATTTAATTTAATTTAATTTAATTTAATTTAATATTTAATTTGATTTAATTTAATTCAATTTAATTTAATTTAATTTAATTTAATTTAATTTAATTTAATTTAATTTAATTTAATATTTTATTTTAAAAGGGTTTCGCTTTAAATAATTTAACCTTAATTTAATTTAATGATTAAGTCTTTTAGCATTTTAAATCTTTAAACTTGGATTATCATTTTAATTAAGAATTAAATATTATTGGGATGATTAATTTAGGGATTCTTAAATTAAAAAAAATTCTTCCTAATAACATCCCTATTTTAATAATTCCAACTTTATTATTCTTCCAAAATTTAAGTAATTATTTTATTAAGGTTTATTTTAATTATTGTTGAATTGTTTAATAGGTTTCTACCCTTTAATTATTTAAATTTCAATCATCCAAATCAGATTAGGATCAAATATTTTACTCTTTAATTTTATTAAGCCTAAAGTTTTAATTAAGGGTTAAAATTTTAATTACCATTTTGCCCTTCAAGCTTAATAATTTCATAACTCATTAAATTGAGCTCAAATGAACTTGAAATTTTTATGTGGCTTCACTCATATGTCAATGAAAACATTAGAGGAGAAAATGTGATTTTTCTGTATTTAATTTATTTATGTAATTATTTTTGGTGGAAAATAGAGATTTCCAAGGAAAATTTAATAATATGACCAAAGAAAAGTTTCTGTCCTTAAGAAAATTATGAGACATTCCTAATGACCAGAGGACCACTTGGACCAATTTTGGTGATTTTTTGTATTATATTTCTTTTATTATAATTATTTTGAGTTTTGGAGTATTAATTAATTTAAAAATAAAATACAGGTTGAAAAATGAATTTTATATTTTTCAAAAATCTCTCTGATATCAAGGAAATTAGAGAATTAATTTTTATAATTTTCTGATTTTTCTTTGATTTATTAGAATTATTTTAGTGGAAATGCTAGAAAATACATTTTCTTTAATTTTAAAATTACCCTAGGGCTTTAAAATTTATTAACTCATCATAGAGACCTAGGAAAAATATGGGATTTGTTCCTAAGTGGTTAAAATTCAAAATATGACATTTTGGTGAATTTTATTATTTTTGTAATTTTTATTATTTTTTAATTATTAAAATATTAAAATAATGATAAAAAATCAACTTTTTTAGAAAATTGCAATTTTAATTTTCTTGAATTCCCCTGATATCAGAGAGGCTTCAAAACCAATTTGGTGAATTTTTGAAAAGTATTTTGAAAGTTATGAAATTTTAAAGTTTAATTTTAGCTAAGTGGCTTAATCAACCCATTTGATGGGGCTAACCAAGTCCAATTGACTTGAAATTTTTATGGTGGATTCCTCTGATCCTAAAGGTCAATGGAGAATTGATTTCAAGTCAATTTGATCTATGGTTAACTCTAATTAATTAAAGTTCAATTTTGGGTATTTAGGCCAATTAGGGTTAATCTGAGTGAATTAACTCAAGTCCTATTTTTCCTAGGGTTCTCTAGTCATAAGGAACATCACCAAATTTTCCTAGAATTTAGTTCACAACATGCTAATTTTTGGAATTAAAATACTCAAAACAGCCATATGCATTTGAAAAATCAATAACTTTTCACGAGAGATGGCCTCGACCTTGGAAAATTCGGGGAATGTTCCCAAGTTCAGAAGCTTCAAAAGCCCTATGGTCTCATGCCATGGTGAATTGTATGAATGCATGGAGAATTAAAACAATGCAGGGAGTAAATAATTAATTAAAAATAAAGTATTGGGCAAAATTAATTAATTTCTTTTCCACATTATTCTCCTCTGTTCACTGAGCAAGAGGGTATTTTTATTTTATTTTTGTGATTTTTCTACACAAAGATATGGATTTTTGAAGTTCTGGGATTTAAATAAATCGAAAATACCCTATTTATCTACTTATCCACGCGGCGCCGACTCAACCTCGGCGGCTCCGAATCGACAAGCGTCGCTCCCCGGTTCGGCGCCGCCATCCGACTCGGCCGTCCGGGCCCCGCGGTTCACGTACCATCTGCCGGTCCGACGCAATCCAAGCCGTCCATCCAATACACGCGTGATCCGACGGTTCCTGGTCATCGTCTACGACTGGTGCGATCCCGTGACCGTCCACACTCTAACCCTAAGAACTCTCTCGATTCTCAACGGATTTTCGTGTTCTTATGCTCTATGGATTCGTCTTGAAGAGACGAACACATCCATACGGTGAACATGCATTTAAATCGACTCAAATTAAAATGAGAATCTCCGGAAGCTCGGGAAGAAGAGGGAGTCCATACCTTTGCTCGGAGAAGTGAAGCTTCGATCCGAGAGTCAGTGTCACATTCGATCGGGTCCAAGTAAGCTCCGGATGAAGTTCCTTGTCCCGGTGAATCGTCTAGCTATGAAAGTGACCACGGCCGATCACAAAGCTTGGAGGCCGGAGTAACCGAGTGGCCTCGAAGATGGGGCTTTCGGTGGGAAACTTCTCCTCTTGGTCCAGTGAAGGTGTAGGACCAATCAATTTGGGATCGGCTCACCGTGAAGAAGTGTCCCGGCTTTTGGGCTAAAGTTTGAGCTCAAAATTGAGCTCAACTGGAGGGAATTGGGGCTGGAATTCAGTGGGGATCAAGTGCTCTATGTGTGGAGAGTGATCTGGAATGATTTTGGCAGAGTTTCCTTAAGGTTTTGGTTCAGCACCTCCTTTGGCCGAGAGGGTGAGGGGTTTAAATAGGAGAGGCTGGAGGGCCTCCCGGGGGAGTCGAGGGTCGGGATCGCCGCTCTTGGCATGTGAAGAACAGCCATGGTGGCCATCGGGCATGAGGCAGCTCGACAAGGTAGAATTCCAAAGCTTGGCCTCTCCCAAGGTTTCGGGCATGGTGTTTTCCTGGCGATCGGGTGGCCGGCCGGCCAGGCATGGGTCACCCTCAAGGTCAGGTGGGTCAGGGCTGGGACTTGGTGCAAGCAATTGGCAATTGCCATGTGTAAAGTGGCTGAATTAAAATGGAATGGGGGAAGGGGTCATTTTGGCTTGATTTGGGTCAACCCATCCTTTTGGGCTAGGTGCACCACCCAAGGCTTGGTTTTGGGCAGAAAAGAGCCATTTGGGTCAGCTAGGAGAAAATGGTGTGGTCTCCATCAAAATAGTTTAAGTTAATTTTGGGTTATGGCGTTGCATTAAAGAGGTTAAAATGGCTTAAGGAAGGCTTAGGAAAGGACTCCCTCCACTTGCCATTAATGGCTTGGTGACAAGTCAAACCCCCCATGGCTTCATGTGGCTTGTCTATGGCTTGCATGTGGCTTCATTTGGCTCACCCTTGGCTTAGGAAAAGTGGATCCATTTATATGAAAAAGGAATTTGGGGATTTTGGCAATTTAGTGAAAAAATTTAGATGGTGCTTAATTTAGGTTGATTTGATCATTGATTTGGGACTTAGGAATTGATTCCAATCAAAGGGATGATGAGGAGGAATTGTCATGTGGGCTTTGGGCTTTTAGATTTCACTTTGGATGGGCTTTCAAGATGGTTTAGAGAGTGGGCTTTTAGATTTCAAAACAAATTTTAGGATGAAAATTTTGCAAAGGATTGGATCCAATAAGTGTTGAATTTAATTTAGGAGTGTTTCATGAATGATTTGGAATCAATTTGAAGTAGTTTGGGCTTGAATTGGGTTGGATTTGGACTTCTTTGGTAAGTGGGCCAATGTAGGTCAAATTGGGCTAACTTGGGCCAATGTTGGGCTAGAGTTGAAATTGATGTAAAATTAATGTTGGGAAATGTTTATGGGAATGTTTCAAAGAGGTTTTGGCTTTGGTTGGGTTTTGATTTTGGGATTCGGGCTCATTCTGGGTTAGGGTTGGATTTAGGTCAAAATTGGGCCTTTTGGTTTTGGGTTGAATTTGGGTGGGGTTTAGATCCAAATTTTGGGCAAATCATGTTAGTGTTTGTTTGTGGGGATGTTAGATAAGGTTTAAAAAAGATTTGGGATTAATTGGAGTTAAATTGGTTTGGTTTGGGCTAGGTTTGGGTCATGGGTCCAAATTGGGCTTTAAGGCCAAAAGTGAAATTGGATCCCAATGCCAATCAAATTGGGCTTGAATTTGGTCTAGATTGGTGTTGGGGATGTTGAATTGAAGTTTAGAATTGAATTGGACCAGAATTTGGGTCAATTGGGTAGGTTTGGTTTGACATTGGGTTCATTTTGGGTTAAAATGGGTCAAATTGGGGGTTTTGATAAAAGTGGGGTAAATTGACAAAATTGGCCCATGATCTAGTTGAACAAAATGAAATTGGGAATATTTGGAATTTTCTGGAATTTTTTGGGAATTTTCTGAATTTTTGGATTTTTTGGCTAAGAGGGGCATTTTGGGTATTTGGAGGGTATTGGGAGGTGTTTTTGGAATTTTTGGTATTTTTGGCTATGGATGATCAATTTGAGTGGGGAGGAAATGTTTAGGATTGTTCTTGAGGATTTTTGGGTGATTTAGGTGATTTTACAAATTTTGGGTGGTTTCAAGGGTTTTGGGTAGGCTAGGCAGGTGTAGGGTCCCAGGGGTCAAAAATTGAAAATTTGGAAAATTGAAGATTGGGTGAATGTAAGTGGAATAAAATCATTTTGGTTGAGCCATGAAGCCATATCAAGCCCACATGAGCCATAAAAGGGACTCATTTGAGGCATCCACTATGTTGTTCCTAACCCTCTTAGCCAAGGGCTTAGGGGTTAAGGACCATCCATGTGAATCACCTTCATGAGTCAGGAGGTCAAGTTGGGTATGGGTGTGGTTTTAAGAGGTGTGTGAAAGTGTAGTGCATAGGTGTAGTGTGTGTGTAAGTCAACCCTTCACTGCACTGAGCCACCCGAGGCGGTCCTAAGGCCAAAGAGTCCTATAGGAACTCATCCTTTAAACTTCCACATTTAATTTCAACCCTCTAGGTGATTAGGGGTCTACAATCAAGCTTGTGGAGTTTGCAGGGAGTTAGGAAGTGGTTTGAATTTCTAAGTGGTGGGTCCCAATTCTAATCCTCTAGGATAGTCAAAGGAAAAGCCTAAGGCTAGATCCTAAATACTACAGAGAAGAAGAGGAGACCTCATCAAAAATGAGGTCAACATGCACTCAGTCACAAGTACCATATGAGAGTTAGGAAAAGTGCTTCTTCCCTGGAAGCCCATGAACCCAACTAATGTTTATGACTGTCCAGTACTTAAAGAGGAAATTGATCTAAGCATAACGTTAGACCAACTGTCTCAGAGTTTATTACCTGTTCAACCTCGTTTTCCTGAAAATACGCTGTTGATTCTAAGGAAGATTAAGAAACTATAGAAAGAGGTATGAAATATTATAAATGGAATTAATAATATATCTGAATTATTTGATCATCTGGATTAGAGGATGAAGGAATAGTTTGATCATACTGGATATACGGAAGAAGGATTGATACGATTGATAAAGAAGAAGGCTTGGATTGAAGAGGATTCAACTGATGAATTCCCATATTGACCCTTCTACAATTTGTTTGTTCACCACCAATACATGGGAGATATTAGAAATGATAGCACTGATGTTGATGAGTAGTTATTGACCCACTGAAAATATGTTGATTTTCATGCCTATTTTATATTGATTTTGATGATATTTCACTTTAAAGAAAGGTATTGTTGATGTTTTGTTGCAGGTATGTTGATTTATGGCATTGGAGTAAAAAGAAGCAAAAATGAGCAAATTTAGAGCAAAACAGACCAAAATATGAAAATTTGATCTAGGGCGCTGACGAAGAGATCGATGACACTGATAGCAGATTTTTCCTGAGAGTTCAGAAAATATATAACAAAGAAGGTTACCGAGGCGAGATCGAGGCTGCTGACAGCAGGCCTTAAGAGAGATGGTCAAAAGTCAAGTATTCTAGAAGGCCGCCGACGGTGAGATCGAGGCCGCTGACGGCGAGTATGTCGGTTCTCTCACGAGGTGCATTAAATGTGGATGATTTTTTAAAGGATACTTAGGTAACTCTTGGAAACTCTTCTGCCACTTTATAAGAAACAATTGGGGACCGAAAAAGTGTGTCTACTGTGTCTATTAGTGTTTGTGGTGTCATTAGAGTTTTAGAGAGTTAGTTTAGTTAGTGTTAATTGTGAGGGATTCTTCGAGAGATTGTAAGAGTGGAAGGAAAGTGAGAGATTTCTTCCTCCTTACCGCTTCGAAGAAGAATTCTGTGTGTTGTAAAAAAAGGAAGAGATTCAGAGGAACTTTAAGGAGTTTGCTTGCGGAGGAATTCGAGATAAGTTGTATTTACTTATTGTAGTTTGTATAACTTTGATTTTATATATGAAATCCAAGTTTTGTCGTATCTTCTCTATGAAATCTGAGTAGTTTCTCTGTCTTTCTCCTTGTTTTGAGATTTTTGTGAAATGATGATTTGAATTAATTGCGCCATGAGAATGTTAAAGAAGTTGTGATAATCTTTACACTTTAATCTTAATTTACTTTCAATCTGGCCAATTGATTTGTTAAAATATGTTGAGTTTAACAACTAAAGTGCAGATTACATCCAAGATTCAGGGAGGTCAAAGTTCTTGAAAGTAGGGTGCAAATAAATAGGGAAATATTATTTATCGCGCGTAGAATTGGAGATTTTAGAGTGACATACTAAAATCCTCAATTCGGTCCTATCGTTTGGGTGTTGAAGTGTAGATGTTAGCTCAGGTGATGGGAACGTGGGAGTTATGAAGTGAGAGCTGGTATCCTCCCAGCCTAGCCGCAGATTCAGTAACCAAGCATAGGATTAGTCAATGTTCTTTATGCCTAGATAAAAGGGTAAATAATATGTATGCTCCTATTTGACACAACACAATTTTAAACTAATTCTAATTATGCATTAACTTAAATTTCTTAACAAAGGAGAAGGATGCTTGCTTATATATTGAACCTCACTTTATTAATAAATTAGTTAATTATTAGTAGAATTAGTTTATTAAAATTTCATCGTATTTACGATTGCATATTAGTGACAGATAGGCAATTCGATTTACAAGGTTGTGATTCTGAATTGGTTTCTATAATCCTAGTCCGTAGCCTCTGAAATATCTCTGTGGGATCGATATCCAGGACTCCATTAGAGCCCTGTATTACTTGAGCGATACGTATACTTGCATTGATAAAAGTAACTATGCGATTATTGAATATCTTTATACACTTTTATATCAAATTATAGTCATATTAAGTTTATATAAAGTGCGCGGAGTGGTTCAAGTTTTTGGCGCCATTTCCGGGATATAACATAATTAGAGTAACAGACGATTTATGACAATTAGAAAAATTTTTAATAGAATTTGCAACTTATTTTTATATTTAGTCGACTATTTTTCTGTGTACTGATTTCGATTGTATGCGTAAATTTGGACCTGAAAATCTTATACCCTACGATTTGGAATTAGAACGCACTGTTAGGAGAATTAGAAAACTGAGAAAAGAACCTAGAAATCCTAACACAATGGAAAACAACATAAACAATCAAGGAATAGAAAATGAACATCAATCTAGACCACTAAGAGATTACGCTAACCTTAAATTTGATGAAATTCACTTAACTATCCAAAATCCAGATGTAGCTGCTAATTCATTTGAGCTTAAACATGCAATTATCAAAATTGTACAAAACAATCAATTTGGCGGAACTTCTAACGAAGATCCTAATTTATATCTTGCGAGTTTTTTAGAACTTTGTGCTACTTTTAAATATGACAAAGTGTCTGATGATGCTGTCAGACTTAGACTTTTTTCTTTTTCACTAAGGGACAAGGCTAAGGCTTGGTTAAATTCGTTAGCACCTGGGTCTATTAGAACTTGGGGGGAACTTTCACAAAAATTATTTTCGAAGTATTTTCCACCATCTAAGACTGCTAAGCTTAGAAATAATATCATATCTTTTAGTCAGTATGAGGCAAAATCGATATCTGAATCTTGGGAAAAATTTAAAGAACTTCTTAGGAGATGCCCACATCATGCTTTACCAGATCAGTTAATTATTCATACTTTTGTAATGGATTAGTAGGATCTCTTAGATCCATCATTGACGCTGCTGCTGGTGGATCACTAATGGCTAAACCTTTTGAAGAAGCTTATGTTTTAATTGAAGAAATGACTACCAACAATTTTCAATGGCCCGCTGAAAGGGTAAATCCTATGAAAATAGCCAGTATTCATGATTTGGATGCTTTAACCATGATAGTTTCTCAAATTGCTGCTCTTTCAAAGAAAATAGATCAATACAGAATTAATAGTTCTCAAACACTTCTAGTGTTAGAAGAAAGTTCATTGGGAAAAATTGTAGAGGCTCAATCTTCATATGAAACTTTAAATTTGATAAATAATAAACAAGATAACCCTTATTCAAACTATTATAATCCAGGTTGGAAGAATCATCCAAACTTTAATTGGAATAACTAAGGTAATGTTAATCTTGTTAATTCTCAGTGGGGGAACAATCATGTAAACCCATTAGGAAATGTAAACAATCAGGGTAATTTCAATTATAGACCTTCTAATCATGTAAACCCATTAGAAAGAGATGATGAATGTTTTAGAATGGATATATGTGATTATTTGAGAAAAGAATATTTCAAAGAAAAATATGAAGAAAATGAAGATATTGAAAACGATAAATATGATGAAATTGATAACAAAGAAGCTGATTATATTCAGGAACAATTTGAAACACTCGATTCAACAGCACCAGAGAACGAAATCTTGATTTCATCTATTGTAAAACCCCCTGAACTTGAATTGAAGAATCTTTCAAATCATTTGAAGTATGTATTTTTAGGAGAGTTTTCAACATTACCAGTAATTGTATCCTCAGACTTAATGAAATTCAAGAACAAAAATTAATGGATACATTAAAAAAGTACAAAAGAGCTTTTGGTTAGACTCTGGCTGATACAAAGGGAATGAGTCCTTCGATTTGTATGCTACATAATTTTATTAAACGATGAATATAACCAAGAATTGATCCACAAAGGAGATTGAACCCTATTATGAAAAAAGTAGTTAAAAAAGAAATTTTAAAATGGTTAGATGCTGGAATTATATATCCCATTTCAGATAGTACTTGGGTAAGCCCAATTCATTGTGTTCCTAAGAAAGGAGGAGTGACTGTTGAAACAAATGAGAATAATGAATTAATACCTATCAGACAAGTTACTGGATGACATATTTGTATTGATTATAGAAAATTAAATGCTGCCACTAGAAAAGATCATTTTCCAATTCCTTTTCTAGATTAAATGTTAGATAGGCTTCTGGACACAAATACTACTACTTTTTGGATGGATATACCAGTTACCATCAAATTCCTATTGCTCATGAGGATCAAGAGAAAACAACATTTACTAGTTTTTATGGAACTTTTGCTTTTTTGAAGAATGCCTTTTGGATTATGTAATGCACCTGCAACATTCCAGAGATGTATGATGTCTATATTTAGTAAATTAATTGATGATGGAATAGAAGTATTTATGGATGATTTCTCTGTATTTGGAACATCATTTGACACATGCTTAAAGCATCTTAAAAAAGTTCTAGAGTTATGCGAAAGAGCTAATTTAGTACTAAATTGGGAGAAATGTCAATTTATGGTTGCAGGAGGAATTGTATTAGGGCATAAAATTTCAGAAAATGGTATGGAAGTGGACCCTGCAAAAATTTAAGTTATAGCTAAACTACCACCTCCTACTACAGTGAGAGGGGTAAGAAGTTTTATTGGACATGCTGGTTTTAACAGGCGTTATATTAAAGATTTTAAAAAAATTACTAAATCTCTATGCCAACTTTTAGAAAATGACATGAAATTTGAGTTTACTGAAAACTGCTTGAATGTCTTTGAGTTATTAAAGGAAAAACTAATCACAACACCTATAATAGTTTTGCCTAACTGTGATAAACCGTTCGAATTAATGTGTGATGCTAGTGATTATGTTATTGGAGCTGTTCTTGGAGAAAGATATGATAAGATTTTTAAAGTTATATACTATGCTAGTAGAACTCTTAACGATGTTCAAATTAACTATACGGTTACTGAAAAAGAGTTACTAGCTATTGTGTATGCTTTTGACAAATTCATATCTTATTTAATTGAGACTAAATGTATTGTGCATACTGATCTCTCTGCTATTAAATATCTGATGCAAAAGAAGGATACCAAACTAAGATTAATCAGATGGATACTTTTGATGCAAGAATTTGGTTTTGTGGTAATTGATAGAAAGGGAACTGACAATCAAATTGTTGATCATTTGTTGAGACTAGAATTTCATGAATTATTTGACACCGACAATGAAATTACAGGCAGTTTCCCTGATGAACAACTTTAAAATATTAATGAGTGGAAAATACATTGGTATGCTGATATCGTTAATTATATAGTAAGTGATATTTTGCCACCTATGCTAACACTGCAGCAACATAAAAAATTCATTCATGATGCAAAAGCATATTTTTGGGATGAACCATATTTATATAAGCAATGTAACGATCTTATTATTAGGAGATGTGTGTCATATGAAGAAACTGAACTGATTATTCAAAAATGTCATGATTCTGAATTTGGAGGACATTTTGGGACTGTCAAAACTGCGCATAAAATTTTGCAAGCTGGATTTTATTGGTCTACTCTCTTTAGAGATATTTACAGATATATCAAAACTTGTGATAAATGCCAACAAGTAGGTAATAAATCTAGAAGAAATGAAATGCCTCTGAATTTCATGTTAGAAGTTGAGATTTTTGATGTTTGGGGATTAGATTTCATGGGACCATTTATTCATTCATTTGGAAACTTATATATTTTGATTGCAGTTGATTATGTATCAAAGTGGATTGAAGCACAAGCTTTACCTCATTTTGATGCTAAAAGTGTTTCAAGATTATTAATGAAAAACATTTTCACAAGATACGGTATGCCGAGAGTGATTATCATTGACGGTGGATCAAATTTTAGGAATAAATATATTCAAAGATTGGTAGAAAAGTTTAATATTATTCATAAAATCTCTGCTGCTTATAATCCTCAGACCAGTGGTTTAGCAGAAGTTTCTAATTGAGAGATTAAACAAATTTTAGAAAAGACTGTAAACCCTAGTAGATCAGATTGGTCTACGAGATCGGATCATTGCATTATGGGCATACAAGATCGCTTATAAAACTCCTATTGGTATGACTCCTTACGGACTCATTTTTGGAAAGACTTGCCAATTACGGTAGAATTGGAGCATAAAGCATATTGGGCGATTAAAGAATTCAATTATAATTTGAAAAATGCTGGTGAGAAGAGATTGTTATAAATGAATGAATTGGAAGAATTAAGAAATGAATCTTATGATAATGACAAAATTTATAAGGAAAAACTGAAGTTAAGGCATGATCGGAAGATTAACCAAAAGAAATTTGAACAAGGAGAAGAAGTTTTGGTTTGCAATACAAGGCTGAAGTTATTCTCTGGGAAATTAAAGTCTCGTTGGTTAGGACCATTTACTGTGACTCAAGTTTTTACTTACGGAGCTGTTGAAATTGATGATCCTAAGACTGGGAATAGATTTAAAGTAAATGGACATAGATTAAAACTATATTTTAAGGGTAAAAGAGAGGTTTTAATGCTCAGTTAATCTGAGTAACACCTGAATAGGTCGAGCTGACGACGTTAAACCAAGCGCTTTATGGGAGGCAACCCATAGTTATCTTTATTTGTTGAATATTTGTTTGAATTTATCATTAGTTTGTGGTATTATTGAGTTCTACTGCTCGTATTTACCCTTTGATCATCATAGAATTTGGATCCATAGAGAAAATTTGGAACGTATTTAGACCACGACTCTTTTGTGTAAATTTTGCCTTGGGCTCTGACAGTGCGATCGACGCCACCGACGGTGGGTTTTTGCTGAGGACTCTGACATTTAATTGCACAAAACTCACCAACGGCACCATTGAGGCCGTCGACAGCGAGATCGACTAGTGGACAGTTTCTGGAGTTTGAAATGACAGTTTTTGGCGGTTTTTGGCGAATTTTTCCCCTATAAACTTCTAGTGACGGTTCCTAAACTCTTCATTTCTCAAAAATGAATAGAAACTCCATTGAGTTCTTCTCTAATGGCTTCCAATTCAATAGCTTACCCTAGATTTCGAGTGTTCAACCGGAGAAATTTTGTCAGTGCCGAGGCACAACGACTCTTCAACAAGGTGTTGTTAAAGAGGAGGCTAATCAAAGAAAGAAGTTTTGTGAGTCGAGGATTAAACAATCCTTCGACAGCAATTGAAGAAATGATTGTGCGGTGATGATGAGAAGTATTTTGCTACACTACTGCCGCTGTAGTCGTTCCTGTGGTGAAGGAGTTTTATGTCAATTTGCATGGAATCAACCAAGGAAGCGTCTATGTGTGAGGTAGGTGGATAAATTTTAACTCTAGACAAATTAATGAATTATATATGATCGAGAATGTTCCTGTCTGCCATTATTCGTACTTCGTCCCGACGTGAAATCAGATAAATGAGATCTACCAATATTTATCAGACGAAACTGAAGACTGGGAAGTTAGAGAAAATGAGTATGTTAGTTTTTCTGCTACACTTCTAAATCCCGTTTCAAAACATTAGCACTTTTTCATTTCTGCAAAGTTATTACCGACAATGAAGATCGGTAAAGTTATTAAAGAAAGTGCCATATTGCATTACTGCATTCAAATGGGATGGTCAATTGATATTGGATCAATAATTGTGAAGTCTGTAATGGGCCTGATTGTTTAAGGATCATCTTAGAGGCTTGGACATCCTTCAACAATTTTCTCATCATGCAGTCTGTTCTAAGTTTCATACGAGATTTGAGAAAAGGTACTACTTTCATGGAAGCCTTTAGACCCATCCAAAATGTTCCCAGCAAATGATGAGGAGAATGATATGGGCGTTATTATGGATCAATCATCACAGAACTCAATTTCAGTTCGACCTCTAGTAGCGGACAAGACGCTGATGATCTTACACTGAATCAAGAAACATGAGAAAGAGGTAAAAAATTTAATGAATTCTATTAACAATATCTCTGATTTCTATGATCACATCGATTGGAGGATGAAAGAACACTTTGATCATACTGGACATTTCGAAGGAAGTTTGATACGATTAATGAGAAGGATGGGATGGATTGAAGAAGATTCTACTGAAGAATTTCCATTCTGACCCTTCTATAACTTGTTTGTTCATGTTCAAGCGATGGGTGATTTCAGAGGAGAAACTAGCACTGAATCAGAGGAGTAGTAGAATTTCTTTACTTTGTATGTTTCTTTATGTTGGACTTAATTTGAACTATATTTGTTTGCTTGCTTTCGTTATTTGATTTTTGATCTCAGCATAGTTGAGATTATGTTTGGAATGTTTGTTTTCAGCGTTTAGAGTGTTGTGGCTTGGATTGCGACATTGATTTGAAGAATTTATGTTGAAAAAATACCTAACTTATGTGTGTTATGTAATGTGTATTGTAACACTTGGATTTTATATATAATTGTGATGTTTTGTGTTGTGAATGTTTCTTTGTGTTAATACATCACTTATTCACTAAAAAAATTATGTTTAACATGATTGAACGGATGACGACAAGGCTTAAAATTGATCGAAATCGCAAAAATCAGAAAAATGATCAAAATTTAAGAATCTCGCCAACGGCGCGCTCGAGGCCGCCGACGGCGTGTTTTTCCCGAGACTACTGAAATTTAATTCAGTTGAGCTTGTCGACAGCGCGAACGACCCCGCCAACAGTGAGATCCCAAAAATTACCTTTTAACCTCGATTTTGACCAGTCAACCGCCACTATTCATCGTCTTCTTCCCTTATTTACCAAAAATTTATACCTAGGACTTGAGAGATCTTGGATTTGGAGCGATTTCAACTCATTTTGACACCAGATTTCATCTTCCGTCGGTAAGAGCTTCCCTTCTATAAAAATTTTTTACTTTCACCATGAATTTCTTCCACATTTAAGAATTTCAGAAAAATTAAAAATGTGGAGAAAATACTTGGAAGAAATTCATGGAACTTAATTTAGATTCCTTAAAGTCACCTTTGGAAGCCATTTTATCATTATTTTGGGAGTTTAGTTTAGATTTTTGTAAATTTGATAGATCAAAAAATGGCTCCCCGACAAAAGAGGCGACTTGAATTTGACGAGGCTCGATTTGTTAATGCTAAAGCCCAATCAAGATACACTTCTATCTTCCAAGGAAAGAAGTGTATACAAGATCAAGTTTTTGATAATCTTGGAGGAGAAGTGGAACAAATTATTTGAGAGAGAAAGTGGGAAAACTTCTGTTACTCTACAAACAAGGCTGCAAGCATGACATTTTTTCATTTGTTCTACTCTGCTACCTACCAACCATCTAGTGAAGTGTCGAGAGATAGAGCTGTTCTGAATTTTTGTATTCAGAACAATAGAAGCATAAATGTGGGGAATATAATTTATAAAAATATTTTGGCCACGACAAAGAGTGAATCAAATGGAGGACTAGGACATCCTGGCCTCATTTATGCACTTTGCCAATTATCTGGAGTGGAAGCTATAGATGATGAAGAATGGGTGTATCCTATGAAACCAATTAGTAAAGCTAATTTGAAGATATACGAATCACATGAAGAATGAAGATATGGGAGTTGGAGTAAAGCACCTTCTAATAGTAGAGATATCCCCTCTACTAGTTATGACCCTCCTACCTCTAGCTCTCCTACTCTTTATGATTTGATGAATGAGATGACCCTGCAGCGGAAACGTTTTGAAAAGTTAGATGAAAGACTTCAGAGAACAGATCAGAGGATTGAAGGATTAGAGTGGAGACACAATCATTATAGTGAGTATCTTTAGCGGCATTCTGATTTTGAGATAACTTATACGATGCTCAGGCTAGACATTATAGAGGTGAGCCTGATGTTACTTTTTCTGAATGCCCCCGTTATACTCGCTATCAGCCCAATCCACCTGCTGACCAGGGAGATAAAGATATAGTATGAGATTTTGATGTTTGATTTTAAAATTTGATGATTGTGATGTGATATGTGTGTGTTTTGTTGTAGTATTTTTATTATGTTATTTGGATTTTGTGACTGTATTATTTTTTAAAATTAGTATTTTGTTTGTAGTTTGTATTTTATTTCTTGATGGATTGTGATGCGTACATTGTAATCGTAATTGTAATTGTGGACTCTAAGTTAAAAATAGTAGACTGTTTGTTATTGTGCTGTGAAATGCAAATGCTACTTGGTATTGTACTGTGTAATATAGTAATTGTAGTTGTTAAATGTTTAATTTATGTACTTATTTCAAAATTTCATTACCCTAGCAAATTCTCTAATCTGTTATATGTGTAGAAAAATTCCTAATATTACAGGTCAGTTGAAGTTAAAAATGTTTGAGAAAAACCTGCAAAAATTTCAGAAATATGAAAATGCCTAATGTGCAAAGGTATGATTTATATTTAGAATTTTTCTTTCCACCCGTATTATTTCTATGATTGAAAACTTTAAGTTTGGGGGAAGAAAAATATTAATTGTTATGTGTTCTCAGTTAAAATATTTTCAAAATTTATAAATATGATTTTTGTGATAAAATTTAATTCAGTTAACTATATTTAGATTTTATTTAAATATTGTAGAAAATTCAAAGAAATATTTTTGGTAATGAAAATTAATTTTGTAGGTTAAGATATTTAGTATAAGGGGATAAGATTATAGTTAACTATTAAAAGTAAAGAAAACTATATTTTGAAATATTAAGAATCTTAGGAAATTAGTTGAGAAAGAAAAGATTGGGGCTCAATGATGTAAAGACTATGAATTACGTATAAGATAAAAGAATGTTTTAAGTTTTAAATTTAGGAAAAGAAGAGTGAAGTTCAAAATTATTAACAGGCTATCCAAATATAGTAATCCTCACTTGAAAAAAAAAAGAAAGGATTGAAAAATAATCCCTGAAAAGAAAAGAAAAATATATATAGGATTGAAAAGCAATCCAAATGAAAATGAAATAAATAGTAAGTGAGGAGAAGCTTGAGGAGATGCCTTATCAAAAATTGCCTTCACTTAAATTAACCTAATGGGAAAACTAAATACATTTCTGAACTTATATTTATGGATAGTTTCTTTACTAGTAGTGTTCTCATGAATTTCCTATCATCTGAATATTCTAAGTGAATTAATATTGCAACATATAGTTATTCTTGAAATGAATAAAAGACTAGAACTCTTAGACTTGATGACTATATAACCTTATATCTGCAGAGTTAATCTAATTACTTGAAAATATTTCTAAGATGTCTTACTATGATCAAAATTATAGTATTCATGAATTAAAACTTTACCACAATGAATCATAACTTTTATGTAGTACAAAAATTACTTGAGGACAAGTAGTAGTTAAGTTTGGGGAATTTTGACCCACTGAAAATATGTTGAAATTTTCATGCCTATTTTAGATTGATTTTGATGATATTGCACTTTAAAGAAAGGTATTTTTGATGTTTTGCTACATGTATATTGATTTATTGACATTGGAGCAAAAAGATGCGAAAAGGAGCGAATTTGGAGCAAAAAGGACCAAAATATGAAGATTTGATCTAGGGCGCCGACGGCGAGAACGACGGCGCCAACGAAAGATTTTTCCCGAGAGTTCATAAAATATATTACAAGGAAGGTCGACGACGGTGAGATCGAGGCTGCGGACAGCGGGCCTTATGAGAGAGGGTCCAAAGCCAAGTATTCTAGAAGGTCGCCGATGGCGAGATTGAGGCCACCGACGAAGAGCATGTCGGTTCTCTCACGAGGTGCATTAAATGTGGATGATTTTTGAAGGGATGCTTGGGTAACTCTTGGAAACGCTTCTACCACTTTATAAGAAACAATTGGGGGCCGAAAAAGTGTGTCCACTGTGTTTATTAGTGTTGGTGGTGCCATTAGAGTATTAGAGAGTTAGTTTAATTAGTGTTAATTATGAGGGATTCTTCGAGAGATTGTAAGAGTTGAAGGAAAGAGATATTTCTTCCTCCTTGCCGCTTCAAAGAAGAATTTTTTGTGTTGTAAAGAAATGAAGAGATTCAGAGGAACTTCAAGGAGTTTGGCTTAGGGAGGAAATCGAGATAAGTTGTATTTACTTATTGTAGTTTGTATAACTTTGCTTTTATATATGAAATCCAAGTTTTGTCGTATCTTCTCCATGAAATCTGAGTAGTTTCTTTATCTTTCTCCTTGTTTTGAGATTTTTGTGAAATGGTGATTTGAATTAGTTGCGCCATGAGAATGTTAAAGAAGTTGTGATAATCTTTTCACTTTAATCTTAAATTACTTTCAATCTGGCCAATTGATTTGTTAAATTATGTTGAGTTTAACAACTAAAGTGAAGATTACATCCAAGATTCAGGGAGGTCAAAGTCCTTGAAAGTAGGGTGCAAATAAATAGGAAAATATTATTTATCGGGCATAGAATTGGAGATTTTAGAGTGACAGACTAAAATCCTCAATTCGGTCCTATCGTTTGGGTGTTGAAGTGTAGATGTTAGCCCTCAGGCGAGGGGAACGTGGGAGCTCCGAAGTGAGAGCCGGTATCCTCCCAGCCTAGCCGCAAATTCAGTAACCAAGCATAGGATTAGTCAATGTTCTTTATGCCTGGACCAAAGGGTAAAGAATAAGTATGCTCCTATTTGGCACAACACAATTTTAAACTAATTCTAATTATTCATTCACTTATATTTCTTAACAAAGGAGAAGGATGCTTGCTTATATATTGAACCTCACTTTATTAGTAAATTAGTTAATTGTTAGTAGAATTAGTTTATTAAAATTTAATCTTATTTACGATTACATATTAGTGACAGATAGGCAATTCGATTTATAAGGTTGTGATTCTGAATTGGTTTCTATAATCCTAGTCTGTAGCCTCTGAAATATCCCCGTGTTATCGATATCCATGACTCCATTAGAGCCTTGTATTACTTGAGCAATACATATACTTGCATTGATAAAAGTAACTCTACGATTATTGAATATCTTTATACACTTTTATATTAAATTCTAGCCATATTAAGTTTACGCAAAGTTCGCAGAGTGGTTCAGTTATTATATATTTTTATCTACTTTATTAAGTATTTGGACTTTATTTGTTTGAGTTTGATTTTTATTTGGTTTGCTTATGGTGTGATTTGAGATATATTATGCTTGAGATTTGAATCTTTGTTATGTTTTCAACGTTAGAGTGTTGTGGTTTGATTGCGACGCTGAATTATTAATGAAATAGAATGATAAATATGTGTAAGTTTGTAACTTTGGATTTTGTATATAAAAGTGATGTTTTGTGTTGTTTGTGTAATATTTGTGTTAGTTCATCTCTTATTAGTGAATTTAGATGTTTAAAAAGGCTAATTAGATGATGTCGTAACTTGGAAATGATTAAAATCGTGAAATTTTTAGAACTCTAAATTTGGGTGCCGACGGCGCTAGAATGGGCGTCGACGGTGCCAAAATGGGTGGCGAGGATGAGATTTTTTAAGAGTTCCATTATTTAGATTGGTCTAGCGCCGACAGCGCAAGAATAGACGCTGACGCGCCCAATACCTGTAATTGCCCAAAAACTCTTAAATTCGTGATTTTTGACCCTTTGACTCCATTTGATCATCGTGTACCTCCAGCCATTGCCAAAACACTCCTCTAGGGCTTGATTAAACTTGGATTTGAGGCGATTTTGGAGCTTTTTGAGGTTGGATCTCATCTTCCCTTGGTAAGAACTCTACTTTAAACTAAATTTTTTTTATTTTTGTAGAATTTACTCCTGAGCGAATCAATGCTTTCTACTAGTTACGAGATAATCCGTTCTGTGAGTATAAAACTTTTTGTACTATGGATACTGCCATGAATTAGATAATTACTTTTCTCACTGATGGAGAATGAGAGTGGAAAACTAAGCAATGAAAAAAGATAAATTTTCTGCTTCCACTCTTAATGTTGCATCTAAAACTTGGCATTACTTTATTTCTGCAAGACTACTACCTACCTATCATTATAGTGAAGTTTCTAGAGGTAGAGCTATTTTGAATTTTTGTATTCAAATATGAGAGTAATTGATATTGGAAGAGTTATTTATAATGGCATTTTGACCATAGCTAAGGGAGTAACTAATGGAAGACTGGGACATCCTACCCTCATTTACCTCATGTATATAATAAGGAGTTGAGGTTGATAGTAGCGAAGAGTTTTTCCATCCTTTAAAGACTGTTAGTAAAGCCAACATTCACACGTATGAGTCTCATGTAGGATGGAGATCTGGAGGTAAGAGTAGTGAGATTCCCTCTGCTAGTCATGACATACCTTCTACCTCTGAGATTCCTGCTATTTCTAATGATATGGAGCGATTAATGATTCAGCAAGATGGAATTACTAGGCTTCATAACATGATTGAATATTTGGAAGCAAGAAATAGTACAGTGATGATTATCAGAGGAGAAAAGTGGAATATGATATTTCTTATCATGATGCTGAGATGAGATTTATGAGGGGAGAAAGAGGTGTGATATTTCTTACTTGCCTCCGCTACTATCTATACTAGCCCGAGGACGAAGAAGGAGCAGAATAAGGAAGAGATGATGATTGGTAGTTTTGTATTCTTTAGTTTGTTACGTTATGTTGATTTTTATGTTATTTAGTTGTTTTTTGTGTAGTAGCTATGTGTAGTGATTGTACTTTTAATTTTTTTAAGTTGTATTAAAGCTTCTGTAGTTCGTCACTGTTGTAATGAAAATGTAATGGATGTTGTTTAAAGTTTTTAATGTGGTATTTTAAATTTTCTTTATCCTACAAATCTCTGATATATATATGACCAATGCTTCTAACCATTTTATGCATGTAGTGAATTTTTTATTTAATACAAGCATACTTCAGAAGAATTAAAAGACCGACACAAAAAGGTTTGTTTACTTTTTATTTTTCTCTCTCATTTGACAATTTGTTATACACTAAAAAACTTAAGTTTGGGGGAGGAAACAAATTTACTTTTATTTATTCTCAATCAAAATATATTTTTGAAAATATTTTAAAATGACTTAAAGTAGTTGAGCTTAATTTTAGATAGCTAAATTTTTTATTTTATTTAAATATCATAGTAGATTTGAATGAAGGTTTTTAGTAATAAAGGTTAAATTTATAGGTTAAGATACTTATTATAAGAGGATTAGATTATAATTAACTATTTAAAGTAAAGAAAATTGTATTTCTGAAATGTTAAGAGTCTTAGAGGTTTAAGTGAGGAGAAAGGATTGTGATTCTATGATGAATTATTAAAAAGTTAATATATCTATAAAGTAATGAAATGTTTCAAGTTCCAACTTTAGGAAGAAGAAAGTGAAGTTCAAAACTATTAAAGGCTATCCAGATATAGTAATCCTCACATGAAAATAAAAAAGTAAAAAAAAAAAAGAAAGAGAGGATTGAAAAGCAATCCCAAAAAGAAAAAGAAAAGAAAAAGAAAAATATATGTGGGGCGAAGCTTGAGGAAATACCTAAGAAAAAAATTGGCTTCACTTGAAACAACTTAAAGGAAGAGCTTAATTCCATTTCTGAATTTATAGTAATGTATTAGCATCCTTACTAATAGAGTTTTCATGAACTTCTTTTTCATATGATACTTCAAAGCACCCTTAATGTGACAAATTATGATTATTCTTGAAATAAATAGGAGACTGAAATACTTAGACTTCATTACTAAATGTTCCTATACTTATAATTTTGATATAAGTTATTGAAAATCTTTCTAAAAACCTTGTTATTATATTAATTTAAATAAAAAAGCATAGTAATCATTAAGTAAAGTTCACTGCTAAGAGGCATATTTTTTGTAGTAAAAGGATTACTTAAGAACAAGTAATAGTTAAGTTTGGGGGATTTTGATGCACCAAAAATATGTTTGATTTTTCATATATATTTCATACTCATTTTTGATGATATTGCACTTTAATGGAAGGAATTTTTCATGCTTTGATGCAGATATGATGATTTTAGGTAAATAGAGCAAAAAGAAGTGAAAATGAACGAATTTGGCGCAAAAAGGCAAAAACCAGATTTTTGAAGTTCTGGCACCGACGGCGCCCAAACCGACGCTGATGGCGTGTTTTTCCATAAAACCAAGAATTAAATCGCGCAATAGGGTGCTGACGATGCCCTATCCAGCGCCGACGGTGCCTAATATCAGTGGAGGCCAGATTCAATGTATTTGGACAAAGAGGAATTCTTGTGGCAACTCTTGTGAAACTTGTTAATAAACTATTTTAACTACTTTTGGATGCCAGAATTGGGTGTGTGTGCTTAAAGGAGTTTAGAGAAAAAGTTGTGTGAGTGAAGTAAAGTGTTTGAAGTCTAGGGTTTGGTTTTCTAGTGTTATTTTGTGAGGGATTCTTCTCAAAAGAGTTTTAGGAGGAGAAGGAAAGTGAGAGATTGCTTCTTCCCTCCTATTCGAAGAGAGAATGGAGTGTGTTATGAAGAGAGAAGTGTTGACATCATTTTTGGTGAGGTCTTTTCCTCCCTTTTAGTGCTTAGGATCTAGCCATAGGATTTCTCCTTGACTATCTTAGAAGACTAGAGATGGAACCCACCATTTAGAAATTCAAACCAAATCTTGATTCTCTTTAGAATCCTACATAGATGGTCATCAACCTCCAAATCAATTGGAAGGTTGGGACCAATGTGTGGGAAGACAAAGATGAATTCCTATAGGATGTTCAAGCCTTAGGATAACCCTGGGTGGCCTGGTCTTGGTGAGGTCTGGCTACCACACACTACACTTTCACACCCATCCTAAACCCTGAACCATCCCTACCCAATCTTGACTCCTGGTTCATTGGAGCACTAATGTGGCTAAGTTCAAACCCCTAGCCCTTGGCTAAGAGGGTTAGGAACAACCTATGAGGTGTTCAAAATGAGCATTTCTTGGTCCATGACTCACTCTAAGCTTTTCCACGCTCTCAACCATAATCAAATTTCACTTTTACCAAAATTTCTGGTTTTGACATTGGGTCCCTTAAGCCTACCCAAAATTACCTAAATTACCCCTACAACCACCAAACTTTCCAAAAATTCCCAAAAATTTTTTCAAATTTCCCAAAAATCCTAAAAATCATTTTGAAACAATTCCCACCTTTCAAATCCACCAAAATACCCCAATAGCCACCAAATAACCTCTTAATACCTAAATACCTTTTTAGCCCAAAAATCTAAAAATTCCAAAAATTTACAGAAAATTCCAGAAAATCCCAAATATCCCCAATTTCATTTTGTTCAACTACACCATAAGCCAATTTTTCCAAAATAACCCACTTTTATCAAAATCCCCAATTTGACCCATTTTTAACCAAAATGGACCCAATGTCAAACCTAATCAACCCATTTGACCCTAATTTTGATCAATTTCAATTCTAAGCTTTCATTCAACATCCCTACTATCAATCTAAACCAAATCCAAGTCCAAATTGATTCACATTTAAGTTCAATTCCATTTGAAATCCAAATCCCTAATTTTGCCCAATTAATCCAAAATTCCCCAATTAACCTAATGTCAATCATTTCTTCCCAAATTTCAATCCTAAACCTTCCATGGCACTCCCATGAAACCCATGCAACCTTCAATTATCCCAATTTGACCCTAAGCTTAACCTAAACCTATTTGGAAATCAAGATTATCCCATTTTGGCCTAACTTGAATCCATGCCCTAAATCTACCAAATTGATTGGTCTAACCTCAAAATTTCTTCCCAATTGATGTTGTGAACTATTCAATACATCCCCCCAGACCATTTGAAACTTTCAATTGGGTCTAAACCCCACCTTAAAACAACTTGGGCCCAACTTGATCCAACCTTGCCCAAATTAACCAAAATTCGAAAACCTATCAAATTGACCTTTCAATTGAATTCAAAACCTTTCCATGTCTTCAGAAAAGTTCTTCATGGCAATCATTTCTACAATGTTTCTCAAGACACTTGGACCTAAATCAGACCTAAACCAAAGTTAGCCCAACCTAATCCCAAGTGAGCCAAATTGAACCTATGGCCTAGCCAAACCAAATTGAACCAAATGTGGCTGAACCAACCTATCCACAACCACCATTTGAACCCTAGGAACCACCCTAGATCCACCTAGCCCAAGCTAAGTGAGCCATGGACCAAGGGTCCCCCATTTTAAGGGATCTCTTCCCTTAAATGGATAAATCCTCTTTTGCCTCACCCCAAATCCCCCCTTACCTGGTTAATCACCATTAAACCTCTCCCTGACTCACCTGACCTCAGGGGCCAGCTCCCCTGTCCTTGCCGGTCAGCCTAGTCGCTGGAGGGGGTCAAAACCGAGAGCCACCACTTGGCTAAGCACACCCAAACTTACCCAATTAGCCACCTCAGCCAAATTAAACCTTGGAGCTCCACTGCCCTCCACCTAAGCAGAGAAATCCACCCACCAATTGAGCCCTGGCTCAACCCTATGGCCCTGGCCATATAATTCACAGCTGTCGGCCATGAGAGGGGTGTTGGAAAATTTTCTCACAAAACCCTTCCCAATTGCTCCCAGAGCTTCTCCCAGCCAAGAGAAGCTAAGCTCCACTGTCTTCCAGCCTTCTTCCCCACTGGTTGAACTCAACGTTTGAGTTCAATCTCAGGCCAAAAAATAGGACACTCACCAAATCTCCATAGAAACCAAATTAACTCTTCCTACACCTTAACCAGAGGTAGAGAAGAAGTTCCCCAGTGAAAGTCCCCTCACCAGACCAGCCATTTGTTCTATCGGTCAGAGCTCGAAATCGGACTTGGACGAAGTCATACCTAGGCAATTCACCTTGACCAGAGGCTTCATCTGTAGGCTCTTCTAGCTCCAACGAACATGCCGAGCACATTCAATCGAGGCTTCACCTCTTAAACCAAGGTATGGAAACTTCTCTTGCTCCCGAGCTTCCAGTGATTCTCCATTTTGTTACACTTGATTTCAGAGCGCATTAGCCGTTTAGATGTGTAGCCCTTGCTTAGACGAGGATGTAGGACGAAACTCCATGATTTGGTTAAGTATCGAGTGAGATCTTAGGGTTAGAAGCTGGACGGCTCTCGGCTCGTACCAGTCGGGACGATGAGCGGATACCGTCGGATCAGGCGTTTATCGGACGGACGACTAGGATTGCGTTGGACGGAACAACAGAACATGAACCGTGGGCTGCGTGGCTGCCGAGTCAGATGGCAGCGCCGAATCAGGAAGCAGCGCGTGGAGCTTCGACCCGCCGTAGGTTGAGTTGGCGTCGACGTGGTTAAGTAGGAAATTACCTATTTTCTGAATTATTTAAATCCCTAATTCTTTGAAAATTCATATCTTTGTGTAGAAAAATTACAAAATTAAAATAAAAATATCCACTTGCTCAGTGAACATAGGAGAACAATGTGGAAAAAGAATTAATCTGTTTTGTTGAGTATTTTATTTTTAATTAATTTAATACTGTTCTACGTATTTTAATTATCCACTCATACACACAATTCACCATGGCATGAGACCATAGGGCTTTTGTAGCCTCTGATCTTGGGAATATTCCCTAAATTTTTTATGGCCAGAGGCTATGTCTTTATGAAGTTATCTATTTTCCAAGTATTTATGCTTGCTTTGGTATTTTAATTCCAATAATTAGCATACTGTTTGGAAAATTCTAGAAAAATTAGGATAGGTTCTAATGACCAGAGGAACTTAGGGTAATTATGGTGTGGCTTAAAAATTGTGGATAACCTTAATGGCTCACGTAAACTAAAACTAACATTGAATTAATTAAGGCAAATTAAAAATCAAAATAACTTGGAATTAATTCTCCACTGATCTCTAGGGTCAGAGGGACCCCCTTAAAAAGTTTGAAGTCAATTAAAAATAATTTAACCCATTAAATGGATTTTTTTAAGTAACATGGCCAATTTTAAACTTTAAAAAATCATAAAAATTAAAATAATTTTCAAAAATTCACTATTGGTTTTGGGGCCTGACCCGACCCGCAATAACGCAGTAATTTTTGCTTCCAAAAGATGGCCAAAAACTTGACCCAATTTATAAATAATGACTAGTGTATAAAATTAAAATGTTGTAAAATTTTAGAAAATATTTTACACACTAGGGGTACTACGCAAGTATACGTATCGTTTCAAGTAATATAGGGTTTTCTTTTATAACTCCAGTATCGATCCCACAGAGAAGCGAGGTAAGAAATTCTTTAGGCTAATTCCAGTTTACTTCTATAAGGCCTAAATTTAGAATTTTGATTAAAATGAGTCTTTTAATAACTAATCCTAAATAAAATTCTTAAGTAAAAAAGTTAACTTATGGATAAATTGGTTAGGAGAATTTCAAGATATTAAGAACTACCTTTCTCTCGCAATTACATAGATAATTTGTAGGAAAGAAATGCTTAGAATTTTATGTAGTAGTGCCAAATAGAAGCATTCCTATTCTTTACTCTTTGGTCAAGGCATAAAGAACATTGGCTAATCTATAGATAAGTTCAGGATGTTTTATTAGTAGAATGGGTTAATCTAGGCTCACACTACTTGATGTCCAAGGGTGACTATGGTCGACCCAACCAGTGACCTGTTCCCTTTCTATAGACCAAATTATTAGAATTTAGTCTGTCACTCTAAAAACTAATTAATTCTACGCCCAATAAATCATATCTTTCTATTTATTTGCACTTCACCTTGAATAACCCGCATAAAGCCTTCGATTACCCAAGGATTCATGTGATATCTACTAGTTAAGAACTCATCTCCGGATAGGTCTCAGAATTCTTCAACAGGTTTTAACAGTAAAAGTGATCAATTTGTAAAGTAAATGAAGATCTGGTATGAATATCATCACCATAATTTAATAAGAGAATATCTAAACAAATCTTAATTCATAATCATACATCTATTTCATTACAGAATAAAGGAAATGAAAATAATGGCATAAGAAGTAAAAGCATTGATAGAATTATGTAATAAATTAAGTGCCAACAAGGAACTTATTTCATTAGTATTCTATTATATTTATGCAACTATCTGTCACCTAGAAGCATCTAATAGATAACTCTATCATAAAAATGATTTTCCTACACATGCCACTACTTCATTTAAAAGAAAGAGTAAAGAAAATCACTTACGAAGCATGGATAAATCACGACAGAAAACTTGGTTTAAAATAAAGAAAATCCACTGGAAAGTGTTTACAACAATTACAAGAGAATGAAGAACACAATACTTATCTTTTTCCCTCTGAAGGAAAGAAGAAGACCTCTCCACCAAAGTTTCCCACCGATCCATGCGCCGCTCGTACATCCCTTACATAAATATCTCAAAATCCCTCACCAATCTCTCCATAAGATATAGAAATCTACATCTTCATGACTCTAAAATGACTAAAGTGACTAAGGGAGAAGAAAGAGACTATAGGGTGTGATTTTCTCTGTAGAATGGGCTCCTATTTATAGATCTCTGAAATGGCCAAGGGTTGCTTAAGGCACCTCTTCAAAAGTAGTCCACATTCATTGAATCTTCTAGAAACCAACTCTGGCGCCTAGGCGCCGGGATTTGACGCCTAGGCGCCGGGATCTGACGCCTAGGCGCCGGACTCCGTGCCCAAAACAGTCACACCCCTTCACTTTGGTTCGTACCTCTTCGTGATTTGAACCGCTCCAATGTGTCCAGATACATTGTATCACATGTTTTTATATTGGGAATAACTTTCAGGCTTCTAGAAGGTCTAGAAACTACTTAACACCGTCAAAATAACTCCCAAAGTCGTCAAAAATCCGTCCAATAACCTTTTCTGGATGATTCTGGCGCCTATGCCTTGATTCTGGGGCCTAGGCGCCGTTTTCTCGTCGTCACTGGCGCCTGGGCGCCGCTCCACTGTTTTGGTCCGTTTGGCTCAGTTTCAACTCTGTTTCGTCCCATTTCAGTTGCATTGCGTTCCTACATCTTCACCTACAAGATAGACATAAAACAACATTTTTCAAAAGTATAATTTCATCCAAAAATATGTGAGAAATGTAAAAGATATTAAGCATAGAAAGGCATATCGATATGTGCTAAGTTAGAATTTTCTTCCTTGCTCTTTTTGGCTCAAAATTGCATAGTTTTCGCTTCATTTTCTCTAAAATCATATTTTTATACTTGAAGACAAAAATATGCAAAATTCCTTCCTTTAAAGTGTAATATCTTTAAAAATGTGCATAAAGTTAGCATGAAATGCACACTAAAAATAGGTACTTTTTTATGGATCAAAATCCCCCAAACTTAAACGTTACTTGTCCTCAAGTAACACTATAATCATGTAAAACCACATAAGCAAATCAAGTGTATGAGTTTCTTTAGGAGTTTCTAAAATTTTGTTCTAGAAATGTAGTAGTCAAATTTAGAGAACATTTTAGTAAATGAGACCAATTTAAAGTTTAGAAATCTCTTAGATGAAAGAGTATGAAAATATGTGTTGCTATCTAATTCAGAAATACTTGTAGATTTTTCAAAATATAGGGGTTAGACATTTTTTATTTTCTTTACTTAAAAATCTTTATTAAAAATAATTATACTAACTATATTATATTTTTAATCTTAAGATTTTCTCAAATCTTATACTTTAAAAAGCTCAGGTGTGGAACCAATTTTTGATTAGGCCCTTTAATCCTCAAGCTTCTCCTTCCTTTTTCACATACTATACTTTTCTTTTCTTTTCTTTTCTTTTTCTTTTTCTTTTTTTTTTGTTTTTGTTTTTTCAGGCAAGGATTATTATATCTGGATAGGCCTTTAATAATTTTGAATTCCACCATTCCTTTCCTAAAGCATAAGTTAGATATATATCTTTTACTTAGAAATATAATAAAAGTTTTGAAAATTATTTTTCAATAAAAGAAATTTAAATATTGAAAACAAAAGTCTAATCCTTCTATTTTTCTAAAAGAACAACTTTTCTTACTAAAGATAGTTACACAATATTTATCATTTCTTCACTAAGAAAAATTTAACTTTAAATTTTTCATCACTACTTTAAATTTTAACTAAATTTTCTTACTCGTTTCTATATGCAAAATTTTATTTCCCTAATATAACTTCATACACATTATTATTTTTCAATCAAAAATCAAATTTATTTATAGCATGTTTGAGGACAAATAAATTTTAAGTTTTTGAAAATTGATTTTCATTCCCCCAAACTTGAATTTTAAAATATTTTGCAATTAATTCCATAAAATGTAGGAGAAAGAAAAATAAAAGTTTAATCTACTAACTACTACAACATCCTATCAAAATTAAATACATTCATAATCAGGATAGAATGATTGCAGAAGAAAGTAAATCTAGCCTAACAGATGCGTACAATAATATCAAACTAAAAAGAAAGTATACCAACTTTAAAATATATTTTTATTCCTACCCCCAAACTTGATTTTTAACATGTATAGCTTTCAGCACATAAAATATAATCAGGAAGAAAAATAGTTCAGAAATTCTATCTACCACAAATGTTTGTCAAAAATGTCTACTTGTATTCGGGATAGAACAATTTGCAATAGAAAGTAAATCTAAACTAAACATGCTAGAATCAAATTAAATAAAGAAAGGTTAAATAAACAGGACATGTATCAGCATAGGAATATATATTTAAGTGTTATTCAAATCTCTAAATTATTGTAACACAAACACAAACACAAACACACAAACTAAAATACCTAGACTCGCAGATTCATAAACAAATATCAATTGAGGTTAATTTGATCTCCTTTCTACTCACATTTTCTCTCCTTACTTTCAATTTCTAACGGAAGAAACTACACTAATAATGATAATCTGGTAAATAAAAGTAGTGCAGTTCATTTATATGTTGTTCATTAAGCAATTTCATGACCTTACTTAGTGAAAACAAAGTTAGATAAAGGAAGTAATAGAGTTGACATGGAGTGGTCCAAGTCCAAACTCTACATGCTTCAAGGTAATGCTCAGCTCCGGTTGAGAACTGAGTTATAACAGACTCGTCAGCCTCCTACTACCAGAAGTCATATGCAAATTTAGTCAGACCAAGGCATAACCTCACAACAATAATCTAATCTGCACTAAAGAAAACACAAAACAAAAACATAAACAATCATGGCTCTCAAGCACACTAAATCAATGCACACTGATAATTATGGTTTGCCTCCCATAAAGCACTCGGTTTTAACGTCGCGGGCCCAACAAATGATTCCTCCTGGATCAAAATTCCAATTAAGTAATCCTCGATCAATCGCCCAGTCCTTTCAAATCCAAGGATTCTTATAAAATCCTCAAATTTTAATTTTTCATTTAGCACTTCATTTTCAGTTTGATTTATATCATTGTTCCTCATATTTCTTTCTAGATCCAATATTCTTCTATTGATTTTTTGAATTTGCATATTAATATCATCCTTGAAATTTATAAGAAATGGATCTTTATAAGATACTTCAAGCTCTTCCAAATTTTGGATAAGAATATCTTTAGATAATTCAGATTCTGGATCAAATTCTTCTAAGTCACTCTTCTTTTTCAAGTTATCTTTCAATTCTTCCCCTTTATAATTATTAAATGATGGAGGATCAATCTTAGTTGAGGAAATAGGTTTTTCTAATTCCTTAGGAATTTCTTCCAATTGTCTCTCAATATCCTTATTCTTTTTTCTCAACTCAAAGTTCTTTTGAAATTTATCCTCAAATTCTCTTCCAAGTCTTAGTTCAATAATTTTATCATGTTCATCATTGAATTCAGGTTTTTCTTGTGATTGGGTCGCATCTAAAGATATAAAGTCTGGTTATGTAGATGAATTACCTAAATATGTAGGCTTTAAAATTGTATGGGGTACATCCATCTTAAGTTCATGAGATTTTTCAACAAATGGAATTAAAAGTTTATTATTTTTGGTAGCGTCCATCATTTCACACCTCTCCTGAACATACATACAGTCTTCTTTAAATAACCTTTTCGAATCATCATGAAAATCCAGTCCGACCTCATCTGTTATCTTACTCTCAAAACTTTCTTGGAAATGGTCTTTACTTAGATAATCAATTTCATCAATCCAAAAACAATCATCATCTTTTCTCTCAGATGGATATTTCATAGTCTTTAATACATCAAAAGTTACTTCCTGGTCATTAATATTCATAGTCAACTTTCCTTTTCGCACATCTATCATAACTTGTTCAGTAACAAGGAAAGGTCCCCTTAAAATAATTGGAATTTCTTTATCTTCCTCCATATCTAATACAATAAAGTCCAAAGGAAAGATAAATTTATCTACTTTAACAAGCACATCTTCTATAACTCCTTTTGGATAAATGATAGATCGATCAGCTAACATAAGGGTTACAGATGTGGGAGAAATATCGATTAAACCTAACTTTCTAAATATAAATAGAGGCATCACATTAATGCTCACTCCTAAATCACATAAAGCTTTTCCACATAATTTTTCTCCAAATGCACAAGGAATTGTAAAGCTACAAGAATCTTTAAGTTTCTGAGGAAAATTTTTCTGAAGTATAGCGCTGCACTCCTCACTTAGTGTAACTATCTCGTAATCCCCAAGTTTCCTTTTCTTGTTTAATATCTCCTTCATAAACTTTGCATAACTTGGCATATGTTCCAAAGCTTCAGTAACAGGAATATTTATTGTTAACTTCTTAAGTACTTTCATAAACTTTAAAAATTTCTTATCCAACTCATTTTGTCTAAGTCTTTGAGGAAATGGAGGTGGTGGTCTTTCCAAACTGATTTTAGTTGGAGAAATTAATTTTTCCAAATCCTTAGAAACATGTTTTTCAGGTGTTTTAATTTCCTTTGTTTCTCTCACAACATCTTTCTCTTTTCTAACCACATCCTCTATCTCTCTTCCACATTTTAATTGGACAGCTTCTACTTGTTCATTAGTGTTCTCTTTAGGGTTGATCTCAATGTTGCTAGGAAGTGTTCCTTGGTGTCTAGTGCTAAGTGAATTAGCAATTTATCCCAGTTGATTCTCTATATTTTTAATCGTAGCATTTTGACTTTGCAACTGGTTTCCCATTTGCACTAAACTTCTTCCATAGACATCTTCTTATCCTCAAATTGTTGATCATTGTTAGAGTCCGGTGGATATGAAGGTCTATAGTTTGTGTTCCCTTGATTATTCCAACTTCCATTAAGATTTGCATGATTATTTTCCCATTTTTGGTTTCCACCATCAGTAGTATGATTCCAGTTAAATTTAGGATGGTTCTCCCAACACGGGTTGTAAAAGTTAGAATATGGGTTGTTTATGGTATTTAAAGCGTCATATGATAAGTTAGAATCAATTATACACCCTAATGAACTTTCCTCACTTAGAGAAGTAAATTGAGGCTGGTTCATTCCAAATTGGTCAAACTTCCTTGATATTTAGGCAACCTGAGATGCAAGAATTGTAATCACATCTGCATCATGAACACTGGCTACATTTTTATGATTTACCCTTGTAGAGGGTCATTGAAATTCATTTGTAGCCATTATTTCAATTAATGCATATGCTTGTCGGCATATTTTTAGGTTATGTGTGTTGTATTTTGAAAAGGGGGTCGCCTACAGAAATTGTCGGCGAATTTTTTATATTTAAATTTAATTTAAATATATAGTTTAAAAGATAACATTTGATTTTGAAAGTAATTTTAAGTTTAAAAGTTTTAAGATATGAAATCAAACCGATCTCACATCCCAAATAGTTTATATAAACGAGCACCGCACCACAAACCGTGTATCTATCCCGAAGAATAAACACACTGCTTGATGATGGGGCTCGATTAAATAAACTAGGAGATTTGTGACATCCGTTTGGTCTGCGAACCAATTTTATAAGCCCACAAGTTCCCCTGCTTAATATAATTGAATTAAACAGGGTTTATATTACCTGGGTTCTTAAAATTCCCTATAAGGGTAAGCTCCTATAGTTAATTACATCTTAAGTGACAGGAATCACCTAAGAAAACTCTCGATAATTATCAGTAGTTCTGCTCTCAAGAATTTCAAAGTTTAAGTTTTCAAGGGATTGAATTTTAGAATTTCAATAGGGAATGTATCAAATTTGGAACATTTTATTTTGGGAACTCAAAGGAAGAAAGGTAGGAGAAATCACAGATTCGAAGCGAACTTCGGTAATTTCCCGACTATCCTATTGTTGGGCTCGAATTTAGGAAAGCCCTAATGTTTATTTAACGTTTTGATCTTGCCAATTTTAATTAATTAGGACTTATATTCGTATGACATGACCATACAAATAGCCTCGAAGATATGAGGGTTTATGTCGTGTCGAACGACTACCTCGGAGTCCTAAAACCGGTTAGGGCTTAATTTGCAATGCAAATGCCTAACAAAAGGTTGAGGATTTATGTTGTACTAGGCGAACTACCTCGAAGTCCTATGGTTTGGTTATTTAATTCTAAGAAGGTTTTGTTGATGTAGATTCCAGTTTTGCTGACGAAGATGGTCGTACTGCTCACCGTGCTCCAAGCTCCTTGTTGTTGCAGAGGTTTTGTTTTAGAAGTCATAAATCAGGAGTTGAGAGAAGTGTTTTGGTTTAGAGAAAATCTTAAGATCCAAGTGTTTTTTTTAGTGTTTTAATTAAAACAAATCTTAAAGTTGATTATAACAACACCGGTTAAGATCCCACGGTTCCATCCTTCCGGCATCGTTATTTTTATCGGATTCACTTAGTCCAGATGAATTTGCTAAACTCAACTAAATGAGTTCCACACTTTCATTTAGACCGTGGGAAATCCCGTTAGCAACACGTAGGTTACATCATCCGAGGTATTCCCGATCATCCAACAAGACATTTTAATTTAGTTATAGTTGTAGTTTTGTTGTTTTGTTTGTGATTAAATTTTGAGTTGTTTTATATTTTGAAATGTTGTGGTAGTGAATTTTATCTTGCAATGACTTTTAATTTAGTTTTGGTTTTGGTTTTAGGGGCTATCCTAAAGGTGTGGATTTTCATGCAACAGTTGTTTATCATGCAAGAAAAGTAAGTACGATGCAATTAAGTAAATTTCAATAAAATAAAAGCGTACCTGGAGGGTCTTCCCGTCATCCCTAGCTGCACTTAAAACACATATCAGAGCATTTAAGTATTCCAACAGGTACCTAGGTAAAGCTAAGGGAAAAGTTTTGGTTTTCTACCAAGTTCCTAATCCTATAGCTAGTCACCTCCTATAACGTCTAGGTTCTTGTGTTTTGGTTTGAGGACGATTTTCTTCATCAAAGAACAATTAAGTTCAATTATTCTTATAAACATCCTATCATATTGAGGAAGTGCTTAAGACAAATCTTAAACATCTTTTCAATACCTCTAGGATTGTTTTAAGTCCAAGAGAATTTAATTATACAATGAATCAATCATTGAGGAATTCAAGTTTTGTTATCTTGCTCATTGAACTAGGATATTTGAATATCCTATGGGTGAAGTAATACTTCACTTAACACTCCATTTAGGAGTTATGACAACATGAGCTTGTGAGGGCAAATTAATGTTCAAGTGATTTGTGATTTAATTTAATTTCAATTAATGGGTTTAAGTTTGGAGTAGTGTTCAAGTTGTTTTAGATTTATTTTGAATTCTTTATGTCTTTGGTGATGTTATATTTAATTCAATTTAATTTAATTTTAGTTTAATTTGGTTTAGTTTTACTTTCAATTTAATTTAATTTAATTTAATTTAGTTTAATACATTTTAATTTAATTTAATTTAATTTAATATGTTTTAATTTAATTTTATTTAATTTAATTTAAATTTAATTTAAATTTTTAATTTTAATTTAATATTTTATATCTCTTTTTTATATTTTTTTATATTTTAAAGATGGTTTAATTTAATTATTAAAGTATTAATTTAATTGAAATTTTGGAAGGATTTAATTTAAATGTTTTAATCTTTAATTTAATTTAATGATTAAGTCTTTTAATATTTTAAATCTTGAATTTGGATTATTATTTTAATTAGGAATTAAATGTTATTGAGATGATTAATTTAGGGATTTTTTTTAGATTAAAGAATAAATCTCTTCCTAATAATATCCCTATTTTAATAATTCCAATTTTTTTATTATTCTTCCAAATTTAATTAATTAATTGATTAAGGTTTATTCTTAAAAATGATTGATGGGTTTCTACCCTTAATTATTTAAATTTCAATCATCCAAATCAGATTAGGATCAAATATTTTACTCCTTCATTTTATTAAGCCTAAAGTTTTAATTAAGGGTTAAAATTTTAATTACCATTTTGCCCTTCAAGCTTAATAATTCCATAACTCACTAAATTGAGCTTAAATGAATTTGAAATTTTTATATGACTTCACTCATATGTCAATCAAGACATTAGAGGAGAAAATGTGATTTTTCTGTATTTAATTTATTTATGTAATTATTTTTAGTGGAAAATAGGGATTTTCAAGGAAAATTTAATAACATGACCAAGGGATAGCTTCTGTCCTTAAGAAAATTATGGGACATTCCTAATGACTAGAGGACCACTTGGACCAATCTTGGTGATTTTTGGAATTATATTATTTTTATTATAATTATTTTGAGTTTTGTAGTATTAATTAATTTAAAAATAAAATAAAGGTTAAAAAATGGATTTTATATTTTTCAAAAATCTCTCTGATATCAAGGAAACTAGAGAACCAATTTTCATAATTTTCTGATTTTCCTTTGATTTATTAGAATTATTTTAGTGGAAATGCTAGAAAATACATTTTTTTATATTTTAAAATTACCTTAGGGTTTTAAAATTTAATATCTCATCATAGAGAATTGAGAAATATATGGGGTTTGTTCCTAAATGATTAAAATTCAAAATGTGACATTTTGGTGAATTTTATTATTTTTGTGATTTTTATTATTTTTTTAATTATTAAAAATATTAAAATAATGTAAAAAATCAACTTTTTTGGAAAATTGCAATTTTATTTTTTTTTTGAATTCCCCTGATATCAGAGAGGCTCCAAAACCAATTTGATGAATTTTTGAAAAGTATTTTGAAAGTTATGAATTTTTGAAGTTTAAGTTTGGCTAAATGGCTCCGAACGCACACGCGTCGTCTTCTGATTCGGCGCCGCCATCCGACTCAGCGCTCCAGGGCCCCGCGGTTCACGTACCATCGCGCTGTCCGGCTCAATCCAGACCATCCGCTCGATACACGCTCGATCCGACGGCTCCGACCATCGTCTACGACCGGTGCGCACCCGTGACCGTCAACCTTCTAACCCTAATTTCTCCTCGATTCTCAACGGATTTTCGTGTTCTTATGCTCCATGGATTCGTCTTCGAGGAGACGAACACATCCATACGGTAAACATGTATTGAAAATGACTCAAATTAAATAGAGAATCTCTGTAAGCTCGGGAAGAAGAATGAGTCCATACCTTTGCTCACAGAAGTGAAGCTTCGATCTGAGAGTTGTGTCACCTTCGATTGGGTCCAAGCAAGCTCCAAATGAAGTCCCTTGGGCCGGTGAATTGTCCAGTATGATTTCGACCACAGCCGATTACAAAGCTTAGAGTCCGGAACGGATGGGTGGCCCGGAGAGGGGGCTTTCACTCGGGAACTCCTTCTCGACCTTGTGCAGGTGTGGGTGAGTTTAATTTGAGTTTGGTGGAGAGTTGGGAGATGTCTTGTTTTCGGGTGGAATTTTGGCCGAGAAATCGAGCTCGTTGGTGGGGATTAGGGCAAATTGTCACTTGGGATCAACTCGCTCTAAGTGTGGAGAGTGGTCCGGAGGAATTTTGGCGGTGGTTTCGACAAGGTCCGGTTCAGCACCTCTCATGGCCGAGAGGAGGTGAGTTTTAAACAGGAGAGGGTGGAGGGCCTCCTGTGGGGTTTAAGGCTTGGGATCAGCCGCTTAGGTCAAGGGAAGAACAGCCATGGTGGCCATTGGGCTCGGCGTCTCAACAAGGGGAATTTCAATGTTGGCTCACATGCGAGCTTTCGGCCATGGTGTTTTCCTGCGACTCCAGTGGTCGGCCTGGCCGAGCACTCGGTCACCATCTTGTTCAGGTGGGTCGTGGCTGGGGTTTAGTGTAGGCAATCGGGCTTTGCCATGTGTCAAAAGCTTGGATTAAAATGGCATGGGGGAAGGCCAATTTTGGCTTGATTTGGTCAAGTCCACCTTTTGGGCTTGGTTCACCCTTCAAGGAGGCTTTGGCTGTTGTGGGGAGTCAAAGAATCAGCTGGTTTGGCATGGAGAAGTCCTTATCCAAATATATTTGGATTAAATTTGGGTTAAGGGGAATCATGGTTAAGGCTAATGACTTTAGGAGATTAAGGAAAGAGTCTCCTTCTTTTGCCCAAAATGGCATGGTGACATGTAAAGAGGCTCTCATGGCTTCCATGTGGCTCATGCATGGCTTCATGGCTCATCTTTGGCTTGGGAAAAGTTAAGTCAATTTCATGAAAAAGGCTTTAAAAATTTTGGTAATTTAGGGGTGATTTGATGGGATTTGGCATGTGGCTTGATTTGGATTTATTTTATCATGGATTTAAAACTTAGGAGATGGTTTTATCAAATGGATGATGATAGAGGATTGTCATGTGGGCTTTGGGCCTTTTCAAATTATTTTTGATGGGCTTTTAGGAAGGCTAAGGGGATGGGTCTTTAGGTTTAAGAATGAATTCATGGATGGGAATTTTTTAGAAGTTTGGGCCAAATAATTGTTGGGTTTGGTTTAGGGATATGTCATGAGTGATTTGAAATGAGTTTGGAGTGATTTGGGTTTGAATGGGGGTTGGATTTGGGCCTCTTTGGTAAATGGGCCAATGTAGGCCAAATTAGGCTAACTTGGGCCAATGTTGGGCTAGGGTTGAAATTGATATAAAATTAATGTTGGGAAATGTTTATGGGAGTGTTTCAAAAAGGTTTCAACTTTTGTTGGGGTTTTGATTTTGGGGTTCGGGCTTATTCGGGTTAGGTCTTGGGTTTAGGTCAAAATCGGGCCTTTTAGCTTTGGGTTGAATTCGAGTGGGGTTTGGGTCTAAATTTTGGGTAAATCATGTTAGTTTTTTGTTTGTGGGGATGTTAAGGAAGGTTTAGAAAAGGTTTGGGGTTAATTGGAGTTGAATTGGGTTAGTTTGGGCTAAGTTTGGGTCATGGGTCCAAATCGGGCTTTAAGGTCAAAAGTGAAATTGGATTCAAATTCCAATCAAATCGGACTTGGATTTGGTCTAGATTGGTGTTGGGGATGTTGAATTGAATTTTAGAATTGAATTGGACCAGAATTTGGGTCAATTGGGTAGGTTTGGTTTGACATTGGGTTCATTTTGGGTTAAAAATGGGTCAAATTGGGGATTTTGATAAAAGTGGGGTAAATTGACAAAATTGGCCCATGGTGTAGTTTAACAAAATGAATTTGAGAATATTTGGGATTTTTTGGAATTTTCTGGGAATTTTCTGAATTTTTGGATTTTTGGGTCAAGAGGGGCATTTTGGTAATTTGGAGGGTATTGGGAGGTATTTTTGGAATTTTTGGTATTTTTGGCTATGAATGATCAATTTGAGTAATGTGGGAATGTTCGGGATTGGTTTTGAGGAATTTTGGGTATTTAGAGATTTTTTGAAAAATTTGGGTAATTTCAAGGGTTTTGGTAAGCTAAAGTGTGTAGGGTCCCTGAGGTCAAAAATCGAAAATTTGGAAAATCGAAGATCGGGTAAATGTAAGTGGAATGGAACCATTTTGGGCTGAGCCATGAAGCCATATCAAGCCTAGATGAGCCATGAAGGGACTCATTCGAGGCATTCACTATGTTGTTTCTAACCCTCTTACCAAGGGCTTAGGGGTTAAGCGACCATCCATGCGAATCACCTGCATGAGTCGTGAGGTCAAGTTGGGTATGGGTGTGGTTTTAGGAGGTGTGTGAAAGTGTAGTGTATGAGTGTAGTGTGTGTGTAAGTCAGCCCTCACTGCACCAGTGCCACCTAGTAGGCGCCCTAAGGCCAAAGAGTCCCATAGAACTCATCCTTTAAACATCCACATTTGATTTCAACCCTCTAGGTGATTAGGGGTCTACAATCAAGTTTGTAGAGTTTGGCAGGGAGTTAAGAAGTGGTTTGAATTTCTAAGTGGTGGGTCCCAATTCTAATCCTCTAGGATAGTCAAAGGAAAAGCCTAAGGCTAGATCCTAAGTACTAAAAAAAGGAAGAGAAGACCTCATCAAAAATGAGGTCAACAAATGGACCCCCAATAGGTGTGGTGAGCTGACGGAGCACACCGCGCGTATTGGTGTTGACCGAAGCGATCAACAAAACCAACACAAAAGTCCAAGTGACAAACTTGGGACAGAGTAGAAGAGCTTCCGCCGGGGAGTGTCAAGTATATCTCCAAGACCGGAGATTCCCGAACTCTCGCCGGGAAAGGAAAAGGAGGTGAATCCCAAATCGCATGATCCGGGGAATTTCGATTTAGATTTCATTTTGTTTCAGCTTAAGTTTTGATGTGTGAGCTCGCATTTTAGTTTCGAGTTTCAATTTAGATCGAAGTTTTGTCAAAATTAATTTGAAGGGATTCGAACTCGAAATGAAAATTGAATTTTGTGGTTTTAGATGTAACATCTTCAACCTCAAAAGAAAATTGAATTGATTGGATCGAATCATTATAATGAGGAGAAATCTCGTAGCAATGCGGTATCGATGTAAAATCCTTAACCTCAAGAGTTTGATTTTGATGTATTTCATTGCGATAGTGAAAGAATCCTAAAGCAATGCAGTCTCTGATGTAAAATCCTCAACCCCAAGAATTTGATTTTGATGTATTTCATTGTGATAGGGAAAGAATCCTAAAGCAATGCTGTCTCGGATGTAAAATCCTCAACCCCAAAAGTTTGATTTTGATGTATTTCATTGCGATAGGGAAAGAACCTAAAGCAATGCGGTATCGGATGTAAAATCCTTAACCTCAAAAGTTTGATTTTGATGTATTTCATTGCGATAGGGAAAGAATCCTAAAGCAATGCAGTCTCGGATGTAAAATCTTCAACCCCAAGAATTTGATTTTGATGTATTTCATCGCGATAGGGAAAGAATCCTAAAGCAATGCAATCTCTGATGTAAAATCCTCAACCCCAAAAGTTCGATTTCGATGTATTTCATTGCGATAGGGAAAGAATCCTAAAGCAATGCAGCCTCGGATGTAAAATACTCAACCCCAAGAATTTGATTTTGATGTATTTCATTGCGATAGGAAAGAATCCTAAAGCAATGCAAGTCTCTGATGTAAAATCCTCAACCCCAAAAGTTTGATTTTGATGTATTTCATTGCGATAGGGAAAGAATCCTAAAGCAATGCAGTCTCGTATGTAAAATCCTCAACCCCAAGAATTTGATTTTGATGTATTTCATTACGATAGGGAAAGAATCCTAAAGCAATGCAGTCTCAGATGTAAAATCCTCAACCCCAAAAAGTTTGATTTTGATGTATTTCATTGCGATAGGGAAAGAATCCTAAAGCAATGCAGTCTCGGAAGTAAAATCCTCAACCCCAAGAATTTGATTTTGATGTATTTCATTGCGATAGGGAAAGAATCCTAAAGCAATGCAGTATCGGATGTAAAATCCTCAACCCCAAGAATTTGAATTTGATGTATTTCATTGCGATATGGAAAGAATCCTAAAGCAATGCAGTCTCGGATGTAAAATCCTCAACCCCAAAAGTTTGATTTTGATTGGTAATTGATTTTGCAAAGATTTGTAATGTTGATTTGAAAAGTGTGGAATTTTGGTGTTTCGACAATTTTGTGAGAGTTGTAAAAGATTTTTGTGGAAAGAAACAGACTAGAGGGAATATGTAGATGTTACATATCCCATTCAAAAGAGTCGATCGAAAGTTGCCGATTCGGATTGGATACAATTCCTCGCCATCGATTCGAATCGAAAACCTCATGGCTCCGTGTCAATGGAATCGACCGCTTCCATCCCGTACAAGGGAGAGAGTAGAACGAATTGGATTTCGCATTTGGAATGTTGAGTTCGAATTCGATCGAGATTCGATTCGAGATCCGGAAGGTTGAATTCGAATTCGATCGAGATTCGATTTGAGATCCGGAAGGTCGAATTTGAATTTGATCGAGATTTGATTTGAAATTTGTGCTCATTTTGTTTATTCTTTAACGATTCAAATTTGTTTTATCGTTCATTTAATGTTCATGTGAATTTGGCGTTCATCATTTTTTTTTAGATTTTTAAGGAAAGTTTTCTTTTATTCTTTTTGTTTCTTTTTCTCGTTCTTTGTTCGAAGTTCATTTAACTTTAATGGCGTTTCCCAACTAACTCGCACAAAAGAGGTGAAGGCCAAAAATGTGACATGGTCACTTTCATTCCAATCATGTCGAAGATACATCATACAACTCGATCCGGAATACATCTCATACAATCCATGTAGACTCAAAACGACTATGTATGATCTTTGTCGATCCATCCAAAAAGGCATCCGTCGAAAATCCATGTCCGAATAGTGAGGTACATGGTCAATAACATCACCTTCCAAGCCATCCTCGGCAAGGATGCCGTAAGGATGTGCGTCGGAGGTGTGATATTTTCCATGTAACTCACGACCGTAAGGCCGAGGCTCTCTAGCCTCGGGTCCGGCCGGAAGTGGTAAGGTGCTTTCCCGTCATCCATCCTTCCGAAAGTAACCGAGATCCGCTTCATTGGTACTCCCGTATGCAATGTTTAGCGACATCCGCTCCGTTGCCCTTTAGTATCATGACGGAACCTACCGGTAATGGTATCTTTACCGGCCCTCGAACTCACTCGGGCCTCGCTATCCGGAGGTCGCATCCGAACATGATATTACACTCGTTCGTAAAAGAAACCGTGCGTAAAGGTCCGACAAAGTCGTGGTGATCTATGTGCGGGGTATGCAATCACCCTTCTTGTAAATGTTAATGATGCAACTCGTTGGGTATGCAATCCGCCGGCGCACCCTCCATGTTATCATTCTCTTTACCATCCTTTTCGATGACTAATGGCATCGGATCTACCTTGCCATGACGGAGTATCCCCGTGGGTTTCCTTTCCCGTCTTCTCGCGAAGTTGTAGCAAGATCCACATTGTATTGTAATTCTCCCTTTCCCCGGCATCCATCTCCGGGTTCCGAGTAGTGTTTTCTCTAGCGGCCTCGCTCGACCCATTCTTTTCAAATCCCGGATGCATCCACGATTTGTTGTTGTTCGTATCCCGAGAACACGTTTCGTATGTAGCTCGAGGCCTTCTAGTATATTGATCCTCCCGCCTCTAATTCTCTCGAAGTATTCAAAAGTTTGCTTCTCGACATTCTCGCATTCTTTCTAGCTCGTATTCCGGAATAATCCGCAAATGGCGAGGCCCCGGTGACGCATCGTGGGATATATGGCTCAATCCCTTCGCGTTCTCCCCGCATACCTCGGCTCCTCGTGGATGGTCTCCGTCGGGACATCCTCCGGGCTGCTTCGCAACAAGGTTATGCATCACCGGTGGCTTTATCCGCGTGGCGTGGTAGCCTTCCTTCTTCCGATCTTCTCGAGATTTCCCCGGTCTCTTCTCGTTATCCCTGAGTCGGCCTCCTTTCTTCAGTGTTCCCGGCGAACCGATATCCTCGAAGTATATGCACCGGTAGAAGCGATCGCCTCGTCGCGCCGGTCCGCCGCTAGTTTAGTTAACATCTTCGTGGATACGGCGATTTTTATTTCTTCGTCGAGTCGCCGTGAGAGTAGCTCTTCGTACTTCCCGATCTCCGCGGGCGCGGCGCCGACAAGCTCGCCCTCTCGCCGTAGCGACTAGCGTACTCGATTCTCTTGTCCTCCTCGTTGTTTGTTTTCCTTTTCTCGTCGGCCGGGTCGCGGCTCGGGCCACCCACTTTCATTATCGTCCGACCGGGCAGTTCCTCTCGTCAACCGGGACCCGCCCACCTTCCTCGTATCGCAGTGCTCCGCCGGTGCGAAGTCCGAGTCAATCTCTATTATCGCTCCATCTTTCACCCTCTTTTCGTCGAGTGCAAGGCTTACGCCATTTCTAAAGTTCAGACCAACCGCCCGTTCGACATTTCCCCGCGAAAAGACAAGGAAAAGGATCGTGGGTCGTACTAAGAACAAGAACATTAAGAAAATGTTTATTAATGACAGAGTTTTCTTTTTTCTTTTTTTTATTATTCCTTTTGTATTTTTAAATTCAACATGAATGAAGTGGGAAAAGATCGGAAAAAAGATTTCGATTTGGAAGAGAGGACAAGGAAAACTCTATTTTCACGATTTTATTTATTTTAGCACATTTTTTATTATTTTTGGGTTCAGACCCAGCCATAAGTAATTACTTCGCCCGTGCTTCTAGTGGATGAAGAATTCATTCCTTCGAAACATCAGTAGCGTAATACTTCTTCAAGTATCGTCCGTCGATCGAAGCATATGTCTTTCTCCTCGGCAATTCACAAGCCGGTAGGAGCCTCCCGAGTAGATCGCCTCAACCACAAACCGGTCCTTCCCAAGTGGGTTCAAATTTTCCTCTTATCTTGCGTGTGCAAGGATAGGTCTCGAGAACGAGAACTAAGTCACCAACTTTCAAGGTTCTCGGCGGATCAATCTGTCATGGCTTCGAACCATCTTAGCTCGGTATAGTTCTAAATTCTCGTCGCGCCGCAAGTCTTTTCCTTCCAGTGCTTTCCAACTTCTCTAGTCGTAATTTGGCATTCTCTTCTCGTCGTGATTTTGTTTGCAACCGCAATTCCGAGTGAAGGAAGCCGGACCTCTAAGGGTAACACCGCCTCTGACCCATACACCGGAGCGTAAGGTGTAGCTTCGAGTAGAGTTCGAAGGTTGTCCGTAGGCCCATAAGGCTTCTAATAACTTCTCGTGCCAATTTCTCTTATTATCGTCCAAAGTTTTCTTTAAAATTTGAACGAGAGTTTTATTAAAAGCCTCACCAGTGCCGTTTGCTCTCGGATAGTAAATTGTCGAATATCGCTGCCGATTCCGTGTCTTCCCGACAAAATTGTTGATTTGCGTGCTTCGAATGCCGACCCATTATCCGAGATGATCCCGTGCGGCACTCCGAAACGGTAGACAACTCGGTTCTCGAAAACCGTAGCACGTGGTGTGCTTTCACTTCTCCGAGTGAACCGCCTCGCCCACTCGGAAAAGTAATCCGTAGCCGCAAGAATGAAACGATGTCCTTTCGAAGATGGTGGTTCTATCGGACCCACTATATCCATGCCCCAACATTCAAATGGCCACGACGCAATTGTCTGATGTAGCACATTTGGAGGTTGGTGTAGTACCACTCCGTGCACTCTGGCATCGGTGATAGCTCTCTAGCGATTTTCATGCAGCTGGTCATCATCGAGGGCCAGCAGTACCCTAGTCTTTTAATTTTCATTTTCATCTTCGGACCCGACCGGTGAGCGCCACGTAGTCCCGAATGCACCTCTTTAACAATTTCACGGCCTCGACCCGCTTAGGCACCTTAACCACATTCGATCGAAAGACCTTCCGTATAACGCGTTGTTTATTAATGCGTAGGACGCAGTTCTTTTCGATCCGATGGGCTAACGACCTATCGTCCGGTAGTTTTCCCGTTTGGCAGTAGTCTATTAATGGCCGCCGCCAATCTTCTCGTGTTTTCCGTCACCGCCGCAACCGATTCTTTTTCCTTTTCCGATTTGTGTATTGTGTCTATGTCGAGCCGTGATAGGACCCGACGTCCGCGAACCGACACTTCCATCGATTCATCTCGCAAGCGTGCAAATTCTTTGCGAGGCGGGCTAACGCATCCGCTAAAGCATTTTCTTTTCGGGAATTTTGTAGATCGTCACATTCGGAATCTGTTCCAACAACCGTATGGCATACCGGAAGTATTGCTCGAGTTTCGGCTTTAAAATTCTGTACCGTCCGACGATCCGTCGAATGATTAACCGCGAATCCCCGTAGATGTCGATGTTTGTTATCCCCATTCGAATAGTTAATTCCAGTCCCGTTACAAGAGCTTCGTATTCTCGCTTCGTTGTTCGTACACGGCTCCGTTAAGTGGTAGGAGTATCTTAACATCCCCCGCTCCGTGTTATAAAGATTAGTCCGATTCCCGCCTTACCGGCACTATCACTTGCGATTCTTCGTCTTTGTGTGCCGAAGATGCTCCGTCGAAATATAATTCCCAACGTCGATCATCGTGGTCTTCTAAGCTCATTATTTGTTCATCCGGCAAGTCGTCATCGAGAGGAGATTCCGCCGCAGAGGGTGTGCCGCGAGGAAGTCCGCATAGACTTGTCCCTTTACTGCACGAAGAGGCACGAAAGTTATATCGAATTGCAATAATATCATCGACCACCCGGCAAGTCCGCCGTAAAGCGTTGGACGGGTCATCAAGTATCGCAATGGATTAAATTTCGAGATCAGTCGACCTTATGAGAAAGCATGTAGTGCCCGAGCTTTCGAGCGGCGAAGATCGTGGCCAAACAAAGTTGCTTTTCAATTGTGGGATACTTTACTTCCGTCTGAAGCAAAAGACGGCTTAGGTAGTAAAGAGCATTTTCTTTACCCTCATCATCGACTCCGGCTAACATGGCTCCGAGAGAATCGTCTAAAGCCGCGGTATAAAGTATCAACGGTCTACCCGAGACCGGGGTCGCTAAGACAGGAGGTGTCATTAAATATTGTTTAATGTCCTCGAAGGCCCTCTCGGCATTTCTCTTCCCAAATAAATTTGGCGTCCTTTTTAACTAATGCCGAGAAAGGCCGACACCTACTCGACAAGTTCGAGATAAAGCGTCGAAGATATGCCACTTCCTCGAAAAGATCGTAGTTGTTTTAAGGTTTTGGGAGGCGGCATTTCTAAGATAGCCTTTAATCTTTTCCGGTCGATTTCAATTCCACGATGTCGGACAACGAATCCTAAGAATTTCCCGGAGGTGACGCCGAAGGCGCATTTTAAGGGATTCATCTTAAGGTTAAATTGTCTTAATCGTTCGAAAACAATTCTCAAATCATACAGTGGTTTTCCTTTACTTTGCTTTCGATGACCACATCATCCACGTAAGCACTCGACTCGATCGTGGATGAGATCATCAAAAATTCTTGTCATCGCTCTCTCGGTAGGTTGCTCCCGCGTTCTTCGATCCGAATGGCATCACCGTGTAGCAATATACTCCGATCGGCGTTCCGAATGCCGTAAGTTTTTCATCTTCTCGGAGCCATTTTTATCCGGTTGTATCCCGAAGATCCATCCATAAATGAGAATATTTCATGTGTCAAGCAATGTCGATCATTAATTCTGGGATCGGTAGAGGGAATTCATCTTTTCGACATGCCTTGTTTAAATCTCCGAAATCCACACAAATTCCGATCCGACCATTCTTCTTCTCGACCGGTACCACATCGGCTAACCAAGTCGGTATTGTTCTTCACGGACAAATTTGGCGTCTATTAGCTTTTTAACTTCAGCTATGACTTGTTGTTCGATTTCTGAAGCATTCTTCTCGGACCTCGTCCGACTCGGAACAGTAGCAGATCCACTCCTAGCTTACGGACTGCGACCTCTCGGAGCTAATCCCGGCATCTCATCGTAGCTCCAAGCAAAACAGCCTTTAAATTCCATTAATAACTTGATTATTTCTTCGAGTCTTCTTTATCGAGTAAGGAGCTAACAAAGGTAGGTCTAGGCTCTTCGTTAGTACCTAAGTTAACTTCCGTTATTTCATCTATCGTAGATTCGATCTCTTCTTCGAACTCGGTGGAGCGTTTCCAATTTAGTAAATCTTCAAACTCTTCTCGTAGCTTCCATGCGCTTTCATTAGACTCGCAAGTGACAACCAAGCAAAATTCCGCATCGTCAACCGATCCTACCGTGCCGAACCCGAGACCATGCCTCGAATCGGGCGGACGACCGAGCTATTCCATAAATTTTCAAAATGTTGTGATCGACCTTTTGTCCATCGTCGAGGTAAGAAACCACGCCGAATTAAATTTCGAACACGAGGAGAGTACCACTCAAAAGGCAATTCCATTAATTCCGATGAAGTAGCATTTTCAAATTGTACATTATTTTCGCTTTGGAGGAAGGAGCACCACTGTAGAATTCGATGCTTTGCACCGCTACCTCTTCGACCGCCATACCCTCGATCTTATTAGAATGGATCGGGGTCGTGGTCATAAGTATGTACATAGTGGTTAATCTTCTCGTACATCGATTTATATTCTTCGTTCTTTTCATCTTCGAGAGAGATCCCGAATTGCGGCTTCTTCCGACTAATTGTCGCCGCTTCTGCTTGATCTCTTTTTCTTCTTCGTAACTATCTTCCCAATCAACATCGATGGCCGGTTTCCTCTCGTCTAACCGTCCTAACGTCTCCGCCACGACCTCGTCCCCGCCTCGACCCTCGGATGCGAGTCGTGGAGAAACCTTCACCATCTCGCCGTAAGGGAGCGGTGAGTGACCGTCGGACTAGAACTTCGTGTTCTTCGTCGTCTCGAACTTCCTTTGCTTCATTCGTTATGGTATCTCCGGAGAAGATTGTTTTCTTCGGAGGTGCGTAATAAGCCGCATCTTCATGGATTCCAATTTCATGTACGGAGAATGGTTATAAGTCACCTTCGATGCACCGTTCCCCTCCATCGTAGTATTTCCGATGTGGGATGATGGTACCATCCGGCTTTCATGTATCCATGGTCGGCCCAAGAGAGCGTCGAATGACGTTTCGAATCAATTATGTGAAATTTCGCGGTTGTCTTCGCCAAGTCACCGGTCTTCATTAGCAAGTGTTATCGATCCGAGGGCTCTTTCTCCTTTCTAGTCAATCCTCTTAATAACATTTTGTTCACTTCGAGCTCGCGAGCATCAATTTCCAAGTATGCTAACGTTCGAAGATTCATTATATCGATTAATGCTCCCGGATCCACCAATACTCCGGAGAGTGTAAACTTCCCAATCAGTAATCGAAATGTACAACTGGCTCGGTTGTGGTCCGTCGTCCCAAGTAGTAGGTCATCGTCCATGAAGGTAACACCTCGTCGTTCCTTTAACGAGCAAACCTCATCTAAGGAATCTCCGTGTCATTCGAGCTAAGTAAATTTCCGGATCAAGTAAGGCCTCGATCGAGCTTCTCTCATCTCCTTTCGATAAGATGAGAGCGTCGTAGATGCTTAGTTCGGCCGGTAGTTTCCTAAGATGGGCTAGCACGTCGTAGTCCACTTTATTTTCATGTGTCTCGTTTCTTCCCGAACGGGTATTTCTTCCGCCGGAGTTGGTTCTTCCCGAACAACCACCGCTTTCCTTTGTCCTTCGGACCCATTCTCTGAGGTAGAACTCTTCCACTTCTTAAGTCGACTTCCGTAATTTCTCCCGAATCCGGTATCGAGTTTGCCGGTGTTTCCTCCCGAATCGGAATGACGAGTTCTTTCGGATTAGCTTCGGAGTCCGAAGGCTCTAACTCTATCGTGATCGGAGCTCCTCGAAACTCGCAAATAGATTCATTGCTCGTTGAACTCTCATAGCCTCCTCGGTGGATGTCTTCTTTGTCATCGTGATCGTCGAGATCGTGTATGATTCGAGAATTGTTACTCGTATCGGAATCGATGTCCGGATTAGGTCGGTTGTCGCTAGTTACGTAATCGTTAGAAACAATCAAAACATAGCCAACGCCATAACCCTTATCATTATAAGCTCCCACCGGAGTGAGTAAATAATCATACAGAGTCGAGGTTCGAGGGATTTCTCCCCCGAATCGAAACAACCATCCTAGGATAAGCAGCCCCTAGTCTAGCCTTAAAAGCCTCTGCCTTTTCTTCTTCATCAATTTTCTTATTTTCTTCAATCGTCTCTTGTCGAGGTGGTTCTTCTATCGCAAGTGATAATGCCGACTCGACAGTGTTTCGAACTCCGAATCGAGGCTCGCACCGAAGTGGCTCGGATGCGATCCAAAATCTTATTCGAAGACTTTGTCCAAGCGGTAGTCCATCCATCATCGGCCGCATAGGGATTTATCGAACAATGAGATCCGTCGAGATAACATCGACGGAACCTCCTTTCGGGGTTCCTTCATGTATTCCTTCGGATCGTTATATTCCCTTTTCGAAGATCGTCGTCGAGCCAACTTTTCGAAGGTAATACAATCTTCTATCTTGTGTCCAAGCATCCGCGGTAAGGGCAAAAGTCGGGATCACCTTTCCTGTCGACTTCTTCTCGGTCTCTTAGGTTCTGGCAGCTTGGAAATCCGGAGTCTTCATCGACCGCGAAACATTTTCAGCATCGCCTCATTCTCGAACGGATACTCCCTCGCTCGAAGTTCCCTTAACGTACGTCGTGGACGAGGCGGTTGTTCATACCGTCGAGATGACCGATAGCCGGGCCTGGGTTGCCGGTGATTCCGTTGAATTTGCTGCGCCGTTCGACGGTATTTCTATCGGATGCTCTGCCTTTATCGACCGCCGCGACGATCCCGTACTTCTTTTCAAAAGTTTTCACGGCTTCGTTTGTCCGTTTTGTCGGTGAAACTTAATTGCTTCGCCTCCTCTTGCAAGCTTCCGGCCTTGCTTAACAACTTCTCGAAAGTCTTAATAGTAAATCCCTTGAGGAGAAGTGCTATCGGGCCATGAATGCTCTTCAGCAAAATGCCGACTGCATGATGTTCTCGTAGCTGTGGTTTACACTTCATACTTAGATTCCTCCATCGAAGTATGTAGTCCACCAAAGTTTCATTCGGTTTCTGCTTCTCTACCACTAAATCACCTATAGTGATGTGATGCTGAGCTCCAACAAATCGCTTTATGAAGAGGTTCTCTAATTCTGAAAATGTCTTCACCGAACCTTTCGGTAATTCCGCATACCAATCAAAGGTGATTCCCGATGTGTCATCGACAAATTGTCGAAGAGTAAAGCATCACTTCCGCCGCATCGCAACAACCGGCACGAAAATGTGCAACATGCCGCCGGGGTTTCCTGCTCCATCAAAGGTCTCGAACGGAGGTGGTACGAAGCCTTTCGGATATCGGACAGCCGTCGAACCCTTCTGGGTAAGGCCTACCCGTCCGAATGGATGTCCCGATCTTCGATTATGCCAAGGCTTCTCGCACTCGCTCGTTCCACCATGCTCTCGATATCCTTTTCCGAATCATGCTTCGTGTTGCATCCTTTTTAATCGATCATCCCCGTCGACGGATGTAATCTCCTTTCCTCCGTCTACAATGTGAATAACTTCCGGGGTGTTTTCTGGGGTCGAACCCGACTCCGGAGAGTGGCTAGGGCCGCAGCCCATCTCTTCCATCCTTTTTGTCATTCGGGCGATCGTATCATCTTTCTCTCGAAGCCGCATCCTCATTACTTCCGGCTCCTCTCTTCGCGTGCCGCAGGAGCACCTCGTGAAGCCGACGAAGCTCGTGTTTCAACCATGTTAATTTCTCGCATATTCATCATCCATGAATTCGACGAGTCGACTTCATCTCCGAATTTTTCTTCTCTTTCTCTTGCTAATCTCCGAATACCGCTCTTAGCTTCTCCATAAGCATCTTCTAGTGGTCTTTTCCGTACATCCTTGCAGCTTGTCATGCGATACTTGTCGGTTTCCTTCTCATGAGTCCCCTTCACTCGCGGTAGCACTTTCTTCGGACTCAAGTCTCCCGACGAGACTTTCCTTCACAGCCGTTGTTTTAATCTTAATTGTCCGTAGTAGGGACGCCATACCATCCTTCTAGCAGCAGAAGGTCTAGGACCGGATGGTCCGTCATCCAAATGCCGGAAGGTGGTATCCTCCCTAATTTGTAGTCCTGAAACAACGACAGGTGGACTAGCTTTCATTCTCTTATTCGGCTTTTCTGCAGCGATAGCAGGTTCTACTCGCGGCCCAAGACGGAACTTGGCTGGCACCCGCCCAATCCTTCTTAAAATTTCTGACACAGGGCATTTTTCTTTCTTTGCTAACTTTTCTATCGTGGTTCGTAGCCGAGCAAATGGCGTAATTCTAGCCCTTTTCTTACTGCCATCGTTGTAATATGCGGGTCGAGGCAATGCAACGAAGAATCTCGTGGACATTTTCCTCATCCTCTGCGACGGAGAGGGGATGGAACCTACTTCCTCCCAAAAGTGGTATGTATTTAGGCAGCGGTGTATACTCGGGCAGTTCTGGGATTTCCTCCATGAAAGCAACTTCAGCAGCTCTGGCTTCTCTAGCAATCTTTCTACTTCTGCTCCTCCTCTGAGTCCGTGTCAGTGGTGGAATTCTCGAGCTGGACCCGATTTCAAAAACGGAAGGTCTCACAGGAAGATCTGTACCCTCCACAAGAATGTGTTCATCACAGCTCCGAATTTCCTTCCCTTTAGTCCGGCGAGCTCGGGTAGGTGCGCAGATAACTAGTACTAGTGGGAGTAGCAACAACGATCCTTCCGCGAACAACAATATTCCTCTCACTGGAATTTTTGCAGAGGAGGGAATTCATGAGTCGACTCGAGGTTAAACTCAATCAACAGCTTCTCAGTTTCCGGTACTTTGTTTGCAAGTGAAAAAAGAGTGACGTCGGGGATTTTGATGTCGGTGTCCCCGAATCCTTGTCCGAATCGAATGATTCCATTATCAGGCAGTTCGTCCTTGAACACAGCCAGGTCCAGTCCGTCGACGAAGGAGAAGATCGGCTTGGGGCTTCCATTTCGGCAGGCGCATTCCAAGTGTTAGTCCCCGAATCGTGCTTCTTCTTGTCGTAAGACTTATGACGAAAAAGAAAGAGTCCGAACACATTTCCGTTTACCTTAGTGTATTTGTGGTATTAAAAGAAAATTTATTTAGATAATTGTTTTTCGAAAAGATTTGTTCGTTAGGACAGAGAATTATTAAAAGAAAGAGAGTTGTAGGAAGGGTAAAAGGAATTGATTAGGAACCGGAAAAGGAAGAGAAAGTCTCGTAGAAACTTCTCGACCCGCAAGACTGCTCCTAAACTAATACCTATTGGGGTCCACCCCACCTCGTAAATGAGGTAAAAGGATCTCGGAACCTCTCTCGTTTAGGGGTGTCTAAACAAATGGCTCCTAAATCCGAGAGAATGTCGGCTATACTCGCTCAAGGTAGAAATGAACATAGTATTCCAACGGAAAGAAGGGTAGTTTGATCCACTAGGGACATGGATACACTACCGATTTTTGAAAGCAAAACTATCTGATTAAAATGGAGAGAGGAATTTTCCATTCCCCAGCGGAGTCGCCAGAAGTTGTCGGCATATTTTTAGGTTATGTGTGTTGTATTTTGAAAAGGGGGTCGCCTACAGAAATTGTCGGGGAATTTTTTATATTTAAATTTAATTTAAATATATAGTTTAGAAGATAACATTTGATTTTGAAAGTAATTTTAAGTTTAAAAGTTTTAAGATATGAAATCAAACCGATCTCACATCCCAAATAGTTTATATAAACGAGCACCGCACCACAAACCGTGTATCTATCCCGAAGAATAGACACACTGCTTGATGATGGGGCTCGATTAAATAAACTAGGAGATTTGCGACATCTGTTTGGTCTGCGAACCAATTTTATAAGCCGACAAGTTCCTCAGCTTAATATAAATGAATTAAACAGGGTTTATATTACCTGGGTTCTTAAAATTCCCTATAAGGGCAAGCCCCTATAGTTAATTACATCTTAAGTGACAGGAATCACCTAAGAAAACTCTCGATAATAATCAGTAGTTCTGCTCTCAAGAATTTCAAAGTTTAAGTTTTCAAGGGATTGAATTTTAGAATTTCAATAGGGAATGGATCAAATTTGGAACATTTTATTTTGGGAATTCAAAGGAAGAAAGGTAGGAGAAATCACAGATTCGAAGCGAACTTCGGTAATTTTCCGACTATCCTATTGTTGGGCTCGAATTTAGGAAAGCCCTAATGTTTATTTAACATTTTGATCTTGCCAATTTTAATTAATTAGGACTTATATTCGTATGACATGATCATACAACTAGCCTCGAAGATATGAGGGTTTATGTCGTGTCGAACGACTACCTCGGAGTCCTAAGACCTAGCTAGGGCTTAATTTGCAATGCAAATGCCTAACAAAAGGTCGAGGATTTATGTTGCACTAGGCGAACTACCTCGAAGTCCTATGGTTTGGTTATTTAATTCTAAGAAGGTTTTGTTGATGTAGATTCCAGTTTTGCTGACGAAGATGGTTGTGCTGACCACCGTGCTCCAAGCTCCTTGTTGTTGCAGAGGTTTTGTTTTAGAAGTCATAAATCAGGAGATGAGAGAAGTGTTTTGGTTTAGAGAAAATCTTAAGATACAAGTGTTTTTTTTAATGTTTTAATTAAAACAAATCTTAAAGTTGATTATAACAACACCGGTTAAGATCTCACGGTTCCATCCTTCCGACATCGTTATTTTTATCGGATTCACTTAGTCCAGATGAATTTGCTAAACTCAACTAAATGAGTTCCACACTTTCATTTAGACCATGGGAAATCCCGTTAGCAACACGTAGGTTACATCATCCGAGGTATTCCCGATCATCCAACAAGACGTTTTAATTTAGTTGTAGTTGTAGTTTTGTTGTTTTGTTCGTGATTAAATTTCGAGTTGTTTTATATTTCGAAATGTTGTGGCGGTGAATTTTATCTTGCAATGACTTTTAATTTAGTTTTCGTTTTGGTTTTAGGGGCTATCCTAAAGGTGTGGGTTTTCATGCAACAGTTGTTTATCATGCAAGAAAAGTAAGTGCGATGCAATTAAGTAAATTGCAATAAAATAAAAGCGTACCTGGAGGGTCTTCCCGTCATCCCAAGCCGCACTTAAAACACATATCGAGCATTTAAGTATTCCAAGCAAGTACTCTAGGTAAAGCTAAGGGAAAAGTTTTGGTTTCTACCAAGTTCCTAATCTTATAGTTAGTCACCTCCTATGACGTCTAGGTTCTTGTGTTTTGGTTTGAGGACGATTTTCTTCATCAAAGAACAATTAAGTTCAATTATTCTTATAAACATCCTATCATATTGAGGAAGTGCTTAAGACGAATCTTAAACATCTTTTCAATACCTCTAGGATTGTTTTAAGTCAAAGAGAATTTAATTATACAATGAATCAATCATCCAGGAATTCAAGTTTTGTTATCTTGCTCAGTGAACTAGGATATTTGAATATCCTATGAGTGAAGTAATACTTCACTTAACACTCCATTTAGGAGTTATTACAACATACGAGCTTTCGAGGGCAAATTAATGTTCAAGTGATTTGTGATTTAATTTAATTTCAATTAATGGGTTTAAGTTCGGAGTAGTTGTTCAAGTTGTTTTAGATTTATTTTGAATTCTTTATGTCTTTGGTGATGTTATATTTAATTCAATTTAATTTAATTTTAGTTTAATTTGGTTTAGTTTTACTTTCAATTTAATTTAATTTAATTTAATTTAGTTTAATACATTTTAATTTAATTTAATTTAATTTAATATGTTTTAATTTAATTTAATTTTATTTTATTTAATATGTTTTAATTTAATTTAAATTTAATTTAAATTTTTAATTTTAATTTAATATTTTATATCTCTTTTTTTATATTTTTTTATATTTTAAAGATGGTTTAATTTAATTATTAAAGTATTAATTTAATTGAAATTTTGGAAGGATTTAATTTAAATGTTTTAATCTTTAATTTAATTTAATGATTAAGTCTTTTAATATTTTAAATCTTGAATTTGGATTATCATTTTAATTAGGAATTAATTGTTATTGAGGTGATTAATTTAGGGATTTTTTTTAGATTAAAGAATAAATCTCTTCCTAACAATATCCCTATTTTAATAATTCCAATTTTTTTATTATTCTTCCAAATTTAATTAATTAATTGATTAAGGTTTATTCTTAAAAATGATTGATGGGTTTCTACCCTTAATTATTTAAATTTCAATCATCCAAATCAGATTAGGATCAAATATTTTACTCATTCATTTTATTAAGCCTAAAGTTTTAATTAAGGGTTAAAATTTTAATTACCATTTTGCCCTTCAAACTTAATAATTCCATAACTCACTAAATTAAGCTTAAATGAATTTGAAATTTTTATGTGACTTCACTCATATGTCAATCAAGACATTAGAGGAGAAAATGTGATTTTTCTGTATTTAATTTATTTATGTAATTATTTTTAGTGGAAAATAGGGATTTTCAAGGAAAATTTAATAACATGACCAAGGGAAACCTTCTGTCCTTGAGAAAATTATGAGACATTCCTAAAGACCAGAGGACCACTTGGACCAATTTTGGTGATTTTTTGAATTATATTATTTTTATTATAATTATTTTGATTTTTGGAGTATTAATTAATTTAAAAATAAAATAAAGGTTGAAAAATGGATTTTATATTTTTCAAAAATCTCTCTAATATCAAGGAAACCAGAGAACCAATTTTCATAATATTCTAATTTTTCTTTGATTTATTAGAATTATTTTAGTGGAAATGCTAGAAAATACATTTTTTTTATATTTTAAAATTACCTTAGGGTTTTAAAATTTAATATCTCATCATAGAGACTTAAGAAAAATATAGGGTTTGTTCCTAAATGATTAAAATTCAAAATGTGACATTTTGGTGAGTTTTATTATTTTTGTGATTTTTATTATTTTTTAATTATTAACAATATTAAAATAATGTAAAAAATCAACTTTTTTGGAAAAATGCAATTTTATTTTTCTTAAATTCCCCTGATATCAGAGAGGCTCAAAACCAATTTGATGAATTTTTTAAAAGTATTTTGAAAGTTATGAATTTTTGAAATTTAAGTTTGGCTAAATGGCTTAATCAACCCATTTGATAGGGCTAACCAAGTCCAATTAACTTCAAATTTTTATGGTGGGTTCCTCTGATCCTAAAGGTCAGTGGAGAATTGATTTCAAGTCAATTTGATGTATGATTAGCTCTAATTAATTAAAGCTCCATTTTGGGTGTTTAAGCCAATTAGGGTTATTACAAGTGAGTTAACTCAAAAACCATTTTCCCTAGGGTCCTCTCAGTCATAAGAAACATCACCAAATTTTCCTAGAATTTATTTCACAACATGCTAATTATTAGAATTAAAATACTCAGAATAGTGACCTAGAATTGAAAAATCAATAACTCTTCATAGGGATGGCCTCTGACTTTGGAAAATTCAGGGAATGTTTCCAAATTTAGAGGCTTCAAAAGCCCTATGGTCTCATGCCATAGTGAATTGTATACATGCATGGAGAATTGAAATAGTACAGAGAGTAAATAAATAATTAAAAATAAAATACTTGATGAAATTAAATGATTTCTTTTCCACATTATTCTCCTCTGTTCACTGAGCAAGAGGGTATTTTTATTTTATTTTTCTGATTTTCTTACAAAAAGTTATGAATTTTTGAAGTTTAAGGAATTAAATAAATAGAAAAAAATCCTATTTTTCTACTTAAGTGACGCGGCGCCAGCTCAACCTTGGCAGCTCCGAACGCACACGCGTCGTCTTCTGATTCGGCGCCGCCATCCGACTCAGCGCTCCAGGGCCCCGCGGTTCACGTACCATCGCGCTGTCCGGCTCAATCCAGACCGTCCGCTCGATACACGCTCGATCCGACGGCTCCTGACCATCGTCTACGACCGGTGTGCACCCGTGACCGTCAACCTTCTAACCCTAATTTCTCACTCGATTCTCAACGGATTTTCGTGTTCTTAGGCTCTATGGATTCATCTCGAGGAGACGAACACATCCATACGGTAAACATGTATCGAAATCGACTCGAATTAAATAGAGAATCTCCGTAAGCTCGGGAAGAAGAATGAGTCCATACCTTTGCTCGCAGAAGTGAAGCTTCGATCCGAGAGTTGTGTCACCTTCGATTGGGTCCAAGCAAGCTCCAAATGAAGTCCCTCGGGTTGGTGAATTGTCCGGGTATGATTTCGACCACGACCGATTACAAAGCTTGGAGTCCGGAACGGATGAGTGGCCCGGAGAGGGGGCTTTCACCGGGAACTCCTTCTCTTGACCTTGTGCAGGTGTGGGTGAGTTTAATTTGAATTTGGTGGAGAGTTGGGAGATGTCCTGTTTTTGGGTGGAATTTTGGCTAAGAAATTGAGCTCTGTTGGTGGGGATTAGGGCAAATTGTCACTGGGGATCAACTGCTCTAAGTGTGGAGAGTGGTCTGGAGCAATTTTGGTAGGGTTTCAGTAAGGTCTGGTTCAGCACCTCTCATGGCCGAGAGGAGGTGAGGTTTAAATAGGAGAGGGTGGAGGGCCTCCCGGGGGGTTTAAGGTTTGGGATCGACTGCTCAGGTCAAGGGAAGAACAGCCCATGGTGGCCATTGGGCTTGAAGCGGCTCAGCAAGGGGGAATTTCAATGTTGGCTCACATGTGAGCTTTCGGCCATGGTGTTTTCCGGCGGCCTGGTGGCTGGCCAGCCAGGCACTGGTCACCATCTTGTTCAGGTGGGTCAGGGCTGGGGTTTAGTGTAGGCAATTGGGCTTTGTCATGTGTCAAAAGCTTGGATTAAAATGGCATGGGGGAAGGCCAATTTTGGCTTGATTTGGTCAAGTCCACCTTTTGGGCTTGGTTCACCCTTCAAGGAGGCTTTGGGTGTTGTGGGGAGTCAAAGGAATCAGCTGGTTTGGCATGGAGAAGTCCTTATCCAAATATATTTGGATTAAATTTGGGTTAAGGGGAATCATGGTTAAGGCTAATGACTTTAGGAGATTAAGGAAAGAGTCTCCTTCTTTTGCCCAAAATGGCATGGTGACATGTAAAGAGGCTCTCATGGCTTCCATGTGGCTCATGCATGGCTTCATGGCTCATCTTTGGCTTGGGAAAAGTTAAGTCAATTTCATGAAAAAGGCTTTAAAAATTTTGGTAATTTAGGGGTGATTTGATGGGATTTGGCATATGGCTTGATTTGGATTTATTTTATCATGGATTTAGAACTTAGGAGATGGTTTTATCAAATGGATGATGATAGAGGATTGTCATGTGGGCTTTGGGCCTTTTGAAATTATTTTTGATGGGCTTTTAGGAAGGCTAAGGGAGTGGGCTTTGGCCTTTAGGTTTAAGAATGAATTCATGGATGGGAATTTTGTAGAAGTTTAGGCCAAATAATTGTTGGGTTTGGTTTAGGGATATGTCATGAGTGATTTGAAATGAGTTTGGAGTGATTTGGGTTTGAATGGGGGTTGGATTTGGGCCTCTTTGGTAAATGGGCCAATGTAGGCCAAATTAGGCTAACTTGGGCCAATGTTGGGCTAGGGTTGAAATAGATGTAAAATTAATGTTGGGAAATGTTTATGGGAGTGTTTCAAAAAGGTTTCAACTTTTGTTGGGGTTTTGATTTTGGGGTTTGGCTTATTTGGGTTAGGTTTGGGTTTAGGTCAAAATTGGGCCTTTTAGCTTTGGGTTGAATTTGAGTGGGGTTTGGGTCTAAATTTTGGGTAAATCATGTCAGTGTTTTGTTTGTGGGGATGTTAAGGAAGGTTTAGAAAAGGTTTGGGGTTAATTGGAGTTGAATTGGGTTAGTTTGGGCTAAGTTTGGGTCATGGGTCCAAATTGGGCTTTAAGGTCAAAAGTGAAATTGGATTCAAATGCCAATCAAATTGGACTTGGTTTTGGTCTAGATTGGTGTTGGGGATGTTGAATTGAAGTTTAGAATTGAATTGGACCAGAATTTGGGTCAATTGGGTAGGTTTGGTTTGACATTGGGTTCATTTTGGGTTAAAAATGGGTCAAATTGAGGATTTTGATAAAAGTGGGGTAGATTGATAAAATTGGCCCATGGTATAGTTGAACAAAATGAAATTGAGAATATTTGGGATTTTCTGGAATTTTCTGGGAATTTTCTGAATTTTTGGATTTTTGGGTCAAGAGGGGCATTTTGGTAATTTGGAGGGTATTGGGAGGTATTTTTGGAATTTTTGGTATTTTTGGCTATGAATGATCAATTTGAGTAACGTGGGAATGTTGGGGATTGGTTTTGAGGAATTTTGGGTATTTGGAGATTTTTGAAAATTTTGGGTAATTTCAAGGGTTTTGGGTAGGCTAGGCGGGTGTAGGGTCCTCGGGGTCAAAAATTGAAAATTTGGAAAATTGAAGATTGGGTAAATGTAAGTGGAATGGAACCATTTTGGGTTGAGCCATGAAGCCATATCAAGCCTAGATGAGCCATGAAGGGACTCATTTGAGGCATTCACTATGTTGTTCCTAACCCTCTTAGCCAAGGGCTTAGGGGTTAAGGACCATCCATGTGAATCACCTGCATGAGTCGGGAGGTCAAGTTGGGTATGGGTGTGGTTTTAGGAGGTGTGTGAAAGTGTAGTGTATGAGTGTAGTGTGTGTGTAAGTCAGCCCTCCAGACTGGGCCACCTGTGGGCGATCCTAAGGCCAAAGAGTCCTATAGAACTCATCCTTAAACATCCACATTTGATTTCAACCCTCTAGGTTATTAGGGGTCTACAATCAAGTTTGTGGAGTTTGCAGGGAGTTAAGAAGTGGTTTGAATTTCTAAGTGGTGGGTCCCAATTCTAATCCTCTAGGATAGTCAAAGGAAAAGCCTAAGGCTAGATCCTAAGTACTAAAAAAAGGAAGAGAAGACCTCATCAAAAATGAGGTCAACAATGCTTCATCAAATGGTTTTGACATTAATGAACCATCAGCGGTAACATCAATTATAGACCTAAGGGATCCTACTAACCCATTATAAAAAGTTTGAATGATTAACCAATCGGGCAGAGCATGATGTGGACACTTTCTTAGGAGTTCCTTAAATCTTTCTCAGGCTTCGTATATTGATTCTCCTTCATATTGACAAAAAGAGATAATATCGTTTCTAAGATCAGTAGTCCTTGAAGGTGGAAAATACTTAGCTAGGAATTTCTGAGTTAACTCCTCCCAATTTTTAATAGAGCCAGGTGCTAATGAGTATAACCATATTTTAGCCTTATCCCTTAGTGAGAAAGGAAAAAGCTTTAGCCTAGCAGCATCATCTGACATGTCATTATAACAAAATGTAGCATAAAGTTCTAGAAAACTAGATAAGTGTAAATAGGGGTCCCCCAAAAAAGTTCCCCCAAACTGATCGTTCTGCACCAGTTGGATAATCTCAGGATTTATTTCAAACGAGTCAGCTTCTACGACATGATTTTGTATACTTGAGTGAATTTCATTTGTCGTAGGATTTACGTAATCCCTCAATGAAGTATGATGATTTTTCAAAGTATTATCTTGAAAGTTTTCCATTTCCATTTCTAGTTTTTTGAGTCCTTTATGTATTTTTTTTTTAATTTTTTTCAAACTCGGGATCATAAGGCACAAATCTTGCAGATCCTTTGTTTCGCATACATAGCACATTAAACAATACATTAACAATTAAACAAATAATAGATGAAATATATTCAAAACAATAAAATATTTTCACGAACATCTTATTTTTCACAAAAAAAATATTTTATTTATTTATTTATTTATTTTTTTTATATATTTTTTTCACAACACTTTTTCATATAACAAAACACTTTTCACACAAAAATAGTTTTTACGACACTACAGTTTTCCAAGTCCAAACCTAATTATTTCAACTAAAATTCTCCTAAAATTCTTACCGATGCTTCCCCGGCAACGACGCCAAAAACTTGACCCGACCCGTAATAACGCAGTAATTTTTGCTTCCAAAAGATGACCAAAAACTTGACCCAATTTATAAATAGCCGCTAGTGTATAAAATTAAAATGTTGTAAAATTTTAGAAAATATTTTACACACTACGGGTACTATGCAAGTATACGTATTGTTTCAAGTAATATAGGGCTTTCTTTTATAACCCCAGTATCGATCCCGCAGAGAAGCGAGGTAAGAAATTCTATAAGCTAATTCCAGTCTATTTCTATAAGGCCTAAATTGGGAATGTTGATTAAAATGAGTTTTCTAATAACTAATCCTAAATAAAATTCTTAAGTAAAAAGATAACTTATGGATAAATTGGTTTGGAGAATTTCGAGATATTAAGAACTACCTTTCTCTTGCAATTACATAGATAATTTGTAGGAAAGAAATGCTTAGAATTTTATGTAGTAGTGCCAAATAGAAGCATTCCTATTCTTTACCCTTTTGTTAAGGCATAAAGAACATTGGCTAATCTATAGATCAGTTCAGGATGTTTTATTAGTAGAATTGGTTGATCTAGGCTCACACTACTAGATGTCCAAGGGTGGCTATGGTCGGCCCTACCAGTGACCCGTTCCCTTTCTATAGACCAAATTATTAGAATTTATTCTGTCACTCTAAAAACTAATTAATTCTACGCCCAATAAATCATATCTTCCTATTTATTTGCACTTCACCTTGAATAACCCGCATAAAGCCTTCGATTACCCAATGATTCATGTAATATCTACTAGTTAAGAACTCATCTCCGGATAGGTCTCAGAATTCTTCAACAGGTTTTAAAAATATAAGTGATCAATTTGTAAAGTAAATGAAGATCTGGTATGAATATCACCACCATAATTTAATAAGAGAATATCTAAGTAAATCTTAATTCCTAATCATGCATCTATTTCATTACAGAATAAAGAAAATGAAAATAATGGCATAAGAAGTAAAAGCATTGATAGAATTATGTAATAAATTAAGTGCCAACAAGGAACTTATTTCATTAGTATTCTATTATATTTATGCAACTATCTGTCACCTAGAAGCATCTAATAGATAACTCTATCAAAAAAATGATTTTCCTACACATGCCACTACTTCATTTAAAAGAAAGAGTAAAGAAAATCACTTACGAAGCATGGATAAATCACGACAGAAACTTGGTTTAAAACAAAGAAATCCACTGAAAAGTGTTTACAACAATTACAAGAGAATGAAGAACACAATACTTAGCTTTTTCCCTCTGAAGGAAAGAAGAAGATCCCTCCACTAAAGTTTCCCACCAATCCATGCGCCGCTCGTACATCCCTTACATAAATATCTCAAAATCCCTCACCAATCTCTCCATAAGATATAGAAATCTACATCTTCATGACTATAAAATGACTCTAAAATTACTAAAGTGACTAAGGGAGAAGAAAGAGACTATAGGGTGCAATTTTCTCTGTAGAATGGGCTCCTATTTATAGAGCTCTGAAATGGCCAAGGGTTGCTTAAGGCACCTCTTCAAAAGTAGTCTACATTCATTGAATCTTCTAGAAACCGACTCTGGCGCCTAGGCGCCGGGATCTGGCGCCCAGGCGCCAGACTCCATGCCCAAAACAGTCGCACCCCTTCACTTTGGTTCACACCTCTTTGTGATTTAAACTGCTCCAATGTGTCTAGATACATTATATCACATGTCTTATATATTAGGAATAACTTCCAGGCTTCTAGAAGGTCTAGAAACTACTTAACACCGTCAAAATAACTCCTAAAGTTGTCAAAACTCTGTCCAATAACCATTTCTGGATGATTCTGGCGCCTAAGCCTTGATTCTGCTGCCTAGGCGCCGTTTTCTAGTCATCACTGGCGCCTGGGCGCCGCTCCACTGTTTTGCTCCGTTTGGCTCTGTTTCAACTCCGTTTCGCTCCATTTTAGTTGCGTTGCGTTCCTAACATCTTCACCTACAAGATAGACAAAAAAACAACCTTTCTCAAAAGTATAATTTCATCCAAAAACATGTGAAAATGTAAATGATATTAAGCATAGAAAGACATATTGATATGTGCTAAGTTAGAATTTGCTTCCTTGCTCATTTTTGGCTCAAAATTTCATAGTTTTCGCTTCATTTTTTCTAAAATCATATTTTTATACTTGAAGACAAAAATATGCAAAATTCCTTTCTTTAAAGTGTAATATCTTTAAAAATGTGCATAAAATTAGCATGAAATGCACACTAAAAATATGTACTTTTTTTCATGGATCAGGGCCTCTATGGTATCAGAGGAGTCTAAGAAAATTAAAATTGAAATTTTTCTAAAATCTTCATTTTTAACCCTACTTTGAATATTTTAATAATTTAAAAAATATAAAAATCATAAAAATAATAAAATTTATAAAAATATTATGTTTGGTCCTTTAATCATTTGGGAACCAACCAAATATTTTTCCTAAGTCCCAAAACAAGGATATTGAATTTTAAAGGCTTAATGTAATTTTTAATGTTAAAAAATGGTTTTCTTAACCTTTCCACTTAAATAATTCTAAAAATTCAAGGAAAAATCAGAAAAATATAAAATTTGTTTCTTTGAGCTCCTTGAGGTTAGAGAAATTTAAGAAAAATATAAAACTCAATTTTCAACTTTAATTTGATTTTATAATTAATTAATACTTCAAAACTTGAAATAATTATAATAAATAAAATATAACTCAAAAAATCACCAAAATTGGTCCAAGTGATCCTCTAGTAAATAGGAACCTCCCATATTTTTTCTAAGGACAGAAAATTTCTTTTGATCATGTTATGAATTTTTCATTGAAAACCCTTTTTTTATTAAAACAATTATATAAATTAAATTAAAAAAACAAAAAAAAAATCACATTTTCTCCTTTCATGTCTTAATAGACATGTGAGTAAGGTGACATAAAAACTTCAAGTTCATTTGAGCTTAATGTGGTGAGTTATGCGATAAATAAGCTTAAAAGGGCATAATGGTAATTAAGGAATTTTAACCCTAACCAAAATTTAGGCTAAACTAAAGGGGAGGGGTAAAATATTTGATCTAAGTCATTATTAGATGATTGAAACATAAGAGATTAAATGATAGAAACTCATTAATCACTATGAACATTAAAGAAGAAACCTTTATTAATTAAATCATATAAACTTTGGAAGTTAATTAAGGGTGAATTATTAAGGTTAAGGGATTTTGAATATAGAAAGATTTTAATCCTTTAAATTGAATCCCTAATCAATAATTTGATTAGATATTATTTAAAAATCAATTAATGGGACTCTAAAATGATGATTAAACTAATAATTAAAAAGAGAAGAGAATGATTCTTTGAAATTTTACAACTAAATTAAAGGATATTTGGACTAATTTTGAAATTATTTTAAAATCAAATTGAAACGAGTTTTAAAATTAATCTAAAATATTAAGATCATTTAAAACATAAAGACTTAACTGAACCAAAAGATACTTTTCCAACTTAAAATAATTTGAAACATTTAAAACATTTAAAAAAGACCAACTAAAAATTTATAACTAAATTAAAAATCACTTTAAAACTTCAACTCAAAACTTTAAATTAAGAGTGGTTAAAATCTTTAATGAATTGATTTGCCCCTAAAGGCTTTCATTATTATAACTCTTAAATTGAGCATTAAATGAAATTTCACTTTACTCATAGGATAATCAAACATCCAAGTTCACTGAGCAAGAGTAGCATGGGTGATTGATTCATCACCACAATGAAGCTAACTGAACTTAAAATAATCCCTACAATGTTTAAGAACATGTTCAGAATTCAGTTCCAAGCACTTCTCTAACTTGATGAGATGTTTAAAAGAACACTGAAACTTCATTGTTCTTTGGTGAAGAAAATCATCCTCAACAAAACACCAAAACCTAGACGTCATAGGAATTGACTAGCAATAGGATTAGGACTTTGGTAGACAACCAGAACCTTCCCTTAGTCTTACCTAGATATTTGCTCTGACGTGCGTTTCAAGTGCAGGTGAAAATGACAGGAATGCTCACGAGGTACGCTTTTAAGTTTATTGCAATTTACATTTAGTAATTTATTAAATATCTTACTTTCCTATACTTATAAATGCATGAAAATGGTGGAACCCAGCATGTTTAAACAACTCAAAATTTAATCACCAACAAAAACAAAATTGCAATTATAACTAAAATTAAAACATCTCGTTGGATGATCGGGAATCCCTCGGATGATGTAACCCACTATTGCTAATGAGATTTCCCACGGTCTAAATGAAAGTGTGGAACTCATTCAATTGAGTTTAGCAAATTCATTTGGACTAAGTGAATCCGATGAAAATAGCGGTGCCGGGATGACGGAACCGTGGGATTTAATCGGTTCTGCTTAATCAACTTTAAGATTTGTTTTAATTAAAATACTAAGCCATCTCAATTTTCAACTTTTATAAACCAAAATACTTCTCTCATCTCCTGATTGTCACCTTCTAAAATAAAAACGTCTGCAATAACAAGGAGCTTAGAGCACGGTGGGCAGCACAGCCATCTTCATCAGCAAAACTTGTGTCTACTTTAGCAAAACCATACTTAGTTTTAAATAACTAACCCATAAGATTTTGAGGTAATTTGCCTAGTACAATATAAATACTCAACTTTTTGTTAGGCATTTGCATAATTGTGTTATGCAAATTAAGTCCTAACCGGTCATAGGACTCCGAGGTAGTCGTTTGGTACGACATAAACCCTCACATCTTCGAGGCTATTTGTATGATCATATCATACAAATAAAAGTCCTAATTAACTAAAATTGGCAGGATTACAACATTAAATAAACTCTCAAATTGAAGACAAACTATAGGATAGTTGGGAAGTCACCGAAGTTCACTTCGGGTCTGTGACATCCCTTACTTCTTTTCCTTTGGACTCTTAAAAATAAACTGTTCCAAATTTGAGTTATTCCCTATTGAAATCTCCAAAGTCCAATTTTTTGAAAACCTTAAACTTTAAAATTCTTGAGAGCGAAACCACTGATCATTATCGAGAGTTTTCTTAAATGATTCCCATCATTTAAGATGTAATTAACTATAGGGGCTTGCCCTTATAGGGAACTTTAAGAACCCAGGTAATATAAACTCTGCTTAATTCATTTATTGTAAGCAGGGGAACTTGTCGGCTTATAAAATTGGTTCGCAGACCAAACGGATGTCACAAATCTTCTAGTTTATCTAATCGATCCCCATCATCAAGCAGTGTGTCTATTCATTGGAATAAATACACGGTTTGTGATGCGACACTCGTTTATATAAACTATTTGGGATGTGAGATCAGTTTGATTTCATATCTTAAAAATTTTCAAACTTAAAAAAAAATTATTTTCAAAAGTCAAATGTTACTTTTTCAAATTATGTATATATATATTTAAATTAAATTTAAAATCTAAAAAAATTCACCGACAACTTCTGTAAGCGACCCTTTTTTTTAAAAAATACAACACAAACTATAAATATGCCGACAGCTTCTGGCGACTCCACTGGGGACTAGTTCCTCTCTCCATTTTGATCAGATGGTTTTGCTTTCATGAATCGGTAATGAGTCCATACCCCTAGTAGACAAATTTACCATTCTTTCCATTGGCATATCACGTTCATTTCTGTCTTGAACGGATATAGTCAACTCTCTTGGATTTTGGAACTGCTGTTTAGACACCCCTAAACAGAGAGGTTCCGGAATCATTCTACCTCTTAGAGGTGGGGTGGACCCCCAATAGGTGTTAGCTTAGGAGCGGTCCCTCGGGTTGAGAAGTCTTGGGAGACTTTCTCTTCCTTTCCATTTTTGGATGGGATCTCTTCCGTACCCTTCCTCCCTTAATTGTTTAACCTTTTAATTAACGAACCTCTTAATAAACAAACCTTTTTTTTACAAAATATGAAATACCTTATAAAGAAAATGAAAAGATAAATGAAAATGTGTTCAGACTCTTTTTCCGGAGAAATTCTTTGTTCGTCTGGAAAGTTTTTGTTGTGACGAAAGGAAGCATGATTTAGAACTGACGTTCAGAATCTACCCTGCAGAAGATGTCTGCACCGAAGCTGATTTTCTCCTTCACCAACGGACTGGACTTGGCTGTCTACCAGGACGAGTTGCCTAACGATGCAGTCATTCATTTCGGACAAGGATTCGACAGTACGGATATTAAGTTCGCCGATGTTACTTTTTTCGCACTGATGGCCAAGGTACCAGAAACCATTGAACCCATAATTGGGTTCAACCTGAAGTCAACCCAAGAATTTCCCCCTCTGCAAAGGGTCCCGGTTGAGATGAATACCACTGTTCGTAGGAGATTAGCCGCTACCCCCAGGACTGTCATCTCTACCCCTACCGGTCTGGTCATCACTGCACCCACCCAGGCTCCCGCCAAATTGAAAGGAGAAGAAGTCCAAGTCAGTGATGAGCCTGTTACCGTAGAGTGTTCAGACTTTGCTGCAATACCGTCTGTGTTCGAGATAGGGTCCAGTTCAAGATTTGCACCCTTAACCTAGACACAAAGGAGGAATAGGAGCAGAAAGATCAACAGGATCAGAAAGACCTGGGCTGTTGAAGCTGCATTCTTGAAGAGATTCCTGAAGAAGAAGAAGAACTGCCTGAGATTTCACCACTGTTAGAAGGGAGTAGGTTCCACCCCCTCTCTGCTGCATCTGATGAAGAGGATGCTCGAAGGATCGCCGCCACGTTACCTCTACCTGCATACTACAGTGACTGCAAGAAGAAGAAGATCAAGTCTACACCGCTCACTCGATTGCGAGCAGTAGTGGAGAAGTTAGTAAGGAAGGAGGGATGTCTCGTGTTAGAGATCCTAAGAAGAATGGGACGAACACCAGTTAGATCCCGCCTCGGACCACGAGTAGACCCCGTCACTGCCATAGAAAGGCCAAGGAAGAAAGCACGAGCTAGCGAAAGAAGTTCGCCTATCGTTGTATTAGGTCACCATATTAGGGAACACACCACCTACCGACGCACAGCTGACAGACCATCTGGTCCTAGGCCTTCTACTGCAAGAAGGATGGTGTGGCGACCTATTATTGCTGAACCGATACCAATAGAACACTCTGGGAAGAGAAGTCTGGTCAGAAAACCCGAATCTGAAGAGAGTGTCGTAGCTCTGAAAGAGACTCCTGAAGATGAAGTTCAACAGTCATCGCCCGACAACTGCGAGACCGTTTGGAAAAGACCACTTAAGGATGCTATAAGAAAGCTAAGAACTGACATCCAACGGTTGGCCAGGGAAAGAAGAGAAGAGTTGGGAAATGAAGTGGATTCGTCAGAGTTCATGGATGAAGAGTTCGCCGAGATCAACGTGGTTGAGACCCGAGCATCGTCAGCTCTACAGGGAGCTCCATCAACATCAGAAGGAGACGACCCGGAGGCAATGAAGTTACATCTTCTAGAAAAGGACGATACGATTTATCGAATGGAGAAGAAGATGGAGGAGTCGGCGGCTTCCTTAGCCACACTCCAGAGTCAGCCTCAACCTCAGAAAGAAACACCTACCTCTGGAGATCATTCACATTACCGATGGAGGAAAGGAAATTACATCCATCAACGGAGATGAGCAACCAAAGAAGGATTCAGCCCAGAGTATGATTCCCGAAAAGGATATTAAGAATATGGTAGAACAGCAGGTGCGAGAAGCCTTAGCCCAGTCTAAGAGTGGAGCATCTATTCAGACGGGTAGACCTTACCCCAAGGAATTTGACGACGTTCAATATCCAAAGGGCTTCGTACCACCTCTGTTTAAGACCTTCGACAGTACGGGAAACCCCCAACAGCATGTCGCACATTTTCGTGCTAGTTGTTGCAATGTCGGTGGGAGCCATGCTTTACTTTTTCGTCAGTTCGTTAGCAACTTGTCAGGGATCGCCTTCGATTGGTACGCAGAATTGCCGAACGGTTCGGTCAAGACTTTCTCAGAATTAGAGAACATTTTCGTTAAACAGTTTGTTGGGGCGATGCACCACATCACTATTGGTGATCTAGTGGTGGAACAACAGAAATCGAATGAAACTTTGGTGGATTACATACTTCGATGGAGAAACTTAAGCATGAAGTGTGAACCACAGCTTCAGGAACAGCATGCAGTTGGTATCTTGCTGAAGAGCATTCACAGCTCGATAGCACTTCTCCTTAAAGGATTCACAATTAAGACTTTCGAGAAGTTGCTTAGCAAGGCCGGGAACTTACAGGAGGAAGCGAAACAGCTGAGTTTTGTTGACAAAAATGACAAGTAGAAGCCAATGAAAGCGTTCAAGAAGAAATCAGGAATCGTCGCGATAGTGGATAAAGGTAAACAGCTGGAGCAGATACAGCCCAAGCGGCCACATCCAAGTTACAAACCACCGCAACGGACTTACCAGCAACCTCAACAAAGCTATCAACAACCTTGATCAAGTTATCAATCACTGCAGCATGATCAACGGCCGCCTCGTCTGCCACATGCCCTGAAGGAGCTTTTGAATAAAGAATACCCCTTCAAGATTGAAGCAGTAGCCAAAATGTTTCGAAGTTTGATCAAGACGCCTGACTTTCAGCTACCAGAGCCGAGGAGGCCAGAGGAAGTCGATAAGAAGGATCACCCGTTGTACTGCCCTTACCATAGGATGCTCAGACATAAGATAGAAGACTGCTTCACTTTCAAGAATTGGCTCGAGAACAACCTACGACAAGGGAACATAACGATCCCGAAGGAATACATGATGGAACCCCAAAAAGGAGGTTCCGTCAATGTCATTTCAACGGATCCTATTGTTCCGATAGACCCGTACACGACTGATGATGGATGGAGTATTGTCTGGAAGATGTCCTCGAAGAAGATTTTGGATCACATCCAGACCGCTTTGGTGCGCGCTTCAATACAGAGTTCGGAACCTGCCAAGCTTGCAATCGAAGAACCGCCTAGGAGGAGGAGAAGATCGTGGAAGAAGAAAAGACCGAGGCTTCGAAGGATAGAGTAGCGGATGCTTTTCCTAGGAAGATTGTTTCCGATTCGAGGGAGAAATCCCTCGGACCTCTGACTCTGTATGATTATTTGTCCGCCCCAGCGGGATATTATAATGATAAGAGTTATGGTGTTGGATACGTTTTGACTGTTTCTAATGATTATGTAACTAACGACAACCACCCTAACCCGAATCCCGATTTTGATATGATTAACGATTCTCAAATCATACGAAACCTCGACAGCCAAGACGGAGGGGAAGACGTTCACAAGGGTGGCTACGAAAGCTCAAGAAGCGACAAGTCCATTTGTGAATTCCGAGGAGCTCCGATCACGATAGAATTAGAATTGTCAGATTCCGAAGCAACTCCAGAAGAGCCAGTCGTTCCGATTCAAGAGGAGACACCGGCAGGTTCAGCACCAAATTCAGAAGAAATAACAGAAGTCAATCTAAGAAGTGGAAAAGTTCTACCCCCGAAAGTGGGTCCGAAAGATAAAGGAAAGCAGGTGGTTGCTTAGGAAGAGTCAACCCCAGTAGAGGAATTGCCCACTCGGGAAGAAATTGAAGAACCTGGTAATAAAGTGGACTATAACGTGCTAGCTCATCTTAGGAAGCTGCCGGCCAAACTGAGCACCTACGACGCTCTGATCCTGTCAAAGGAGATGATGGAACTCTGATCAAGGCCTTACTTGATCCAGAAATCTGCTTAGCTTAAATGGCCGGTAATTCCTTAGACGAGGTTTGCTCGTTGAGAGAACAGCGCGGCGTTACTTTCACGGACAATGATTTACTGCTTGGAACAGCTGATCACAATCGACCATTGTACATCTCAATCAGTATTGGAAAGTTCACACTCTCCAGGGTGTTAGTTGATCCGGGAGCATCGATCAACATGATGAACCTTCGAACATTAGCCTACTTGGAAATTGATGCCTATGATCTCGAAGCAGACAGGATGTTACTAAGAGGTTTCAATCAAAAAGGAGAAAGAGCTCTTGGATCGATAACACTATTAATGAAGATCGGTGATTTGGCAAAGACAACTGCAAAATTCCATATAATTGATTCTGAGACATCGTTCAACACTCTACTGGGTCGGCCATGGATCCATGAAAACCGGATGGTACCGTCGTCTTTGCACCAGTGAATAAAGTATAACGAAGGAGGACAATAACAGTGCATCAAAGGTGACTTGCAACCATTCTTCGTGCATGAAATCGTAATCCACGAAGATGCAGCCTACTACGCACCTCTGAAGAAAACTATCTTTTCTAGAAATGTGATATTGAATGAAGAAAAAAGAGTTCGAGACAACGAAGAACCTGAAATTCTTGTTCAACAGTTACTCACCACTCCCTTATGGCGAGATGGTGAAGGTTTCTCCAGAAATCGCACCCGAGGTTGAGGCCGGGGATGAGATTGATGAAGAAACGGTGGAACGGTTGCACATAAGAAGCCGATCATCGATGTTGATTGGGAGAATAGTTCCGAAGAAAAAGAAGAAGAAATCAAGAAAGAAACAATGAAAATAAATCAAAAGAAACCCCATTTCAAGATCTCTCTCGAAGATGAAAAAAATGAAGAATGCAAATCGATGTACGAGAAGATTAACCACTGTGTACATATTATGACCCAGACCTTGATCTATCCTAATAAGGTTGAGGGTATGGTGGTCAAGGAAGTACATGGTGGCGGTGCTAAGCCAATCAAGTTCTATCGTGGTGCTTCTTCTTCCAAAACTGAGAATGATGTAAAATTTGAAGATGTTGCTTCATCTGAATTAATGGAATTGCCTTTTGAGTGGTAATCTCCCTGTGCTCAAAATTTAATTCAGCATGGTGTCTTACCTAAGCAATGGTCAAAAAGTCAATCACAGCACTTTGAAAAATTATGGAATAATACCAGACGCCCGCTAAATTCAAAGCATGGCCTCGGTTTCGGCACAGTAGCGCCAGTTGATGATTCGAAATTTTGCTTGGTTATCACTTGCGAGCCTAATGGAGACTGCTTGGAATCTTCAGATGATCTTGAAGATCTACCAATCAGAGACGCTCCACCAGAATTTGAAGAAGAAATTAAATCTACATTAGACGAGTTAATGGAAGTTAACTTAGGTACTAGCGAAGAGCCTAGGCCGACCTTTGTTAGCTCCTTACTCAATAAAGAAAACTCCAAAAACATGATTAGGCTATTAATGGAATTCAAGGACTGTTTTTCTTGGAGTTATGATGAAATGCCTGGATTAGCTCCAGAAGTCGTAGTTCATAGGCTAGGAGTCGATCCCACTGCTGTTCCAGTCAGACAAGCTCCGAGAAGAATGCATCTAGAAATCGAACAACAAGTAATAGCTGAAGTCAAGAAGCTCATCGAAGCTACCGTGAAGAACAATATCGGACTTGGTTAGCCAACATGGCACCAGTCAGAAAGAAGAATGGTCAAATCAGAATCTGTGTGGATTTCAGAGATTTGAACAAGGCATGTCCAAAGGACGAGTTCCCACTACCGATTCCAGAATTAATGATCGACATTGCTTCAACACAAGAAGTCTTCTCTTTCATGGATGGATCGTCAAGATACAACCAGATAAAGATGGCACCAAAAGATGAAAAGCTCACAGCCTTCAGAACGCCAATCGGAGTATACTACTACACAGTAATGCCTTTCAGATTGAAGAATGCAGGAGCAACCTACCAAAGAGCAATGACAATGAATTTTTATGATCTCATTCAGAACCAAGTCGAGTGCTACGTGGATCATGTGGTCATCAAAAGCAAACTGAAAGAAGATCACATGTATGATTTGAGAATTGTTTTCAAGCGATTAAGACAATTTAACCTTAAGATGAATCCCCTGAAATGCGCCTTCGGCGTCGCCTCTGGGAAATTCTTAGGATTTATTGTCTGACATCGCGGAATAGAAATCGATCCGGAGAAGATTAAAGCTATCTTAGAAATGCCGCCTCCCAAAACCTTAAAACAACTACGATCCTTTCAAGGGAAGTTGGCTTATCTTCGACGCTTTATTTCGAATTTGTCAGGAAGGTGTCAGCCTTTTTCTACTTTGGTAAAGAAGGAAGCCAAGTTTACTTGGGACTCCAAATGTCAACATGCTTTTGATGACGTCAAACGATATTTAATGACACCTCCTGTCTTAGCAGCCCCAGTCTCGGGTCGACCGTTGATACTTTATACCGCGGCTTTGGATGACTCCCTCGGAGCCCTCCTAGCCCAGGTCAATGATGAGGGTAAAGAAAACGATCTCTACTACTTAAGTCGTCATTTAATTCCGACGGAAGTAAAGTATCCTTCGATTGAGAAACATCGTTTGGCCCTGGTCTTTGCAGCCTAAAAGCTCAAGCACTGCATGCTTTCTCATAATGTCAACCTTATTTTGAAGTTTAATCGATTACAGTATTTGATGACTCGACCGACGCTCTCTGACAGACTTGCCAGGTGATCGATGATATTATTGCAATTTGATATAACTTTCGTGCCTCTTCGTGTCGTAAAGGGACAAGTCCTAGCAGACTTCCGCGTAGAACACCCTTTACTGGAAGAATTGCCTCTCAATGACGACTTGCCAGATGAGCAGATAATGAGCCTAGAAGACCTTGATGATCAACGTTGGGAATTGTACTTCGACGAAGCGTCCTCAGCACAACGAGACAAAGGCAAAAGATAGTGCCCGCTAAGGCAGGAATCAGATTAATATTTATAACACCAGAGCGGGGAATGTTAAGTTACTCCTACCATTTAACAGAACCGTGTACGAACAACGAAGCAGAATATGAAGCCCTTATAACCGGACTAGAATTGACCATTCAGATGGGTATAACATATATCAACATCTACGGAGATTGTCAGTTGATCATACAACAGGTCGCAGGACAGTACAGAATTTTGAAACCAAGACTCGAGCAGTACTTTCAGTATGCCATGAAGTTGTTGGAACAGATTCTGAGTGTAACGATCTATAAGATCCCCAGAAGAGAAAATGCACTTACAGACGCGCTAGCCCGCCTTGCAAAAGAATTTGCCTGCTTGCAGGATGAGTAAGTTGAAATGTCAGTTCAGGGATGATATGTCCTATCACAGCTCAACATGGATGCAATACACAAATCAGAAAAATAACAAGAAACAGTTGCAATAGTGGCTGAAACTACAGAAGATTGGCGTCAACCGCTCGTAGCCTACCTGCAAACAGGGAACCTACATGATGATAGGTCATTAGCCCATCAGATTAAGAAAAGAACTCTGTCATACTCATTAATAAATAATATGTTATACAGAAGGTCTTTCGACCAGATGTGGCTAAGGTGCCTGAGTGGGTGTGAGGCTCATGAAATGATTAAAGAAGTGCACTCAGGACTTTGTGGCGCTCATCAGTTAGGACCGAAGATGAAAATGAAAATTAAAAGACTAGGGTACTACTGGCCCTCAATGATGACCGACTGCCTGAGAATTGCCAAAAGTTGTCACCAGTGCCAAGTGCATGGACTGGTTCTACACCAACCTCCAAATGTGCTACATCCGACAATCGCTTCGTGGGCGTTTGAGTGTTGGGTCACGGACATCGTAGGTCTGATATAACCGCCATCTTCAAGAGGACATTGCTTTATTCTTGCAGCTACAGATTACTTTTCGAAGTGTGCAGAAACAGTACCGCTCAGAGAAGTGAAAGCACACCACGTGTTACAGTTCTTCAAGAATCAAGTCGTCTACCGTTTTAGGGTACCATGCAGAATTATTTCAGACAACGGGTCCGCATTCAGAAGTACGAAAATCAATAATTTTGTCAGAAGGCACGGGATTGACTGGCGCTATTCGACGATCTACTACCCAAGAGCAAACGGCTTGGCTGAGGCTTTTAATAAAACTTTCGTCCAAATCTTAAAGAAAACTTTGGGCGATAACAAAAGAAATTGGCACGAGAAGTTGTTAGAAGCCTTATGGGCCTACAGAACGACGTTCAGAACTCCTACTCAGTCTACACCCTACGCTCTGGTGTACGGGTCCAAAGCCGTCTTAGCCTTGGAGGTATAGCTTCCGTCACTCAGAATTGCAGTTGCGAACAAGATCACTACATAAGAAAACGCCAGACTACGACTGGAAGAACTGGAAAGCCTCGAAGGGAAACTACTTTCAGCACGGCAGAATTTGGAATTATATCAAGCTAAGATGATCCAGACCCACGATAAATTGTTCTAGTTCTCAAGAGACCTATTCTTGCACACCGCAAGATAGGAGGCAAATTTGAACCAGCTTGGGAGGGGCCGTTCGTGGTCGAGACAGTCTACGCAGGAGGTTCCTACCAACTTGTGAATTGTTGTGGAAAACGATCTATGCTTCCAATCAATGGATGATATTTGAAGAAGTATTACGCAACCTGATGTTCCGAAGGATGGGGTCCCACCCCTAGGAGCACAGGCAGAGTGATTACTTGTGACTGGGTCCGAACCCAAAATTTAAATATAATAAAAAATGATGAACAAATTTTTGTGACAAAAAGAAAATATGTGAAAGAAATTATCATAATAATGAAATTTTGACCTTTCCTTCTAAATCAATTTCATTCCCATTTTTTTTCCTTACCTTTCCCTATCTTAATAAAACTCAAACGAAATAAAGTAATAAAACTATTTCATTAATGAACGGTTTTTTTTCTTATTGTTCTCGTTCTTAGTACAGCCCCTGATCCTTTCCTTGTCTTTCGCAGGGAAATGTTGAACGGGTGGTTGGTTCTAAACTTCAAGAATGGCGTTAGTCTAGCACTCGATGAGAAGAAGATGAAGGATGGGGCCATGATTGAGATCGACTCTGATTTCACACCAGCTGGCTTACAGTACGAGGAGGCCGATTAGACCCCGATTGACCGGGATGAGTTCCGCAGTTAGACAGTGGTAAAATTGGGTGGCTCGAGTCAGCAGTCTACCGACAGGAAAAAGAAAGTGAACACCGTTCATGTAACGGGAGAGGACAAGAATGTTAAGTCCATGGTTACTACAGCAGAGGATAGGTTTGTCAGCGCCGTGCCCACAGAGGTTCAAGAAATAAGGAGAGCTACTCTCACTCCTACAGAGCGAAGAAACAAGAACCGCCGCATTCACAGGATACTGAGCAAGCTAGCGGCGGACCAGCATAAGGAGACAGTTGCTACTGTCAGTGCAAGCACTTCTAAGAAGTCAGTTCGGCAGGAGCCAGAAAAGAGGAGATCGACTCCAAAGACAACAAAGAAGTTGAAAGAAATCCCGAGAAGAACAAGAACAGAATCAATGCCACGACGCCAGACAGATGCACCAGTTCTGAGGAGCATCATTGCAAAAGCAACCCTGGAGGATGTCTTGACAGAGACTATCCCCGAGGAGGTGAAACACATAGGAGAGCGTGCTGGGGTTGAAACATACATCCCACAGTACGTTACCAGACCCCGATGATTTCAGATAATTCCAGAATACGAGCTGGAGAAATTGCAGAAAGTTGAAAAGAAGACATTTGAATATTTCGAAGAATTCGAGGCAAGAAGATCAATATCCTGGAGGGCCTTGAGCTACATACGGATGTGTTTTCAGACTACGAGCAGCAGCAGATTGTGGACTGCATCCTCGAGCTTCAGAAAATGGGCCGAGCCGGTCGTTTAAGAGAGAAGACCTACTCAGAACCCCGGAGATGGATGAAAGGAAAGGGAAGAGTCACAATCCAGTGCGGGTGTTGTTACAACTTCACCGAGGACAGGAAAGGAAATCCACCAGGGATACTCCGTCACAGTGAGGTGGATCTGATGCCACTAATCATCAAGAAGATGGTGAAGAGGATGGTGACATGGAGGGTGTTACCTGCAGATTGCATATCCAATAGCTGCATCATCAACATATACAAAGAAGGCGATTGCATACCACCACACATAGATATTCATGACTTTTTCAGACCCTTCTGCACATTGTCTTTCGTCAACCAATGCAACATCATGTTCGGATCAGACCTCCGGATAGCAGAACCAAAAGAGTTCCAAGGGCCAGTGGAGATACCTTTACCGGTAGGTTCCAGTCTGGTGTTAAAAGGAAATGGAGCAGACATAGCAAAGCACTGCATCCCGGGTGTACCTTTTCAGCGGATCTCCGTCACTTTCAGGAGGATGGATGATAGCAAAATGTCTTTCCACTTTCAGCCAAATCCAGAGTTAGAGAGCCTTCGACCATACGAGCTATGAGCTACGTGGAAGATATCACACCTCCGATGCACATCCGAACGACATTTCCTGCCAAGGATGGCTTGGAAGGTGATGTTATTGCCCATGTGTCTCACTATTCAGACATGGATTTTGACATATGCTTTTGAAAGAAACTTGCAAGAATCTTACATAGTCCATTTTTGGATTTATAAGGATTGTATAAGATGCTTAATTTTCAAGGAAAATATCATCATGTTTTGGATCAAGCTGTATGATGTATTTTCAGCAAATTGGAATGGAAACGACCATGTCGTGTTTTACCTTCACTTCTTGTGTGCAAATTTGACTAGGAAACGCCACTAAGTTGAATGAACTTTGAATGAAGAACGATTTGAAAATAAATGAAAACTTTTTTAAAAATCTGAATACGAAGACGAACTTCAAATTAACTTGAACTCTAACTGAACAAAAATGAAATCGAATCACTAAAACAAACGAAACAAATCTAAATCTCAAGCTGAATTCCGATCTGAATCTGTCGATTCGAATCTTTAAATTCTTCTTAAAATTGAAATCCATATGAAACTCCTTCGAACCCTCTTTCGAGTTGATCCTTCCCCGCGGAAGACTCAAACTTCAATTTCAAACTTCTAAACTTCTTCGTCGTTCTGAAGCCCTTTCGATTCACTGAGATTTCTTCCCTCTTTTGAGAAGGTCGCTGAGTCTACTGACACAGAACCACGAGATTCTCGGTTTGGTTATGATGGCATGGATTCACATCCTTCGCAAAAAATCAACCTTTGATTAAATTTTTCGGGATGTGAAACACTTTCATGTCCCATCCTAATCTTCTACTACCCTTCTAAACATCAAAATTTTCACAAATCAATCGTCATCCTTTCGAGACTGGTACCTAAATTCCAGTTCTCTCTTTTGAGGTCGGTACCTAAATTCTGACTATCTTTCTAAGGATTGATACCTAAATTTCAATTCTCATCTTTTCGAGACTGGTACCTAAATTTCAGTTCTCTCCTTTTCGAGGCCGGTACCTAAATTTCGACTCTTTTTCTGAGGATTGATACCTAAATTGCAATTCTCATCCTTTCGAGACTGGTAGCTAAATTCCAGTTCTCTCATTTGAGGTCAGTACCTAAATTTTGACTCTCTTTCTGAGGATTGATACATAAATTTCAATTCTCATCCTTTCGAGACTGGTACCTAAATTCCAGTTCTCTCCTTTGAGGTCGGTACCTAAATTTCGACTCCTTTTCTGGGGATTGATACCTAAATTTCAATTCTCATCCTTTCGAGACTGGTACCTAAATTCCAGTTCTCTCCTTTTCGAGGCCAGTACCTAAATTCCGACTCTCTTTCTGAGGATTAATACCTAAATTTCAATTCTCATCCTTTCGAGACTGGTACCTAAATTCCTCTCTCCTTTGACGTAGGTACCTAAATTCCGACTCTCTTTCTGAGGATTGATACCTAAATTTCAATTCTCATCATTTCGAGACTGGTACCTAAACTCCAGTTCTCTCCTTTGAGGTCGGTACCTAAATTCTGACTCTCTTTCTGAGGATTAATACCTAAATTTCAATTCTCATCCTTTCGAGACTGGTACCTAAATTCCAGTTCTCTCCGTTGAGGTCGGTACCTAAATTCTGATTCTCTTTCTGAGGATTGATACTTAAATTTCAATTCTCATCCTTTTGAGACTGGTACCTAAATTCTAGTTCTCTCCTTTGAGGTCGGTACCTAAATTCTGACTCTCTTTCTGAGGATTGATACCTAAATTTCAATTCTCATTATTTCGAGACTGGTACCTAAATTCCAGTTCTTTCTTTTGAGGTCGGTACCTAAATTCCGACTCTCTTTCTGAGGATCGATACCTAAATTTCAATTCTCATCCTTTCGAGACCGGTACCTAAATTTCAGTTCTTATTTTGAAATCAGTACCTAAATTCTGATTCTTATCCTTTTGAGGTCGGTACCTAAATTCTGACTCTCTTCCGAGACTGGTAACTAAATTTCAGTTCTCATTTCGAGATCAGTACCTAAATTCTGATTCTCATCATTTTCGAGGTCGGTACCTAAATTTCGACTCTCTCCCGAGACTGGTACCTAAATTCCAATTCTCATTTCGAGATTAGTACCTAAATTCATATTCTCATCCTTTTGAGGTCGGTACCTAAATTCCAACTCTCTCCCGAGACTGGTACCTAAATTGCAGTTCTCATTTCAAGATCAGTACCTAAATTCTGATTCTCATCATTTCCGAGGTCGGTACCTAAATTCTGACTCTCTTCTGAGACTGGTACCTGAATTCTAGTTCTCATTTCGAGATCAGTACATAAATTCTGATTCTCATCCTTTTCGAGGCCGGTACCTAAATTCTGACTCTCTTTCTGAGGATTGATACCTAAATTTCAATTCTCATTCTTTTGAGACTGGTACCTAAATTCCAGTTCTCTCCTTCAAGGTCGGTACCTAAATTCCGACTCACTCCCGAGACTGGTACCTAACTTCCAGCTCTCTTCCTGAGGCTGTAGCCTAAATTCCAGCTCTCATTCTGAACCCCGAGGCTGGAGCCTAAATTCCAGTTCTCTTTCTGAATCCCGAGGTTGGAACCTAGGTTCCAATTCTCATTTCAAATCCAGAATTTCCTCGGAATTAATCCTGAAATCAATCTTAAATCAAACTTTAATTTAAATCAAAAATCTGATTAAATCAAAATTCAAACTCAAAATTAAAACTTGAAATAAAAAGTGAAACCAATCTAAATTCCAATCTCTTGAAATCTTGTGATTTGAAATTCACCTCCTCTTTCCCCAGCGAGAGTTCTGGAATCTTCAGTCTTAGAGATTTACCCGATACTCCCCAGCGGGAAATTTTCTACGCTTTGTTCTAAGTGTGACACTTAGACGTCTGTGTTGGTTTTGTCGATCTCCTTGGTCAACGCCAATAGGCGCGGTGTGCTTGGTTAGCACCCCACACCTATTGGGAGTCCATTTGTTGACCTCATTCTTGGTGAGGTCTTTTCCTCCCTTTTAGTGCTTAGGATCTAGCCATAGGATTTCTCCTTGACTTTCCTAGAAGACTTGAGATGGAACCCACCATTTAGAATTTCAAACCAAATCTTGATTCTCTTTAGAATCCTACATAGATGGTCATCAACCTCCAAATCACTTGGAAGGTTGGGACCAATGTGTGGGATGACAAAGATGAATTCCTATAGGATGATCAAGCCTTAGGACAACCCTGGGTGGCCTGGTCTTGGTGATGTCTGGCTAGCACACACTACACTTTCACACCCATCCTAAACCCTGAACCATCCCTACCCAATCTTGACTCTTGGTTCATTGGAGCACTCATGTGGCTAAGTCCAAACCCCTAGGCCTTGGCTAAGAGGGTTAGTAACAACCTATGAGGTGTTCAAAATGGACATTTCTTAGTTGATGAATCACTCTAAGCTTTTCCACCCTCTCAACCATAATTAAATTCCACTTTTGCCAAAATTTCTGGTTTTGACATTGGGTCCCTCAAGCCTACCCAAAATTACCTAAATTGCCCCTACAACCACCAAACTTTCCAAAAATTCCCAAAAAAATTTTCAAAATTCCCAAAAATCCTAAAAATCATTTTTAAACAATTCCCATCTTTCAAATCCACCAAAATACCCCAATACCCTCCAAATAACCTCTATATACCCTAAATACCCTTTTAGCCCAAAAATTCAAAAATTCAAAAAATTCCTAGAAAATTACAGAAAATCCTAAATATCCCCAATTTCATTTTGTTCAACTACACCATAAGCCAATTTTTCCAAAATAACCCACTTTTATTAAAATCCCCAATTTGACCCATTTTTAACCTAAATGGACCCAATGTCAAACCTAATCTACCAATTTGACCCCAATTTTGATCAATTTCAATTCTAAACTTTCATTCAACATCCCCACTACCAATTTAAATGAAATCCAAGTCCAAGTTGATTCACATTTGAGTTCAATTCCATTTGAATCCAAATCCCTAATTTTACCCAATTAATCCAAAATTCCCCAATTAACCTAATGTCAATCATTTCTCCCCAAATATCAATCCTAAACCTTCCATGGCACTCCCATAAAACCCATGCAACCTTCAATTATCCCAATTTGAGCCTAAGCTTAACCTAAACCTTTTTGGAAATCAAGATTATCACATTTTGGCCTAACTTGAATCCATGCCCTAAATCTACCAAATTGATTGGCCTAACCTTAAAATTTCTTCCCAATTGATGTTAGGAAGTCTTCAATACATCCCCCTAGACCATTTGAAAATTTCAATTGGGTCTAAACCCCACCTTAAACTAACTTGGGCCTAACTTGATCCAACCTTGCCTAAATTAACCAAAATCCCAAAACCCATCAAATTGACCTTTCAATTGAACTCAAAACCTTTCCATGTCTTCATGAAAGTTCTTCATAGAAATCATTTCTACAATGTTGCTTAAGACACTTGGACCTAAATCAAACCCAAACCAAAGTTAGCCCAACCTAAACCCAAGTGAGCCAAATTGAACCTATGGCCTAGCCTAACCAAATTGAACCAAATGTGGCTGAACCAACCTTTCCACAGCCACCATTTTGAACCCTAGGAACCACCCTAGATCCACCTAGCCCAAGCTAAGTGAACCATGGACAAAGGGTCCCCAATTTTAAGGGATCTCTTCCCTTAAATGGATAAATCCTCTTTTGCCTCACCTCAAATCCCCCCTTACCTGGTTAATCACCATTAAACCTCTCCCTGACTCACTTGACCTTATGGGCCAGCTCCCCTGTCCTTGCCGGCCGGCCTAATCGCCGGAGGGGGTCAAAACCGAGAGCCACCACTTGGCTAAGCACACCCAAACTTACCCAATTGAGCACCTCAGCCAAATTAAAACTTAGAGCTCCACTGCCCTCCACCTAAGTAGAGAAATCCACCCACCAATTGAGCCCTGGCTCAGCCCTATGGCCCTGGACATATAATTCACACCTCTCAGCCATGAGAGGGGTGTTGGAACATTTTCTCACAAAACCTTTCCCAATTGCTCCCAGAGCTTCTCCCAGCCAAGAGAAGCTCAGCTCAACTGTCTTCCAGCCTTCTTCCCCACTGGTTGAACTCAATTTTTGAGTTCAATCTCAGGCCAAAAAACAGGACACTTACCAAATCTCCACAGAAACCAAATTAACTCTTCCCACACCTTCACCAGAGGTAGAGAAGAAGTTCCCCAGTGAAAGCCCCCTCACCAGACCAGCCATTTGTTCTATCGGCCAGAGCTCAAAATCGGACTTGGACGAAGTCATACCTAGGCAATTCACCAGGACCAGAGGCTTCATCTGTAGGCTCCTCCAGCTCCAACGAACGTGCCGAGCACATTCAATCGAGGCTTCACCTCTTGAACCAAGGTATGGAAACTTCTCTTGCTCCCGAGCTTCCAGCGATTCTCCATTTTGTTACACTTGATTTCAGTGCGCATTAGCCTTATAGATGTGTAGCCCTTGCTTAGACGAGCATGTAGGACGAAACCACATGTGATTTGGTTAAGTATCGAGTGAGATCTTAGGGTTAGAAGTTGGACGGCTCGCGGCTCGCACCAGTCGGGACGATGAGTGGATACCGTCGGATCGGGCGTTTATCGGACGGACGATCAGGATTGCACTGGACGGAGCAACAGAACATGAACCGCGGGCCGCGTGGCTGTCGAGTCAGATGGCAGCGCCTAATCAGGAAGCAACGCGTGGAGCTTCGCCCTGTCATAGGTTGAGTTGGCGTCGACGTGGTTAAGTAGAAAATTACTTATTTTTTGAATTATTTAAATCCCTAATTCTTTGAAAATTCATATCTTTGTGTAGAAAAATTACAAAATTAAAATAAAAATATCCACTTGCTCAGTGAACAGAGGAGAACAATGTGAAAAAAGAATTAATCTATTTTGTTGAGTATTTTATTTTTAATTAATTTAATACTGTTCTGAGTATTTTAATTCTCCACTCACACACACAATTCACCATGGCATGAGACCATAAGGCTTTTGTAGCCTCTGATCTTGGGAACATTCCCAGAATTTTTTTAAGGCCAGAGGCTATGTCTTTATGAATTTTAACCCTAACCAAAATTTAGGCTAAACCAAATGGGAGGGGTAAAATATTTGATCTAAGTCTTTATTGGATGATTGAAACATAAGAGATTAAAGGGTAGAAACTCATTAATCACTTTGAACATTAAAGAAGAAACCTTTATTAATTAAATCATATGGACTTTGGAAGTTAATTAAAGGTGAATTATTAAGGTTAAAGGATTTTGAATATTGAAAGATTTTAATCCTTTAAATTGAATCCCTAATCAATAATTTGATCAGATATTATTTAAACATCAATTAATAGGACTCTAAAATGATGATTGAAACTAATAATTAAAAAGAGAAGAGAATGATTCTTTGAAAGTTTACAACTAAATTAAAGGATATTTGGACTAATTTTGAAATTATTTTAAAATCAAATTGAAACGAGTTTTAAAATTAATCTAAAATATTAAGATCATTTAAAACATAAAGACTTAACTGAACCAAAAGATACTTTTCCAACTTAAAATAATTTGAAACATTTAAAACATTTAAAAAAGACCGACTAAAACTTTATAACTAAATTAAAAATCACTTTAAATCTTCAACTCAAAACTTTAAATTAAGAGTGGTTAAAATCTTTAATAAATTGATTTGCCCCTAAAGGCTTTCATTATTATAACTCTTAAATTGAGCATTAAATGAAATGTCACTTTACTCACAGGATAATCAAACGTCCAAGTTCACTGAGCAAGAGTAGCCTGGGTGATTGATTCATCACCACAATGAAACTAACTGAACTTAAAATAATCCCTACAATGTTTAAGAAGATGTTCAGAATTCAGTTCCGAGCACTTCTCTAATTTGATGGGATGTTTAAAAGAACACTGAGACTTCCTTGTTCTTTGGTGAAGAAAATCATCCTCAACAAAACACCAAAACCTAGACTTCATAGGAATTGACTAACAATAGGATTAGGATTTTGGTAGACAACCAGAACCTTCCCTTAGTCTTACCTCGGTATTTGCTCTGACATGCGTTTGAAGTGCAGGTGAAAATGACAGGAGTGTTCACCAGGTACGCTTTTAAGTTTATTGCAATTTACATTTAGCAATTTATTAAATGTCTTACTTTCCTATACTTATAAATGCATGAAAATGGTCGAACCCAGCATGTTTAAACAACTCAAAATTTAATCACCAACAAAAACAAAATTGCAATTATAACTAAAATTAAAACATCTCGTTGGATGATCGGGAATCCCTCGGATGATGTAACCCATGTGTTGCTAACGAGATTTCCCACGGTCTAAATGAAAGTGTGGAACTCATTCAATTGAGTTTAGCAAATTCATTTGGACTAAGTGAATCCGATGAAAATAGCAGTGCCGGGATGACGGAACCATAGGATCTTAATCGGTTCTGCTTAATCAACTTTAAGATTTGTTTTAATTAAAATACTAAGTCATCTCAATTTTCAACTTTTCTAAACCAAAACACTTCTCTCATCTCCTGATTGTCACCTTCTAAAACTAAACCTCTACAATAACAAGGAGCTTGGAGCACGGTGGGCAGCACGACCATCTTCATCAGCAAAACTTGTGTCTACTTCAACAAATCCTTGCTTAGTTTTAAATAACCATCCCATGGGATTTCAAGGTAATTTATCTAGTGCAATATAAATCCTCAACTTTTTGTTAGGCATTTGCATAATTGTGTTATGCAAATTAAGTCCTAACCGGTCTTAGGACACCGAGGTTGTCGTTTGGTATGACATAAACCCTCACATTTTCGAAGCTATTTGTATGATCATATCATACAAATATAAGTCCTAATTAACTAAAATTGGCAGGATTACAACATTAAATAAACTCTCAAATTGAAGCCAAACCATAGGATAGTTCGGAAGTCACCGAAGTTCACTTCGGGTCCGTGACATCCCCTACTTCTCTTCCTTTGGACTCTTAAAAATAAACTATTCCAAATTTGAGATATTCCCTATTGAAATCTCCAAAGTCCAATTGTTTGAAAACTTTAAACTTTGAAATTCTTGAGAGCAAAACCACTGATCATTATCGAGAGTTTTCTTAAATGATTCTCGTCATTTAAGATGTAATTAACTATAGGGGCTTGCCCTTATACGGAACTTTAAGAACCCAGGTAATATAAACCCTGCTTAATTCATTTATATTAAGCAGTAGAACTTTTCAGCTTATAAAATTGGTTCGTAGACCAAACGGATGTCACAAATCTTCTAGTTTATCTAATCGATCCCCATCATCAAGCAGTGTGTCTATTCCTCGGAATAAATACACGGTTTGTGATGCAGCGCTTGTTTATATAAACTATTTGGGATGTGAGATCGATTTGATTTCATATCTTAAAAATTTTCAAACTTAAAAAAAAAATTATTTTTCAAAAGTCAAATGTTACTTTTTAAAATTATGTATTCATATATTTAAATTAAATTTAAAATCTAAAAAAATTCGCCGACAACTTCTGTAGGCGACCCCTTTTTTTAAAAAATACAACACTCAACCTATAAATATGCTGACAAGAAGCATAACCAATGGAACTTCAAGGGATTTTCTTGGGGAGGAAGTTGAGATAAGTTGTATTTACTTTTTATTGTTTGTATGACGTTGCTTTTATATATAAAATCTTTATTTTGTCATATCTTCCCCATGAATTCTGAGTAGATTTCTTTGTCATTCTCCTTGCAATGAGAAACGGTGATGTGATAGTTTAGATTGGATGTGTCATATGAAAGATAAGAAATTATGATGATTTTTCACTTCGTTCTTCATTTACTTTTCGATCTGGCCAATTGATTTATTAAAATATGTTGTGAAAGATACGATCCGAAAGGGTTATGCTTTCTACAACAAAAGTGGAGATTACATTCAAATTTCATGGATGATGAAGTTCATGGGAATTAGGTGCAAATAAACAGGGAAATATGCTCATTGGGCGTAGAATTGGAGATTTTAGGGTGACAGACTAAAATTTCCAATTTGGTCCAAGTGTTTGGAAACTAAAGCGAGAGTTAGCCTTCAGGTGAATGGAAGTTGGAGTTCTGGAGTAAGAGCCAGTATCCTCCCAGCTTAACCGTGGATTTAGGGACTAAACCTAGGATTAGCCAATGTTCTTTATAACACTCGGAAGAGGGTAAAAAATAGGTATGCTCCTATTTGGCACAATACAAGAATCTTACTAATCTTTATGGTTCACTCACTATAATATCATTGTAAGGGCGAGGACACTTTCTCTAAATTTGAACCTTGCATTACAAAAACTGATTATAGAAGTAGTTACTTTAATTTAAAGCTTAGAAAGTAATTTAGTGATTTTAAAATCTCTAACATCGTTAAACTGTAGCATTTTTGGTAACACATTAAGTTCTTTGCAAATTGAATATTGGATTTCTGTGCTACGCTTTAAGGTTTGCTTTCTCCCTGCGAGATTGATAACCAGGACTCCGCTAGAGCTTTGTATTACTTGAATGATACGTATACTTGCGTATAAATCGGTTCCTGCTTTATAAAATTGATTATATTCTATGACTGAATTGAAACTATTTGCAAAAATTTATTACTTTGTATTTGTAGTCGTCGCATCACTTCCCACCAAAGAACGATTTGTGCATGGCTCAAATCACTAAAATTCTCGAGTGTGCATGCTTCGAATTTCAACTGTTGCATTGATGTGGGTATTAGAAAAACTTTTAGAATGAAAAGCCACGACTGCCATATTATTTTTACAAAAGTTGATGGCAATCGCATTTGGCTATTTGCTGAGAGAAGTCCTTAATATAATAATTGAAATTAGTGTGTTCTTTAGGAAACTATGTGCAACTCGTTTGAAACTTGACGGTGATGCCTGCTAAAAGAAAACATTCCTATACCCATTTACAAGTTTGATAGAATATTTCTTACTAATTTCTTTGACTCGATGAAGCATCTCTACATAAATTTATCCCATGAGGCATTAATTAGAGGTCCAATATAGTACCACTAGATGTATCCATTTGAGATATAATTACATTGGGACTGGATAGTTAGTCACTAATTTATAAAGATTATTGGTAAGTTATATTGAGCAACATTTATTTTTTAGATTTTTGAATAAACTGAAGAGAACTATAGAGAATAAGGTCTGAACAGAAGGATTAATATATGAAGCAATTTTACTGTAAGAGATAACGACATTCTGCTCCTACTATTTTACGAATGAAGAGTCCACGAAAGAGCCATTGGGTCTGGTGTCAGCATCGACCATGTTTGTTTTCCAACATTGAAGAGGTGCAGATTGCGATAACTTAATGATCATGAACTTTGAGCAGAAACACTTTATTTTCTTATTAATTGCAATGAAGTACAACACTTTATTGAGTAAGACATTTTTCATTATAATTTAACTTATTTATCTAAAAAATGTCATGATTAACTATTTCAATGATATTTCAGTGTGATTATTTTATTCATATATTCGTTAAATTTAGTTGAAGACAATGACACGAGCAGGAAGATCGAGAATAACTTATTACAGTAATTTACAACGCATGTGATTTTGTTGATCTCACTTTTGTTAAGTTCTAGTCTTTCTTTATAATAGACTTAGGGTCTAGTCATAAGACTTTTCTGATGACTATCTTAGAAGACTAATGATGGTACCCTTACCCCATAGAAGTTCAAAACACTTCCTTGCTTCTCTAGGTGTTTTCAAATGCTTAAAGTCTTACCTCTAAGTACATACGAGGATGAGAGAGAGCGTCATGAGCTCAAGAGAAGTTCCATATAGGATGGTCAAGTATTAGGGCTCACCCTCGGTAATCTAGTCTGGGTGAGGCTCACACGCACTCACACCTACTCTACACTTACACTCACTACCTCACAACCCTAAACCAAGCATACCAAATTTCGTCACACTTGATCCCCTATTCTTTTGGAAACTCATGTGGGTGGTTCCTTAAGCCCTTGGCCCTAGGCTAGGTTTTAGGTTAGAACCAACACATAGAGGATCCAAAGTGGGATTTCTCTTGGTCCATGACCCAACTAGGTTGAAATTCTCATTTAAACCTAATTTTGCCAAAAATTCCAACCTTTGATCCCTTACCCCTTGACTAAAACTAAATTACCAAATTGTCCTTAAACCCTAATTTTGACCAAAATTCCCAAATTAACCCAAATTCCCAAATTCTCTCCAAAATCCACCCCAAAATGTTCTTCACCACTCAAAATACCCAAAATCCGCCAAATTTTGAGGTAGTCTATCTAGTGCAACATAAACCCTCACTTTATCTCTTTAGACCTTCGCACCTCGTGCAATATAAGCCCTAACTCATCTTAGGATTCTGAGGTTTTCGTTCATTGCGACATAAATTCTCCCATCTTCAAGACTATTTGAAAGATCAATGTCATGCAGATATAAGCCTTATCTAATAAAATTGGAAAAATGAAACAATTAAATAATTTTCTCTTCAAAACCAAAGCCCAACAATAAGATGGTTTGGGAAGTCACCAGTGTTCTCCTCTGGATCTGTGACATCACCTACCTCTCTTTCATTCGGATTCCAAAATAATGGTTCCTATTTGATCCATTGCCCTTTTAATATCTGATGTCCAACCGTGAAAATCTTAAACTTTGGAAAACTTGAAAGCAAAATCACTGATCTTTATCGAGAGTTTTCTTGAGTGACTTCGGTCATTTAAGATGTAATTAACTATAAGGGCTTGTTTTTATAGGGAACTTTAGAATCCATGTAATATAAAACCTGCCTAATTCTCTTGTATTAGGTAGGAGAACTGGTCAGTCAATATAAAATTGGCTCGCAAGCTAAACGGTTGTCATAAATCTACTAGTTTATTTACTTGAGCCTCATTATCAGGAAATGTGTCTATCCTTCGGGAGAGGTGCACGGCTTGTGGTGTAGTGCTCGCTTATTTAAACTATTGAATAAATGGGATTGGTTTGGTCTTATATTTAAAAAAATAAAAACATTACTTTCCAGAATTATATATATACTAAATTAAATCTATTTTTAATCGGGTGACGGGATTTTCTTATTATGGTGACCAACAATTTCTAATTTGGTACCGAAAATTTCTGGCGACTCCACTGGGGACAAGTTATTCTCTCCATCTTCGATCAAATGATTTTACTTTCATAAATTGGTAGTGCATCCATATACCTTGTAGACCAAACTATCATTCTTCCATTGGCATACCACTCTCATTTCTGCCTTGATCAGGTATAATCAACTCCTCTTAGATTCTGGAGCCAATGTTTAAACTCCCTTAAACAAAGAGATTCCATAATCTCCCAACTTCTCAAAAGTGAGGTGGACCCCTAATAAGTGTGTAGGCGAGATGCATTGTGAAATTAGCCCCGGACTGGATCCTGAATCTCACTCCCTCTCAGTGTCTCTTGGGTTTGACTTATCGTCGGTAAATTAAACCAAGTTTCTACTCTCGCGCCTCAAGTTTAAATTCTAAAATTAAACAGAAAACGTTAACGTTGTAACATCGAAGATGTGAAAATTACTGAAAACAAAATAGGATAAAAGTATTAAAACAGGATAAAAGAATACAAAAATAATGCCCATAAATTAAATTCAACAAAAAAAATTTTATATAAAAAGAAAATCGCTCATTACAAGACAAGTACTTTAACTTGACTACTTCCTTTAAAACTACAAAGGCACGGGACATCACTGACTTCTGGAAATTATTCAAATGACAGGGACAATATCATTTCCAAAGTTGGTTTTAGAGTGTAATGAGCTGCCTGACCTGACAGTCATTAAATTTGAACGAGGGTTCGACGATGTTGGAGCCAAGTTTGGGGATGTGGCTGTCGCAATGATGAATCTTAAATGAACAAGTCCGTCAAGCTTGTTGTGGAGTTCAACTTGAAGCATGCTACAAATATCTCCCCTCTGAAGAGAATGTTGTTTGAAAAGAACTCTTCTATTTCTATGACGTCTACCGTTAGGAACATCGGGACTGCTCCTGAGATTGTTTCTGCTCTTACTCCTAGATTCACCACTGCTGTAGCAGTTGTCCAAGAAAAGGAAAAGAGATTCTACATGAGGAAGAGCCCGTCGACGTTTATGCTCTGTCGTTTTTCAGATTCAAGATTGGTTCCACGTCAAAGACTGTGAAACTAACGAAGGCACAGAAAAGGAGGTGTATTTAGGAAATTCTGAAATCCGAACAGCCGCAAAGTATCTGCAGCAGTTCGTTCAACAGCCAGCTTAACGAAGACTATCTCCTACAGATAGAAAGCCGTCTGCAATGATGACACAACTATTAGGCAAGGTATACCCATTTAAAGAAGAATCAATGTCAGATGTTTCGCGACTTGCTAAGGAGGCCAGAATTCATACCACTAGAGCTGAAAAAGCTAGAGGAGGCCGGCGAGAAGGATCATCCGTTGTACTGCCCTTATCATAGGATGCTTGGGCATACAATAGAAGGTTGCTTTACTTTCAAGAATTGGCTCGAGGCTAACCTCAGAAGAGGGAATATAATGATCATGAAGGAATATTTAAAAGAACCTGAAAAAGGTTCTATAAATATGATTTTGAGTGATTCAAATGACTTCTACACGACAGCACTAGTGCTTGAGAAAAGAAGTCGTGCTTCTTGAAAACTTGCGGTTGACCTTAGAGTTACCAAAGGAGAGTAGATTGAGTCAGCATTGGAAATACTCCGAGCTGACATTAAAAAATTTTCTAAAGATCAGAAAAGAAGTACCGAAGATGAAGTTTACGACCCGGAGAATTACATGGGAGGTGATTTCACAGAAATCAATGTCATTGAAATCCAAGACACGTTATCTACGAGCGATTCTCTGCCTTTTGGTGAAGAGAACGCCATAGAGGGGTGGCAAAGGGCAATTCAACAACTTCATGAACAGATCAACCAGATGAAGAAGCAATTAGAAGAAATGATGGTCGCTATGGCCATGATTCAAATAAGTCACATTCATCGTGAATGGCACGTCTAGAAACAAACCAACCAGAGACCATTCATATTACAGATGAAAGAAGAGAGTTCAACTCCAATGAACAACAAAAAAAGGATTCGGTTCAAGGTCTAATACCGAAAAATTACATTAAATAAATGATGGAACAGCAGGTGAGAGAAGCACTGACTTGGTTTAAAGAAGGAGCATCGATTCTGAAGGGTGGATCATACCCCGAAGAGTTTGACGCTATCCAATATCCTAAGGGTTTTGTATCACTTCAATTAAAGACATTTGATGGAACGAGAAATCCCCGACAGCATGTTGCACACTTTCAAGCAAGTTGCTGCAACGCAGGGGGTAGTGATGTGTTGTTGTGTCACCAACTTGCGAATAGTGTTTAGGGAATTGCTTTTGACTAGTACACCGAATTACCCAATGGCTCAGTAAAAACATTCGCATAATTGGAAGATCACTTAAGCAGTTCGCTAGAGCTCAGCATCATATCACCATCGGTGATCTTGTGGTGGAACAACAGAAGCCAACTGAAACATTGGTGGACTACATTATGCGATGGAGAAATTTGAGCCTAAATTGTGAGCCGCAGCTCCATGAGCAGCATGCAGTGCAAATCCTTCTAAAAACATCCATGGTCCAGTGGGTTTCTTACTCAAGGGATTCACTATCAAGACATTCGAGAAGCTGCTTAACAAAGCTGGGAATCTTCAAAGAGAGGCTGAGCAACTTATTTTTTTTTGGAACATCCAATAAGCTAGAACCAATGAAGACATTTAAAAAAAATCCGAAGCAGTCACAGTGGTTAATAGAGACAAGCGACCGTTACAAATGTAAGCCAAACGGTCTCGACAGAGCTACCAGCACACTCGACAAAGTACTCATTATTTATTTCAGCAAAGATCTTACCAAACATATGAAAAACAAGTTCCAACCATGAACGAACAGTTAAATAGGACATACTCCTTTAAAAAATGAAGCAGTGAAAAAGATGTTTCACGATCTAATCAAGAAGCCTGAATTCAGGTTGCCCGAACCAAGAAGGTTGGATGAAGTCAACAAGAAAGGACACTCGAGATATTACCCATACCATAAATTCATTGGACATACCATAGAGAAGTACTTCCGTTTCAAATATTGTCTTAAGGAAAGATCAAGAATGGGAACAAAGTGATCCCGAAAGAATATTTGAAAAAAAACTAAAAGAGGTTCTATCATTGTGATTTCGGTCGATTTATTTGTTCTTACTGACTCCTACGCAACTGGCTATGAATGAAATATTTCTTTACTAATATGATACTACTACTGTTATTTAAAGGGACATTAACAGGATTAATGTTAGTATGTCCATCCCTCCCATTGCAATGAATGAAAGAAAAGAAAGAGCTTGTTGTTGTTCAAAATTGTTTAATATTTGGAAAGCCCCTTATCCCGAAAGAAAAATTGGATGTTTTGATAGAACTATGATTTCAAGGAAAATAGAATTAATGCCATAATGACTGGGTGATTTACTTTAAATAATTCATATTAGGTCCTAAATAAATTTTTGAATAAAAGAGTGTGGTTGAAATACGAGCAATTACTCGGGATACCACACGGCTTTTAATTTCCTGCCATATGACTGGGTTCTGACTTTTGAATGAATTATAATATCTCAGAATTCACATTAAGAGACACTTGAGAATTACTGTTTAGGGGAGTTTAGACATTCAAAAATTTTAAATTGTGCTCCAGTATATATAGTAATTCTCAACAAAAAAAGGAGAGGAAAAAAAAGAAGAAAAAAGGGATTTCCTTAAAAAAAACTTGAGATAAGCATAAAATAAAAAATTAGTGTCTGAATTCTCTCTTGAGTAATAAAACTAAAAAATTTCTCTTAAGATAATTCTTTCGATATTATATTCAAGAAAAAATTCAACGATCTTGGGTCTCTTGGTCGGCTATTAATTGGCTCAGAAATATCTTTGGACAATAAAAAATATTTTAACCACATTAATAGAAATTTTGAAATCTGCTTAGGTCTAGGAAGAAAAAATTAAAGAAATGACGATGTTATTAGCAATTAATGAAAATTCAAACCTGAAGTTATATCATTCAGTACCCAAAAATTTCGACTCCAACATCAATTTGATGAGCCTCAGAGCGACTTCTCAAAGACAACTTAAACAATCATTACAAATCAGTGTCAAAGAAACGAAGATTGCCACAACGGAGCTACAAATTTACAACACCTTCAGCTGTGGTGTCCGTAAAAATAACACATCTTTATAGGTACTAGAAAAAAAATATAATTCTGATAGTACCATGAAGAGTGTGTTATTTTCTACACGTGCCTTCAGTCAGTGGACGATACCTCAAGAAGTACTGCACATCGTGATGATTCAAAGACAGTTTCGTTCTATGAAGCACATGTTGTACTTGCTTGTGATCGGTCCAAATTCTAACCGAGAAAAAAAAATAATACGACAAAAGAAAATTCATGAGACACAATATATATATATATATATATATATATATATATATATATATATATATATATATATATATATATATATATATATATAAAATAAAATTTCACAACGAATGAACAACAATAAATTCTCTAACAAATGGCAACGAATAACTACCAACAAAAGGGAATACATTATAATTAAAAAAATGGAACAAATAAAATTTAAATCAAAACATGAATCAAAACACAAAAAATGAAGAAAAAGAAGAAGGAAAAATGAATCAAATCAGAACAAAGAAATCAACAAGAAAATTTGAAATATAAAATTTTCACCTAACTTGTTACCGAGTTGAGTTTCCTCAGCCCGGTGTCGTTGTCAATCCTCTTTCAATTTTCTTTCTCTTGTGAGAGAGGATCAGCTGGTTATATTGATATGGAGCCACAATTTCTCATAGGTTCTGTTGGCGTGGAACCACACCATTTCTCACACAAACTTTTTTTGATCAACTCTTTGAGTTAGATACGAGACACCCTCGTACCCCTCCCAATCTGATTCCTCCCATGAAATAACTTTCAAAGTTTCACGGATTCTGTGCTCCAAATTTATGTAACTTACTTCTTGAATTTACACAAATCAAATTCTAGAGATTGAGACTTTTACATCCGATTTCGCGTTGCTTTAGGATCTCCATCTATTGAAATCTTTCAGATCAAATTCCAGAGGTTTAGGATTTTAGATCCGATTCTGCGTTGTTTAGGATCTCTTCCTATTTCAATCTTTTAAATCAAATTCTAGAGGTTGAGGATGTTACATTTGATTCCGCGTTGCTTTAGGATCTCTTCCTATTGCAATCTTTCAAATCAAATTCTAGAGGTTGAGGATGTTACATTCGATTCCGCGTTCTTTAGGATCTCTTTTTATTGCAATCTTTCAAATCAAATTCTTGAGGTTAAGGATTCTACATCTGATTCTGCATTGCTTTAGGAGCCCATCCTATCACAATCTTTTAAATAAAATTCCAGAGGTTGAGGATTTTATATCTTATTCCGTGTTGCCTTAGGATCTCCTCCTATTGCAATCTTTCAAATATAATTCCAGAGGTTGATGATTTTACATCTGATTCCACGTTGCCTTATGACTCAAGGAAAAAATGTTACGATTTTCATGCCTATTTTATATTGATTTTGATGATATTGCACTTTAAAGAAGGTTATTTTTGATGTTTTCTGCAGGTATGAAGATTTAAGGACAACGGAGCAAAAATATGCAAAAAGGAGCGAATTTGGAGCAAAAATGACCAAATTAGAAAAATTTGATCTAGGGCGCCGACGGCGAGGTCGATGGCGCCGACGACGTGATTTTCCCGAGAGTTCAGAATATATTTCAAGGGAGGCCGCCGACTGCGGGGCCGATTCAAGGGTAAGTTTATAGAAGGCCGCTAACAGCGGAGCTCGAGGCCGCCGATTGCGGGATCGACGATTCTTTCACAAAATACATCGAATGTGGACGTTTTTCAAAGAGATGCTTGGAAAATCCTTGGAGACTCTTCAACTACTTTAAAAAGAACAATTTTAGGCCGAAAAAGTGTCATATTGGGGTCCTCTAAAAGTCACTAAGAGTCCTTAAAAAGTCCTATTGGAGTCCTCTAAAAGTCACTTAGTGCCAAATAGAGAGTCCACTAGTGTCCATTGTTATTATTTGTGAGTGTTAAATAGTGAGTTCAGATAGAGATATTAGTGAGGAATTCTTCGAAGGATTGTAAGAGTGGAAGGGAAGTGAGAGATCTCTTCGTCATTGTCGTTTCTAAGGAGAATTCCGCGTACTGTAAAGAAATGAAGAGATTCAAAGGAACTTCAAGGAGTTTGCTTAGGGAGGAGTTTAAGATAAGTTGTGTTTATTTACTTTAGTTGGTAGAACTTTACTTTTATATATGAAATCCAAGTTTTATTGTATCCTCTCCATGAAATCTGAGTAGTTTTTCTGTCTTTCTCCTTGTTTTGATATTTTTGTGAAATGGTAAATTGAATTAGTGTGCCTTAAAGTTTAAAGAAGTTGTAATAATCTTTTACTTAGATCTTAATTTACTTTCAATCTGGCCAATTGAATAGTTAAAATATGTTGAGTTTAACAGCTATAGTAAAGATTACATTTGAGATTCAGGGAGGTCAAAGTCATTGGAAGTAGGGTGCAAATAAATAGAAAAATAATATTCATCGAGCATAGAATTGGTGATTTTAGAGTGACAGGCTAAAATCCTCAATTCTGTCCTAACGTTTGGGTGCTGAAGTGTAAATGTTAGCCCTCATGCGAGGGGAACGTGAGAGCTCCGAAGTGAGAGCCGGTATCCTCCCAGCCTAGCCGCGATTCAGTAGCCAAGCATAGGATTAGTCAATGTTCTTTATGTCTGGACCAAAGAGTAAAGAATAGGTATGCTCCTATTTGGCACAACATCATTTTAAACTAATTCTAATTATCTATTCACTTAAATATCTTAACAAAGGAGAAAGATTCTTGCTTATATATTTGAACTTCACTTTAGTAGAATTAATTATCTGTTAGTAGAACTATTTTAATCTAAACTTCTTATTATTGTCGATTGCGTATTAGTGACAAATAGGCAATTTCGATTTAGTTGTGATTCTAAATTGATTTCTATAATCCTCGTCTATAGCCTCTAAAATATTCTATGTGGGATCGATATCCAGCACTCCACTAGAGCCCTGTATTACTTGAGCTATACGTATACTTGCGTTAAAGGTTACTCTGTGATTAAAGAATATATTATATACTTGTTACAAAAATTAAAATTACGCTAAGTGTCTGCGTCGCAGTGTGCACGTCAAGTCATTTTGGCACTGTTGCTGGGGAATATAACATAATTAGAGTAACAGACGATTTAGGACTGTTAGAAAACATTTTTTTGCAACATATTTATTTAACTGTTTTGTTGTGTACTGATTTCGATTGTATGCGTAAATTTGGTTCTGAAAATCTTATACCCTACGATTCGGAATTAGAATGCACTGTTAGGAGAATTAGAAAACTAAGAAAAAAACCTATAAATTCTGAAACAATGGAAAACAACTTAAACAACCAAAGAATATAAAATGAACATCAATCTAGACCACTAAGAGATTATGCTAACCCTACATTAGATGAAATTCACTTAACTATCCAAAATCTTGATGTAGCTGCTAATTCATTTGAGTTTAAACCTATAATTATCCAAATGGTACAAAACAATCAATTCAGTGGAACTTCAAACGAAGATCCTAATTTACATCTAACAAGTTTTTAGAACTATGTGCTACTTTTAAGTACGACAGAGTGTCTGATGATGCTGTCAGACTTAGACTTTTTCCTTTTTCGCTAAGGGATAAGCTAAGGCTTAGTTAAATTCTTTAGTGCGTAGATCTATTAGAATTTAGGGAGAACTTTCACGAAAATTCTTATCAAAATATTTTCCACCATCTAAGACTTCTAAGCTTAGAAACGATATCACTTCTTTCAGCCAATATGAAGGAGAATCGACATATGAATCTTGGGAATGATTTAAAGAACATCTTAGGAAATGTCCACATCATGCTTTACCAGATTGGTTAATTATTCAAACATTTTATAATAGATTAGTAGGATCCCTTAGATCTATGATTGACGCTGCTGCCGGTGGATCACTAATGTTTAAACCTTTTGAAGAAGCCTATGTGTTAATAGAAGAAATGGCTACCAATAATTTTCAATGGCCAGTTGAAAGGGTAAATCCTAAGAGAGTAGCCAGTTTTCATGATTCTGATGCTTTAACTTTGATAGTTTCTCAAATTTCTATTCTTTCAAAGAAAATAGATCAATACAGAATGAATCGCTCTCAAACACCTCCAGTGTTAGAAAAAAATTCATTAGGACAAATTATAGATGCTCAATCTTCATATGAAACTATAAATTTAATAAATAATAGATAAAATAACCTTTATTCAAACTATTATAATCCAGGTTGGAAGAATCATCCAAACTTTAATTAGAATAACCACGGTAATGCAAATTCTGTAAATCCTCAGTAGGGGAACAATCCTGTAAACCCATTATGAAATATAAACAACCAGGGTAATTCCAATTATAGACCTTCTAATCCACCAGGTTTTTATAATAATTCACAATTTAAGGAGAAGAAGCTGTCTATGGAAGAACTAGTTTTGAATATGGGAAATTAATTACAAAATCAAGGAGCTGCTATTAAAAATATAGAAAACCAATTGGGGCATATTGCTACTGCACTGAGCAATAGACCTGTTGGAACTTTACCTAGCAATGTTGAAGTAAATCCTAGAGATCAAGAAAAAGAACAGATTAAGGCTATTCAATTAAGAAGTGGAAAATAGTTGGAAACAAGGGGCAAAAAAAACTGTAGCTAAAAAGGAAAAAGTGGAAACTAAAGGAGAAAATGAAAGTTTATATCCTGATTATCCTCTGAAACCTATGAAAATTACTGTTGAAAGACCACCATCACCATTTCCTCAAAGATTAAAGCAACAAGACAAGGGAAAAAGATTTGCTAAATTCTTAGACATCTTAAAAAAAATTGTCAATAAATATTCTTTTTATTGAAGCTTTGGAACAAATGTCTGATTATGTTAAATTTATGAAGGATATACTCAACAAAACGAGGAAGTTACTAGATCATGAGACTGTTGCACTCAATGAAGAGTGTAGTGCTATAATTCAGAAAAAGCTTCCTGGAAAGCTTAAAGATCCTGGTAATTTTACTATACCGTGTGCTATTGGTGAAAAATTTTATGGACGAGCATTATGTGATTTGGGAGCTAGCATAATTTTGATGCCTCTATCAACTTTTAAAAGGCTGGGAATATGAGAGATTGCACCAACTTCTGTAACTCAACAGTTAATTGATCGATCTATTACACATCCTAAAGGAGTTGTAGAAGATGTTTTGATTAAGGTTGATAAATTTATCTTTCCTGTAGATTTTATCATTTTAGATATGAAAGAAGACAAGGAAATGCCTATCATTTTAGGAAGTCCATTCCTAGCTACAGGAAGAGCCATGATAGATGTTCAAAAAGGAGAGTTGACTATAAGAGTAAATGATCAGGAAGTGACATTTAACATCTCAAAGTCAATGAAATATGCTTCAATAGAAAGAGATGATGAATGTTTTAGAATAGATGTATGCGATTATTTGAGAATAAAATATTTCAAAGAAAAATTTGAAGAACATGAAGATATGAAAAATGATAATTATGATGAAATTGATAACAAAGAAGCTGATTATATTCAGGAACAATTTGAAACACTCGATTCAACACCACTAGAGAATGAAATCTTAATTCCATCTATTGTGAAACCACCTGAACTTGAATTGAAGACTCTTCCAAATCATTTGAGGTATGCATTTTTAAGAGAGTTATCAACATTACCAGTAATTGTATCCTCGGACTTAAATAAAATTCAAGAACAAAAATTAATGGATACATTAAAAAAGTACAAAAGAGCTTTTGGTTGGACTATGGCTGATATATAGGGAATTAAAACTTCTATTTGTATGCACAGAATTTTATTGAACGATGAACATAAACCAAGAATTGATCCACAAATGAGACTGAACCTTATTATGAAAGAAGTAGTTAAAAAAGAAATTTTAAAATGGTTACCTCTTTCATAATAAGGTTAAGCATCTAACCATTTTAAAATCTCTTTTTTAACTACTTCTTTCATAATAAAGTTCATTATCATTTGTGGATCAATTCTTGTTTTATGTTCATCGTTCAATAAAGTTCTGTGCATACAAATAGAAGTGTTAATTCCCTTTATATTAGCAAGAGTCCAACCAAAAGCTCTTTTGTACTTTTTTAATGTATCCATTAATTTTTGTTCTTGGATTTTATTTAAGTCTGAGGATACAATTACTGGTAATGTTGATAACTCTCCTAAAAATGCATACCTCAAATGATTTGGAAGAGTCTTCAATTCAAGTTCAGGTGGTTTCACAATATATGGATTTAAGATTTTGTTCTCTGGTGCTGTTGAATCGAGCGTTTCAAATTGTTCCTGAATATAATCAGCTTCTTTATTATCAATTTCATCATAATTATCATTTTTCATATCTTCATGTTCTTCAAATTTTTCTTTGAAAAATTCTTTTCTCAAATAATCACATATATCCATTCTAAAACATTCATCATCTCTTTCTATTGAAGCATATTTCATTGACTTTGAGATGTTAAATGTCACTTCCTGATCATTTACTCTCATAGTCAACTCTCCTTTTTTAACATCTATCATGGCTCTTCCTGTAGCTAGGAATGGTCTTCCTAAAATGATAGGTATTTCCTTGTCTTCTTCCATATCTAAAATGATAAAATCTACAGGAAAGAAAAATTTATCAACCTTAATCAGAACATCTTCTACAACTCCTTTAGGATGTGTAATAGATCGATCAATTAACTGTTGAGTTACAGAAGTTGGTGCAATCTCTCATATTCCCAACCTTTTAAAAGTTGATAGAGGCATCAAAATTATGCTAGCTCCCAAATCACATAATGCTCGTCCATAAAATTTTTCACCAATAGCACACGGGATAGTAAAACTACCAGGATCTTTAAGCTTTTCAGGAAGCTTTTTCTGAATTATAGCACTACACTCTTCATTGAGTGCAACAGTCTCATGATCTAGTAACTTGCTCTTTTTGTTAAGTATATCCTTCATAAATTTAGCATAATCAGACATTTGTTCCAAAGCTTCAACAAAAAGAATATTTATTGACAATTTTTTTAAGATGTCTAAGAATTTAGCAACTCTTTTTCCCTTGTCTTATTGCTTTAATCTTTGAGGAAATGGTGGTGGTGGTCTTTCAACAGTAATTTTTATAGGTTTCAGAGGATAATCAGGATATAAACTTTCATTTTCTCCTTTAGTTTCCACTTTTTTCTTTTCATCTACAGTTTTTTTTTCCCCTTATTTCCAACTCTTTTCCACTTCTTAATTGAATAGCCTTGATCTGTTCTTTTTCTTGATCTTTAGGATTTACTTCAATATTGCTAGGTAAAGTTCCAACAGGTCTATTGCTCAGTGAAGTAGCAATATGCCCCAATTGGTTTTCTATGTTTTTAATAGCAGCTCCTTGATTTTGTAATTGATTTCCCATATTCAAAACTAGTTCTTCCATAGACAGCTTCTTCTCCTTAAATTGTGAATAATTATAAAAACCTGATAGATTAGAAGGTCTATATTTGGGATTACCTTGATTGTTTACATTTCCAAATGGGTTTACATGATTGTTCCCCCACTGAGAATTAACAAGATTAGCATTACCATGGTTATTCCAATTAAAGTTTGGATGATTCTTCCAACCTGGATTATAGTGGTTTGAATAAGGGTTATTTTGTCTATTATTTATCAAATTTAAAGTTTCATATGAAGATCGAGCATCTATAATTTGTCCCAATGAATGTTATTCTAACACTAGAGGCGTTTGAGAACAATTCATTCCGTATTGATCTATTTTCTTTGAAAGAGCAGCAATTTGAGAAACTATCATAGTTAAAGCATCTGAATCATGAATGTTGGATACTTTCTTAGGATTTACCCTTTCTACGGGCCATTGAAAATTATTGGTTGCCATTTCTTCGATTAAAGCATAAGCTTATTCAAAAGGTTTAGACATTAGTGATCCACCAGCAGTAGCATCAATGATGGATCTAAGAGATCCTACTAATCCATTTTAAAAAAGTTTGAATAATTAACCAATATGGTAAAGCATGATGTGGACATCTCCTAAGAAGATATGTAAATCTTTCCCAAGATTCATATATTGATTCTCCCTCATACTGACTGAAAGATGTGATATCGTTTCTAAGCTTAGCAGTCATAGATGGTGGAAAATACTTCGATAAGAATTTTTGTGAAGTTCCCCCCAAGTTCTAATAGATCCTGGTGCTAACGAATTTAACCAAGTCTTAGCCTTGTCCCTTAGTGAAAAAGGAAAAAGTCTAAGTCTCGACAAAGATCATCGACATTCTCGTCATATTTAAAAGTAAGCACAAAGTTTTAGAAAACTCGTAAGATGTAAATTAGGATCTTCGTTAGAAGTTTTGCCGAATTGATTGTTTTGTACCATTTGGATAATTGCAGGTTTAAGCTCAAATGAATTAGCAGCTATATCAGGGTTTTGGATAGTTAAGTGAATTTCATCAAATGTAGGGTTAGCGTAATCTCTTAGAGGTCTAGATTAATGTTCATTTTCTATTCCTTGGTTATTTACATTGATTTCCATTGTGTCAGGATTTCTAGGTTCTTTTCTCAGTTTTATAATTTTCCTAACAGTGCGTTCTAATTCTAAATCATAGGGTATAAGATTTTCAGGTCCAAATTTACGCATACAATCGAAATCAGTACACAGAAAAACAGTTGACTAAATATGAAAATAAGTTGCAATTCTATAAAAAGTTTTCTAATGGTCCCGTTACTCTAATTATGTTATATTCCCCGGCAACGGCACCAAAAACTTGAACCACCCTTCGTGCACTTTGCGTAAGCTTAATATTGCAAGAATTTAATATCGCTACTAGAAGGGTTTAATCTCTAGCAATGACACCAAAAACTTGACTGTGATTATAAATTTGATAAAGAAGTGTATAAAATATTCAATAATCGCAGAGTTACTCTCATCAACGCAAGTATACGTATCACTCAAGTAATACAGGGCTCTAGTAAAGTCCTGGTTATCGATCTTATAGGGAATATTTCAGAGGCTACGGACTAGGATTTTATAAACCATTACAGAATCACAACTTTGTAGTTTAAATTGCCTATCTGTCACTAATATGCAATCGTAAATAAGTTGTAATTTTAATAAACTAATTATACTAACAATTAACTAATTTTACTAATAAAGTGAGGTTCAATATATAAGCAAGTATCATTCTCCTTGTTAAGAAATTTAAGTGAATGATAAATTGAATTAGTTAAAACTGTGTTGTACCAAATAGGAGCATACCTATTTTTTACCCTTTGGTCCAAGCATAAAGAACATTGACTAATCCTATGCTTGGTTACTGAATCTGCGGCTAGGCTGGGAGGATACCGACTCTCACTTCGGAGCTCTCACGTTTCCCTTGCCTGAGGGCTAACATCTACACTTCAGCACCCAAACGGTAGGATCGAATTGATGATTTTAGTCTGTAACTCTAAAATCTTCAATTCTACGCCCGATCAATAATATTTCCCTATTTATTTGCACCCTACTTTCAAGAACATTGAACTCCCTGAATCTTGGATGTAATCTTCACTTTAATTGTAAAAATCAATATATTTTAACAAATCAATTGGCCAGATTGAAAGTAAATTAAGATTGAAGTGAAAATATTATCACAACTTCTTTAACATTCTCTTGGCACAACTAATTCAAATCATCATTTCACGAAATCTCAAAACAAGGAGAAAGACATAGAAACTACACAGATCTCATGGAGAAGATATGACAAAACTTGGATTTCATATATAAAAGCAATGTTATACAAACTACAATAAGTAAATACAACTTATCTCGAATTCCTCCCCAAGCAAACTCCTTGAAGTTCCTCTAAATCTCTTCATTTCTTTACAACACACAGAATTCTCCTTTGAAACGGCGAGGAGGAAGAAATCTCTCACTTTCCTTCTACTCTTACAATCTCTCTAAGAATTCCTCTAAATTAACTCTAATTTAACTCACTCTCTATAACTCTTAGGGCACCTAAAACACTAACATACACTCACAAACACCCCCTTTTTCGGCCTTAAATTGTCTCTTTTAAAGTTATGGAAGAGTTTCCAAGAGTTGCCCAAGCATCCCTTCAAAAATCGTCCACATTCAATGCACCTCGTGAGAGAACCCACATACTCGCCGTCGACGGCCTTGATCTCGCCGTCGGCGGCCTTCTATAATACTAGGTTTTGGACCTTCTCTGTTAAGGCTCGCTGTCAGCGGGGTTGAACTCGGCGTCGGCGACCTTCTTTGTAATTTATTTTCTAAACTCACGAAAAAAATCTACCGTCGGCGCCGTCGATCTCGCTGTCGGCCGCCAAGGTCAAATTTTATATTTTGGCATTTTTGCTTCAAATTTGCTCCTTTTTTGCATCTTTTTGCTCCAATGACCATAAATCAACATACCTGCAACAAAACATCAAAAATACCTTTCTTTAAAGTGCAATATCATCAAAATCAATATAAAATTGGCATGAAAATCTCAACATATTTTCAGTTGGTCACACTACAAAAGGAGCACAACATAAATTATACTTATTAAATCGGTAGTTAGTATACAAAATAATGACATCCCCAAAATAGTCATAATCAAGCCTGCAGGACCCATCACTCCAAAAAAAAAACTTGTCAGTTTATTGTCCTCATTAGTTTTGAAATCCCACGCAACATGCTATCATCAAATTGCCTCTCCATGAACAATTATAACAGAGAGTTGACATCACCTAGTTCAATTCTACTTTTTCTTTCTCTTTGAATAAAGTTATAAGCAGCTTGCTTCGTATATTCCAGGTTCTCTACTCTTCCAACATCTGAAGCAATAAAGTTAAAAGTGTCCACTGCTCCGATCCCTGATCCTGTCATTGATATGAGCAAATCTGCATCTAACTCGCTAATCTTCTTGCTGGAACACAGAATACACTTATCATCAGGTTGAGCTAAGGGGTGGTTATGACTTTTTAGAAATTTCATAATTGTTCAGTTACCCTCAACATCGATAGCATATCGAACCATTGCTTGATAGTTAGTCATTGTCTTCGCTTGTTTGTACTTCACCACATTGGTTAACTGTGACACTCTCTTATGACCAGCTTTTCCGTACATATAATCATTTGTCTTAATTTGCTTAAAGTTGGGCCAATAACTATGGTGGTCTTTGCGGATAGTGAATTCAACATGATGTGCATAGGTACAATAGTGTTCATAAGCTTCTTCGTTATAAACAATGGTCTTGAGAAAAATGTCAACAATTAGATCGTTGCAAATATTTCTAGACTCAGCGAACTAGAAATTTGCATTATATCATAGATGGTCAGATATGCACACAACACCACACCCTTAACACATAAATATCAAAATATTGATAACAAATTGACAACATAGTAACACCTAATTAACATCAGAATAACACCGGGATAAACCCTTTTTGGGAGTTTACTTTAGATTAATAGCACATCTTTGTAGGAGTTCTTTAAAGTTACCGTCGGATTTTGGTTATTGTGTTATATTTTGGCAGTAGTCTGCACCTATTTTGTGTTTTTTTTAGGATATTCTGGGGTAATTGTGGGCTATTCTCGCGTTATTTAGAATTTCTTTGAAATAACCCGAAAATAACCTAAAAATAATTCGAATATAACCTGATAGTTTTTCAATCATTCTCTGTTCAGTTTAGATTTTTTTTATTAGGTTATTCTGAGTTTATACTTAGGTTATTGTACTGTATTTAGGTAGAATTTTACACTTATTTTGTGTTTTTTGAGGTTATTATGGGGTTATTGTGGTTTATTCTCGAGTTATTTAGGATTTCTTTGAAATAACCTGAAAATAACCCAGAAATAATCCGAAAATAACCCAAAGTTATACAATTCTTCTATGTTTAGTTTTAATTTTTTTTTTAATTTAGGTTTTTCTGGGTTTATATTTAGGTTATTGTGCTATATTTAAACGGTAGTCTAAACATATTTTAGGGTTACAATGGGGTTATTATGGGTTATTCTCGGGTTATTTAGGATTTATTTGAAATAACTAAAAAATAACCTCAAAATAATCCAAAAATAACCTTATAGTAATTCATTTCTTCTCTATTCAGTTTCAATATTTTTTATTGGGTTACTCTGGGTTTATGCTTAGGTTATTGTGCTAATTTAGGCTGGTACACCCATTTTTGTGTTTATTCTTAGGTTAATCTGGGTTTATATTTGGGTTATTTTGCTTTATTTCAGAGGTAGTCTAAAACTAATTTTAGTTTTTTTTAATAGATTTTTCTGGGAAATATTGGGTTATTCTCGAGTTATTTTATATTTCTTCAACATAACCCGAATATAACCCCATAATAATCCAGAAATAACCCAACAAAATATGAAAATAAATGGAACTAACATGAACATAACTACATATATAACAACACAACAAGCGAAAACATTTTGGGGAAATAAGCTCGCATCCGTCCCAAAGACGTTGTTATTATTCTCGTAACCCATGATCACAACTTCTTCCTTGGGAAAGTAAGTCATCTACGTCGTAGCTCCCAAGTGAACCTTAACACACCGATGTAGAGCAGTCGCGAAGCCCTAGCAGGGCAAAAAAGACCGCTTCCGCGAAACCTTAGCAGAGCAAAAGACAGAATACCCCAAAAGGCGGAATAACCCTGATTCATGGAACCCTAAAAGCTAAAAAAGGCGGGATACTCCAAAAGGCACAATAGCCGAACGACCAGGGCCAGGCATTAAATTTTCAATTTTTTTTAAAATTTAGTTTGTGGGACCCGTTCGCGGGACTCGCCATGCCACGTGTACAATTTTAATTGGACTTCGGATGTTCCTCAACGTCCGGAGCCCGCATCAAAAATTTTTTCTCGCTTTGTCTGACATAAACCAAGAAGAGGAACATCTAGAGTAACATCATGATATAGAACAAGGAACATGTTTTACATGCGTACTCCCCTGCAATAACCTCCCAATAACCCATTATTGAGAGGTTATTGAAAGGTTATTGGGGTATTAACTCCAATAACCTCTCAAGAAATCTCAAAGGGTATTAACTCCAATAACCTCTCAAAAAATCTCAAATAACCCATCAATAACTTCTACAGTTTTACTTTCATTTTTTTTAGTGCAATTCAGAAATTTTATGAGACTATCAGCGTATTAACCCTAATAACATAAGCTCCAATACTGCCGAATAACCTTTACAGTTATATTTTAAGTGTTAATCGGATTATGATAGAAGTTATCGGAGAGTTGAGCACGCACTATAATCCGCACCTAAATATTTCTCGCGGGAGAGACAGGACTCGCGAAGGAGGGAATTTTTATTCGGTCCGGACCGCGTACGCAGCGATGCGTCCGGTAGCCACTGAAAACGCGTCACGTCGGCATTTGAAAAAAATAGCTTTTCTATCTCCATTCTGCCGACCCGACCGGACCCAAGGTGAAAAGTGACGAAATTTTTGCCGCTTTATTTCCCCGCCAAATCATAAAGGCATTTTTTGTCTCCATTATCTTTAGGATTCCGACATTTAGGGTTTTCAGCTCACCTACCTTGTCGTGGAGCCGAGGAGCGTAAATTTGAAATTTGATTTTAACCTAAAGCTAAAGAATGCTACCGTTTGCGTAAAAACTACCGATCAAGTCGACACCGAGTTCGAATCTCAAAATATATCGGACGAACAAGATTCTCACTTAGTTTAGCTGCGATGAAGAAATCCCTCAAAGTTGGTAAATTTAGTCGTATGCAATGTTTTATTGGTGTTTCACCGTTTTTAAGTTTTATTAAGGTAAGTATGTCCGTAGATTCGAAGAACAAAGTCAAGTTATCTTTCTTAAAGAGCCATGATATTTTTTTGGTATTATTATGGTTGTATTCGAGTAGTTTCGTGAAAGTATATATGCCAAAGTTTTCTTTCACGGTACGTGGTGATATTTTGGTAGTTTTGTCGTGGTATTCGATAGTTTAACTTAAGTTGGCTTCGCATTTTGGCACTTGAAGGTAGTATTCTAAGTAGTTTGGTGGAGGGTGCGTTTCTTCGTTATTATATTTATTAAAACGCCGGATTAGTATCCTCAAATTACCTAAATAAAACTTAATAAAATTTGTTCTATTTACTGTTTTATTACGGTAGTATGCCCGTAGTTTCAAAAGAGTAACGTCAAGTTTTCTTTCATAGTGGGACATGATGGTATTTTGGTAATATTATGGGTGTATCGAGGTAGTTTCGAGAAAAGTATATTTGTTAATTTTTTTTTTTAGCGTTACGTGGTGTTAATTTGGGAATTTTCATGATGGTATTAAGGCAGTTTCTTAAGAGTAACTTTGCTTCGTATTTCGCCGTGGTTTTATTTAGGTAATTTAAGGCGATACTCTACTAGTTTGGGTGTATTATTCGTGATAAAACCCGAAAAACACCAATGCTTTTATAGTTATTATTATGGTGTTACTGTGGTGCTATCATGATATTATTTTTGTATTATCGGTTTTTAAGTATAGTGATACCGACATTCAAATCTATTTTCAATTGCGTATACCCGAGAGAGACAGTGCTTCCAATGATCACAGTGCTTCCAATGATCACAACGCTTCCAATGATCCACTTGTAAACATGTTGCTTCAAGTCGTTATCAATAATGAGAAGGAGGCACATGAAAAATATCGTGCCTATGCACACATTGTTGGATTTATCGTGCGAAAGGACCACATTGGTTATTGGCCGAATTCAAGGAGGATCAAGACAAGGGAGTTTGTTCGTGGTAAGGCCGGTATGAAGAGAGAATTGAAGGACAATGTATCGGTGAGGTACAAGCGAGCGGATACAAGGACCGGTTGTCCCGCCATGATCCGATATGCCGTTGATGTCCAAGGGAACTCGGTCGGTAAAGAAATTCATAGAAAGTCATAACCATCCGTTGGCGAATGTTGGCGACACTCACCTATTGCGTTCAAGCGTAAAGATGAGTGACATCGTGCGTATGTCCTCGCATCAATGTCAAAAGCGAGGATTAGAACCACCGATGCGTTTAGCTTCCTAGCCACGTAAGTTGGTGGAGTGGAGAACCTAGGATCGTACGAAGAGGGATGCATATAATCTCTTACAAAGAGAGAGAAGATTACACATTGAACTTGGGGATGCTAATTCCTTACTACAACTATTCACTGCACGGCAAGCCGAGGATCCAATGTTTGCGTGGGACGTCCAAATTGATGAGTCAAGCAGTTTGTTGAATTTCTTATGGAGTGATGGGATGTCCGTACTCGATTATGATTGCTTGGTGATGTCATAATATTTGACACAAGCTATAGATCGAATAAATACAACCTATGTTGTGCGCCGATCGTCGGTGTGAACCACCATCGCGTAATGTGCTTTTTGCAATTGGCTTTTGTCGGATGAAACGATCGAGTCCTTCAAGTGGTTATTCAAAGCCCTTATCCGTATAATGAATAACAAGCACCCAATCACAATATTCACTGACCAAGATCAAGCAATGAGTAGAGCAATCCAAGAGTGCTTGCCGCACGCTAGACATAGATTATGTCAATGGCATATATACAAAAAATTATCTTCAAAAGTGCATTGTGGTTCGGGGAAAAACAAGATAAGACACGATCTCTTTTTTAAATGCATGCGTAGATGTGACTCGAAGCCGAATTCGAAGAAACTTGGGGCGAAATGATCGAGATAGGAGAACTTCGAGAAAATGTATGGTTGGATGAATTGTATAATATAAGGCATCGTTGGTCAACGACATTCAATAAAGACATTTTCGGAATGGGGATCCTATCTACGCAGAGAGTGAGTCGACTAATAACATCCGTCATAGTTTCGCAAGCCAACAAGCACGGTAACCGAATGTTTTCTCGGCCCTCGAACATATTGCTAAAACTCGGCGAAGAAATGAGAAGGATGAAGATTTCCGATGCGAGCACCGTCTATTGTCCCCGCAAAGAAATGCAGCCTCGTTCGAGGCAGTGTCGCTTTACTTTACACGCGGAATTTATACTCGAAGTTTGAGTCGAGTTTCTTCATGGTTCGGGTGGATTTGCTTTGGAAGGATTTGCCAACAATGATTCGAATTTCACATAAGAACCTTCGATAATAGAGACACGTACAAATACCGGATTGTGAAACTAGACAGAGCTAATTGGATATCGCGTGCAGCTTGTAAAAAATTTGAAATGATGGGGTTACCGTGTGCTCACGCTCTAAGGGTTCTTCAACATGATAACGTGTACAAAATTTCGAGAAACACATATTACTTCGATGGTGTACACATGCAAAAAGGGACATATACAAAAGTTTGGAATATCAACATCTTAAGGGGTCTCAAATGTTGCCAATCGTCTCAAGTGGTCTTATATATCGCACACATGTTCATAAATTAGCGTACCAGATAAGTACAAGAACTTAAGGCCATGAAGTTGTTGAGAAGTTTGTGCTAGATACACTAAACAAACTAACACTTGACGCCAATGAAATATTACATGGGAGAGAACCCCAACAAAAGGCAAAAACAACTAAGAAGAAGACCCCATGTAAAGAGAGAAATCGAATGACCCAAGAAAGGTGCGTCCTAAAGGGATATCTAATTCAAGATTAAAAGGATATCGGGAAAAAATATGAAAAGAAAAAGTAAGTTTAGTTTGCCGAAATATTTTTTATTTCTAAAACTTATACTCGTCTCCGTCATAAAGTGTCAAATTTTATGTAGGAACGGATAAAGATGCTCGTCCAAGTGATGCTACAGCTTTTCCAAAACGAGGCAAACCGGTTTGGAACGTCGGCTCCCTTAAGTCGAGTAAATTATAATGTGGACGAGGCTATTTATTTACTATTCAATCTGTGATGTTTAAAATTTTTTTATTCATATTACTCCAGAACCGCCTCCATCACAACGGTACAGAGACATACACAAGCATGCTAATGAATCGGACGATGAATTCTGGATCGCTAAAGAATTGTTCTACCGATGCTAATGAACATATAGGATAATTTGTTTGAACATAGTTTTTGATTTTATTGAATGACAGTTACGCATTGCTTATGGTTGATTTATCGAGTTACCTTTTTGGTCTCCTTGTGTTTTACCCTTTAAGTTGTGTTTTTTATCCCCGATTCGTTGCATCATTGTATTAATCACGTATAATACAAGTCGAAAACCACCGTAATATTACTTAGATACAACCGCGCCGAGGCATGATCGGGTAGAAAGCCGTTGTATTGGAATATTCCTTGTTTTATTCGTGGACAACGCCGGTTGTATTGGAATATTCCGCGTTTTACTCCAACTCGTCAGCACTACTACCCGAATACAACGCCGATATCATCCCAATACAGCAGAGATAACTCGCACATCGATCTATCATTGATCTCCATTTACATTGTGAAAATATCAGGGAATTTTTTGAGTCAGTATTCGGCAACCGTTTCGAAGAAACGATTCAACGTGTTCAGTCTTTTTTTTGTAATTGAAAAAATTTACATACTTACGTAATACTTAAAAGTTTATAATCAAGGAAATAATTTTTAGATAAAATTGCACAATTATTAAAATTTTAAAATCACAATCAAACTTAAATTTAATAACATATAATACACTCTAAAAACGATCGAATATTACTTAGATACAACCGCGCCGAGGCATGATTGGGTAGAAAGCCGTTGTATTGGAATATTCCTTGTTTTATTCGTGGACAACGCCGGTTGTATTGGAATATTCCGCGTTTTACTCCAACTCGTCTGCACTACGACCCGAATACAACGCCGATATCATCCCAATACACCGCAGATAACTCGCACATCGATCTATCATTGATCTCCATTTACATTGTGAAAATATCGTGGAATTTTTTGAGTCGTATTCGGCAAACCGTTTCGAAGAAACGATCCAACGTGTTCGATCTTTTTTTGTAATTGAAAAAATTTACATACTTACGTAATACTTAAAAGTTTATAATCAAGGAAATAATTTTTAGATAAAATTGCACAATTATTAAAATTTTAAAATCACAATCAACTTAAATTTAATAACATATAATACACTCTAAAAACGATCGAATATTACTTAGATACAACCGCGCCGAGGCATGATCGAGTAGAAAGCCGTTGTATTGGAATATTCCGCGTTTTATTCGTGGACAACGCCGGCTGTATTGGAATATTCCGCGTTTTACTCCAACTCGTCCGCACTACGACCCGAATACAACGCCGATATCATCCCAATACACCGCAGATAACTCGCACATCGATCTATCATTGATCTTCATTTACATCGTGAAAATATCGTGGAATTTTTCGAGTCGTATTCGCAACCGTTTCGAAGAAACGATTCAACGTGTTCGACCTTTTTTTGTAATTGAAAAAAATTTACATACTTACGTAATACTTAAAAGTTTATAATCAAGGAAATAATTTTTAGATAAAATTGCACAATTATTAAAATTTTAAAATCACAATCAGCCTTAAATTTAATAACATATAATACACTCTAAAAACGATCGAATATTACTTAGATACAACCGCGCCGAGGCATGATCGGGTAGAAAGCCGTTGTATTGGAATATTCCTTGTTTTATTCGTGGACAACGCCGGTTGTATTGGAATATTCCGCGTTTTACTCCAACTCGTCCGCACTACGACCCGAATACAACGCCGATATCATCCCAATACATCGAGATAACTCGCACAAAGATTTATCATTGATCTCCAGCTACATTGTGAAAATATCAAAGAAAATTTACATACTTACGTTGTACTTAAAAGTTTATATCAAAGAAATAAATTTTAGATAAAATTGCACAATTATTAAAATTTTAATATCATCCCAATACACTGTAGATCACTCGCACAACGATTTATCATCGCTCTCGACTGGATCGTGGATATATCGTGGATTTTTTCGAGTTGTATTCAAGCAAACCGTTTCGAAGGATCATCCAACATATCCAAGTCTTCTTTTGTAATTGAAACGATTTATGCACTAACGTAATACTTAAAAGTTTACAATAAGGGAAATAATATTTAGATGAAATTGCATAATTATCAAAATTTTAATATTACGAATTGGGTAATTCTAATACCAGATAGTACACTCTCAAAACGATGGGATATTACTAGGATACAACCACGCTCGTTCATGATTGGAGGTAAAGCGGTTGTATTGGAATATTCCTTGTTTTATTCCTGAACAACGCCGGTTGTATTGGAATATTCCGCGTTTTACTCCAACTCGTCGGCACTACGACCGTAATACAACGGCGATATAATCCCAATACACCACAGAAAAATCGCACGTCGATTTATCATTGATCTCAGTTGGATCTTGGATATATCGGGGAATTTTTCGAGTTGTATTCGACAAACGGTTTCGAAGGAGAAGTCCAACATGTTCAGTCTTCTTTTGTAATCGAAACGATTTATACACTAACGTAATACTTAAAAGTTACGAATCGCGTAATTCTAATACTAGATAAGTACACTCTAAAAACGATGGTAATATTACTAGGACACAACCACGATAGGGCATGATTAGATTAGATCAAAAGTTTACAATTTGAGCCCCCGCTTACATCATATTGATAAAAAACTCATATTGAAAAACATTACATATTCATGCCTCCATTTGCAAAGATCACTGCAGAATCTTCTTTCCACGAGGTCTTCACTTAGCCATCCATTATCAGCTTCCAAAGTTGGTTTTCCACATAACAAATTGTTGCAATGAATAAATGGTAGAACGTACCATTTTTTCCAACTCATTTTATGGAAGATTCTTGAAACCTTTTCTCGACAATCGATGTACTTTATTCGATATCTCGTTCAAAAGATCGATCCCATGCGCGCGAGATGTCTCTTCACGTAGCAACACTAAGCCCGCGGTATATTTGGAAAAAGATGCCATCGACTTGCAGCTATCGTGAGATAATGTAAACCAATCTCAATTCTTTCTTGAATCCACATCTCCTCCTAAAATATTGAGATATTTATGCTCGATGAACATTGCTTTATAATACATATATAAAGTATAAATGAATATCGAGAATTGTATTATTAAAATTTTAAAAATATTTATCGCTTACCAATCCAAGCAAGAAGAGAGCATTACTATTTTCACTATCAGCACAACTCTAAAGAAATCTTAAATATCCTTGCTTGTCGTGCCAATTCATGCCCCAATCTTCAAAGACCATGTATTTTCCTACCCTTTTTGATGAAGATGTTGCATGAAATTTTTTGCACCTATAAAGAGACCAATATTTTCGATTAATTATATCATAGTTACATGATTGAAAGAGGTATGGCAAATTAGTAAAAATGATAATTCCATAATAAATTATACTCACGTTTTCCGAAAATTTCTAATATCTCTGATAGGTGATGGAGAGACAGAGATCATTTTCAGCAATATTTCCTCCAAAAGGTCAGGTGGTAGTGAATAAATGCGAGGCTCCCTTGTTGTTTAGAAAATGAAGACAAAAATTATAAGGTTAATGTAGAATTGCAACAAAATAACAATGTAATATATAGCCGTTGAATCGTAGGGCGGCTTATCCAGATATCACCCAAAAGAGGAAAGCTTTCTTATAGAGTAGGCTTCTAAAAGAGGAAAGATTGCAATAAATTAAGAGTTTATTTCTAAAAGAGGAAAGATTGTATGGCGGCTTATCCAGATTGTACTTCAGTATTGTTCGGAGTTTAAGTATAAGAATGCTATCTCGTAATAAAAATACGAATGTAGATTAAGACTATTACCTCGACGAACTGTCGTCGGTGACCATTTTGCTGCTAGTCCCCTTCTTCTTTTTTTGGTTTTCTGATTCCATCGTATCTTCTAATGTTCTTCTCTACTCGATTAGAAAACGCAATACTCTGAAAACCTCAAAATTTAAATTTTTGAGGGCTATTAAATGCGTAGCGGGCAAAGTACTCGAGACGTTTCGTTTCCAGTTGTATTTCCTAGGCATTGGAGCGGTATAAATGCGTAGCTTTCCTCCGGGCAAAGTACTCGAGACGTTTCGTTTCCAGTTGTATTTCCTAGGCATTGGAGCGGTATAAATGCGTAGCTTTCCTCCGGCAAAGTACTCGAGCCGTTTCGTTTCCGAGCTAGTATTTCGTAGGCATTGGAGCAAGTATTAGGTGCGTAGCTTTCCTCGGCAGAGTGGCGCGGAATTTAATTTAAAAATACACTTTTTTTCTTTATTCAAAAGAGTATATTTAATAAAAAAAAATGTATTATAAATATTTAATATAAAAAAACTCTTTTTTTGGATCTTATTCAATAACAAAGCAAGACGAGTTGGAGGAACACGACGAATATTCCAATACAACCGGCGTTGTCCATGAATAAAACAAGGAATATTCCAATAAAACTGCTTTAACTCCAAACATGGCCGAACGCGGTTGTATCTAAGTAATATTCCGATCGTTTTTAGAGTGTATTATGTGTTATTAAATTTACGCTCAGCTGTATTCGGCAAAATGTTTCGAAGATACAGTCCACCGTATTCAGTGTTTTTTGTAATATATAAAATTTACATACTTACGTAATACTTAAGAGTTTATAAGAAACGAAATAATTTTTAGATAAGATTGCATAATTATTAAAATTTTAATATTACAATCAGCTTAAATTTAATAACACATAATACACTCTAAAAACGATGGGAATATTACTTAGATACAACCGCGCTCGGCCATGATTGGAGGTAAAGCGGTTGTATTGGAATATTCCTTGTTTTATTCCTGGACAACGCCGGTTGTATTGGAATATTCCGCGTGTTCCTCCAACTCGTCGGCACTACAACCCGAATACGACGCCGATATCATCCCTATACATTAAAAGTCCCGTCTCTCTACTGTTTTATTTTAGTTGTATTTTTGTATTATTCTCGTTTTATTCCGGAGTTGTGTCTTGATTTGGAAGAAACTGTAATAAATACTGTATAAATTCATCTGATACACTGTAATAAACTGCAAATAAACTGCAAATCCAAGTCAAGTCACAATGATATAATTTCTCCAATACATCAAAAAAATGACAAAAGAAATGAAGCATTGGAATTTTCCATCAAAACAACCAACATACATAGTATCTGACAACCAACAACAGAATATTAAAGCAATAAACCAATTTCAGTCACTGTCAGATTCTTTTCGATTGTATTTAATAACAGAAGGAAACCACCTGCAGAGGTCATATGCTAGTTGAGCTCGGAATCTGGGCATTTCGACTGCCACTTCCGCTCTAGCCTCCAGTCGATCGGGGTAGCACGGGTTAGTCTTTCAATATATTTGCAGACAAACATGCCGCAATCCAACGCCGTTCGTCCGTCTCGGAATACTTTTGACGTGAGCCACACCCCATGACCCGGGTTTCCTATTCTTGAAGCATTCCCGGTTAAGCTTATAAATAGTTTGATCTACAAAGTGCAATATAAAAGTTACTATTAAATTTACACAAGTCAAGGAAATTAAATTACTGTCCACCATATACTCACAACTTGGGTGCAAATATCCTTGTGTACGTCATTGGGTAGAGAATCGTAAAGTCGCCACTTTTTCTTAATTAGATCGCAGACCAACAACACCCAATGAGAATTATGCACAATAGGAAGAAATATAAAATCATAGTTTTTCACCGTCGTGGGAGTGATGTGTGACGAAAATTGATAAGGGTCGCCCTCCATTTTATGATAACTCCGTAGGAAACGATATTTAGTTAAAATTTTAGTGTCATTCATTAATATGTCAAACAAACTAAACTAAGGGCATTACCCAAAATAATGGCGAAACATATAGGTATTTCGGTAATCGTTGGGCTTCATCCTCTTCATTTGGTGCAGGATGGCGGCGAGGGCGTCGACATGATCATTACCGATAAACTCATTAAAAAGTAAGTCGTCCATCATCCCACGATCTAACAACAAGAAGCGTTGGTTGATGATAATATCACTCCTGCATTAAAATCAACCCTATTTAATGTCGGTTATGTATTAAAGAGATTTGAAACACATCATAAAGAAGTTGGTGCACGTACGGCTTCTTATAATTTGTCAAAAATTGTTCAATTACTCGGCGCTGGTCATCTCCGATAAGGTCTCTACCGGATACGTTGCTATGTCTTTCAACTCTTGCTTCGTGTACAAATGAACTCAACTTTAACGTATGATGTTTAAATAGAAGCATATATAAATGGATTTAGTAATATTTATAGAAATACCTTTAGGGCAGCACGGTAATTTCGGTTGATACAACACTAATGATTTCGAATTACCCGGGTCGCCGGGTGCAACTTCCGTGGAGTCGGAGTGGTCAAAGACAGAGGTGAGGGTGAGGTCGGACCGTCCAAAGCCGGTGCATCATCCTCTTGTGGTGTCTCTTCATCGTTGGCATCCCGAATAATCTTCTCAATTAATGCGGATATCCGTGCAAGTGGTTTGTCCCGGTGAAGGGGCTCTTTCGCCGTCGATGATGGTGTTCTCGCTCTCTAGTTCCGGTGAGGGGATCTGCGGCAGGTTTCCGTGAGGGTCCGTCGTTGTATCCTTCACCGTCTTCCTTCTTTTGAATTGAAAGGATGTGAAAGGTGATTTCACAACCTTCTTCACCCGACTCCGTCGGCGCTTCACCCTCCGCATCAAGCTAGGTATGGATAGTGCTACCTCGACCTCGATCATCTACATCGGCTTCAACCTCCGGTATGACAGGTGTCCTCCTCCTCACCCTCTCCGGATTGGGAGGTGTGACCTCCCATGATATTTTCATCCGCATCGGGTGGGACTTCAACAAAGTTGTTCCGGTAAAGCAAGTAGGGTCTTCAAATTCAGCGAAGTAGGGTCTCCAAAAATAGTGGTCTCCAAATTCACTAGTAGGTTGTTCCGGATTCCGAAGGTCTCAGAGAGGTCTTCAGCGGTAGGGACTTCTGGGCTAGCCACTGGGTAGAATTCTCTAGCCAATTTGGGTTCTTTGATTGATAAATGTTGCTCAATCCTATCAACCTTTTGGCTCAGCTCAGACATTTGCACCTGCAGCCCCGTCAACCCAACATTTACGGTCTCGAAGTTTCCTTGATATTGTTGTACACATTGTTCCTGGCGTGTGACTAATTCATTCATAACTTCGATATTGCGAGTCATGGTAGCTAGAAGTGAAGAAATGGTGTTATTGTCTGCAGCAACTCCACCAACAAAAAATGAAGGTGATGAGGGGGATAGAATTTCGGCTTTGTTGAACTTGGACCGGGTTTGGAAGGCCCTCGTCCGGTTGGCAATCCACACAAGTTCATCAGCAGTAACATCACTGAATTTGTCTTGCACCTAAATATAGTTTTAAGAAGGTATGAAATGTTTTATTAACCATTTCACAGCTAGTACTTGGTAAGAAAGTTGGGAGTGACTCACTTGTTCAGTGTTTAACCGCTCGAAGAATAGGTCGGCTTGTGACGCGTTCCACTTAAGGGACTTTGGCCACCGCAACATTCTTGGTCTAAGCATTAGGAGCCGCGGGAGTCACCGGAGAAGTGTGCTCAAAAAACCAAAGCCGCGTGGAATCAATGTAACATTACCATTACCGATCAATTTATAAAGTAAATAGAATGATTAAATAAGATACTAACCGTTAACAAAAACGAAACCCATTTATGTAGCCAATTGAGCGATTCGACCTAATTTTAATGGCAATCGCGTTGATCCGCTCTATAAGATATTCACGGAGAGCCGCGAGCCAGCTGTATGAGGAGAATGACTCTAAATTATCACCGTAGGCATCAAGGTCCGAAGGAAAACCGAAATTACTTCGATGGAAAAAATAAGTTTGACAACGGATATTTTATGTAGAGGTTCTCAAATGGGATCGAAGTATCCCCGCTCGCATACGCTAATATCCTCGTCCTTTATGTTAACAACATTCATTTTCGCCGATGGACGTGGCTTCCACTTCGGCATTGGTCCTCCGTTTGGCATCCCAATCAAAAGTGCAATTTCATCGGCAAAGAATCTAAGCTCTTTCCCACCTAATTTGAACAACATTTTGTCATGTCTCCAACACTCGTAGAATTTGCAGTGGTCCGAATATTGTCCCGGGGATACGGAGGCAAATCAAAGAACCGGTGAATATTCAGCCGATCGAGATTACTCATGATAGCTTCGTAGACCGCAGCTCGACCACATCAAGTTGCTCCCTCACAACGGACGGCCGACATCTACAGACTCATGTTTCTCGAGTTAAGAAACCTGTACAACAAAGAAAAAACTAAAAGTCTTAGTTGTATTATTATAGTTTTAAGATTTTGTTGAGTTTTATTCTAGTTGTTTTTTGGTGTTATTTCAATTTTATTTTTACGCTCAGTTTTATTTTCGTAATATTTATTGTTTATATGAATATTATTGTGTTAACACGTTTTGGCTTGCGGTTAGGTTACACACTGGAAGTGTGCCGATTTTATTTGGGTCGTCTTCGGATCATATTACGGATATTCGGCTTGTACTTCAGTATTGTTCGGAGTTTAAGTATAATAATGCTATCTCCTAATAAAAATACGAAGGTAGATTACGACTAGTACCTCGACGAACTGTCGCCGGTGACCATTTTGTCTGCTAGTCCCCTTCTTCTTTTTCTTGTCTTTGGTCTTCCGCGTAGGCCGATCGGATTGTTGCTCCTCATTCGACTCGAACCTCTGTTTCCATCATATCTTCCGATTCCATCGACGTAAATTTCGGAAAGTCGGATAATGTTCTTCTCTACTCGATTAGAAAACGCAATACTCTGAAACCCTAGAAATTTAAATTTTGGAGCGGTAATAAGTGCGTAGTTTTCCTCCGGGAAAAGTACTCGACGAGACGTTTCGTTTCCAGTTATATAATCGGAATACAACAGTGTTAAATACTACAATTCATTCTTGTTTTGTAATTGAAAAAAGTTATATACTTATGTAATACGTAAAGTTTATATTAAAGAAAATAATAATTACAAAAAATTGCATAATTATGAAAATTTTAATATTACGATCCGCGTAAATTTAATATCATTAAATACACTCTAAAAACGATTGGAATATTACTTGGATACAACCGCGCTCGGGCATGATCGGAGTTAAAGCGGTCAGTATTGGAATATTCTTTGTTTTATTCCTAAAAAACGCCGGTTGTATTGGAATATTCCGATTTTTAATCCAACTCGTCGTAATACGACCAAAATCCAAAGGGGTTGGAATATTCCAATACAGCCGCTTTAACTCCACCCATGCCCGAGCGTGGTTGTATCTAAGTAATATTCCCATCGTTTTTAGAGTGTATTATCTGTTATTAAATTTACGCTAATAGTAATATTAAAATTTTTATAATTATGCAATTTTAATAGAAAATTTTCATATAAATAAAGTTTTAATAAAATCAGAATTATAATTTTTTAATAAAAATATTAAATATTTATAACTACATCCTTACATTATCTTATATAACAGAACAAGACTGATTTAGTGTATTTAACTCTGTTGTATTCCGATTTTATCTCCGTTGGATTTTGGTCGTATTCCGACGAGTTGGATTAAAAATCCGAATATTCCAAGACAACAGGCGTTTTTCAGGAATAAAATAAGGAATATTCCAATACAACCGCTTTAACTACACCCATGCCCGAGCGTGGTTGTATCCAAATAATATTCCCATCGTTTTTAGGGTGTATTATATGTTATTAAATTTACGCCGATAGTAATATTAAAATTTTTATAATTATGCAATTTTTTGTAATTATTATTTTCTTTAATATAAACTTTTACTTATTACATAAGTATATAACTTTTTTCGTTTACAAAACAAGACCGAATCGGAGTATTTAACTCGTTGTATTTTGATTATATCTCCGTCGTATTGTCGTCGTATTCCAACGAGTTGGAGTAAAACGCGGAATATTCCAATACAACCGGCTTTTGTTCGTGAATAAAACAAGGAATATTCCAATACAACCGCTTTAACTCCACTCATGCCCGAGCGTGGTTGTATCTAAGTAATATTCCTATTGTTTTTAGAGTTTATAATCCTCGTATTAAAATTAAGCAATTAGTAATATTAAAATTTTGATAATAATGCAATTTTTGAAATTATTTTTTTCTCTAATATAAACTTTTAAGTATTACATAAGTATATAACTTTTTTCAATAACAAAACAACACCGAATATGCTCGGACTATTTATTCGAAACCGTTTATCGATACAACTAAAAAATACCATGATATTTCTACAATGCAAGTAGAGATCTATGATACATCCATCTACGATTTAACTCGTTGAATTCCGACTATATCGCCGTTGATACAATTAAAAAAATACCACTCAGCGGCACATCACTAAATACAACCCTAAAATAACTTAGATATCGTTCAAATACAACTGAGTTAAGTCGAACTCGTTGTATTGTATAGGAGTGCGGAATATCTCTAATACTACCGCGCCGGCTGTATTAGAATATTCCGCGTTTTATTCCAACAATCGGGCGGAACGTTACCGAATACGACCGTAAAACAACATAGATATTGTTCAAATACAATAAAGTTAAATCGTAAAGATGGATGTATTAGATATCTCCAGCTTGTACCGTCGATGTATTCTTGTATTTTCGGAGTTGTATTTTCCGCACCGTTCAGCTTTATTTTTGTTATATTTTTGTATTATTGTCTTTTTATTCTAGAGTTGTATTTTTGCCTTCATACTCGTTAATGATAATATTCGATTTTCAAATAAACCGTAATAAAGCATTTTACGATGACAAAATAAACTCGGAAAAAACACTCTTAGATTATTTCGATTTGTCCGTTAAACGTTGCTGGGTAATTTGGAATAAACTCGTCATAAACACGGTAAAAAATCATCCAATACACCGCACGAAGCAAAATAAACTACAATACAACACGTTTAAAGTCCGTATTTCTTCTTGTACCGTTGTATTCGAGAAATATTATAAGTGTTTTACAGATAGTATTTTTGCGTAAAACATAACTCCGTGATAAAAAAAATATTATAAGAAAATAAAACCTAAATGTTACAAAATAGAACGTAAATATAATCTGTAATACAAGCCAAAATGTTATTAAAATCAAACCAAAACCTCGTCAACTCCTACATTAAATTAAAACCGTAGAAAACTTTTACAGATGTCGCTTTCAGATGTTACTCGAATAATACCGAATTACAACTTAAATAAAACTCTAATAATACCAAAAACAAAATTCTCTAAATAAAACGAACTTATAAGACAATAAAACCTAAGTTTTACGAATGCGAACGTAAACAATACTTTATATAATCATCTTCAAAATCCATCTTCACTCGCTTCTACCCTCATCCAGAATCTCAAGACCTCCAGGAATAAAAAATCCACCTCATTATCGCGTCGTCCCTCCGTAAATCAAATTTCATTCCATAACTCCACGACAGAGTAGGTCGACAAAAACCCTAAATGCTCAGCATCCCAAATATAATGGAGACAAAAAACGCCTTTACGATTTAGCGGAAAATAAAGTGACAGAAAATTTCAAGAAATTTCGCGGTCGGGTCGGCTGGCTGATAGACCGAGATAAAAAGCTCGTTTTTTTCAAACTGCCATGATGGGGTCCAGAAATCCACATGGCGCGTTTTTATTGGCCACGGGAGGCAGATTACGTTGTCCGGAACCGAATAAAAATTCCGGAGGAGGTGAGAGATGGAAAGAAGAGCGTACACGGCATTCGGAATCATCCTGCTTGCCACCTTCTTCTACTTCAACTGAATCTCTTCCGGCAGCGGTGGAGGGTTTAGGATCCGTATTCCGATCCCATGGTTGCAACCGAAGATGGGTTTCATTGGGCGGAACGGAACTCATTTTATTGAGGTGGAGGACGGAACGCCGGTGTACGTGAACGGGTGGAACTCGTACTGGCTGATCTCGTCTAACCTTGAGGATATCTCGGAGATGTTTCGCCGCGGACGAGCCATGGGAATGAATGTCTGCAGCACATGGGCCTTCAGTGATGGCGGCGCCAATGCGCTTCAGATCCCCCCGGGCCGTTTCAACGAGTGCTATTTACAGGTCTCTTTTCTATTAGTGTCTCTCACTCACTCTAACGAGCGTATGCGGGCGGGGTTGTGATTAAAGGAGGTGTTATGGTGCTCGGCATGTGTCAAGCTTTGGTGGGCTGTTAATGATGACTGCAGCTGGGGGAAAAGAATTTCTTATAAAACTATACGCGAGATTATGCTGATCCTAACAAGTATTCGGTAGCAGTTAGATATTGGACTGTGTAGGCTTATCACCGTAGCATATAATGGCGGATCAGATTTCAGTAGGGGTTGAATAATTGGAAAATATTTCTCAAATTCTTCGTGGGGAAATTCATACAAAATTTAACATTTGTAGCTATGTTATTGCACGTAAGGCAAGATAACCTTAGCAGAGTTTGCTTGATGTTAAAGTTTGGTTTTATAGGAATGAAAATCAGAATAGTTTACTAGATAAGGTTCTGAATATGTCCTCAAGTTGCAATTTAATTTTTTCTGGCGCATTTGTTTGAGAAATTAAGCTTAGATGCAGCATTCAATATTCTCATGTAGTCGGCGAGTTACAGACTTTGATTCAATGTTTTTTCAACTTTCATCTATTCTTGTATTGAAATCAAAGTATATAAATTCCTTGTGCATCTATGGGGAGAGTAAATTTTTGATAATTCATAACTTTGAGTGTTTGAGATTTAATACCCGATTGAATGCAGTCATGATTATGTTCATGGAAGAAGGGTAGATAAATTCTCTTTATTATTTTGAATCAAATTTTGATCTACCTTACAAAATATATGATGTAATGATTGATATGTAACTCTAATTTCCTTTTGCTGACTTAAATACTTTATGGCTATTTTTTCTTGCATATTAGGTACTGGATTTTGTTATATGATGCAAGGAGGAACAATATAAGGTTAATTCTTTGTCTCGTGAATAATCTCAATGCATTCGGAGGGAAAGCTCTATATGTAAGATGGGCACAAGCTGTTGGAGCCAATGTGACCTCGACCGATTCGTTCTTCTCAATCCCATCATTAAGCACTACTACAAGGATTATGTTGAGGGATGTGGCTTGACATCTGGTTTATGAAGCTGTAGTTTTAACTTTGAATACTTAGGCCTGCGAACATCCTTTTAATTTTGAGGTGTCAGTTTCATAGTGTCAATAGATGCATCCTATCTAACAGGCAACATGAAATAGTAGCTATATATTTGGATGGGTAACTATTTAAATACCAGGATGCTTGTATCTAGATTCTTATTTTTCTATTGGAGCCTCTTAAAAAATTCTTTCAATGCTATAGACTAGTTGAAGTTTTATTTCCTCGGAAATCATTCAGTGAAGAAGTTTTATGCAAAATATAATTTGTACTGACTCAAACAAATTGTCAATTACTGGCATTGTTATCTGTATTTAGACGTTGTTCAAGTTGTTTAGAATATGAAGGTGTTTAAAAATATAAAAATAGTAAAATAAAGCCTCTTGATGCTCGTGGACAATGTGAAGGCCTTTTAAATTGTGTTTCATAGCTAACATTTGATTCTAAATAAGGACATTAATTGTGAGCGTTTGTTTCTTCTTGGTAGTTCTATGCTTTCATTTCTAAAGCATGAATTATTTATAATGCAGAAGTTATAGTTTATTCTAATTTTATAATCATTTGTACTTTGAACAAGTCCCTGAGTAATGAGGATTTCTCTAGGCTTGGTATTACTTTTTCACTAAGAACATGCTTCTACTTCAACTTGCAAAGTTTCTCTGCACTCTGTGACCTGATATAAATATCCCACTTCAAGCCACCTCAAGATGTCAACCAAGACATATTAAATAATGTGTCTTTTTAATGTTATTATTGTTATGTGAATTCTCATAAGTGGCTGTAATATTTGATTTGGTCAAATTTAATGGCCCTTTTGGTGCCATGTCATGAGACTATGGCGATAAGTGATGCCTGAGCAAATTCATGCTAGATATTAGTTTTCTAGCTCAATCCTAGAAATATATTTTTCAGGAAGAAGAAATTTTCTATTTAATATTTGTTCAAAATCGCTTCTATTTATAATAAGGGGGTGTAGAATGTGCCAAGATACATGGAATAACCATACTACTCTCTATATATGGAGTAACATCATGATATGAAATTTTCTATACTAGCACTTTCCTCCAAGCTGGAGTGTACATATTATTAGAATATTCGACAATACAAAATCCTGTATTAATTACTTTTATTTGATATTATTTTCTTTCTTTTATTCCTTTATTTTGTCTTTATTTTGTTTCCTTGCTAGTATAATGGGTATTTATACCCCACTTTGCAGCAATAAGAGATAATCTTGGGTTCTATTCTAACATGATATCAAAGATTAACCCAAGATCCAATAGCCACCGACCTGCTCTGCCGGTTCCAAAGCATATTCATTTTTCTAGCAGTTGTCCTTCCTACAGGTTCAAGCATAGAGACTGGCCTCTTCAATTTTGCTACTGTTCAACACTGCTTTATTCCTCTATCCCTGTTTGCCGCTTTTCCTTTTTGCCGCTTTTCAAAGGAAGTTTCAGCTGTTCCTGCGGTTCTTACCTATTTTGCCTGCCTTTAGTTGCCGCCATTGCTGTTCTTATACTAGCCATCAATGAATTTCTACTTCTTCTACTAGCTTCCTAAATTCTTGCTACCTACAGTTTTGCAATTCCTGCAGGAGGGTTTCTGCTACCTGTGATTTATGCAATTTTGTGTCTTGTGTTTCTACCGAAATTCATTTATGGTTCACAATAACATATTTTTTTGGCTCAGTCGGAGTTATGGCTGATTCTTTCAATGGATAACTCTTAGAAGGTGTTCTTGACTCCACTGGAGATCGACTCCAAACCCCGCTCGTGCAGATTGGAGGACCGGAAACCAACAAGAATTTCTTACTCACAACCCATAAACTAACCGATAGTAACTTTCTCCAATGGTCCCAAGCAGTGTCTTTGTTCATCAAAGGGCGCAGGAAGTTTGGTCACCTCACACGTGTGGTTCGTGGGTCTCCAAAGACTGACCCGACATATGAAGCTTAGGAAGTGGAGAACTCCATGGTCATGATATGACTGATCAACTCCATGGAGACCTTGATTGGTCGGCCATATATGTTCCTTCCTTCAGCTAGTGTCTTCTAGACGGCTATCCGTGATACCTACTCTAATGTAGGAAATTTTGGTCAACTCTATGTGGTATCTAAGAAGACCCGGGAGGCAAAATAGGGGTCAAGTACCATCATGTAGTACTATAATGATTGTTGCACTATGTATGGAATGCGACCTGTACTACGACCACACTTGTGATTCTCCGTCCCACTTATCCCTTTTATAGAAGATAGTAGAAAAGTATCGTATGTTCTAATTTCTTGCCAGCTTTAACAAATACCTTGACGAAGCTTGGGCCGTATTTTTGGTTGGGATACTCTTCCTTCTCGTGCTGTTTTCTCTGAAATTCGTCGCCAAGCAAGCCAGAAACTTGCATGCTCGACGCTTCTACTTCATCTGTTGATGTATCCACCTTGGTCTCTTATAGTGCTCACTCCACTTGTAATTTTTGCCACAAACCCAACCACACTTGTGATAAGTGTTGAAAGTTCCATCGGAAACCTGTATCTAAACCTTTGGTCAAATTTTCCCAGGGTCTCGCTTCGGCATATGAATCCAATGTAGTACAACCAAAACCTCTACCCAGAACAATCCAGAATCCTCTAATTCTCTTAGAGGTCAGACGGAGCACTTGCATCTAGTCTGCTCTTTTCTGGACCATCGACCTCCCACGTTCGTTAATGTATCAATCCCATGACACTCGCTTCTTTTGCTCATTCTAGTCCATAGATCATTGATTCAGGTGCCATGGACCACATGACTTGAAGCTCTCAAGCTTCTCAACATATTATCCTTATTCAGAGAAAGATACTGTTAAGTTTACTGACGAATCCCAAAGTTTCTTTGTTGGTAAATGTCTATTGTTTAACAACAAGTTTAATTCTGTAACCTGTGTTACATGTACATCTGCTGAAATGTAACTTTTTATCTGTCAGTAATCTGACTATGACCTTGATTGTGTTGCTCATTTTTCCTTTGATGTATGTGTCATTCTGGATCGTTGTTTGGGGAGGATGATTGGAATTGCTAAGTGGGTTGGCGGGCTTTACTCCTTCCAAGAGGAAAGCACGGAGAACAAGGACACTCCACCCAATAGTTGCAGTTTGTCTCAGTTCGCTGTATGTCCTATTATATTTTTACATTTTCGTTTGGGTCAGCCTAGTTTCCAGTACCTAAAACAATTGTATCCATAAGTACACACCTTCTACTCATTTCTCTCTTATTCATAGTGACTTATGTGGACCTTCTCACACTCCTAGATACACCAATAAATGGTGGTTCTTTACTTTGATTGATGACTACAGTCGGAGTTTATATTTTAAGATGCAAATTTGAAGTTGCCGTCACTTTCAAAAATTTTTACACATTCATTTTGACCCAATTCAAAATGCTTATTTAAGTCCTTCAGACTGACAATGGTTTAACTATATATTAGGAGAATTCTTGGTAAGTAAGGGCATCTTCCATCATAGCTTGTGTACCGACAATCCCAACAAGAATTGGACAACCGAGAGAAAAAAATGAACATTCTTGTTGTTGCCCACTCCATTATGTTTCAATCTAATATTTCAATACGTTTCTAGAATGATGCCATTTTTATCGCCACTTATCTCATAACAGAGTTCCCTAAAAAAATCACAACTTTTATACCCCTTTAGCAGTCTTAGATCTTGCTTTCCTAACAATCGAGTCTTCTCCATTTTAGATTTTAAAATTTTTGGGTGCACAATCTTTGTTTGGAATGCCGCACTCACTCGGAGTAACTTGATCTCAGGTCTATAAAATCTGTTTTCTTCGGTTAATCTGCTACCCAAAAGGGATATCAGTTCCTTAATTCTATCGCAAATAAGATCTATGTGAGTGTTAATGTTTTTCTTTTTAAAGCGTTCCCTATTTCCTAACCCACCCTCCAATGAGGGGGAACTTGAATTATTGAACATTGTTCCTTACCCTACTTCTTTGGATATTCCCTTCACGTCACTGTCGGCATCCGGAGCCGTGTTAGAGATTTTCTCGGTGTCAATGTCAATGTTGTTGTTTTGGAGTCGCCACTCTGTTTATCTATAGTATTGCCTTGAGCTTCAAGAAATCTTATTTCTTTAGATCCTATAAAAGGATTTTTAGATAATAAGAAACTTCAAGAAAATAAAGGCTAATAAAATAGAAAACAGTAAAATAAGAAATATCGGTGATAATCCTTATAAAAAGAAAGAGAATTCTAAAATGCCTTATTTTATAAATTTATATAAGGATACTCACATATGAAATTTTCGATAACCAAAGATTTCTAGGTATGATACCTAGCCTGAGTCCTTAAATCTTCTATAGGAGCAAACTCCCTATAGTTAATTACATCTTAGAAAACTTCTTATTAATGTTAACCACTTGTTTTCTAAGGAATTTCAAGAACAAGGAAAGAAATGTCAATTTTCAATCTTAGGGATAATATATCTACTCCCCTAAGAGTTTGATTTTTATCAAATGTCATTTGTTATGTCGATTTTATTTTTGTTTTGTTGTTTGTCATTATGTTGTTTTGTCTTGTAGTTTTTTATTTGCTTGATGACTATCCTAAAAATTTAGGTTTTGTGGCTATCCTAAAATTTTAGGTTTTGTCGTTTTTATATTTTGTTTTATTCTATTTTGTTGATGTTGTTTTTATGTCGTTTTAATTTTGCTTTATTCTCGTTTGTCCTGTCTTCAGAATGTCGTCCTGCAAAACAAAGTTAGCGCACCTTATGACATGCAAAGAAAATCTAAAACGAAACTAATGTCGTCGTTTCGTCTTGATCGTCTTGCAAAACAAAGTTAGCACACTCTATAACATACAAAGAAAATCTAAATCGAAACTAATGTCGTCGTTTTGTCTTAATCGTCCTGCAAAACAAAGTTAGCATACCCTATAAATTGCAAAGAAAACTTAACACTTGTTCTTAATCTATAAGAAAAAGAGTGTTAGATTCATTTGAATTTAAGAAAATGTGAAGTTTTAAATAAAATCTAACAAAAAGTTAGATTTTTTCATTTGAATCTAAAAGTGTTATGTTTAATATTGATTATACTTAAAATCTAACAAAAAGTTAGGTTTTAATATTTTAGATTCAATGCCATTTGAAAGTATTAAGTTTAATGTTGATTAGACTTAAAATCTAACAAAAGTTAGATTTTAATATTTTAGATTCGATGTCATTTGAATCTAAAAAAATATTAAGTCTAATGTTGATTAAACTTGAACTCTAAAAAAAAAAATTAGATTTTAATATTTTAGATTCGATGTCATTTGAATCTAAAAAGTTTTAAGTCTTATGTTGATTAGACTTAAAATCTAACAAAAAGTTAGATTTTAATATTTTAAATTCGATGTTATTTGACTAACAAAAAGTTAGATTTTAATATTTTAGATTTGATGTCATTTGAATATAAAAAAGTATTAAGTCTAATGTTGATTAGACTCTGATAATTAGATTCAATTTCATTTGAATCTAACTTTTTGATTTAATATTTTAATTTAATGTTGGTTAACTTGGATTTAATTTAGGTTGAACCTAAGTTAAAATTTTTGTTGACTTAAGTTCAATATGGGTTAAACTTAAGTTTAAATGAAGTTTGAGTTCAATTTAGGTAGAATATTGACTTAAGTTTAATATGAGTTGAACTTAAGTTAGGTCTTGGGTTCAAGTTAGGTTGAACATAAAGTTAGATTTCATTGACTTAAGTTCAATACGGATTGAACTTAAGTTTAAATGAACTTGGGTTCAATTTATGTTGAACTTAAGTTAGAAATGTCGACTTAAATTCAATATGGGTTGAACTTAAGTTAGGTTTTGAGTTAACTTGGGTTTAAGTTAGGTTGAACCTAAGTTAGATTTTATTGACTTAAGTTCAATATGAGTTGAACTTAAGTTAGGTCTTGAGTTAACTTAGGTTCGAGTTAGGTTAAACCTAAGTTAGATTTTATTGACTTCAGTTCAATATGAATTGAACTTATGTTTAAATGAACTTGGGTTCAATTTATGTTGAATCTAAGTTAGAAATGTCGACTTAAATTCAATATGGGTTGAACTTAAGCTAAATTTGACTTAGGTTTAAGTAGGTTAAACCTAGGTTTAGGTTTGGACTGAAGTTCAATATGAGTTGAACTTAAGTTAGATTTTGTTTAGTTAGGTTCAGTATGGGTTGAACCTAATATTTAGGTTGACTTGGGTTCAAGTTAGGTTGAACTAAAGTTGGGTTTTGGTTTAGTTAGGTTCAGTATGGGTTGAACCTAATATTTAGATTAACTTGGGTTCAAGTTAGGTTGAACTCAAGTTAGGTTTTGGTTTAGTTAAGTTCAGTATGAGTTGAACCTAATATTTAGGTTAACTTTGGTTCAAGTTAAGTTGAACTCAAGTTAGGTTTTGATTTAGTTAGGTTCAATATGGGTTGAACCTAAGTTATAGGTTTGAAGATTTAAGTCTTATTAGGCCTACTGAGGTTTATAAGTTACTTAAATCTAATGTAAGTAAGACTTAAGAGACAATTAAGTCTAATGGGGTAAGAGTTAATTGAGGTTTAGGTATGATTAAATCTTAGTCAGTTAAGGTTTAATGATTTAATTAGGTATAATGGGCTAGACCTAATTAGGGTTTATGATTGATTAAATCTTAGCTAGTTAAGTTTTAATGATTTAAGTAAGTATAATGGGTTAGACCTAATTAAGGTTTAGATTTGATTAAACCTTAGTTAGTTAATGTTTAATAGTTTAATTAAATCTAGTGGGTTAGACTTAATTAAGGTTTAGATTTGATTAAACCTTAGTTAGTTAAGGTTTAATAACTTAATTAGGTTTAATAGGTTAGACCTAATTAGGGTTTAGATTTGATTAAACCTTAGTTAGTTAAGGTTAATGATTTAATTAAGTCTAATGAATTAGACTTAATTAGGGTTTAGATTTGATTAAACCTTAGTTAGTTAAGGTTTAATAGTTTAATTAAGTCTAATGGGTTAGACTTAATTAGGATTTAGATTTGATTAAACCTTAGTTAATGTTTAATGATTTAATTAAGTCTAATGGATTAGACTTTATTAGAGTTTAGATTTGATTAAACCTTAATTAGTTAAGGTTTAATAGTTTAATTAGGTCTAATGGGTTAGACCTAATTAGGGTTTAATTTGTCTTAAACTTAATGTAATTAATGTTTAAGGTATTTAATTAAGTCTAATTAAAGGTATTTAATTAAGTCTAATTAGGGGTTAGACCTAATTAGGGTTTAATTTTTCTTAAACCTAATGTAATTAAGGTTTAAGGTATTTAATTAGGTCTAATTAGGGGTTTAGACCTAATTAAGGTTTAATTTGTCTTAAACCTAATGTAATTAAGGTTTAAAATATTTAATTAGGTTTAATTAGGGGTTAGACCTAATTATGGTTTAATTTGTCTTAAATTTAATTTAATTAAAGTTTAAGGTATTTAATTAGGTCTAGACGTAATTAAGGTTTAAATTGTCTTAAACCTAATGTAATAGGTTTAAGGTATTTAATTAAGCCTACTGATGTCTTATACCTAATTAGGGTTTAATTTGTCATAAACTTAATGTAATTAATGTTTAAGATATTTAATTTGGTCTAATTAGGGGGTTAGACCTAATTAATGTTTAATTTGTCTTAAACCTAATGTAATTAAGGTTTAAGGTATTTAATTAGGTCTAATTAGGGGTTAGACCTAATTAGGGTTTAATTTTTCTTAAACCTATTGTAATTATGGTTTAAGATATTTAATTAGGTCTAATTAGGGGGTTAGACTTAATTAAGATTTAATTTGTCTTAAACCTAATGTAATTAAGGTTTAAGGTATTTAATTAGGTCTAATTGGGGGTTAAACCTAATTAAGGTTTAAATTGTCTTAAACCTAATGTAATTAAGGTTTAAGGTATTTAATTAAGCCTAATGACGTCTTAAACCTAATTAGGGTTTGTCTTAAGTCTATGTTGGGTTAAACTCAATTTTGATTTAATCTATTATAGAATAGGCTAAGTAAAATGTGGAGGGGATTTTTAGGGTTTATAATATTAATCTATAATTAATAAATTTTCACTCTATTGTAAAAATGTCATTTTAAATTGTCTAATGGTTTGAGAATTGTTGTTTTAAGATAATTGTATATTACCTTAAATTTTCTAACCATTTTCCAATTTTATTTTTTCTTAATTTTCATTTTTATAATTATTGTTAAAAATAATTATAAAATGTCTTGAAAATTAGAAAATCACGTCTTAAAGTATTTTCCTAGCCTAGGAAAAAGTACAAAATATCTCTAAGGGCCTAGGGATTAATCTCTAAAATTTTCACATTTTTCTGATTTATAAATAATTTTAAATAATTAAAATACTCCATAGAGTATTTAATTAATTAAAAATCAAATATAAATAAAAAATTGAAAATTTTAATTCTACATTTTTGTCCTCTCTGTCCTGAGTTCAAGGGTATTTTTGTCATATTTTTAGGATTTTTCTTTGCAAAGATATGATTTTTTGATTATTTTAAGGTTAACTGGATTTATTTAAATCCAAATTATGCCATAAATTACCAGATAATGCCGCGTATCCTCGGATCTGTCGAAACGCAGTTGATCCGCTGTGGGGATCCGAACAGTGGATCAAGCTAGAATGAATCACAACCGTCCATTTCTAAACACGGAAATGGACGACATCCGTTCATCCTCTTCATCTGTTCGAAACCCAATCACCGTCCATGTTCTAGACACAAAATCTTGCTCGATTCTTGGTGAAATTGAGTGAGTCTTGTTTCTAGAGCTTCATCTAAAGGAGACGAACATATCCATAGGATTTGTATGAGTTTTGAATTGGCTAGACCTACTCTAGACCAAGCTCGAGCTTGGGTTGGGTGTGAAGAGCCATACCTTGGCCTCAGTGAGTATAGACTCAAATTGGATGGCTTGGAAGCTTCATTTCGACCTCAGGAAGCTTTTCCCCAAGTCAATTTGAGCTTAAATCGGGCCTGTACATGACTTTATCCTCAAAGTGTCTCGACTTGAGAGGGGAAGGTCAAACAGTGGGTTAGGACCTATGGGGATGGCCAATTTTGATTGGGCTTGTCTTCGTAGGGTCATAGGAAGCTTTACGGAAGGTCAATTTGAAGCTTTGGCAACTTCATTTCAATCTCCATTTTTGTCCTGTTTTAAGGTCTTCGATTGGCTAAATTGGGGAGATTGAGTGGGTTTAAGGAGCTGGATTTAATGGGGATTAATTCCTTAGGTCCTAGGGAAGAACTTTGATGTTCAAAGCTAGAGGAATTGAGCAATGTGTGGGTGTCTCCTATATTGGTCCCCCTTTTTTGGTGCTCTCGGGTATGGCCTATTTATAGCCATGGGAGAGCTTGGCTGGGCTAGGGTTTATTTGGGGAGGTTGCCAACCTCCCATTTAATGTCTTGAAGACAGATTTTGGCTGTGGATCAGGGGATTTGGGCTTCCCAAGCTTAACCCATGTGGATTTGCAAGTGTAGTGAAGTTTTAACCCATGGCTTGGCTTGCTTCTATTGGTTGGCTAGGGAGGTGTATGGATTGGTTTAAATGTTGTGGATCAGCCTCCCTTACATGAGTCCTTATTGATCATTCAATGGTTGTGGAGAAAGGATGACACCTAGGCCTCCTATTCATCCATTTTCATCATTGGATATAACCATGATAAATGGATAACTCAAGTCATGTTTTCTCTCTATTGGATGAGAGGGAGGTGCATGGTGACTCAATAAGAGCAAGCCATCATCCATTTTCCATGTCAATTAAGTTTTGATGAGAGGATGCCATGTAATCCTTCCATTTCCCATTTTTTATAATTTTGGTCATGATGAGGTATAATGTGGTTTAACCATGGTATAAGGGTAAGGTTAAGTGGTGTTTCATCCTCATTGGCATGTTCATGGCATATTTAAAGTGGTCGGCCACCTCTTCTTATCCAAGTAAATGAGTCACACTTCATATGCAGAAGAAGGTGACACATAGTCTTCCCTCCTCTTAGCATCATGAATTTGGTCATGGTGAGGTCAATTATGATGTAATGGATGACTTAAGAGCTGATTTTTTTCTTCATTGAATGGAGCTTAAGGTGCTTGGTGATTCACCAAATATTCCTTTAAGAATAAATGAGCGAACGACACCTCATTTCCCTTCATGATTAAAGTGTCATCATGTCTTTTAACCATGGTTAAGGTGACATATCATGGGTCACCCAATGGTTTGATATTTTTTTAATGGGTCTTATGGGTTGTATGTAACCCATGTGAGGTCACCCATGATGTCATTAGTGGGTTTGAAAATTCAAAAACCATTTATGATGTCACTTGTCCAAAAATAACTTTTTAATTATATTTTCATTTTTAATTAATTATGTAATCAATCAAAAATATTGGAAATTATATTATTAGCCAATAAATTAATCAAGATATTTTTAGAATCAATTATTTGATTAATTTCATCATTTTTGGTTCAAAATTGAGTATTTTGACCAGATTTGATAAATGTTGACTAGGGCTGACCATGGTTGACCCAAGTTGACCCATTTTGGTCCAAGGGTGATCAATGTGACTTTTCTAACCTTGTCATGGTTTAGCTTTTAGTCATAAGGTCCAAGGGTTTTGAATTTTTGGGTGGGTTTGGTCATGATAACCTTTTTTAGGGTTTATGTCAAGCCAAAAGTCAATGTATTGACTTTTGAGTTTTACTTTGGTCTCTTTGATTAATGTTAAGTTGTTTAGATCAATGTCTGACTTATGATGTCAATGTGGTAGCCTTTTAGGTCTTGGGTTGGCCTATTTGACCAATTTTTATCTTTTTGAGTTAGGGTTGACCAATTATATCAATGTGATGGTCTTTAGGTCATGTGTTGACCAATCTACCCTATTTTGGTCAAAGATTGACTAATGAGATCAATGTGATGGTCAAAGGGTGATGAATTGATGATTTTGCCCAATTTTGACTTTTTAGGTCAAAAGTTGACTATTTGGGTCAGTAGGGTGGTCATTGGGTCAAAGATTGACCAGTTTGACCAAAGTTGACTTTTTAGGTCAAATTTGACTTGTTGGGTCAGTAGGGTTGGTCATTGGGTCAAAGATTGACCAGTTTGACTAAAGTTGACTTTTTTGGTCAAATGTTGACCTGTTGGGTCAGTAGGGTTGGTCATTGGATCAAAGATTGACCAGTTGACTGAAGTTGGCTTTTGAGTCGAAGGTTGACTTGTTAGGTCGATAGAGTTGGTCATTGTGTCAAAAATTGACCAGTTTGACTAAAGTTGACTTTTTGGGTCAAAGATTGACCTGTTGGCTCAGCAAGGTTAGTCATTGGGTCAAAGATTGACCAGTTTGACCAAAGTTGACTTTTTGGGTTAAGGGTTGACCTGTTGGGTCGGTAGGATTGGTCATTAGGTCAAAAATTGACCAGTTTGACCAAAGTCGATTTTTTGGGTCAAGAGTTGATCTGCTGGATCAGTAGGGTTGGTCATTGGATAAAAAAATGATCAGTTTGACCAAAGTTGACTTTTTGGGTCAAGGGTTGACCTGTTGGGTTAGTAGTGTTGGTCATTGGGTAAAAAATTGACCAGTTTGACCAAAATTGACTTTTTGAGTCAAAAGTTGACTCATTGGTCATCGATTGATCGGATCGGGAGTTTATGAGATCTTGATTTGATCATTTTATGATGTCATTAAGATTTGGGTTAAAAAGAATTTATAGGGTCTTACCCTAGACTTTACGGTTTAGTGTCTATCAGTGAGATTTAGGAAGTTAATATTGGTATATTTCCTTTCTCAAACTGATTTTGAAATGATCCTTACAAAAGTGAGGTCAACAGTCACCCATCGAGGAACCCTCTGTTCCTTTGGTTCCACCCACTTCTCTTACCACCAAGGAGTCCCCTGTCCCTTTTGTTTCACTAACACGTCTTCCCACTCTCTGCGTTTACACTCGGCGGACTTGTTCTGATGCACATACTCTGGAGCTTGCTAACTCCTTGATGGACCCTGAATCCTCTCTGGACGATGTCCCAAACACTACTACTCTAAATGAGGAAGTCAATTTCTCTTGTAAGATATGCAATCAGACAAACCCTTTATATCCCTTGATAAATTATGTCTCTCTTCGTAGATTATCACCAACCTACAGAGCATTTTCTTAGGCCCTAACCAATCATCAGCTTCCCTCTACTATTAATGCTGCCTTAGCAGACCCAGCCTGGAAAGCTGCCGTCATGGAGGAGATGAATGCTCTTCAGTGGAACCATACTTGGGACATTGTTGATCTTTCTCGGGACAAGAAAGCAGTAGGATGCAATGAATCTTTAACATCAAGTTTAAATTTGATGGATTCTTTGAACGTTATAATGTGCGGTTGGTTGCCAAAGGATACTCACAGACCTACAGAGTTGATTATGAGAAGACATTTGCTCCAGTTGCTAAATTAAACACCATTCAGGTCCTCTTATCCCTTATACTAAATCTGGATTGACCCTTATTTCAACTTGATGTCAAGAATGCATTTCTGAATGATGATCTTATAAAGGAGGTATGCATGACTCTTCTTCTAGGCTTTGACTCTATTGCCTCTCAAGGGCAAGCATGTAGACTGCAAATATCTTTCTATGGATTGAAGTAATCACTGCAAGCAATGTTTGAAAAATTCACAAAGGTGGTGATAGACCATGGATGCACTCAGGCTCAATCGGACCACTCTCTCTTCTTTCGACATTCTTCGAACGACCAGGTAGCTATTCTTATTGTCTATGTTGACGATGTTGTTCTCACAGGTGATGATCTACCACCATTGGAGTGTTTGAAAGGCTTGCTTGCTGCTTCCTTTGAAATGAAGGACGTGAGATATCTCCGATACTTCTTAGGCTTGAAAGTTGCTTGGTCATCTCCGGGTATTTGCCTATCTTAGTGGAAACATGTGATTGACCTTTTGACATATAACAATTTCTCCTGTGCAAACTAGTGATTGCGCCAATGGATCTCAATGAAAAACTTCTCGATGTATGCAGTTTCTATCAACAAGACTCACTGTCAACGCCTTATGAGGAAACTCATCTACTTTATCCATACCCGCCCTGACAGCTGCCACGAAGTAGGGATAGTCAGTCAATTCAGGCGTGATCTGTATAAGCACCATCTCTAATCTGTCCACCGGATTCTCCAGTATTAAAAGGGACACCGAGCTCAAGTTTATCTTTTTCCCATTACACCTCTCATTCTATTGTAGTTTACACGCGGATTGGGCCGAATCCGTTTATGATCGGCGATCTGCCTCTGGGTACTGTTCATTTGTGTGAGGAAACCTGGTCACATGTAAATGTAAGAAGCAGTCTGTAGTTGCTTGGAGCAGTGTGTAAGCCGAATTTCTATCAATGTCCCTGGGAAGTTATGAAGTTTCTCGTTACGCATCATGCTCCACAAACTACGTATGATAGTTTCTACTCCCCTAAAGTTGTTCTGTGATAACAAGACTGCCATAAGCATTGCTCACAGCCCCGTCCAACGTGATTGTACCAAGCATATTGAGATTGACCGTCACTTCATTAAGAAAAAAGCTTCGAGTCCGGGAAATTTGTGTTCCCTTTGTACCTTTTAGTGGTTAACCAGTAGATATTCTTACAAACAATTTTCTTCGGCCACTGTTCGATGAGTTCAAATCCAAGCTGAACATGACTTGTATCTTTGCTTCAACTTGAGAGCGACGTATTAGAATATTAGAATATTTATTAATACTGAATCCTGTATTAATTACTTTTATTTGTTGTTATTTTCTTTCCTTTATTTCTTTATTCTATCTTTTTTTTGTTTCCTTACTTGTGTATCCTGTAATGGGTATTTATATCATAATTGGCATCCATAATCATCTTGGGACACATAAATTTTTTTCAGTTTTTTACATAAGTGAGAGGAGAAGAAGCCTCACTGCTGTTGTAAAAATTATAAGGGACATTTACATACATATAACAGAATTCTTATATTTTTACATATTTCACACCTAAACATTTATTTTTTAATACATAGCATCCAAATCTTTAATTCACTATTACTTACATACTCATTTTTCATGCATAGGTTTAAAGCTACAAAATGCTATGTATGTAGATATGAAAGTATAGGTGTGGGATATGTATATATGAAAGTTTAGGTGTGCGATATGTAAATACATAAGAGTTGCGTGCTAGGTATGTAAATTTCTCAAATTACAATTGCTTTCTTGGAATTGGAGAGAGGAGTGAAAATCTTCTTAGAAAGTGCAATATCTCGAATAAAGCAACATCATTAATCTTGCTTATTTCATGGAACACGTGGTTGTTGGAATTGTTGAAGACAACATGATTATCATAACTCAAAGCTATTGCTTTGTAATTTCGAAACTATATTCTTCTAAGAGAGTCTTTATCTACATCATTTCACATGGGTAAAGTTTTGTATTTAGTCACAACATTATATCTTGCTTCTTTAGTTTAATTTTTACTTATTCAACTAACTATTTTACCTCAAACAAAAATATATGTCCAAGAATGATTCTATCACTTTTAGTATATTATAACCTTATTTTTTGGAAACTTTATGTATTTAAGAATCCACTGATCAAGTTCTTAGCACCTATAATGGCCATTGATGAAGTTAGGTATATCAACTCGCCCATTGATCTTTGATATCATTATGGGTCATTAAAGGATTCCTTGTAATCTGAAGTAGTCTTAGCTTTCATAGGAGCAATCAAGAAGAGTAATTCTTCAAGAAGATTATTTGTTATCCCTTTTGGGAAATTGAGACCTCTTTTTCTATGTTAGACAAATCGAGCTTCAAGAAAGTTTTTGTACGATTCTAGATTTTGATAGAAAATTTTTGGAAGCAGCTTTTTATCTTAGAGGTGCCTTTTTTATCACTCCCAAGTCCCAACGAGTGAGACATTGTCAACATAAATAGCCAATTTGAAGGAACCTGAATGTGGGATGATCTGCGATGCCACTATGCAATCCAATCTTGTCAAGAGCTTTTCAAATATTTTAAAACCAAACATAGGGTCTCTAAATAAGCTTTTAGATGGTCTTCTTGAATAGATATGCAATTATTCTCTTGAGGAACATAACTTTGTTGTTGCTCCATATGAGTTATCACATTTTGGTTGCTATAGATGAAGATGCCGCTCACATCTGTTTACAATGGGAACTTCCTGCACTGATAGCTACATAAAATTTTAACAGAGCTATGCTTGTACCTAAAGGGAAGGTATTAAAATAGGCTGTTTTGTAGACTTGGGTAGATGATTTGATAAGAACTTTTTTGTGTATTGATTGGACAATCAACATGAAGATTAAGAGCGAACACCCATCATCAAGCACTTTGTTTAACCATATACGTGGGAACAATCAAATCCCATGAATGCTGACTCAGTAGAGAACACATCTCACGATCCATAACTGCTTCTTGATAGGATTCTGCGGTGCTTTCTAATAAATCTTGTAAATAGAAAAAAGTTGATAGGGACAATATGAATACACCAAATGAATAAAATAACTGAATAAATGACATATAAGAGTGAATGAGATGAGATGTACATTATGGCCTATTTATTCAGAGAGCAATGGGTGAATATTAATCAAATAGCTTATCAATTGAAGGATGCTTACTCAAATTTGATCATGGATGGGGGCGCTGTTAAAGGAGATGCACAGAGGTGGGGGACACAGCGGAGTGGGACTGATTGTGAAACTATATTAGAAGAACAAAGAGGTAGAAAAATACACAATCTCACAAAATGGGCATCTATTGAAGTATAACATTTGCATCATTTGAGTGGTAGAATACTTGAGAAGTTTTCATCGACTAAGTGATGCTTCATTAAGTTATCAAAAAACTTAATCAAATAAACATTTATATTAACAATAATAGAACATATGGAGATATAAAGTAATTTAGTGTTTGCTTGGCATGTGATAAATGATAATTCACTTTAAAATCTATGGTATACTAGAGAAATAATTTAAGCATATCCAAAAGAAAAGAGATTATGAGATACTCAAATATAGATCTAACATTTATAAAGTTATTGATTGTAGTTTCCTATGAAATAGTGGCAAATTTTGAGGTACAATTATCAGGAGTAGCTAAGGCTTGATTAGTTGTGGATGGCTAGGCAATAGGGTTATCCGAATTTAGCTCGTCAATGCATCAAAACAAACTAGATTCATAATACCCACTATGACTTATGCCATACATCCATATGGTGACCCAACTCAATTGAACTGAACTGTGTTTGTGTACATATATGATTTTTTTTTGTTAAGTAAACTTTACATGTATTCATATACGAACATTTGGATGCCCTAGGTTGCATGCAAGAATGTGAATTTGTTTATAAAAAAATCAGCCTTCATAGACCAAAGTTCGCACTCAATAGGTCTCGTGGGTCTGGGTCAACCTAATTATAAGGAAGATAAGAGTTTCATCAAAGTAACCCATTAGGGTGACTCGCCAACCTAACTCGCAGATCTACTAGTTGTGTTGCGCTAGCTGCCGAGCTGACATGTCGAACTATCTTAACGAACTAGTCTAACAATTTCATCCGACGAAAGAATCCTACAGATTCATTAGCATAGCTGCCTCTTTTATAGTCCTTAAAACTATAAGAATGCAAAAGTCAAGACTGATGCCAATAATTGATATATGCTACATTCACATTTATGAGCTGGCTGGCACGCACGTTGTGTTTATTTGATCAAGTCACCGTAGACAAATTTCTGTATGTTAAAACTTGTATTTTAATATTTTCTTATACATGTATAAAAAAGAGAGAGAGACTGGAGGGGGACTTTCTCCGGGCCTTCTTATGAGACCTTGCATAGCGACTCCCACATAACCCTTATAGTCCTCTCTTTATGTTGGATCATCTCTTTCACTTTGCCGAAAGGGGAGCTAAAGTATGAACGTATAGTTCAGGCCTGGAGAATACATCCATACTTTACTTTCACCTTTCTTACAGAGGTCCCTTCCGAGTTTTGTGAACTCACGGACATTACATGACCCAACGTCCCAAAAGGGTTAAACAAAATTCAAGGAATTTACTTTTTAATGAAAGCAAATACAATCTCTAATCATAAATGACTAGTTTAGTTTGAGTTATAAAATTCATTGAACTATGGTATGATATGATTGATCATGATCGTCCGATTAGATATTCTCGAGTCATCTGATATCCAATTTACAAACAATTTTTCTTAATTATTTTGCGTCGCAACATAATATTATTTGGGTTTTTCATTTTTTAAGAGCATTGAACTGCATCGTGTATCTATTACTTGTATGATTTGACGCTTCACAAAAATATTCATTACTTATGAGATTTTAGTCCTCTAAATATTATTTTTACTTCTTTTCCCTTATTTTATTTTCCATTCAACCATTGTAGAGAGATGGAGAAATAGGGAAACTTAAAGAGGGGGAGAGAGAGCGATAGAAAATGCAGATTTAGAGCCCTAGGCTGATTCAGGAGTTGACATAGCTAATATATAGGTATGTTTTTCTTTAGCCTTGACACCCTTAACTTAGAATTCAATATTCCTAGCTCCTTGAATGCTTGATTTTTCGTATGGATTACATTAATCAATCTATGATTTGAGATTTTGACAGATTTTTACCATATAAAGTTTTGGTGTGTTTATTCATTTGGGTTTGTATATGGTTTTATTCAATTTTTGTGAGTGATTTTTGTGTGCTTGTGTTCTTACACTCTCTATATCGTAGAGTATGAGAAATAAGATAATGATATAGTGATTATCTATCATGTTCTTTGTTTCCCTTGGTGTCATATAAGATGCCAATCATGCATTATATGTACCGTGTTGCAATCACAGGTCTTTTGATGTAGCCTCAATCATAATGTCATCTAATGATTTTCATGTGATCTTATGCATGTTGTACAACTATGAGAGTTATAATACATGGTCCCCTCATGCTGTATTGATGATTTTTAAATTTATTTTGGCTTGATTGTATACTTCTACTTACCCATGTTAGTGTCATGAAATACTATACGCTTCCCTAGGAATGAATGGAACACTACATGATATTCTAGTACACATGATTTTCCATGGTCATCATATTTGCAAGCTCGTTCACATATTGTTTAAATGCATTTGGATTATCTTCATTTAACTTATTGTGTTTATCATTTTTCATGCGTGTATTTTCTATTTATCCCTCACGATTCCCAAAGCATGCTGAGTTTATGTATGAATTTTCATGTTCACAAGTCTTGATTTAATCCATAGAAACTACAACATGACGCCTGACATAGTGATGTGATGTGCCATGGACATTAGCATAGCGATGAGCACATGAAAAACTGAATGAATTATAATTACGAGTGCTACATTAGTACATTTATGGTTATGCTTACAACTATTCATGATTTTATATGATTGATAATGGCACTTGATTTATGATTATGCATTGTTATGACATTATGTGATGTGAAGTGTATGCTCAAAGTTATTAAGAAGGTGGCTCATTATGTATTTCACACGCAGTATGAAATGTGCGTTGACTAGTGAATGAGAATGATATGTTTATATAAGGAAGTTACAACTTGGGCATATAGTTTCATAACCCTTTAGAAGGGTAAGCTGATAAACATACCTTAAATGATGTTCTATGGGATAATTTTATGCCCTATTAGGAGACAAAATGGAAGATATTGCACGAGTAGAGCATGCATCTGGTTGACAAGTAATCAATTTATGTATCACTTTGGTTGGTAAGCATGTTGACAAATACCTGGATGATGGTTTTGGTCCATTCTAGAACATATGGTCCCTGGTCAGTGAGCACGTCCATGCCTATTGTTTATGATGTTTGCTCTTTGTAATGCTTTACTGCAAAGTGATTGCTTTTTTTATGCAATGCATATTGAATAATGTTTTGAGAGGATAAGTGCACTTTTTTTGAATGCACCATATGATGCATCATGAATTTTATGTGCTCTTGCGAGCATGTGCATTTGTCTATGATTACTTGTATGATTACATGTTTTTGCATAAAATTTATGAACTAGTGATTCCATGATTCTTTCAAGCTTCATTTACTATTTGGCTTGCGTGGTATGAGCTATACATAATTATAATATGACTTGAATATGATAACCATGTGTTCAGACTATATCTCTATCCAAGTAGGTTTGCGTGTGCCATAACATGGTTTTGTAAAAATGTGTTGATTTAGTGCATTTTGTATACATTATCTCATTGCATGTATGTATGATTTTTTTTGTATCCATGACCTCATTTATTTTTTTTTGACATTGCCCTTAAATGATTTAACATGAAATTAAGCCATAAGGCTTGGCATTTAAATTTGTGAATAGAGTGTTATTTTGTGTTTTGTAACACATGGCCCAAAATCATGCGTTAGCTTGACTCTACAGCTTGGAGCATGCCACTGGGTGCGCATGAACATGATACATAACCATGCCATAATTATGGACATGAATCTCTTGTGGGTTACTTCCTTTATCATGAATTTAATTCTCCGGTAGGTCTTGTGTGATTAGTTGGGCTTTAAGCTCACCTTCTTGTATCTACATGTGCTAGTTTTTTTGGCAAGTGATGAGGGAAATGAATTATTATTGGTGGATGGTAATATAATAATTTTTTTAGGGAGCTTTATAGATGTGTTGATACTATAGTTGTTTATATGGAGGTAGTTAAGGTTGTAATCGAGTCGAGTTGAGCTGAGTATACGATGGATTGAAGTTGGCTTGGTCGGACCATAAGGTCATGTTCGATTCGAGCTTGAGCCGAATTTTCATATATAACTGTACTTGGTTTGCTTAAATTTTTTAATGACCATTCTTGGTTTGTACTTGACTTATTTATATTAATTAAAGACGATAAAAATTTGAAAGAATGCTTAATTTTTAATATAAAATTAAAAAAAATTCATTGAACTTGATTTTTCTTATAAAACTAGAAAAAAAAACTATAAATTAGATTTAGTACTTGATTTTTAATATAATGTTATTAACAAATCATGTCACAAATATAAATAAATAAGCAATTGAATAAATTGAAATTAACATCTAAATAGAGATTTTCTGATAGAGGAGATTATTGTCCAAATCATGTCACAAATATAAATAAATAAGCATTTGAAAGTGTGACGAGAAGACTGGATCCAGTTGCAATTTTTTTTATCCACCTTTTGGACAAGGTGCTTCTTTGGTAGGGGGTATTGTTATGCCGATGCCTACGGACAGTTATGCTTTATTATCCTAAGAGAAATCCTGTCTTTTATTATTATTATTATTATTATTAAGTATAAATAGGGTTATGTTTAGTGTTGGGTGGAGGCAGGATACTTTGGTTGAGTCTTAGAGTTAGGGTTTGCGAGAAATTTTCTACCTCTCGAATTGTAGGTTCTCGGAGAGATCGCTCACCTCTCGAATGGTATGTATTTATCCTTTATGTGCATTGTTATTGAAGAAAAAAATATGTTTGCCCTAATTTCAATGTGGAAATATGTGCCGATTCCTATTAATATTATTGCTTGATAATCAACATAGCTGCTTGGAGTAGTAAGACCTGCTATTAAAGAAGTGAAGAAGCTAATGAGTGTGGATTCCAAATGTAGTTATGGTTAAAAAGAATAGTGGCAACTAGAGAATGTGTGTAAATTTCAAGAAGGTTAAGGATGCTTAATCGAATGATTCCTAGCCTTTACTAGATAATCATAATCTAGTTGGCTCGCGTTTGGGATCGTTGACATTAAGCTCCATTGATACTGACTTAGTTTACCATCAATAAAACTGCACTTGAAAGATGGTAAAATATATTTATTATTAATGAGGTATTCTGATGCAAAGTCACATTTTTTGGTCTTAAGAACGCTAAAGCCCTTATAATGTTTATGATAATATTTTGAGCTCAAATGGGTAGAAGGATAGAAGATTATCTTGACGTGTTCTAGCTAAAAAATTGTTGATGACATTTGCCTAACCTAGCCAAGGTGTTTTTCTCCTATTCAGATGTACACAGTTAAGCAATATTTTATTAAGTATCTATTTGGAATTCACTCAAGCAATTTTTTGATTTTTGTTATCATTGGATGGGATTAGAGCGAATCCTGATAAGATTAAAGTTTTTTTGGACATGAGGTCTCTCAACTCCATTCAAAAGAAGATAACTACGAACTTGCTACCTAGAGTTATAGGCTTGAGTGCATAACATCGAGAAGAAGGTTTTGAAGTCTAAATATTATTTCATCTTTATTTGTGTTGGATAGCTCTTTTTGTATTTTCTTTGTTCAATTCATCTTTGCAGTAGATATTAAATCAACTTGTATCACTTTGAGACAAAGTTGCTTGGAAGATTTATTATCGATGACATTATATGCTCATATTTCTACAACAAAGTCTCCTTTTCTACATAAAAATGCTCGTATTCACATTAACCAAAGTATATATATATATATATATATTTATTTATTTATTTATTTATTTATATTTATAAAAGGCAAATTCATTGATGTAAATGGGAATATTCAAAGGTTTTAGTGAGTGGGTACTAAGAGACGACTCACAGGGAATACAACTCACTCAAAAAGAGACTTTAAACAACTCGTATACCCAAAAAAATGAAATATTCCTAATCGTGGTGGGTGGATTTACCACTTCCCCTTCCCCTGAATCTTGGGATGGAGTCCAACAATAAACTGAGATGTGGGCTTCCGCTTAAAATTATCAGACAGTCATCCTGAAAATTTCTGAGTTCTAGCATTCTTTTTTTCTTCTTCATAGATTTGTAAATTTGCCATTCATTTGCCAGCGGTTGTCCCATATTATTAGTTGGTGGATCTTCGATGGAGAGCTTACCCTATGAGGTATGTTGATCCGTAAATTGCCAAGCAGTCTCAGCCTGTATCACACCTTGATCATGACGCTCCTCCAGGACTTGAGTACCCTCGTCTCTTGCCATAGGTGGTTCCAAAACACTTCGGCTAGCACCTGCTACATCCAAATTCTTAGTATTTATGATCTGAGGTGGAGTTGCCTCAACAGCAGTGGGAAATAGCTGCTGAACTGGTTGTTGAGGAATAGCCTGATGAGTTCAATTTTCATTCAATATTTTTGAAAGATCTTTAGTTTCTGCTATATTTTCCTCCACTTGAATGATGTTGTCAGAAACTGCAGAATCCAAATGCGCAAGAAGGTTGGATCTCAATTGTGGATGAAGCCTAAAGCATTTGGCAGGGGAGTGCCCAATATATATATATATAAATATAGCTTGGAGTAGGAGCTACGAGTCTATTGTTCATACAAAACATGGGGATGATAGCTTTGGCATAAGCAAAGTATTTATTGAGACCACCCCAAAATTCTCCCTCATCTCACTAGAGGAAATCATCCTGGGATCTTGGTCTGAGGTTCATCAACCTTTTCTACTCTTGATTGGACTTATTAGTATTAATCTCCTCAAGCTTATTTTCCTTTCGAGCTAGGCATGAACACAGGGCAGAAAAAAATTATAACTACCCCTCGTCTGACCAACGGTTAGATGGAATTCACTATAGGAGAAGTTGGGCAACAAGGAAAAGCCCATGCGTCACCTATACTAGGTTTTCTTTGTTTTGAGGACTCTGCTAGTATTCCTCAAGAGCATCTCTACACTAAAGGGAAATTACCTTCCATCGTCTCCACCTAAGATTTGGTCTCAGCATGAATTTGAGATTGCAAGATAGAGGTGGGGCTTCCCGATGTAGGTTTGATTTTGTCCAATTAATTATCTTGTAACATCACTTGCTCTATCAACCGTCTTTGCCTCTTTCTTTAGACGTCTTTGTTCTCTTTTGTTAAAGGTCTTTACCCTCCTGGTGAGGGGAAGAGTTGAGGTGCTTTCTTTGAAGGAAGGCTTATAGCCATAGCAACCTTTAGTAGAATCCCATGCTTGGATTTCAACAGAGTATTCACAGTAGCAAAAGCGATTGTTTCTTTCTTATTTTCCACCTCAACGATGGTAGCCCTTCACACCATGGCTTGCTTTGCCTTGGTAATTGAAAATGTGAGTGGGTCAGCCTTCTTGATGCATTTTGCCTGCATCATTAGGCTTTGGATATCCATCATGATCACAATTTTCACTACTGATAATCATCTTTTCCATCTTCTCAGTAAAGGCTTGTAGCTCAAGGGCCTCAATAACAACAACATGCAGGATAGCCTAAAACTCCAATCCTTGTTGGCCTTTACAAAGAAGTAGCTATTCTTCTAGCCTTTTTTTACAAGGGCAATCCAAAATATGCTTAAAGATAGGTAAGGCTTGGCCGAGAAGAGGCATACGACATCCAAACACCTAAACTTGAAGAAGTAAAGCTGTGCCAAGCCACATCTTATTTGTAGAACATCAACTTCATCCCTCTCAAAAGAACATATGGTAACTGGAATGTGAAAAAAGATCACTTTTGCCGTGTTTTTAGCGTTTGACCTTTCTTCTTTTGTATGTGATAGGGATTTTGTGCTTTATCTTCAGCCTCTCCTAGGTTGTGAAGTTGACAATACTCTGGTAAAGGGAGACAACATCTTGAGCATTTTCATCCTTGGTTGATATCATTCTTGAAGCAATTAATGGAAGAATAAGACAATGATCAGGGTAACACTAGTTGTAGGAGCTTTGAAAGCAGTATGTGTATTGAAAGCAAAAGTTCGCACTTAAGAAATGAATTTCTTTTATATTTAGTGGTATTTATTATATGAAACGCTAGAAGTATCAGCAGGAATTTTAGAAAATCTGGCACCGTGTATGAAATGCTATCACATTATCATCATTACACAAATCTTGTTAATTCCTATACAAATAAAGAGTTTAATTTTTGTTCAGAAAGAGTCCTTATCGAGTAATATTTTACAATTAGTTGTTTATTATTAAATTTATAATCCAAAGCATTTTCTCTCTGAAATGTTCAGTCATCTCAAAATATTCTATTCATAGCAAGGTGTCTTAATGAAATTTCTTAGGAATTCAATTTTACTAAGTTTTCTTGAATATTATGTGAAGTCATTCTGTAGATTGTCTTGGAACGAACAAATACATAAACATCACACAATTCCATTCACACTAAACATACAAACTACAAAATATCTTTTCATTGACTTTGGATAAATCATTATACCTTTTTCAAAAGGATTAAAGAAAATCCTAAAAGATTGTATCAGACATGCTTATGATGGTAGGGAGATGCTTGGTAGGAGAATCTTTTCATCCTATACCCACTCTCGGGGAGCATGGTATACCCATCTCCCTTAGTCGACAGGATCCTTTGTTGACTACTGTGCAGCTTTTGAGCACTTTGGGTGTGCTCTACCTTACCGCCACTAACTTGATATGTCAGCAATCATTTTTGGGTAGAGTGCTAAGAAATTGGCACCCTAAATCGCCTCATCTGTCAAGCAGTTTCAGTATTTCTATTGCACTAAATTTGCAGGGTAATACTTCTTTTTATTATCGCCAAATTTGTGCTTGCCTCATCTGAAGACCACTTCAAGTGGTATAGTTTGGCAAAGAAACCAACAATTTTCTTGCTCCTGGTTGATGTCCTTGTTAGAACTCCATATTTGTTCGATGAACATTTATTCTTGCTGTGTGTGTTTCTGGCTTGCCCTGATAGAATTTATTTATTTTTTCCAGAGTCGCCATTTTCACTATTGTGAAGGTTGACAACCCAGAGTCCTTCTATATATGAACAAAAATTGGCTCCACAAGTTCTTTTCTTTGAGATCTCATATCTCTAGTGCTTTTCTATTGACAATTTCCTTCCGTTTCTTTGCTGATTCGATCGGGATGTGTATACTTTTGCATGAGGTGGCTACAGGGATTGATGGTGATGGTTGTTCTCCAGGATATGAATGCTTTGGAAAACTTTTCATGAAAAGTATATACAGTGATGAGTTGTTGGTGATCAAAAGTATGGCTTCTTTCTTGTGTAGAAAGAAGTTTGTGGGGACAAAAAGTTGTTTAAGTGATGGATTTTTTTAAGATTAGGCTGTGGATTTTAATAATAGGGTAATTTTAGCTCGTAATTTTATCCGAAAGTAAAAAAAAAAAAGAAGAAATGTGTAGGATGCGTTATTAGATAGATATAACCTACACATATTAATGATAATCAGAAATCTGTATTAATCTTCTTGAGAAGATGCAATTCGATCAAGTTGCTGCCAAAGTCATTTACATTAACAGTCTATGATCAGGTTTTTTACACAGTGATTGACTTGATATTCAAACACGTTAATTACATTTGCAGGCTAAATTAGGTAACTCACTATTGATTATTGAATTCACTAATTCCAACCAATTTATGTCTTCCTACGTGGACGTAATTCTAACACACATATATTTGAGTTCTCATCAATGCTTACTGTTTTGTAATCAGTTTCTTATCCAAACATCTAGAAAATATTGTCCAGAAAGAACTCATTTAGCGGAGTTAGATATAAAGACGTGCCTGCAATATTTGCTTGGGAGCTTATGAATGAACCTAGATGCGTGCTGAACTCATCCGCTCCTCTTCTTCAGGTAACACGCTCATCTATCATAGTTTTCTGTTGTATACTTGCAAAATTTCCCACGATATGCTTTTGTTTAATTGTTTTGGAGCTTACACGCTATAAAGCTGTGTGGCAGGCGTGGATTGCTGAAATGGCTTCTTACCTCAAAAGTTTGGATCAGAAACACCTGGTCACAGTTGGGTTAGAAGGTTTCTATGGACACGGCAGTACTGAAAGATTAGGTGCTAATCCTGGAGAGTGGGCTTCTTCACTTGGTTCTGATTTTATCCAAAACTCTGCCGATGAGAACATTGATTTTGCTTCAGTTCATGCATATCCTGACAGCTGGTTGGTTTCAAAGCTACTTACGGTCTGTTTGAGATAGTTTGTCGTCTGCTTTGTGTTTCCTACCATTGCCACAGTTTGTTTGAGAAGCTATTTTCTTGCTACATTCTGGAAAATTTTGTGGTGAAGTTTTGATTTTTGCAACCAAATCTGTAAAATGTGATGGTTATAAGAAAATTGTCTAATTTTTTGAAAAAAATAAATATTTATAATTCATACTGTAACTTTGTAATAAATTTCTTTTCCCACCACAACTTTACATCCACCCACCTTTACAAAAAGCTACAGCTGCCCCAAATGGACCCTTAGATTGCAAATCAACTTTATCACGCATTGAGGGGACTCTTTTTTGTTTTTTTTTGTTTTTTGTAGGATACCAAAAGCAAGCTTTGAGGAGAAGGTCAAGTTTCTCTCCAGCTGGGTTGATTCCCATTTGAATGATAGTGAGCATGCACTGAAAAAGCCTGTGCTATTCGCTGAGGTTGGGTCTCGCTTAGAAGGAAAGAAAAATGGATCTTATGATAGGGATATCATCCTGAAGTTAGTTTATGATAAGTTATATGAGTCTGCAAAGAAAGGCGAAGCTGGAGCAGGAGTTTTGATATGGCAATTGATGATTGAAGTAAACCAACCATATAAGGATGAATTCTCGTTAGTAGCAAGCCAACATCCTTCAACCTACAAGCTCATATTGCAGCAGTCTTGCAGATTAAGGAAATTGTTTCGAAGAAAAGGAGAAGCAAGAAGCATTTTTTGGCCTTGTACAGATGCCTAATTTTGAGGTACTAAATATTCTTTTTCCAACGCATTTGTTCTTTTTTCTTCAAATTTGATCGTGAAGGGTGTCTCCTGATTGTCCATGTTATTTTTAGTACAGTTGATTTTTTTACGTGTTTGAATCGAGTTTGGTTCACCTCATTTGCTCCATTCATATAACAGATAATTGGAAATTTTAAAGGTATAAAATTAGAAGGTACTCAATTGCTAGCTTTAATAATTGAAATTTCTGCACAATTATAATTTTGTTAGCTAGACTACTTAATGAATTATGAAATTGAAGTTGATTCCATCTGACTGTGAACATCGTACTAACAATAAATCACACACTTCAGGCAATAAGCAATAATAATATAATAAAATATTTAATCATGTTAAAACCGTAAAATGCAGTTATTCAAATGATACGCTAATCGTTCTTTAATTGCACTATCTATTTTTCAAAAACTCTTATCACATCATTTGATGTATGTAATAAATAAATAAATTATTTATGATAGATAGATAGATAGATAGATAGATAGATATAGTTTTCATCCCCGTGCCCAGGAGGACTAGACTGATACTATGGAAAAGAAGAGAAGGGATAATTGGTAATTGTTTTTACGTAGGGATTAATACTGTCTTAACATTGCATACATTGAGGACAATGTTGTGTTTGAAGAGAATGACGACTAGCACTCTTACATTGGCAAGCTCTTTGTTGTTGTTTTTTTTTAGTTTTGAGTATATGTTTTTGTATTAAATATATTAAGGATAATGATGAATTTCAGGGGCAAGAGATTTTATTTTTACTTAATTCATGCTGGGCAGGTCATGTTGTCCGCTATATTACGGTATTTCGGTGTGCTGCCTTTGCTTCTTAGTTGTTTTACCTTTGTTTCTTGGTTTGTGTTTATTTTTTGTCATAATTTTTGTAGTTTATTTTTCTTGTGATTGATTGCTTTATTTTCTTATGATGGAAGTGTGGGAAAGACATCATAAAATGTTTGAAGAAAACACAATAAATGAAAGACACTTTCTAAATTAATCATATCATAAAAATGCTTTGGATATTTTATCATGATACTAAAAAAATCATATAGCTATAAAATGTTTTATTTATTGAGCCACTTATATATAACATTTTCTCATCATCAATAGTTAAGTGAAGAATCAACCAAAATGAGTCTCTTGATGATGTGTCGTTAAAAAATACTTAAAAATAAACATTAAATCTCTTCAGTTTTCACTGCCTCAAGCGATTTTTAATCTAATACCTCTAATAACTGGTTTAAAAAAAATAATGATAATAATAATTTATCAATATGAGCACCATTTGGTGGAGAAGTATCGCTTGAGGGAAAACAAAATGGAATTTATCTCACTCGTTTCCTTCATTCCCCATAGATGACTGTTTTGAACGAGGGAGAGTGCGAGACAGAAGAAGTGAGAGTGAGAGGAGAGCGAATTATTCCATCCGGAGCACGTACGCAGCGTTGGGTGCGGATTTTTTGGGTACTCGATGGGTACTGGATGGGTATAGATAGGTATGGATGTGTATGGATGTGTATGAATGTGTATTGGATATTGGGTATTGGCTATTAGGTGAGTATTGGTGGGTATTGGAGGGTACTGGATGGGTATTAGGAGGAGATGCGTGCGGATGCGTGCGTTCTCCGTATGGAATAATGGCTCGAGAGAGAGACATGGAGAAGGAGGCGAAGTCGTGAGGAAGAACAGAGGAAGAAGCGCGTGCCCTAACTGAAGAAAAAGAAGATAGTTTTGCAGGTGACGTACTTCATGAAGAAAGAGTAGACGGGGGTCGTGTGTGCAATCCTAGTCGATTTGAGCACAAGAATTATGTTCGGGTGCTTGTATGAAGAGGAACGACGCCGCATATAAGGCATGAAGAAGATAGGAAGAAGGGAAGTAAGTGCTTCATATCCATGAAGCATTGGAGTCAGCGTCGAAGCAACGCTGCGTGCTCATCCTAGCAAAGGAGAACTGGTCCTACATGCGGGAAGGTGGGTGAGCTGCTGAGAGGCAAGTGAGAAGGTGAAGCACGACCTCTTGCGTGAAGAGGAGAGTCGACCTCCACAAAATCCTAGTGGAGTGAATCTTTGTATGCGACGGAAGTAGGCAAACTCGAGGAAGGCGAAAGATGGACTTTATGTATGAGGCCTCGTGAGTTCGTGAGCCGCATACAATAAAAAGGTGAACCTAGGCTTAAGTAGGTGAGAGTGGGTTTTGTTAGCCAAGTATTGTTAGTCTAATATCAAGTTTTATGGATTAGATTAAAGTTATAAGTATTAATTCTTATGTTTATTAATTTATTTTTGAAATATTAAATCAATGAAGTAAGTTTTTGGATTCATAAATCATTGATTTCACATAAGAAATCATGTAAGGAATGATATCGATCTAAAAACTATCAAGGTAAATTGTTAATGTTATCATTTTTATTATAATAAATGTTGTAATTGTTAAATTAATGCTGTTAAAATTTATTTAATTAGGATGTGTGGAAGAAGGCTATTCAGAATTAATATTGACAAAAGATTAATATTATAGTGAAGTACAGTATAGAGGTCATTTAAAGATTGAAGTGAGTAATTTTGCTTTTAAGTTACAATAATATTTCTTATTTTTATATATATTAGTGCTTACAATTTTCACTATTATACCTATTGTCAGTGTAATTAAACCATAACTGATTCTTCTTATTAATAGTCGTGAAATATACATTTTAAAACTATTGTATAAGTAGTTGCATTTTAGTTTTCCTTAGTGGTCACTATATTATAGTTTTTCTAAGAAAATGTCACATTGCTATATGACTTGTATATTTTATTATATGTGCATAAATCAATTTATTTCATGACGTATAATTTTAGTACAAGTGCAATTATTTATTAGTATATAAATGTAAATTGTCTCATAAGAGAATAATGTATATTATAAAGAATGAAACAACTTATACATGAATGCTTGTATATGCATGCTACAAAGAGGAGTTCACCTCATTTTGGTATAGGTAAGAGGCGCCAGTGTACTTATGCGTGTAGATGTTTTTTTATCACCCCAGGTAATTTTGATGTTTAGATCGCTAACATTTGTGCCGCCGAGAGATATCAATTAGGGGCGAGTAGACACCTTTCCACCTCAGGATCATTGTTTCTACAAGATAGTATCATCCATGATTGTGTTAGGTTATGTTTTGACTATGCTCCTAAGACATATGTAAATGTTAATAATATAAAATAAAAGTAAAGATAAAGACTAAACTTTGGAAAGTTAATGTTAATGCATATAAAATAAGTTATTTCCTTTAAGTAAATGCTATGGACACATAGAATAGATTATTATAAGGTTTTTATAGATATATGAAAGATCAATATGTATATTGTTCTCTTTTCGTTGGATTACTGTAGCATCAAAGTCTTTATGTAATTCATATAAATTTGATGAAATAATTTAGTAAAAAATAATTTATTTGGAGACGTACTAAACTATGTTCCTCAAAAAAAGCTTGGTGGCTAATGCCTTTAGACTTCAGTCCATTTGGGTGACTTTAGTCCATTTAGACCCATTTGAATGACTTGGGCCCAATTAGATCAATGTTTGATTAATTGAAAAAAATAATAAATATTTAGGTTTAAAATAATTTGTTCAAACCGTTTGACGATCTACTAAAGGTCAGGTCAGTATACATGAGAATAACAAAAATATTGAATCTCACAAATAAAATAAGAGAAATAAGTGTTAAATCTCTTAATCAATCAAATATTGATTCATTTGGGCTCTTCTAAGGGGTTAGCCTCCAAACTTTTCTTAAGGAGCAAGATAATGCTTTTCGAAATACTTTACAAGAAAATTAAAGTGTTGACTTCAAAACTGTTCCATTTGCTAAATGCTTATTGGATTACAAAAGGGAGTTTAAGGAATTATCAACGACGCGTCAAGCTGCTGCCTGTGTTTGCTTATGTTTATTTTGGGATTTGTTAGAAAAGTAAGGTGATAACTGATTTGGTATCGCTTGACTTTGGCCTTGGTTAAAAAGTTCAATTCACATGATAATTTATCCTTTTTAATATTCTTACACCATTACTTCAACATGGCTTAGAAAAGTTATATTCTTCAAATATATAGTGAAACAACAAAATAAAGTTATAATAAATTTATTAGTTTGATCTTATAAAAATGGAAAAGTTATCATTTACATAGCACTTTGGTGCTTTAAATGTATGCATAAAAATATGTATTTCACTTTTAAGAAGTGGTAATAATGCTATTTTTTGATGTGATTTTAAACATTTAACTGCTATTTGTGTAATATGAATGTTTACATGTGCGATACATAAATATATAAGAATTGTGTGTTATGTATGTAAATGCAACCGTCAACGCAAACCCCCATCCATCCATCCCACACAAAAAAAGAGGAAACAAAACAAAAAAAGGAGTAAAGCTATCTTCAGCAAAATAAACCAATGAAAACACTAACATTATTCCAAATTAAAGATGAGGGGAGAGATGAGAATAATAAGTGGTATTTTCCCTACTACTCTTAAAGTTGTGACAGTCAAACTTTTACTTATTTTTTCTACTCTTAAGCATTAAGATTGGTCACCATACCATTTTCACTTATATATTTCATTTATTTGCATCCACAAGTTGCTTTTTCTCCACCTTTTAATTTCAAAGCGAGGATGAAAACCGTACACTTTGGCTTTAGACTATGCATGTGCCTTGCAACATTATTTTCAAAACGCGAGAATAAATCTTCTAAAATATCAGTTCCAAAATAAGATGTAACTAGCGGTCCTACCACTGCTCTTATGTAATTTGCAACATTTCTAGCACTCGAGCTTTTGTCTTCCACAAAATTTTCATTTGATTCATCAAAAGGATCCCAATTTGACTCGAAAGTTTGCACTTGTATAAGATCAAATGATCCTTCAATATTGATTATAAATCTCACTTCTTCCATTAATGGTGTGTAGAATGGTAAATTGAAGTCTTTTAGTTTATCCTCTTCCACCAGTCCCTACATTCAATAAATAACTTTAAGGAAGCTTCTTGTGTAATAAGATCAAACTTGCATAATGGATGAAGTAACAGTTTATGTGCGAATATGCATATTATTTTAGCACTAATAGATGTACTATATATATATATATATATATATATATATATATATATATATATATATATATATATATATATATATATATATATATATATAGAGAGAGAGAGAGAGAGAGAGAGAGAGAGAGAGAGAGAGAGATTATATATGGGAAACATACATACCACATAATTCTTATACATTTACATATGCATCAACTAAAGTTTGATATTTATTATTACAATGCTTCATTTTTAAAAGCTCATGCATGAAAATGTGTATCTCACCTTTAAAATGTTAGTGCTAATGGTATTTTCGATATGATGTCAATGATTTGAGCGGCATGTATATAATTATGAAAGTTTAGGTGCTATATATGTAAATAAGTAAGAATTGTGTGGTATGCATGGGTAAGTTACATACTGCTATATATGTAAATAAGTAATAATTGTGTGTTATGCATGGGTAAGTTACATACTTACCATGCATAGCATGTAAACAAGGTAGGTACTTTGTTTACATATTGCGTACTTTTATTCTCGAAGGATGTGTACTTTTTGGTCTCTTCTTAACCTAAAAATGTAAATAATCTTTTGATAAGTTTTTGTTTGTATTTGACACTAATAAAAGATAATTATGCCAACAAATTGTTAGTGTCCCTTGAAGAATAAGAATGTATGCATTCATATGCATGCACAAACTGAAAGAACATAGAATAATTGTCATTTAGATAACTTTATGCCAAGACAGATTTGGAACTACTAGTTTGAATGATTGAAGATAAGGATTAGTAATATTTTTCGGAGGAAGATAACAAACGTTCAGTCTAACATGTGGCAAATGTTTAACATAATTAAGTGTAAAATGTTTTTATAAGTTTTGACTTTTTCATAGTTCTAGTAAAAATAATTAAATTGCAGTTAATGGCCCTAGATGATTGATAACATATGCGTTATTGTTCTTTATATAGGTGAGAAAGCATGTATAACTTATCGATAAAATAAAATAAAAAGAAACAACATTCAATTAAAATTTAAATTATTTAATACTCGTGAATTGTAAAAATATGTATATATCTTCAAAGTTGAATGGCGGAATTTAATGATTTAATCGATAATAGTATATGCAAATATTTTGATGGAAGATAAATATGTAATTTCTTTAATAATTTGACATTATTCATTAGAATTTTTGGTAATTAAATGATTCAGAAATGACATTATATCAATCATAAATATTGATGTAAAATATACCCATCAAAATAACCTCGCTAAAATATGAAAAAAAAAATTCTAAATAAAAACAAATTGATTATTTTATTATGAGAAGAAGAGATCGTCGAGATTGTAAAGGTTGTGAGGTCATTCAAAGTGAGGATTTAAATACCCAATATCGATTATTAGTACTAGATTTTAAGATGAACAGTTGTAAAATAAAGAATATTAAGATTCATCTTCATAGGATTAGATTAGGATACTTAAAAGACAAATAATTATTTTTATGAGTAAAATTCAAAATTTAAAAATTTGGGATGTTCATGAAGAAGCAAATACTATGTGAGAATAAGTAACAAAGACTATTAAACAAGTGACAAAAGATGTAATTAGAGAATCAAAAGAAAAAAAATTATACAAATAAAAATAGTTGGTGGTGAAATAATAATGTGCAAGAAATGATAAAATCTAAGAAGTTTGTTATAAAAATTAATTTTATTGTAAAAGCTTAGTGAACTGAGAAAAATATCAAATGATCCGCAATGAGTCTAAAAGAATAAACAGTGATGCTAAAAATTTTGTTTTAAGTGATCTTTATAATAGATTAGATACAAATTGGCGAAAAATATATGTATAAACTAGCTAAAACAAGAGAAAAAAAGTAAAGATTTAACTCAAGTAAAGTGTATTAAAGATGAAAATAAAAAGAGATGCTTTTCTTAGAGAATGATCTTCAACATAGGTGGTTGAGTTATTTTAATAAACTTTCTAATCAAATTTCTGAAAATACGATCTCCTTAGTGATCTCAATTTCATTTTTACCGTCGTATTAGTAAAAAAAAAGTTGAGGAGTCTTTAAAGAAGACTGAGGGTGGAAAGTCTGTAGACCTGATGATATCTCAATTGAACTGTAGAAATTTTTAGGAGATTTGAGAGTTTTTTGGCTTACTAAACTCTTTAAAATTATTTTAAAAACTAAAAAGATCCCTTGAGGAGTGGAGGAAGAGTATTTTGGTCCTCATTTTTAAGAATAAAGGGGATGCACAAGAGTGTGCAAATTATAGAGGAATTAAATTGATAGGTCATACTTTAAAATTAAGGGAGAGGATAACTAAACATAAGTTAAGACGTATTAGCAAAATTTCTCATAATCAATTTGGATTTATGCCGGGCAGGTCTACTATGGAAGCTATACATTTATTGAGAGGTTTGATGGAGAAATACAGAGATAATAAGGAGGATTTACATTTGATTTTTATTGATTTAGAAAATGCTTATGATAAAGTTCATAAAGATATCCTTTGGAAAGTTCTTGAGAAGAAAGGTGTTGATATGACCTTACATTCGAGTCATTAAAGATATGTATACTAGTGCTGTTACTTGTGTTTGAACTGAAGGAGGATTGACCAAATATTTTCCTATTTTTGTTGGATTACAACAGGGATTGACTTTAAGCCCATATCTTTTTGCTTTAGTTATGGATGGTCTTACTGGACATTTACAGGAGGATGTACCTTGGTGTATGCTTTTTGCTGATGATATCCTTCTTATGGATAAGCCAAGGGAAAAAGCCCAGAAAAAACATGAATTATGGAGGTCTACATTAGAGTCTAAAGGCCTTCGTTTGAGTAGAACTAAAACTGAATACATGGAATGTAATTTTAGTAATAGTAGCTCTAGTGACGTGTAACTTTAGGGGATCAAATTATTAAAAAGTGCGAACGATTTAGATATCTCAGGTCTATTATTCAAAGTGATGGTGATATAGATTGGGATGTTATAATAGAATTCAAGTTGGTTGGTTGAAATGGAGGAATGCTTCGGGCCTATTGTTTGATAGAAAAGTACGCTTAGACTGAAAGGAAAATTCTATAAGAGGGTTAGTGCTGAATGTTGGCCTTGAAAAGTGAAGCATAATACTAAGTTAAGTGTTGTTGAGATGAGAATGATTAGGTGGATGAGTGAGAGATAAAATGTGCAATGAATATATTCGTGATAGGGTTGGTGTAGCTCCAATGACAAAAAAATTAGAGAGAGCCGCCTTAGATGTTTTGCTCACATTAAACGTCGACAATCTGATGATCCGATTAGGAGGTAGATGCTATGTTAAAAAAGGCAGAAGTAGGCTTAGGAAGACTTGGGCTTATTATATAAAAATGATTTTAATCTATTAGAATTAAATGAAAATATGACACTAAATCAGACGCAATGGAGCAAAGGATTCATGTAGCCGACCCCACTTAGTAGGATTAAGGCTTTGATGTTGTTGTAATCACCCAAAACGTTAATATCAAATTTTTTTGCGTTTATAATTAAGACTATCATCTCATCGTGGATATTCCAACCATAAAAAATTTAGTTTGTAGTCCAAATGAGTTTAAATTAGCTGGTCCAAACTTTTGAATTATTGATTTTGTTTCCAATCAATGTGCTATGCATTAGAGAACGAATCATCAAAATTTGTCCTACCCTTGATATCGATCACAATGTTGAAGATGTTATCAAATAATTATTCTCAATGGGCATAGCATTGAGATTATATTTAATAAAATTATTCTTCCATTATGGAAGATCCCAGAGTAATATGCACTTCGTCCTGTTGTGTATGACATCGAAATCAAGAATACGAGTTAAAGCTAGCTCTGGTCTCTCGGCGATCTTCGACAGTTCACTGATCATCTCTAATATTTGGAATCCATTAATCCTTCGGGGTGGACCTAATTTCTTAACCCTGTCTTTCAAGAATGCATCTCTGTTCCTTCTAAACGGTTGATCATGGTTTAGAAGTCTTCAGTGGCAGTCGAACCAGCTGTTTTTCCTACCATTTTTCAGAGTAAATGCATTCGACATATTTATGCAGTAAGAACAAGCCAATTTCCCGGCTGTGCTCCAACCAGCTAGCATCCCAAAGGTTGGGAAATCACTAATTATACACATAAGAGCCGTTTTCAGTTGAAAATTATGCTTCATAGCGATGTTATACGTAAGTATACCCAGCTGCCATAACATTTGGAATTCTTCAAACAAAGGCTGTAAGTAGACGTCGATCTTTTCCTTCGGCCTATGCGGATCTGGTATGATCAACATCAGAAATAAGAACGACACAATCATACACATATCGGGTGGCAAATTTTTAAATATAATGATCACTGGCCAGCATGAGTACGGGGTGAAGCCATGTGCACATAACTAGTTTAACATTGTGTACTTCATCTGCAAAATCCAGGTAATTACGGTCAAAATGTTTCCAGGTCTCAGCATGTAATGGATGACTCATTGAGTTAGTATCAATAGATTCGTACTGTGCTAAGTCATGTGTAGGGTTGTACACATAGAAGCAAATGATCTCTTAAGCCAGGGTATGAGCGGAAAATAAAATAGACGCTTGTATGGAGTATTTTTCTCATTTTTATTCTCTCTCCCTTTGTTTGAATCTATCAGCGTTACAAACTTGACAAGTCATCTCAACTTTATCGGCCTTGTAATATATCTATAGAGATTCTCTTATGCTAGTGAGATAGGTTGGCGAACTACTACGATCTATAGAGATTCCCCATCTATATCCCAACGAGAAGAGAAGCGAGTCGCTTCCGGCATCGGCTTGTAGTCTCTGCAGTCGGCACACGCACGCGCCCGCCAGAATGCCTCCTTGGTTCGGGACGAAGCCAAGCGATACATACGATAGACGAAGGAAGCGCCCACCCTGCACTGCGGGAGGCTCTCAGAGACCTGTAGTTTTTCAGCAACAAGCAAAGAAGAGCGCGCAAGGTTGCGTAGCAAAGAAAGAACAAGCAACGGCGAAAGCCGTAGCGCATCCGTTTTCTTTCAGGGGAACGCAAGGCAAGTGGATTGGAGAGGTGGAATAAGGATGGATTGAGGAGTCTTTGTGCGAGCCGTATGCGGCACGTAACCAGTTTAACATTGCGTACTTCAGCTGCAAAATCCAGGTAAGTATAGTCAAAACGTTTCCAGGTCTCAGCATGTAATGGATGACTCATCGAGTTAGTATCAATAGATTCAGTACTGTGCTAAGTCATGTGTAGGGTTGTACACAGAAGCAAACGATCTCTTAAGCCAGGGTATGAGCGGAAAATAACATAGACGCTTGTATGGAGTATTTTTCTCATTTTTATTCTTTCTCTTCCTTTGTTTGAATCTATCAGCGCTACAAAATCGACAAGTCATCTCAACTTTATCGGCCTTTTAATATATCAAGTACCGATTAACACAGGAACCAATATTCTCACTTCGTAACCCTAACTTTGAAACCAATTTTTTTTTTCTATAAGGTCATCCGACACTAAATGCTTTGCAGGGTTTGTCTCTTTCAATAAAGTTTCTACCTTAGTGAATGCTTCTCTGAGCATGCTAAAATCAAATTTGATGGTCAACATTCTCAGCACCACTGATAACTCTCTATGTGCGATGCAACCATCTCATAAAGCTTGTTGTGAAGCGTTTAATAAGTCATAAAACTGTTGTGATTCGTTACTTGCGTTTTAGCTTCATGTTGAACACTCCCAACAAACTGAGCTCTCTGTGCATCATAAACCATTTCTTCAATTGTCAGGATCAAATTTCTCTACATGGGGGCATAACTTATCGAGACATCTCCTTGATCTAACTGAACTTCATGTTCTTGCTTATCATGCGCAGTCCAGTACCAATAATTAGGTTCGAATTACAAGTGGTAAAGAGCTAACTTAATCTCTTCTCGTGGCAGAAATGCTTGATTTTTGTGCATTGCACAAGGACACCATAACTTACTCTCACAACGATAGATGGGCAGCTGTGATACCATCTACATGAATTCTTAACGACCATTCAAAAACTCATCTGTGAGTTTTTTTTGTTTTGGATATAATCTGTTATACATCCAAGCTCTTCAATTACGAATATCCATCTGTAACATAAATGTAATTTTACGGGTCAGTGCAACCACTATGGAAATAAAAATTAACCAATACGTATAGTAAGAAATTGACACTATTTGTCAAAACAACCAAGCTACCAACTTGAATTCTATTAATAACAAACCCACTATATCTCCATCACTTTGAACAAGACCCGATGCACTCCTCTACTTCAACCAATCAAAATTAATTCAATTGACAACATCCTTATCTATATCACCCTCACCTTGAACATTTGACCGATTGATGCATTCCTCGAATTCAACCAACCAACTTCAATTCTGCCAATAACATCCCCATCTATAGCACCATCATTTTGAACAATAGACCCGATCAAGGCATTCCTCCACTTCAACCAACCAATGTGAATTCTAGTAATAACATCCCCTTCTATATCACCATCATTTCGAACATGACCCGATGGACATATTGCTTCACTTCAACTAATTAACTTGAATTCTACTTAGGATAAACACGTACCTATCAATACTTAATGTATATACATAGCTGACACCTAAGCTTCCATTTTTATAAAATTTCATACATACCACTCAATTCTTACGTATGTACATACCTAATCCATAAGCTTCAATTTTTGCGAAGATATTTGTATATAGCACACAATTCTTACATGTATACATATCTAACACCTATTTTTACATAATATTTTCATACATACAAGTCAATTCTTATATATATACATATCTAAAACCTAAAGTTCAATTTGGACATGCACACCACATTACCCATTTAAGACATAAATCACACAAATATTTTCATACATACCTAACACCTAAACATTACCTATGAAAGTCTTATTTCACTAAATAAAAATTTAAATGATAAAGACTAGCACAAATGGAATTACCTTCCTCATCGGTTTCGGATTGGTGTGGAGCGAAAAGATGAGAATTACAGAAGTTTCGGTGGTCTCTGCACACGAACTTCGTCACCTTCTGCGCTAGCTCTAGTGGCCACTGTATTGCGAAGGTTCGTTTGGCAAGGCGATGAATTCAAGCGAAGCCGTGAGGGAGAGGGAAAGGGGAGAGGGGAAGACGCGAGGCTTTTGGGCAGAGGAGAGATCGATTGCGGAGAGAGAATGAAATTTTGGTGGGCGAGATATGTAAATTAGATCATTTGCATCGGATTTGCGTTAAAGTTGCATCGACTTATTTCGATGCTAATAAGTAAAGTACTTGTTTCGAGTTTTTTGACGCAAATTCGATGCAAACTTTGTCGTAACTCTAAAAGAGGTTTCACTGTTTTGATATACTTTTATCAACAAATAATCCGATGTAATTCAGCGTAAAATCCGATGCAAATGTCATAATTAGTTTTTTGCCATATATCGGCCGCTAATCTAACACTAATATTTTCGTCGACAATATCCGATGCAAATATCAGATGCTAATTCATATTTCTTCTGTAGTGATGGCTCGTCAACAAATTGAAAATCACTCTTTCCCAAAAATGATAAGATCATGCTTCCGCCAAAAGTAAGCTCCTTCGTGCAAGAGTTAATGTCGCTAATCCTTAAAACTAAATAATTTCTAACAATAACACAACACAATATTTAATATTTTGTTGGATTGCACATAATTACACAATTCAAGAATCATTAATAAAATACATATAGACAGATGAAAAATGACTCTTAGGCAAAAGCAAATTTCTAAAAGACAGCTTAAATAACTAGAAATTTATGTTTTACTCAACTAAATATTCATAATACGTGCCTTTAGCTGAATCATACTATCAACACTTTCACCGTTCTGAGTCAAGTGATCCTCTACATTTTCATTATTTATTATCGTTTGACCAACCTTGTATTCATATGTCTGATATGAAACATATGGGTGATATGTCTCTAAAATATTAAATTCCATGTCGACATACTTCAAAGGATGCTATCATATATAATTCTCTAATGCCATTGTTACTACCACTATTTTGACTTGTTTTCTAAATGGTATGTAGGCATGTCTCTTAAAATTATTCTTCCAAGCATCAAAAACTCTCTCAATAACACCACATAACTAAGAGTGCCACTTGTTAACATTTCGTTTCTATCAGGAACCACACCCGACTACTTTTAAAATCTAGTATGTGATGTTTTATTTCAGGAAATGGTTTCAAGAAACTCAACTGTATGGGATAACCAACATCCACAAGGTAGTATTTCCCTGTTAAATCACCCATAAAATATGCAATTTGACACTACTACTAAAAATATATATATACTTCATATGCAATTAAAAAGTACTTGGAAGTGGTATAGAAAAAATATATTGTTGGGAGCGTGTTACGCATTTGAATATACGACGATCGTGCACACTTTTTCCAATTTAACACATATTAGCCTCAAACCGTCCTAACATTTTTCGTCAATGAACCTCACCTTATGAAATAAAGGGTATTCATATGTGTTCCATCAACTGCAGCAATACAATCCTATATCACAAGTTAATTTATTAAGCACATCAGACATCTAAAAAATTATATATTTTTTTAGGTATGAGTTTACCTTAAAATACAATCCTTTATCACAAGATAGATAATCATGTTCTATCTCTGGAGGTGTATTCTAAAAAGTAGGATCTTGAACTTCACATTAGTAGATGTGACTTTAACAAGGGAATTAAATCGAAGTTGAAATATCTACTAATTATTTCAGATAAATTTTGAAAGCACTCATATACTGTTCTTATTGACTCATTGTTTGATAATATATAAAGTGCTATCCCTAACAGTTCTCTTAACATTGTTCTTGAAGAGCCTTGAAGAATATGATAAGTCTACAGATCTTATTAAAGATCAATAAATATTGCTTGCGACATACGAAATATACCATGAATTCTCCTTTTCCTGCAAGCAGCTCCTCAATCCATTTATCTTAAACATAGGTTTATTTTATTGAGGGAGTTTTGCCAATATATATATGTTACACAGTACTCATTAAATAAGCATTCAATAGTGAACATGACCTTCTTGCAAAGCTCTTTCTTGTGAGCAGGCATAACTATAGTGACACAACTAAAAATCCATCAATCACCATTTAAATGAACAGCATAAACCGGAAACCCTCCCAATTCATGTAAGATAAATATATTTCATTAAAATGGCAAAATAAACAAAAAAATTCATAAAAATTTATTATCATAACATAGATATACATAAAATAACACACAAGAGTCTCACCATGATAAAAATATGAAAATTTGAGAATCACAAATCACTAGAACTGATTTAGCTGTGTTGGCCGTTATAAAAAAACCTAAGGTAATGAACTTATGGTTTTGCTGCAATCGGTATGCACACCTCTCTTTTAGTTGGGTCCCTTTTGGGCTTCGAAAGATGCTTCACGGGTGTTGTTGTAGAGTACTAATCATATTCAAATCAATCAGCTCTATAGGCATGCAGGATTTAATGGATGACAAATATATTCTATATCCCAAAGATTTTCCCCGAAGGAAATATGAGTACAGGGTTTTTATTTTAATTATAGGGGTCGAGGTTTTCCAAAAGAGCAATCTCCTAGTGTTAATCACTTCTCAGGAATATCCGAGAACACTCTAGATAAAGGAATTAATGGTCGTGTTCAATGACTGATTAAGATTTGGTTTTAAATGGGGCTTGATCAGGTAAAGAGAATGTTAGAAATGGTCCTACAGCTCTTTAGAGAATGGAGATCTAGGAGGTGACGAGAATCAAAGGCGTAAACGTTCAAAGACATTAAAATGAGACACAAATGGAGGACTAACTTACCAGTGGGTATGATGCCTCCGTCGATATCTCGTGATAGTATGTAAACATATCTTAGAGGAGTGGAGAAAGCAACAAAATAGTTACTGAGTGATAGTAGGGGAAACATAAAATTATATTTGTATAGGAAAAATGATATGTGATTTATATCATTATTTATGAAGATGGAAAATAATGTAAAATTGTTTAATTAATTGTGTCTCTTTTTCAAGTGAAGCATATTTCTCTCTATTTAATTACGCATATAATTTATATTAGTTTAATTTTTCATTCTCCTCTTATTAAGTGCGGCTTTCTATCATTTTCCAAATAAATTTATTTATATCATTGGTACATTATATGCCATAATGGAATATATAAAAGAAAATTTCCGAAAAAGATTTTGCACTATTATGAAATGAAGAGATTTGATTACCATTGACTAAAAGTTCAAATTGTAATTCATAGGATAGTTTGAATTTTTTGACATTCTTTTGTAACTCCTGCTTCAACATAACTCAATAAAATCATATCTTTATAATATAAAACATAATTATAAATAAAAATATTACAATTTATTTAATTAAGCTTTGCAAAAAAAGTTGTCAATATGGTTTTTGGAGGAGGCCAACCATTCAAATCTTGCAGTTTATTTCCAGAAAGACAAAATAAGATGAGTGCAAAATATGCATCAAGATTCACTGTTATATGAGGGAGGCGTAAAGCTCAATTACCACTATTAGGCAGTTAGGAAATGCAATATTGATTGATGGATTACTAATAGTATCTTGTATTCCTTGGTAGATGGAAAGATTAATTCTTGTTAATGTTTACTCATTTGTAATTTCATTCATATTTAAACATATATTAGAATATTTTTATCAAGAAAGAACTTTCAGCAAAATGTAATAAAGCATAAACCTGCTGTATTTGCTTGGGAACTTAAGAATGAACCTTGATTCATGTTAAACTCATTAGCTCCAATTTGTCAGGTAATGGGCAACATCTAATTCGTGGTTTTTCTTGTGTCGACCTGTAATATTTCCTTTGCTTTTGGAAGTTTAAGATTGATATCCGATCAAAAAGAAATCAAGTGAGAAATATGTAGTCAATTTTATAAACTTCAGATTTAAAGAATAGATTCTAGAGTTTTTCTATTTTTCCAAATAATCCAATACAAAAGAAAAAGAACAGTACCAGTAGCTGCTTAGATTCCAAATGGTATTAAAAAAGTACACTGAATGAAATATAGGGAAATTTACATAGGTAGCACACAATTCTTATGTATTTACATATCATATTTTCATAGCACTTTGGTACTTTAAAACTATGCATGAAAATATGTATTTCACTTCTAAAATGTGGTAATAATGCAATTTTTGATGCGATTATAAAGATTTGAGTTCTATGCCTATAGAAATAAAAATAAGGAGTTGAAGCAATCTATCGCAAATTAAACCTCGAGAAGGACTAATTTTATTCGAAATTAAAGATGAGTGGAGACTTGAGAATCTTAAGTGGCCTGTACCCTACTACTATTCTTCTCTTAAAGTTGAGACTGTCGAATCTTTATTTGCTTATTTTGTTCTACTCTAAAGCATTAAGATTTGTCATCCTTCACTTAATATATTGCATCTCTATTTCCACAAATTGCTTGTTCAAAAATAGGATTGTTAGTGTCGTCTGAAGACTAACAATATATGTATTCATATGCATGCGCAACTTGAAAGAGCCTGGAGTAATTGCCACTTAAATAAATATATGCCAAGACAAATTTGGAACTTCTTGGATGAATGATTGAAAATAAGGGTTTGTAATAGTTTTCAGAGGAAAGCAGCAAACGTAGAATATATAACATGTTGCTAAGATTTGACATAATTAATTGTAAAATGATTTTATAAGTTGACTTTTTCATAGTATTAATAAAAATAATTAAATGACACTTATTAGTTGTCCTAGATGATAGTCAACATGTGTTATTGTTCTTTATCTAGTTGAGAGAACTCATAAAACTTGATGATAAAATATAAAAATAAGAAATTGCATTTAGTTGATCCACATTTGGTTGTTATCCTAAAATATGAAATAAAAATTTATAGTTAGTAATCCTGATTTTTGCGTGCTTATAATCAAATGTATCATCTTATTGTGGCTATTCCGACAACACCAAAAATCTAGATTAGAGTCAAAATGAGTTTAAATCAGTTGATCTACACTTTTGAATTATTAATTTTGTGTCCAATCATTGTGCTATGCATTCAAGTACCGATCATCAAATTTTCTTGAATATAAATTTGTCAGATTCTCTCATGAATATAAAACTCACTATAAATAAATCATGAGGTTATCTTTGGTAGAAATATGATTATAATAAGGATCTATCAATTGTAAAAACATCAAACTTCCTCAAATAAAGATTGCAAGCTTTTATGTTGAAGTCTAAAGCTTTTACTCAGAATGAAAGTAAGAAAAGGGAAAGCTAACAGCTTGTAGGTTGTTCTGCTAAATGAAAAAAATTTAACATGAAATTTAAGAATCTGAACAAAGTTTTTATGATTTACGGTTAACCAAGCAAGCAACAAATTTTCAACTTCAAATAAACATAATAGTATTCATATAATGATTAAATAGGCGTGAGAATAGTTAATATTTAAAAAACAATTTTATTGTTATTATTATTATTTTGCAATTTAAAGGTATATTTGTAGTTTGTGGTATAGGTAGGCAAGCAGTGTGATATGTGGATGATTTATTTCATAAGAACAAATAAAAAATACATAGAATTTTTTAGATTAAAATGACATACATATATGCTTTTTTATTTCACGAGAACCACACAAAGATTGCATCTTTTCTCATCCGCAAAATTTTTATTTTCTATATTTTAACATGAACAAGTAATAGAATCCTTCATAAATTTTTATTGCTTTCTCCTTGATAAGAGTAGTGTTGTGTTTGGAAGGAAAGTGGAGTTACAATGAAGCTGGAATATATTTTTCGAAACAAATATAAAAATGAAAGTGAAGTACTTAGAAATAAGCACAAAAAATGTAAACAATGTGTGAAATTTAAAAAAAAAAAAGGGATAAAAGATATATGTACCTCAGAAACCATAGCAGTTAGAGCTTCAGCCAGAAGTCTCCATAAATATAAGGGTTCACCAGCAAATTGATGGTCACTTCTTCCCAAAAACGATAAGATCATTCTCCCTCCAGAAATAAGCTCCTTGGAACGAGATTTAAGGAAATCTGAGAAATCTGTTTTAAATTGTTCTAAATACATATGGTACACGATAGAACTGTGTTTATTAACACATATGTCTGTTCTGTTCAAATGATCAGAGCCTTCTTCTTTGAGCCCTCGAGGTACCTAACATCAGTTTATGTTAATTTACAGAAATATAATATAACTATTGCAAATCACATTAATGGAATTTCATAATAGGAAAAAGCACTAAAACTGATGAAAAAACTAACCGCTTTTTACAGGTCAGAAAAATTGTTCTAATTACTGACGGTTTTGCGACAATTTTTTTATCTTAGTTATTTGCGACGGCATAACTACAACATATATCGTCACTTAATAATAATATTTTATTTTCCTGCTGTTTTTAAATATAATTGATGGAATAACTCATTGGTTGTAAGCAAATACTAACTGATGACTATAGTCCGTCGGTTATCTTCGAACCTGCCATCTGGCGGTGTTTTAATTGATGCATTTTATTACTAAGCAGTGGGAAAAACCATCAGTAATAGTGTTAGTAACCGATGCAATAAAATCCATTTATAGGCTGACGAAACTAATCTTATATCCCGTTCAAAATCACGTCTCTCTTGGTCTTGCATTACTCACAACCTCTTGTATTCTCTCCTCGAAGCCTTTGCCTCTCCCTGAAACCCTCTCATGTCCCCTCTCTGTTTCGTCAAAATCATTGCCTTCATCCTCGAAACCCTCGCAATACGGCCAGAATAGGAGCTAGCTGGGAACGCATCAGCGAGAATGCGGCTTACAGTGGCTGGAAGCTCCCATTTTTCTCTTCCTACCACTCTGCTACTTGAAAAGACCTTAGGAGGTAATTTGTTATCTTTCTTTTCATTTTGATTTTCATTTACTTTGAAGAATCCATTTAGGGCTTAAGGTTTTGCAACTAGGAGGTTTGCCAAATATTTTCCTATTTCAGGTGGATTACAATAGGGATTGGCTTTAAGCATATACGTTTTTGCTTTATTTATGGATGCTCTTAATAGACATTTACAGAAGGATGCACCTTGATTTATGCTTTCTGCCGGTGACATTCTTATTGTGGATGAAACAAAAGAAAGAGTTTAGGAAAAAACTTAAACTATGAAGGCCGATATTAGAGTCTAAAGTCCTTCGTTTGAGTAGATCTAGAATTGAATAAATGAACTGTAATTGTAAGAGTAGTAGCTCTAGTGGTAGAATGGTAACTATGGGTGATCAAATCAGTTAAAAGATGTGAATCTTCCAGATATCTTGGGTCTTTTGTTCAAAGTGATGATGATATAGGTGGGGATGTGATTAATTAGTAGATTTCAAGTTGGTTTGTTGAAGTGGAGGAATGCATCCGATCTAGAAATACTGCTTAGATTGAAGGGAAAATTTCATAACATGGTGATGGGACCTGCAATGTTCTACGGTGCAGAATATTGGCATTTAGATTAAGGCCGTTTGACTGAAAATAAGGTTTACCTTAAATGAGTTTTAATAAATCCTATAAATTCGGAATTATCAAATCTTGAGGTACGTGCCAAATCCGGAATAAGATTTAGTTTGAAAAATGAAATCATTCGGAAATTGATTTTAGGTATGACACACTTGAAACTCGAGTTGAAATAAACACGAGTTATGAGCCAAAATTTTGGATCATATTTATTTGGAACCTACATATCAAATTTATTTGGAACCTGCACCATCTCGGCTTGAAGTTTGATCGTTTAATATCTTAGTATATGTTCTATCGAAGATCATTAAACAGTTGAACATTGACTCGTAATTGATTAAGACATCTCCCTCTAATAGTGTATGCCACTGTAACTACACCAGTCCGCTCACAAATATATTTGTTTCATATTTTGTCTCAATGTGAAAAACTAATCGCAAACCCTATATGGATCACCGACTTTGCATTTGTAGAGAAAATTAGAATGAAATATACTCGTGAACGAGTTGATGTAGCTATGATGACAAACAAGATTAGAGATAAAATATTGATAAAAGTTCACCGAATATCGATCTTTGACAGCACTAACAACTTTAGTAGGCTTTTAAAGTTCTGATTTCAAGCTTAACTATTGTCCGCTCTAAAGATATCCGAGTCAAAATTAAAATTAGTCAATTATCGAGTAGTAATTTTTTCGTATTAAGAAAATGTAATTCCAATAATTTATTTAGACTTCATGATGTATTTTTCCAATATTGCCTGAAACTGTTGCTATTTATACCTTATCATGGGTATATTTGTTTCGTATTTTGTTTCCAACTGTAATGCTAATCATAGAATTAAACATTCACGTCGCCCCAACTTTGACCGAACACTTGAAAATATGTTCTTAGAATGAAATATTTTATAACTTGTAAGAGTATTCATTACATCCTCTAGTGTAAAGTCTAATTTCCACAGCTAGAATGAAAATTCACTTTGATATCTAATTTGAAAGTTCCAAGATGGAAATTCACATCAAAATCTAAATTCTATTGCCACAATTCTCATTTTGGCAATGCAAATTAGATTTTGAAGTAAATTTTCATTTTGGATTAGATTTAGAAGTGAATTTTCAGTTTGACTATGAAAATTAGAATTCACACTTGAGGATGTAATAAATATTATTACATCTTATGAAATATCATCTTTTAAGAATATATTTTTAGGTGTGCAGTGAATTGCATATGTGATTTGCGACAATGAGTATGCTAGTGTTATGATTGACTTTCTATGTGGAAAATAAAGTGTGAAAGTCAAAACCTCGTGCAAGGTTTGGTGTAATTATGGTGACAGACAATCTTAGATCTGAAAATCTACTACAAGTCGGATTGTTGACATTTTAGTAATGTTAGTTTTGTCGAAGATCATTACTGATCGATCATTGATTCTTAATCCATTAGGACGACTCTATCTAATATTGTATGTCATTGTAGCTACATAGCCTTCACACAAATATATTTATGTCATATTTTGTCTTTGAGTGAAGAGCCAATCATAAACCTAAGTATCATCGTCCTCGCAATTTTGAAATAGACTCTTAAAATATCATATGAAAGTGTTATAGTAAAAATTTTTGAGAGAGAATACTTAAGTGGATAAGTGGCTTTACGTTTTTAGAGAAAATGTGAAAAATACTATACTCGTTAAAGGGTCATTGTGGCTACAATGAGAACCAAGATTAGAAAAAAAAAAAAGATAAATGTTTGTCAATAATCAGTCTTTGGTAGTCCTGATAGCCCCAGCAAACTATAACATTATGACTTCAAAGTTATCTAAAACGTTTGCTTCTTTTACAATGCATTAATTATTGTTAAGTTTCATCACCTTTTATTACCAATTAACCAGTAGATCTACTAAAATAATTAAATAAAAAGTATTCAGCTGAATGCATTTTATAATGTGTTCATTATTCTCATGTTTGAAAGTACACATGGATATTCGTACATCGAGATCGTAGATGTACAACATACTTTTTTTGAATAGAAAATGGATCACCTAGGAGTTCTTGAATGGTATCGAGAAATTTGTGGCAGTTGCTTCTCTTGTTGGTTTACCTATCTGAGGGTAGGTTTCGTTATTATATTTGAATACATAAATCGAACACAGACATCTGATGAAATGAAATATGATCTATACCGTCTTGAATTTCAGTCAGATTACTGGATTTAAACTTCACATGGGGAGGTTGATCCTTCAACATACAACTTCGCTCATTCGACGAGTTATGATCCTCTATCTGGATTTAACTCAAGCAGGTTTGAAGAAATGATTTTTGATGAACAATAAATCATTATGCCAACCAAGTGCAGCAGGAAGAGACGACAAATTCTGAGGCTCAGACGTTTTATTATTTATTGAATGCTGCTCAAAGACCACTGTGAGATGCTCACAAGTCTTATTCTGAGTTATCTGTAGCTCTTAGAATGTTGAAAATCAAAACAGAGTGCAAAATACCCTGAGAGCGCTTCAATCAGTTTGCAGGCATGCTGAAAGAGACTAATTAACCTAAATATTTAGTCCCAGAAGATTTATATAGGACAAAAGGACTTCAAGTTAGCTTAAAATAGAGAAGATTAATTTTTGTGTAAACGGATATATGATATATCACAAGAATAACACGATTGGGACTCAAAGCAAATTTTGTAGTTCTTATAGATTCAAACCTCATAGTAGAAAAAGTAAGAAGCAGAAAGAAGTTTCATTCAAGCAGCTCTTTTATCTACCATTTGTTTCAATTCTACAAAGGCTGTACAATTATATGCGTACTGCTCCACATATGACGTGGCATCATATTAGATCAAGAGAAAACAACTCAATGAGTCATCCGACAAATGAAGAGGCATGAAAATCTTTTGATAGCTCATATCTCGAGTTGACTACGGAGGCACGCAACGTCCTACTAGGTTTATGCTCTAACAACTTCGCACCGTATGGTCAGACCACATTGCTCCACTGTTGTTGCCGGTGATTATTACACCATACAATCTGTCACCTGAGATGTGCATGATAACCCTTCTCTTCTTCCTGACACTGATTATACCTGATCCCAGTAGTCTTAAAGAGAGGATTGATGTTTATTTGCATCTTTTGTTATATGAGCTAAAATTTTTTTGGAAAATAGTTTTCATGACGTACATCTCCAGGAAACACAATTTCCTGATGAAAGTAGCATTAATGTGGACAATAAGTAATTTTCTTGCATATTAAATGTTATCTGGGGGGAGCATCACTGGAAAGTTAGCTTGCCCATATTGCTTGAAGTAATCTAGGACATTTACGCTTCAGCATAACAAGAGGAATTCATGGTTTGACCGTCATTGCATGTTTCCAGATATTGAACATTCATTTAGGAGGAACATAAATGCATTTAAAAAATACAAAATTGAGAAATTCTCTTCACCTCCAATAATATACGAGGAAGATTTAATGTTGATTGTTAGTGACATTATAAAGATTACTGTAAACCCTGATCTTTTTTCACATCATCCACCCGGATTTAATATCACTCATAATTGAACAAAGAAGTCAGGGATCAGCCTTATTAAAAGGATAAGATGATCAAACACAATATGGATGGCATGCACATAGAAGAAAATTTCTTTGATAATATCTTCAACACTGTGATGGGTGTTAAAGGAAAAATGAAGGATAACATAAATGTCAGACTTGATATGAAACAGATATGAAAAAGGCGAGAGTTGGAGACCCAAGGAAATTATGCTGGCAAGCTCATTAAGCCAAAAATAAAATATTCCCTCACTTTGTCCCAACGAATAAACAATCTGTGAGTGGTTTCAATCACTAAAATTTTTGAGTGGTTATGTTTCGAATTTGAACCGTTGTGTTAATATGGGTGTTGAAAAAATTTTTGAAATGAAAACTCACGACCGACATTTTTTTTTTACAAAATTTGATGCCAACCACCTTTAGTTGTATGTCGAGCGAAGTCCTTAAGACGTTGATTGAAATCAGTGTGTTCTTTAAGGAATTATGTGCAACTTTTTTGAAGCTTAATGGCGTACGCCAGCTAGTTGTATCCCTTTGAGCGGTAGTTACATCAAGACTGGATAGTCATTCATTTTTAAAGATTATTAGTATATCATATCGAACAATAAATATTTTTAAGATTTTTGAATAAAGTGAAGAGAACTGTGAAGAATAAGGAACGACCAGAATGATCGATATGTAAAGCATATTTACTGCAAGAGACAACGACATTCTGTTCCTACTATTTTGCGGAAGAGTCCACGAAAGAGTCACTGCAATTTGGTGCCATTATCAACCCTTTTTGTTTTCCAACATTTAGGTGAAGCTTTGGGGAGGTGTACATTACGTTATCTTAATGATCAGGAACTTCGAGCAGTGACAATTTATGTTCTTCTCAATTTCGACGAAGTATAACCCTTTATTGAGTAACACATTTTTCATTATAATTTTAACACAATTATCTGAAGAGTCCACGAAAGAGTCACTTCGACACACACTCCTATCCCCACTGTCACTCCCATCCTCGCCCTTACCTCGACCACCATCCCTGACACCGCACCGATCCCCACCTCCACCCCTGCCCTCGCACTCGTCCCCACACTCGTCACCGCCCTGACCCTTACCTTCCCATCTGCCCCCGCCTCCTTTTCACCCAACCCACCCTTGCCCCCACACTCACCCCTATCCTCGCCTTTGCCTTCACCCTTGCTACCATCCCTACTCCGATTGTAGCAGGGTTGAGTGCATCAGAGGCCCACGCTGCCTCTACCGGGCAGAAATCGACAGTCAACAGCTACTTCATCGAGCTTGTCGGCAACACGTAAGTTTTTTGTAGATATTGTTCGCAATCTTTTTATTTTTTTTATTGAATATAAAACTGAAAAATTGTTGTTTTAAGTTTCTATCCCTCGATCTAGATTATTCATTTCATTTAGAATATCATTCAGAGCAACTACGACTCATCATACTTGTCATCGAAGAAGATCCTGATGGCCATTCGAGGCTTTAGAATCAGGAGGTTGCGGTAAGCGTCGTTCACGAATAACTTAAAGTTGTTTTTATTTATTTCTAAATCGAATATAATCCATGTACTATTTGCAGAAACAATTCTCTTGAAGCTCTAAGCACGATGGCAGTCATCGCATCCGAAACATGTTTGACGATATTTGGAAATTGCAACAATGTCCCCTTTAGATCAGAGATTACGTTTTTGTTGCGCTTCTTAGAACCTGAGATTTTTCGGACTACCAGAAGAAGAGGGAGTAGACCAAGCAGACCATACGGTTGGACTGTGGAGGCATGGGGCCCTCCAAGTACACTAGTGGGGCGCTTCCCAGTACGGAATACAAGTGAAGGTCGGTAAGATTTTATTTATTCTATAAAGAGTTTTTTTTATAGTTCGAAAATACATTCTAACTGTTTTGTTTTATGGACATACTTTGAATATTGGACTGGAGCCTTCTGTCATCGATGGACATGACGCACCCAGATGTGACGGTCATACTAGCCCTGGATCAACAATAGATCTCATGTGACTCAGGTAATTGACGAGCTAAAGTAGTTTGATGTTAATATATGTTAGCTCTGACCGAATGTAACTACTTTTGTTTGCAGGAGAGATTCCAATTAGTGAAGGAAAGCCGATCCCAGCGTCGGGAGGTATTACGATCCACTAGCGTGATTCTTCTAAGTACGATATGAGGGAGACTGCTGACGGAAAAAAGAAGGGTCAAGTTTACGGGCTCGGGTCGCAAGGGTTTTCCTATGACACTCACCCCTCCACCAATGCATCTGCAGCTTTTACCTCTATAGCATAGTATGAGGAGATCTCAAGGTGTGTCGCGGCATTATCTGTTAAGATGGAGGCCCGCTTCTCTCAGATGACATCGGAGGTAGAGGCCAACATGTAGGCCAAGCTGAAGGCTGAGTTGGATTCCTTCTGACAACTGAGGAGGAAGAGTAGCAAGACCCGATAGCATTGGAAAAGGAGGAAGCGACGGAGGATGATGTGAATGAGGATGCCAGATAGAGGAGGATGATCAGGAGAGACTTTTTTTTTTATATTTAGGTATATTTGGACATATATTTTTTGTGAACAGTGATATACATATTTTAGAGTGAATGCATTTTTTTTCACTATTTGATTGAATAATTTACTATTTGATAACTATATTATTTCGTTAAATGCTTGAATTGTATATTAAAGCTTGTGATAATAAGTGTGATAATGTAAAAATGAAATAAAGAATTTATTTTTTTTTCCTTATGCTACAGGTTTGCGATAGCTTACCGTCAGTTTTGTGATGATTTCAATCTTATCCATACGCAAAACTGACGGCTAGCGGATTAGGCATCGATTTATGCGTCATTTTTATCATCGATAAGTTACTTATCAGAAAAGTGTTGAGTCCATTGTTTTTGTGTGACGCATTTTAAGTCATCGGTTAAGTGTCGGTTACACGTCAAAAAATTAACGGGTGCGTCACTTTTTCGGCAGTTAATTTGTCGGTTATAAAAAATGACACAAATGATGTAAATCGATGAGTTTGCCTACTTTAAAAACCGACGCGTGTTATACTTTTTCGACGTGTGTGCCGTCGCTATTGCCGACTGAAGAACCATCGGTTATACGAACTAATGACTCTAATTTACTAGAAAAAACTACAACATTAATTCATCAGATAACCGTCGATACATTTATATCGTTAGAATATTGGTCGGTTAAAAATTACCGATAAGCATTTTACCTATGAGCTTAAAACCGTCGCTAAATTGTCTATAACATTACAAACGGCAGTTTTTATTATCACAATCGACGGATTGTGGTCATCGGCAAAAAATTTTTTTTAGTGTTTTATATACAATATATAAGATCACAATAGGATATTTAGGTGTAAATATATAAAACACATAAATGAGAAGTTTTGCTATAAATTTTAGGGATTGAACTCAAGAGAAAGAGCAATATTTGTAAAATAAAAATGTGATTTAATTTCGTTGCTTACAGATTTGGATTATTTGAGCAATACATATCAATGAGAAACTATCATGAAGGTGCTGTTTGGGATCATTTATTATTATTATTATTATTTTGGTTATATTTTTTATATGAAATTTAATATATTTAATATGTTATAATATATTTAGTTATTTTTAAAACATTTAAAATAAGTTTTAAATCTTTTGAGTGATTTTAAAAATAAGTTAATTTTTTTTAAAAATAAAATATAAAAAAAATGAAATAAATAAACATATTTTTAAAAGTAAAAAAGAAAAACAAAATAAAATTATAAAATGACCCCAAGCAAGCCCTAATGTATCATTTTATTTCAGAATACAATTGACCCAATAATCCAATCTGATTTCTAAAACCAAGCTGAGACATTTCCATATATGTTTTCTTAACAATTTTAAATATCCTGTACTTGTCATGTATTATTTTTTTATGGCTTCTCCATCGAACTGAAAACTTACATTAGCCAAAGGAAATCCAATAGATACATGAAGAAGATATAGACAAACCTGAGATAGCCACATGAGGCTGTAAGAAGAGTGGAAAAGGTGGACACTCTTTGGAGGGAATAATCTGCTATAGAACGAACCAGGCAATCCAACAACATAGAATGACACATACTCATCCCCTTTCTCCTCTCTAATTTTCTTCTGATGTTGCACCGATAATTGGAACATATTGTTAAAGTCATTGTTAGGAAGATCATTAAGAAAAAATTGGATCTCAGGCTTTCGCTGACTCAATCTACAGCAATACTCATCTACAGCATTGGTGATCTGAGAGAGCACAAGTAATGTGTTGGGACCAGAGGAGCTCCCTAAGTCAGCCGCAACAAGCTTTTCTGGGAGACTTTTACATATTTCTCTTACGGCTTCTTCCATTAATGGTTTTGTCATAATCACTGCTTTCTCCTATGAATCACTAGAAAGTAAGTTGATGAAAATAAAAACATTCGTACTATTAAACATCACATTTAATTACCAAACAACCAAATGATCAGCTTATAATGAAACTCTTAACATTCATAATAGAACTGTTATAAAGATAAAAAAATTGAGTTTATGAAATATAGTCAGATAAATCGAAAAGCATATATACTTGAAGCCTGGAATTCTTAGCGTAGCTTTTCTCTCCGTCACCTCCCATCATTGGAAAAGCCTGCTCAACATTCATGGCTATGAACTCTAGATAAAACTCACCTGCACAATCCTGCATGGTTATGTTAAAAACGATACAAAGTTATCCGGCTACTCGTATGTTTGAAAATAATTCATATATATTTTGTGTATGTTATTTTTCTTTCTTGAAAAAAAGACCTTTGGATAGCTTGCTGAAGATTAAGTGAAGTTGAAAATGAAAAGAAAGAAGCGAGAAATTGATGACTACCTGTTGCAGCTTAGATTTCCCTTCAGCTGTACCGAATTTACAACACAGATATATATACAGGTTGATGATTTAAAAAATATAAATAAATTTAAGTTTCTGATATATTTAAATAATTAAATAAATTTGAAAACTTATAAAGCTCGTAATATAAAATTTGAACTGCAAGCCGCTTCATTAACTGTTTGTATATTATTCAATAAATAGGTCCTATAAAACGAAGCAAGCCTTTACTTGTTTTTATTATAATTAAGCTTATCCAGACAGCATTTTTTATCTTATTATGTTGAATAGAAAAGCAACAAATTTAAATAGTATATAACCAAGACTCATGTATAGAAATCCACCGAGCATTGATTGAGCTTTCCAATGTGTTCCATTTATTGCTTTAGCTCTTTCTTTGTTTTTTCTTTTAGCCCTTTAGCTCATGTTTTGAATATGTAATCTTGCATTTTATGAATATTACATTTTTTTAAAATTTTTTTATTGAATCTGATCTTGAATGTCAGAGGGTTTTTATGATTTATTTGTTTATTTTTGACCGATGTTAGATAGGTTCCAGCTCTATTTATAAAATCTTCATAAACTTTGGTTGCACTAGAAGATCAGTCTTGGGACAAACACAAGATATATTAATTTTTTAATGTATGCATGGGGAATGTAAGTCAGCTGATGGCTAGGTGTATCCACTTGTAATAATAATCTGATATTATAATACAATAATAAAACAAGTGATATTTTACGGAAATTACATGATAAAACTTTACTAAATCTAATTCTATATTAATTATTACTCAGCCCTAGAGAATTCACGTTAGCTTGACAATAACTTGGGCGTCACATGTATTAATATATCCTTTTTTCTTTCGTTAATTCTACTCGAATGATTGGACTCACTATAGAAAATTATGATCTGATTGGGAAAGCTACAGTTTATTGAATAAATAGTTGTGAAATTATTTTTAGGATAACCTGCTATTAAAAAAACTAATGGTGAAACAGTGTTGCAGTTATTTCTAAGAAAAAAAGATTGTTATGCTTTTATATATATATATATATTAGTTGTATGACCATATATTCAAGAATAATCAAACAAATGACTAAAAAACAAAATTTCAATAGTTAATACAAAAGTAAAAAATCCATTATTATACTGCATCAAGTGTAATACGTACATCACTTGACACATAAAAACATGATAATAAAAATTACAAGAACAATAGATAATGTTATTATAACATTTTTCTTCTTGTCCAAATAATCAAGTTTTTGAAGTATGTTTTTTTTCTAAAGCTTCTCTCTAGACGTGATCATAATCTGAAGTGGATTCCTCATTACCATCAACTTATCTAAAAATATACAATCGTCAAGTGTTCAACTTCTAGGAAACCTATAGAATTCCTTCTATAGCTAGCTAGCTAGCTTCTCCTCTTGACATATACTCGAAACATTGCATGCCATAGTTGCAGTAAATAACTCTAGGATCATATGAAATCCCTAAACTCATATTTCATATGGATGCAAAGTTTATCTCTTTATCAAAAAATTAGAGTATATGTGCGATAGAACGAGTTATTAAAAAAAAAGGCCCAGACTCAAATATAAAGAAACACATAATCAACCACTATAAAAAAGCGAATGAACCATAAATAAGGAGATCTTGATTGCCTTTAAGCCTTTATTACCACTTGTATGTGTCAAAAATCGAAGGAGTAGAAAGATCTTCAATAAGGTCCCCTAAGGTTGTATGACTTATCATAGACCCCAAGAAAAATAAAATAAAAACAAAGCGAATCATAACACAACAACAAAGCATATTAATATTTTGTTGGATTACATAAATTACACAATTCAAGAACCATTAATAAAATACATTAAACAAAGATGAAAATGACTCTCAAGCAAAAATAAATGTCTAAAAGACAACATAAATAACCATAAATATATGTTTCACTCAACTATTGTGTTCATAATATGTTCCTTTAGCTGAACCATACTATCAGCACGTTCTCCATTCCGACTCTAGTGATCCTCAACATCTTCAACATACATTATTGACTAACCAACCTTGTATTCATAAGCCTCATGTGGAACATATGTGTGATATGTCTCTAAACTATTGAATTCTATGTCATACTTTGAAAAAAGTTGTCGTGTATAATTTAATCCCGAAGCTTTTAGCATATATACTTGAACCCTAGAGTTTTTAGCATAGTTGTTCTCTCCGTCACCTCCCATCATTGGGAAAACTTACTCAACATTCATGGCTATTAACTCTTAGATAAAACTCGCCTGCACAATCTGCATGGATATGTTCAAAACGATATAAAGTTATGTCTATTCTTAAGTTTGAAAATAATTCATAAATATTTTGTGTATATTATTTTTTCCATATTGAGGAAAAAATGACCTTTGGATAGCTTGCTGAAGATTAAGTGAAGTCCAAAAAAAAAAAAGTTCTAAATTAAAAACTGTACCTGTTGTGGCCAAGAGTTCCCTTCAATAGTACCAAATTGATACACACACACACACACACACACACATATATATAGAGGTTGATAAATTAAAAAATATAAATTAATTTAAATATCTGACATATTTAAATAATTAATTAATTTTGAAAAATTTTAAAGCTCGAAATAAAAAATGAATGGACCTTTGGTGGTCAAACATGCTTTGTAGGCAGATTCAGAGGTTGAGAAAGACTGGTGGTAGGTCGATGGCTTGGACTCGATGATTCGACGTGCGATAGGAAAGATCATGACAGCAGGGAAACTGCAGCTGTTTCAATGGCTACTAGCGGCAGTTCTGGCAGCTTTGACGTTGGTTCTAAGAGATCAAACTGATCTTATATATTTAATAGTTTAAATAAACGAACACTAAAACGCAAGCAATGCATCTACCCCGAGGACTAGACACATTGCTTAACGATAAGGCTCGATTAAATAAACTACAAAATTTATGATATCCATTTTGGTTTGCGAACCTCTTATGTTGATCGACGAGTTCCCCTATCTGATATAAATGATTAGATATTGTTTATATTAAGCTGGGTTCTAAAGTTCCCTATAAGGGCATGCACTCATAGTTAATTTTATCCTAAATTACCGAAGTCATTTAAGAAAGCTCTTAATAAAGATCAGTTTTTTGCTTTCAAGAATTTCAAAGTTTAAAGTTTTTAAGGATGAACTTGGAAATATCAAATGGGATATGCTCAAATAGGAACAATTATTTTTAAGGATTCAAATGAGTGAAATGCTAGGGAATTCACAGACCCAAGGGAAAATCTCTAGTGAGTTCCCAAACTATCATATGGTTTGGCTCCAATTTAAAAAAGATTATTAGATATTTCATCTTGCCAATTTTATTATATAGAACTTATATTTGCATGATGTTGATCATATAAATGGCCTAAAAGATAGGAGGGTTTATGTCATAATAAACAACGACCTCGGAATCCTAAGATGAGTTAGGGCTTATGTTGCACAACGTGGTCGTACAAAGACCTAAAATATAAAGTGAGGATTTACGTTGTACTAGACAAACAATCTCAAAGTCCTAAGACTTGTAATTTATTTATAAGGAAAGATTTTGCTACTATAGACCTATTTGCTCCCTCGAAGATGTTCTTCTGTACGTCCTCGTCGTGTTACCCACGGTGTTTGCTCCAAGCTCCTCATCAAAGTAGCAATCCTAATATCTAAATTTCAAAAGGTTTTATCATGTATGTTATGATGTTTTGGTTTTGTTATTGTTGTTTTTCAAGTGTTTTATCTGGGAGGAATTTTAATTTAATTAGAGCTACACTAGTTAGGATCCCACAATTTGGAATTGGAATAGATAATTTAATTAGAGCTACAACAGTTTGAAATTGAAATTGGGCAAGATTGGCGTCAATTGAGTGGACTATTGGACTTAAAGAGAGAATTTGGGGCTTTTAGTCATATTGGGCTAATTTGGTTAAATTGAGTCAATGTGGTGGTTCAAAATTAAAAATGGGAATATTTGGAGGTGTCGACCGTTAAAATTTTAGAAATAGATTTAATATATATATATATAATTTTAGAAAATATCATTTTTAATTTTAAAATATGAAATCAAACAGATCTCATATAATCAATAGTTTAAAAAATCAGGCACTTCACCACAAGACATGTATATATCCCAAAGAATGGATACATTGCTTGGAGATGAGGCTTGATCAAATAAACTAAAGAATTCATGACATCTGTTTGGTCTGCGAACCATTTATATTGACCGACAATTTCCCTTACCTATTATGAAACCACTGGATAGAGTTTATATTAATATGAGGTCTTTAAGTTTACTAAGGGCAAGCCCCTATAGTTAATTACATCTTAGATAACCGACATCACCTAAGAAAACTCTTGATTAAGATCAAGAAATATTGTATTCATAACTTCCAAGAAGTAGGGTCCTTCAAGAAAATGTGATAATGGGAAATCTAATAGGTTAATGACTTAAGTTTGGAACAATTATTTTAGGAGTCCAAAGGAAACGAAGACTAGGGGAAAGACATAGATCCAAGGAAAATCTTGGTGTTTTCCCAAACTATCCTATGATTTGGCTTCAATTTGTGATAATTATTTGATGTTTAATCTTGCCAAATTTATTATTAGGACTTACATTCACTTGATACAGATCATGTGAATAGCCTGAAAGATAGGAGGATTTATGTTATACTGGATGTTAACCTCGAAACTTAAGAAGAGTCAGGGCTTATATTGCACGAGGAGCAAAGACCTAAAAGAATAAGGTGAGGGTTTGTGCTGCACTAGGCAAGCTACCTCGAAGTCCTATGACTTGTTGTTTAGTTGTAAGGATTTTTGCTGTTGAAGATAGCTGTGCTGCCCACTATGCATACTCCAAGCTCATTGTCATAGCAGATTTAGTTTAAAGAAGTGTCAAATGAAGAAAAAAGAGAAGTGTTATGTTTTAGAAATGTTTAAATTGAGGTGTCTTAATGTCTTATTGGGGGATATTTAAGTTGATCATAGCGACACCGGTTAGGATCCCACAGTTCCCTCATTCCGACACCACTATTTTCTTTGGATTCATATAGTTCAGATGAATTTACTAAACTCAACTTAATGAGTTCCATACTTTTATTTAGGCCGTGGGAAATCTCGTTAGCAGCCGTAGGTTGCATCCTCTGAGGTATTCCTGATCACCCGATATACACGTTTTAATTTATTTGTAATTGTAGTTTTGTTTTGTTTGTGATTAAATTTTGAGTTGTCTTATATTTTTTGATTCTTGTGACGGTGAATTTGATTTTTGTTCTGTTTTGATTTTGAGTTTTGGTTTCTGTTTTGTGGCTATCCTAAAAATTTTTGTTTTCATGCAGGATGACATTGTTATTTAGCATGCAAGTTTATAAAAGTAAAGTAAAGGAAGTACGAAAAAGAAAGTAATGTGAACTTGTAAAAGTGTACCTGGCGAATCTTCTTCTTCCTCCACCTAAAACTTAAGTATCATTTGCAATAAAAATTTATAGTTTGCAGGAAAGTAAAATCCTATAGATAGGTTCGTAACGGGCCTTCAAAATCCTATGTCGCAACTTGTTGGGTCCTATTTATTTCATTTGGGAGATGTTTTCCTTTAATAGGTATGATAGGTTTAGTTGTTCTACAAGATGTCCAGAAGACTTGTGAAAAAATTCATAAGATACTTAGGTATCTCACAACCCTTTTGAACTTTGTTGAATTCATCTGAACTTATTATACTCACTAAATGATTCATCTATTTCATACCCTTATGCTCAATAAGCTAATGTTTTAATTATCCCAAAAGGTGGGGTAAATATCACTTGCTATTTAATTTCAGAATTATGTAAGTGAGGCCCTTAGGGGAAATTTGATTTATGAAAGAATTCAACCAATTTTTATGGGCTTGTAGTGCTTCAAATGTGTTTTAAAATTAATTGTATTTTCTTTTGTAAACTTCATTAGTCAAATTTTAATTAAGCCTAACTCACTACTATGCTCTTAAGGTTTTAGTAGGAATATTTTGTGATTTTCGAAAAGTTATGTTATATAATTATGATTATTGTCAAATTAATGAATTATCATTTAAACATCAAGCAGGGGTATTAGATTAGTTGATTATTAACTCCAAAGTCAACCCCTAACCTTAAGGATAATTTAATTTTGATTATCTTCCAAATTAAAATAATTAAAAAATTGTCAATTTATCCTGTAATGTAACAAAAAGTGAGATTAGTTTCTACCACTTATCCCTTATGTGACAATCATTTAAACATGTTATTAAGATCATTCATTACCCATTTCCCATTTTAATTAAGCCTAAATATTGATTAAGGCAAAATTCTTCTAAATTACAATTCAGCCCCTACGGCCTTAGCACTCCATAATTAATCAAATTTAACTCAAATGACTTCAAAATTTTTATGTTACCCCACTCATGGGTAAGTTAAAGCATTAAAGGAGAAAATGTGATTTTTCTTAATTTAATTTAATTTATATAATTATATTTATGCATAATAGAGATTTTCAAAGAAAATTCAATAACTTAGTAAAAATAAAACATATATCCTAAAGGAAATTGTTGAAGGTTCACGTAGACTAGAGAATCACTGGGACCAAATTTCATAATTTTTTGAATTTTAATTTAATTGGTATGATTATTTTGAGTTTTGGAGTATTAATTAAATATAAAATATTATTTAATTAGAAAAGCGTGTTTTATATTTTTCTTAAATATCTCTGAGGTAGGGAACCCAGAGGACCAAATTTTTTATTTTTATGATTTATATTTTAATTATTAGAATTATTTTGGTGAGAAATTAAGGAAATTCCATTTTAGGCTTTAAAAATAATTTTAACCTATTAAAATTTAATATCTTTACTTAGGAAGTTAGGAAAATTATTCTAATTGTTCCTAAGTGATTAGGAGGAAATTTGGAACATTTCCATTAATTTTATTAATTTTGTGAATTTTATTAATTTTTAATTATTTAAATATTAAAATAATGTATAAAAATAAAAAAAATATTTTAATTATAATTTTATTTTTCAAGGGCTCCTCTAATCACAGAGAACTCCAAAAATTAGTTTGGTGATTTTTTGATGTATATTTTAACTATTAGAATTATTTTAATGCCAAAATTGTTATTTAACTTCGAAAATTCATTTAAGTGTTTAAATTAACTCCAATTGAATTGAAAATTTTATGGTAAGTTTCTCTGACTTTAAATTACAGTGGAGAATGATTTTGAAGTTATTTTCATTTACATTTAATCCCATTTATTTTTTTTAGCATTTATGGTTTAATTACAATTAGGGTTATACTTAATGAGTTAAATCAAGTTTACATTTTTTCTATGTTCCTTTAGTCACAGTGAACCTCCCAGAATTTACTTTGAATTTTTCTGATAAATATTTTAATTATTATAATTTTTATACCAAAACAGACACCTATAACTTGAAAAATAGAGATCTCTTTATAGGGATCTTCCCTGACATTAGAAAAATCAGGGAAGATCCCCCATGACAGAGTAAACAAAAGCCCTAAATTTCAAGCCATGGTGAAATGTCCATGCAAATGAAGAATTGAAATAAGGAATATTGTATTTAATTAATTGAAAATAAAACATATATCAAATAAACTTTAAACCATTTCCACATTGTTCTCCTCTGTTCACTGAGCAAGAGGGTATTTTAATTTTATTTTTATGATGTGTTTACTCCAAGTTATGAATTTTATAAGGGGGACTGATTTAAATAATTCAAATAATCCATATTTTTCTATTTATCGAGCGCGACACCACCTCATCCTTGGCAGCTTCGAAGCGCTACGCGCCGCCTGCCCATTCGATGCCGCCTTCTGACTCATCAGCCACGCGTCTACGCTTTATGTTAAGATCTTCTGTCCGGCGCAATCCCAGCCCTCCATTTGATACACACGCGATCCAACGACTCCTGTTTATCGTCCCTAACTGACCTAACCCGTAAACCGTCCACACTAAAACCTTAAGATCTCAGCCTAGACTCAACCAAATCAGTTAGGGTTTGATCCTGTGGAATCATCTAGGTGAGACGAACCTATCTATACGGCTAATACACCATGAAATACAATATAAATACATGGAGAATCAAAATAGGCTCGAGGATAAATAATGAGATCAATACCTTTGTCTGAGAGGGGAGGCCTCAATCAGATGGTTTTAGCAGCTTCGATTGGTCCTAACGTAGATGAAGCCTCTTGCCCTGGTGAAATATTTACACTTGAATTCGACCAAGGCTGATTTCAGTGTTGATTAAAGTCTGGTATGGAGGCTCTCTGTGATGGGGCTTTGATGGGGGAACTTCTTCTTTCAGTGTGGGGATGGTGTGGGTGCAATTAATTTGGATTTGGTGCACTGTGGAGCTGTGGTGGAAAGTGTCCTGGTTTCAGCTGAGAATTGAGATCTGAAATTAGCTCTGGATAGTGGCATTCAATGGCTAAGGATGGTGGGCCTGCACTCAGGGGGTCTTGGGGAAGCTATGACAGCAATTTGGCAGAGTTTCCTTAGAAAAAATTCAACACCCTCTCTTGGCCGTGAAGAGCTCCATTTATAACCATGGCCATTGGAATGAGCTCAGGGCTTGGCTATGGGTGGAATCAATTGTTTAGGTGGAAGGCAGCAAGGCATAAGTGACCAATCAGGGTTAGTTAGCTTAGGGGGTGAGTTTGGGTTCAAATGAGGAGGAGGTGTCTCTCGGTTTGGGCTCCTCCAGTGACTAGGCCGACCGGCCAAGCCAGGGGAGGTGGCCAGAAGTCATGTGTTCAGGTGGGTAGGCCATTATGGTGAGGAGCTTAAATGGTTAAGTGTTAATTGCAAATCCTCTTTTGGTTTATCCATTTAAAGAAGGGGATCCCCTAATTTGGAGGACCCTTGGTCTATGGCTCCACTAGAGTGGGCTAGATGGATCTAGCTCAGTCCCTAGGGTCCCAAGGCTGGCTATGGTCAGCTTGGTTTGGTCATATTTGGTTTAATTTGTCTACATTGGGTCATGGGTTCAATTTGGGTCACTTGGGTTCAATTTGGGCTAGGTTGGGTTCAAACTTGGATTAGGTCTAATTAATGGTTCCAAATGTGTGTATGATTGTTATGAAGAGCTTAGAGAAGGATTGGAGTGGTTTTGAATTGATTTGGGAGGTGGATTTGGGGAAATTTGGATATTTGATCAATTTTGGAACATTTGGGTTAGCTTAGGTTTTAGTTAGGCTAGAATTGGGTCATGGCTCAATTAATAGTTCCAAATGGTCTATGGGATGTTATAAAGAGTTCCCAACATTAATTGGGTGGAAATTTTAGGGTTAGGGCATTCAATTTGATGTTTTTTGGACATGTGGTAAATTTGGGGAAAAATTAGGATTTTTGGATTTGGTTGGACTTAGGTGAGGTTTGGGCTCAAATTTGGGGCAATTGATGGTTCAATTTTGTTTAGGGGAATGTCATGAAGATTTTAGAATTCAAATTTGGGGAAATTGACTTGTCTATGGGGTTCAATTTGGGGAATTGGGTCATAAGGTCAAAATTGAGGCTTTTTTGGTTTGGGTTGAAATTGAGCTTGCAATTGGATCAAATTGGACTTGAATTTGGTTTAAATTGGGATTGGGGATGATGAATTTTGGTTTGGAATTGAAATTGGACAAGATTGAGGTCAATTGGGTGGACATTAGGATTTGGGCATTTTGGGCCTTAAGGGGCAATTTGGGGATTTTGGTAGATTTCAAGTGTTTTGTGTATTTTGAGTGGAGAGGAATGTTTTGGGATGATTTTGAGGAATTTTGGTAATTTTAGTTGATTTTGGAAATTATGGGCAAAATTAGGGTTTTAGGGGTAATTTGGTCATTTGGTAGAGTTTTAGGGGCAAAGGGGTCAAAAGTTTGGATTTTTGGTAAAATTGGGGTTGAAAGGGATTGATAACCCATTTGAGCCATGGACCAAGGGAATTCCCCATTTGGATCCTCCATGTACTGGTACTAACCAAAATCTAGCCTAGGGCTAAGAGCTTGGAGAAACCAGCCACATGAGTTTCCAAAAGAGTAGGGGATCAAGTGTGGAGAAGTTTGGTTTAGGTTGTGAGGTTGCGTGTGAGAGTGTAATGTGTAAGTGTGTGTGTGGTCCTCATCCATACCACCCAGTGGTAAGTCCTAAGGCTTGACCATCCTATAGGGAACTCCCATTGAACTTCCTAATGCTTGGTCTCATCCTTTTAAATATTTAGAGGTTAGACTTTAAGCATTTGAAAACTTCAAGTGAAGCAAATAAGTGTTTTGATTTTCTATGGGGTAAGGGTTCCATCACTAGTTCTCTAAGATAGTCACCAAGAATGTCCTGTGGTTAGACCCTAGGCCATTCTAAAGAAAGATTAGACCTAAAAAAAGTGAGGTCAACATTATGTTTTTGGGAATTTTAGGCTAGAATGGGTATTCTAGTCTTTTTGGGTATTTTGGGGCTATTTTGGTAAATTTGAGGTGTTTTGGGTATTTTATATGGTGAGGAATGTTTTTGGATGACTTTTAAGGGATTTTGGTAATTTTGGTTGATTTTGAGAATTTTGGACAAAATTAGGATTTTAGGGGTAATTTGGTCATTTGGTGGAGTTTAGAGGTAAAGGGGTCAAAAGTTTGGATTTTTGGTAACTTTGGGGTTGAATGGGATTGATAACTGACCCCACCCACAATTACGCAGATAATTATACTTTTAAAAGATAGGTAAACTTAACCATAAATTAAGCGGCTAGTGTGCAAGATTTAAATATAATTTCAGGGAATAATAAACACACTAGGCGTACTACACAAGTATACGTATCGTTTCAAGTAATATAGGATTTTCTTTTAAAAACCCCAGATATCGATCCCACAGGAGAATAAGTGTGAATTAAAAGAAATTTAAAATACCAAAAATAAAATGGAAGTGCTAATTTTTAAATTTTCTTTATAACTAAACAAGAGTAAAATTAAACTTACTAATTTTTCTAAATTATGCAAGAAAGAGTTTAAGCAAATGAATACAATACTTAATTAAAGATACTTTCTCCTTACAAAAATTTAGTAATAAGTAGAGGAATTCAAATTGTTTAGAAGTTAAAAATGTTGTATTGTGACAAATATGAGTATAGATATTCTTTACCCTTTGGTTTAGTCATAAAGAACATTGGCTAGTCTAAAGGTTGGTGCAAGAGTGTTATTAGTAGTGCTGAGTAGATTCTAGTCTCTCACTTCTAGATTACCCACTGTTCCCTCTTTATAAGACCTACCAGTGACCATTTTTCCTCACTTTAAACCAAATTAATAAAATATAGCCTATCACTCAAAAAACATTCAATTCTATGCCTATCAAATCTTATCTCCCTATTTATTTGCACTCCCCCTCAGATGATTACCTCAGATCTTCTAAAGTGAAATGTTATACTTACAAGTTAAGAAAATTTAGCCAACAGTCAGGTCTGTAAGATTTCTCCACAGGTTTTAATTATATAATTAGCTAAATTGTAAAGTAAAAGAAGTTTAGGTAAAATATCATCACAATTTTAGGTAAGCAAAAGAAAAAGTTCTTAAACAAAAATCCAATCCTCTTTACTTAATTACATTTTATTTGTAAGGAGAAAGAGAAGAAAATTACTCAGAAAGCATTAGATTAACACAACAAAACATATTCAAAATCATTATATCCAAAGTACACAACTTAAGAGTTAAGTTATAAATATTTATCTGGAATCTTCACCAAAGAAATCATTTTAAGTTCTTTAACTTTCTGACACTTTCACACTCTTACAGAGCTTTAAACTTCAACAAATCACAAACACTCACTGAACTCTTACAAACTTGAACTTAAAGTGAAAGAAACTAAAGAATAATTGTGAATGACTCTAAAACGACTCTCCTCTACTGTAGAATTAATTCCTATTTATAAAGCTTCAAAAATGACCATGGGTTGCTTCAGAAATCTCTTCAAAATTCATCCAAATTCATTGAATCTTCTAGAATATAACTGTTGCGCCTAGGCACTAGTTCTGGCGCCTAGGCACCAGTTTAATTGTTTTAATTAAGTACTTTTTTCATCAAGGGACACATCACTTCATTCAAATGCGTCAAGATTCATTGTATATCTAATTGAAGGCATGTATAACCATTTGGGGCCTTCTAGAACACTTTGGAATAGCGACAGTTCCAATATTAACTTCTCCAACCGTCTCTGGCGCCTAGGCGCCAGACTTAGTTTGTTAAATTTTCTTCATAAAACCCCCATTTTGCTCCTTTGTGTTGTTATTTAGCTTATTTTCATCTTTAAACTCTTTTTATTATACCTGTAACTAATATCATAAAATACCTTTCGTTAAAGCTTAGTATCCTTAAAAATATACGAATAATTTATCTTCATTAATGATTAATTTTAAAGTAGATCATTTCCCACAAATTTAAACGTTACTTTTCCTCAAGTGACACTAAACATAAAATCAAACAAGCAAATTAGGTGAATGAGTTTCTTTAGGAGTTTCTAAAATTTTTCTTTAGAAATGTAGTAGTCAAATTTAGAAAAATTTTTAGTAACTAAGACAAATTTAAAGTATAGAAATCTCTTAAGTAAATGTTGATGAAAAATATTAGTTCCTATCTTATTCAGAAATACTTGTTGATTCTTCCAAATACAGGGCTTATACATTTTATTTTCTTTACTTAAAAATCCTTACTAAAAATAATAATTATAACTTTATTATAAATATAAGCTTCAAGATTTTCTCAAGTCTTATATTTTAGAAAGATCAGATGTGGAACCAATTTTTGATTATACCCTTAATCCTCAAGCTTCTCCTTCCTTTTTCACATACTATTTTTCACTTTTTTTTGTTTTTCTTTCTTTTTTTTTAAACAGGCAAGGATTACTGTAACTGGATAGGCTTGTAATGATTTTGAATTCCGCCATTCCTTTCCTAAAGCATAAGGTAGATATATATATTTAACCCAGAAATATAATAAAAGTTTTGAAAATTTGTTTCAATAAAATAAATTGTAAGTATTAAAAATAAAATTCTAATCCTTCTATTTTTTCCAAAAATACAACTTTTCTTACTAAAGATAATTACAAAATATTTATCATTTCCTCGCTAAGAAATTTTCAACTTTAAATGTTTCATCCTTACTAAAAAATTTAACTAAATTTTCTTACTCATCCTATATTCAAAATTTTACTTCCCTAATTATTTTTCAAATAAAAAATCAAAATTTTTTTAGCACATTTGAGAACAATTAAAATTTTAATTTTTGAAAATTGGTTTTCATTCTCTCCCCCCCCCCCCAACAAAAAAACTTAATTTTTAAATTAATTTGGAATATAAAGTTTAGAATAAGCATGACGATGGAAAAACATTAAAGGTATTTTAAAGCAGGAAAATAAATGCATGTATATAAAGTAGTACAGATGAGTAATAATATGAATAACAATTAAAAGCTAACAGTCTTTTTTAGCACTGATACAATACTAAATAAATACAAGTGTGAACAGTCACAGTGATAAATAACATAAGTACTCAAATAACCCTACACAGTTATCAGAGTCTAAACATAGAAAATAAAAAGACATAGGAAATAAAAACATAAAGGATAAATACTACAAAATAGTAAGAAGTCTAATCATCTGCTTCAGTCTCATCATCATCATCATCATCATCAAATTGGATATCCTCAACCATTGCTTTTGAGTCTGTACATGGTGAAAATTTAGGGCATGCAAGGAAATTCACAGTCTGATCTCCCTTTAGAAACTTTACCAATGCTTCATCATATTCAGCATCCTAATCACTTTTCCTCTGAATATAATCTGCCATATGATCAAATGTCTTATCGATATCCTCCATATAACACTGCATCAAAAACATATCACTTTGATGTTCCAGATATCTCTCACTTAAAACATCCCAAAATTCAGGTGGAGGCTCAGTAGCAGTGGATGTAGATGGTTTAGAAGTAGAAGTTACTAAAGTAGAAGGTGCACTAGGAACTCTACCTCTAGGTTGTCCATAGACATCTACATTAGCCTTTCCAATAGGTTTCAAAGGCTTCAATTGCTCTTCAGAATGATCATACTTCACACAATATTGCTTGCATAAAGAGAAAATAAGAGATGGAAAGCCTAACCCAGAAATACAACTAGCTCTCGCAGAAGAACTAATAGCATCACAAATTATCATCCCAACATCAATCAACTTCATCCCTTGAATGTAATAATTTAGGATAGCTCGTTATTTTATAACTTCACTTAAGATGGTTCGACAGAAGGAGACGAGCAGAAACGAAATAGTGTCAAGCTTTAGAAGTAGCATTGAGTGAGGCAGAGGAAAAATTTACCTTAGCATTTCTAACCTTCCAAGCTCCAGATCCATCAGTCAAATAATGGATGATACTATCAAGCTCAGCCTCAAATGAAGTAAATTCTGAATAAAAACAGTCAGTAACAGGAGGCAGACCATATAGCATATTAATCCTCTTCGGAGTGAAATCAACTTCCTTAGTTCGAACAAAAACTTCATCATCAATTACTACAATAACATTTGCAGAAAATTCTCAAACAACAGAGATAATAGCAACAATAGTAAAAGAACAAAATTTTCCCAATTTTGCGCCACAATAACATTCTCAATCACTCCACCAGGATGATAAAAATTTCTTTCAGCAATAAACTTTCTAGTGGAAGCAAACTCATTGTAATGCATTTGTGCGATAATACTAACAAAACTTGATTTATCAAATTCTTCTCTCTCCTTTCCCTTGTTAGATTTAGGAACCATCCTAAAAATGAAGAAAAAATCTATTTAAATTCTAAAATTATGACTATAGAGTTCTTCCAAGCTTTTTCATGCTAAATGACCTTAAATCTATGGATTTTTTCTTTTAAAAATCAAATATTTATAAAAATTTTGGTTCTCTTCCAAAGTTTGAAAAATCCATGGTGTTGCAAAATAACAAAGCTAAACTATAGATCTAACCTTAAGATGATGAAATATGGTGTATTCAAGCCACGAAACTTCAAAAATTGAGCTCTAAATGGAACCCTAGGACTGGTTAGGAAGAAGAAGGAGCTTAGGCGTAAAAAATGGCTTCGAGCGGTTTAAATTCTGAATTTGGCCAGTTCAGGTGAACCGGCGCCTAGGCGCCAAACTTGCCAAATTTTCAAAATTTTCAAAATTTTCCTTTTTTATGTAACACTAAGCAAGTCTAACTTTTGTAGGCCCAAAATTTTACATCAAACTCTTTCAATCCTTCCAATACTATCAACGAAAAAGAAATTTCAAATTTAGATCATATTTCAACATTCTAGCATAAGAATTATACAAATCACTTTAATTTCATTCCAGATATTCAATAGTGGGTTCAAAAAACATGAAAATACAAACATACACTTCATCACAAGATTAACTCACAAACTAGATTCAACAAGCACACATTCAACATATTGATCAAACTCCAAATAGACAACACACATAATAACACAATTAGATAACACTCTTCATCATTTCAAGACTTCACTAATTGTGATCAGAACCTTCATTCTCCCCATCGCATGGTAGATTGCTACAAACAAAGGAGTGAAAGAAAGGAACACGAGGAAATTCCAAAGCTATTTTCTCATCAATCCAATTGTTCTTCGCATACATTATTACCTGATAATCTTCAAAAGCATCCATATGATCAGATTGACGCTTCATTTGACATTCTAAATGCGCATATTGATGGAATATCTCATGCATCCTATTGTTAATAAGAAGTAACTCCTCTTCAATCTTCTCAAATCGATTGATCATCCACTCCAAACTCATTGCTAAATATCCATTGAAATAATTTTGTGAGTCCTTGTGCACAAACTTATCTTTACTTTCCCAACTATTGCTTCTATTCTCCATGGAATCTAGCAAATCTTACTCTCTCGCTGAATTTCAACTTTACTGGTTAATTAATGGTAGGAGACTCATTGGGGATGAAGATATGCCATTTTATAGGGAAAGAAATGGTTAAAACAGCAATTTGGCAATTTTTACCATGTCCAGTAACTGTGGCGCTTAGGCGCCAATTCTGGTGCCTAAGCGCCAATTCTGGCGCTTAGGTGCCAGTATCATAGGTGTCTGGCACTTAGGCGCCTAGGTGCTAGTATCCTAAAAGGTATTGTTTTGCCTCACGTCAAATTTGTAAAGGTTCCAATCATATTTAAATCTTTATTAGGTGTTAAATAATTTGTATAAAACAAAAGGATGATCACATCCTACAACAATCAACTTAAATCAAATCAAATCAATAAAAATATGAGTTGTCTCCCACAAAGCGCTTGGTTTAACATCGTCATCCAGACTTATCCATATGTTTTACTCAGACAGATTCAGATCTATTGATTCTTTATAATAAGACATGTTTTCTCCAATATAAGATTTCAATCTTTGCCCATTTACTGTAAATAAATTATCAGTCTTTGGATCTTTTATATCCATAGCTCCGTAAGGATAAAATTTTTCCACAATACATGGCCCCATCCATTTAGACTTTAGTTTTTCAGGAATTAACTTCAATCAGGTATTATATAATAAAACTTCTTGTCCAGGCTCAAAATTCTTTTTTAAAATCTTCTTATCATGTAAATTCTTCATCTTTTCTTTGTAAATTCTAGCATTCTCATAAGACTCATTTCTAATTTCATCAAGCTCATTTAATTGTAACAATCTCTTTTCTCTAGCATCCTTTAAATTATAATTAAATTATTTTATTGCCCAATAAGTTTTTTGATCCAACGCAACAAGTAAATGACAAGGTTTTCCATATATGAGCCTATATGATGACATTCCTATAGGAGTTTTATAAGGAGACGTATAAACCCATAATGCAAAATCAAATCTGTCAACCCAATCAGTTCTTTTAGGATTTACAGTTTTTTCTAAAATTCTTTTGATTTCACGATTTGAGACTTCTACCATTCCACTAGTTTGAGGGTGATATACTGTAGCAATTTTATGCTTAAATCTATATTTGCTAAGTAATTTTTGAATCTTAAAATTCTTAAAGCGACTTCCCCCATAAGTAATAATTATTCTTGGTATTCTAAATCTAGTAAAAAATTTTTTAATTTAAAATTTTGAAACTCCTTTAGCATCAGAATGAGGTAAAACTACATCTTCAATCCATTTAGAAACATAATCAACAACTAATACTATATAAATTTTTCCAAAAGATGGTACAAATGGTCATAAAATCAAACCCCATACATAAAAAATTTCAACTTCTAAAGTGAAATCCAGAGGCATCTCATCTCTTTTAGAAATATTGCCTACTCTCTGACAACGATCACAAGCTTTTACATATTTGTTAACATCTTTAAATAATGTAGGCCAATAAAATCCAGATTGTAAAATTTTAAATGCAGTTTTATCAATACGAAAATGTCCTCCAAATTCAGAGTTGTGACATTTGTGAATACTTTCATGAGTTTCATTATTAGGTACACATCTTCGAATAACAGAATCTTTACATTGTTTGAATAAATAGGGGTCATCTGAAAAGTAGAATTTTGAAACATAAATGAATTTCTTTTTTTGATGGCTAGTTAAACTATATGGTAAAATATTACTAGCTAAATAATTAACCATATCAGTATACCATGGAACTTGCCACCCAAAAATAGCATAAAGTTGTTCGTCAGCAAAATAATCATTTATGTTTTCTTCAAAATGTTTTTTATTATCATTTCCAATTCTAGACAAATGGTTAGCAATTTTATTATCAATACCCTTTTATCCACAATTTTAAAATCAAATTCTTGCAAGAGAAAAACCCATCTAATTAATCTCAATTTAGCATCCTTTTTTGAAATTAAATACTTAATAGCGAAATGATCACTATGGACTATACATTTTGTTCTAATTAAACCTGGTCTAAATTTATCAAAAGCATATATTATTGCCAATAGCTTTTTTTAGTAGTAGTATAATTAACTTGAGCTTCATTAAGAGTTCTAATGACATAATATATAACTTTAGAAATCTTATCATATTTTTGTTCTAAAACTGTTCCAATAGCATAGTCACTAGCATCACACATCAATTCAAATGGTTTTTCCCAATTAGATGGAACAACAACAGATGCAGTAATTAATTTTTCTTTTAATGAATTAAAAGCTTTTAAACAAGTTTAATTAAAATCAAATTTAATATATTTTTCCAAAAGATGACATAGAGGTTTTGCAATTTTAGAAAATTCTTTAATATTTCCTCTATAAAATCCAGCATGTCCGAGAAAACTTCTCATTGCTGTAACTGAAGTAGGAGGTTGTAATCTAGCAATAACTTGAATTTTTGCTTGGTCAACTTCCATGTCATTTTTAAAAATTTTATGCCGCAAAACAATTGACGTTTTTCCCAGTTCAGAACTAAATTTGTTTCTTCACAACGTTTTAACACTTTAGCTAATGATATAAACAAGAATAAAAGATGTTCCAAACACAAAAACATCATCCATAAAAATTTCAATTCATTTCTCAATTAAATCACAGAATGTAGATATCATACACCTTTGAAAGTTGCAAGTGAATTGCATAACCTAAAATGCGTTTTTCTAGAAGCAAAAGTTCCACAAGGACTAGTAAATATAGTATTTTCTTGATCTTTTGGAGTTATCAAAATTTGGTGGTAACCAGAATATCCATCCAAAAAGAAAAAATATGAATGTCGAGCTAATCTATCCAACATTTGATCCAAAAAAGGTAAAGGAGAATGATCCTTCTTAGTAGCATCATTCAATTTTCTATAACCAATACAAATCTGCTATCCGGTGACTTGTCTTGTTTGAATTAATTCATTATTTTCTTTAACAACTACGGTCACTTCTCCTTTCTCCGGAACACAGTAAATCGGACTAACCCAAAACCTATCAGATATAGGATAAATAATTCCAGCATCTAACCATTTTAATATTTCTTTCTTTACTACCTCTTTCATTATTAGATTTAATGTTCTTTGAGTTTCAACACTTGGTTTATAAACTTCTTCCATTAAAATTCGATGCATACAGATCGAACGGCTTATTCCTTTTATATCTGCTATTGTCCAACCAAATGTTTTTTTATAATCTCTTAAAATCTCTAATAATTTATTTTTTTGATCTTTAGTTAATTCAAAGATATTATTAAAGGTAAAGTTGATGAATTCTCTAAGAAACCATACATTAAATGAGTATGTAATAGTTTTAACTCAAGTTCAAGAGCCTTTTCAATTGAAGGTATTATAGATTCATTATTTTTGGCTGTATTTAAAATTTCCCAATTTTCATGAATATAATTACTATCTTCAAAATTTATTTTAGATGATTTCTCTTCAAAATCACATTCAATTATATCACTTTTTTTTCATGATCTAATAACTCTTCAACTTTTTCCTAAAAAATAATTTCACAATTTTCTTGTAATGTTTCGCTATTTGTTGACCTCATTTTTGGTTGAGGTCTAGTCTTTCTTTAGAATAGCCTAGGGTCTAGCCATAGGACTCTCCTGGTGACTTTCTTAGAACTCTAGTCATGAAACCCTCCCCATAGAAATTCAAACTTTTCTCACTTCACTGGGAGTTTTTATATGCTTAAGGCCTAACCTCCAGTTTTTGGGAGGAAGAGACCAAGCATAAGGACACCTAGGGGAAGTCTCCTACAGGTGGTCAGGCCATAGGATCTACCCCGAGAGGTCTGGAGCTTACACCACACTCACACTACACACTCACAACCTTACACAAGGCACATCCCACTTTGATCCCTAACTCTTTGGAAACTCATGTAAGTGGTTTTCCCAAGCTCTTAGCCTCAGGCTAGGGTTTGGTTAGTACCGACACACAGAGGAACAAATGAGGGTGACCCTTGGTCCATGGCTCAACCTGAACAATACTATTTTGCTCACCTTCAACCAATCCCAATTTTCCCAAACATTCTAAATTTCTAACCCCTTTGCCCCAAAATACCCAAAATACCCCCAAAACCCTAAAATGCCCCAAAAATTTGAAAATCACCCAAATTACCCATGATTCCCCAAAAATCATTCCAAAATACTCCTTACCACTCAAATTAATCAAAATTACCCAAAATTACCTAATTTCCCAAAAAATCCCCAAAATGACCAAAATAGCCCTCTTAGCCCAAAATTCCAAAAATTCCAAAATTCTCAAAACCTCCCAAATATTCCCAATTTCATTTCTCTCAACTACCACAAGACCCAATTTGACCAATTTAGCCCAATTTAACCAAAAGCCCCAACTTGACCCATTTAACCCAATGTCTACCCAATTGATCCCAATCTTGCCTAATTTAAAATATAAACTTTAATCCAACATCTGCAATATTATTCGAAATCAAATCCAAGCTCAATTTGACCCACATTTGAGTTCAATTTCACTTAAAATCAAAAATCCCCAATTTTGCCTAAGTGACCCAAAATTCCTAAATTGACCCAATTTCAACCAATTCCCACCAAATTTCAATCCTAAACCCTTCATAACACTCCTATGAACCACATGCAACATTCAATTGACCCTAATTTGGATCTTAGCCCCATTCAAATCCACTTGGACCAAGCTTACCTAATTTTAACCCAAATTGAACACATGACCAAATCTCACCAATTTGATTGCCTTGCTCCCAAAATTTCCACCAAATTGATGTTGAGAAATATTTATGACATCCCCTTAGGCCATTTGGAACCTTTAATTGGCCTTGGACCAAACTCTAGCCCAACCTAAACGCAAGTTAACCCAACTTACCCCAAATTGACCAAAATTCCAAACCAAGCCAAATTAACCTACCAAATCAATTCAACACCACTCCAAACCTTCTCTAAACACTTCATGACAATCATACACATCATTTTGAACAATCATTTGGGTCTAACCCAAACCTAAACCCAAGTTAGCCCAACTTGAACCCAAATGACGTAAATTGAACCCATGACCCAATGTGACCAAATCAGCCCAAATGTGACCAACCAGGTCTACCATAGCCTCCAAGTGACCCCTAAGAACTACCCTAGACCCACCTAGCCCACTCTAATGGAGCCATGGACCAAAGGTCCCTTGAATTAGGGGATTTCACCCCATATTTGGCCTTAATCAAAATATCTCCACCATCATCACTTGCATTGAGGGTAAAACATCATTAATCCTCCCTTGGCTCACTTGAATCCCCTGGCCACCAGTCCTGGCCCTGACGGCCACCCTAGTGGCTGGAAAATGTCAAAACAGAGAGCCACCGCCTCTCAAATTGAACTCAAACTCCATCCTATGGCTAAGTCAGCTCTGAATTGCCATTGGAGCTCATCTTCCCTCCACCTAGGCAGTTGAAACCACCTATCACCAGCCCCTGAGCTCAGCTCAATGGCCATTGCCATAAATAGAGCTCTCCTCGGCCAAAACCAGGTGCTGAACTTTTCTCAAGGAAACTCCACCAAATTGCTTCCAGAGCTCCCCTGCTAGGTCCTAAGAGTGATCCCACTGTCTTCAACCACTGATTCCCTCTGTCTGAGAGCAATTTCACCACTAAAATTTAGCCAGAAACCAGGACATATTTCTCCACAGCACCACAGTGCACCAAACTTCAATTTACTGCGCCCACACCTTCACAGCAGTGAAAGAAAAGGATCCCCCCATCATAGCGCCATCACAGAAGGCCTCTGCACCAGACTTCCATCAACACCTGAAATCGGGCCTGGTCGAGTTTGGGTTTAGATAATTCACCAGGGCAAAAGGCTCCATCTGGAGGTTTGCTGGGACCAATTGAAGCTGCCACAATCATCTGATTGAGGCCTCCCCTCTCAGACAAAGGTATTAGACTCACTCTTCCTCCCGAAATTTTCTTCGTCCTCCATAAATATACATTGTATTTCATATCGTTCAAATCATATGGATAGGTTTGTCAAGGCTAGATGAAGCTCTAGGAACAAATCCCATGCGATTTAGTTGAGTCTAGCTCAAGATCTTTGGTCTAGAAGGTGGACTGCTCTCTGGATGAACCAGTCGAAGATGATGAAGGAGCACCGTTGGATCACGCGTGTAATGCTTGGACAGCCAGGATGAAGCCGAACAACCCTTCGGTGCATAAAGCGCGGGCCGAGTTAGCACACACGTGGATGGCGGCGTCAAATGGGAGCGCACCGTGTAGCCGTTCGGAGCCGTCGTAGGATTGTGTGGCGCCGCGTGGTTTAAATAGAAAAAATAGGCTATTTATGAATTATTTAAGGCAGCCAACTTAGAGAATTCATATCTTGGCCTAGAAAAATCATAAACATAAAAGAAAAATACCCTCTTGCTCAGTGAACAGAGGAGAAAAATGTGGAAATGGTTTAAAATTTATTTAATTCATGTATGATTTTTAATTAATTAAAGATCCTCTAGGGTCTTTTAATTCTCCATGCATGTAGACATTTCACCATGGCCTAATATTTTGGCATGTTATTGTCTCTGTCATGAGGGATATTCCCTGATTTTTCCAAGGTCAGAGGAGATCTCTAGACAGAGAACTTTATTTTTTAAGTTTAGGCATCCGTTTTCATAAATTAATTCTAATAATTAGCATGGTGATTATAAAAATTCAGAAAAGTTATGGTAGGTTCCTTATGACCAGAGGACTCAAGGATAAAATTTTCATGGGTTAAATCATTAAGAAATAATATAATTATCAAATTGGCTTAAAACTGAATTTAAATTAATTTGAGTTCATTAAATATGAGAATTACTTAAAAACAATTCTTCACTATATTTTAAAGGTCAGAGAACTCCCCATAAAAATTTCATGGCATTTGGAATTTATTTGGTTACCTAAATGAATTTTCTAAGTGAAATGGTAATTTTGAACATTAAACTAATTTTAATAATTAAAATATAACTTAAAAAATTGAAAAATTTGTTTTAGGAGTTCTTTGTGATCAAAGGATTCTTTTAAATATAAAATTAGGATTTTTCACAAAGTTTTCATTTTTAATCATATTTTTAATATTTAAATAATTAAATAATAATAAAATCACAAAAATATTAAAAATCACTAAATTGTTACTTTTGATCTCCTAATCATTTAAGAACCATCCCCATAATTTTCCCAAGCTTAAAAATTAAAATATCAATTTTTAAAGGCTTAAATTAATTTTACAAGGGTAAAAATGAATTTCTTTAATTTTTCACTAGAAGAATTCTAATAATTAAATAAAAATTAGAAAAATATAAAGTTTGTTTCTCTAGGTTCCCTGACCTCAGAGGGACTTAAGAAAAATATAAAATTGAATTTATAAATTTAAAGTATTTTATAATTAATTAAAACTAAAAAAATTATGCAATTTGGTTCAAGTGGTCCTTTGGTCTAGCTCTACCTCTCATAAAAATTTGAAAGTCATATGTTTTGTCTTGAACAAGTTATTGAATTTCCATTGAAAAACTCCTATTTTTCATTAAAATAAATATGTCAATTAAATTTAAATTTGAAAAATCACATTTTCTCCTCTGATGTTTTAGTTAACCCATAAGTGGGGCCACATAAAAATTTCAAAGTCATTGGAGCTAAATTAATGAATTATGAAGTAATAAAGGCCTTTAAGGGCACAATTATAATTTTGGAAAATTTAGCCTTAATTAATATTTAGGCTTAATCAAAATGAGAAAAGGGCAATAAATGATCTTAATTATTATGTTAGATGATTGAAACATTAAGCGCAAATGGTAGAAACCCATTGCAATTTTGTCACATCAAAACTAAATATTTAAATTTCCTTAATTATTATAATTTGGAAGAAAAATCAAATTAAAAAGAGTCTTAAAGTTAAGGGTTTGCTTTGGAAGTTAATATTCCACTAATTCAATTGCCCTTCATTTGATGTTCAAATGATAAATCAATATTTTGATAAGGATCATAATCATGAAAGTCATAAAATGCCTTTGTCTAAAGACATAAAAATACCTGCTAAATCTTAAGGGCTCAGTAATGAGCTAGGCTTAATCAAAAGAATTAACTAACAAGAGTTAGAAAAGAAAAGGTGATGAATCTTTGACTACCTTTTGAAACATTATAAGCCCAACAAAATTTGATAAATTTTTCCACAAGTTAAATTGTGCCTCTAAAGGCCCACCCACATAATCCACTAATGAAATGACAAATGACATTCACCCCTACTTTTTGGATTAATCAAAACACTAGTTCACTGAGCATAAGGGTATGAAAGGGATAAATCTTTTAATAATTATAGTAAGGTTTTTCACGGTCTAAATGAAAGTATGGAACTCATTAAGTTGAGTATAGTAAATTTATTTGGACTAAGTGAATCCGATGAAAATAGCGATGTCGGGATGATGGAACCGTGGGATCTTAACCGGTGTTGCTATAATCAACTTTAATGTTCCCCTAATAAAATATTAAGACATCTCAATTTAAATATTTCTAAAACATAAGACTTCTCTTTTCTCCTCAATTGTCATTTCTTTAAACTAAACCTACTACGACGAGGAGCTTGGAGCATGCATAGTGGGCAGCACAACTATCTTCAACAGTAAAACTTGTCTATATTAGCAAAACCATTCCCTAGTTTAAACAACAAACCATAAGACTTCGAGGTAGCTTGCCTAGTGCAGCATAAATTCTCGCCTTTCCTTTAGGCATTTGCACAGCTCTGCTGTGCAACATAAGCCCTAACTCGCTTTAGGATTCCGAGGTTGTTGTCCGGTACGACATAAATCCTCCCATCGTCCAGGTTATTTGCATAATCAGATATTATGCAAATGTAATTTTTATAATTAATTGGCAGGATTGAAATTTAAATAAATTCATTTCTAAGATTTAAAGGCAAACCATAGGATAGTTTGGGAAGACATCAAGATTTTTTTTATTGAATCTATGTCCTTCCTCTGACCTTCTCTCCTTTGACTTCTGATAAAATGAAATGTTCGAAAACTTGAGCCATTCGCCTATTGAATTTCTGATTATCACATTTTCTTGGAAAACCTTACCTTTAGAAGTCATGAATATAAATATTTCCTGATCTATATCAAGAGTTTTCTTAGGTGACTTCGGTTATCTAAGATGTAATTAATTATAGGGACTTGCCCTTATAGGAAACTTAAAGATCCCAGATTAATATAAACCCTATCTAATTCTTTCATATTAGATAAGGGACATTGTCAGTCAAGATGGTTCGCAGATTAAACGGATGTCATAAATGCTTTAGTTTATTTGAGCAAGCTTCACCTCAAGCCACGTACTTATTCTTCGAGATAAATACATGTCTTGCGGTGAAATGCTTGATTACTTAAACTATTATTTATATGAGATCAGTTTGATTTCATATTCTTCAAAATTAAAATATTACTTTCAAAATCCATATATATATATATATATTAAATTAAATCAAATTTCTATTTCATAAAATGAAAACCCTTTTCAAATAAAAACACCAAAAACATATTTTCAAAGAGGAAGAAGATTTTAAAACGGCCGACAATATTATGTAACAAAAAATATCCATCCTATAACACTTTTTGTTAAGATAATACCTCATTTATTTAAGAACATTAAATGTTATTTCCTGATCATTAACTCTCATGATTAACTTCCCTTTTTGCACATCAATCATAGCTCGCCAGTAGCAAGAAAATGTCTTCCTAAAATAATAGCAATATCTTTATCACTTCCATATCAAGTAAAATAGAGTCTAAAGGGAAGATAAATTTATCCCCTTTAACTAGTACATCTTATATAACTCCTTTAAAATAAGTAATAGATCGATCAGTCAATTGCAGGGTTACAGTAGTAGGAGAAATCTCTCCTAATTCAAACCTTCGAAAGATGGATAAAGGCATGAGATTAATACTATCTCCTAAATCACAGAAGGCCTTGCTAACCTCACTTTTGAGAGGATCATTTTTAGAACATTTTGAGAAAGGAAGTCTACCAACATTGACCTCCTAAACCTTACCAATGGCCATTAAACCCTAATGCCTAGGGTATAAACCTAATGAAGACTTTTTAAGCCAAGATTTTATTGATATCATAGGTTGATCAAATCAGTAATGAAAACCCTAATCTGATCAACCATTCACGAAACTAGTCAACCTTTGACCCAAATGGTCAACTTTGGTCAAATTGGTCAATCCTTGAATCAATGACCACCACATTGACCAAACTGGTCAACCTTTGACCCAAATGGTCAACTTTGGTCAAACTAGTCAATCCTTGATCCAATGATCACCATATTGACAAAACTAGTCAACCTTTGACCCAAATAGTCAACTTTGATCAAACTGGTCAATCCTTGACCCAATGACCACCACATTGACCAAATTGGTTAACCTTTGACCCAAATGGTCAACTTTGGTCAAAATGGTCAATCCTTGACCTAATGACCACCACATTGACCAAATTGGTCAACTTTTGACCCAAATGGTCAACTTTAATCAAACGGGTCAATCCTTGACCCAATGAGCACTACATTGACCAAACTAGTCAACCTTTAACCTTATAACCACCATATTGAACTTATGATCAGACATTGATCTAATCAAGACAACATTGGTCAAGATGAGCAATGTAGAACCCAAAAGTTACCATAGTGACTATTGGGTCAACCTAAACTCTAAAATTGGTCAACATGACCAAATCAAACCCATAATGACAGAACCTATGGACCTTATGGCTAACTCAACCATGACAAGGTTGGATCAGTCACATTGGACACTCTTGGACTAGAATTGGTCAACTTGAGTCAACCTAGGTCAATATTGGTCAACCCTAGTCAACATTAATCAAATTTGGTCAAAATGGCTAATTTTGAACCAAAATTGATAAAATTAATCAAATAATTAATTCTAAAAGTTATTTTTGATTAATTTATTGGCTAAAAATATAATTTCAAATATTTTTGATTAATTGCATTATTAATTAAAAATTGGAATTATGATAAACAACCATGAAATGGACTTAATTCCATGACATCACATGTGACATAAAAATTCCATAATTTATTTTTGAAAATTAAAATTAAATTATGTGGAGTCATCAATGAGTCACCCATGACTCATTAAACCCATCATGACATAAACCAACACATGAAAAAACCCAATAGCCTTCATGGTTAACCATGGGTTAATGCTAATCATGACATTTTTTGAAGTGGCATGATCCCCTCATTTCAAGGCATGATTCACCTGCTTCCTTAAGATGAGGTGTCCAACCACCTTAAGGGTTTTCTCCTATGCCTCATAAGCCATCCAATGAAAGGAAAGCTTGGCTTGGATCATCGTTACATCATGTGATGAGCTCATAAAAACTAAATTTTGAAAATAAGAAAAATGAAGGTTTATGTGTCATGCTCTCACAAAATCTTAAATGACATGGTGAATGAAGGATGGTTTGCTCTCTTTGAGTCACTACTCACCTCTCCCCTCACCCAATCAAGGAGAAGCTTGCTTTAACCAACCCTTTCACCCCAAGTTAAAGGTCATCATGACCAAGCCATAGAAGTGAGTGTGAGGGCACCTATGTGTCATCTTCTCATGAAAATTGTTGATGACATTCTAGCCTATGTGGAAGGAGGTTAACTAACCCACCTTGGTGTCACCTTTCACCTCACCTCCAACCCAATGAAAAGAGGCCAAAGCTTAGTTAAATCTTGTGCATTAAATGAGAATCCACATGGACTAACCTAGGAATGCTTAACCATGGCTACCACCTAACTGAAAACTTATCTCCAAGCTATGATGGATCTGTTGCCACCTCCCTCAAGTGAAGCCTGAGTTAAGCCATAGCTTCCCATGGCAATAAATAAGCTAAACTCGAGAGCATCCATGGAGAAGACCAAAAAATAGGAGAAACCTATACACTGTCAAAATCCCTTAGCTTTGAACATCAAAGTTACTCTCTAGGACCTAAGCAGATGATCCCCCATGGATTTTGGCCATCAAACCTACTGTAATCTTCCAATCTAGCCAACCCGAAAGACCCCAAAATAGGAAAAATTTAGAGTATGAAATGAAGCCCCTCCAAATCCCAAATTGAACACTCCTACACCTTCCCTCTGGTGTACTAAGAAGATCCCAATCAAAATTGGATTTTGCCGCAAGCTCTAACCCATCTATACACCTGACCGTGAGCCCCTTTTGGTGAACTCATACTCGGACTCAATTTCACATCAAATTGAGCATAGGGTAAGCTGCGCAAGGGCAAGACAATCACTCTGAACAATCTTGATTGAAGCTTCCCTTCATCAAGCCTTGGTATGTTAACTTTAACCTAAAACAACCTCAGTTTCAGACATTGTGAAGGGAACCATTTCAAAATACCCATAAATCAGTATGGCTATGCTCGTTTGTCCACGATGAAGCTCATGGAACAATCCGCATGAAGTTTCATTAAGATCTGACCAAGATCTTAAGCTTTGATGATGGACAATCTACGAGATACACCAGACGGAGAGAGATGCACGGATGTCGTCTGTTTTTATGTTTTAAAAATGAATGGCTGTGATTTAATCCCTCTAAATTCGCTTTTTGGAGCCCCGTAGTGGATTAAGCCCGTTTTGATCGATCCGAGAACACGTGGCGCCGTCTGGTTATTTTGGATTAGTTAAGCATTTAATTAAATCAGTTAAACCTCAAACTAATCAAAAATTCATAACTTTTTACAAAAAATCACAAAAATAAAACAAAAATACCTCTGAACTCTGGGCAGGGAGAGGAATGACTACACAGGTGGCACGTACATGGTGGATATGTTTATGGATCTTTATAACTATATAAGTGTTTAACAGAGTAAAAATAACAAATGTGCCTCTTTTCATCAACGCAAGTATACGTGTTGTTCAAGTAATAAAGGGCTCTAATGGAGTCCTAGATATCGATCCCACATGGAAGTTTAGAGATTAAGAACTAATTTCAGCAGATGCAATTACTATCTAGTATACGGAAATAAAGAATGCTTATACTAAACTCTATTACTTAATGGAAGATTACAATTTAGAAAAAGTATCTTTCTCCTTGTTAAGAGAATTAAGTGAATGGATAATTAACTTAGTTAGATTTATATTGTGCAAAATAGGAACATTCCTATTCTTTACCCTTTGGTCCAGGCATAAAGAACATTGACTAATCCTATGCTTGGTTACTGAATCTCATGTGCAGTTTGGGAGGATACCGGCTGCCACTTCGGAGCTCCCACGTTCCCCTCGCCTGAGGGCTAACATCTACACTTCAGCTCCCAAACGATAAGACCGAATTTGAAGATTTTAGTCTTTCACACTAAAATATCCAATTCTACGCCCGATAAATAATATTTCCCTATCTATTTGCACCCTCCTTTCAAGGCTTTTGATTTTCCTGAATTTTGGATGTAATTTTTACTATAGTTGATAATTCAACATATTTTAACAGTTCAATTGGCCAAATTGAAATTAAATTAATATTTAAGTAAAAGATTATCACAATTTTTTATTTAATATTTAAGGCACAACTAATTTAATTTTCCATTTCACAAAATCTTAACAACAAGGAGAAAGATAGAGAAAACTACTCAGAATGCATTGAAAGAATAACACAAAACTTAGATTTCTTTTAAAGCTATAAAACAATAAACAAAAACTTATCTCAAATCTTCTCCCCAAGCAGACTCCTTGAAGTTCCTCTAACTCTTCCTTCTTGTATAACACACTCAATTAAACTTACTAATGAACTCTCTAGAACACACTCACACACTACAGACTCTCCAGACTCAGATTAAGACACACACCAAAAGAACACACTTTTTTGGTCTAATTTTGTCTCTATTTAAAGAGGGAGAAATATTTCCAAAGGTTGCTTAAGCACCTCTTCAAAAAGCGTCCAGATTCATTGAACATTTGCTTGAACCGACCTTCTCGCCGTCGACGGGCTCGATGGAGCCGTCCACGAGCTTTTAGAATATTGGCCAACTGCTAAGGCTCGCTTTCGGCGAGCTCGATCTCGCCGTCGGTGGGCTCCTTTATAATATATTAAAAAACTTTCGGAAAAATCACACCGTCGGCGGCCTATTCCTCGCCGTCGGCGGGATAGTTCAATTTTCATCTCTTTTAGTCCTTTTTGTTCCAGATTCGCTTCTTTTCAATCTTTTTGCTCCCATTACCTATAATTCTTCATACCTACAATAAAACATAGAAAATACCTTTCTTTAAAGTGCAATTTCATATTAAATCGGTATGAGTTTCTCAATACATTTTTCTGTGATCAAAATCCCCCAAACTTAACTATTACTTGTCCTCAAGTAATCTTGATACTACATAAAAGTAATGATTATTTGTAGTAAAGTTTTAATTCAAAATAACTATGAATTTAATTTAAATAAGTATTATAGTAAAGTTTATTAGAAAAATTTTTAGATAATTAAATTAATTCTATAGATATAAGGCCATTTGGTTATCAAGTTTAAGAGTTCTTGTCTTCTATTCATTTCAAGAATGACTATATTTGCAATATTAGATTACTTAGGATATTCAGATGATAGGAAATTCATGAAAACACTATTTAGTAAAATACTAATCCATATATATAAGTTTAGAAATATAACTAAGTTTCACCCTTTAGGTTTATTCAAATGAAGCCAATTTTTGATAAGACATCTCATCAAGCTTCTCCTCACTTACTTTTTCTTTTCTTTTCATTTTGGATTGATTTTCAATCCTTTTTCTGTTTATTTTTCTTTTTTTTTCAAGTAAGGATTACTGTATCTGGATAGTCTGTTAATAATTTTGAACTTCATTTTCCTCTTCCTAAATTTGAAACTTAAAATATTTCTTTATCTTATATGTATTTCATAGTTTTCACTTCATTGAGTTTCAATCTTTTCTTTCTCCTCTAAATACCTCAGAATTTAATATTTTAAAATATAGTTTTCCTTACTTTAAATAGTTAACTATTTTCTTATCCTTTATTCCAAATATCTTAATCTACAAAATTTGTTTAATCACTAAAAGTATTTCTTTTAACTTTCTATAATAATTAAATAAATTAATTCTAGTTTACTGAATTAAATTTACTAAAAAAAATAATTTTTATAAAAATTTTTGAAAATATAAATTGAGAACAATTTAATAATTAAATTTTTGTTTTTCCCTCCCCCAAACTTAAATTTTTCTATCTATTTATATAGGGTGAAAAGAAAACAAACTGTAATCATACATTCGTGCTTTAGGTATTTCTTCTTTTGAAGTTCTGCAGGTTCTTTTCATCACTTAATTAACCTGTACTGTTAATATTTTTCTACACATATATAATATCAAAGAAATTGCTCGGTAAAGAAGTTTTGAAATAAGTACAAAATACTAACACAATTTATACCTATTATAATACTAAGCACAATTTAACACAACATCCACATACATTTCACTAATCCAGTTTCAGAGTTACAACCACATTTTGAAATATTAAAATTTAAAACTACACGAATTTAACTTATACAACAAAGTTTAAATGTCTTACACAACATAATAATCAAAATACATAAACTAAACAACTAAGCAAACACACAACATAAATATCTAATCATAGAATCTAATCATCAACTTTAAAATCTCAAACTATATCCTCATCTCCTTGTTCAGCAGGTGGAGTGGGCTGGTAGTGAGTATAACGGGGGCACTCGGGAAATATAACATCAAGCTCTCCTCTCCGATAACGATTCTCAGCATCATAGTAGACTATCTCAAATTTAGAATGCCTCTGGAGATAATCACTGTCATAATCATGCCTCCGCTCTAATCCTCCAATTCTCTGATCAATATGCTCCAAATTTTCTTCAATCTTTTCAAATCTTTTCCGCTGCAGAGTCATTTCATTCATCAAATCATAAAGGGTAGGAGAACTATAGGTAGGAGGGTCATAACTGGTAGAGGGAATATCCCTACTAGTTGAAGGTGCATAGTTCATAGTCCCAGATCTCCATCTTTCGTGGGATTCATAAGTCTTTATATTAGCCTGGGTAATGGGTTTCATAGGTTCAACCCATTCCTCATCATCTCTCGCCTCTACTCCAGACAATTGGTAGAGTGCATAAATTAGACCAGAATGTCCTAGTCCTCCTCCACTTTCACTTTTTGCAATGGCTAATATATTATTGTAAATAATACTCCCCACATTTATACTTCTGTGGTTCTAAATACAAAAATTCAGAACTGCTCTATCTCTTGTGACTTCACTATGGTGATAAGTGGGTAGAAAAGTAGAGCAAATAAGATAATGCCAAGCCTTAGAGGTTGCATTTAACATAGAAAGGGGGAAGTTTACCCGTTCACGCTGCTTAATTTTCCGAGTCCCTTTCCCATCAGTGAGATAGTTAATCACCTCCTCCAGTGGTCCTTCCATTGTTCCGAATGTATCGTACTCGCTGGTATGAAGATCTTGTACTTCGTAGAAAGAATTTATTCATGCAGCATTAAAATCGACTAAAAATCCTCTAACCTTTATAGGTCCATCCTCTATCTGGGTCAAATTGTCATAAAACTCTTTTACGACTTCAACTGCAGCTTTATTTGTCGTATAACAAAAAATTTACCATCTTCTCTCTTTGATCGTTTGTTCCACTTCTCCTCTCGGATTCTTAAAAACTTTATCTTGAATGCATTTTCTTGCTTTGATATTAAAGTTGTATCTTGATTGAGCTTTAGCATTCATGAATCGTGTCTCATCAAAATCTAGTCGCCTCTTCTGTCGTGGAGCCATTTCTCGATCTATCAAATTTACAAAAATCTCAACTAAATTCCTAAATAATACTAGAATGGCTTCTAAAGGTGACTTAAAATAATCTAAAATGAATTCCATGGATTTCTTCCAACTATTTTCTTATATTTCAAAATTTTCAAAATCCCCAAATGTGGAAGAAATAAAATTTTTGCATGGGAGTGAAGCTCTTACCAAGGGAAAATAAAATCCGGTGTCAAAATGTGTTGAAATTGCTCCAAATCCAAGATCTCTCAAGCCCTAGGTCGGTTTTTTCAAAGTTTTGAGGAATGGGACGATGAATAGTGACGGTTGACCGGTCAAATAAAAGTGTTTTTCGGGATCTCGCCGTCAGCGGGAAAAATCTCGCCGTCGGCGAGCTAATTAATTTAAATAGGCTTAAAGTCTCTGGAAAAAGTCGGCGTCGACGGCGTCGATCTTCTGTCAGCGGGATTTTTCAGATATTAATATTTTTAATATTTTATAATGTTTTCAATTCATTTTAAACCTTGTTAATGTCCGATCAATCAATTAAGTATGTTTACTATGATTAGATACTATTTTAACTCAATTAAATTCAAACAACACAAAACATCACAGATTTTATATAAAATCCAAGTGTTTACAATATTCGTACACCACATTACTAACAAGGTATTTTTACAACCTTAACACACCAAATTCAGCGTCGTAATCCAAACCACAATACTCAAAATGCTGAATATATACAAACAACACATAATCTCATCTATACTGAGATCAAATCTTAAAATCTAAAAAATCAAAAGTGCAAATTACATAAAAATTAAATTCAAACTAACTCAACACATAAACAAATACGAATGTCTTCTACTAGTCAGGGTCTGTACTAAACTCATCTCTGATATCTCCGATAGAACGTAAATGAACGAATAGATTGTAGAAAGGCCTGTAGGGAAATTCTTCTATAGAATCTTCTTCAATCCATCCTTTCTTTCTCAAAAGCCGTATGAAACTAGCCTCAAGATGTCCAGAATGATCGAAGTGTTCCTTCATCCTCCAATCAATATGATCAAATAAATCAGAGATGTTATTATTTGAATTCATCACGTTTGTACCTCTTTTTCCAATCCGTTGAGTTTCTGTAAGATCATATTTGTTTTATCAGTAAAGGGACTGATTGAAAGAGAATTTTGAGATGCTTGATCCGTAATAATGGTTTTTTCATTATCGTTATCTAGAGTAGGAAACATATCAGTTGGATCTAAGCGTTTCCAAGACAAAAGTACCTTTTCCTAGGCTTCATGTGAAACTTGGTACTAACTGCATAGTGCAAAAATTGTTGAAGGATGTCCTAGCCCATAAATCGATCCATGAACAATCAGGCCTAAAGCAGACTTCACAATAATTGAACCAACATCGATAGGTAATGTCGCTTGAATACAATAATTCAGATTCACACACTCCTTAGAAACTTTATTTACCCTCATAGTGGGTAATAATTTTGAAGAAATAAAGAAGTGCCAGTGTTTAGAGATGGGGTTTAGAAGTGATGCAGAAAAGCTAACATACCCGTCTTCTCTTGTTTCCCAATCTTCTACTTCAATAGTCAAATATCGATAGATCTCATTCATATTATTTCTTGTAGGAACAAAGTTGGAATAGTGACAAACGGGTGTTTTCTCAATTGAATATAACTCATTAATTCTAGAAGGAGTGAAAGTTACCCATCTGCCTCGCACATAGACGCTTCCGTTGTTGATTCCGTGAAGATTGTAGTAGAATTCTTTTATTACACTACTGCGGAAGTTGTATAGCATAATACCTTCCAACGTCGTCGCACAATCATCTCCTCAATAGGCGTTGTCGAATTCTCCACTCCTCTATTCATGAATCCTCTTTCTTTGATCAGTCTCTTTTTCATCATTAATTTGTTGAAGATTCGCTGGGCCTTATAACTGACAAATTTTCTTCGATTGAACACTCGAGATCTAGTAATTTTGAGGTGATTGGATGCCATAATGATGAATTTTTGTGGTGTTTCAAATCGTTTTTAGGAAGTAAATGGTTTAGAATTCGAGTTCTAGGCGTTTTTTAAGAGTTAAAACACTTAGAATTGTCAAAAACCATCAAAATAACTCCCTAAACCGTTCATTCACCGATCTCGCCGTCGGCGGCAACGATCTCGCCATCAGCAGGATTCTTAAATAATATAAACTGAATTTTGGCAAGCAGAACTCGCTGTCGGCGGTGTCGATCTCGCCATCGGCAGCTAAGGCAAAATTTGCCTAGTTTCGCTCTGGTCCAAATGCTTTCCAATTTTTTCTATGGATCTAATATCGTGATGATTATAAAGATAAATATGAGTAGTAGAATTCATTTTATATCATAATTAATAATAAATCAAATAAATATACAATCATTACACATAAATAAAGATAATTATGGGTTGCCTCCCATAAAGCGCTTGGTTTAACGTTGTCAGCCCGACCTATTCTGGTTATTAATCAGGTTGACTGAGCATTAAAAACTCTTTAAAATTTGGTCTTTTTCCTTCAAAATATGGTTTTAATCTGTGTCGATTTACTTTAACTTTGGTTCCAGTCTTTTGATCTTCAATTTCTACAGCTCCGTATATAAATATTTGAGTTATAGTGAAATGTCTTAACCATTGAGATTTCAATTTCCCAGGAATAATTTCAATCTTGTATTATAAAGCAAAACTTCTTGTCCTGGTTCAAAATTTTTTTGGTTAATCTTCCGATCATGCCATAATTTTATCTTCTCCTTATAAATTCTATCGTATTATAGGATTCATGCCTTAATTCTTCCAATTCATTCATATGTAGCAATCTCTTCTCACCAGCATATTTTAAATTATAATTGAATTTTTTAATCGCCCAATACGCTTTATGCTCTAACTCAACTGGTAAGTGACAAGTTTTTCCATAAATAAATCTGTAAGGAGTCATTCCAATCGGGGTTTTATAAGCAGTCCTATATGCCCATAATGCAGTGTCTAGTCTTGTAGACCAATCTAATCTACTAGGGTTTACAGTTTTTTCTAGAATTCATTTAATTTCTCGATTAGAACTTTAGCTAATCCACTGGTTTGTGGATGATAAGCAATCGATATTTTATGAATAATGTTGAATTTTTCTGTCAATTTCCGAATATATTTATTCCTAAAATGGGATCCTTCGTCAGTGATAATCACTCTCGGCATTCCGTATCTTGTGAAAATGTTTTTCATTAAAAACTTTGAAACACTCTTAGCATCACAACGTGGTAAGGTTTGTGCTTCAATCCATTTAGAAATATAATCAACAGCAACTAATATATATGAGTTTCCAAATGAAGGACTAAATGATCCCATGAAATCTAATTCCCAAACATAAAAAATTTCTACTTCTAATATAAAATTCACAAACATTTCATTTCTTCAAGATATATTACCTACTCTTTGGCATTTATCACAAGTTTTGATATGTCTATAAACATCTTTAAAAAGAGTAGGCTAATAAAATCCAGATTGTAAAATTTTATAAGCAGTTTTATCAGTTCCAAAATGTCCTACAAATTCATAATCGTGACATTTTTGAATGATCTGTTCAGTTTCTTCATAAGGCACACATCTTCTAATAATTAGATCCTTACATTGTTTATATAAATATGGTTCATCCCAAAAATACGTTTTAGCATCGTGAATGAATTTCTTCTGTTGTTGCAGAGTTAGCATGGGTGGTAAAATATCACTTACAATATAATTAACTATATCAGCATACCATGATATTTTCCACTCATTTATATTATAAAGTTGTTCGTCAGGAAAACTGTCTGTAATTTTATTTTCAGTGTCAGATAATTCATTATATTCTAGTCTCGACAAATGATCTGCAATTTGATTTTTAGTTCCCTTTCTATTAATTATTTCAAAATCAAATTCTTACATCAGTAATATCGATTTGATTAATCTTGGTCTGGTATCCTTTTTTTGCATTAAATATTTAATAGCAGAGTGATCAGTATGCACAATACATTTAGTTCCAATTAAATAAGATCTAAATTTATCAAAAGCATATACAATTGCTAATAATTCTTTTCTGTAACTGTATAGTTAATTTTAGCATAATTGGGAGTTTTACTTGCATAATATATAACTTTAAAAATTTTATCATACATTTGACCAAGGACAGCTCCTATAGCATAATCACTAGCATCACACATAAGTTCAAATGGTTTCTCCCAATCAGGTGAAACTATTATAGGTGCTATGATTAATTTATCTTTTAATAATTCAAAAGCATTTAAGCATTCTATAGTGAATTCTAATTTTTTGTCCTTTTCTAAAAGTTGGCATAGAGGTTTAGTAATTTTTGAAAAATCTTTTATGTAGCGTCTGTAAAATCCGGCATGTCCAAGAAAACTTCGTATCCCTCTCATTGTAGTAAGAGGTGGTAATTTAGCTATAACTTGAATTTTTGCAGGGTATACTTCCACGCCCTTTTTCTGAAATTTTATGCCCTAATACAATTGCTCCTGCAACCATAAATTGACATTTCTCCCAATTTAGAACTAAGTTAGGTTTTTTGCATAACTCCAAAACTTTTTCAAGATGATCCAAGCATGTTTCAAATGATGTTCCAAATACAGAGAAATCATCCATAAATACTTCTATTCCATCATCAATTAATTTACTAAATATATACATCATATATCTCTGGAATGTTGCAGGTGCATTATATAGTCCAAAAGGCATCCTTCGAAAAGCAAATGTTCCATTAGGACTGGTAAATGTAGTTTTCTCTTGATCCTCAGGAGCAATAGGAATTTGATGATAGCCAGTATATCCATCTAAAAAACAAAAGTATTTGTGCCCAGCTAGTCTATCCAATATTTAGTCTAGAAATGATAAAGGGAAGTGATTTTTCCTGGTGGCTGCATTTAAATTTCTATAATCAATACATATACGCCATCCAGTAACTTGTCTTATAGGTATTAAATCATTATTTTCATTAGCTTCAACAGTCACTCCTCCTTTCTTAGGAACACATTGAATTGGGCTTACCCAAGCACTGTCCGAAATAGGATATATAATACCATTGTCTAACCATTTTAATATTTCTTTCTTGACTACATCTTTCATTATTGGGTTTAATCTCCTTTGGGGATCAACTCTTGGTTTATGTTCATTATCCAAAATAATTCTGTGTATACAGATTGAAGGACTAATTCCTTTAATATCTGCTAAGGTCCAACCAAAAACTTTCTTATACTTTTTTAATTTGTCAAGAAGTTTTTGCTCTTGTGATTCATTTAATTCTGTCGATATAATAACCGGTAAAGTTAAAGAGTTACCTAAAAATGCATACTTCAAATGAGTAGGTAAAATTTTTAACTCAAGTTCAGGAGGTTTAATAATCGACGAAACTATATTCTTTTCAGCGTTTTTTGTAATATCCAACATCTCAAATCTTTCTTGTATATAATCTAATTTTTCATTGTCTGTTTCTTCAATTAACTCTGTATTTTCTATTTCTGGTTTATCTTCAAAGTATTCTTTAAAATGTTCATTTCGTAGATGTTCAAGAATTTCCATTCGAAAACATTCATCATCTTTTTCTATAGCAGGATATTTCATTGATTTTGCAATGTTAAAAGTTACTTCTTGATCGTTTACTCTCATAGTTAATTCTCCTTTTTGAACATCAATCATAGCTCTTCCAGTAGCTAAGAATGGTCTCCCTAAAATTATAGGTATTTCTTTATCTTCCTTCATATCTAAAACAATAAAATCCACAGGGAAGATAAATTTATCCACTTTTACTAACACATCTTCAATAACTCCCTTAGGATATGTCACTGAACGATCAACTAACTGAAGAGTTACTGAAGTAAGCGAGACTTCTCCCAATCCTAATCTTTTAAAAATTGATAGAGGCATAAGATTGATGCTGGCTCCCAAGTCACATAATGCTTTTCCATAAAATTTTTCTCCAATAGCACAAGGTATAGTGAAACTATCAGGATTCTTTAATTTCCCAGGAAGCTTTTTATGAATAATTGCACTATACTCTTCGCTAAGTGCAACCGTTTCATTGTCTGTGAACTTTCTCTTCTTGTTTAAAATATCTTTCATAAACTTCACATAATTGGGCATTTGTTCTAATGCTTCTACAAAAGGAAAGTTCACCGTTAATTTCTTCAGGATTTCAAGAAATTGAGAAAATTGCTTCTCCTTTTTATGTTGCTTTAATCGCTGAGGAAATTCTGGTGGTGGTTTCTCTACAGAAATTTTCATAGGTATTAGTGGATATTCTAAATTTTGATCTTGCTGGTCCTTTTCTTTTTCAGTTTCCACTTTCTCTTTTTCACTTTCCGTTTCTTTTTGTATTCTTGTTTCTAACTCTTTTCCACTTCGTAACTGTATCGCTTTGATTTGTTCTTTTCCTTGATCTTTAGAATTTATTTCCACATTACTAGGAAAAGTTCCAGGAATTCTATTATTAAGGGCAGTAGCGATATGTTCAAGTTGAGTTTCAATATTTTTAATTGCAGTTCCTTGATTTTGTAATTGGTTCCCTTGAATTTGTAGCTGATTTCCTTGATTTTGCAAATGCTGACCCATATTTAATATTAATTAATCCATATATAACTTCTTTTCCTTAAATTGAGAGTTATTAAATCCAGGTGGATAAGAAGGTTTATAATTAGAATTTCCTTGGTTAGATGGATTTCCTAATGGGTTTACTGAGTTGTACATCCATTGTTGATTAGCAGAGTTGTTATTCCAATTAAAATTTGGATGGTTCTTCCAACCAGGGTTGTAATAATTTGCATAAGGATTATTAGGTCTATTATTAATAGCATTTAAAATTTCATATGAAGTTTGAGCATCTATAAGTTGTCCAGATGAATTTTCTTCTATTATATTAGGAGAATAATTTATTCCAAAAGTGATCTAATTTCTTAGATATAGCAGCAATCCGAGAAGCTAACATAGATATTGCATCAGAGTCATGGATACTAGCTATTTTTTAAGGATTTAACCTTTCAGAAGGCCATTGAAAATTGTTGGTAGCCATTTCTTCAATTAATGAATAAGCCTCATCAAATGGTTTTGACATTAATGAACCTCCAACAGCAGCATCAATAGTTGATCTAAGAGATCCTACTAATCTATTATAAAAAGTTTGAATAATTAACCAATCTGGTAACACATGATATAGGCATTTCCCAAGAAGATCTTTAAATCTCTCCCATGCTTCGTATATTGATCTTCCATCAAACTGACTAAAAGATGTTATGTCATTACTAAGTTTCACAGTTTTTGAAGGAGTGTCGGCATATTTTTAGGTTATGTGTTTTATTTTGAAAAGGGAGTCGCATACAGAAATTATCGGCGAATTTTTTATATTTTAAATTTAATTTAAATATATAGTTTAAAAGATAACATTTGATTTTGAAAGTAATTTTAAGTTTAAAAGTTTTAAGATATGAAATCAAACCGATCTCACATCCAAAATAGTTTATATAAACGAGCACCGCACCACGAACCGTGTATCTATCTCGAAGAACGGACACACTTTGCTTGATGATGGGGCTCGATTAAATAAACTAGGAGATTTGTGACATCCGTTTGGTACGCGAACCAATTTTATAAGCCGACAAGTTCCCTACTTAATATAAATGAATTAAGCGGGGTTTATATTACTCGGGTTCTTAAAGTTCCCTATAAGGGCAAGCCCCTATAGTTAATTACATCTTAAATGAAGTGAATCATTTAAGAAAACTCTCGATAATGATCAGTGGTTTTGCTCTCAAGAATTTCAAAGTTTAAGGTTTTCAAAGGATTGAATTTTGGAAATTTCAATAGGGAATGGATCAAATTTGGAACAGTTATTTTCTGGAGTCCAAAAGGAAGAGAAGTAGGAGAAGCCGAGGATCCAAGAAGAATCTTGGCAACTTCCCAAACTATCCTATTGTTTGGCTCAGATTTAAGAAAATCCTAATATTATCTGATATTTCAATCTTGCCAATTTTAATTAGTTAGGACTTATATTTGTATGATAAAATCATACAAATAGCACGGAAGATGTGAGGGTTTATGTCGTACCGAATGACTACCTCGGAGTCCTAAGACCAGTTAGGGCTTAATTTGCATAATACAAATGCCTAATGATAAGTTGAGGATTTATGTTGCACTAGGCAAACTATCTCGAAATCCTATGGCTTGGTTATTTAATTCTAAGAGAGTTTCTTTGAAGTAGATCCGAATTTTGCCGATGACGATGGCCATGTCGCCCACTCGTGCTCCAAGCTCCTTGTTGTTGCAGAGGTTTAGTTTTAGAAATCATAAATCGGGAGATGAGAGAAGTGTTTTGGTTTAGAGAAAACCTTAAAATCCGGGTGTTTTTTAATATTTTAATTAAACAAATCTTAAAGTTGATTATAACAACACCGGTTAAGATCCCACGGTTCCATCCTTCCGGCATCGTTATTTTTATCGGATTCACTTAGTCCGGATGAATTTGCTAAACTCAGTTGAATGAGTTCCACACTTTCATTTAGACAGTGGGAAATCCCGTTAGCAACACGTAGGTTACATCATCCGAGGTATTCCCGATCATCCAACAAGACGTTTTAATTTAGTTGTAGTTATAGTTTTGTTGTTTTGTTTGTGATTAAATTTTGAGTTGTTTTATATTTTGAAATGTTGTGGAGGTGAATTTTATCTTGCAATGACTTTTAATTTAGTTTTGGTTTCAGTTTTAGGGGCTATCCTAAAGGTGTGGGTTTTCATGCAACAGTTGTTTATCATGCAAGAAAAACTAAGTGCGATGCGATTAAATAAATTGCAATAAGGTAAATTACAATAAAATAAAAGCGTACACGGAGGGTCTTCCCGTCATCCCAAGCTGCACTTGAAACACAATTAGAATATTTAAGCATTTAAAGCGATTCCTAGAGTAAAGCTAAGGGAAGGGTTATGGTTTTCTACCAAGTTCCTAATCCTATAGCTAGTCATCTCCTATGACGTCTCAGGTTCTTGTATTTTGGTTTGAGGACGATTTTCTTCATCGAAGAACAATTAAGTTCGATTGTTCTTATAAATATCCTATCATATCGAGGAAGTGCTTAAGACGAGTCTTAAACATCTTTTCAATATTTCTAGGATTATTTTAAGTCCGAGAGAATTTAATTATACAAATGAATTAATCGTCCGGGAGTTTAAGTTTATTATCTTGCTCGGTGAACTAGGACATTTGAATATCTTATGAATGAAGTAACACTTCACTTAATACTCCATTTAGGAGTTATGACAACAAGAGCTTTCGAGGGCAAATGGATGTTCAAATGATTTATGATTTAACTTAATTTCAATTAATGGGCTTAAGTTTGGAATAGTGTTCAAGTTGTTTTATTTTTGAATTTCTTTATGTCTTAGGTGATGTTATTTTTAATTCAATTTAACTTTAATTTAATTTAATTTGGTTTAGTTTTAATTTTAATTTAATTTAATTTGATTTTAATTTTAACTTGATTCTATTATTTAATTTAATTTAATTCAATTTAATTTGATATGATTTAATTTAATTTAATTTAATTTGATTTTAATTTAATTTGATTTAATTTAATTTAATTTAATTTAATTTAATTTAATTTAATTTAATTTAATTTAATTTAATTTAATTTAATTTGATTTAATTTAATATGTTTTAATTTAATTTAATTTAATTTAAATTTAAATTTAATTTTATTTTTAATTTTAATTTAATATTTTATTTTAAAAGGGTTTGATTTAAATAATTTAACTTTAATTCAATTTAATGATTAAGTCTTTTAGCATTTTAAATCTTAAATTTGAATTATCATTTTAATTAGGAATTAAATATTATTGAGATGATTAATTTAGGGATTCTTAAATTAAAGAACAAATCTCTTCCTAATAATATCCCTATTTTAATAATTCCAATTTTATTATTCTTCCAAATTTAATCAATTATTTAATTAAAGTTCATTTCAATTATTTTTAAATTATTTAATAGGTTTCTACCCTTTAATTATTTAAATTTCAATCATCCAAATCAGATTAGGATCAAATATTTTACTCTTTAATTTTATTAAGCCTAAAGTTTTAATTAAAGATTAAAATTTTAATTACCATTTCGCCCTTCAAGCTTAATAATTTCATAACTCACTAAATTGAGCTTAAATGAACTTGAAATTTTTATGTGACTTCACTCATATGTCAATAAAGACATGAGAGGAGAAAATGTGATTTTTTCTGTATTTAATTTATTTATGTAATTATTTTTGGTGGAAAATAGGGATTTCCAAGGAAAATTTAATAATATGACCAAGGGAAAGTTTCTGTCATTAAGAAAATTATGGAACATTCCTAATGACCAGAGGACCACTTGGACCAATTTTGGTGATTTTTTGAATTATATTCTTTTTATTATAATTATTTTGAGTTTTGGAGTATTAATTAATTTAAAAATAAAATAAAGGTTTAAAAATGAATTTTATATCTTTCAAAAATCTCTCGATATCAAGGAAATCAGAGAATCAATTTTTACAATTTTCTGATTTTTCTTTGATTTATTAGAATTATTTTAATGGGAATACTAGAAATATACATTTTTTTAAATTTTAAAATTACCTTAGGGCTTTAAAATTTAATATCTCATTATAGAGACTTAAGAAAAAAGTATGGGGTTTGTTCCTAAGTAATTAGAATTCAAAATGTGACATTTTAGTGAATTTTATTATTTTTGCGATTTTTATTATTATTTTTATTTATTAAAATATTCAAATAATGCAAAAAATTAACTTTTTTAGAAAATTGAAATTTTAATTTTCTTAAATTCCCCTAATATCAGAGAGGCTCCAAAACCAATTTGGTAAATTTTTGAAAAGCATTTTGAAAGTTATGAATTTTTAAAGTTTAAATTAGGCTAAATGGCTTAATCGACCCATTTAGTAGGGTTAACCGAAGTCCAATTGACTTCAAATTTTTATGGTGGGTTCCTCACGATCCTAAAGGTCAGTGGAGAATTGATTTAAAGTCAATTTGGTGTATGATTAGCTCTAATTAATTAAGGACCTATTTTGGGTGTTTAAGCCGATTAGGGTTATTCAAGTGAATTAATTCAAAACCTATTTTTCCTAGGGTCCTCTAGTCATAAGAAACATCACCAAATTTTCCTAGAATTTATTTCACGACATGCTAATTATTGGATTTAAAATACTCAAAACAGTAACATGAATTTGAAAAATCAATAACTTCTCATAGGGATGGCCTCGACTTTGGAAAATTCGGGGAATGTTCCCAAATTCGGGGGCTTCAAAAGCCCTATGGTCTCATGCCATGGTGAATTTCCTATATGCATGGAGAATTAAAACAATGCAGAGGGTAAATAAATCATTAAAAATAAAATACTTAAAGAAATTAAATGATTTCTTTTCCACATTATTCTCCTCTGTTCACTGAGCAAGAGAGTATTTTTATTTTATTTTTCTGATTTTTCTACACAAAGTTATGCATTTTTGAAATTTAGGGAATTAAATAAATAAGAAAATCCCTATTTTTCTATTTATCCAAATCGGCGTCGCGTCAACCTTAGCATCTCCGAAGCGCCGCGTGGCGCTTTTTGATTCGACGCCGCCATCCGACTCAGCGCTCCAGGGGCCCGCTGTATCGTTCCGTCTCCTCATCCGGCGCGATCTTGGCCATCCGTCCGCGCGTGTATGGAATGAACGGCATCCGTTCATCGTCCCCAAGCGTCCTCACCCGAGAGCCGTCCACACTAAAACCCTAAGAACTCACTCATTTCTCGGCGGATTTTCGTGTTCTTATGCTGCTATGGATTCGTCTTGAAGAGACGAATGCATCTATACGGTGATCATGCATTGAAATTAAGGCATTTGAAATGAAGAATCTCCAGAAGCTCGGGATAAAGAGTTAGCTCATACCTTTGCTCAGAGAAGTGTGGCTTCAATCTGAGGGTTGTGTCACCTTCGATTGGATCCCAGCGAAGCTCCGGATGAAGTCTCCCGAGTGCAGTGAATTGCTCAGGTATGATTTCGACCAAGCTCGATCACAAAGCTTGGAGTACGGAACGGATGGGTGGCACTGGAGAGGGGGCTTTTGCTTGGTGGACTTCTTCCCTCGGTACGGTGAAGGTGTAGGACCAATCAATTTGAGGATTGATCCACTGTGGAGAAGTGTCCTGGTTTTGGGTGGAATTTTGGCTGAGAAATTGGGCTCTGTTGGTGGGGATTAGGGCAAATTGGCACTGGGGATCAACTGCTCTAAGTATGGAGAATGATCTGGAGCAATTTTTGCAGAGTTTCAGTAAGGTCTGGTTTTGCACCTCTCATGGCCGAGAGGAAGTGATGTTTAAATAGGAGAGGGTGGAGGGCCTCCCAGGGGGAGTTAGGGCTTGGGATCAGCTGCTTAGGTCAAGGGAAGAACAACCATGGTGGCCATTGGGCATGGGGCAACTCAGCAAGGTGGAATTCCAAAGTTTGGCTCCTCCCGAGGTCTCGGCCATGGTGTTTTCCGGTGACCCGGGCGGGTGGCCGTGCAGACATGGGTCACCCTCGAGTCCGGGTGGGTCGGGGGCCGCAGGTTTGTGCGATCGATTGGCCATGGACATGTGTAAAGGGTTTGAATCGAAATGGAATGGGAAAGGGCTAGTTTTGGGGTCTAAATGGGTCAACCCTTGGTTTTGGGTTAGGTTCACCCTCCAAGGCCAATTTGGGCCGAAGGAAAGTCACTTGGATCGGCTTGATTAGTGGGGTCGAGTCGCAATCCAAGTACGATTAAGCTTAAGCGAGAGTTAGGGGAAACATGGGAGTGGTTAATCACTCTTAAGAGAATCATTAAAGGGTCCCCTCTTCTTGCCATTTTGGGTATGGTGAAGTGTCCAAGGCTTTCATGGCTCACATGTGGCTCATGCATGACTTCATGGCTCACCTTTGGCTTGGAAAAAGCTAAGTCGAATTTCATGAAAGAGGTTTTTAGGAATTTTGGTAATTTAGGAGTGATTTGATGGGATTTGGCACATGGCTTGATTTGGAACCATTTGATGATTGATTTGAACTTAGGGATGATTTTAATTAAGGGTATGATGAGAAGAATTTGTCATATGGGCTTTAACATGAAGTTTGGGCTTTTAGGAAGGTTTAGGAAAGTGGGCTTTTGGTTTGAAAATAAATTTATGGATGGGAATTTTGTGAAGGATTGGGCCAAACAAATGTTGGGTTCAGTTCATGAATGTGTCATGAGTGATTTGAAGCAAGTTGGGAGTGATTTGGGTTTGAATTGGGTTGAATTTGGGCTTCCTTGGTGAATGGGCTGATATAGGTCGAATTGGGCTAACTTGGGCCAATGTTGGGCTAGGGTTGAAATTGATGTAAAATAAATGTTGGAAAATGTTTATGAGAGTGTTTCAAAGAGGTTTTGGCTTTGGTTGGGTTTTGATTTTGGGGTTTGGGCTTATTTGGGTTAGGTTTGGGTTTAGGTCAAAATTGGGCCTTTTAGCTTTGGGTTGAATTTGAGTGGGGTTTGGGTCTAAATTTTGGGCAAATCATGTTAGTGTTTTGTTTGTGGGAATGTTAAGGAAGGTTTAGAAAATATTTGGGGTTAATTGGAGTTGAATTGGGTTAGTTTGGATTATGTTTGGGTCATGGGTCCAAATTGGGCTTTAAGGTCAAAAGTGAAATTGAATTCAAATGTCAATCAAATTGGACTTGGATTTGGCCTAGATTGGTGTTGGGAATGTTGAATTAAAGTTTAGAATTGAATTGGACCAGAATTTGGGTCAATTGGGTAGGTTTGGTTTGACATTGGGTTCACTTAGGGTTAAAAATGGGTCAAATTGGGGATTTTGATAAAAGTGGGGTAAATTGACAAAATTGGCCCATGGTGTAGTTGAACAAAATGAAATTGGGAATATTTGGGATTTTCTGGAATTTTCTGGGAATTTTCTGAATTTTTGGATTTTTTGGCTAAGAGGGGTATTTTGGGTATTTGGAGGGTATTGGGAGGTATTTTTGGAATTTTTGGTATTTTTGGGTATGGATGATCAATTTGAGTAATGTGGGAATGTTTGGGATTGATTTTGAGGAATTTTGGGTAATTTAGGTGATTTTGCAAATTTTGGGTGGTTTCGAGGGTTTTGGGTAGAGTAGCGGGTGTAGGGTCCGGGGGTCAAAAATTGAAAATTTGCAAAATTGAAGATTAGGTGAATGTAAGTGGAATGAAATCATTTTGGTTGAGCCATGAAGCCATATCAAGCCCACATGAGCCATGGAGGGACTCATTTGAGGCATCCACTATGTTGTTCCTAACCCTCTTAGCCAAGGGCTGAGGGGTTAAGGACTATCCATGTGAATCACCTTTATGAGTCAGGAGATCAAGTTGGGTACGGGTGTGGTTTTAGGAGGTGTGTGAAAGTGTAGTGTATAAATGTAGTGTATGTGTAAGTCGGCCTCACCGGACCGGGCCACCTAGAGCGGTCCTAAGGCGAAGAGTCCTATAGGAACTCATCCTTTAAACTTCCACATTTGATTTCAACCCTCTAGGTGATTAGGGGTCTACAGTCAAGTTTGTGGAGTTTGTAGGGAGTTAAGAAGTGGTTTGAAATTTCTAAAGGGTGGGTTCCACTTCTAGTCCTCTAAGATTAGTCAAAGGAAAAGCCTAAGGCTAGATCCTAAGTACTAAAGAGAAGAAAAGGAGACCTCATCAAAAATGAGGTCAACAAGGAGGAAAGTATTTGTATAGAAATTTCTGTGAAAATCTCCCCAAGTTCTAATAGATCCAGGTGCTAACGAATTTAACCACATCTTAGCCTTATCCCTTAAAGAAAAAGGAAAAAGCCTAAGTCTAACGACATCATTAGATACTCCGTCATATTTAAAAGTAGCACAAAGTTCCAAAAAACTAGTAAGATGTAAATTAGGATCTTCGTTTGGTGAACCACTAAATTGATTATTCTGTACCATTTGGATAATTGCAGGTTTAAGCTTAAATTAATTAGCCACTACATCAAGATTTTGGATATTTAAGTGAATTTCATCTAATGTAGGGTTAGCGTAGTCTCTTAAAGGTTTTGGTTGATTTGTATTTTCAATTGCTGGATTATTTGCCATTTGATTTAAATTTATAATTTCTTTTTTCTGTTTTCTAATTCTTTTAATAGTGCGCTCTAATTCTGAATCGTAAGGTATTAAACTTTTGGTTCCAAATTTACGCATACACAACTTAAGTAGATTTTAAAATAGTCTGTTATTCTAGTAATTATCTTTAATAATTATTTTTTTAATTACCTTAATAATTACTTTACTTCCCTGACAACGGCGCCAAAAACTTGACTACACAGGTGGCACGCACAGGGTAGATATGTTTACGGAGCTTTATAACTATATAAGTGTTTAACAGAGTAAAAATAACAAATGTGCCCCTTTTTATCAACGCAAGTATACGTATCGTTCAAGTAATAAAGGGCTCTAATGGAGTCCTAGATATCGATCCCACGGGGAAGTGTAGAGATTAAGAACTAATTTCAGCAGATGCAATTACTATCTAGTATACGGAAATAAAGAACGCTTATACTAAACTCTATTACTTAATGGAAGATTACAATTTAGAAAAAGTATCTTTCTCCTTGTTAAGAGAATTAAGTGAATGGATAATTAATTTAGTTAGAATTATATTGTGCCAAATAGGAACATTCCTATTCTTTACCCTTTGGTCCAGGCATAAAGAACATTGACAAATCCTATGCTTGAGTTGCTCGAATCGCGGCTAGAGCTGGGAGGATACTGCTGCCACTTCGGAGCTCCCATGTTCCCCTCGTCTGAGGGCTAACATCTACACTTCAGCTCCCAAATGATAGGGCTGAATTTGAAGATTTTAGTCTGTCACACTAAAATATCCAATTCTATGCTCGATAAATATTATTTCCCTATTTATTTGCACCCTCCTTTCAAGGCTTTTGATTTCCCTGAATTTTGGATGTAATCTGTACTGTAGTTGATAATTCGAACATATTTTAACGATTCGATTGGCCAAATTGAAAGTAAATTAAGATTTAAGTAAAAGATTATCACAATTTTTTATTTAATATTTAAGGCACAACTAATTCAATTTTCTATTTCACAAAATCTCGACAACAAGGAGAAAGACAGAGAAAACTACTCGGAATGCATAGGAAGAATAACACAAAACTTGGATTTCATTTAAAGCTATAAAACAATAAACAAAAACTTATCTCAAATCTTCTCCCCAAGCAGGCTCCTTGAAGTTCCTCTGACTCTTTCTTCTTGTACAACACACTCAATTAAACTTACTAATGAACTCTCTATAACACACACACTATAGACTCTTCAGACACAGACTCTCCAGACTCATATTAAGACACACGCACCAAAAGAACACAATTTTTCGGCCTAAATTTGTCTTTATTTAAAGAGGGAGAAATATTTCCAAAGGTTGCTTAAGCACCTTTTCAAAAAGCGTCCAGATTCATTAAACATTTGCTTGAACCGACCTTCTCGCCGTAGGTGGGCTCAATGGCACCGTTGGCGGGCTTCTAGAATATTGACCAACTGCTAAGGCTTGCCGTCGGCGGGCTTGATCTTGCCGTCGGCGGGCTCCTTTATAATATATTCAAAAACTTTCGGGAAAATCACGTCGTCGGCGGCCTATTTCTCGCCGTCGGCGGGATAGTTCAATTTTCATCTCTTTTAGTCATTTTTGTTCCAGATTCGCTTCTTTTCGATCTTTTTGCTCCCATTATTTATAATTCTTCATACCTGCAATAAAACATAGAAAATACCTTTCTTTAAAGTGCAATTTCATATAAAATTGGTATGAATTTCTCAATACATTTTCCTGTGATCAAGGAATAATGTGGAATTAAAATCATGAATTAAGTACTTTTATTTGATTTTTAATTAATTAAATACTTTATGGAGTATTTTAATTATTAAAAGCTATTTATAAATTAGAAAAATATGAAATTTTGAGGGATTAATCTATAGGTCCTTAGGAATAATCTTTTATTTTTTCGAGGCTAGGAACAGTCCCTAGGACAACATTTCCTAATTTCTATGAGATTTAGTAATTATTCTCTATAATAAATCTAAAAATCAGAAAATAGGAAAATTAAATTGGAAATTGGTTAGAAATTTAGGGGAACAAATTTAAACCCTAAAATGACAAACTCCAGCCTGTTGAAAATTTAAGATGACATTTTTTTAGGGTTAAAAATTCCAATATTTAAAACCCTAGAAAGAAAAATTCACTTCATTTAACTCATGCCACAACGAGTTAAGTCAAATTTGAGTCCAAACATCAAATGGACTCAAACCAAAACATTATTAGGTTTAATCCAACATTAGACCTAACTAACTGATCCACTGAAAATTTGATAGATTTTTAATATCCATTTTATACCTGTCTTTGATAATATTACACTTTAAAGAAAGATATTTTTCATGATTTCATGTAGGTACAATGATTTTAGGCCTTTGGAGCAAAAAGAAGCGAAAATGAGCAAATTTGGAGCAAAATGGAGCAAAATGCATTTTTATTGAACTAGCGCTGAACGGCGCTCTCACCAGCGCCGGACCGCGCCAATTTACAGAGACTTTTCGACCATAACGTAGAAAATAGAGCCGGACAGCACCGTATCTTGTGCCGGACCGCTCCCTATCTCGAGTTTAAACTAGATTCAATGTATTTGGCTGAATTTTGGAGGGATTCTTGAAGAAAATCTTGGGAAATAAGTTATGGTCAAATATAAACTGTTTTGGAGCCAAGTTTAGAGAGGGGGAGAGAGTCTTGAGTGTGAGGGAGTGAAGAGTGAGTTTGTCTTTTCATTTTGTTTAGGAAATCTAGAGTTTCAGTGTTATCTTCTAAGGGGTGTAAAAGGAGAGGAAAAGTGCGAGATTTCTTCTTTCTTACTTATCTAAAGCTAGAATTGTATGTTTTTTTGAAGAAAGAAGAGGAGTCAAAGGAACTCTTTGAGATTCACTTGAGTAAGAGTTTGAGATAAGTTATCTTTTCTTTACTCTGTTTGTATGACGTTGATTTTATATATATAATCCATGTTTTGTCATCCGTTCCTCATGAGTCTTGAGTAGATTTCTTTATCTTCCTCCTTTTCATGTGATGTGTTGATGTTGTGATATGGAAATGATGTGCTGATTTATTATGGAGAAATTGTGATGACCTTTTCACTTCGTACTTCATTTACTTTTTGATCTGGCCAATTAAATTGTTAAAACTTGTTGGGAAACATATGTTTCGAAAGGATTATGAGTTCCACAACAAAAGTAAAGGTCACATTCAATGTCCATGAATGAGTGACGCAGTTCATGGGGAATGAGTTCAAATAAATAGAGAAATATATTTTGATGGGCGTAGAATTGGAGATTTTAGAGTGGCAGGCTGAAATGCCTAATTTGGTCCTACAGTTTGGAAACCAAAGCGAGAGTTAGCCTTCAAGTGAAGAGAAGTGGGACCTCTATAGTGAGAGCCAGTATCCTCCCAGCCTACCCATGAATTTGGGGACTGAACTTAGGATTAGCCAATGTTCTTTATGCACTTGGAAAAGGGTAAAGAATAAATGCTCCTGTTTGGCACAATATATTTGCATCATTGATCTTTGTCACTAAATCATCACATTATTATTGGAGGGGAGGAAGATTCTTTCTTAAAATTAAACTTTTGTTATAAATTTAATGTTGTGTTAGTTAAACTTGCAAGAAAGTTAGAACATACTTTGGTAGAATTAGTAACTGTAACTGTTTGTTTATCTTTTAATATTAGTAAATACTTGTAATCGTGCTATGATTTGTGAAGTTATTTCTATGCTACATTATAAAATTAATTGCCTTCCTGTGGGATTGATAACTAGGACTCCACTGGAGCCCTGTATTACTTGAGCGATATGTATACTTGTGTTTAATTGTGTAACTCAATAGAAAATTAAATCAATATATATAAATAAATTTGAGTTCATAATTTTTGGCAATTTAAAAAAGTCACAATAGTTTTTGGCGCCGTTGCTGGGGATGTAACTGCTAAAATTAATTTTGTAGTATTTGAAAGCTTATATTTGAATTACAAGTCATAATTGTGTGTGTTTGTTTATTGTTAGTGTGCTTATTGTGTTTGTATGCGTAGTATCAGATCTATAGGTTTAGTGTCTTACGATTCTGAATTAGAGCGTACTATTAGAAAAATTCGAAAACAACAAAAAAAATTTGAAAATCCTCATAAATAACGAACAACTTAAACAATCAAAACAATTAAAACAAAAATATACCAAGACCTTTAAGAGATTATGTTAATCCAACAACAGATGAAATTCACTTAACTATTCAATACTCTGATGTTGCTGCTAATTCATTTGAGCTTAAATCTGCTATTATCCAAATGGTACAGAATAATCAATTTGGAGGAACACTTAATGAAGATCCTAACTTACATCTCGCTAGTTTTCTAGAACTGTGTGCTACTTTTAAATACGATGAAGTGTCGAATGATGCTGTTAGGCTTAAAATTTTTCCTTTTCATTAATGGATAATGCTAAGTCGTGGTTAAATTCGTTAGCACCTGGATTTATTAGAACTTGGGGAGAACTTTCATAAAAGTTTCTGTCAAAATATTTCCCTCCTTAAAAAACTGCTAAGCTGAGGAATGATATTACATCTTTTGTCAGTTTGATGGAGAATCTATATATGAAGCTTAGGAAAGATTTAAAGATCTTCCGAGAAAGTGTCCACTTCATGTTTTACCAGACTAGTTAATAATTCAAACATTCTATGATGGATTAGTGGGATCTTTGAGATCGATTATAGATGCTGCTACTGGTGGATCATTAATGTTAAAACCTTTTGATAAAGCATATTCATTAATTGAAGAGATGGCTACTAATAATTTTCAATGGCCCTCTGAGCGGGTAAATCCGGAGAGAGTAGCTAGTATTCATGATTCTGATGGAATAACTATGATAGTCTCTCAAATTGCTGCACTTTCTAAGAAAATAGATTAATATGAATAGAATTATTCTCAAACACCCCCAGTGTTAGAAGAAAATTCATTGGGACAGATGATAGACTCTCAAACACTTTATGAAACCTTGAATGCCTTAAACAACAAAGTCAACAATCCTTATTCGAATTATAATCCTGGTTGGAAGAATCACCCAACCTTCAACTGGAATAATAACAATGTTGTTGTTAACCCACAATGGGGAAACAATTCTATGAATCCAGTTAGAATCCGAATAACCAAAGAAGTACTAATTATAGACCTTCTTATCCTTCTAGTTTTAATATTAGGGTAGGAAAAAGAAGTTGTGTACTGAAGAAATAATTCTGAATATGGGTAATCAAATTCAAGCTCAAAATGTTGTGATGAAGAACATTGAGATTCATTTGCGACATATTTTTACCGCGCTTAATAGTAGACCTTATGGAAATCTTCCTAGCAATGTTGAGATCAATCCAAAAGATCAAAACAAGGAGTAAATGAAGGCTATTCAATTAAGGAGTGGAAAAGAATTGGAAACAAGTGTACTAAAAGAAGTTGAAGTTGAAAGAGAGGAAGAGAACATTGAATAATGTTCTAATAAGATATATCCAAACTTAGAATATCCGATTGAACCAATGAAGATAACTGTGGAAAAACCACCTCCTCCATTTTCTCAAAGACTAAAAAAATAGAACAGGAATAATAGATTCACAAAGTTTTTTGGAAGTTCTTAATAAATTAACGATTAATATTCCCTTTGTTGAAGCATTAGAGTAGATGCCTGATTATGCAAAGTTTATGAAGGATATTCTTAAAAAGAAAAGAAAGTTTAAAGACCATGAGACTATTGCACTTAGCGGTGAGTGTAGTGCAATTATTCAGAAGAAGCTTCCTGAAAAACTTAAAGACCCTGATAGTTTCACTATCCCACATGCTATAGGTGAGAAATTTTTCAGAAGAGCTTTATGTGTTCTGGGAGCTAGTATTAATCTTATGCCTTTATCAACTTTCAAAAGATTGAGAATAGGAGAAATTTCAGCTATATCTGTGACTCTTCAATTGGCTGATCGTTCTATCACTTATCCTAAAGGAGTTGTGGAAGATGTATTAGTGAAGGTGGATAAATTTATCATTCCTGTGAACTTTATTGTATTAGATATGGAGGAAGATAAAGAAATTTCAGTTATTTTGGGAAGACCATTCCTTGCTACTAGGAGAGCTATGATCTATGTTCAAAAAGGAGAATTAACAATGAGAGTTAATGATCAAGAGGTAACTTTCAATATTCTAAAATCTATGAAATACCCTTCAACTGAAAAAGATGATGAGTGCTTTCGAATGAAAATCTGCGATTATTTGAGAGAAGATCATTTTAAAAAAGTATTTGAAGAGAATTTGAAATGTGAGGATGAAAGTGAAAGTGAAGGTGATTTGTATGATATGAAGAATGAAAAGTTGTAATTTGTTTAGGAAATATTTGAAAGATTGGATACTATGGAAAATGGAGATAAAAGTTTAATTCCGTCTATCATTAAACCCCCTGAACTTGAGATGAAAATTCTCCCTAATCATTTGAAGTATATATTTTTAGGAGAATCATATACCTTATCAGTCATTGTATCTTTGATTTTAAATGATTATCAAGAACAAAAATTACTAGATACCTTAAAAAGATAAAAAAAACTTTTGGTTGGTCCTTAGCAAATATTAAAGGAATTAGTCCTTCGATCTGTATGCACAGAATTTTGTTGAATAAACAACATAAACCTAGAGTTGATCTGCAAAGGAGACTGAACCCAATGATGAAAGCAGTGGTTGAAAAAGAGATTTTAAAGTGGTTAGATGCTAGAATTATATATCCAATTTCTGATAGTGTTTGGCTAAGCCCAATTCATTGTGTTCCTATGGAGGAGTGACTGTTGACATAAATGAAAAAAATGAAATCATACTGACAAGACAAGTCACTGGTTGGCGAATATGTATTGATTATAGAAAATTAAATGCCGCCACCAGAAAAGATCACTTCCCTTTACCTTTTTTAGACCAAATGCTAGACAAACTTGCTGGACACAAGTATTATTTCTTTTTGGATGGATATACCGGTTATCACCAAATACCTATTGCTCCTGAGGATCAAGAGAAGACTACATTTACTAGCCCTTATGTAACTTTGCTTTTAAAAGAATGCCTTTTGGATTTTGTAATGCGCCTACAACATTTCAAAGATGTATGATGTCAATATTTAGCAAATTAATAGATGATGGAATAGAAGTGTTTATGGATGATTTCTTAGTATTTAGAGATTCATTTGATGCATGCCTATGCAACTTAGAAAAAGTTTTAGAGGTATGGAAAGAACAAATATAGTCATAAACTGAAAAAACTGTCAATTTATGGTTGCAGGAGGAATTGTGCTTGGGCATAAAATATCAGAAAATGACATGGAAGTTGATCCTGTGAAGATTCAAATTATAGAAAAATTACCACCTCCAACATCTGTGAGAGGGGTAAGAAGCTTTTTGGGACATGTAGGATTCTACAAGAGATATATCAAAGACTTTTCAAAAATTACTAAGCCTTTATGCCAACTTTTGGAAAAAGATAAGAAGTTTGATTTTAATGATGAATGCTTAAAAGCTTTCTATTTATTAAAGAAAAAAATTAATCGACGCCCCTATAATAGTTACACCTGATTGGCAGAAACCATTTGAATTAATGTGGATGTGAGCGATTATGCTATTGGAGTAGTTTTAAGGCAAAGACACGAGAAAATGTTTAAAGTTATATAATACGCTAGTAAGACTCTTACTGATGCTCAAATTGATTACACTACTACTGAAAGAGAGTTATTAGCTATCGTTTATGCCTTTGAAAAATTTAGACCTTACTTAATTGGAGTCAAATGTATAGTGCATACTGATCATTCTGCTATTAAATATTTAATGCAAAAGAGGGATGCTAAACCAAGATTGATTCGATGGATACTTTTAATGCAAGAATTCAATTTTGAGAACGTTAATAGAAAGGGGTCGATAATCAAATAGCTAATCATTTATCTAGACTTGAACAACCTAATGTGGCTGAATTTGAAAAGGAAATAATAGAAACTTTCCCTGATGAGAAGCTATATAATATTACAGAAGGAAATATATCGTGGTATGCTGATATTGTGAACTACATCATTTGTAATATTTTACCACCTGAATTAACAATGCAACAGTGGAGGAAATTTAAACACGATGCTAAATTTAATTTTTGGGACGATCCTTATCTGTATAAGAAATGTAAAAATCTTATTATTAGGAGATGTGTGTCTTATGAAGAAACTGAATGAATTATTTGAGAATGTCATGATTCTGAATTTGGAGGACATTTCAGAATAGATATAATATCACATAAGATTTTACAATCTGGATTTTATTGGCCTACCATTTTCAGAGATGTTTATAGATTTATTAAAACCCGTGATCGATGTCAGAGAATAAACTATATATCTTGAAGAAATGAAATGCCTCTTAATTTTACTTTGGAAGTTGAAATTATTGATGCTTGGGGATTAGATTTTATGTGAACATTTATACCTTCATTTGGAAATTTATATATACCAATTGCTGTTGATTATGTATTGAAATGGATTGAGGCAATAGCTTTACCTATCTGTGATGCTAGAAGTGTTTCAAGGTTTTTAATGAGAAATATTTTCACAAGATATGGAATGCCTAGAGTAATCATCAGTGATGGAAGATACCATTTTAAGAATAATCTGATTCAGAGATTAGTAGAAAAATATAATATTATGCATATAATCTCTACAGCCCATCATCCCCAAACTAATGTCTTAGCTGAGGTATCTAATCATGAAATTAAACGAATTTTAGAAAAGGTCATGAATCCTGAAAAATTAGATTGGTCTGCTAGATTAGACACCGCTTTATGGGCATACAAAATTACTTTTAAAACTAATATAGGAATGTCCCCTTATAGATTAATATTTGGAAAGACTTAAAACTTGCCAGTTGAATTAGAATATAAAGCATATTGAGCGATAAAGAAATTGAACTTTAATTCGAAAGATGTTGGTGAGAAAAGATTGTTGCAATTGAATGAGTTGGAAGAAATCAGAAATGAATCATATGATAACGATAGAATATACAAGGTGAGAAGAAAAATATTCCATGATCGGAAGATTTTTAAAAAAGGAATTTGAACAAGGACAAAAAAGTTTTACTATACAATACAAGATTGAAATTATTTCCTAGGAAACTGAAATCTAGATTGACAGGACCTTTCACTGTCATAAAAATCTATTAATTTGGAGCTATGATTATCGAAGACCCTAAATCTGGAAGAATATTCAAAGTTAATGGACAAAGATTAAAACTATATTTTGAAGGAAATATACCTAATTATAAAAAGGTTTTAATGTTGGATGCAACCCACAGTTATTGAGTGTTTGCTTGTTTACTGTGTTATTTGTGTTTTTTTGTTACTTAATTAAGTCCTACCCTTCCTTAAATATCATTAACAACATTATAGAAATGAAATGAATCAAAGTTTGGAAAGAATTTGGACAAAATGAAGTTTGACAAAAATTGAACTAGCGCCGGACAGCGCTGCTATAAGCACTGGACTGCCCTGCTGTTCAGAAAATAGTTTTTCATCTTTAAAAACATGTTTTGGCGGTTCCAGGTGGCATTTCTTCCACTTAAACTCCCAAAAAGCACCCCTAGATGTAAAAACTTCCAATGGAACGAAAAGGAAGATTGTAAATCTCATCCAAATGGATTCTAACTCGATCAAAACTTCAAGATTTCAAGTCTTCATTCGTAGAAAGTTTGTCAGTTTCGAAGCGCAATGTTTATTCAACAAGAATATCTCAAAGATGAGGCTAATTAAGGAGTGAGGCTTCGTGAATCGAGGTATGAATTCTCCTACTACTCAAATTGAAGAAATTATTGCTCAGAGGCGTTGGACAGTGTTATGTTATACTATTACAACCGTAGTTGTCCCTGTTGTGAAAGAGTTTTTTGCAAATCTTCATGAAATCAACCAAGGATCAGTCTATGTGTGAGGCAGGTTTATCACATTTACTCCTGCAAAGATTAATGATTTATATATGATTGAGAATGTGTCGATCTGCCACTATTCAAACATTACCCAACGAAGGACAACATGAATGATATATATAGATATTTGACGGATGAAAGTGATGATTGGGAGATAAGAGATAACATGTATGCGAGTTTTTTGACCACACTGCTAAATCCTACGTCTAAGCACTTACATTATTTTATATGTGCAAAATTACTCCCAACTATGAAAATCTGTAAATTAACCAAGGAATGTGCTATTTTGAACTATTGTATTCAAATGAGGATGCCTATTGTTGTTAGTTCTATAATTGTGAAATCTATTTTGTGATTGATCGTTCATGGATCAAAGTATGGGCTTGGACATCCTTCCACCATATTTCTCCTCTGCAGTCAATCACAAGTGCCATATGAGAATTGGGAAAGGGTACTTCTACCTTGGAATCCTATAGACCCAATGAACGAACATATTAATCATGTAGTTGGTGATATGAATGACATGAGTATAATTGAAGATCAACCATCTCAGATTTCAACACCTATTCCTCCTTACTTTCCTGAAAGTTCACAGATCATTTTGAAGAAAATTAAGAAATTGGAGGAGGAAATGCAACACCTGATGAATGCAATCAACAATTTATTTGACTTATTTGATCGTCTGGATTGGAGAATGAAGGAACATTTTGATCATTCTGGGTACCTTGAAGGAAGTTTGATACGTTTGATGAGAGTAAAAGGTTGGATTGAGGAGGATTCTACTAAAGAATTCCTGTTTCGTCCATTCTACAATCTGTTCGTTCACGTTCAATCAATTAATGACTTAAGAGTTGATGATAACTTTGAGGAAGAATGAAGATTTAATTAGTGTTTCTGTGTTTATGTATTTAAACTGATTGCTTACTTTGCTTTGTTTTGCTTGAATGTTATTTTTGTTCTTGCTTTCTTATTCAGTTTTCAGCGTTATTGTGTTGTGGTTGTGAGCGACACTAAATTTTAGTATTTTATGGCTTGACGATGTGTAGAGTTTAGTGTTATTTATGTGTGTTTGTAATTTGGATTTTATATATCAAAGTGATGTTTTGTGTTTTTTGTGTTAAAAAATATTATTTGCCATGACTTTAGTACGTTATTCAATGCTTAAATGGACAAATTAGATGTTAGAGGGGGCTTGAAATGATTGAAATTGCAAAAGAAAGTTGGAAGCCCAGTTTTTGAACTAGCGCTGAACGACGCTGTCACCAGCGCCGGATCGTGCCAAAAGACAGAGAGTTTGGCCTATAGAAACGAAAATTGCGCCTAACGGCGCTGTCACCAACGCTGGACCGCGCCCGACTAGAAATAAGGACTTAAACCCTTAAATTTTGCGATTTAACCCTCGGACCCACTATTTTTGCCCAAACCATCGTCTTCTACCTCCAACCAAGGCTGATTTTTGCACCTAAGGCTCACTTGCATTTGGATTTGAAGCAATTTCATGGCTAGAAAAGTTCAAATTTCATCTTCTCTTGGTAAGAGCTTCACTTTAAACCAATTTTTTGTTTTATTTTGATCGTTGAAATCTCCTACATTAGGAAGATTTGAATATTGAGGTTTTTAGAGAAAATTTAGAGGTTTTCCATGGTGTTGTAGTTCTTATTTATTTAAATTTACTTTAGAGTCTATTACATAGCAATTTTGAAATTGATTTGGATAAATTTGATATTTTTAGAAAAATGGCTCCAAGAATGGCTAAGGGGAAGAGAAAATTTGATTATGATGAGAGTAAATTTGTGAATTTCAAGGCTTATTCCCGCTTTAGTACATTTCTTAGCAATAAGAAGTGTATTCAAGAAAAAGCCTTTGAAAATCCTGGAGGTGTGATTGAAGAATTAATTGCAAATCGTCAAAAGAAAATTTTCTGCTATTTTTCTATTGAAACGATGCTGGGGATTGTAAGAGAATTTTATGCTAATTTATACTATTCTGAGAGCGAATATATCCTTGTTTGAAGACAAATGGTTGAATTTACCCCCGCCCGCATCAATGCATTTTACCAGTTGAGAGAACCTTTTCTTGTGTGAATGTGAAAATTTTCCTGTTACTAATGAAGCATTTGATATGGTTATGAACTATTTGACTGATGGAAAAGGGGAATGGAAGATTAAACAGAAGCAAAAAAGTTAACTTCCTCCTTTCTACATTGAATCCTGTATCAAAAGCCTGACATTATTTCATTTCTGCAAGACTTTTGCCTACCAGCCATCACAGTGAGGTTACTGTAGATAGAACTGTTCTGAATTACTGTATTTAGAACATGAAGAATATTAATATTGGGGCTATCATTCATAAGAGTATTTTGACAAATTCAAAAGGAGAGACTACAGGTGGACTAGGACACCCAGCCTGATTCATGCCTTGTGTATTCAGTCAGGTGTAGCAACTGAAGATAATGATGAGGTAGTCCAACCCTGAAGCCAATAAGTAAATTAAATCTGAAAACCTATGAAGCCCATGTAGGATGGAAATAGAGTAAGAAAGCTGATATACCTACTTCTAGCAGGAGAGACCATCTACATCTAGGGAACATACTTTGCATGATTTTATGGACCAGTTAGAAAAGTTGAACACCAGAATAGAGGGACTAGAAGCAAGGAATAAAATAAATGATGATTATCAAGTGCGGTGGCGAGAATATGATATAGTATATTATGACACACATATGAGATTCATCAGGGGAGACACTAATGCTGTATTCCCTACATACCTTGAGTACACTCCATACCAGCCTGATGAACCTGATGATGGTGGAGCTCCTGCAAATGATGATTGGTAGTTTAGTATTTTTTTTCAATGCATTTTATATTTGTTGATGTATTTGTGATGTACCTGAGACTCTGTGATTTGTATTTGTGACGTAATTTGTATTTGGATGTGTTTGTTGTGAACTTTATGTTGAATTGTGATGGTTGTGATGTGATTATATTTAGTCTGTTAGTTTAATCTGTGATTGTAACAGTTGGATGTTAATGTGTTATGTGTTTAGTTGATGTTTTATGTTTTAAGATTTTAAACTTCTTCCCTTGCAAATTTCTAACCTATATTTGTGTGTAGAAATGCTCTTAATTATTTCAGGCCTACTGTTCTAATTTATGAAGAAGACCTACCTAAACTCAAAGGTATGAAAAGCCCAACATATTGAGGTATGAGTTATATATGTTTATATCTTTTCTTTCTACCCATGTTAATTGTATTAATATTAAAAAATTTAAGTTTGGGGGAGGGAAAGAATTAACTGTTAGTTGTTCTCATTTAAAAGTATTTTCAAAATTATTAACATTATTTCCTGTGATAGAGCTCAATTTCAGATAACTGTACTGTGATTTTATTTAAGTACTTTAGTGGACTTGAATGAAAGTATTTGGTAATGAAAAGTGATTTTGTAGGCTTAGATATTTGGTATAAGAGAATAAGACTATAATCAATTATTCAAAGTAAGAAAAACTATATGTTTGAAGTATTAAAATTCCTAAAACTTTATGTGAAAGGAAAGGATTGAGAATCTGAGATGAATCAATAATAAGCTAAAGAAATGCTTATAAGGTAAATGATTGTGGTAAGTTTCAAATTTAGGGTGAGAAGGGTAAAGTTCAAAATTGTTAATGGCTTATCCAGATATATTAATTCTCATTTGAAAAAAGCAAAAAGCAAAAGTAAAAAAAAGAAAAGAAGAAAAAAAAAAGAGAAAAATAAGAAAAAGAGAAGAAAAGAAAAAGTGAGGAGAAGCTTGAGGAGATGCTAAATAAAAAATTGGCTTCACTTGGACCTACCTAAAGGGAAAAACTTAATTACTTTCCTAAATTTATATGTATGGATTAGCATCTTTACTAGTAGTGTTCTCATAAACTTCTTTTGATATAACCCTTTTAAATGCATTAATAGGACAATCTACAGTCATTTTTGAAATGAATAGAAGGCTAGAACTCTTAAACTCGATTACTAGATAGCTTTATACTTGTAGAATTTACTTGAATTATTCAAAGATCTTTGCGAAAATTTTACTATTATGTACTTATCTAAGTCAAAATTATGGTATTCTAGAAAGAATGTTCATTGCAGTGGATCATTATATTATGTATTAACTAAATTACTTGAGGACAAGTAATAGTTAAGTTTGCGGAATTTTGATCCACTAAAAATTTGATAAGGCTTTAATGTCCATTTCATGCATGTTTGTGATGATATTGCACTTTAAAGTAAGGTATTTTTCATGATTTCATGCATGTACAATGATTTTAGGCCTTTGGAGCAAAAGAAAGCGAAAATGAGCAAATTTGGAGCAAAATACATTTTATTGAACTAACACTGAACAACGCTGTCACCAGAGCCGGACGTCGCCAATTTACAGAGACTTTTGGATCAGAAGGCAGAAAATAGTGTCGGACGGCGCCGTATCGTGCGCCGGACCGCGCCTTATCCCGATTTTAAACTAGATTCAATGTATTTGGCTAGATTTGAGAGGGATGCTTGAAGAAAATCTTAGGAAATCAGTTATGGCCGAATTTAAACTATTTTGGAGCCAATTTTAGAGAGGGGGGAGAGAGTTTAGAGAGGGGGAGAGAGTCTTGAGTGTGAGGGAGTGAAGTGTAAGCGTGTCTTTTTATTTTTTTTTAGGAAATCTAGGGTTTGAGTGTTCTCTTCTAAGGAGTGTATGAGGAGAGGAAAAGTGAGAGATTTCTTCTTCCTTACTTATCTAAAGAGAGAATTTTGTGTTGTTGTGAAGAAAGAAGAGGAGTCAAAGGAATTCCTTGAAATTCGCTTTAGGGAAGAGTTTGAGATAAGTTATCTTTTCTTTACTCTCTTTGTATGACGTTGCTTTTATAAATAAAATCCATGTTTTATCATCCTTTCCTCATGAGTCTTGAGTAGATTTCTTTATTTTCCTCCTTTTCATGTGATGTGTTGATGTTGTGATATGGAAATGATGTGCTAATTTATTATGGACAAATTGTTATGACCATTTCACTTTGTACTTGATTTACTTTTTGATCTGGCCAATTAAATTGTTAAAACTTGTTGGGAAACATATGCTCTAAAAGGATTATGAAGTGAAGGTCACATTCAATGTCCATGAATGAGTGATGTTGTTCATGGGGGTTGAGTGCAAATAAATAGGGAAACATATTTTGATGGGTTTGAGTGTTCTCTTCTAAGGAGCGTAGGAGGAGAGGAAAGTGAGAGATTTCTTCTTCCTTACTTATCTAAAGAGAGAATTGTGTATTGTTGTGAAGAAAGAAGAGGAGTCAAAGGAATTTCTTGAGATTCACTTGGGGAAGTGTTTGAGATAAGTTGTCTTTTCTTTACTCTGTTTGTATGACGTTGCTTTTATATATAAAATCCATTTTTTATCATCCTTTCCTCATGAGTCTTGAGTAGATTTCTTTGTCTTTCTCCTTTTCATGTGATGTGTTTATGTTGTGATATAGAAATGATGTGCCGATTTGTTATGGAGAAATTGTGATGACCATTTCACTTCGTACTTCATTTATTTTTTGATTTGGCCAATTAAATTATTAAAACTTGTTGGGAAACATATGTTCCAAAAGGATTATGTGTTCCACAACAAAAGTGAAGGTCACATTCAATGTCCATGAATGAGTGACGTAGTTCATGGGGTTTGAGTGCAAATAAATAGGGAAACATATTTTGATGGGCGTAGAATTGGAGATTTTAGACTTATAGGCTGAAATCCCCAATTTGGTCCTAGGGTTTGGAAACCAAAGCGAGAGTTAGCCTTCAAGGGAAGGGAAGTGGGAGCTTTCGAGTGAGAGCTAGTATCCTCCCAGCCTAACAACGAATTTGGGGACTGAAATGAGGATTAGTATTGGTTCTTTATGCGCTTGGAAAAGGGTAAAAAATAGGAATGCTCCTATTTAGCACAATACATTTGCATCACTGATCTATGTCACTAAATCATCACATTATTATTGGAGAGGAGGAAGATTCTTTCTTACAATTGAACTTTTGTTATAAATTTAGTCTTGTGTTAGTTAAACTTGCTAGAAAGTTTGAACGTACTTTGGTAAAATTAGTAACTGCAACTGTTTGTTTTTCTTTTAATATTAGTAAATATTTGCAATAGTGTTATGATTTGTGAAGTAATTTCTGTGCAACATTATGAAATCAATTGCCTCCCTGTGGGATCGATAACCAGGACTCCACTAGAGCCATGTATTACTTGAGCGATACGTATACTTGCATTTAATTATGCGACTGAATAAAAAACTAAATCAATATATATATATATATATATATATATATATATATATATATATATCGAGTTCACCACTAACCCTATTAAACCTTAATCAAATTAGGGTTTAATATAAATCAAACTGTAATTAGGTCTAAGACACCATTAAGACCTAACTAAACTAAGTTAGACCTTAATTACATTAGGTTTAACTAAACAAATCCTAATTAGGTCTAAGACACCATTAAGACCTAATTAAACCAAGTTAGACCTTAATCACATTAGATTTAACTTAATAAATCCTAATTATGTCTTACTTATTAGACCTAATTAAACTTTAAGTCTTATTTATATTGGACTTAAACAATCCTAAACTCTAATTAGGTCTAACCCATTAGATCTAATTAATCCATTAAACCTTAATCACATTAGGCTTAATACCTTAAACTCTAATTTGGTCTAACTTATTAGATTTTATTAACCTTTAAGCCTTACTTACATTAGGTTTAAACATTCTTAAACCCTAATTAAGTCTAAACCTAATTAGACTTAATTAATTCTTAAGCCTTACTTACATTAGGCTTAAACAATCTTAAACAATAATTAAGTCCAACCCTAATTAGACTTAAGCCTTATTTACATTAGGCTTAAACAATCTTAAACCCTAATTAAGTCAAACCCTAATTAGACTTAATCCTTATTTACATTAGGCTTAAACAATCTTAAACCCTAATTACGTCTACCCTAATTAGACTTAATTAACCTTTAAGTCTTAATTACATTAGGCTTAAACAATCTTAAACCTTAATTAAGTCTAACCCTAATTAGACTTAATTAATCCTTAATCCTTACTTACACGAAGCTTAAACAATCTTAAACCCTAATTAAGTCTAACCCTAATTAGACTTAATTAATCCTTAAGCCTTACTTACATTAGGCTTAAACAATCTTAAACCCTAATTAAGTCTAACCCTAATTAGACTTAATTAACCCTTAAGTCTTACTTACATTAGGCTTAAAAAATCTTAAACCGTAATTAAGTCTAACTCTAATTAGACTTAGTTAACATTTAAGCCTTACTTACATTAGGCTTAAACAATCTTAAACTCTTGAATGGTCCTAATTAAGTCTAATCCTAATTAGAATTTGACATAATTAACCTTTAAGTATTACTTAAATTAGGCTTGAACGTTCTTTAATCCTAATTAAATCTAATCCTAATTAGACTTAATTAACCTTTAAGTCTTACTTAAATTAGGCTTAAACGGTCTTTAATCATAATTAAGTTCAACCTATACTGAACTTAAATCAACATTTCTCACTTAGGTTCAAGCTAACTTGAACCAAAGTTAACTCAAACTTAAGTGTAACCTATATTGAACTTAAATCAACATTATTAACTTTGGTTCAATCTAAATTGAACCCAAGTTAACTCAAACTTAAGTTCAACCTACATTGAACTTAAATCAACATTTCTAACTTCAGTTGAACCCAAGTTAACTCAAACTTAAGTTCAACCTATATTTAACTTAAATCAACATTTCTAACTTAGGTTCAACCTAAATTGAACCCTAGTTAACTCAAACTTAAGTTCAACCTATATTGAACTTAAATCAACATTTCTAACTTAGGTTCAACCTAAATTGAACCCAAGTTAACTCAAACTTATGTTCAACCTATATTGAACTTAAATCAACATTTCTAACTTAAGTTCAACCTAAATTGAACCCAAGTTAACTCAAACTTAAGTTCAACCTATATTAAACTTAAATCAACATTTTTAACTTAGGTTCAACCTAAATTGAACCCAAGTTAACTCAAATTTAAATTCAACTCATATTGAACTTAAGTCAACATTTCTAACTTAGGCTCAACCTAAATTAAACCTAAGTCAACTCAAAATTAAGTTCAACCTAAATTGAACTTAAATCAACCTTTTTAACTTAGGTTCAACCCAAATTGAACCCAAAGTTAACTTAATCTTATGTTCAACACATATAGAACTTAAGTCAACATTTCTAACAACCTAAATTGAACCCAAGTTAACTCAAATTTAAGCTCAACCCATACCGAACTTAAATCAATACTTCTAACTTCAATTTAAGTCTAATCTACATTAGACTTAACACTTTTTAGATTCAAATGACATCGAATCTAAAATTTTAAATCTACATTAGACTTAACTCCTTTTAGATTTAAATGACATCGAATCTAAAATTCTTAAATCTAACTTATGTTAGCTTTACATAATTTAAGTCTAATCTACATTAGACTTAACACCTTTTAGATTTAAATGACATTAAATCTAAAATTATAAAATTTAACTTATGTTAGATTTTATGCAATTTAAGTCTAATCAACATTAGACTTAAACACCTTTTAAATTCAAATGAAATCAAATCTAAAAAGTTTAACTTATGTTTGATTTTATTCAATTTAAGTCTAATCAACATTAGACTTAAACACCTTTTAAATTCAAATGACATCGAATCTAAAATTTTAAAGTCTAACTTGTGTTAAATTTCTAGATTCAAATGATATTGAATCTAAAAATTTTCAAGATTAATTAGATCTTACAGACATTGAATCTAAATAAACTTGACCCCTTTCTTTAAGTCTAAATTACATTAGACTTAAAATAAACAAATCAAAATGGACAAATGAAAATTAATGAAAATGACATGTGAAAAAATTTAATCGGTTAATAAATCGTAAACAACTTAAAATTTTCCAACCTAAAATCTGAAAAGACATTAAGATTTAAAATAAACCTTATTGCTCAAAGATCATCTAACACAACTTGAACCCCATTGTTCTTGATCTACGAAGATTTATTGGACGATGCAATTCTGGTTGTTCATAGGAATCTTCTGGTCCTGGTTTAAACACTTTCGGACTAAGCATAATAAGTCCCCTAATAACCCTAGGACGACGGAGCCAGTGGCATCTTGACTGGGTTATCTAAAATCTAACCAACTAAACTAAAAAGATAAAATTGACCTTATTTCTTTTAAATCTAACACTCCTTTCTCTTGCAGGTTGAAGACAAATTCCACTTTAGATTTACTTTACATGTTATGAGGGTGTGCTAACTCTATTTTGCAGGGCGACATTCTGAAGGCAGGACAAACAACAATAAAACAAAATAAAAGCAACACCAAAACAACGACAAATTAGAAGAAAACAAAATATAAACGTCATAACATTAAAATGATAAAACCAAACCAAAACAAAACCTAAACTTCTAGGATAGCCACAAAACCTAAAATTTTAGGATAGTACCAAATAAATAACAAACTGCAAAACGAAACAACAACAAAATGACAAACAATAAAATAAAAATGAAATCGACATAAAAAATGACATTGACAAAAATCAAACACTTAGGGTAGTATGACATATTACCTGATCAGAGAAAAATGTATTGAGAAATTCATACCAATATTATATTAACTTCTGATGAAATTGCACTTTAAAGAAAGGTATTTTCTATGTTTTATTGTAGGTATGAAGATTTTTAGGTAATGGAGCAAAAAGATGGAAAAATGAGCGAATCTGGAACGAAAAGGACTAAAAGAGATAAAAATTGAACTAGCCCACCGACGGCGAGGAATAGGCCGCCGACGGCGTGTTTTTCCCGAGAGCATTTGAATATATTATAAAGGAGCCCACCCACGGCGAGATCAAGCCCGCCGACAGTGAGCCTGAGCAGTTGGCCTACGTTCTAAAAGCCAGCCGACGACGCCAACGTGCTCGCCGATGGCGAGAAGGTCGTTTCAAGCAAGATACATTGAATCTGGACGCTTTTTGAAGAGGTGCTTAAGCAACCATTGGAAATCTTTCTTCCTCTTTAAATAGAGACGATTTTAGGCTGAATGTGTGTCTTCTTTGTGTCCTTGGTGTGTTATTTTTAAGTGTTTTATTAGTGTATTTAGTGTGTAAGTGTGTTCTAGAGAGTATATTAGTGAGTTTAATTGAGTGTGTTGTACAAGAAAGAAGAGTCAGAGGAACTTCAAGGAGTCTGCTTGGGGAGAAAATTCAAGATAAGTTTTGTCCGTTGTTTTATAACTTTAATTTTATATGAAATCCAAGTTTTATGTTATTCTTCCTATGCATTCTGAGTAGTTTTCTTTGTCTTTCTCCTTGTTTTTGAGATTTTTGTGAAATGAAAAATTAAATTAGTTGTGCCTAAAATATTAAATAAAAATTGTGATAATCTTTAACTTGAATCTTAATTTACTTTCAATTTAGCCAATTAAACTGTTAAAATATGTTGATTTCATAAATAAAGTAAATATTACATCCAAGATTCAGGGAAAACAAAAGCCTTGAAAAGAGGGTGCAAATAAGTAGGGAAATATTATTTATCGGGCGTAGAATTGGATTTTTTAGAGTGACAGACTAAAATCTTAAATTCGGTCCTATCGTTTGGGTGTTGAAGTGTAGATGTTAGCCCTCAGGTGAGGGGAACATGGGATCTCTGAAGTGAGAGCTGGTATCCTCCCAGCTTAGACGCATATTCAGTAACCAAGCATAGGATTAGTCAATATTGTTTATGCCTGGACCAAAGGGTAAAGAATAGGAATGCTCCTATTTGGCACAATATAATTCAAACTAATTTGATTATCCTTTCACTTAATTCTCTTAAACAAGGGGAGAGATACTTTTCTAAATTGCAATATTCCATTCAAAAATTAGTAATAGAGCTTAGTGTAAGTGTTCTTTATTTTCGTATACTAGATAGTAATTGCATCTGCTAAAAATTAGTTCATAATCTCTAACTTCTCTGTGGGATCGATATCTAGGACTCCATTAGAGCCCTATATAACTTGAATGATATGTATACTTGCATTGATAAAAGGGGTAACTTTGCTATTATTGAATATTATTTTTATACTGGTTAAACATTTATATAGTTATACACTTCTGCCCCGAACCTGTCAAGTTTTTGGCGCCGTTGCCGGGGAAGTAAAGTAATTATTAAGGTAACTAATAAATAATTATTAAAATAATTACTAGAGTAACGGACTATTTAAAATTTACTTAAGTTTTGTATGCATAAATTTGGAACCGAAATTTTAATACCTTATGATTCAGAATTAGAACGCACTATTAAAAAAATTGGAAAACAGAAAAGAGAAATTATAAATTTAAATCAAATAACAAATAATCCAGCAATTGAAAATGCAAATCAACCGAGACCTTTAAGAGATTACACAAACCTGCTGTTCCACCATGTTCTTGATGTCCTTCTCTGGAATCATATTCTGGGTAGAATCTTTCTTCGGCTGATCGTCTCCGTTAACGGATGTAATCTCTTTTCCTCCGTCTATAATATGAATAACTTCTGGAGGCATTTCTCTTGGGGGTTGAGCACGACTCGAAGAGTGGCTAGGGCTGCGGCCATCTCTTCCATCCTTTTTGCCATTTGAGAGATTGTATCATCTTTTTCTCGAATTTGTGCTCTTAATGCTTCCGGTTCATCTCTCTCCGCGGCTGCCGGGGCACCTTGCGAAGCTGACGATGCTCGTGTTTCAACCATGTTGATCTCCACATATTCGTCATCCATGAACTCTGACGAGTCAACTTCATCTCCAAACTTTTCTTCTCTTTCTCTTGCTAATCGTTGAATTTCGGTTCTTAGCTTTTCCATAGCGTCCTCCAATGGTCTTTTTCGTGCAGTTTCGCAGTTATCATGCAATGGCTGTTGGGTTTCCTTTTTGGGAGTCCCCTTCATTGCAGTGGCGCTCTCTTCGGACTCGAGTCTCCTGACGAGACTTTCCATTTCAGGTCGTTGTTTTGGTCTCAATTGGCCAGTAGTAGGACGCCATACCATCCTTCTAGCAGCGAAGGCCTGGGACCGGATGCTCTGTCGGCTGAATGCTGGAAGGTGGTATCCTCCCTGATCTGTAAACCTAAAACAACAACAGGTGGACTAGCCTTCATCTTCTTATTCGGCTTTTCTGTGGCGACAACGGGTTCTACTCGCGACCCAAGATGGGACTTGGCTCGCACCCGCCCTATTCTTCTTAAAATCTCTGATACAAGACATTTCTCTTTCTTTGTTAACTTCTCTATCACGGTCTGCAGTCGGGCAAATGGTGCAACCCTAACCCTTTTCCTTCGGCTGTCGCTATAGTATGCGGGTCGAGGTAATGTAGAAGCAATCCTGCAGACATTTTCTTCGTCAGCTGTGGCGGAAAGGGGATGGAATCTACTTCCTTCCAAATGCGGTGTATAAGCAGGCAATGGTATGTACTCAGGTAGTGGTGTGTACTCAGGGATCTCTTCTAAGAAAGCGACTTCGGCGGCTCGGCCTTTTTGGCAATCTTTCTACTCCTGTTTCTCCTCTGAGTCCGTGTTAGGGGTGAAACCCTCGAGCTGGACCCAATTTTGAAAACAGAAGGTCTCGCACGGAGATCTGTACCCTCCACGGTAACATGCTCGTTACAAATTTGAACTTCCTTCCCCTTCAGTTTGGCGGAAGCCGGGGTAGGTGCAGAGACGACTAGACCAGTGGGGGTAGAGATAACGAGTCCTCCTATGGACGGTAGTATTCCTCTCGGTCGGAACCCTTTGCAGGGGAGGGAACTCTTGAGTTGACTTGAGGTTGAATTCGATCAAAGTTCTTTCAGTTTCAGATACTTTGTCTGTAAGTGTGAAAAGAGTAACGTTAGTGATCTTGACATTTATGTTCTCGAATCCTTGTCCAAACCGGATGATCCCATTGTTGGGCAGCTCATCCTTGTAAACAGTGAAGTCCAGTCCATTGGTGAAGGAGAAAATCGGCTTTGGGGCGGACATCTTCCGCAAGGCGATTCCGATTGTCGGTCCCAAGTTATGCTTCTTCTCATCAGGACGAAAAGAAAGGAATCGAAAAGAGTCCGAACACATTTTTGTTCATGTATTTATAAAAAGGAGTTATTTGTTAAAAGAGTCATTCATTAGAGGGTTTGTTTATTAGGAACGGAATGCTCAAAGGCGTAGAGAAGGTAAGGAATCGATTCAGAATTGGAAAAGAAGAGAAAGTCTTATGCAGGACTTCTCGACTCGAAAGACCGCTCCTAAACTAACACACCTATTGGGGGTCTACCTCGCCTCTTTAGGGAGGTGGGAGGATTCCGGAACCTCTCTGTTTAGGGGTGTCTAAACAGTGGCTCCTAAATCCGAGAGGAGTTGGCTATACTCGTTCAAGACAAAAATGAACGGGGTATTCGAATGGAAGAATGGTAGTTTGGTCCACTAGGGATATGGACTCACTACCGATTTATGAAAGAAAAACCATCTGATTAAAATGGAGAGAGGAACTATTCCCCAGCGGAGTCGCCAGAAGTTGTCGGCGAATTTTAGATTTTAAATTTAATTTAAATATGTATATATGGTTTAGAAAGTAGTATTTGATTTTGAAAAATAATTTTAAGTTTAAAGGTTTTAAGATATGAAATCAAACCGATCTCACATCCCAAATAGTTTATATAAACGAGCACCGCACCACAAACCGTGTATCTATCCTGAAGAATTGACACATTGCTTGATGATGGGGCTTGATTTAATAAACTAGGAGATTTGTGACATCCGTTTGGTCTGCGAACCAATTTTATAAGCCGACAAGTTCCCCTGCTTAATAAAAATGAATTAAGCAGGGTTTATATTACCTGGGTTCTTAAAGTTCCCTATAAGGGCAAGCCCCTATAGTTAATTACATCTTAAATGAAGTGAATCATTTAAGAAAACTCTCGATAATGATCGGTGGTTTTTCTCTCAAGAATTTCAAAGTTTAAGGTTTTCAAAGGATTGAATTTTGGAAATTCAAAAGGGAATGACTCAAAATTTGGAACAATTTATTTTGAGAATCCAAAGGAAGAGAAGTAGGAGAAGCTGAGGATCCAAGAAGAATCTTGGCAACTTCCCAAACTATCCTATTGTTTGGCTTAGATTTGGGAAAATCCTAATATCATCTGATATTTTAGTCTTGCCAATTTTAGTTAATTAGGACTTATATTCGTATGACATAATCATACAATCAACCTAGAAAATGTGAGGGTTTATGTCGTACCAAACAACTACCTCAGAATCCTAAGACCGGTTAGGGCTTAATTTACATGACATGATCATGCAAATGCCTAACGAAGAGTTGAGGGTTTATGTTGCACTAGGCAAACTACCTCGAAGTCCTTATGGTTTGGTTGTTTAATTCTAGGAATGTATAGCTGATGTAGAGTTTTTTTGCTGACGACGATGGCCGTGCTGCCCACCATGCTCCGAGCTCCTTGTTGTTGCAGAGGTTTAGTTTTAGAAGTCATAAATCAGGAGATGAGAGAAGTGTTTTTTGGTTTAGAGAAAATATTAAAATCCAAGTGTTTTTAATATTTTAATTAAAACACATCTTAAAGTTTGATTAAACAGAACCGATTAAGATCCCACGGTTCCGTCATCCCGACACCGTTATTTTCATCGAATTCACTTAGTCCAGATGAATTTGCTAAACTCAACTGAATGAGTTCCACACTTTCATTTAGACCGTGGGAAATCCCGTTAGCAACACGTGGGTTACATCATCCGAGGTATTCCCGTTCATTCAACGAGACGTTTTAATTTAGTTGCAATTGTAGTTTTGTTGTTTGTTGGTGATTAAATTTTGAGTTGCTTTATATTTTGAAATGTTGTGGCGGTGAATTTTATCTTGCAGATGATTTTTAATTTAGTTTTGGTTTCGGTTTTAGGGACTACCCTAAAGGTTTTGGTTTTCATGCAACAGTTGTTTATCATGCAAGAAAAGTAAAGTGCATTTGCAATAAAGTAAATTGCAATAAAATAAAAGCGTACCTGGAGAGTCTTCCCGTCATCCTAAGCTGCACTTAAAACACATGTTAAGGCATTTAAATATTCTAACAAGTACCTAGGTAAGGCTAAGGGAAAGGTTTTGGTTGTCTACCAAAGTCCTAATCCTATAGCTAGTCATCTCCTATGACGTCTAGGTTCTTGTGTTTTGGTTTAAGGACGATTTTCTTCATCAAAGAACAATTAAGTTCAATTGTTCTTATAAATATCCTATCATATTGAGGAAGTGCTTAAGACGAGTCTTAAACATCTTTTCAATACCTCTAGGATTGTTTTAAGTCCAAGAGAATTTAATTATACAAGTGAATTAATCATCCAGGAGTTTAAGTTTTGTTATCTTGCTCAGTGAATTAGGACATTTGAATATCCTATAAGTGAAGTAACACTTCACCTAATACTCCATTTAGGAGTTATGATAACAAGAGCTTTTAAGGGCAAATTGATGTTTAAGTGATTTGTGATTTAATTTAATTTTAATTAATGGATTTAAGTTTGGAATAGTGTTCAAGTCGTTTTAGATTTATTTTGAATTCTTTATGTCTTAGGTGATGTTATTTTTAATTCAATTTAATTTAATTTAATTTAATTTAATTTAATTTGGTTTAGTTTTAATTTTAATTTTATTTTAATTTTATTTTAATTTTTAATTTAATTTTAATTTTATTTTAATTTGATTTTATTTTTTATTTAATCTAATTTAATATGTATTAATATAATTTAATTTAGTTTAATTTAATTTAATTTAATTTAATTTTAATTTAATTTTAATTTTAATTTAATTTTAATTTTAATTTAATATTTTATTTTTTATGTTTTAAAGATGATTTAATTTAATTGTTAAAGTATTAATTTAATTGAAATTGTGGAAGGATTTAATTTAAATGTTTTAATCTTAATTTAATTTAATGATTAAGTCTTTTAGTATTTTAAATCTTGAATTTGAATTATCATTTTAATTAAGAATTAAATATTATTGAGGTGATTAATTTAGGGATTCTTAAATTAAAGAACAAATGTCTTCTAAATAATATCCCTATTTTAATAATTTCAATTTTTATTAATCTTCCAAATTTAATTAATTAAATGATTAAGGTTTATTCTTAAAAATGATTGATGGGTTTCTACCCTTTAATTATTTAAATTTCATTCATCCAAATCAGATTAGGATCAAATATTTTACTCTTTCATTTTATTAAGCCTAAAGTTTTAATTAAGGGTTAAAATTTTAATTAGCAATTTGCCCTTCAAGCTTAATAATTCCATAACTCACTAAATTGAGCTTAAATGAATTTGAAATTTTTATGTGGCTTCACTCACATGTCAATTAAGACATTAGAAGAGAAAATGTGATTTTTCTGTATTTAATTTATTTATATAATTATTTTTTTTATAAAATAGGGATTTCCAAGGAAAATTCAATAAAATGACTAAGGGAATTTTTCTGTCCTTAAGAAAATTATGGGGCACTCCTAATGACTAGATGACCATTTAGACTAATTTTGGTGATTTTTTGAATTATATTTTATTTATTATAATTATTTTGAGTTTTGGAGTATTAATTAATTTAAAAATAAAATAAAGGTTGAAAAATGAATTTTATATTTTTCAAAAATCTCTCTGATATCAGGGAAACCAGAGAATCAATTTTCATAATTTTCTGATTTTTCTTTGTTTTATTAGAATTATTTTAGTGAAAAGGTTGAAAAATACATTTTTAATATTAAAAATTACATTAAACCTTTAAAATTCAATATCTTATCCTAGGAACTTAAGAAAAATATTTGGTTTGTTCCTAAGTGTTTAAAATTCAAAATATGACATTTTGGTGATTTTTAATATTTTTGTGATTTTTATTATTTTTTAATTATTAAAATATTAAAATCATGATAAAAATCAACTTTTTTAGAAAATTACAAATTTAGTTTTTCTAAGTTCCTCTGATATCAGAGAAGCTCCAAAACCATTTTTGTGAATTTTTGAAAAGTATTTTGTGAGTTAGGAATTTTTAAAGTTTGATTCCATTCATGGGGCTTAATTAACCCATTTGGTGGGGCTAACCAAGTCCAATTGATCTCAAATTTTTATGTGGTGTTCTCCTATCCCTAGAGAACAGTGGAGAATTACTTTTAAGTTAATTTGATGAGTGGTTAACCCTAATTAATTAAAATTTAATTTTGGGTGTTTAGGCCAATCATGGTTGTTCAAAGTGAATTAGCTCAAAAATTATTTTTCTTAGGTCTCTCTAGTCATAAGAAATATCACCAAATTTTCCTAGAATTTATTTCTCAACATGCTAATTATTGGAATTAAAATACTCAAAACAGTAACATGAACTTGAAAAATCAATAACTTCTGATAGGGATGGCCTCTGACCTTGGAAAATTCAGGGAATGTTCCCAAGTTCAGAGGTTTCAAAAGCCCTATGGTCTCATGCCATGGTGAATTTCCTATATGCATGGAGAATTGAAATAGTGCAGAGAGTAAATAAATCATTAAAAATAAAATAGTTAATGAAATTACTTGATTTCTTTTCCACATTATTCTTCTCTGTTCACTGAGCAAGAGGGTATTTTTATTTTATTTTTAGGATTTTTCTACACAAAGATATGAATTTTGTAGTTCTGGGTATTTAATAAATAAGAAAAATCCCTATTTTCCTACTTATCCACGCGGCACCACGCCATCCTCGGCAGCTCCGAAGGGCCACGCGGCGCGATCTGATTCGGCGCCGCCATCCGACTCAGCGTTCCAGGGGCCTGCGGTTCATGTCCAGTTGCTCCGTCCGGCGCGATCCTGGCCGTCCGCTCGATACACGCGCAATCCGACGGCTCCTGGTCATCGTCTACGACTGGTGTGAACCCGTGACCGTCAACCTTCTAACCCTAGTTTCTCACTCGATTCTCAACAAATTTTCATGTTCTTATGCTCTATGGATTCATCTTGAAGAGACGAACACATCCATACGGTAAACATGCATTGAAATTGATTCAAATTAAATGGAGAATCTCTGTAAGCTCGGGAAGAAGAGTGAGTCAATACCTTTGCTCAGAGAAGTGAAGCTTCAATCTGAGAGTTGTGTCACGTTCGATTGGGTCCAAGCAAGCTCCAGATGAAGTCCCTTGGCCTGGTGAATTATCTAGGTATGATTTCAATCAAGCCCGATCACAAAGCTTGGAGGCTGGAAGCAATGGCTGGCCTGGTGAGGGGGCTTTTGCTGGGAAACTTCTCCTCTTGGTCTGGTGAAGGTGTAGGACCAATCAATTTGGAGATTGGCTCACTGTGGTGAAGTGTCCCGGTTTTGGGCTTGAATTTGAACTCAAAATTGAGCTCACAGAGAGAAAATGGCAGGGGGATTTCAGTGGGGATCAAGTTCTCTATGTGTAGAGAGTGATCTGGGATGATTTTGGCAGGGTTTCAGTAAGTTTTGTTCGAGCACCTCTCATGGCCGAGAGGAGGTGGTGTTTAAATAAGAGAGGGTGGAGGGCCTCCCAGGGGGGGTTTAAGGCTTGAGATCAGCTGCTCCATGCAAGAGAAGAACAGCCATGGTGTTCAATTGGGCTGGGACACTTCAGCAAGGCAGAAATGAAAAGTTTAGCTCCTCCCAAGGTCTCGGCCATGGTGTTTTCCGGCGATCCAGGCGGCTGGCCGGCAGGCATGGGTCACCCTCGAGTCCAGGTGGGTCAAGGCTGGAGGTTTGTGCAGGCAATTGAGCTTTGCCATGTGTAAAGAGGATGGCTTAAAATGGAAAGGGTAAGGGCTCATTTTGGGCTCAAATTGGTCAACCCATGATTTTGGGCTTGGTTCACCTTTCATGACCTGGTTTTGGGCTGGGTGAATTAGTTGGATCAGCTGGTCTTAAGTGGAGAAGTCTCCATCCAAGAATATTTAGATTAAATTTGGGTTAAGGGGAATCATAAGTAAGGTTAATGGCTTTTAGGAAGTGCTTAAAGGACCTCCTCTTTTTGCCCAATGTGGTAAGGTCACATGTCAACAACTCACATGGCTTGCATGTGGCTCAAGAATGGCTTCATGGCTCACCTTTGGCTTGGGAAAAAGTTTGGTCAATTTCATGAAAAAGGGTTTTAGAAATTTTGGTAATTTAGGGGTGATTTGATGGGATTTGGCATATGGCTTGATTTGGAATTATTTCATCATGGATTTAGAACTTAGGAGATGGTTTTATCAAATAGATGATGATAGAGGATTGTCATGTGGGCTTTAAGATGGATTTTGGGCTTTTGAGTTTGGTTAGGAATGGGCTTTTGAATGTCCTTTAGAAGTGGGCTTTTAGATGAAAATTTTGCAAAGGGGCATGCCAAATAAATGTTGGGTTTAGTTTAGGGATGTTTCATGAGTGATTTGAAATGAATTTGAGGTGGTTTTGGTTTGAATTGGGTTGAATTTGGGTTCCTTTGGTAAATGAGCCAATGTAGGTCAAATTGGGATAACTTGGGCCAATGTTGGGCTAGGGTTGAAATTGATGTAAAATTAATGTTGGGAAATGTTTATGGGAGTGTTTCAAAGAGGTTTCAACTTTGGTTGGGTTTTGGTTTTGGGACTTGGGCTTATTTGGGTTAGGTTTGGGTTTAGGTCAAAATTGGGCTTTTTGGTTTTGGGTTAAATTTGAGTGGGGTTTAGGTCCAAATATTGGGCAAATTATGTTAGTGTTTTGTTTTTGGGGATGTTAGGGAAGGTTTAGAAAAGGTTTGGGGTCAATTGAAGTTGAATTGGTTTGGTTTGGGCTAAGTTTGGGTCATGGGTCCAAATTGGGCTTTAAGGTCAAAAGTGAAATTGGACCCAAATGTCAATCAAATTGGACTTGGATTTGGTCTAGATTGATATTGTGGATATTGAATTGGAGTTTAGAATTGAATTGGACCAAAATTGGGGTCAATTGGGTAGGTTTGGTTTGACATTGGGTTCACTTGGGTTAAGAATGGGCTAAATTGGTGGTTTTGGTAAAAGTGGGATAAATTGACAAAGTTGGCCCATGGTGTAGTTGGACAAAATGAAATTAGGAATATTTGGGATTTTCTAGAATTTTCTAGAAATTTTCTGAATTTTTGGATTTTTTGGCTAAGAGGGGCATTTTGGGTATTTGGAGGGTATTTGGGGGTATTTTTGGAATTTTTAGTATTTTTGGCTATGGATGATCAATTTGATTGGTGAGGAAATGTTCAAGGTTAATTTTGGGGAATTTTGGGTGATTTGGAAATTTTGGAGGATTTGGGCAATTTTAAGGGCTTTTTAGTAGGTTTTATGGGTGTAGGGTCCCCGGGGTCAAAAATTGAAATTTTGAAAAAAAGAAGATTGATCAAATATGAGTGAAATGGAAGCACTTTGGTTGAGCCATGAAGCCATGAAGCCATGTTAAGCCTATATGAGCCATGAGAGGACTCATTTGAGGCATTCACTATGTTGTTCCTAACCCTCTTAGCCAGGGGCTTAGGGGTTAAGGTCCATCTATATGAATTACCTACATGAGTCAAGGAGCCAAGTTGGGTATGTGTGCGGTTTTAGGATTTGGATTGTGTGTGTGAGAGTGTAGAGTATGAGTGTAGTGAGTGTGTAAGTCAACCCTCACTGCACCGTGCCACCTGGGGTAGTCCTAAGGCCAAAGAGTCCTACGTGGAACTCATCCTTTAAACCTTCACATTTGATTTCAACCCTCTAGGTGATTAGGGGTCTACAATCAAGCTTGTGGGGTTTGCAGGGAGGCAAGAAGTGGTTCAAATTTCTAAGGGATGGGTCCCAATTCTAGTCCTCTAAGATAGTCAAAGGAAAAGCCTAAGGCTAGATCCTAAACACTAAAGAGGGAAGAGAAGACCTCATAAAAAATGAGGTCAACAAAGTGCAAGTTGGTTTATTGAGAATTTTAATCAAGTTTGAGTTAATGATTTAAAGTGTTTTAGTTTGATTATGAGGTTTTAATTAATAATTTTAAGTTTGGAATAGTGTTCAAATTATTTTAGATTTAATTCTTAATGATTTCATTTAGGTTTGCTGTTAAATGATTTTAATTTAATTTAATTCAATTTGATTTTAATTTAATTTAAGTTTTTTAATTTTAATTTAATTTTAATTAAATTTAAATTTAATTTAATTTAATTTTAGTTTTAATTTCGATTTTAATTTTAATTTTAATTTAACTTTAATTTTTTTTATAATTTAATTTTAATTTTTTTTAATTTAATTTTAATTTTTAATTTAATTTTAATTTTTAATTTCATTTTAATTTAATTTTAGTTTTAATTTTAGTTTTAATTGTAGTTTTAATTGTTAATTTGGATTATTATTTTAATTTTTAATTAAGAATTAAATATTGTTAAAGTGACTTATTTAGGGATTTTTAAATTAAAGAATAAATATCCTCTTAATTATATCCCTATTTTAATAATCCAAATTTAAATATATTCTTTCCAAAACTTAAATCATTCAATTAATTAAAGTTTCATTTTGATATTTTCAAAGTATTTCATGTGTCTCTACCTTTTAATTTCCCTAAGTTTCAATCATCCAAGAGAAAGTTAAAATCAAATATTTTACCCCCTCCCCATTTGATTAAACCTAAAGTTTTAATTAAGGGTTAAAAATTTTTAATTACCTTTATGCCCTTTTAAGCTTATTTATTTCATAACTCACTAAATTGAGCTCAAATGAATTTTAAATTTTTATGTCACCTCACTCACAAGTCAATTAAGACATTAGAGGAGAAAATTAGATTTTTTTGAATTTAATTTATTTATATAATTATTTTAGTAGAAAATAAGGGTTTTCAAAGAAAATTCAACAACATGACCAAGGAAAAGTTTCTGTCCTTAAGAAAATTATGGGGTGTTCTTAATGACCAGAGGACCACTTGGACCAATTTTTGTGATTTTTTGAATTATATTTTATTTATTATAATTATTTTTAATTTTAGAGTATTTATTAATTATAAAATAAAATTAAAGTTGAAAAATGGATTTTATATTTTTCATAAATCTCTCTGACCTCAAGGAGTTCAGAGGAAAAATTTTTATAATTTTATGATTTTTCTTTGATTTATTAGAATTACTTTAGTGAAAAAGGCTAAAAACTTATTTTTTAATATTAAAAATTACATTAAGCCTTTAAAATACAATATCTCATCCTAGGGACTTAGAAAAAATATTTGGTCTGTTCCTAAGTGATTAGGAGTCAAAATGTGACATTTTTATGATTTTTAATATTTTTGTGAATTTTATTTTATTTTTTTATTAAAATATTAAAATATTGTGAAAAATCAACTTTTTTAGAAAATTCCAATTTTAATTTTCCTGAACTCCTGTGATATCAGAGAAGCTCCAAAACCATTTTTGTGAATTTTTTGAAAAGTATTTTTGGAGTTATGAATTTTTAAAGTTTAATTTTAGTTATGTGACTTTATTAATCCATTTAGTGGGGTTAAACATTCCCAATTGATTCCAAATTTTTATGTGAGGTCTCTATGATCCTAAAGATCAGTGGAGAATTATTTTCAAGTCAATTTGATGTGTGGTTAATCCTAATTAATTCAAATTCAATATTAGGGGTTTAGGCCAATTAAGGTTAATATGAATGAATTAACTAAAAATATATTTTTCATAGGGTCCTCTAGTTCTAAGAAACATCACCAAATTTTCCTAGAATTTTTTTTACAAAATGCTAATTATTGGAATTAAATTACCTAAAACAGTGACATGAACTTGAAAATTCAATAACGTTTCACAGAGATGGCCTCTGACGTTGAAAAATTTAGGGAATGTTCCCAAGTTCAGAGGCTTCAAAAGCGTTATAGTCTCATGCCATGGTGAATTGTCCATGCAAATTAAGAATAAAAAATACTGAAAATAGTAAATAAATTATTAAAAATAAAATACTCATCCAATTAACTTGATTTCTTTTCCACATTATTCTCCTCTATTCACTGAGCAAGATGGTATTTTTATTTTATTTTTTTTATTTTTCTATGCAAAGATATGAATTTTTAAAGTTCAGGGCATTTAAATAATTCAAAAATACCCTAATTTCCTACTTATCCACACGGCGCCTCGTCAACCTCGGCAGCTCCGAAGCCCCTACGTGTCACGCTCCCATTTGACGCCGCCAATTGAGTCAGCAGCCACGCGTCCCGCGGTTCATGTACCATCGCGCCGTCTGACTTGATCTTGACCGTCCGCTCGATACACGCACGATCCAACGGCTCCTGGTCATCGTCTACGACTGGTGTGCACCCGCGACCGTCCACACTAAAACCCTAAGATCTCACTCGATTCTCAACGGATTTTTGTGTTCTTATGCTCTATGGATTCGTCTTGAGGAGACGAACACATCCATACAGTTTACAGGCAATGAAATTAACTTAAACAAAATGGAGAATCGCTGGAAGCTCCGGAGGAAGAGTGAGCTCATACCTTTGCTCGCAGAAGTGAAGCTTCGATCCGAGAGTCGTGTCACCTTCGATTGAGTCCGAGCAAGCTCCGCATGAAGTCTCTGGCTCTAGGGAATTGTCTAGGTATAAAAGTGACCAAGGCCGAACACAGAGCTTGGAGGCTAGAAGCAATGGCTAGTCTGGTGAGGGGGCTTTTGCTGGGGAACTTCTCCTCTTGGTCTGGTGAAGTTGTAGGATCAATCAATTTGGAGATTGGCTCACTCTGGTGAAGTGTCCTCGTTTTTGGGTGGATTTTCAACTCGAAATCGAGCTCGTTAATGGGGTTTAGGGCAAAGGAACACCGGGGATCAACCGTCTCAGGTTAGGAGAAGGTCCTGGAGCAATTTTGGCAGAGTTTCCTTAAGGTCTGGTTCATCTCCCCTTTTGGCCGAGAGGTGGTGGTGTTTAAATAAGAACGGCTAGAGGGCTTCCTAGGGGGCTTGAAGGCCGGGATCGACCGCTTCGGTGAGGAGAAGAACAGCTATGGTGTCCATTTGGGTTGGGACAGCTCAGCCAGGGAAAATTCAAAAATTAGCTCACATGGGTGCTCTCGGCCTGGTGGTTTCCGGCGGCTGTGGTGGCTGGCCGGCCAGATTCAGGTCACCATCCTGATCAGGAGGGTCAGGGCTTGAATTTGGTGAAGTCAATTGGAGTTGGCCAAGTGTAAAGGGGTTGAATTGAAATGGAATGGGGAGAGGCTCATTTTGGGTTCAATTTGGTCAACCCATGGTTTTCGGCTTGGTGCACCACCCAAGGCCTGGTTTTGGGCTGAAAAGAATCATTTAGGTCAGCTTGAATGGTGTGGTGAAGTCTCCATCCAAGGTGAGGTGGCTAAGCTTAGTTTAGAGTGTAACATGGATGAGGTTAAAAATGCTTAATGAAGGTTTAAGAAAGACCCCCCTCTTCTTGCCATTATTTGCTTGGTGAGGTGGAAAGTGGCTCCCATGGCTTGCATATGGCTTATGCATGGCTTCATGGCTCCATGTGGCTTGGGGCAAAGCATGGTCAATTTCATGGAAGTAGAATTTAGGAATTTTGGTATTTTGGTGGAGAATTTTCAAGAAGCTTGATTTGGAATGGTTTAATGATGATTTTGAAACTTAGGGGTGATTTTGATTAAATGGATGATCTAGAGAAATGTCATGTGGGCTTTGGATTAAAAACTTGGGTTTTTGGAATGGTTTTGGATGGGCTTTTAAAGTGGTTTAAGGAAGTGGAATTTTGGATTTTAAAATGGGCTTTTTGATGAAAATTTTGTGAAGGAACATGTCAAATAAATGTTGCAATTGGTTTAGGCATGTGTCATGAGTGGTTTGAAACAAGTTTAAAGTGATTTTGAATTGAATTGGGTTTAATGTGAGGTCTTTTGGTAAAGGGGCCAAGGTGGGCCAAATTGAGATAACTTGGGTTAAGGTTGGGCTAAAGTTGGATTTGATGTAAAATTAATGTTGAGAAATGTTCATGGGAGTGTCACAAAGAGTTTACAACTTTGGTTTGGCTTTGATTTTCTGATTTGGGCCCATTTAGGTTAGGTTTAGGCTTAGGTCAATTTAAGGGATTTTGGTTTTGGGTTAGGTATGGGTGGAGTTTAGGTTCAAATTTTGGGCAAATCAAGTTAGTGTTTTGTTTATGGGGATTTTAGGAAGGCTTTAGAAAAGATTTGGGGTCAAGTGGGGTTGAATTGGGTTGGTTTGGGCTAGATTTAGGTCATGGGCCAAAATTGGGCCTTAGGCTTCAAATTGAAATTGGGCTCAAATTTCAATCAAATTAGACTTGGATTTGGTCTAAATTGATATTGGGGATATTGAATTTAAGTTTAGAATTTAATTGGACCAAAATTGAGGTCAATTAGGGTGGTTTGGTTTGACATTGGGTTCACTTGGGTTAAAAATGGATCAAATTGGGGGTTTTGGTAAGAGTGGAGTAAATTAGCAAAATTGGCCCATGGTATAGTTGAACAAAATGAAAATAGGAATATTTGGGATTTTCTGGAATTTTCTGGGAATTTTTAGAATTTTTGGATTTTTTGGCTAAGAAGGGCATTTTGGGTATTTGGAGGGTATTGGGGAGTACTTTTGGAATTTTTGGTATTTTTGGCCAAAGATGGTCAATTTGAGTGGGGGGAAATGTTTAGGACTGATTTTGAGGAATTTTCGGTAATTTAGGCAATTTTGCAAATTTTGGATAGTTTCAAAGGCATTTGGTAGGTTTAGCGGGTGTAGGGCCCCGGGGGTCAAAAATTGAAATTTTGGGAAAATGAAGATTGATTGAATGTGAGTAGAATGGAATCACTTTGTTTGAGCCATGAAGCCATATTAAGCTCATGTGGGCCATGAGAGGTCTCACTTGAGGCATTCACTATGTTGTTCCTAACCCTCTTAGCTAGGGGCTTAGGGGTTAAGGACCATCCATATGAATTACCTACATGAGTCAGGAAGTCAAGTTGGGTGAGAGTGTGGTTTTAGGACTTGGAATGTGTGTGAGAGTGTAGTGTATGTGCAAGTCAACCCTCACCAGACCAGGCCACCCAGGGTATTCCTAAGGCCAAAAACGTCCTATAGAGAATCATCCTTTAAACCTCCACATTTGATCTCAACCCTCTAGGTGATTAAGGGTCTACAATCAAGCTTGTGGGGTTTGTAGGGAGTTAAGAGGTGTTTGAATTTCTAAAGGGGTGGGTTCCACTTCTAGTCCTCTAAGATAATCAAAGGACAAGCCTAAGGCTAGATCCTAAGTACTAAGGAGTGAGAAAAGAAGAGACCTCATAAAAAATGAGGTCAACACTTGATAATAATCATAATCACATAAATCAACATTTTCTTCAAATTCCAAATATACTCACTAAAGTCTTAAAGTAGTGAACTAGGCTTAATTAATTCTAGTTAATTAGGTTTAGAAAATAAAGCTTAACTAATATTAAACCTTTTGCAACACTACAGGCCCAAATAAAAAAGAAAACTAGTTACAATTCTTAATGAATCAAGTTTGTCCCTAGAGGCCTTTACTCACATAGTTCATAAATAAAATGTCAAGTGATAGTTAGCCCGCTTTTTGGGATGATTAAAACATCAATGTTTATTTAGCATAAGGGTATGAAATAGATGAGTCATTTAATGAGTATAATAAGTTCAAATGAACTCAAGAAAGCTCAAAAGGGTCGTGAAAAATCCAGGTACTCTCTGGATCTTTCCACAAATCTTTTGGACATCTTGTAGAATGACTGAGCCTATCATACTTATTAAAGGAAAGCATCTCTCAAATGAAATAAATATAACCCACCATGTTCTTATGTAGGATTTTGTAGGTCTGTGATGAACCAATCTATAGGCTTTTACTTTCCTGCAAATTATAAATGTTTATTGCAAGATACTAAAGTTTAGGTACCAGCCTCGGAGTGAGAATCAGAGTTTAAGTATTGATGGAAAAAGGATGAGAATCAGAATTTAGGTACTGATCTCGAGAGAGTGAGATTTGAAATTTAAGTATCAATCTCAAAAAGAGAGTCAGAATTTGGTACCGTCCTCGAAAAGGATGAGAATCAGAATTTAGGTACTGATCTCGGAATGAGAACTGGAATTTAGGTACCAGTCTCAAAAGAGAGAATTGAAATTTAGGTATCAATCTCGGAAGAGAGTCAAAATTTCGGTATCGACCTCAAAAAGGATGAGAATCAGAATTTAGGTACTGATCTCGGAATGAGAACTAGAATTTAGGTACTAGTCTAGAAATGAGAACTGGAATTTAGGTACTAGTCTCGAAAGAGAGTCAAAATTTAGGTATCGACCTCGAAAAGGATGAGAATCAGAATTTAGATACTGATCTCGGAATGAGAACTAGAATTTAGGTACTAGTCTCGAAAGTTTAGAATTAAAATTTAGGTATCAATTCGAAAGAGAATCAAAATTTAATTATCGATCTCGAAAAGGATGTGAATCAGAATTTAGGTATTGATCTCGGAATGAGAATTAGAATTTAGGTACTAGTCTCGAAATGAGAACTTGAATTTAGGTACCAGTCTCAGAAGAGAGTCAAAATTTAGGTATCGACCTCGAAAAGGATGAGAATCAGAATTTAGGTACTGATCTCGGAATGAGAACTAGAATTTAGGTACTAGTCTCAAAAGTTTAGAATTGAAATTTAGGCATCAATTCGAAAGAGAATCGAAATTTAGGTATTGATCTCGAATTATGGGAATCAGAATTTAGGTACTGATCCCAGAATGAGAACTAGAATTTAGGTACCAGTTTCAAGAGTTGAGAATTAAAATTTAGGTATCAATTCGAAAGAGAATCAAAATTTAGGTATCGATCTCGAAAGATGGGAATCGAATTTAGGTATCGATCCCGTAATGAGAACCGGAATTTAGGTACCGGGCCTCGAGAGTTGAGAATTGAAATTTAGGTATCAATTCGAAAGAGAATCGAAATTTAGGTATCGATCTCGAATGAGAGTTGGAATTTAGGTACCAACCTCGAAGGGAGAGAACTGGAATTTAGGTATCAGTCTCGGAATTTTGAATTGAAATTTAAGTATCAATTCGAAAGAGAATTGAAATTTAGGTATCGATCTCGAATGAGAGTTGGAATTTAGGTACCAACCTCGAAATGAGAACTGGAATTTAGGTACCAGTCTCGAAAGTTTGAAAGAGGACTAGAAGTTAGGCTCTAGCCTCGAAGAGAATTGGAAGTTAGGCTCCAATCTCGAAGATTTATCTGTATGAAGAGGGACCTAGCCTCATGCCATCAGAACCAAATCGAACAAAGTTCGTGGCTCTGTGTCAATATAACTAGTCGATCCTCTAAGACACAGAAGAAAGAGAATTGAAAGGAGCTGGTAAGTGTACCAAGATGAAAAGACTTGACTTAGCAATAAGTCGAGGAAAATATTCAAATTTCAAAAGAGTTCCAAACAGATTTCAATTGAGGAAAGAACTGAAAGGTTCGAATCAGAGGATTCAGATCGGAATTCAATTTGAGATTTAGATTCATTTTGTTTGTCCTTTAGCGATCCAATTTTTTTATTTTTGTGTTGTTTATTTAGTGTTCATGTGAATTTTGAAGTTCATTTTAATATTCAGAGTTTTTTTTAAGAAAAGTTGTCATTTATTTTCTTTTCTCTTCTGTTCTTCGTTCAAAGTTCATTTAACTCTAATGGCATTTCCCAGTCAATTTGCACAAAAAACGGTGAAGGCAAAATATGATGTAGTCGTTTTCATTCCAACTTGCTGAAAGTACATCATACAACTTGATCTAGTCATGATGACATTTTCCTAAGAAATTTAATGTCTTATACAATCCATGTAAATCCAAAACGGACTGTGTAAGTTTCTTGTTGATCCATCCAAAAGTGTCTGTCAAAAATCCATGTCTGAATAGTAAGAAACATGGGTGATAACATCACCTTCCAAGCCATCCTTGGCAGGAATGCCGCATGGATGTGCATTGGAGGTGTGCTATTTCCCATGTAGCTCACAGCTCGTAGGGCCGGAGACTCTCCAATTCTGGATCTGGTTGAAAGTGGTAAGTCATTTTTCTGTCGTCCATTCTTCTAAAAGTAACTGAGATCCGCTCCACAGGCACTCCTGGAATACAATGCTTCACAACGTCTGCTCCGTTTCCTTTTAACACCAGGACGGAACCTACCGGTAGTGGTATCTCCACCGGCCCTCGGAACTCACCGGGGCCTGCAATCCGGAGGTCAAATCCGAACATGATGTTGCACTGGCTGAGGAATGACACTGTGCAGAAGGGTCTAACAAAGTCATGATGATCTATATGTGGCGGTATGCAGTCGCCATTCTTGTAGATGTTGATAATGTAGCTGTTGGGTATGCAATCTACAGGCAATACCCTCCATGTTATCATCCTTTTCACCATTCTCTTGATGACTCTTGGCAATGGATCCACCTCACTGCGACGGAGTATCCCTGGTGGATTTCCTTTTCTGTCTATGGCAAAATTGTAGCAACATCCGCATTGGATTGTAACTCTTCCTTTTCCCGGCATCCATCTTCGGGGTTCTGAATATGTCTTTTCTCTCAGGCGGCCGGCTCGACCCATTTTCTGTAATTCGAGGATGCAGTCTACAATTTGTTGTTGCTCATAATCTGAGAAAACATCTATATGCAGCTCGAGGCCTTCCAAGATGTTCACCCTCTTGTTTCCAATTCTTTCAAAGTATTCAAAGGTTTTCTTCTCAACTAGTTGCATTTTCTCCAGCTCGTATTCCAGAATTATCTGAAGTCCTCGGTGTCTAGTAACATACTGCAGGATGTATGGCTCAAACCTAGCACGTTCTTCTGCATGACTCGGCTCCTCGGGGTTCGTCTCCGTAGGGACATCCTCCGGGGTTGCTTTCGCAACAAGACTCTCTGAATCTGGTACATCTGCTTGGCGTCGAGGTACCGACTCTATTTCTTCTTTTCTTGGTATTTCTTTTATTTGTTCCGACCTTCTTGGAATTGAATTTCTTCTTTCTGGTTCCTGCCGAACCAGTCTCCTTGGAGCATTTGCACTGACAGTATCCACTGTCTGTTCATGTTGATCTTCTGCTAACTTGGTCAGCATTTTGCGAATGCGACGATTCTTATTTCTTCGCTGGGTAGCAGTGAGAGTAGCTCTCCTTACCCCTTGAATTTCTGCGGGCGCGGCGCTGACAAGCCTACCTCTGCTGTGGCAACCACGTACTTAACTTTCTTATCTTCTTCGGTTGCATGCGCGGCGTTTATTTTTCTTTTCTTACCGCTGGATTGGTGGCTCTGGCCACTCATTTTCATCACTGTCTGGCTGTGAAGTTCTTCTCGATCAACTGGGATCCAATCATTTTCTTCATATTGTAAGCCGGCTAGTGTGAAGTCTGAGTCAATCTCTATCACCGCTCCATCCCTCACTCTCTTTTCATCAAGTGCTAGACTCACGCCATTTCTAAAGTTTAGAACCAACCGCCTGTTCGACATTTCCCTGCGAAAAAACAAGGAAAGGATCAGGGGCTGTATTAAGAACAAGAACAATAAGAAAAACACTTAAAAATACTTATTCACTTCTTTTAAATTTAAAGGAAGTAGGAAGAGATGAGAAAATATCAGGAATGAATGGATTTAAAAGGAAATATTGACATTTTATTAATACGATTTCCCATGTTTTCTTTTTAACATTTTTGTTGATGAGGTTTTTTTATTATCCTTTTTATTTTGTTTTGGGTTCAGACTCAGTCACAAAGTGATTACTTCACCTGTGTTTCTAGGGATAAGATTTTATTTTAGAGGTCACCCTTCGAAACATCAGGTTGCGTAATACTTCTTTAAATGCCGTCCATGGATTGGAAGCATAGGTCGCTCTCCACGGCAATTCACCAGTTGGTAGGAACCTCCTGAGTAGACTGTCTCGACCACGAACGACCCTTCCCATGTTGGTTCAAATTTACCTCCTATCTTGCGATGTGCAAGAATAGGTCTTCTGAGAACAAGAACTAAGTCACCGACTTTGAAAGTTCTTGGGCGGACCAGTTTATCATGGGCCTGGATCACCTTGGCTTGATACAGTTCCAAATTATGCTGTGTGGAAAGTCTTTTCCTTTCCAAGATTTCCAATTCTTCCAGTCGTAGTCTGGCATTTTTTCCTGTAGTGATCTTGTTTGCAACTGCAATTCGAAGTGACGGAAGCTGAACCTCTAAGGGTAGAACGGCCTTAGACCCGTACACTAAGGCGTAAGGTGTAGACTGAGTAGGAGTTTTAAAAGTCATCCTGTAGGCCCATAAGGCTTCTAACAACTTCTCGTGCCAATTTCTCTTGTTGTCGTCCAAAGCTTTCTTTAAAATTTGAACGAGAGTTTAATTAAAAGCCTCGGCCAAGCCGTTTGTTCTTGGGTAGTAGATCGTTGAGTATCGCCAATCGATCTCGTGTCTTCTGACAAAATTGTTGATCTTTATACTTTTAAATGCAGACCCATTATCTGAAATGATCTTGCGCGGTACCCCAAAACGGTAGACGACTTGGTTCTTGATAAACTGTAGCACGTGGTGTGCCTTCACTTCTTTGAGTGGTATAGCTTCTGCCCATTTAGAAAAGTAGTCTGTAGCTGCAAGGATGAACCAATGTCCTCTTGAAGAAGGCGGTTCTATCGGACCCACTATATTTGTGCCCCAACACTCAAATGGCCACGAAATGATTGTCGGATGTAGCACATTTGGAGGTTGGTGTAGAACCACTCCGTGCACTTGGCACTGGTGACAACTTTTGGCAAATTTCATGCAGTCGGTCATCATTGAGGGCCAGTAGTACCCTAGTCTTTTAATCTTCATTTTCATTTTCGGACCCGACTGATGAGAGCCAAAAAGTCCTGAATGCACTTCTTTAACAATTTCACGAGCTTCGGACCTGCTCAGGCATCTTAGCCACATCTGGTCAAAAGACCTTTTGTATAACGTATTGTTAATTAATGTGTAAGACAGAGTTCTTTTCTTGATTTGATGGGCTAATGACTTATCGTCCGGTAAGTTTCCTGTTTGCAAGTAGTCTATCAGCGGCTGCCGCCAATCTTCTGTATTTTCTGTCACTGCTGCAATTATTTATTCTGCTTTTCTTTCTGATTTATGTAGTGTATCCATGTCGAGCTGTGAGAGAACCTGACGTCCCTGAACTGACACTTCAATCGACTCATCCCGTGACGTGCAAATTCCTTTGCAAGGCGGGCTAGCGCATCGGCGAGAGCATTTTCTTCTCTGGGAATCTTGTAGATTGTTACGTTTGGAATTTGTTCCAATAATTTCATGGCGTACTGAAAGTACTGCCGAGTCTTGGCTTTAAAATTCGGTACTATCCGGCGACCTGTTGAATGATCAACTGAGAATCCCCGTAGATATTGATGTCCGTTATTCCCATCTGAATAGTTAATTCTAATCCGGTTATAAGGGCTTCGTATTCTTCCTTATTGTTTGTACACGACTCTGTTAGATGGTAGGAGTATTTTAACATCCCCCGCTCCGGTGTTATAAAGATTAGTCCGATTCCTGCCTTACCAGGCACTATCGTTTGCATTTCTTTGTTCTTCTGTGCTGAGGACGCACCGTCGAAGTATATTTCCCAACGTCGATCATTAGCGTCTTCTAGGCTCATAATCTGCTCGTCGGGCAAATCGTCGTTAAGAGGCGAATCCGCCGATAAAGGGTGTGCTGCAAGGAAGTCGGCTAGGACTTGTCCCTTTACGGCGCGAAGAGAAACGAAAGTTATGTCGAATTGCAATAGTATCATTGACCACCTAGCAAGTCTGCCAGAGAGCGTCGGTCAGGTCATCAGGTATTGCAATGGATTAACTCTCGAAATAAGGTTGACCTTATGAGAAAGCATGTAATGCCTGAGCTTTTGAGCGGCGAAGATCAGGGCCAAACAATGCTTCTCAATAGGAGGATACTTTACTTCCGTTGGAATTAGACGACGGCTTAAGTAGTAGAGAGCATTTTCTTTTCCCTCGTCATTGACCTGGGCTAGCAGGGGAGTCGTCTAAAGCCGCAGTATAAAGTATCAACGGTCTACCTGAGACTGGGGCTGCTAAGACAGGATGTGTCATTAAGTATTGTTTGATGTCATCGAAGGCATGTTAACATTTGGAGTCCCAAGTAAACTTGGCATCCTTCTTAACCAAAGCAGAAAAAGGCTGACACCTTCCTGACAAATTCGATATAAAGCGTCAAAGATATGCCAACTTTCCTTGAAAGGATCGTAGTTGTTTCAAGGTTTTAGGAGGTGGCATTTCTAAGATATCTTTAATCTTCTTCGGATCGATTTCAATCCCGCGATGTCGGACAACAAATCCTAAGAATTTCCCGGAGGTGACGCCGAAGGCGCATTTTAAGGGATTCATCTTAAGGTTATATTGTCTTAGTCGCTCGAAAACAATTCTCAAATCATAGAGGTGATCTTCTTTCAGTTTGCTTTTGATGACCACATCATCCACGTAGCACTCAACTTAGTTGTGAATGAGATCATCAAAAATCTTCGTCATCTCTCTTTGGTATGTTGCTCCTGCATTTTTAGTCCGAATGGCATTACTGTGTAGCAATACACTCCGTTCGGCGTTCTGAATGTTGTGAGCTTTTCGTCTTCTGGTGCCATCTTTATTTGGTTGTATCCTGATGATCCATCCAAGAATGAAAATATTGCATGTGTTGAAGCAATGTCGATCATCCGTTCTGGAATTGATAGAGGGAGTTCGTCCTTTGGACATGCTTTGTTCAAATCTCTGAAGTCTACGCAGATTCTGATTTGACCATTCTTCTTTCTGACTGGTACCACGTTGGCTAACCAAGTAGGGTATTGTTCTTCACGGACAAATTTAGCGTCTATTAGCTTCTTAACTTTGGCTATTACTTGTTGTTTAATTTCTAGACGCATTCTTCTAGGAGCTTGTCTGACTGGAACGGAAGTAGGATCCACTCCTAATATGTGAACTGCGACTTCTGGAGCTAATCCTGGCATTTCATCGTAACTCCAAGAAAAACAGTCCTTAAATTCCATTAGTAACTTGATTATCTCTTCGGAGTCTTCTTTGTTGAGTAAGAAGCTAACAAAGGTAGGCCTGGCTCTTCGCTAGTACCTAAGTTAACTTCCGTTAACTCGTCTATTGTAGATTTGATTTCTTCCTCGAATTCTGGTGGAGCATCTCCGATTGGTAGATCTTCGAGATTTTCTGAAGCTTCCAAGCAGTCTTCATTAGGTTCACAAGTGACAACCAAGCAAAATTTCGTATCATCAACTGATCCTACTGTGTCGAATCCGAGACCATGTTTTGAATTGGGAGGCCGACCGGCATTATTCCATAATTTTTCAAAATGTTGTGATCGGCCTTTTGTCCATTGTCAAGCTAAGACACCACGTTGAATTAAATTTTGAACACAGGGAGAGTACCACTCAAAAGGTAATTCCATTAATTCGGAAGAAGTAACATCTTCAAATTGTACATCACTTTCAGTTTTGGAAGAAGAAGCACCACGGTAAAATTTGATTGGCTCAGTACCACCATCATGCACCTCCTTGACCACCATACCCTCGATCTTATTAGAATGGATCGGGGTCAGGGTCATAGTATGTACATGATGGTTAATCTTCTCGTACATTGATTTATATTCTTCATTCTTTTCATCTTCGAGAGAGATATTGAACTGGGGTTTCTTTTGACTTATTGTCGCTGCTTCTTTCTTGATTTCTTCTTCTTCTTCGGAAGTGTTCTCCCAATCAACATCGATGACCGGTTTCTTCTGTCCAACTGTTCTGACATTTCGTCCACGTCCTCGTCCCCAGCCTCGACCTCGGGTGCGAGTTCTGGAGAAATCTTCACCATCTCGCCGTAAGGAAGTGGTGAGTTACTGTTGGACTAGAACTTCAGGTTCTTCATCGTCTCGAACTTCTTTTGCTTCATTTGGTATGGTATTTCTGGAAAAGATTATTTTTTTCGGAGGCGTGTAGTATGCCGCATCTTCATGAATTCCAATTTCGTGTACGGAGAATGGTTGCAAATCACCTTTGATGCACTGTTCCCCTTCTTCGTAATACTTTATGCACTGGTGCAGAGATGACGCTACCATTCGGTTTTCATGGATCTACGGTCGACCCAGTAGAGCGTTGAATGATGTCTCAGAATCAATTATGTGGAATGTTGCAGTTGTCTTTGCCAAATCACCGGTCTTCATCAGTAATGTTATAAATCAAAGAGCTCTTTCTCCTTTTTGATTAAAGCCTTTTAATAACATCTTGTCTGCTTCAAGCTCGCGAGCATCAATTTCTAAATATGCTAGCGTCTGAAGATTCATTATGTTGATTGATGCTCCTGGATCAACCAACACTCTGGAGAGCGCAAACTTTCCAATAGTGACTGAAATGTATAACGGTCGGTTGTGATTTGCTATTCCCAGTAATAGATCATTGTCTGTGAAGGTAACACCTCGCTGTTCTCTTAACGAGAAAACCTCGTCGAAGGAATTACCGGCCATTTGAGCTAAATAAATCTCTGGATCAAGCAAAGCCTTGATCAGAGCCTCCCTCATCTCCTTTGACAGAATCAGAGCATCATATATGCTTAGTTTGGCTGGTAGCTTCCTAAGATGGGCTAGCACATTGTAGTCCACTTTATTACCATGTTCCTCGGTTTCTTCTCGAATGGGCAGTTCCTCTGCTGGGGTTGGCTCTTCATGATCAACCATCTGCTTTCCTTTATCCTTTGGACCCATTCTCAGAGGTAGAACTTTTCCACTTTTTAAATTCACTTCAGTTATTTCTTCTGAATTTGGTGTTGAATCTGCCGGTGTATCCTCTTGAATTGGAACAACTGGCTCTTCTGAAGTTGCTTCGGTGTCTGATGGTTCTAATTCTATCGTGATCGGAGTTCCTTGGAATTCATAAATGGACTCGTTGCTTGTCGAGCTTTCGTAGCCTCCTTTGTGAACATCTTCTTCGTCGTGGTTGTCAAGGTTGTGTATGATTTGAGAATCGTTATTTGTATTGGAATCGAGATCCGGATTAAGCCGGTTGTCGCTAGTTACATAATCGTTAGAAACAGTCAAAACGTAGCCAACGCCATAACCCTTATCATTATAAGATCCCGCCGGAGCGAGCAGATAATCATACAGAGTCGGGAGTTCGAGGGATTTCTCCCCCGAATCGGAAACAACCATCCTAGGATAAGCAGCCCCTAGTCTACCCTTCGGAGCATCGGTCTTCTTTTCTTCCACGATCTTCTCTTCCTTCTGGGGTGGTTCTTCAATCGCAAGTGATAGTGCCGGCTCGACAGGTTTCAAGCTCTGAGTTGAAGCGTGTACCAAAGCGGCCTGGATGTGATCCAAAATTTTCTTCGATGATTTTGTCCAGACAGTACTCCATCCATCATCAGTCGGGTTTATCGGAACAATGGGATCAGTTGAAATAACATTGACGGAACCTCCTTTCTGGGGTTCCTTCATGTATTCCTTTGGGATCGTTATGTTCCCCCTCCAGAGATTGTCATCAAGCCAACTCTTGAAAGTGATGCAATCCTCTATCTTGTGTCCAAGCATCTGGTTGTAAGGGCAATAGTTCGGATGATCTTTCTTATTGACCTCCTCCGGCTTTTTAGTCTCTGGCAGCTGAAAAATCCGGTGTCTTCATTAAGCTGCGGAACATCTTCGTTACTGCTTCAGTTTTGAATGGATATTCTCTATTTAGCAGTTCTCTTAAAGTACGTGACGAACGAGGTGGTTGTTCATAATGCTGAGGCGGCTGATATCTTGGAAGAGGTTGCTGATAGCCCTGTTGAGGTTGCTGATAGCCCTGCTGAGGTTGCTAATAAGTCCGCTGTGGTGGTTGATAACTAGGCTGTGACCGCTCTGACTGTATCTGCATTGGCTGCTTGCCCTTATCTACTGCCGCGACGACTCCAGATTTCTATTCAAATGTTTTTACGGGCTTCTGTTTATCGTTCTTGTCCACAAAACTTAACTGCTTTGCCTCTTCTTGCAAGCTCCCGGCCTTGCTAAGCAACTTCTCGAAAGTCTTGATTGTAAATCCTTTAAGGAGAAGTGCTATCGGGCCATGGATACTTTTAAGTAGAATACCGATCGCATGTTGTTCTTGAAGCTGTGGTTCACACTTCATGCTTAAGTTTCTCCATCGAAGTATGTAATCCACTAAAGTCTCGTTCGGCTTCTGTTGCTCCACCACTAGATCACCAATAGTGATGTGGTGTTGAGCCCCAAAAAATCGTTTAACGAAGAGATTCTCCAGTTCTGAAAAGGTCTTTACTGAACCGTTCAGCAGTTCTGCGTACCAGTAGAAGGCAATCCCTGACAAACTCGCCGACGAACGGCGAGAAGAGTAAGCGTCGCTCCCACCGGCATTGCAGCAACTAGCACGAAAATGTGCGACATGCTGTCGAGGGTTTCCTGTTCCATCAAATGTCTTAAACAGAGGTGTTACGAAGCCTTTCGGGTATTGGAATGCATCAAACTCTTCGGGGTAAGGTCTACCCTTCTGAATAGATGCTCCACTCTTGCATTGTGCTAAAGATTCTCGCACCTGCTATTCTACAATGTTTTAATGTCCTTTTCTGGAATCATGCTTTGTGTAGAATCCTTCTTTGGTGGTTCGTCTCCGTTGACGGATGTGATCTCTTTTCCTCCATCTGCAATATGGATAATTTCCGGGGGTGTTTCTTTCGAGGTTGTACCGACTGCGGAGAGTGGCTAAGGCAGCAGCCATCTCTTCCATCCTCTTTGCCATCTGGGAAATTGTATCATCTCTTTCCAGAAGCTGGGCTCTCAACACTTCCGGTTCATCTCTTTCTGCAGCTACTGGAGCACCTTTGTGAAGCGGATGATGCTCGCGTCTCAACCATGTTGATCTCGGCATACTCCTCATCCATGAACTCTGATGAGTCAACTTCATCTCCTAGTTCTTCTTCTCTTTCTTTTGCTAACCGTCGGATATCAGTCCTTAATTTGTCCATGGCATCCTCTAATGGCCTTTTCTGCACGGTCTCACAGTTGTCATGTGACGGTCGTTGAACTTCTTTTTTGGGGGTTTCCTTTATAGCAGTAGCATTTCCTTCTGATTCCAGTCTCCTGACGAAACTCTTCTTCTCAGGACATTATTTTGGTCTTAGCTGACCAGTAGTAGGTCGCCATACCATCCTTCTTGCAGCCGGAAGCCTAGGACCGGATGATCTGTCGGCTATATGCTGGAAGGTGGTATCCTCCCTAATTTGTAGACCCGATACAACAACGGGTGAACTGGCTTTTATTTTCTTCTTTGGTTTCTCTGTGGCAGCAACAGGTTCTATTCGCGGTCCGAGGCGGAATTTAGCTGGCACCCGTCCTATTCTTCTTAAGATTTCTGACACAGGGCATCTTTATTTCTTTACCAATCTTTCTATCACAGCTTGCAGTCGGGCAAATGGCGTAGTCTTATCCCTTTTTCTTTTGTAATTGATGTAGTACGCGAGTCGGGGTAATGCGGTGGCGATCCTACGGACATTCTCTTCATCCGATGCTCTGCAGAGAGAGGGTGAAACTCGCTCCCTTCCAATAGAGGTATATACTCGGGAAGCTCTTCTCTTTCCTCAGGAATTTCTTCTAGAAAAGCAACTTCAGCAGTTCTGGCTTTCTCGATCTTGGCGATCTTTCTATTTATATTTCTTCTTTAAGTCCAAGTTAGGGGTGCAACTCTTGAACTGAACCCAATCTCAAAAATAGATGGTATTGTAGAAAAATGCGTACCCTCCACAGAGTGACGGGCTCATCATAGACTTGGATTTCCTTCCCCTTCGGCTTGGCGTAAGTCGGGGTAGGTGCAGAGATGACTAGACCGGTGGGGGTAGAGACAATAGTCCTCCTATGAACAGTAGTACTACTTTCAGCTGGAACCCTTTGCAGGGGAGGGAATTCTTAAGTTGATTTCAAGTTGAACTCAATCACGGGCTCTTCAGTTTCTGACACTTTGTCCATTAGTGTGAAGAGAGTGACATCAGCGAACTTGATATCTGTGTTGCTGAATCCTTGTCTGAAACAGATGTTCCCATTGTCGGGCAGCTCATCCTTGTAAACGGTGAAGTCCATTTCATTGGTGAAGGAGAAGATTAGCTTTGGGGCAGTCATTTTCTGCAGGGCAGATTCTGAGTATTAGTTCCGAATTATGCTTCCTTCTGTTGCAAAACTTAAGACGAAAAAGAAAGAGTCCGAACACATTTTCGTTTATCTTAATGTATTTGTGATCTTTAAAAGAGATTGTTTATTAGAAGGTTTGTTTGTTAGAAACGAAACGATTAAAGGAAAAAGGTTATAGAAAAGGTAAAGGGCCCGATTTAGAATTGGAAAGGAAGAGAAAGTCTTATGCAAGACTTCTCGACTCGAAGGACCGCTCCTAAACAAACACCTATTGGGGGTCCACCCCACCTCAGAAAAGGATCTCGGAACCTCTCTGTTTAGGGGTGTCTAAACAGTGGCTCCTAAATCCGAGAGGAGTTGGCTATACTCGTTCAAGACAGAAATGAACGGGGTATTCCAACGGAAGAATGGTAGTTTTGGTCCACTAGGGATATGGACTCACCACCTATTTATGAAAGCAAAACCATCTGATTAAAATGGAGAGAGGAACTATTCCCCAGCGGAGTCGCCAGAAATTGTCGGCATATTTTTAGGTTGGTTTGGTATTTTGAAAATGGGTCGCCTACAGAAGTTGTCGGTGAATTTTTAATTTAATTTAAATAAATAATTTGAAAAGTAGTATTTGATTTTTGAAAATAATTTTAAGTATGAAAATTTTAAGATATGAAATCAAACTGATCTCACATCCCAAATAGTTTATATAAACGAGCACCGCATCACAAACCATGTATCTATCCCGAAGAATAGATACACTGCTTGATGATGGGGCTCGATTAAATTAACTAGAAGATTTGTGACATCCGTTTGGTCTGCGAACCAATTTTATAAGCCGACAAGTTCCCCTGCTTAAGAAATTAAGCAGGGTTTATATTACCTGGGTTCTTAAAGTTCCCTATAAGGGCAAGCCCCTATAGTTAATTACATCTTAAATGACGGGAATCATTTAAGAAAACTCTCGATAATGATTAGTGGTTTTGCTCTCAATAATTTCAAAGTTTAAGGTTTCAAAGGATTGAATTTTGGAAATTTCAATAGGGAATGGATCAAATTTGGAACAGTTATTTTCAGGAGTCCAAAGGAAGAGAAGTAGGAGAAGCTGAGGATCCAAGAAGAATCTTGGCAACTTCCCAAACTATCCTATTGTTTGGCTTCAATTTAGGAATTTATTTAATGTTGCAATCCTGCCAATTTTATTTATTTAGGTCTTATATTTGTATGACATAATCACACAAATAGCCTCGAAGATGTGAGAGTTTATGTCATACCGAACGACTACCTTGGAGTCCTAAGACCGGTTAGGGTTTAATTTACATGACATGATCATGCAAATGCCTAACGAAGAGTTGAGGATTTATGTTGCACTAGGCAAACTACCTCGAAGTCCTATGGCTTTGTTTTTTAAAACTAGGAAAGGTTTTGCTGAAGTAGATTCAAGTTTTGCTGATGACGATGGCCGTGCTGCCCACCATGCTCCAAGCTCCTTGTTGTTGCAGAGGTTTAGTTTTAGAAGTTATAAATCAGGAGATGAGAGAAGTGTTTTGGTTTAGATAAAATCTTAAAATCCAAGTGTTTTTAGAGTTTTAATTAAAACAAATCTTAAAGTTAATTAAACAGAACCGATTAAGATCCCACGGTTCCGTCATCCCAAGCATCGTTATTTTCATCGAATTCACTTAGTCCGAGATGAATTTGCTAAACTCAATTGAATGAGTTCCACACTTTCATTTAGACCGTGGGAAATCCCGTTAGCAACACTTGGGTTACATCATCCGAGGTATTCCCGATCATTCGACGAGACGTTTTAATTTAGTTGTAATTGTAGTTTTGTTGTTCTGTTTGTGATTAAATTTTGAGTTGTTTTATATTTTGGAATGTTGTGGCGGTGAATTTTATCTTGCAATGACTTTTAATTTATTTTTGGTTTCAATTCAGGGGCTATCCTAAATGTTTTGGTTTTCATGCAATAGTTTTATTTATCATGCAAGAAAAGTAAAGTACAGTGCATGTAAGTCAATTGCAATAAAGTAAACTGCAATAAAATAAAAGCGTACCTAAAGAGTCTTCCCGTCATCCCAAGCTGCGCTTAAAACACATGTTAAGAAATTTAAATATTTCAACAGATACCTAGGTAAAGCTAAGGGGAGGGTTTTGGTTGTCTACCAAATTCCTAATCCTATAACTAGTCATCTTCTATGACGTCTAGGTTCTTGGTTTGGTTTAAGGATGATTTTCTTCATCAAAGAACAATTAAATTGTTCTTCTAAAACATCCCGTCATATTGAGGAAGTGCTTAGGACGAGTCCTAAACATCTTTTCAATATTTATGGGATTTGTTTTGAGTCCAATTAAATTTAGTTGCACATATGAATTAATCGTCCAGGAGTTTAGTTAAACTTTGTCTCTTGCTCAGCGAACTTAGGTACTTGATTACCTGATGAATGAAGTGACATCTCACTTAATACTCTATTTAAGAGTTATAATAATTAAAGCCTTTAAGGGCAAGTTGGTTTATTGAGAATTTTAATCAAGTTTGAGTTAATGATTTAAAGTGTTTTAGTTTGATTATGAGGTTTTAATTAATAATTTTAAGTATGGAATAGTGTTCAAATTATTTTAGATTTAATTCTTAATGATTTCATTTAGGTTTGTGGTTAAATGATTTTAATTTAATTTAATTCAATTTGATTTTAATTTAATTTAAGTTTTTTTAATTTTAATTTAACTTTAATTTTTTTAAATTTAATTTTAATTTTTTTTAATTTAATTTTAATTTTTAAATTAATTTTATTTTTAATTTAATTTTAATTTAATTTTAGTTTTAATTGTAGTTTTAATTGTTAATTTGGATTAATATTTTAATTTTTAATTAAGAATTAAATATTATTAAAGTGACTTATTTAGGGATTTTTAAATTAAAGAATAAATATCCTCTTAATAATATCCCTATTTTAATAATCCAAATTTAAATATATTCTTTCCAAAACTTAAATCATTTAATTAATTAAAGTTTCATTTTGATATTTTCAAAGTATTTCATTTGTCTCTACTTTTTAATTTTCCTAAGTTTCAATCATCAAAGAGAAAGTTAAAATCAAATATTTTACCTCCCCCCCATTTGATTAAACCTAAAGTTTTAATTAAGGGTTAAAAATTTTTAATTACCTTTATGCCTTTTTAAGCTTATTTATTTCATAACTCACTAAATTGAGCTCAAATGAATTTGAAATTTTTATGTCACATCACTCACATGTCAATTAAGACATTAGAGGAGAAAAATGTGATTTTTCTGAATTTAATTTATTTATATAATTATTTTTAGTAGAAAATAAGGGTTTTCAAAGAAAATTCAACAACATGACCAAGGAAAAGTTTCTGTCCTTAAGAAAATTATGGGGTGTTTCTAATGACCAGAGGACCACTTGGACCAATTTTTGTGATTTTTTGAATTATATTTTATTTATTATAATTAATTTGAGTTTTAGAGTATTAATTAATTATAAAATAAAATTAAAATTGAAAAATGGATTTTATATTTTTCTTAAATCTCTCTAACCTCAAGGAGTTCAGAGAAACTAATTTTATAATTTTCTGATTTTTCTTTGATTTATTAGAATTATTTTAGTGAAAAAGGCGAAAAACTCATTTTTTAATATTAAAAATTACATTAAGCCTTTAAAATGCAATATCTTATCCTAGGGACTTAGGAAAAATATTTGGTCTATTCCTAAGTGATTAGGAGTCAAAATGTGACATTTTTATAATTTTTAATATTTTTGTGATTTTTTTTATTAAAATATTAAAATATTGTGAAAAATCAACTTTTTTAGAAAATTCCAATTTTAATTTTGCTGAACTCCCCTGATATCAGAGAAGCTCCAAAACCATTTTTGTGAATTTTTTGAAAAGTATTTTTGGAGTTATGAATTTTTAAAGTTTAATTTTAGTTATGTGACTTTATTAATCCATTTAGTGGGGTTAAACATTCCCAATTGATTCCAAATTTTTATGTAAGGTCTCTGTGATCCTAAAGATCAGTGGAGAATTGTTTTCAAGTCAATTTGATGTGTGGTTAATCCTAATTAATTCAAATTCAATTTTAGGGGTTTAGGCCAATTAAGGTTAATATGAATGAATTAACTAAAAATATATTTTTCATAGGGTCCACTGGTCCTAAGAAATATCACCAAATTTTCCTAGAATTTATTTTACAACATGCTAATTATTGGAATTAAAATACCTAAAACAATGACATGAACTTGAAAATTCAATAACTTTTCACAAAGATGGCCTCTTACCTTGAAAAATTCAGGGAATGTTCCCAAGATCAGAGGCTTCAAAAGCCCTACAGTCTCATGCCATGGTGAATTGTCCATGCAAATGAAGAATCAAAATACTGAAAACAGTAAATAAATTATTAAAAATAAAATACTCATCCAATTAACTTGATTTCTTTTCCACATTATTCTCATCTGTTTACTGAGCAAGAGGGTATTTTTATTTTTATTTTTTGTGATTTTTCTATGCAAAGATATGAATTTTTGAAGTTCATGGCATTTAAATAATTCAAAAATACCCTAATTTCCTACTTATCCATGCGGCGCCGCGTCAACCTTGGCAGCTCCGAAGCCCCTACGTGTCGCGCTCCCATTCGATGCCGCCACTTGAGTCAGTAGCCACGCGTCCCGCGGTTCATGTACCATCGCGCCGTCCGACTTGATCTCGACCGTCCGCTCGATACACGCATGATCCAACGGCTCCTGGTCATCGTCTACGACTGGTGTGCACCCGTGACCGTCCACACTAAAACCCTAAGATCTCACTCGATTCTCAATGGATTTTTGTGTTCTTATGCTCTATGGATTCGTCTTGAGGAGACGAACACATCCATATGGTTTATAGGCTATGAAATTAACTTAAACAAAATGGAGAATCGCTGGAAGCTCGGGAGGAAGAGTGAGTTTATACCTTTACTCAGAGAAGTGAAGCTTCGATCTGAGAGTTGTGTCACCTTCGATTGAGTCCGAGCAAGCTCCGCATGAAGTCTCCGGCTCCGGGGAATCGTCTAGGTATAAAAGTGACCAAGGCCGATCACGGAGCTTGGAGGCTAGAAGCAATGGCTGGCCTGGTGAGGGGGCTTTTGCTGGGGAACTTCTCCTCTTGGTCTGGTGAAGGTGTAGGATCAATCAATTTGGAGATTGGCTCACTGTGGTGAAGTGTCCTATTTTTGGGCTGGGGATCAGAAATTGAGCTCTGTTAATGGGGTTTAGGGCAAAGGAACACTGGGGATCAACTGCTCTGGGTTAGGAGAAGGTCCTAGAGAAATTTTTGCAGAGTTTCCTTTAAGGTCTGGTTCATCTCCCCTTTTGGCCGAGAGGTGGTGGTGTTTAAATAAGAATGGCTAGAGGGCTTCCCAGGGGGGTTTGAAGGCTGGGATCAGCTGCTCTGGTGAGGAGAAGAACAGCTATGGTGTCCATTTGGGTTGGGACAGCTCAGCCAGGGAAAATTCAAAAATTGGCTCACATGGGTGCTCTTGGCCTGGTGGTTTCCGGCGGCTGTGGTGGCTGGTCGGCCAGGGTCAGGTCACCATCCTGATCAGGAGGGTCAGGGCTTGAATTTGGTGAAGTCAATTGGAGTTGGCCAAGTGTAAAGGGGTTGAATTGAAATGGAATGGGGAGAGGCTCATTTTGGGTTCAATTTGGTCAACCCATGGTTTTAGGCTTGGTGCACCACCCAAGGCCTGGTTTTGGGCTGAAAAGAATCATTTAGGTCAGCTTGAATGGTGTGGTGAAGTATCCATCCAAGGTGAGGTGGCTAAGCTTAGTTTAGAGTGTAACATGGATGAGGTTAAAAATGCTTATTGAAGGTTTAAGAATAACCCCCCTCTTCTTGCCATTAATGGCTTGGTGAGGTGGAAAGTGGCACCCATGGCTTGCATATGGCTTATGGATGGCTTCATGGCTCCATGTGGCTTGGGGCAAAGCATGGTCAATTTCATGGAAGTAGAATTTAGGAATTTTGGTATTTTGGTGGAGAATTTTCATGAAGCTTGATTTGGAATGGTTTGATGATGATTTTGAAACTTAGGGGTGATTTTGATTAAATGGATGATCTAGAGAAATATCATGTGGGCTTTGGATTAAAAACTTGGGCTTTTTGAATGGTCTTGGATGGGCTTTTACAGTGGTTTAAGAAAGCAGACTTTTGGATTTTAAAATGGGCTTTTGGATGAAAATTTTGTGAAGGACCAAGTCAAATAAATGTTGCAATTGGTTTAGGCATGTGTCATGAGTGGTTTGAAACAAGTTTAAAGTGATTTTGAATTGAATTGGGTTTAATGCGGGGTCTTTTGGTAAAGGAGCCAAGGTGGGCCAAATTGGGCTAACTTGGGTTAAGGTTGGGCTAAAGTTGGATTTGATGTAAAATTAATGTTGAGAAATGTTCATGGGAGTGTCACAAAGAGTTTCCAACTTTGGTTGGGCTTTGATTTTGGGATTTGGGCCCATTTAGGTTAGGTTTGGGCTTAGGTCAATTTAAGGGATTTTGGTTTGGGGTTAGGTTTGGGTGGAGTTTAGGTTCAAATTTAGGGCAAATCAAGTTAGTGTTTTGTTTATGGGGATTTTAGGAAGGCTTTAGAAGATATTTGGGGCCAATTGAAGTTGAATTGGGTTGGTTTGGGCTAGGTTTAGGTCATGGGCCAAAATTGGGCCTTAGGCTTCAAATTGAAATTGGGCTCAAATGTCAATCAAATTGGACTTGAATTTGGTCTAAATTGATATTGGGGATATTGAATTGAAGTTTAGAATTGAATTGGACCAAAATTGAGGTCAATTGGGGTGGTTTGGTTTGACATTGGTTTCACTTGGGTTAAAAATGAGTCAAATTGGGGGTTTTGGTAAGAGTGGGGTAAATTGGCAAAATTGGCCCATGGTATAGTTGAACAAAATGAAATTGGAAATATTTGAGATTTTGTGGAATTTTCTGGGAATTTTTAGAATTTTTGGATTTTTTGGCTTAGAAGGGCATTTTGGGTATTTGGTGGGTATTGGGGGTACTTTTGAAATTTTTGGTATTTTTGGCCAAAGATGGTCAATTTGAGTGGGGGGAAATGTTTAGGACTGATTTTGAGGAATTTTGGATAATTTAGGCAATTTTGCAAATTTTGGATAGTTTAAAAGGCATTTGGTAGGTTTAGCGGGTGTAGGGCCCCGGGGGTCAAAAATTGAAATTTTGGGAAAATGAAGATTGATTGAATGTGAGTAGAATGGAATCACTTTGGTTGAGCCATGAAGCCATATTAAGCTCATATGGGCCATGAGAGGTCTCACTTGAGACATTCACCATGTTGTTCCTAACCCTCTTAGCTAGGGGCTTAGGGGTTAAGGACCATCCATATGATTTACCTACATGAGTCAGGAAGTCAAGTTGGGTGAGAGTGTGGTTTTAGGACTTGGAATGTGTGTGAGAGTGTAGTGTATGTGCAAGTTAGCCCTCACCAGACCAGGCCACCCAGAGTATTCCTAAGGCAAAAAAAGTCCTATAGGGAACTCATCCTTTAAACCTGCACATTTGATCTCAACCCTCTAGGTGATTAGGGGTATACAATCAAGATTGTGGGGTTTGCAGGGAGTTAAGAGGTGTTTGAATTTCTAAAGGGGTGGGTTCCACTTCTAGTCCTCTAAGATAGTCAAAGGACAAGCCTAAGGCTAGATCCTAAGTACTAAGGAGTGAGAAAAGAAGAGACCTCATAAAAAATGAGGTCAACACTTGATAATAATCATAATCACATAAATCAACATTTTCTTCAAATTCCAAATATACTCACTAAAGTCTTAAGGTATAGTAGTGAACTAGGCTTAATTAAGTCTAGTTAATTAGGTTTAGAAAAGAAAGCTTAACTAATATTAAACCTTTTGCAACACTACAGGCCCAAATAAAAAGAAAACTAGTTACAATTCTTAATGAATCAAGTTTGTCCCTAGAGGCCTTTACTCACATAGTTCATAAATAAAATGTCAAGTGATAGTTAGCCCGCTTTTTGGGATGATTAAAACATCAATGTTTATTTAGCATAAAGGTATGAAATAGATGAGTCATTTAATGAGTATAATAAGTTCAAATGAACTCAAGAAAGTTCAAAAGGGTCGTGAAAAATCCAGGTACTCTCTGGATCTTTCCACAAATCTTCTGGACATCTTGTAGAACGACTGAGCCTATCATACTTATTAAAGGAAAGCATTTCTCAAATGAAATAAATATAACCCACCATGTTCTTATGTAGGATTTTGTAGGTCTATGATGAACCAATCTATAGGCTTTTACTTTCCTGCAAATTATAAATGTTTATTGCAAGATACTAAAGTTTCAGGTGGAGGAAGGAGAAGAATCGACAGGTACGCTTTTACAAGTTTACATTACTTTCTTTTCAGTACTTCTTTTACTTTACTTTTCTTGTTTACAAGCTTGCATGTTAAACAACAAATGTCACCCTGCAAGAAAACCAGAACTTTTAGGATAGCCATAAAATTGAAACCAAAATAAAGAAACTTAAAGTAAAACAAAGATAAAATTCACCGCTACAATAGTCAAAATAGAAAACAACTCAAAATTTAATCACAAACAAAACAAAAATCACAATTGCAACTAAATTAAAATATTTTTATTGGATGACCCAGAATACCTCGGAGGACGCAACCTACTGCTGCTAACGAGATTTCCCACAGTCTAAATGAAAGTACGGAACTCGTTTAGTTGAGTTTAGTAAATTCATTTGGACTAAGTGAATCCGAAGAAAATAGTGGTGCTAGAATGAGGGAACTGTGGGATCCTAACCGGTGTCGTTATAATCAACTTAGATATTCCTCCTAATAAGATATTAAGACATCTTAATTTAAACCCTTTCTAAAGCATGACACTTTTCTCATCTATTCAATTTGACACTTATACAACTAAACCTGCTACGACGAAGATCTTAAAACATGCATAGTGGGCAACACGACCATCTTTAACAGGAAAACTCCTTAAAATTAAACAACAAGTCATATGACTTTGAGGTAGCTTGCTTAGTGCAGCATAAAACCCCTCACTTTATCTCTTTAGCCCTTTGTACCTTGTGCAATATAAGCTTTAACTCACTTAAGGTTATGAGGTTCTCACCCGATAAGACATAAATCCTCCTATCTTCCAGGCTATTCACATGATCGATATCGAGTGAATGTAAGCTCTAAATGATAAAATTAGCAGGATGAAACGTTAAATAAATAACTCAAATTGAAGCTGAACCATTGGAGTTTGGGAAAGAACACCAAGATTCTTCTTGGATCTATTTCTTTCCTCTAGCTTTCTCCTCCTTTGGATTCCTACAACAACTGTTCTGAAACTTAAGCAACTCACCTATTAGATTTCCTATTACCATGTTTTCTTGAAGATCCTACCTTTTGGAAGTCATGAAAATAATATTTCATGATTTTTATCAAGAGTTCTCTTACGTGACTTCGGTTACCTAAGATGTAATTTACTATATGGGCTTGCCCTTATAGGAAACTTAAAGACCCCAGATTAATATAAACCATATCTAATTCCTTCATATTAGATAGGGGAAGTTGTCGGTCAACATAAATGGTTCGCAGACCAGATGAATGTCATGAATTCTTTATTTTATTTGATCAAGGCTCACCATCAAGTAATCTACCTATTCTTTGGGATATATATATGGCTTGTGGTGCAACGCTTGATTATTTAAACTACAGCATGTATGAGATAGGTTTAATTTCATATTTTCAAAATTTTTAAAAAATATATTTTCAAAACTACATATATATTAAATTAAATCTATTTTAAATTGATAATCTCCAAACCCCCTTTGGCGACCGACAATGATTATTAACTCTTTTAATGACGCCTTTAGAAACTTGTTATTATGCAAGCAATTGTTACCATGCATCTTTATCATAAGTCCCTTTGGAAGAAAAATAACATCTAAGCTTGTGATATATGATCATCGAAAAATAAATGCCACAGATGCAAGCAATGATCCAATTGACAAAAAATGCAGAAGAACTAATATTCCATAAGTGATTTTTATGGAGCTAGCAGTCGACATGATCAAATGCTATTATAAGATCAGGCTTGGTGCATACTTTAGTAAAACTTTAAGAATTATAACTATGTAAAAGCTCATTGGTCATAATTATATTAACATTTATATCCCACATCCACAAAGTCATGTTAAGCTAGGAAAATAAGTTTGGGAATAGTAAGTTTTAATCTATTATTAATTAGTTCAACATTGATTTTATAGAGACTGTTGCAAAACATTATTGACTTATGATTCTTGACTGTTTCAAATTAAGAGTTTTGAGAATCAATATAGAAGTCATATATATTAGATGATTTGAGAGTTTAACTATAATAAATAAAAAATGCACATCCTTGTTGAAAGAAGCATCAATAATATATTTATTAATTTCCAGATTAGTCAAACATTCAACTCCTTGTTCCTATTATATTGAGCTTGCGGGCATGTAAGAATGAGTGAGGCCTGCATAGAATACTTATTTATATAAAATTCACATTTATTTTCATTTATTTTGATATTTAAATATGTTTGAAAAAAAAGCTTAACAAATAAAAGAACAAACACGTTAGTTACTGAATAAGTTTATTAGTATTTCAACTAGTAGGTCATAAAAAAATTTAGTAAAATACTCAATAAATATTATTTTGCATTAGTATATGAAACATATTACTATAAGTATAAATGAAATGAAATTGTTGAGCCAATTATATTTAGATTATGGATTGAAAGCCTCAAATATTTATTTTGATCACTAAAACTCAATATGGTAAACTGTAACTCAATTTCAAAACAAATTCAATAAGAAAATTTGAAAAAGAATTTCAAATTTTGGCTATGCTGAATCTAGATTACAAAATGAATGAATGATCTGCTTGATTTATTTCAAATGAAACCTCTTACTAACATTTGTTTATACTTCTTGGAAAAAAAATATATTCTCACATTCTAGTAATGTTGATGAGAGTATGAATATTTAAAAACTTTTTACAACTGTACTGAATATTCTAATTCTCAAGTCTCAACATTCAAGAATTCTTCTCTTTATTTCTAACTAGTGTCTCATGCATTAGACACATCAAAATAGGAAATGTGATGGGGAACTATTATTGTTCAATCATTGGGTGAACTCTTCAAGATTGTTAAATGATTAATAAGTGACATCTATATATTCTATGCAATAAGTTGAAAAAAACATCATTACTACGTATTATATCTAATTCATAAATTATCCACAACCATAAATTCTATGGGAGCCGCTTGTATGATTATTCGTTTCATACTAATAATGGACAGAGTAGCAAAAATTCTTTTTATTGAAAGCAAACCTGCAAGTCAGTGAGGCATATCTTGTATGTAAAATAGAGTGGAATTTTAAGTTGGACTAGAATTTGAGTTAGAGTTTCGAAGTTAGGGAAGATAGCATTCAAAAGGGCAAATTATATATCTATTAATGCCCATCTTAATTTAAATTAGTTTGTATTTACCCTTATCATATTATGTATGAGTATTATAATTGATTAAATTGGCAAACACTTGTGTGTTAATGGGATTTCTAGAAAATCACACCACCATGCATTAAATGCCTTTCACATTATCATTATTGCAAAAATCTTAGGTTTTATATATAAATCATGAGCTTTAAAGCCTTTTTAAGATGACAACACTTCAAAAGAATGATTTAAAAAGAAAACAATAGTGTTTATTATGAAATTTATCTTTTAATGCAATTTCTATAATATTTAAATTCCACTTGAAAAACTTTAATAAGCATGCCATTATATGAATCTCTCAAGAATTTGTTTATACTAAGATCTTTTGGTGATAAAGTGGATATTTTGGATTCCAGGTGAGAAAAAATTGGTGAAATAATATCTTTTAATGCATTCTAAATTACAAGGAGCTAAGAGAAGTATTTTGGAGCTTAGAAGATTTCAGAAAAATGGATTTCCAAGAATGGTTAAGAACTATATTGAGGAAGAAAGAATTTGGCTCTATTTGTGAGGCAAATTTTATAAGAAGCTTGATGGGATATTAAACTCAAAGTTAAGAGGGCTATGCTTATGCTTTAAAAAATTAAGAATGTTAGAAATAAGGATCTAGAATTTTGTAGAGTGATTCTATGAAGGTTTTGGATTGGAGAGTGGAAAAGGTCAGTTGGTTGAGTTTGATATGTTTTAAGTGGTTGGATATTTAATGATTACTTGGTGCAAATGCTTGGGAACATAGGGAAAGCTTTTGAACACTCAAAAGGGAAGTGCCTATGAGAAATCTAAAAAAGAATTGTGCACATAAAAAAAAAAAATCTCCAAATCTTTATGTAATTCATATAAATATGATGAGATAAAAATTTAATGAAATGTTTTAGTGAATTATAATATATTTGGAGAAGCACTATACTTCTTCCTCAACAAAAGCTTGGTGGCTTATACCTTAAGACTTTAGTCCATTTGGGCCCATTTGTATGACTTGGGCACAATTAGATCAATGTTTGATTAATTGATAAACATAAGAAGTATTTAGGCTTAAAATGGTTTTTTTAAAACCGTTTGACAGTTTATTGAACGGTCTGTTAAAGGTTAGGTTAGTATACATGAGAAATATAAAAAAATTGAATCGCACAGATAAAATAAGAGAAATAAGTATTAATATTCCAATCAATCGAATATTGATTCATTTGGGCCCGTCTAAGGGGTTAGCTCCAAGCGATTTTTAAGGAGAAATATAGTGCCACTTCAAATAATTTACAGTAAATTAAAATTTTGACTTCAAAACTGTTGACCATTTGCTAAATGCTTATTGGATTACGAAATGGAGCTTAAGGAATTATCAACGACGCATCAAGCGGCTGCCCATGTTTGTTTAGGTTTATTCTGGGATTAGTTGGGGAAGAAACACATTTCACATGATAATTTATCCTTTTTAATATTCTTACACCAACCACTATTACTTCAACATGGCTTAATAAAGTTATATTCTTCAAATATAAAGTGAAATAAAAAAATAAAGTTATTATAAATTTATTAGTTTGATTTCTAAAAAAAGAAAAGTTATTATTTGCATAGCATTTTGGTGCTTATGCATAAAAATATGTATTTCACTTTTAAGAAGTGTTAATAATGTTATTTTTTGATGTGTTATTAAAAATTTAAGTGCTATATGTGTAATACGAAAGTTTATATGTGTGATACATAAAAAAAAAAGAATTTTGTGTTATGTAAGTTAATGCAACCACAACCCACCCATCCCCAAAAAAAAATTAAAAAAAAAAATTAAGGTGTTGAAGATATCCTCGGCAAAATAAACCAAAGAAAACACTAATTTTATTCCAGATTAAGGATGAGGGGGGACATGAGTATAATAAGTGGTATATGCCAACTACCATTCTCCTCTTAAAGTTGCGACAACCAAACTTTTATTTACTTATTTTATTGTACTCTAAAACATTCAGTTTGGACACCATACCATTTTCACTTATATTTTGCATCCACAAATTGCTTGTTCTCCACCTTTTAGTTTCAAAACGAGGATGAAAACTGTAAACTTTGGCTTCAGACCATGCATGTGCCTTGCAATATTATTTGCAAAACGTGAGAATAAATCTTCTAAAATATCAGTTCCAAAATAAGATGTAACTAAAGGTTCTAGCACCGCTCTCATGTAATTTGCAACATTTCTACCACTCGAGCTTTTGTCTTCCACAAAATTTTCATTTGGTTCATCAAAAGGATCCCAATTTGATTCAAAAGTTTGCACTTGTGTAAGATCAAATGATCCTTCCTTATTGATAATAGGTCTCACTTCTTCCATTAATGGTGTATAGAATGGTAAATTAAAGTCTTTTAGTTTATTCTCTTCCACCAGTCCCTACAGTCAAAAAATAATATTATAAATAAGCTTATTGTGTAATAAGATCAATCCTGCATAATGGATAAAGTAATAGTGTATATGTGAATATGCATATTTTTTTAGCACAAATAGATGTACTATAGACAGGTACATATATATATTAATGGGAAACATACATACCACATAATTCTTATCCATTTACATATATAACAACTAAAGCTCGATATTTTATATTACAATGCTTCACTTTTAAAAGTTTATGCATGAAATTGTTTATTTCACATTTAAAATGTTAGTGATAATGGTATTTTTTATATGATGTCAATGATTTGAGCAACATGTATATAATTATGAAAGTTTAGCTGCTATATATGTAAATATGTAAGAATGTGTGGTATGCATGGACATACCATACACAACATGTAAACAAGGTTGGTATTTTGTTCACATATTGCTTCATTCTCAACTGATGTATACTCTTTGTTCTCTTTGTAACAAATAAAGGTAAACAATCATTTGCTAAGTTTTTGTTTGTATTTGGTGTTAATAAAAGATAATTATACCAACAAATTGCTAGTGTCCCATGAAACTAAGAATGTATATATCCATATGCATGCACAAACTGAATGAACATAGATTAAATGTTAGTTAAATAAATTTATACCAAGATAGATTTGGAACTAGTTGTTTGAAGGATTGAAAATAATGATTAGTAATATTTTTTAGAGGAAAATAACAAACATACAATGTAACTTATAAATAAATAAATAAATAAAAGAAACAACATTCAATTAAAATTTAAATTATTTAAGAATCTTGAATTGTAAAAATATGATGGAATTTGATGATTCAAATAATAATGTTATATTCAAATATTTAAATGGAAGAAAAATAAGTAATTTCTTGCATAATTTGCCATCTTTGGTAATTAAATGATTAAAAAATGATTATCAAATATAAATTTTGACGTAAATTTATCCATAATAACCTAAAATATGAAATACAAAATTATACTTATTAATCCTAATTTTTGAGTGCTTATAATCAAAAGTATCATCTCATTGTGGCTATTCCGACAACACAAAAATCTAGATTAGAGTCAAAATGAGTTTAAATTAATTGATCCATACTTTTTGATTATTAATTTTGTTTCCAATCATTGTGCTATGTATTTAAGTACTAACCATCAATTTATTTTGATTATAAATAATATTCAGATTCTCTCATTAAGATTAGTGAGATTTTCCAAGGATAATAAGTTATTAACCATTAGGGATTCTTCCCATGGACAATCTAAAGCTCACTATAAATAAATTATGAGATTATATTTGGTAGAATAGGATTATAATAAGGATCTATCAATTGTAAAAACATCAAACTTCCTTAAATAAAGATTACAAGCTTTTTTGTTGAAGCCTAAATTTTTACTCATAATCAAAGTAAGAAAAGGGAAAGCTAACAGCTTGTAGGTTGTTCTGATAAATGAAAAAAAATTAACCTGAAATTTGAGAATCTGAAAAAAGTTTTTATGAATTACGATTAACCAAGCAAGCAACAAATTTTCAACTTCAGAAAAACATAATAGTATTCATATAATGATAAAATGGTGTGAGAATAGTTGATATTTAAAAAACAGTCTTATTATTATTATTATTATTATTATTATTATTATTACTATTATTATTATTATTGTTATTATTATTTTACAATTTAAAGGTATATTTGTAGTTTGTTGTTTTAGGCAGGCAGGCAGTAGGTGTGATATGTGGATGATTTATTTTCATAATAACAAATGAATAATACATTGAATTTTTTAGTTTCAACTATTATCATCTGCAAATTTATTATTTTATATATTTTAAAATGAAAGAGTATAAGAAATCCTTAATAAAGTTTTTATTGCTTTCTCCTGGATAAGAATAGTATTGCGTTTGGAAGGAAAGTGGAGTTACCATGAAGCTAAGCTATATTTCTCGGAATAAAATATGAAAAGAAGGTGAATTACTTTGAAATAAGGACAGAAAAAATGTAAAAAATGCATGAAATTCCAAAAAAAAATGATAGAAGTATATCTACCTCAGAAACCATAGCAGTAAGAGACTCAGCAAGAAGTGCCCATAAATGCAACATTTCACCAACAGATTCACAGATCCCTTCTTCCCAAAAATGATAAGATCATGCTCCCTCCAGAAATAAGCTCTTTGGAACGAGATTTAAGAAAATCCAAGAAATCTATTTTAAATTGTTCTAAATACAAATGGTACACGATAGAATTATGTTTATCGATATATATTTCTGTTCTATTCAAATGATCGAGCCTTCTTCTTTGAGCCCTCTTGGTACCTAACATCAGCTTATGTTAATTTACAAAAATAGAATGTAACTAATGCAAATCATATCAACTGACTTTTAATATAAGAAAATCACTAAAACTGGCGGAAAGATCAATGACTTTTTACACGACAGAAACATTGTTTTAATTATCGAAGTTTTTGCGACTATTTTTGAATTTGATTATTTGTGACAACATAATTACAAAATATAGCGTTGCTTATAAATAGTAATTTATTTTTTTGAATCTTTCTTAATTATAAACAATGGAATAACTCATCGGTTAAAAGAAAATATTAACCATTGACTATAATTCATCAGTTATCTTCGAATCTGCTATATGTCGGGGGTTTTAACCGACACTTTTTATTATTAAGTGATGGTAATAACCATCAGCAATAGTGTTAAAAACTAATGCAATAAAATATGTTTATATGTCGTCAAAACTAATCCTATATCACACTCGAAATCACCTCCCTCCCGGTCTTGCCCTAATCTCTCCTTTCGACCTCTCATCTTCTCAACCCTTTGTCTCTCCCCAAAACCCTTGCATGCCCCTCTCTATTTCATCCAAAACCATCACCTTCATCCTTGAAACCCTCACGATACAGTCTAAATAGGAGTTAACTGGTAATGTAGTGCCGGGATCGCGGCTTACAGTCTTGAAACTCCCATTTTTGTCATCCTTTCGCTCCTCTGCTACCCGAAATGACTGATCAATTCATTTACTTTCAAGAATGCGTTTACGGTTTAGTGTATAGTAACTAGGAAATTTGCCAAATAATTTTTTATTTCAGTTGGATTACATCATTGATCAGCTTTAAGCACATATGTTCTTGCTTTATTTATGGATGCTCTTACTAGATATTAACAAGTGAATGGACGTTGGTGTATTATTTTCACCGGTGATATACTTCTTGTGGATAAGACTAAAGAAAGAGTTTAGAAAAGATTTAAATTACGGAGACCAATATTGGAATCTAAAGTCATTCATTTGAGTATGTCTAGGACAGAAAATAAAAACAGAGTACAACATGCCCTAAGAGTGCTTCAACTAGTTTATAGGCATGCTGATAGAGACTATTCCACATAAAAAATTAATCTAAAAAGATTTATACATGACAGGAAAGTTGATCTCCAAGTTAGGGCTTAAAGCATAGAAGACAATTTTTATGTAAACGTCTATATGTTATATCACAATAATAAAACGATGAAGACTCAACATAGATTTTATAATTTTCCTAGATTCAAATCCCATAAAAAAGAAAATATGAGGTAGAAGTAACTTTGATTCAAGCAGATCTTTTATCTACCACATATTCCACAGCTACAGTGGCTATGCAATTCTAGTGGATCAAGAAAAAAACAACTCAGTGAGCCTTCCAACAAAATGAGGAGGCTTGGAAATCTATTGATCGGGATATCCTGAGTTTGTTGTGAAGGCATATAACGTCTGAATAGGTTTATGCTTTGATGACATCCCACTGTACAGTCAAACCACATTGTCTAACCCTTGTTGGTCGGTGATTTTTATGTCATACAATTAGCCACCTAAAATGTGCATGAAATCTCTTTATTTTTCCTGACACTGATTATACATGGTCCTAGTAGCCCTAAAGAGAGGATTGATGTATATTTGCAATGGTTGATAGATGTGTTGCAAATTCTTAGGGAAATAGGTGTCATGACGTATGACATCTCTAGGAAACACAAATGCCTGATGAAAGCAGCATTAATGTGTACAATAAGTAATTTTTCTGCATATAGAATGTTATCTGGATGGAGCACCACTAGAAATTTAGCGTGACCATATAGCATAAGTTCATCTCAGACATTTACGCTTCAGCATGACAGGAAGAATTCATGGTTTGACTGCCACTGTGTGTTTTTAGAAGCTGAACATCCCTTTAGGAGGAACATAAATGCATTCAGAAGAAACAAAATTGAAAAAATCTTCACCACCTCCAAGAATTTATGTGGAAGATTTAATGTTGATTGTTAGTATCCTTCCAAATATTATTGTAAGCCCTGACCTTTTTTCACATCCTCCGGCCATATTTTGTATCACTCATAATTGGACAAAGAAGTTAATTTTTTGAGATGACCTTATTAGAAGGATAACATAATCGAGGCACAACCTTGGATGTTATGCACATAGAAAAAAATATCTTTGATAATATCTTCAATATTGTAATGGATGTTAACGAGTAAAATGAAAGATAACATGAATGTCGGACTTAATTTGAAGGAGATATGCAAGCTGTGTGAGTTGGAGATCTAAGAAACTATTGTTGGCATGCTCATTAAGCCTAAAAAAATATTCCTTCACTTTCCACCGAAGAAAAATTTGTGTGTGGTTCAAATCACTTAAATTCCTGAGTGGGTATGCTTCAAATTTGAACTGTTGTATTGATGTGGTAATTGGAAATATTTTTGGAATGAAAATTCATGACTGCCATATTTATTTTACAAAATTTTATGGCAACCGCATTTGGCTATTTGCCGAGAGAAATCCTTAATTCAATAATTGAAATCAGTGTGTTCTTCAGGGAACTATGTGCAGCTTGTTTGAAGCTTGACGGTGACGCCTGCTAAAAGCAAACATTCCTATAACACTTTACAAGTTTGAGAGAATATTTGTGCCTAATTTCTTCAACTCAATCAAGCATCTCTACATAAATTACCCCACGAGGAATTAATTAGAGGTTCAATAAGTACCATTAGATGTATCCATTTGAGATGTAATAACATTGGGACTAGGTAGTTAGTCACGAATTTATAAAAATTATTGGTAAGCTATACCGAGCAACATTTATTTTTTAGATTTTTGAATAAACTGAAGAGAACTCGTGAAGAATAAAGTCTAACAGAAGGATGATATGTGAAGCAAATTTACTGTAACAGATCAATCACATTATGTTCCTACTATTTAGAGAAGGAAGAGTCCACGAAAGAGCCATTGGGTTTGGTGCCGAAATCGACCATTGTCTGTTTTCTAGCATTGAAGAGGTGCACATTACGTTACCTTAACGATCATGAACTTTGAGCAATGACACTTTATTTTCTTCTTAAATTCAATGAAGTAAAACCCCTTATTGCGTAAGACATTTTTCATTATAATTTTTAACTTATTAATCTGAAAAGTGTCATGATTAACTATTTCAATGATATTTCAATGTGTAAATAATTTATTCATGAATTCGTTAAATTTAGTTGAAGACAATGACAAGAGCAGGAAGATAAAAAATGACTTATCTCCATAATTTACAATGCATGAGTTAAAATTGAAATATTAATTTTTAATGTGACACGAGACTTTTTTTAACATAAGATTTCTTATACATATTAATAAATTTATGATTAGAGAGATTGAGTGACAAATCAGGGGTTGATAGATCTTGTTTGGAGACATGTGCACATCATTAAAATCTAGCAAATTTATGGTGTAAATAAGTACAGATTTCATACGAGATTTTAGTCTGAAGGAAAAAAAAAATTTAATTTTGGCATTTGTGTCAAAGTAAATGATAAGTTGGACAATGGGATAGACTATAATGAGATTCTAAAAGAAGTTGAACTATCTTATCCAGGCTCTATTGTAGGAATTGTATTCTTATTCAGCTGTACTTAGTTCGATCCTATTCCTAATCACGAAACAAGAGTAAACAAAACATATAATATCACAGAAGTGAAAATGAACATAATAAATGCTAAATTTTATCATTTCATTCCTAACAGGAGAGTCAGGTTTACCATCTTCGATATCCACTTGATGCAATCAGAATAATATTGAATCTGTTCATCAAGAAACTGAAATGATAGGTTTCTGTTTTCCGCTTGATGCAATCAATGAGGAGCTCAATCTAGAGGTTTCTTGTGGAAAATACGAAGAAATTAATCTCGGTGATCAGTACGACTCTGATGACACGTTTGAAGAAGAGGCCATGACTACATCTTTGAGTCACTCACCCCCACTCACATACCCACATAGCCTTTACCTCGACCACCACCCCTGCCCCCACACTCACCCTTGCTGCTGCTCTGACCCCCAACTTCGCACCAGCCCCCACCCCCGCCCCCACTCTCGCTCTCGCCCGCCCTTTCCCCCAACCCGACCTCACCCCACCACCAGTGCATCTGCAGTTTCTACCTATTGCACAATATGAGTAGATCTCCATGCTTATTGCAGCATTCTTTGTCGAGATGGAGGCTCGCTTCTCTCAGATGAGATCGAAGCTTGAGGCAGACATTGAGGCCAAGCTGAAGGCTTAATTGGACTCTTTTCGACAACTGAGCGACAACATTGAAGGAAGAGGAAGCGATGAAGGATGATGAGAACTAGGATGACGGATAGAGGTAGATGATTAGAAGAGACTTTTTTTTAGTGTTTATGTGCATTTGGATATATGTTTTTTCTATAAACAGTGATGTACATATTTTAGAAGAAATGTATTTTATTCATTATTTGATTGGATAATTTACTATTTGATAGCTATGTTGTTTCATTAAATGCTTGAAGTTGTATATTAAATGTTGTGATAACAGCTGTGGTAATGCAAATATGAAAGAAAGAATTTATTTTTATTCTATATGCTACAGGTTATCAATGACTTGCCGTCAGTTTTACGAAGGTTCTAAACTTATTCGTAGGTAAAACTGACACTAGCCGATGGACATTTGTAGCGACACTTAATAGACACCTAACTGACGGCTTAAGGTGAGTCACAAAAAAAGAAAAAGAAAAAAAATGATGGGTACAACACCTTTTTTAGAGTTAACCTGTCAGTTATAAAAAACAACGCATAAACAATTCTTAATAGATGGTTTTTACTTGCATCAAAAAACTGATGAGTTTGACACTTTTTCGATAGTTAACTTGTCGGTTATAAAAAAAGACGCATAACAGACGACTTTGTTTAATTACCGACGGAAGAACGTTAGTTATACAATTGAAGATTATCGACGACTCGAATTTTTTCCAAAAAAAAACAATGATATTAAATCGTCGGTACATTTATACCGTCGGAGTAATGGTCGGTTTTGAAATTATCAACAAATGTTTTACCTACGAGCTTAAAACCGTCGCTAAACCGTTCGTAACAATAAAAATAATGTTTAATATTATCATAACCGACAGATTGTGGTCGTCGGAAAAAATCTTTTTCTTTAGTGTTTTATATATAATATATAAGATTACAATAGGATGCTTTAGTTGTAAATAGATCCTACATAAATGCAAAGTTGTGCAATAAATTTTAGGGATTGAACTAAAGGGAAAGAACAATATTTGTAAAATAAAAATGTGATATAATATTAACTTACAGTTTTTGATTATTTGTGCAATACATATTAATGAGAAACTATCATGGAGAAGCTGTTTGGGAACATTTATTATTCTTATTTTTTATCTTGGTTCTATTTTTACATTAAATTTAACATCTTTGATATATTATAACGTATTTAATTATTTTTAAAACACTCAAAAAAACTTTTTAATTTTTTGAGTGTTTTTAAACAAAAGTTAATTTATTTTTTTAAGTAAAATATAAAAATGAAAAAAATGAACAAAATAAGCATATTTTAAGAATAAAAAAGAAAAGAAAAATAAAATTGTAAAATGGCCCCAAACAAGCCATAAAATATCATTTTATTTTTGAATACTGCAGACCCAAAAATCCAATCTGGTTTCTAATATGTATTCCATATATGCCTTCTTACCAATTTTAAATATTTTGTACGAGTCAAGTATTATCTGTTTATGGCTTCTCCATTGAACTGAAAGCTTACATTAGCCAAAGGGAATCCAATCGATATACGAAGAAGATATAGACAAACCTGAGATAGCCACATGAGGCTGTAGGAAGAGTGGAAAATGTGGACACTCTTTGGAGGGAATAACCTGCTATAAAACGAACCTGGTAGTCCAACAACATAGAATGGCACATACTCATCCCCCTTCTTTTCTCTACTTTTCTTCTGATATTGCACCAATAATTGGAACATATTGTTGAAGTCATTGTTAGGAAGATCATTAAGAAAAAATTGTATCTCAGGCTTTTGCTGGCTCAAGCTACGGCAATACTCATCCACAGCATTGGTGATCTGAGAGAGCACAAGTAATGTGTTGGGACCAGAGGAGCATCCTAAGTCAGCCGCAACAAGCTTTTCTGGGAGACTTTTACATATTTCTCTTACGGCTTCTTCCATTAATGGTTTTGCCATAATCACTGCCTTTTCCTAACAATCACTAAAAAGTAAGTTGATGAAAATAAAATCATTCGCACTGTTAAACAGCACTTTCAATTACCAAACAATCAAACGATCAGCTTATTATGAAACTCTTAAAATTCATAATAGAACTATTTTAAGGATAAAAAATTGAGTTTATGAAATATAGTAGCAGATAAATCAAAGGGCATATATACTTGAAGCCTGGAGTTTTTAGCGTAGCTGTTCTCTCCGTCACCTCCCATCATTGGAAAAACCTGCTCAACATTCATGGCTATAAACTCCTCTAGATAAAACTCGCCTGCACAATCTGCATGGTTATGTTAAAAAGGATACAAAGTTATCCGTCTACTCCTGTGTTTGAAAATAATTCATATATATTTTGTGTATGTTATTTTTCTTTATTGAGAAAAAGAACATAGGATGGCCTGCTGAAAATTAAGTGAAGTCGTAAAAGAAAAAACAGAAGCGAGAAATTGAATACATTACCAGTTCTAGCTTAGATTTCCCTTCAACAGTACCTAATTCATAGCATATATATATATGTATATAAAGGTTGATAATTTTAAAAATATAAATAAATTTAAGTTTCTGATATAATTAAATAATTAAATAAATTTGAAAATTTTTAAAGCTAGAAATATAAAATGACCAAACTTGGACAGCAGCCAGCTTCTTTAAATGTTTGTTTATTGTTCAATATATAAAACGAAGCAGGCGATTCTTTACTTGTTTAAATTATAATTAAGATTAATTAAAGTCATTTATAACAAAGAAAAAAAGTGTTTCAAATAGAAAAGCAACAAATTTAAATAGTATAAAACACAGACTTATGTATAGGTCGATTAAACACAGACTTATGTTCTAATCTTTATTTTTTTCTATTAGCCTTCTCGCTCTCGTTTTGAATATGTAATCTAGAATGTTTTATGAATATTCTTGTTTTGAATATGTAATCTAGAATGTTTTATGAATATTATATTTTTTATTTTTTTACTGAATGCAAACAAGAATGTCACGAGGGTTTTTATTATTTATTTTTTTATTTTTGACCAAGGTTAGATAGGTTCCAGCTCGATGATACGGTCAAGTGTTCTATTTCTAGGAAACTTACAAAATCTCCTTTGATAGCTAGCTAGCTTCTCTTCTTGACATATACTCGAAACATTGCATGCCATAGTTACATTAAATAAATCTAGAATCAACTGAATTCCTTAAACTCATATTCATAAGGATGGAAAGTTTAACACTTCATCGAAAAATCAGAGTATATATTCGATGGAACGAGAAATACATAATCAGTCACTATAAAAAAAGCGAATGAACCTATATAAGGGGATCTTGATTGCCTTTAAGCTTTTATTGCCACTCGTATGTGCTGAAAATCGAAGGAGCAGAAAGATCATCAATCCCCTAAGGTTATATGAGTCATCATAGACTCCAAGGAAAATAAAATAAGCACAAAGCGAATCACAACACAATTCAGGAACCATTGATAAAATACATATAAACAAAGTTGAAAATGACTCTCAAGCAAAAATATTTGTCTAAAAGACACAACATAAATAACCACAAATATATGCTTCACTCAACTATTGTGTTCATAATATATTCCTTTAGTTGAACCATACTATCAGCACGTTCTTCGTTGTGAGTCTAGTGATCCTCAACATCTTCAACATATATTATTGGCTGACCAATCTTGTATTCACAAGCCTCATGTGGAACCTAAGCGTGATATGTCTCTATAATTGAATCCTGGAGCTTTTAGCATATAAAGTTGAACCCTAGAGTTTTATTATAGTTGTTCCCTCCGTCACCTTACATCATTGGGAAAACTTGCTCAATATTCATGGTTATTAACTCTCTTAGATAAAACTCGTCTGCACAATATGCATGGATATGTTCAAAACGATACAAAGTTATCAGTCTATTCTTAAGTTTGATAACAATTCATAAATATTTGTGTATATTATTTTTTCCATATTGAGAAAAAGACCTTTGGATAGCTTGCTGAAGATCAAGTGAAGTCAAAAAAGAAAAAAAAAAGATCAAAATTTAAAACTGTACCAGTTGCAGCCTAGAGTTCCCTTCAACAGTACCAAATTTATTATTATTATTATTATATATATATATATATATATATATATATATATATATATATATATATATATATATATATATATATATATATATGTTGATAATTTTAAAAATATAAATTAATTTTAATATCTGACATATTTAAATAATTAAATAATTTTAAAGCTCGACATATAAAATGACTGGACCTTTGGTGGTGAAACATGCTTTGTAGATAGATTCAGAGAATTAGAGGAAGACTGGCGGTAGGCCGATCGATGGCTTGGAGTCGATGATTCGACGTGCGGTAGGAAAGATCACGGCAGTAAGGAGAATGCAGCTGTTTCGATGGCTACAAGCTGCAGTTCCGACGGTGGTTCCATGAGACGAACTGATCCCATATAATTAATAGTTTAAACAAACGAGCTCTAAAATGCAAGCAATGCATCTACCCCGTGGACTAAACACATTGCTTAATGATGAGACTCAAATAAAGAAACTATAGAATTTATGACATCCTTTTTGGTCTGCAAACCTCTTATATTGGCCGACAAGTTCCTTATCTAATATAAAGGATTACATAGAGTTTATATTAAGACGAGTTCTAAAGTTCCCTATAAGGACAATCACACATATTTAATTACATCATAAATGACCGAATTCACTTAAGAAAGCTCTCGATAAATATCAGTGATTTTTGCTTTCAATAATTTCAAAGTTTAAGGATGAACTTAGAAATATCAAATGGGATATGCTCAAATAGAAACAATTATTTTTAAAGATCTAAAAGAGTGAAAAGCTAGGGGATGTCACAGATCCGAGGGAGAATCTCTGGTGATTTCTCAAATTATCTTGTGGTTTGGCTCCAAATTAGAAAAAAATTATTAGATGTTTCATCTTGCCAATTTTATTATATAGGACTTATATTTGCATGATGTCGATCATACAAATGACCTAGAAGCTAGGAGGGTTTATGCCTCGAAATCGTAAGACCAGTTAGGGCTTATGTTGCACAATGTAGTTGTACAAAGACCTAAAAGATAAAGTGAGGATTTACGTTGCACTAGGCAAACAACTTTAAAGTCCTAAGGCTTCTTATTTATTCCTAAGCAAATATTTTACTGTTGCAGACATGTTTGTTCCCTCAACGATGTTCTTATATACGTCCTCGTTGTGTTTCCCATGGTGTTTGCTCCAAGCTCCTCATCAAAGTAGCAATCCTAAAGTCTAAAATTCAAAAGGTTTTACCATGTATGTTACAGTGTTTTGGCTTTGTTGTTGTTGTTGTTAAATTGTTTTATCTGGGGGAAATTTTAATTTAATTTGACTACACTAGTTAGGATCCCACAGTTCCCTCATTTCGACACCACTATTTTTCGTTGGATCTACTCAGTCTGAACAAGTTGTTAACCGTATTTCAACCAGGGAAATCTCGTTAGCAACCATTGGTTACCTCATTCGAGGGATTCCCAAAATCTTGTTAACCTCACTTTTGTTGAGGTCAAGTTTTTCTTTAGAATAGCCTAGGATCTAGTCTTAAGACTTTCCTGGTGAGTATCTTAGAAGACTGGTGATGGAACCCTTACCCAATATGAATTCGAAAAACACTTCTTTGCTTTACTTGGAGTTTCAAATGCTTAAAGTTTAACCTCTAAGTACTTAGGAGGATGAGACCAAGCATTATGAAGCTCAAGTGGAGCTCTTTATAGGATGGTCAAGCCTTAGGGGATTCAATTTGGTGGAATTTAGGCATGTGGCACATTTGGGGCAAATTTGGGGATTTTGACTTGGGTTGGATTTGGGTGAGGTTTGGGCTCAAATTGGGATTAATTGGCTGATCAATTGAGTTTAGGGGAATGTCATGCAGAGTTTTGGATGTTAATTTGGGGAATTTGTTGGCTCATTGGGTTCACTTTAGGGAGGTTGGATCATATGATTAAAATTGGGGCTTTTGGATTTGGGTTGAAATTGGGCTTGAAATTGGGTCAAATTGGACTTGGATTTTGTTTGGAATGAGATTAGGTATTGTGAATTTGAGTTTAGAATTGAAATTGGGAGAGATTGGGATCAAGTAAGGGACATTGAAAGTGATTTGGGCATTTTATGCTTAAAGATATAATTTGGGGCTTTTGGTCAAAATGGGTTAATTTGGTCAGATTGGGCCCAATGAAGTGATTCAAATTGATTTGGGAGGTATTTCAGATGATTTTAGAATTTTGGGGAATTTTTGGAATTTGGAGGGGCATTTTGGTCATTTTGGGTCATTTGGAGTATTTATTCAATTTTGATGGCGGAGAACATGTTGGGATGATTTTTGGAGAAAATTTGCTAATTTGGGTATTTTTGGGATTTTGGTCAAAATTAGGGTTTATGGGTAATTTGATAATTTGGTGGAGTTTAGGGGTAAGGGGGTCAAAGTTGGAATTTTTGGTAAAATTAGGGTTAAATGAGAATTTCAACTTATTTGAGCCATGGACCAAGAGAAATCCCACTTTAGATCCTCCATGTGTTGGTTCTAACCCAAACCCTAGCCTAGGGCCAAGGGCTTAAGGAACAACCAACATGAGTTTCCAAAAGAGTAGAGGATCAAGTGTGGGGAAATTTGGTATGTTTGGTTTGGGGTTGTGAGGTAGCGAGCGAGAGTGTAAAGTACAAGTGTGTGTGTGCTAGCTCCAGACCAACCAGGGTCAGTCCTAAGGCTTGACCATCCTATATGGAACTCCTCTTGAGCTTCCTAATGCTTGGTCTCATACTCCTTAGTACTAATCTTTAAGCATTTGAAAACTCCAAGTGAAGTAAAGAAGTGTTTTGAATTTCTATGGGGTAAGGGTTTCATTGCTAGTCTTCTAAGATAGTCGCCAAGAAAGTCCTACGACTAGTCCTTAGGCTATTCTAAAGAAAGACTTGACCTCAATAAAAGTGAGATCAACAAGCACCATCTAAAATAATACCATTAATAGTAGACTTCTGTTGTAGAGAAAACTAGCTAACATATGAGTGACTTGACCACATTATGATAATAGACCCTAAGAGCTAACAATCAAAATAGAGTGATAGATTGCTATTAATCTTAACCATAAAATTCAACTTTTTAGAGGTATAACTAACACTATCATGAAGTAAATTAGAGAAGTAGGAGGCAAAGAGTTGTTGGCCGTTTAAAGATTTGGAAATGGTCGGTCGTCGGGAAGAGTATCCCGACGCACGGTTTAAAATAGATCTAATTTAATATATATATATATATATATATATATATATATATATATATATATATATATATATATATATAATTTGGGAAAAAATCATTTTTAATTTGAAAAATATGAATTCAAACTTATCTCATATAAAAAATAGTTTATATAATCAAGTACTACACTACAAGCTATGTATCTATCCCGAAGGATGGATACATTGCTTGGTGGTGAGGCTTGATCAAATCAACTAAAGAATCCATGACATCCGTTTGGTCTGCGAACCATTTATGCTCATCGACAACATCCCCTATTTAATATAAAACAATTAGACAGGGTTTATATTAATCTGGGATCTTTAAGTTTCCTATAAGGACAAGCCCCTATAGTTAATTATATCTTAGATAACAAAAGTCACCTAATAAAATACTTGATTTGGATCAGGAAATATTATCTCCATGACTTCGAAAAGGTAGGGTTCTTCAAAATATTGTTGTAATAGGAAATCTAATAGGTGAGTAGCTCAAGTTTGAAATAGTTATTATAGGAATCCAAAGGAAGATAAAGATAGGGGAAAAATAGCTCCAAGAAAAATCTTGGTGATTTCCCAAACTATCATGTTGTTTAGCTTCAACTTGAGATACTTATTTAGTTCTTCATCCTACCAATTTTATTATTTAGGGCTTACATTCACTTGATATCGATTATGTAAATAGGCTGGAAGATAGGAGGATTTATGTCATATCGATGACAACCTCAGAATCCTAAGACGAGTTTAGGGCTTATATTGCACGAGGTGCAAAGGTCTAAAGAGATAAAGTGAGGGTTTATGCTGCACTAGGCAAACTACCTCAAAGTTCTATGGCTCGTTGTTTATTTCTAAGGAATATTGCTGTTGAAGAAGGTCGTGATACCCACTATGCATTCTCCAAGCTCCTTGTTGCCGCAAGTTTAGTTTTAGAAATTTTAAATGTAGGAGATTGGGAGAAGTGTCATGTCTTAGAAATGTTTTAATTGAGGTGTCTTAACGTCTTATTAGAGGAATATTTATATTGATTATGGCGACACCGGTTATGATTCCACGGTTCTCTCATTCTGGTACCACCATTTTCTTCGGATTCACTTAGTCTAGATGAATTTACCAAATTCACCTAAATGAATTCAGTACTTTCATTCAGACCGTGGGAAATCTCGTTAGCAACCTTTGGTTGCCTCCTATGTGGGATTCCCGATCATCTAAAGAGACGTTGTAATTTAGTTTCACTTTTGATTTTTGTTCTATTTTTTATTAAATTTTGAGTTGTCTTATATTTTGACTGTTGTGGCTATGAATTTTAACTTTATTTTGTTTGAATTTGAATTTTTGTTTTAGTTTTGAGGCTATCCTAAAAGTTTTGGTTTTTGACATGCAGGATGACCTTGTTGTTTATCATGCAATTTCGTAAGTAGAAAAGGTACGAGAAGGTAAATGAAGGTAATTTACAGTGCAATAAAATAAAAGCGTACCTGACATTTCTTCTTGTTCCTTCACATGAAGTTTCGCCTTGCAATGAATATATATATAATTTTGCAGGAATTGAAGCATGCCTATGAGAAAAGCTGCTATAGATAGGTTCTTCATGGACCTACCGAGTCCTATATCATAACTTGGTGGGTCCTATTTTAAATGTATAGATAATTTCTCAAAGGTATAATAAGTTTAATCATTATTCAAGATATCCAAAAGGTTATGAGAAAGGTCCAGGAACCGGTCTCACAATCTCTTGAAGAGTCTCGAGTTCGTTCAAACTTATTATGTAGCTTGATGACTCATTCCTATCATACCCTTATGCTCAATGAACTGATGTTCTGATCATCCTAAGAGTGGGGTAATTATCACTTGAAATTCTATTTATAAATTATGTGAGTAAAGGCCGAGGGCAAATTTATATATTAAGAATTTTAGTTAATTTAGTTTTGAAATTGGGCTTGTAGTGCTTCAAACATGCTCATAATTAATTTTTATCATCTTTTCTAATATATATTAGTTTAGTTTGATTAAGCCTAGCTCACTACCAAGCCCTTAAAACTTAATGGGTATATTTGCAATTTTGGAAAAAGTTAATTATGTGATAACGATTCTTAATAATTATCAAAGTATTGAATTTATCATTAAAAACCAACTAGGAGTATTAGATTGATAGATTATTAACTTCCAAAGTCAAATCCCTAACCTTCGAATCATTTAATTTTGATTATCTTGTTAATTAAAATAATTAAAGAAATTACAAGTTTTTCCTTTCTGTGACAAAGGTGATGTTAGTTTCTACCACTTATCCCCTTATGTTTTAATCATCTAAATAATCCAATTATGATCATTCATTACCCATTTCCCTTTAGTTTGGACTAAACATTAATTAAGGCTTAAATTCCTTAATTACAACTTTTCCCTTTAAGACTTATCATCTCATAATTTATTAAATATAACTCAAATAACTTTGAATTTTTATGTTACCCCACTCATGGGTCAATTAGAACATTAGAGGAGAAAATGTGATTTTTCTAATTTTAATTTAATTTATATAAATAATTACATGCAAAAATGAAGATTTTCAAAGATAATTCAATAACTTAATCAAAACAAAACTTCTAGCCTTAAGAAAATTATTGGAGATTCACATAGATTAGTGGACCACTTGAACCAATTTTCAAGATTTTTTTGAATTTTATTTTAATTATTACAATTTTTTTAAGTCCACAAGTATTAATTAAATACAAAATATTACTTATGATGAAAATGAAGTTTTATATTTTTCATAAACCTCTTTGAGGTCAGGGAACCTAGAGAAAAAAGTTTGATTTTTTTGTGATTTGCATTTTAATTATTAGAATTATTTTAGTGAGAAATTAAGAAAAATCCATTTTTAAGCTTAAAAATATTAAAATTAATATCTTCACTTAGAAAATTAGAAAAATTATTTTAATGATTCTCAAATGATCAGGAGACCAAATGTAACATTTCGGTAGATTTTAATTTTTTGTGATTTTTGAGATTTTTAATTAATTTTAATAATTTTTAATAATTAAAAAAAATCAAAATAGGCTTAAAATAAAGTATTTATTTTAATTATTATTTTATTTTTATTAAATTCCCATGATTATAAAGAACTCCCAAAACCAATTTTAAAATTTTTCAAATTATATTTTAATTATTATAATTATTTTAATGCTAAAATGACAATAACTCAGAAAATCAAATTAGGTGATTAAATTAAGTCCAAATGACATGAAATTTTTTTATGGGAGCTCCTCTGACCTTAATCCATATTGGGGAACCAAAATTAAGTTATTTACATTTATTTTTAACCCAATTTATTTTATTTCATTTTAGAGGTTTAATTACCATTAGTGAGATATTTAATGAGTTAAACCAAATTTTTATTTTTCCTTTGGTCATCTGGTCATAGTGAACCTACAAAAATTTACTTTGTATTTTTTATTAATATTTTAATTATTATAATTTATATATCAAAACAGGAATATTTGACTTGAAAATTAGGGTTCTCCACAAAAAAATCCCCACTGACCTTGGAAAAATCAGAGAAGGTCCCTCATGATAGAGAGAACAAGACCCCTAAAGCTCAAGCCATGGTAAAATGTCTATAGTTACTTAGGATGCAAACATAGAATACTGTATTTAAATAATTAAAAACAAAATACACATCAAACAAACATAAAACCATTTCCACATTGTTCTCCTCTGTTCACTGAGCAAGTGGGTATTTTTTTATTTTTTTTATTTTTCTACACCAAGTTATGGATTTTTGAAGTTGGGCTGATTTAATTAATTCAAAAATAACCTATTTTTCTACTTAACACAGCCAGCCCCGCGTCATCCTACAATGGCTCCGAAGCCCTGCACGTCACGTCGTCGCTGAGTTAGCTACCACGCGGTCTGCGCTTTATGCTTAGATCTTTTGTCTGATACAGTCCTAGCCGTCCATAGAATACACGCCCCATCCAACGGCTCCTAGCATCATCCCCAACTAGTCTGTCCCGTAAGCCGTCCACTCTAAAACCCTAAGATCTCAGCCTAGACTCAACCAAATCACTCCTGGTTTGTTTCTATAACCTCATCTGACCTAGATGAACCTATCTATACAATTAACCTAGCCTAAAATTAACCCAACATGGATGGAGAATCGAAATAAGCTCAGGAAGAAGGTGAAGTACACTACCTTGGTCTGAGAGGGAAGGCCTCAATCAAATGATTTTAGAAGCATCAGGGAGGTCCAACGAGCTGATAAATGAAGTGCCTTGCTCTGGTGAAATGCGTATACCTGAACTTGACCAGACCAGATTTTGGGTGTTGACTAAACTCTAGATTAGGGCAGCTCTGTGATTGGGCTTTTGTGAGGACTCTTCTTCTTTCAGTGTAAGGATGGTGTAGGATCAGTCAATTTGGAATTTTATGCACTGTGGATATATGGAAAAGTTTGTCATGGTTTTAGCTGAAATTTGAGCTCAAAATTTGAACTCAGGCAGTGAGGGTCAAGGCTGGAGAATGGTTGGTTTGCACTCAGTAGGACTTGAAGAAGCTCTGGAAGTAATTGAACATGGTTTCCCCAGGGAATTTCAACAGCTCCTTCTTTGGCAGTGGAGAGCTCTATTTATGGCCACGGTAATTGGGCTGAGCTCAGGCTTGGAAATGGGTGCACTGAACTGCTTAGGCGGAGTGCTGAACATCTGCAGTGACCAATAAGAGCTGGACAGTCAGGATGAGTGGGTTTGGGTTTTAGGGGGAGGAAGTGGCTCTCAGTTTTGAGGTACTTCGATGACTAGGCCGGCTGGCCAGGCTAGGGGAGGTGGTCAGAGGTCAGGTGAACTAGTGGTCAGGTGAGCCAGGTATTAAATTAAGCATTTTAGGAAAGAAATCCCCTAATTTAGGGGATCTTTCCTCCATGACTCAACTAGGTTGGGCTAGGTAGACCTAGACCAGTCCCTAGGGTTCACTTAATGGTTGTGGTGGGTTTGGCTTGATCGCATTGGGCTAGGTTTGGTCACATTTGGGTCATTTGGGTTCAAGTTGGGCTAGGTTGGGTTTAGGTCCAATTTGGGGTCAAGTGATTGAGCAATTTTGTGTAAATTATTGTCATGAAGCGTTTGGAGAAGGATTGGAGTGGTTTTTGAATTGGTTTGAGAGGTGAATTTGGGGGAATTTGGACATTTGGTCAAATTGGGTTAACATGGTTTAGGCTTGGGTTTAGGCTAGGCTAGAGCTTGGCTAGGGTTCCATTTTTGGTTCAAATTGATGTGGGTTAATGTAATAAAGTGTTTTTAACAAGAATTGGGTGGAACTTTTTGGATTAGGGGATTCAATTTGGTGGAATTTGGGCATGTAGCACATTTGGGGGAAATTTGGGAATTTTGACTTGGGTTGGGTTTAGGTAAAGTTTGGGCTCAAATGTATGTCAATTAATGGATTAATTTGGTGTGTAAGAATGTTATGAAGATTTTAGGATTTAAATTTGGGGAAATCAACTTTGCGAAGAGGTTCAATTTGGGGGATTTAGGTCATATGGCCAAAATTGGAGGATTTTTTGGTTTGGATTAAAATTGGGTTTGAAATTGGATCAAATTGGACCTGTATTTGGTTTAGAATGAGATTAGGCATTGTGAATTTGAGTTTAGAATTGAAATTGGAGGAGATTGAGATCAATTTGGTGGACATTGGAGGTGATTTGGGCATTTTGGGCCTTAAGGCGCAACTGGGGCTTTTGGTCAAAATGGGTCAATTTGGTCAAATTGGGTCCAATGAAGCGGTTCAAATTGATTTTGGAGATATTTGGGATGATTTTGGAATTTTTGGGAATTTTTGGAATTTTTGAATTTGGAGGGTTATTTTGGTCATTTTGGGTATTTTGGGGGGTATTTTGAGAGTTTTGGTGAATTTAAGGTGTTTTGGTCAATTTTGATGGTGGAGAATTTTTTGAGATGGTTTTTGGAGAGAATTTGGGAGTTTGGGCAATTTTGGGATTTTTGGTCAAAATTAGGGTTTAAGGGTAATTTGGTAATTTGGTGGAGTTTAGGGGTAAGGGGGTTAAAAGTTGGAATTTTTGGTAAAATTGGGGTTGAATGAGAATGGTAACCCATTTGAGCCATGGACCAAAAGAAATCCCACTTTGTATCCTCCATATGTTGGTTCTAACCCAAACCCTAGCCTAGGGTCAAGGAATTAAGGAACAACCCACATGAGTTTCCAAAAGAGTAGTGTTGACCTCATTTTTGATGAGGTCTTTTCTCTTCTCTCTCTTTAGTACTTAGGATCTAGCCTTAGGCTTTCTCTTTGACTATCTTATGAGGACTAGAAATGAAACCCACCACTTAGAAATTCAAACACCTCTTAACTCCCTGCACACCCCATAAGTTTGATTGTAAACCCCTAAGTCACTTGGAGGGTTAAGATCAAATGTGGAGGTTTAAAGGATGAGTTCCCTATAGAACTTTTTGGCCTTAGGACTACCCCAGGTGACCTGGTGCAGTGAGGGTTGACTCTGCACACATTACACTTTCACACACATTCCAAATCCTAAAACCATTCATACCTAGCTTGACTTCCTGACTCATGTAGGTAATTCATATGGATGGACCTTAACCCCCTTAGGCCCTTGGCTAAGAGGGTTAGGAACAACATAGTGAATGCCTCAAATGAGTCCTCTCATGGCTCTTATGGGCTTGATATGGCTTCATGGCTCAACCAAAGTGATTCCATTCTACTCAAACTTGATCAATCTTTATTTTTTCAAAATTTCAATTTTTGACCCCTCGAGCCCTACACCCACCAAACCTACCAAATGCCCTTGAAGATGCCCAAAATTTGCAAAATTATCTAAATTACCCAAAATTCCTCAAAAATAATCCTAAACATTTCTCACCATTCAAATTGATCATCCTTATCCAAATATACCAAAATTTCCAAAAATACCCCCCAATACCCTCCAAATACTCAAAATGCCCTTTTTAACCAAAAAATCCATAAATTCCAAAAATTCCCAGAAAATTTCAAAAAATTTCAAATATTCCCAATTTAATTTTGTTCAACTACACCATGGGCCAATTTTGTCAATTAACCTACTTTTATCAAAACCCCCAATTTGGCTCATTTTTAACCAATGTAAGCCCAATGTCAAACCAAATCAACCCAATTGACCTCAATGTTGATCCAATCCAATTCTAAACTTCAATTAAATATCCCCAATATCAATTTAGACCAAATCCAAGCCCAATCTGATTAACATTTGGATCCAATTTCAATTTGAAGCTTAAAGCCCAATTTTGGCCGATGACCTAAACTTAGCCCAACCTAACCCAACTCAACTCCAATTAACCCTAAATCTTTTCCTAAACCTTCCTAATATCACCACAAAAAAAACACTAACAAGATTTGCCCCAAAGTTGAGCCCAAACTCCACCCAAACCTAACCCAAAACCAAAATCCCCAATTTTGGCCTAAACACACCATGAATCCAAATGGGCCCAAATCCCAAAATCAAAGCCCAAACAAAAACTCTTTGTAAAACTCCCATAAACATTTATCAACATAAAATTTACATCAAATGTAACATTAGCCCAACCTTAGCCCAAGTTAGCCCAATTTGACCCACTTTGGCCCCTTTACCAAAAAGTCCCAAATCAAACCCAATTCAACTCCAAATCACCTCAAATTTCTTTCAAATCACTCATGACACATCCCTAAACTAAACCCAACATTTATTTGGCATGGTCCTTCACAAATTTTTTTCATCCAAAAGTCCATTTTGTAACATAAAGCCCACTTCCTTAAACCATTTAAAAAGCCCATCCAAAATGATTTTAAAAGACCCAAAGTCAATCCAAAGCCTACATGAAACTTTCACCTCATCATCCCTTTGATTTAAATCACTCCCTAAGTTTCAAATTCATCATTAAACTTTTCTAAACTAAGCCATGTGCCAAATTACCCCTAAATATCTAAAATCCTTAAAACTCATTTCCATGAAATTGACTAAGCCTGGCCCCAAGCGAAATGGAGCCATGGAGCCATGCATAAGCCATATGTAAGCCATGAGGAGCCATGGACTTGTCATCACTCCCTAAATGGCAAAAGGAGGAGATCCTTTAAGCACTCCCTAAAAGTCATTAGCCCTACCCATGATTCCCCTTAACCAAAAACTAATCCAAATAATCTTGATGGGGACTTCACCACTCTTCATAATCTGACTCACCTGACCTCCCTCAGCCCAAAATCAGAGATTTGGATGGTGCACCAAGCCCTAAGCCATGACTTGATCCATTTGAACCCAAAATGACCCTTCCCCCTTACCACCTAAATCAAACCTCTTTACACTTGGCATTGGCCAATTGAACCCACAAACTTCAAGCCCTAACCCTCCTGATCAAGATGGTGACCTGACCCTGGCCGGCTAGCCACCAAGTCACCGGAAAACACCATGGCCGAGAGGTCTAAATGGATTTAAAAATTCAATTTGAACTAGCTGAGTTGTCCCATGCCCAATGGCCACTGCAGCTGTTCTTCTCTTCACCAGAGCAGTTGATCCAAGCCATCAAACCCCCCTTGGAGGCTCTGGCCATGGCTATTTAAACAAGCCACCCCCTCTTGGCCAAATGGTTGGCTGAAATCAACCTTCACAGAATACCTCCAAACTCCTCACAGAGCTTCCCTAGCCGAGAGCAATCCATCCCCACTATTCTCCTGCCACTAAATCTCATTGATTGAGCTCGATTTTGGAGCTCGATTCTCGAGCCGAACAGGGACATCTCTCAAACCTCCACCAAAATCAAATTAAACTCACCCACACTGCACGAAGACCAAGAGAAGGAGTTCCCAGGTGAAAGCACCCTCTCCGGGCCACTCGGTTGCTCACAGCCTCCAAAGTCCGAAATCGAGCACTGGTCACTTTCATACTTAGACCTTTCACCGGGGCCGGAGGCTTCATCCTCAGGCTCTTCCGGCTCCAACGAACGTGCCGAGCACATTCAGTTGAGGCCTCACCTCCTTAACCAAGGTATGGAGACTTCTCCTTAACCCGAGCTTCCAGCGATTCTCCATTTCGTTTGAGTTAATTTCATAGCATGTAAACCATATGCATGTGTTTGTCTCTTCAAGATGAATCCATAGAGTATAAGAACACAAAAATCTGTTGAGAAATGAGAGAGATATTAGGGTTTGAGTGTGGACAGTCACGGGTGCACACCAATCGGAGAAGACGACCAGCCGCCGTTGGATCGAGCGTGTATCGATTGGACGGTTCAGATTGCGTCGGACCAGGGAACAATACGTGAACCGCGGGCCGCATGGCGCTGAGTCGGATGGTGGCGGTGAATGGACGTGCACCGCGTGGAGCTTCGGAGACGCTAAGGTTGCCGTAGCGCTGAGTCGGATAAGTAGGAAAATATGGAATTTATGATTTAATTAAATGCCTGAAACTTAGAAAATCCATATCTTTGTGTAGAAAAATCACAAAAATAAAATAAAAATACCCGCTTGCTCAGTGAACAGAGGAGAATAATGTGGAAAAAGAATTGAGTTAATTTGATGATTATTTTATTTTTAATTAATTATTTACTCATTTCAGTATTTTAATTCTTCATTTGCATAGACAATTCACCATGACATGAGACCATAGGGCTTTTGAAGCCTCTGATCTTGGCAACACTCCCTGAACTTTTCAAGGTCAGAGACTATCTCTATGGCAAGTTATGTATTTTTCAAGTTTATGTCACTGTTTTTGGTATTTTAATTCCATTAATTAGCATATTACTTAGAAAATTCTAGGAAAATTTGGGAAAATTTCTTAGGACCAGAGGACCCTAGGATAATTATGTTTTGAGTTAATTCATTAATAACCCTAATTGGCCTAATTACTCAAAACTGAACTTTAATTAATTAGGGTTAACCACACATCAAAAGAACTTGAAAACAATTCTCACTGATCTTTAGGGTCAGAGGAGTCCCACATAAAAATTTGAAACCAATTGGAGGTGATTAGCCCCACTAAATGGACCATATAAGTTACATGACCAAAGTTAAACTTTAAAAATTCATAACTCCAAAAAATACATTTTAAAAATTCACAAAAAGGGTTTTGAGGCTTTTCTAATATTAGGGGAGTCTAAGAAAATTAAAATTAAAATTTTCTAAAAATCTTCATTTTTCACCATATTTTTAATATTTTAATAATTAAAAAATCATAAAAATCACAAAAATATTAAAAATCATAAAAATGTCATATTTCACCTCCTAATCACTTAGGAACAAACCAAATATTTTTTCCAGGTCTCTTGGTTAAGATATTGAATTTTAAATGCTTAAGACAATTTTTAATGTTAAAAAATGGATTTTCCAACCTTTTCACCAAATTAATTCTAATAAATCAAAGAAAAATAAAAAAATTATAAAATTTGTTTCTCTGAACTCCTTGAGGTTAGAGAGATTTATAAAAAATATAAAATTCATTTTTAAACTTTAATTTTATTTTATAATTAATTAACACTCCAAAACTCAAAATAATTATAATAAATAAAATATATTCCAAAAATCACCAAATTTGGTCTAAGTCGTCCTCTAGTCAGTAGAAACATCCCATAATTTTTTTAAGGATAGAAACCTTACCGTTGTCATGTTGTTGAATTTTCATTGAAAACCCTTATTTTTCACAAAAATAATTATATAAATTAAATTAAACTCAGAAAAATCACATTTTCCCCTCTAATGTCTTAATTGACATATGAGTGAAGTGAAATAAAAATTTTAAGTTCATCTGAGCTTAATTTGATGAGTTATGTAATAAATAAGCCTAAAGGGGCATAAAGGTAATTAAAGGATTTTAACCCTAATTAATATTTAGGTCTAATCAAAGGGAGGGTAAAATTTCTGATCTTAACTTTTCTCATAGATGATTGAAACCTAGGGAATTAAGGGGTAGAAACCCACTAATTATCTTTAAAATATTTGAAGTGAACTTAATTAATTAAAAAATTTAAATTATGGAAGAATATATTAAAAAATTGGATTATTAAGGTTAGGGATACGATTTAAGAAGACATCAATTCTTTAATTTAAAATCCCTAAATGAATCACTTTAATAATATTTAACTTTTAATTAAATTAAAAGTGATAATTGAAATTAATAATTAAATAATTAAAAGGAAAATAAACCTTAATTAAATTAAAACTTAAAACATTAAATAACTTGATACTTAAATTGAAATAAAAAGAAAATTAATTTCAAATATCACTTGAAAGCAAATTTAAAACAAACTTGAAACATCAAAATCAATTTTAAAAAAAAATGATTCTTAATTAAAAAATCAAACCAATTAAAAGTTAATCTTGAATATTGCAATTAAATTAAAATTAAATCATTAAAGTCTAAATTAAATAATTTAAACTCCTCTTTCAATTCAAATGGTTTAAAACATTTAAGAATAAAACAACTTGAACACCATTCCAAACTTAAATTTATTAAAATTTTATAACTAAATTAAATCACCTTAAAAACATTAATTCTAATTTTAATTTGTTGAAATTCTTTAACAAACTGATCTGCCCCCTAAAGGTTTTCATTATTAAAACTCTTAAGTAAAGCATCAAGTGAAATGTCACTTTACTCATAGGATAATCAAACATCCTAATTCACTGAGCAAGAAACAAAACTTAACTAAATTCTTGGATGATCAATCCACCTAAACAAAGAAATTCATTTGGACTCGAAATAATCCAAGAAGTATTGAAAAGATGTTTAGAATTCGTCCTAAGCACTTCCTCAATATGATGGGATGTTTTAGAAGAACAATTGAATTTAATTGTTCTTTGATGAAGAAAATCAACCTTAACAAAATACAAGAACCTATACGTCATAGGAAATGACTAATGATAGGATTAGGAATTTGGTAGACACCAGAACCTTCCCTTAGCTTTACCTAGGTACATGTTATAAATATTTAAATGTCTTAACATGTGTTTTAAGTGCAGCTTGGAATGACGAGAAGACCCTCCGGGTACGCTTTTATTTTATTGCAATTTACTTTATTGCAATTTATTTATATGAGCTACACTTTACTCTTCTTGCATGTTAAACAAGATTGTTGCATGAAAACTGAAACTTTTTAGGATAGCCACAAAACTGAAACCAAAACTAAATTAAAAGTCACAACACAAGATAAAATTCACCGCCACAACATTCAAAAGATAAAACAACTCAAAATTTAATCACAATCAGAACAATAAAACTACAATTGCAATTAAATTAAAACATCTCGTTGGATGATCGGGAATATCTCGGATGATGTAACCTACGTGTTGCTAACTGGATTTCCCACGGTGTAAATGAAAGTGTGGAACTCATTCAGTTCAGTTTAGCAAATTCATCTGGACTAAGTGAATCCGATAAAAATAACAGTGCTGGAATGATAGAACCGTGAGATCTTAACCAGTGTTGTTATAATCAACTTTAAGATTCCCCTAATAAAACATTAAAAATATTTGAACCTAAGACTCTTCTAAACCAAAACACTTTTCTCATCTCCTGATTTTCACTTTCTAAAACTAAACCTCTGTAACAACAAGGAGCTCGGAGCACGGTGGGCAGCACGGCCATCTTCGTCAGCAAAACTTGTGTCTACTTCAGCAAAACCCTTTTCCTAGTTTTAAATAACCAAGCCATAAGGATTTCGAGGTAGTTTACCTAGTGCAACATAAATTCTCAAGTTTTTCTTAGGCATTTGCATAATCATATTATGTAAATTAAGCCCTAACCGGTCTTAGGATTCCAAGGTATTTGTTTGGTACGACATAAACCCTCACTTCTTCGAGGCTATTTGTGTGATCATATCATATAAGCATAAGTCCTAAATAACTAAAATTGGCAAGATTACAACATAAAATAAACTCTTAAATTGAAGCCAAACCATAGGATAGTTGGGAAGTCACCGAAGTTCACTTCGGGTCCGTGACATCCCCTACTTCTCTTCCTTTGGACTCCTAAAACAAACTGTTCCGAATTTGAGCCATTCCCTATTGAAATTTCTAAAGATCAATCCTTTGAAAACCTTAAACTTTGAAATTCCTGAGAGCAAAACCACTGATCATTATCGAGAGTTTTCTTAAGTGATTACCGTCATTTAAGATGTAATTAACTATTGGGGCTTTCCCTTATAGGGAACTTTAAGAACCCAGGTAATATAAACCCTGCTTAATTCATTTATATTAAGCAGGAGAACTTGTCGGCTTATAAAATTGGTTCGCAGACCAAACGAATGTCACAAATCTTCTAGTTTATTCAATCGAGCCCCATCATCAAGTAGTGTGTCTATTCTTCGGAATAGAAAGACAGTTTGTGGTGCGGTGCTCGTTTATATAAACTATTTGGGATGTGAGATCAGATTGATTTCATATCTTAAAATTTTCAAACTTAAAATTATTTTTAACTTAGGAGCCATCCTTCGGATTGAGAAGCCTTATGAGAATTTCTCTCCCTTTTCAATTCCGAACCGGGTCCCTTCCTTTTTCTATAAACCTCCGTTCTTAAAAATTTCGTTCCTAACAAACAAATCTTCTAATAAACAACCCTTTAATAAACAAACTCTTTTAGATCGCAAATGCATTAAGATAAAAGAAAATGTGTTCGGACTCTTTCTTTTTCGTCCTAAATTTTGTGACAAAAGGAAGCATAATTCGGGACTAATACTCAGAATCTACCCTGCAGAAAATGTCTGCCCCAAAGTTAATCTTCTCCTTCACCAACGTAATAGACTTCGCCGTTTAGTAGGATGAGCTGCCCGACAATGGGATCATCCGTTTTGGACAAGGATTTAACAATACAGAAATCAAGTTCGCTGATGTCACTCTTTTTACACTAATGGACAAAGCGCCAGAAACTGAGAAATTCGTGCTTGAGTTCAACCTGAAATCGACTCAAGAATTTCTTCCCCTGCGAAGGGTTTCAGCTGAAAAAGATACCACTGTTCGTAGGAGGACTGTAATCTCTACCCCCACCGGTCTAGTCATCTCTACACCTGCCTCAATTACCGCCCAACTGAAAGGGAATGGAGTCCAAGTTTATAATGAACCTGCCACCGTGGAGGGTATGGATTTTGCTGCAATACCATCTGTTTTTGAAATCGGGTCCAGTTCAAAGTTTACACCCCTGACTCGGACTCAGAGAAGAAACAGAGGCAGAAAGATCGCCAGGATCGAGAAAGCCAAAGCTGCTGAAGTTGCTTTTCTAGAGGAAATTCCTGAGGAAAGAGAAGAGCTGCCTGAATATTCACCACTGTTAGGAGGAAGTAGGTTCCACCCTCTCTCTGCTGCAGCTGATGAAGAAGATGCCCGGAGGATCGCTGCTTGGTTACCTCGACCTGCATATTACAGTGACAACAGAAGAAAAAGAGCTAGGGCTACGCCGCTCACTCGACTACAAGCTGTAGTAGAAAATTTAGCAAAGAAAGAAAGATGCCCGTGTCAGAAATCTTAAGAAGAATGGGACGAGTGCCAGCTAGATCCCGCCTCGGACCGCGAGTAGAGCATGTCACTGCCGTAGAAAAAACAAGGAAGAAAATGAGAGCAAGTTAACCTGTTGTTGTATCGGGCCATCATATTAAGGAGGACACCACTACCAGCATATAGCCGATAGACCATCCGGTCCTAGGCCTTCTGCTGCAAGAAGGATGGTGTGGCGACCTATTATTACCGAGCCGAGACCAACACAACGTCCTGAGAAGAAAAGCCTCACCGAAGAGCCTGAATCAGAAGAAAGTGCTACTGCAATAAAAGAAACTCCCAAAAAAGAAGTTCAACAGCCATCACACGACAACCGGGAGACTATCTGGAAGAGAACCCTCGAGGATGCTATAGGAAAACTAAGGACGGATATCCGACGGTTGGCGAAAGAAAGAGGAGAAAAGTTGGAAAATGAAGTTGATTCATCAGAGTTCATGGATGAGGAGTATGCCGAGATCAATATGGTTGAGACACGAGCATCACCAGCTTCACAAGGTGCTCCGGCAGCTGCGGAAAGAGATGAACCGGAAGTGATGAGAGCACAGTTTCGGGAAAGAGATGACACAATTTCCCAGATGGCAAAGAGGATGGAAGAGATGGCTGCTGCTTTAGCCACTCTCCAGAGTCAGGTACAACCTCAGAAAGAAACACCCCCAGAGATCATCCATATTGCAGATGGAGGAAAAGAGATCACATCCATCAATGGAGATGAGCCACCAAAGAAGGATTTTGCGCAGAGCATGATTCCTGAAAAGGATATAAAAAATATGGTAGAACAGCAGGTGCGAGAAGCTTTAGCACAATCCAAGAGTGGAGCATCTATTCAGACGGGTAGACCTTACCCTGAAGAATTTGATGACGTCCAATACCCAAAAGGCTTCGTACCACCTCTGTTTAAGACTTTTGATGGCACGGGAAACCCCCGGCAGCATGTTGCACATTTTCGTGTTAGTTGCTGTAATGCCGGTGGGAGTGCCGCTTTACTCTTCAGTCAGTTCGTCAGCAGCTTATCAGGGATCGCCTTCGATTGGTATGCAGAATTGTCAAATGGCTCAGTTAAGACCTTTTCAGAGTTAGAAAACCTCTTCGTAAGCGGTTTGCCGGAGCTCGGCACCACATCACTATCGGTGATTTAGTGGTGGAGCAACAGAAACTGAACGAACTTTGGTGGATTACATACTTCGATGGAGAAATTTAAGCATGAAGTGTGAACCACAACTTCAGGAACAACATGCGATCGGTATTTTGCTGAAAAGCATCTACGGCCCGATAACACTTCTTCTTAAAGGATTTACAATCAAGACTTTCGAGAAGTTGCTTAGCAAAGCCAGGAGCTTACAAGAGGAAGCAAAGCAGCTAAGTTTCGTGGACTAGACCGATAAATAGAAACCGGTGAAAACATTCGAAAAGAAATCTGGAATCATCGTGGCAGTAGATAAGGGCAAGCAACCGGTTCAAATACAGCCAGAGCGGCCACAGCCTAGTTATCAACCAACGCAACGAACATACCAACAACCGCAACGGATCTATCGACGAACCTCAGGCGGGGTTATCAACAGCCTCGACTGAGCTATCAGTTGCCTCAGCAATATGAACAACCGCCTCGTCCACAGCATACCCTGAAATATTTTCTGAATAAGGAATATCCATTCAAGATTGAAGCAGTAGCGAAGATGTTCCGCAGTTTAATGAAGACACCCGATTTTCAGCTACCAGAGCCCAAGAGGCCGGAAGAAGTCAATAAGAGAGATCATCCAAACTATTGCCCATACCATCGGATGCTCTGGCATAAGATAGAGGATTGCATCACTTTCAAGATTTTGCTTGACGACAATCTCCGGAAAGGTAACATAACGATCCCAAAGGAATACATGAAGGAACCCCAAAAAGGAGGTTCCGTCAATGTTATTTCAACGGATCCTATTGTTTCGATAGACCCTTACACGACCCATGATGGATGGAGTACCGTCTGGACAAAGTCTTCAAAGAAAATCTTTGATCATATCCAGAACGCTTCGGTGCACGCTTCAACTCAAAGTTTGAAACCTGCCGAGCCGGTGCTATCGCTTGCGATTGAAGAACCGCCCCAGAAGGAAGAGAAGATTGTGGAAGAAAAGAAGACCGAGGCTCCAAAGAGTAGACTAGGGGTTGCTTATCCTAGGATAGTTGTTTCCGATTCGGGGGAGAAATCCCTCGAACCTCTGACTCTGTATGATTATTTGCTCGCCCCGACGGGATCTTATAATGATAAGAGTTTTGGTGTTGGCTACGTTTTGACTGTTTCTAACGATTACGTAACTAACGAAAACTAACCTAATCCGGATCTCGATTCCGATATAAATAACGATTCTCAAATCATACTAAACCTCAATGACCACGACGAAGGAGAAGACGTTCACAAGGATGGCTACGAAAGTTCAACAAGCGACAAGTCTATTTGTGAATTTCGAGGAGCTCTGATTGCGATAGAATTAGAGTCATCAGATTCTAAAGAAACTACAGAAGAGCCAGTCATTCCAATTCAAAGGATACACCAGCAGATTCAGTACCAGATGCAGAAGAAATAATAGAAGTTAATTTAAGAAGCGGAAAAGTTCTACCCCCGAGAATGGGTCCAAAAGATAAAGGAAAGTAGGTGGTTGCTCAGGAAGAGCCAACCCCAGCAGAGGAATTGCCCATTCGGGAAGAAATTGAAGAACCTGGTAATAAAGTGGATTATAATGTGCTAGCCCATCTTAGGAAGCTACCAGCCAAATTGAGCATCTACGATGCTCTGATCCTGTCAAAGGAGATGAGGGAAACTCTGATCAAGGCTTTACTTGATCCAAAAATTTTTTTAGCTCAAATGGCCGGTAATTCCTTAGACGAGGTTTGCTCGTTAAAAGAACAGAGAGGTGTTACCTTCACGGACAATGATCTACTACTCGAAACGGATGATCACAATCGACCGTTGTAAATTTCAGTCACTATCGAAAAGTTTACGCTCTCCAGGGTGTTAGTTGATTAGGGAGCATCAATCAATATAATGAGCCTTCGAACGTTAGCATATTTGGAAATTGATGCTCTCGAACTTGAAGCAGACAAGATGTTATTAAGAGGGTTCAATCAGAAAGGATAAAGAGCACTCGGATCAATAACACTGTTAATGAAGACTGGTGATTTGGCAAAGACAACCGCAATATTCGATATAATTGATTCTGAAACATCATTCAACGCTCTACTGGGTCAGCCATGGATCCATGAGAACCGGATGGTACCGTCGTCTTTGCACAAGTGCATAAAATATTATGAGGGAGGAGAACAATGTATCAAAGGTGACTTGCAACCATTCTCCGTACACAAGATTGGAATTCATGAAGATGCAGTCTTCTACGCGCCTCCAAAGAAAACCATATTCTCCAGAAACACCATACTAAACGAAGCAAAAGAAGTGCAAGACGATGAATAACCTGAAATTCTAGTCCAACAGTTACTCACCATTCCCTTACGGTGAGATGGTGAAGGTTTCTCTAAAACTCGCACCCGAGGTCGAGGCCGGGGATGAGGTCGAGGAAGGGACGTTGGAACAGTTGGCAGAAAAAACTAGTCATCGACGTTGATTGGGAGAACTATTCCGAAGAAGAAATCAAGAAAGAAGCAGCAACAGTAAATTAAAAGAAACCTCAGTTCAAGATCTCTCTCAAAGATGAAAGGAATGACGAATACAAATCAATGTACGAAAAGATTAACCATTATGTACATACTATGACCCTGACCCCGATCCATTCTAATAAGATCGAGGGTATGGTGGTCAAGGAAGTACGTAGTGGTACTAAACCGATCAAATTCTACCATGGTGCTTCTTCTTCCAATACTGAAAAAGATGTACAATTTAAAGATGTTACTTCATCTGAATTAATGGAATTGCCTTTTGAGTGGTACTCTCTTTGTGTTCAAAATTTAATTCAACGTGGTGTCTTACCTAAACAATGGACAAAAGGTCGATCACAACACTTCAAAAAATTATGGAACAATGCCAGTTAGCCTCCCAATTCAAAACATGGTCTCAGATTCGGCACAGTAGGATCTGTTGATGATTCGGGATTTTGCTTAGTTGTCACTCATGAGCATGATGAAAGTTGCCTGGAAGCTTCAGATGATCTCGAGGATCTACCATTTAGAAATGCTCTACTAGGATTCGAAGAAGAAATTAAATCTACAATAGATGAGTTAATGGAAGTTAACTTAGGTACTGGCAAAGAGCCTAGGCCGACCTTTATTAGCTCCTTACTCAATAAAGAAGACTCCGAAGAGATAATCAAGCTATTAATGGAATTCAAGGACTGTTTTGCTTGGAGTTATGATGAAATGCCAGGATTAGCTCCAGAGGTCACAGTTCACAATTTAGGAGTAGATCCCACTGCCGTTCCAGTCAGACAAGCTCCGAGAAGAATGCGTCTGGAGATTGAACAACAAGTTATAGCTGAAGTTAAGAAGCTAATAAATGCTAAATTTGTCCGTGAGGAATAATATCCGACTTGGTTAGCCAATGTGTTACCTTCAGAAAGAAGAATGGTCAGATCAGAATCTGCATGGATTTCAGAGATTTGAACAAAGCATGACCAAAGGATGAATTCCCGCTACCCATTCCAGAATTGATGATCGATATTGCTTCAACACATGAAGTCTTCTCATTTATGGATGGATCATCAGGATACAACCAGGTAGAGTTGGCACCAGAAGATGAAAAGCTTACAGCCATCAGAACGCTGATCGGGGTATACTGCTACACAGTGATGCCGTTTGGATTAAAGAACGCAGGAGCAACTTATCAAAGATCAATGACAAGGATTTTTGATGATCTCATTCATAACCAAGTCGAGTGCTACGTGGATGATGTAGTCATCAAAAGAAAACTAAAAGAAGATCATTTGTATGATTTGAGAATTATTTTTGAGCGATTAAGACAATTTAACCTTAAGATGAATCCCGGCGTCACCTCTGGGAAATTCATAGGATTTGTTGTTCGACATTATGGAATTGAAATCGATCCAGAGAAGATTAAAGCTATCTTAGAAATGCCGCCTCCCAAAACCTTGAAACAACTACGATCCTTTCAAGGGAAGTTGGCGTATCTTCTACGCTTTATCTTGAATTTGTCAGGGAGGTGTCAGCCTTTTTCTGCTTTGGTTAAGAAGGATGCCAAGTTTACTTAGGACTCCAAATGTCAATATGCCTTCGAGACATCAAACAGTATTTAATGACACCTCCTGTTTTAGCAGCCCCAGTCTCAGTTAGACCGTTGATACTTTATACCGCAGCTCTAAACGACTCTCTCGGAGCTCTGCTAGCCCAGGTCAATGACGAGGGAAAAGAAAATGTTCTCTACTACTTAAGTCGTCATCTAATTCTGACGGAAGTAAAGTATCCTTCGATTGAGAAGCATTGTTTGGCCCTGATCTTCACCGCTCAAAAGCTCAGGCATTACATGCTTTCTCATAAAGTCAACCTTATTTCAAAGTTCAATCCATTGCAATATTTGATGAACCGACCGACGCTTTCCGACAGACTTGCCAGGTGGTCGATGATACTATTGCAAATCGATATAACTTTCGTGTTGCTTCGTACCGTAAAGGGACAAGTCCTAGCAGACTTTCTCGCAGCACACCCTTTACCGGCAGAATCGCCTCTCAATGATGACTTGCCAGACGAGCAGATAATGAGCCTAAAAGACACCGATGATCAACGTTGGGAATTGTACTTCGACGGAGCATCCTCAGCACAAAAAGACAAAGAATCGCAAACGATAGTGCCCGGTAAGGCAGGAATCAGACTAATCTTTATAACACCGGAGCGGGGGATGTTAAGGTATTCCTACCATCTAACAGAACCATGTACAAACAACGAGGCAGAATACTAAGCCCTTACAACCGGACTGGAATTAACCACTCAGATGGGGATAACAGACATCAACATCTATGGAGATTCCCAGTTGATCATTCAACAGGTCACCGGACAGTACAAGATTTTAAAACCAAGGCTTGAGCAGTACTTCCAATATGCCATGAAGTTGTTGGAGTGAATTCCAAATGTAACGATCTACAAGATTCCCAGAAGAGAAAATGCTCTCGCAGATGCGTTAGCCCGCCTTGCAAAAGAATTTGCCTGCCTACATGATGAGTCAGTTGAAATGTCAGTTCAAGGACGATAGGTCCTATCACAGCTCGACATGGATACAATACAAAAATAAGACGGAAAAGAAAAAGAATCAGTTGCAGTAGTAACAGAAGTTACAGAAGATTGGCGGCAACCATTAATAGACTACTTGCAAACAGGAAACCTACCGGACGATAAGTCGTTAGCCCATCAAATCAGGAAAAGAACTCTGTCTAACACATTAATAAACAATATGTTATACAGAAGGTCGTTTGATCAGATGTGGCTAAGGTGCCTGAGCGAGTCTGAGGCTCGTGAAATTGTTAAAGAAGTGTACACTCAGGACTTTGTGGCGCTCATCAGTCGGGTCCGAAAATGAAAATGAAGATTAAGAGGCTAGGGTACTACTGGCCCTCGATGATGACCGATTGCATGAAGATTGCCAAAAGTTGTCACCAGTGCCAAGTGCATGGAGTGGTTCTACATCAACCTCCAAATGTGCTACATCCGACAATCGCGTCGTGGCCGTTTGAGTGTTGGGGCACAGATATTGTGGGTCCGATGGAACTGCCTTCTTCACGAGGACATCGCTTCATTCTTGCAGCTACAGAGAAGTGAAAGCACATCACGTGCTACAGTTCTTCAAGAATCAAGTCGTCTACCGTTTTGGGGTACCGCGCAGAATTATCTCAGATAACGGGTCCGCATTCAGAAGCACGAAGATCAACAATTTTGTCAGAAGACATGGGATCGACTGGCGCTATTCAACAATCTACTACCCAAGAGCGAACAGCTTGGCCAAGGATTTTAATAAAACTCTCGTCAAAATCCTAAAGAAAACTTTGGATGACAACAAGAGAAATTGGTACGAGAAGTTGTTAGAAGCCTTATGGGCATACAGGACGACTTTTAGAACTCCAACCCAGTCTACGCCTTACGCCTTAGTGTACAGGTCCAAGGCCGTTCTACCCTTAGAGGTTCGACTTCGTCTCTCGTAATTGCAGTTGCAAACAAGATCACTACAGAAGAAAATGCCAAACTACGGCTAGAAGAGATGGAAAGCTTGGAAGGGAAAAGACTTTCAGCACAGCAAAATTTGGAACTGTATCAAGCCAAGATGATCCAGGCCCATGATAAATTATTCCGTCCAAGGACATTTAAAGTCGGTGACTTGGTTTTGGTTCTCAGAAGACCTATTCTTGCACATCTCAAGATAGGTGATAAATTTGAACCGACTTGGGAAGGGCCATTCATGGTCGAGACAGTCTACTCTGGAGGTTCATATCAACTGATGAATTGCCGTGGAGAACGACCTATGCTTCCAATTAATGGATGATATCTAAAGAAGTATTACGCAACCTGATGTTTCAAAGGATGAATCCTCATTCCTAGAAGCACGGGCACAGTAATTACTTATGACTGGGTCCAAACCCAAAAATATAAAAAAAAGTGGATGATAAAGAAAATCGTTAAAAAAAAGTGTTAAAAGAAAACATGTGAAATCATGATAATAAAGTTTTTATCCTTCCTTTCAAATCGAGTCTCACTCTTGATTTTTCTTCATCTTTTCCTACTCTTGTTGAAATTTGAAAGAAACAAATAAAATTTTCCATTAATAAATTTTTCTATTGTTCTTATTCTTAGTACAACCCCTGATCCTTTCCTTATTTTTTGCAGGGAAATGTCGAACGGGCGGTTGGTTCTGAACTTTAAGAATGGCGTGAGTCTAGCACTCGATAAAAAAAGGATGAATGATGGAGCCGTGATTGAGATCGACTCTGACTTCACACCAGCCGGGCTACAGTACAAAGAAAATGATTGGACTCCGATTGATCGGGAAGAGCTCCGCAGCCATACAGTGATGAAATTGGGTGACTCAAGTCAACCATCTACCAGCAAGAAGAGAAAAGTAAATACTGCTCATGCAATGGGAGAGGACAAGAAAGTTAAGTCCGTGGTTGCTACAGCAGAAGGCAGGCTTGTCAGTGCCATGCCCACAGAAATTCAAGAGGTAAGGAGAGCTACTCTCACTCCGACTCAACGAAGAAACAAGAGCTGACGCATCCGCAAGATGCTAACCCAGCTAGCGGTGAATCAACGTGAAGAGACAGCTGCTACCGTCGGTGCAAGCACTTCTAAGAAGCCCGTTCGTCAGGAACCAGAAAAGAGGAGACCAACTCCAAGAACAACAGAAAAGATAAAAGAAATCCCAAGGAGATCAGAAACAGAATCTGTGCCACGACGCCAGACAAATGCACTAGTTTTAAAGAGTCTTGTTGCGAAAGCAACCCCGGAGGATGTCCCGACAGAGATTATCTCCAAGGAGCCGAGACATGCAGGAGAACATGCTGGGGTTGAACCATACATCCAATAGTATGTTACTAGACCTCGCCAGTTGCAGATAATTCCGAAATATGAGCTGGAAAAGATGTTGAATGTTGAAAAGAAAACTTTTGAATACTTGGAAAGAATCCGTGGCAAGAGGATGAACATCTTGGAAGGCCTTGAGCTGCATACAGATGTGTTTTCGGACTACGAACAACAGCAAATTGTAGACTGCATCGTTGAACTTCAGAAAATGGCCCGAGCTGGTCATCTGAGGGAGAAAACTTATTCAGCACCCCGAAGATAGATGACAGGAAAAGGAAGAGTTACGATCCAATGCAGATGTTGCTACAACTTCGCGGTAGACAGAAAAGGAAATTCACCAGGGATACTCCTTCACAGTGAGGTGGATCCGATGCCGAATATTATTAAAAGAATGGTACAGAGGATGGTGACATGGAAAGTATTGCCCGCAGACTGCATACCCAACAGCTGCATCATTAACATCTACAAGGAAAGCGACTGCATACCTCCACACAAAGACAATCATGATTTCGTTAGACCTTTCTGCACAGTGTCTTTTGTCAACCAGTGCAATATCATGTTCGGATTTGACCTCCGGATAGCAGGCCTCGGAGAATTCCGAGGGCTCGTGGAGATACCACTACCGGTAGGTTCCGACATGGTGTTAAAAGGGAATGGAGCGGACATCGCAAAGCATTGCATTCCGGGAGTGCCTGTTGAGCCGATCTCTGTTACTTTCAGGAGAATGGATGACAGAAAGATTCCTTTTCACTTTCAGCCAGATCCAGAGTTAGAAAGCCTCCGGCCTTACGAGCTGTGAGTTACATGGGAGATAGCACACCTTCAATGCACATCCGTACGACATTCCTGCCAAGGGTGGCTTGGAAGGTGATGTTATTGTCCATATATCTCACTATTCAGACATGGATTTTCGCAGATGCTTTTAGAAACAACTTGCAAGAATCTTACACAATCTGTTTTGGATTTATATGGATTGTATGAGATATTGCATTCTCAAAGAAAATATCATCATGTTTTGGATCAAGTTGTATGATGTATTTTCAACAAGATTGGAATGAAAGTGACCATGTCATGTTTTGTCTTCACCTTTTTTTGTGCAAATTGACTGGGAAACGCCATTAAATTAAAAGAAATTCAAACAAAGAACAAAGGAAAAATAAAAATAAATGAGAACTCTTTTAAAAAAAAATCTGAATGTCAAAACAAACTACAAATAAACACGAATGTTGACCTCATTTTTGGTGAGGTCTGATCTCTCTCTCCTTATTACTTAGGATCTAGCCATAGGTTTTCACTTTGACTATCCTAGAGGACTAGAAATGGGACCCACCACTTAGAAATTCAAAACACTTCTTACCTCCCTTCAAACCTCACAAGTTTAATTGTAAACCCCAAGGCCACTTGGAGGGTTAAGATCAAATGTGGAGGTTTAAAGGATGAGTTACTATAGGACTCTTTGGCCTTAGGAGTACCCTAGATGGTTTGGTCTGGTGAGGGTAAACTTGCACACACTACACTCTCACAATCATTTCAAATCTTAAAACCACTTTTACTCAATTTGACTCCCTGACTCATGTAGGTGATTCATATGAATGGACCTTAACCCTTCAGCCCCTGGCTAAGAGGGTTAAGAACAACATATTGAGTGCCTAAAATGAGTCCTCTCATGGCTCTTGTGAGCTTAATATGACTTCATGGCTCCATCAAATGGTTTCATTTCACTCACACTTAATCAATCTTCTTTTTCCCAAATTTCAATTTTTGACCCCCGGGACCCTAAACCCACCAAACCTACCAAATGCCCTTGAAATTGCCCAAAATTTGCAAAATTGCCTAAATTACCCAAAATTCCTCAAAATCAATCATAAACATTTCCCACCACTCAAATTGATCATCTATAGCCAAATACACCAAAATTTCCAAAAATACCCTCCAATAACCTCCAAATACCCTTTTAACCCAAAAAATCTAAAAATTCTTAGAAAATACCAAAAAATTCCAAATATTCCCAATTTCATTTTGTTCAACTACACCATATGCCAATTTTGTCAATTTATCCCACTTTTACCAAAAACCCTCAATTTGACCCTTTTTTAACCTAAATGACCCAATGTCAAACCAAATCAACCCAATTGATCCCAATCTTGATCCAATTCAATTCTGATCTTCAATTTAATATCATCAATATCAATTTAAACCAAATTCAAGCCCAATTTTATCAACATGAGGAACCAATTTCAATTTGAAGCCTAAAGCCCAATTTTGGCCTATGACCTAAACTTAGCCCAAACCAACCCAACTCAACTCCAATTAACCCTAAACCTTTTATAAAACCTTCCTAACATCTCCACAAACAAAAAACTAACTTAATTTACCACAAATTTGGACCTAAACTCCTCCCAAGCTTGACTCAAATCAAAATTCCCTAATTTGGCCTAAACCAAACATGAACTCAAACTAGCCCAAATCCCAAAATCAAGATCCAACCAAAATTGAAAACTCTTTGTTACACCTCCATAAACATTTCACAACATTAATTTTACATCAAAACCAACATTAGCCCAACCTTAGCCCAAGTTAGCCCAATTTGACCCACTTTGACCCTATTATTAAAAAGCCCAAATTAAACCCAATTCAACCCCAAATAACACCAAATCTTTTCTAAAATTTTCATAACACATCCCTAAACTAAATGCAACATTTATTTGGTATAATCTTTTAAAAAAATTTCATCCAAAAGTCTATTTTGAAACATAAAAGCCCACTTTCCTAAAACATTTTAAAGCCCATCTCCACCAAATTTCAAAAGCCCAAATTTCCAATCCAAGGTCCATATGACATTCCTCTTCGTAACGCATTCAATTAAAATCTTCCCTAAGTTTCAAAGTCATCATTAAACCATTCCAAATCAAGCTTCATCCAAATTTTCATCAAGATATCAAAAATCACAAAATCCTTTCTCATGTAAATGAGCCAACTTTTTCCAAGCCAAAGGTGAGCCTTGGAGCCATGTTTAAGCCACATGCAAGCCATGTGAGTTGTGTCCATGTCACCATACCATCTTAGGTAAAAGGAGGAGCCTCTTTCTTGATTCCTTTAAAGTGATTAAGCATCCCCATGTTTCCCCTAACCCACGCTTAAGCTTAATTGTACTTTGATTATGACTTGACCTCACTAATCAAGCTCAATCAAGGGAGCTTTTCTTAGCCCAAATCAGACCATGGAAAGGTGAACCAAGCCCAAACCCATGCTTTGATCAATTTGACCCAAGCTCCTCTATTTAAGCTTCATTCATGGCCAAAAGATAAAAAAGAGAAGGATTACCTTAGGGAGACCCTGCCAAATTGTTCCCAAAGCTTCTCCAAGCACTCCTAAGCTCAATCAAACCATTTCCAATTGAGGCCTCACCTCTTGGACAAAGGTATCAAATTTTTTCTCTTCCAACTGAGCTTATTTAAATTTCTGTAAATATTCACATTCTTTAAGTATATCATCACCATATCGATGTGTGCTACTCGACTAGACGATCATTTTAAAAAAAAATTCATTCAATTTCATTGAGAATCGAGGGAGATATTAAGGTTTGAAGGTGGACGGTTTTGGGTGAAAAACACTAGGAGAGAGGAGCAGAAGCCGTCCAATCAGGCGTGTATCGGACGGACGGCCCTGATGGAGTCAGACAGAAATCTGTCTGTGAATGCGCCGCCACAGGAACCACGCCAGCTAGTAGCAGCGCGACACGTGTCCTTTGAGCGGGAAATGGATTTTTTGATCTTTTTTTGACACAAAACTTCAAAAAATCATAACTTTGCCTAGAAAACTCCAAAAAATAAAATAAAAATATCCTCTTGCTCATTGAAACGAGGAGAATAATGTGAAAGTAATTTCATATTTATTTAATGCATATTTTAGTTTTAATTAATTAAATAGTGTTTTCAATTTTTCAATTCTTCTTGCATGTAGGAGCTTCACCAAAACATGAAATTTTGGTATGTTATTCTATGCATAATGGTGGATCTTTCCTGATTTTTCCAAAGTCAGGGAAGACCTCCATGATAAGATATCTATTTTTCAATTTTATGCATCAGTTTTGCTATAATAATTATAAAATTTATCATGTTACTTAGAAAAATCTAGAAAAATTAGAGTGTGTTCCCTTTGACCAGAGGTACATTTGAAAATTATCTCATGATTTATTTCAATTAAAAAAATCTCAAAATTTAATTTTAATTAATTAGGAATAACCACACATCAAAATCACTTGAAATCAATTCTCCACTGTCATTTAGGATACAGAGAACCTCACATAAAAATTTGAAGTCAATTGGAAATGATTTAACCCACTAAATGGATCATTTAAGTTGTATGGTCATTTTTAAAATTTAAAAAGTCATAAAACACAAAATACAGTTCAAAAATTCACCAAATTGGTTTTGTGGGTTCTCTGATATCAGAGGAGTCTAAGAAAATTAAAATTGGAATTTTCTAAAAATTTTCATTTTTAATCATATTTTTAATATTTTAATAATTAAAAATTATAAAAATCACAAAAATATTAAAAATCATAAAACTGTCATATTTCACTCCTTAATTACTTAGGAACAAAACCAAATATTTTTCCCAAGTCTCTAGGTTAAGAAGTTGAATTTTAATGCCTTAAAACAATTTTTGATATTAAAAAAATGGATTTTTTAACCTTTTCACCAAATTAATTCTAATAAATCAAAGAAAAATCAGAAAAATATAAAATTTACTTTTCTGGACTCCTTGAGGTAAGAGGGATTTAAGAAAAATATAAAATCCATTTTCAACTTAATTTTATTTTATAATTAATTAACACACAAAAACTGAAAATAATTATAATAAATAAAATATAATTCAAAAAATTACCAAAATTGGTCCAAATGGTCATCTAGTCAGTAGAAACATCCCATAGTATTTCTAAGGACAGGAACCTCAGCATGGTCATGTTGTTGAATTTTCATTGAAAACCCTCATTTTCTTACAAAAATAAATATATAAATTAAATTAAATTCGTAAAAATCACATTTTCTCCTCTGGTGTCTTAATTGACATGTGAGTGAGGTGACATAAAATATATAAGTTCATTTGAGCTTAATTTGATGAGTTATGAAATAAATAAGCCTAAAGGGGCATAAAGGTAATTAAAGGATTTTAACCTTAATTAATATTTAAGTCTAATCAAAGGGAGGGTAAAATATCTGATCTTAACTTTCTCTTAGATGATTGAAACTTAGTTAATTAAAAGGTAGAAACTCATTAATCATCTGGAAAATATTTAAAGTGAACCTTAATTAATTAAATAATTTAAATTTTGGACGAATAAATTAAAATTTGGATTATTAGGGTTAGGGATGTGACCTAAGAAGATATCAATTCTTAAATTTAAAATCCCTAAATGAATCACTTCAATAATATTTCAACTCTTAATTAAACTTAAGATGATAATTGAAATTAATAATTAAATAATTAAAAGGAAAATAACCCTTAATTAAATTAAAGCTTAAAACATTAAGTAATTTAATAATCAAATTGAAATAAATTTAAAACATTAAAATTAATTTGAAATTACTTGAAAACAAATCTAAAATAAATTTGAAACATTAAAGAAAATTAATCTTAAGACAATTCATAATTAAAAACATAAAAAAAATCAAACCAATTAAAATTGACCTAATGTGTTACAATTTTGTCAAATTAAATTTAAATCATTAAAAATTTAATTAAATTGAATGATTCAAGTACCTCTTTCAACTCAAACAATTTAAAACACTTAAGAGAAAATCAACTTGACTTTGAAACTAAATTAAATCATCCTAAATTATCAATCCAATAATAATCAAAACGGTTAAATTCTTTAATAAACTAATTTGCCCCTAAAGGCTTTCATTATTATAACTCTTAAATGGAACATCAAGTAATATGTCACTTCACTCATCGGACAATCAAATATCCTAATTCAATGAGCAAGAAACAAACTTAACTAAATTCTTGGATGACTAATTCACTTATACAATGAAATTCATTTGGACTCAAAATAATCCCAAAAGCATTGAAAGATGTTCAGGATTCGTCCTAAGCACTTTCTCAATACGATGGGATGTTTTAGAAGAACAATTGAACTTAATTGTTCTTTGGTGAAGAAAATCATCCTTAACAAAAAAAAAAACAAAAGAACCTAGACGTCATAGGGATTGACTAGCAATATGATTAGGATTTTGGTAGACAACCAGAACCTTTTCTTAGCTTTACCTAGGTACTTGTTGCAAATATATAAATGCCTTAATATGTGTTTTAAGTGCAGCTTGGGAATGATGAGTAGACCCTCCAGGTATGCTTTTATTGTAATTTATTTACTTACCTGCACTGCACTTTATTTTTCTTGCATGTTAAACAAGATTGTCACCATGCATGAAAACTGAAACTTTTAGGATAGCCACAAAACTGAAACCCAAAACTAAATTAAAAGTCACAACAAGATAAAATTCACTGCCACAATATTTCAAAAGATAAAACAACTCAAAATTTAATCACAAACAGAACGACAAAACCACAATTACAACTAAATTAAAACGTCTCGTTGGATGATCAGGAATACCTCGGATGATGTAACCTACGTGTTGCTAACGGGATTTCCCACGGTCTAAATTAAAGTGTGGATCTCATTCAGTTGAGTTTAGCAAATTCATGTGGACTAAGTGAATCCGATAAAAATAATGGTGACAGAAAGATGGAACCATGGGATCTTAACCAGTGTTGTTATTATAAACTTTAAGATTCCCCTAACAAAATTTTAAGACACCTGAACTTTAAGATTTCTCTAAACCAAAACACTTCTCTTATCTTCTGATTGTCACCTTCTAAATCTAAACATATGCAACGACAAGGAGCTTGGAGCATAGTGGGCAGCACGACCATCTTCATCAGCAAAACTTGTGTCTACATCAGCTAAACCTTTCCTAGAATTAAATAATGAAGCCATAGGATTTCGAGGTATTTTGCCTAGTGCAACATAAATCCTCAACTTCTCGTTAGGCATTTGCATAATCATGTTATGCAACTTAAGCCCTAAACTGGTCTTAGGACTCCGAGGTAGTTGAATGGTACGACATAAACCCTCACATCTTCGAGGCTATTTGTATGATTGTGTCATACGAATATAAGTCCTAATTAATTAAAATTGGCAGGATTACAACATTAAATAAACTTTCAAATTGAAGCCAAACCATAGGATAGTTGGGAAGTCACCGAAGTCCACTTCGGGTCTGTGACATCCCCTACTTCTCTTCCTTTGGATTCTTAAAATAAATTGTTCTAAATTTGATCCATTCCTTATTGAAATTTCCAAAAAAATCCAATTCTTTGAAAACTTTAAACTTTAAAATTCTTGAGAGCAAAATCATCTATCATTATCGAGAGTTTTCTTAAGTGTTTTTGGACATTTAAGATGTAATTAACTATAGGGGCTTGCCCTTATAGGGAACTTTAAGAACCCAGGTAATATAAACCCTGCTTAATGCCTTTATATTAAGCAGGGGAACTTGTCGTCTTATAAAATTGGCTAAAAACCTAACGGATGTCACAAATCTTATAGTTTATTTAATCGAGCCCCATCATCAAGCAGTGTGTCCATTCTTCGGGATAGATACACGGTTTGTGATGCGGTGCTCGTTTATATAAACTATTCGGGATGTGGGATTAGTTTGATTTCATATCTTAAAATTTTCAAATTTAAAATTATTTTCAAAATCAAATGCTACTTTCTAAATTATATATATTTAAATTAAATTTAAAATCTAAAATTCGCCGAAAATTTTTGTTAGGCGACCCCTTTTTAAAATACAACACACAACCTAATAAATAAGCCGTATAACGAACTCTAAATAAAACATGAACTCTAAATTGAAAATAAAGCTAAAAATCAAACCACAACAAGCGACTAAGACAAATTCCCGAATCTGAAATCCCCAGCCTTCGGTTATTCTCAAATCTCTTTTTCACTCCCCGTATTTCCTTCCCTCTTTTGAGAAGGTCGACTGAATCTACTGACACAGATCCACGAAAATTTTTGATTTGGTTCTGATGGCATGGATTCATATCCTTCGCCAAATAATCAGACTTTAATCTATCCTTGTGGGACGTGAAACACTTTCATGTCTCATTCCAAATCTTCTGCTAAACTCAAATCTCCACAGCAAATTTCAACCTTTTAAACCTTTGAGACTAGAACCAGATTCTAGTTCTCTTTCAACCTTCGAGACTGGAACCAGATTCCAGTTCTCTTTAAACCTCTGAGACTGGAACCATATTCCAGTTCTCTTTAAACCCTCGAGACTAGAACCAGATTCCAGTTCTCTTTAAACCTGCGAGACTGGTACCAAATTCCAGTTCTCTCCTTTCGAGGTCGGTACCAAATTCCGACTCTCTTCCCGAGATTGATACCAAATTTCAACTCTCTCCTTCCGAGGCTGGTACCAAATTCCAGATCTTATTTCGAGATCAGTACCTAAATTCTGATTCTCATCCTTTTCAATCGATACTTAAACTCTGATTCTCAGTTCGAGGCTGGTACCTAAATTCCAGTTCTCTTCGCAATCATGAGGTTGGAACCTAGGTTCCAATTCTCATTTCAAATCCAGATTTCATTGAATTGATTTTAAATTAAACCCCAACCGAAATTGAAACTCAGAACAAATAAAAATCTAAACTCACACATTAAAAAACTCAGAATAGAAAATGAAATGAAATATAAATCAAATTTCCCCAGATCTTATGATCTGGAATTCACCTCATTTTCTTTTCCCCAGCGAGAGTTCAGGGATCTCCAGTCTTGGAGATATACTCGATACTCCCCAGCGGAAATTTGTTTCTATTCTATTCTAAGTGTGTCACTTAGACGTCTGTGTTGGTTTTGTTGATCTCTTCGGTCAACGCCAATACGCGCGGTGTGCTTGGTTAGCACACCACACCTATTGTGGATCCATTTGTTGACCTCATTTTTGATGAGGTCTTTTCTCTTCTCTCTCTTTAGTACTTAGGATCTAGCCTTAGGCTTTCCCTTTGACTATCTTAGAGGACTAGAAATGGAACCCAACACTTAGAAATTCAAACACCTCTTAACTCCCAGCAAACCCCATAAGTTTGATTGTAAACCCCTAAGTGTCACTTGGAGGGTTAAGATCAAATGTGGAGGTTTAAAGGATGAGTTCCCTATAGGACTCTTTGGCCTTATGACTACCCTGGGTGGCCTGGTCTGGTGAGGGTTGACCTAAACACATTAAACTTTCACACACATTCCAAATCCTAAAACCATTCATACCTAGCTTGACTTCCTCACTCATGTAGGTAATTCATATGGATGGACCTTAACCCCTAGGCCCTTGGCAAAAAGGGTTAGGAATAACATAGTGAATGCCTCAAATGAGTCCTCTCATGGCTCTTATGGGCTTGATATGGCTTCATGGCTCAACCAAAGTGATTCCATTCTACTCAAACTTGATCAATCTTTATTTTTTCAAAATTTCAATTTTTGACCCCCGGGGTCCTACACCCACCAAACCTACCAAATGCCCTCGAAGATGCCCGAAATTTGCAAAATTACCTAAATTACCCAAAATTCCGCAAAACCAATCCTAATAATTTCCCACCATTCAAATTGATCATCCTTAGCCAAATATACCAAAATTTCCAAAAATACCCCCCAATACCCTCCAATTACCTAAAATGCCCTTTTTAACCAAAAAATCCATAAATTCCAAAAATTTCCAGAAAATTTCAAAAAATTCCAAATATTCCCAATTTAATTTTGTTCAACTACACCATGGGCCAATTTTGTCAATTTAACCCACTTTTACCAAAACCCCCAATTTGGCCCATTTTTAACCAAAGTAAGCTTAATGTCAAACCAAATCAACCCAATTGACCTCAATGTTGATCCAATCCAATTCTAAACTTCAATTCAATATCCCCAATATCAATTTAGACCAAATCCAAGCCCAATTTGATTAACATTTGGATCCAATTTCAATTTGAAGCTTAAAGCCCAATTTTGGCCCATGACCTAAACTTAGCCCAAACTAACCCAACTAAACTCCAATTAAACCCAAATCTTTTCCTAAACCTTCCTAATATCCCCACAAACAAAACACTAACAAGATTTGCCCCAAATTTGAGCCTAAACGCCACCCAAACCTAACCCAAAACCAAAATCACCAATTTTGGCCTAAACACACCATGAAACCAAATGGGCCCAAATCCCAAAATCGAAGCCCAACCAAAGTTGAAAACTCTTTGTAAAACTCCCATAAACATTTATCAACATTAATTTTACATCAAATCTAACATTAGCCCAACCTTAGCCCAAGTTAGCCCAATTTGACCCACTTTGGCTCCTTTACCAAAAAGTCCCAAATCAAACCCAATTCAACTCCAAATCACCTCAAATTTGTTTCAAATCACTCATGACACTTCCCAAAACTAAACCCAACATTTATTTGGCATGGTCCTTCACAAAATTTTTTTCATCCAAAAGTCCATTTTGAAACATAAAGCCCACTTCCTTAAACCATTTTAATAGCCCATCCAAAATGATTTCAAAAGGCCCAAAGTCAATCCAAAGCCTACATGACACTTTCACCTCATCATCACTTTGATTTAAATCACTCCCTAAGTTTCAAATTCATCATTAAAATTTTCTAAACTAAGCCATGTGCCAAATTACCCCTAAATATCTAAAATCCTTAAAACCCATTTCCATGAAATTGACTAAGCTTGGCCCTAAGAGAAATGGAGCCATGGAGCCATGCATAAGCCATATGTAAGCCATGAGGAGCCATGGACTTGTCATCACTCCCTAAATGGCAAAAGGAGGAGATCCTTTAAGCACTCCCTAAAAGTCATTAGCCCTACCCATGATTTCCCTTAACCAAAAACTAATCCAAATAATCTTGATGGGGACTTCACCACTCTTCATAAGCTGACTCACCTGACCTCCCTTAGCCCAAAATCAGAGCTTTGGATGGTGCACCAAGCCCTAAGCCATGACTTGATCCATTTGAACCCAAAATGACCCTTCCCCCTTACCACTTAAATCAAACCTCTTTACACTTGGCATTGGCCAATTGAACCCACAAACTTCAAGCCCTGACCCTCCTGATCAGGATGGTGACCTGACCCTGGCCGGCCAGCCACCAGGTCACCGGAAAACACCATGGCTGAGAGGTCTAAATGGATTCAAAAATTCAATTTGAACTAGCTGAGTTGTCTCATGCCCAATGGCCACTGCAGCTGTTCTTCTCTTCACTAGAGTAGTTGATCCAAGCCATGAAATCCCCCTGGGAGTCCCTGGCCATGGCTATTTAAACAAGCCACCCCCTCTCGGCCAAAAGGTTGGCTGAAATCAACCTTCATAGAATCCCTCCAAACTCCTCACAGAGCTTCCCCTAGCCAAGAGCAATCCATCCCCACTATTCTCCTGCCCTAAATCCCATTGATTGAACTAAATTTTGGAGCTCAATTCTCAGGCCAGAACATGACAACTCTCAAACCTCCACCAAAATCAAATTAAACTCACCCACACCTGCACAAGACCAAGAGAAGGAGTTCCCCAGTGAAAGCCCCCTCTCTAGGCCACCCAATTGCTCTAGCCTCCAAAGTCTGAAATCAGGCCTGGTCACTTTCATACTTAATTGGCCTAATTACTCAAAACTGAAATTTAATTAATTTGGAGAAGGAAAATTTGGAGAAGTTTCTTAGGACTAGAGGACCCTAGGATAATTACGTTTTGAGTTAATTCACTAAGAATAACCCTAATTGGCCTAATTACTCAAAACTGAAATTTAATTAATTAGGGTTAATCACACATCAAAAGAACTTAAAAATTATTCTTTATTGATCTTTAGGGTTAGAGAAGTCCCACATAAAAATTTGAAACCAATTGGAGGTGATTAGCCCCACTAAATGGACCAATTAAGTTACGTGACAAAAATTAAAATTTAAAAATTCATAAATCCAAAAATACATTTTAAAAATTCACAAAAATAGTTTTGAGGCTTCTCTGATGTTAGGGGAGTCTAAGAAAATTAAAATTAAAACTTTCTAAAAATCTTCATTTTTCACTATATTTTTAATATTTTAATAATTAAAAAATCATAAAAATCACAAAAATATTAAAAATCGTAAAAATGTCATATTTCACCTCCTAATCACTTAGGAACAAACTAAATATTTTTCCCAGGACTCTTGGTTAAGATATTGAATTTTAAATGCTTAAGACAATTTTTAATGTTAAAAAATGGATTTTCCAACATTTTAAACAAATTAAATCTTATAAATCAAAGAAAAATCAAAAAATTATAAAATTTATTTCTCTGAACTCCTTGAGGTTAGAGAGATTTATGAAAAATATAAAATTTATTTTTCAACTTTAATTTTCTTTTATAATTAATTAACACTCCAAAACTCAAAAAAATTACAATAAATAAAATATAGTTCAAAAAATCACCAAAATTGGTCCAAGTGGTCCTCTAGTCAGTAAGAACATCCTAAAATTTTCCTAAGGATAGAAACCTTACCTTGGTCATGTTGTTGAATTTTCATTGAAAACCCTTATTTTTCACAAAAATAATTATATCAATTAAATTAAATTCAGAAAAATCAGATTTTCCCCTCTAATGTCTTAATTGACATATGAGTGAAGTGAAATAAAAATTTTAAGTTCATTTGTGCTTAATTTGATGAGTTATGAAATAAATAAGCCTAAAGGGGCATAAAGGTAATTAAAGGATTTTAACCCTAATTAATATTTAGGTATAATCAAAGGGAGGGAAAAATATCTGATCTTAACTTTTCTCATAGATGATTGAAACCTAGGGAATGACGGGGTAGAAACCCACTAATTATCTTAAAAATATTTGAAGTGAACTTAATTAATTAAATAATTTAAATTTTGGAAGAATAGATTAAAAATTTGGATTATTAAGGTTAGGGATACGATTTAAGAAGATATCAATTCTTTAATTTAAAATCCCTAAATGAATCACTTTAATAATATTTAACTTTTAATTAAATTTAAAGTGATAATTGAAATTAATAATTAAATAATTAAAAGGAAAATAAACCTTAATTAAATTAAAACTTAAAACATTAAATAACTTGATATTTAAATTGAAATAAAAAGAAAATTAATTTCAAAAATCACTTGAAAGCAAATTTAAAACAAACTTGAAACATCAAAATCAAATTAAAAAAAAAGATTCTTAATTAAAAAATCAAACCAATTAAAAGTTAATCTAGAATATTGCAATTAAATTAAAATTAAATCATTAAAGTCTAAATTAAATAATTTAAACTCTTCTTTTAATTCAAATGGTTTAAAACATTTAAGAATAAAACAACTTGAACACTATTCCAAACTTAAATTTATTAAAATTTTATAACTAAATTATATCACCTTAAAAAAATTAATTCTAATTTTAAATCGTTGAAATTCTTTAACAAACTGATTTGCCCCCTAAAGGATTTCATTATTATAACTCTTAAGTAAAGCATCAAGTGAAATGTCACTTTACTCATAGGATAATCAAATATCCTAATTCACTGAGCAAGAAACAAAACTTTACTAAATTCTTGGATGATCAATCCACCTAAACAAAGAAATTCATTTGGACTCGAAATAATCCCAGAAGTATTGAAAAGATGTTTAGGATTCGTCCTAAGTACTTCCTCAATATGATGTGATGTTTTAGAAGAACAATTGAATTTAGTTGTTCTTTGATGAAGAAAATCATCCTTAACAAAATACAAGAACCTAGACGTCATAGGAAATGACTAGCAATAAGATTAGGAATTTGGTAGACAACCAGAACCTTCCCTTAGCTTTACCTAGGTACTTGTTATAAATATTTAAATTCCTTAACATGTGTTTTAAGTGCAGCTTGAAATGACGAGAAGACCCTCTAGGTACGCTTTTATTTTATTGCAATTTACTTTATTGCAATTTATTTATATGAGCTACACTTTACTCTTCTTGCATGTTAAATAAGATTGTTGCATGAAAATTGAAACTTTTTAGAATAGCCACAAAACTGAAACCAAAACTAAACTAAAAGTCACAACACAAGATAAAATTCACCGCCACAACATTCAAAAGATAAAACAACTCAAAATTTAATCACAAAAAGAACAACAAAACTACAATTGCAATTAAATTAAAACATCTCGTTGGATGATCGAGAATACCTCGGATGATGTAACCTACGTGTTGTTAACGGGATTTCCCACAGTGTAAATGAAAGTGTGGAACTCGTTCAGTTGAGTTTAGCAAATTCATCTGGACTAAGTGAATCCGATAAAAATAACGGTGCCGGAATGATGGAACCGTGGGATCTTAACCGGTGTTGTTATAATCAACTTTAAGATTCCCCTAATAAAACATTAAAGATATTTGAACCTAAGACTCTTCTAAACCAAAACACTTTTCTCATCTCCTGATTTTTACTTTCTAAAACTAAACCTCTGTAACAACAAGGAGCTCGGAGCACGGTGGGCAGAACGACCATCTTCGTCAGCAAAACTTGTGTCTACTTCAGCAAAACCCTTTTCCTAGTTTTAAATAACCAAGCCATAAGGATTTCGAGGTAGTTTGCTTAGTGCAACATAAATCCTCAACTTTTTCTTAGGCATTTGCATAATCATATTATGTAAATTAAGACCTAACCGGTCTTAGGATTCCAAGGTAGTTAAATCCTCACATCTTCGAGGCTATTTGTGTGATCATATCATACAAGCATAAGTCCTAATTAACTAAAATTGGCAGGATTGCAACATTAAATAAACTCTTAAATTGAAGCTAAACCATAGGATAGTTGGGAAGTCACCGAAGTTCACTTCGGGTCCGTGACATCCCCTACTTCTCTTCCTTTGGACTCCTAAAACAAACTGTTCCGAATTTGAGCCATTCCCTATTGAAATTTCTAAAATTCAATCCTTTGAAAACCTTAAACTTTGAAATTCCTGAGAGCAAAACCACTGATCATTATCGAGAGTTTTCTTAAGTAATTCCCGTCATTTAAGATGTAATTAACTATAGGGGCTTGCCCTTATAGGGAACTTTAAGAACCCAGGTAATATAAACACTGCTTAATTCATTTATATTAAGCAGGGGAACTTGTCGGCTTATAAAATTGGTTCGTAGACCAAACGGATGTCACAAATCTACTAGTTTATTCAATCGAGCTCCATCATCAAGCAGTGTGTCTATTCTTCAGGATAGATACACGGTTTGTGGTGCGGTGCTCGTTTATATAACTATTTGGGATGTGAGATCGGTTTGATTTCATATCTTAAAATTTTCAAACTTAAAATTATTTTCAAAATCAAATGTTACTTTCCAAATTATATATATAGTTAAATTAAATTTAAAATCTAAAATTCACCGACAATTTCTGTAGGTGACCCTTTTTTGAAATACAACACACAACCTAAAAATAATGCCGACAAGTAGGGGGCAAGTGTGAGGGAATTTGGTATGTTTTCTTTAGAGTTAAGTGTAGAGTAGGTGTGAGTGTGTGTGAGCCTCACCAAGACCAGACTACCTAGGGTAAGCCCTAAGGCTTGACCATCCTACAGAGAGCTCCTCTTGACCTTCATAATGTTTGGTCTCATCCTCCTACGTACTTAAAGGTTAGACTTTAAGCATTTGAAAACTTCAAGTGAAGCAAAGAAGTGTTTTGAATTTTTATGGGGTACAGGTTCCATGACTATTCTGCTAAGATAGTCACCAAGAGAGTCATATAGCTAGACCCTAGGCTATTATAAAGAAGACTAGACCTCAACAAAAGTGAGGTCAACAGGAGTGAAGGATTTTTTAAAAATAGAAAGGTACATATTAAAACACCAATCGACAAGAAGCAAATTTCTTTATAAATCTTTCTAACTTAGATTTACACATTAAATTTGAGGCATCCAACAAGGGCAAGCCCAACTACCATGTTATTTAGAAAAGAATAAAGATAATAGACAAATTTTTTTTATTAATATTGCTATTATGAAAGGAAGCATATATATGACTGTTGACCTCACTTTTTTTAGGTATAATCTTTCTTTAGAAGAGCCTGGGGTCTAGCCATTGGACTTTCCTGGTGACTATCTTAGAAGACTAGCAATGGAAACCTCACCCCATAGAACTTTAAAACACTTCGTTGCTTCACTTAACATTTTCAAATGCTTAAAGTCTAACCTCTAAATGCTTAGGAGGATGAGACCAAGCATTAGGAAGCTCAAGAGAAGTTCCCTACAGGATGGTCAAGCCTTAGGACTTACCTTGGGTAGTCTGGGTGAGGCTCACACACACACTTGCACATTGCCCTCTCACACATCACCTCAAACCCCTAAACCAAGCTCTCTTATACTTGATCCCCTACTCTTTTGGAAAACTCATGTGTGTGGTTTCCCCAATCTTTTAGCCTCAAGCTAGGGTTTGGCTAGTACTAGCACATGTAGGATCCAAATGGGGAATTCCCTTGGTCCATGGCTCAAATGAATTATCAATCTCTCTCAACCTCAATTTTACCAAAAATCCCAACTTTTGACTCCTTTTCCCCTAAACTCTACCAAATGACCAAATTACCCCTAAAACCCTAATTTTGTCTGAGATTCCCAAAATCAACCAAAATTACCAAAATCCCTCAAAAGTCACCCAAAACATTTCTCACCACTCAAAATACCCAAAACACCTCAAATTTACCAAAATTCCCAAAAAGAAGTCCGAAACCCCAGAATTACCAAAATACCCTTACTAGCCTAAAAATTTTAAAAATTCGCAAAAATTTTCAAAACCCTCCAATTATTCCTAATTTCAATTTAAACTACTTTATTTGACCCAATTTGACCAAAAGCCCCTAATTGCCCTTTAAGGCCCAAAATGCCCAAATTACCCCAATGTCCACCAAATTGACTTCAATTCCCCTCAATTCAAAATCCAAACTTTAATTCAACATCCCTAATGGCAACCCAAACTAAATCCAAGCCCAATTCGACCAACATTTGAACTCAATTTCAACCCAACCAAAAAACCCCAATTTTGACCATATGACCCAATTCCCCTAAATTAAATCTAATGTCAATAATTTCCCCCAATTTTGAATTCTTAACTCTTCATGACATTCCCCTAAACAAAATTGAACCATTAATTGCCCCCAATTTTAGCTCAAACCTCACCCAAGTCCAACCAAATCTAAAAATCTCAATTTTGGCCCAAATTGGTCACATGTTCAAAATCCATCAAATTGAATACCCTTACTCCAAAATTGACACCCAATTAATGTTGAAAGTTCTTTATGACATCCTTCTTGACCATTTGGAACCATCAATTGAGCCATGACCCAACTCTAGCCTAACCTAAACCCAAGTTAGCCCAATATGCAAAAAGTTGACCAAATACCAAAATTTCTCCAAATACACCTCCCAAATCAATTCAAAACCATTCTAATCCTTTTCTAAATGCTTCATGAAATCATACACACATTATTGCTCAATCAATTGGGCCTAACCCAAGCTTGAACCTAACCTAGCCTAACTTGAACCCATATGACCCAAAATTGAACCCATGAGCTAAGTTGACCAAACCTAGCCAAATTGATCAAACCAAACCTTCCACAGCCACCAAGTTGACCCTAGGGATTGAGCTAGATCCACCTAGCCCACTCTAGTGGAGCCATGGACCAAGGATCCCCCAAATTGTGGGATCCCCTTCTTTAAATGGGTAAACCTAAGGGAGATTTGCAATGAATCATTAACTACTTAATCTCACAGCACTTATGGCCTAACCTCTGGCTCACCTAACCACTGGACACCTCCCCTGGCCTGACCAGCTGGCCTAGTCATCGTAGGAGCCCAAACTAAGAGCAACCTCACTTGGATCAAAATTTAAACTCACCCCCCCAAGCTGTCCAACCGTGATGGTCACTTCTGCATTGTTGTCTTCCACCTAAGCAGCTAATTCGACCCACCAGCAAGCCCCATGCTCAGCCCAATGGCCAAGGCTATAAAAGCCATCCTTCATGGCTAAGAGGGGGTGCTGAAATTTTCTTATGGAAACCCTGCCAAAATCTCACCAGAGGTCATCCAAAATTCTTTTAACTCAAGCCTACTGTCTCTAGCCACCCAAGCCCTTTGCCCTGAGACAATTTCCCCACTGAAATTTCAGTCGAAACCAGGACATTTGCAATTGCATCTCCCCACTGCCTAAAACCCCAAACCAACTTGCTCTACACCATCACTAGAGTGAAAGAAGAAGTTCCCCCATCAAAGCCCCACCACATAGAGCCCTGATCCCAGATATATATATAAGTGCAAGGGATGCCAGAAACTTGGTTCTGCTGGATAAATTCGCTGATGATTTAAGATATGAAAATAATGATTTTATAATATAGGATACTACGCAAGTATACGTATCGTTTATCAAGTAATATAGGACTTTCTGATTAAGCCACGAGATATCGAACCCACAGGGAAAATGTGAAATATTTAAAGGAATCAGAGAAATTATCTTTTTACTTTCTTTAATTGTTTTCGAAAAAGTATGTCTTGATTTTGAAAAGTTTTGAAGGTTGATATATCTTTTAAAATTTTCTTAATAAAAATGCAAAGCAAGAAATTAAAATTACAATAACTAATAACACTGGATGTAAAATACTATTAACTAGAATATCTTTTTCTTTCCTTTCATGAAGTAGTAATAATTCTTAAAGTATTGTTGTGGACGTATTTAAATTTTTGTTGTGACAGATAGAAGCAATTGTGTTCTTTACCCTTACTTGGTTCTATAAAGAACATAGGTTAATTTGAAATTTATATTATTTTGAACATGGTTAGGCAGGGAAGATACCGGTCTCTCACTCTAGAGTTCCCTCGATTCCCACCACCCGGGGCTAACTTCTCATAACAAAACTCAAAACTTCAAACTAAATTAGGGGGTTTTAGCTTTGTCACTCTAAAATCCTCTAATTTTACTCCCTTTTATAAAAATATCTTCTAATATTACATTCAATTATATGGACTACAGTTCTCACCCATAAAATTTCATGTGATTCTTACTAACTTTTATGAGACAATACCGCTTTGGATCTTACTTAATCTCAAGAAACTTTACAACTTAACAGGCAAAATTAAGAAGTAAACAAAGTTTTTAGAATCAATCTTCACAACTTCTTCCAACTTTTAAACAATTATACTTTCCACAACAATTCTTTGTAAATTAATTACGTCTCCATTTAAGAAAGAAACAGATAAAGTAAACTACTCAGAATGCATTGAGAAAATATAAAAACACATTGATTTGAAATTTAAAAAAAAATAATAAGAAAAATAATAAACAAAAGTAAGTATTAATAAACTAAATAAAAGTAAACACTTATCTGAAAATCCTCTCCACAAGACTATGAAAGTTCCTCTGAAACTTTGACTCTTCGCTAAAATATTCCTCAGAGCAAGTCTCCCAACTCCGTTGACTCATAATAGAGACTTCAGACTTCAATAAAAACTAAACTAAAAGAAATAAAAGAAGTGGGAAGAAGAATACTTCACTCCGTCCCTTTTCTCCTTTCTACTCTCTACTCCTACTCTAAAATAAAAACTCTTAAAAATGCAGTGGAAAAACAAAAGAAAGAAAGAAAGAACCCATCAAAATGCAAAGGAAGAAAGTTGGAAGAAGTTGTGAAGATTGATTCTTAATTTGTCCTGTTAAATTGTAAAATTTCTTGAGATTATGTAAGATCCAATGTGGTATTGTCTCATAAAAGTTAGTAAGAATCACATGAAATTATATGGGTGAGAACTATAGTCCATATAATTGAATGTAATATTAGAAGATATTTTTATAAAAGGGAGTAAAATTAGAGGATTTTAGAGTGACAGGCTAAAACCCTCTAATTTGGTTTGAAGTTTTGAGTTTTGTTATGAGAAGTTAGCCCCCAGGTGATGGGAATCGACGGAACTCTAGAGTGAGAGACTGGTGTCTTCCCTGCCTAACCATGTTCAAAATAATATAAATTTCAAATTAACTTATGTTCTTTATTGAACCAAGTAAGGGTAAAGAACACATTTGTTTCTATCTGTCACAACAAAAATGGGAATACTTCCACAACAATACTTTAAAAATTATTACTACTTCATAAAAGGAAAGAAAAAGATATTCTAGTTAATAGTATTTTACATCCAATGTTATTAGTTATTGTAATTTTAATTTCTTGCTTTGCATTTTTATTAAGGAAATTTCAAAAGATATATCAACCTTCAAAACTTTTCAAAATCAAGACATACTTTTTTTAAAACAATTAAAGAAAGTAAAAAAATAATTTCTCTGATTCCTTTAAAGATTTCACATTTTCCCTGTGGGTTCGATATCTCGGGGCTTAATCAGAAAGTCCTATATTACTTGATAAACAATATGTATACTTGCGTAGTATCCCATATTATAAAATCATTATTTTCATATCTTAAATTATCAGTGCATTTATCCAGCGGAACCAAGTTTCTGGCATCCATTGCACTTATATCTACCGGACGGTACTAAGTTTTTGGCGTCGTTGCCGGGGAAAATTAATTAAATTGCATTTTAAGGAAATTAATAAATTATAAATTTTTACTTTTCTTTATTTTTGTTAGTGTGTTGTATTTTGTTTTGTTTTATTATTGTATGCATAGTTCAGGTTCTGAAGGACTTGGAATTAGAAAGAACTATCAGAAATATCAAAAAAATTAAAAATACATAAAAAGAAAAAAAATATTCAAGATATGTCAAATCATCAAAATCAAAATTTTGGCATCCATCAAGAATTAAGACCTTTAAGAGATTATGTTAACCCTACAGTAGATGAACTTCGTGGTAGTATTCAAAACCCTGCTGTAGCTGCTAATTCTTTTGAGCTTAAACCTGATATTATCCAAATGGTGTCAAATAATCAGTTTGGGGGAGCAACAACCGAAGATCCTAATTTGCATCTTGCTAATTTTCTAGAGTTATGTGCTACTTTTAAATATGATGGTGTTTCAGATAATGTTATTAGACTTAGACTTTTTCCTTTCTTACTTAGGGATAAAGCTAAAATGTGGTTACATTAGTTAGCACCTGGATCAATTAGAACTTGGGGTGAACTGTCACAAAAATTCCTTGCTAAATATTTTCCACTATCTAAGACTGCTAAGTTGAGAAATGATATAACATCTTTTTGTCAGTTTGAAGGAGAATCAATATATGAAGCATGGGAAAGATTTAAAGATCTCCTCAGGAAATGTCCACATCATGCGATACCATATTGGTTAATAATTTAAACTTTTTATAATGGATTAGTTAGATCTCTTAGATCAATCATTGATGCTGCTGCTGGTAGATCATTAATGTTTAAACCATTTTCTGATGCTTATGCTTTAATTAAAGAAATGGCTACTAATAATTTTCAATGGCCTTCTGAAAGGTTAAATCCTAAAAAGGTAGCCAGTGTTTATGAAAATGATGCTTTTACAATGTTAGCAAATTAAGTTGCTGCTGTATCAAGGATGATAGACCAATTTGGGATGAATTTTTCTCAGCCAAATCTCATGATTGAAGAAAATTCATTAGGCCAAATGGTTGATTCTTAGTCTTCACGAGAAACTGTGAATGCTATATTCAAACCTAACAACCCATATTCCAATTATTATAACCCAGGTTGGAAGAATCATCCAAATTTTAACTGGAATAACAATAATCAGGGTGGTGTTAATCAAGAATGAGGGAAAACCCAAGTAAACCCATTGGGGAATTGGAACAACCAAGGTAATAATAATAATAGATTAACTTATCCTTCAGGTTATAACAATGCTTTACAAAATAAGGAGAAGAAGTTGTCTATGGAAGAAGTAATATCACATATGGGAAATCAATTACAAATTCAAGGAGCAGCCATCAGAAATATTGAAAATCAATTGGGACAAATTGTAAATGCCTTAAGTAATAGATCTCAAGGAATGCTTTCAAGTAATACTGAAGTGAATCCAAGAGAAAAGAATAAAGAACAAGTGAAAGCAATTCAACTGAGAAGTGGAAAAGAATTGGAAGGTAGAGTTCAAAAAGAAACTGAAGTAGAGAAAGAAGAGATTGAAAGACCTAAAGAGGACGCTCCAAAAGGTTTTGAAAGACCTATTTCTCCGCCTAAGGTTGATTTAGAAAAACCACCATCTCCATTTCCTCAGAGACTTCGTCAACAAAAGTTGGATAAGAAATTTTCAAAATTCTTGGAGATATATTAAAGAAGCTTACCATTAATATTCCATTTGCTGAAGCCCTAGAACAAATGCCAAGCAATGCAAAATTTATGATGGATATTCTTAATAAAAAAGAGGAAGAAGAAGAAAATGAGACTCTTGCACTTAGTGAGGAGTGCAGTGCGATGATTCAGAAAAAGCTTCCTGAGAAACTTAAAGATCCTAATAGTTTCACAATTCCATGTTCAATCAGAGAAAGATTCTATGGAAAAGCTTTATGTGATTTGGGTGCAAGCATTAACCTTATGCCTCTACCAATATTCAAAAGACTGGGACTAGGATAAATAACCCCGACTACTGTAACTCTACAATTAGCAAATCGTTCGATCACATATCCTAAAGGAGTTATAGAATATGTTTTGGTAAAAGTGGATCAATTTCTTTTTCCTGTGGATTTCATTGTGATAGATATGGAGGAAGATAAAGAGATACCCATAATTTTGGGGAGACCTTTTCTAGCTACAGGCAGAGCTATGATAGATGTACAAAAAGGAGAATTAACGATGAGGGTTAATGATCAGACCGTTACATTTAATATTTTAAAATCGATGAAATATCCTGCAAGAGGTAAAGAAGATGAGTGTTTTAGGATGGATGTTATCGAATATTTAAGTGAATGTCATTTCAAATCAACTTATGAAGAGAAAGCTGAAAGAGAAGAATTTCAATATAAGCAAGAAGAGGAGTTATTTGATTCTGAAGATTTCAAGAAGAAGATTTAAAGTATGTTCGTGAAAGTTTTTAATTGTTGGATATGTCTGAGAAAGATAAATCTTATGGTCCATCAATTGAAGAACCTCCTGAACTTGAGTGAAAAATGGTTCCTGGTCATTGAAGTATGTTTTTCTTGGTCAATCCTCAACCTTGCCTGTTATAATTTCCTCTTAATTAACTGAAAAAGAAGAAGAGAGTTTGCTTGAAATTTTGAAGAAGCACAAGAAAGCCTTTGGATGGACAATTGCTGATATTAAAGGAATCGATCCTTCAATTTGTATGCACGTAATTCTTATGGAAGATAATTGCAAACTGCGGGCTGATCCCCAAAGGAGATTAAATCCTATCATGAAAGAAGTTGTTAAGAAAGAAATTTTAAAGTGGTTGGATGTTGGAATTATCTACCCTATTTCAGATAGTGCAAGGGTTAGTCCTATTCATTGTGTTCCTAAGAAAGGAGAAGTAATTGTGATTGTTAATGAAAAGAATGAAATGATACCAACAAGACAAGTTACAGGGTGGCGAATATGCATTGATTACAGAAAATTAAACCTTGCCACAAGGAAAGATCATTTTCCCCTCCCTTTTCTAGATCAAATGTTGGATAGACTGGCTGGGCATAGACTGGCTGGGCATAAATACTTTTGTTTTCTGGATGGATATATTGGTTATCACCAAATTCAAATTACTCTTGAGGATAAAGAGAAAACTACGTTTATCAGTCCTTATTGTACGTTTTCTTTTAGAAGAATGCCCTTTGGTTTATGTAATGCCCCTGCTACATTTCAGAGATGTATGATGGCTATTTTTTGTGATTTAATTGAAAAAGGGATTGAAGTTTTTATGGATGACTTTTCAGTGTTTGGAATTTCATTTGAATCATGTTTAGACATCTATCTAAAGTTCTAAAACGCCGTGAAGAAACTAATTTGGTCCTTAATTGGGGAAAATGCCAATTTATGATAGCAGGAGGAATTGTTTTGGGACATCAGATTTCAGAAAAAGGTTTGGAGGTAGATCCTGCAACAATTCAAGTTATATCTAATTTACCTTGCCCAACCAATGTAAGGGGAATTAGAAGTTTTTTAGGACATGCTGGATTCTACAGGTGTTACATCAAAGATTTTTCAAAGATTACAAAACCTTTATGCCGTTTACTAGAAAAGGATGCAATTTTTAATTTTGATGACGATTACCGTAAAGCCTTTGAAACATTAAAAGAAAAATTAATCACTGCACCTGTAACAATTTCACCAAATTGGGAAAACCTTTTTGAATTAATGAGTGATGCTAGTGATTATGCTATTGGTGCTGTTTTGGGTCAGAAATATGATAAAATTTTTAAAGTAATTTATTATGCTAGTAAAACTCTTAATGAAGCTCAAATTAATTATACCACTACTGAGAAAGCGTTATTAGCTATAGTATTTGCCTTCGATAAATTTCGATCATTTAATTGGAACTAAATGTGTTGTGCATACTGATCATTCTGCTATCAAATACTTAATGAAGAAAAATGATGCAAAACCAAGACTGATAAGATGGATTCTTCTTTTACAAGAATTTGATTTTGAGATAGTAGATAGGAATGGTTCTGATAATAAAATTGATGATCATTTGTCCAGGCTTGAAACAAAAAAATCTTTTTGTGATATTGAAGAATTAATGAACATTTTCCTGATGAAAAACTGTTTACTGTTAAAGAATGGAGTGTTCAGTGATATGCAGACATAGTAAACTTTATTGTTAGTAATATTATACCCTATGGTTTGACATATCATGAAAAGAAGAAATTTCTGTCTGATACTAAGACTTATTTTTGGGATGACCATTTTTATATAAACAAGGAAAGGATCTTATAATTCGAAGATGTGTACCTTTGGAATAGACATATGAAATTATTCAAAAATGTCATGATTCTGATTATGGGGGACATTTTGGAAGTGATAAAACTGCATATAAAATATTACAATCAGGATTTTATTGGCCTACAATTTTTAAGGATGTGAATGTTTATATTAAAAATTGTGATAGATGTCAGCGTGTAGGCAATATTTCTAGAAGAAATGAGATGCCCCTCAATTATATATTGGAAGTTGAAATATTTGATGTTTGAGGATTAGATTTTATGGGACCATTTACACCATCTTTCAAAAATGTTTATATTTTGATAGCGATGAGACTATGTTTCCAAATGGATTGAAGCTATTGCTTTACCTTGATGTGATGCTCAAAGTGTTGCAAAGCTTTTAGAAAAGAATATATTTTGCAGATTTGGAATACCAAGAGTAATAATAACTGATGGAGGAAGTCATTTTAGAAATGCGATTATTGGGAAGTTAGCAAAGAAATATCATAATAATCATCGCATTGTTACTGCTTATCATCCGTAGACAAGTGGTTTGGTTGAATTATTCAATCGTGAAATTAAAAGAATATTGGAAAAAACTGTTAATCCAAATAGAAAGGATTGGTAAATTAAACTGGATTATGTTTTTTGGGCCTATAGGACTGCTTACAGAACACCTATAGGAATGTCCCCATATAGGCTGATTTTTGGAAAAGCTTTTCATTTACCTTTTGAACTTGAGCATAATGCATATTGGGCTATAAAAGAGTTCAATTATAATTTGAAAGATGATGCTAAAAAAAGATTATTGCAGTTGAATGAGCTTGAAGAAATAAGGAATGAATCTTATGAAAATGCTAAGATTTATAAGGAAAAGATGAAGTTATGGCATGATCGGAAGATTCTTACCAAAAATCTTGTACCGGGACAACAAGTTTTGTTGTATAATGCTAGATTGAGAATATTTTCCGGAAAACATAAGTCCAGTGGATGGGTCCATTCATTGTGATAAAAGTTTATTCTTATGGAGCTGTAGATATTCAAGATCCTAAGACTCGAAAAAATATTTAAAGTTAACGGACATAGACTTAAACCATATTTTTCGATCAATAAATCTAAATCTGATGAGAATTTAATGTTGGGTCACTCAGAATGAGTTCTGGGTATGTCAGGCTAAAGATGTTAAAACAAGCGCTTTGTGGGAGGCAACCCATATTTATCGGTGTGCTTTGCTTTATGTTTGTTTTGAGTGTTTTGTTTGCTTTGTTTGGTTTGTTTTTATATGTTTAGTGGTAGTAATTTGGAGTTTTTAAACTTAAGTGGAGTTTATTTGACCTTAATTGATGATTTAGAAAAGTCAGAATGAGAATTTGGACACTTAGCATACCTGTGCTAAATTGTGCACTGGCGGCTAAGTGCCGACTAGTTGGCGCTTAGGCGCAATAGTTATAAAAAACGTGAAAAATATGAATTTAGAGCCTAGATCATGGGGGAGAAGTTGTGGGAGTTATTTAGGAGATTCTAAACGTGTTGGAGAATATTCTCGCATCCCCCAAGTCTATAAAAAGGTCCTGACTTAAGGAAAATACTTGCCCCAAGTTCTATTTTCATTTCTGAAGTCTAAGAGGAGAGTTTTGAGAGCACCATATCTTCCTGGGAGAAGGAGATGAAGAAGAAGCAAGATTCTGATAAAATTAAGTTCATTAGTTATAGTGCTAAGGAGTTATTTAATGGATATCTAGCTGTTACCATTCAAGGTATTGCACAGATGATTGCAAAAATTGAAGCCCGAGTGACTTCAATGGAAGCAAATATCAATGATATTACTTTACATCTGGATCACCTGGGATGGAAACTCAAGATGCAATTCAATCATTCAAGGTATGTGGAAGAAATAAATAAGGCGATGTATGTGAAGAACAAATGGATTGAAGAAGATGATATAAGAATGAACAATGATCACCCGTTCTATCAAATTTATATTCCTGAAGGGTCAAATGAGAATAATAGTAGTCCTGGTTATATTCCGCCTAATGGAGAGTGGAATTAAAAGTGTTATGTTTCTATTTGTTTAGTGTCTTATATGTTATGTTAGTGTTCTTGTGAGTTCATGTTTGGTGTGTTTAATGTTTTTATATATGCTTGATGATGTGATGGGTACATCTTAGAGATGGACACTTATCTGTTTAAGATTTTAGTGTCTTGTATTTTGAGAATTTTATCCTTTATGTTTGGATAAAAATTCTAGTATTGTATTGAATGTTACGTTTGTTTTAATATAAGTTTGTTTTTCTGAAATTTGTGTGGAATTATTGGTTATTTGACTTTCATTTGGAGTATTAGAAGATTTGTGGGGAGAATTAATTATTGTGGACTAATTAAGGGTAATTAACAAAGTGATTTAGTGCATATACCTTAATTATAAAAATTTGTGTACTGGCGGCTAAGCGTCAGAATGCCGGCACTTACGCGCAAGATTTCGCAGCTAAGCGCCGAGATTTCACGCTTAAGCGCCAGTTCACGAAAATTGATTCCCGAAAGTTAAAAACCCGAAAATTGCCATTTTCAACCGCTCCATTGTCTTCAACCTTTGCTTTGCCGCGTAAGAGGAGCCTAGGGTATCATATTGTAGATCATTTAAGAGTCGATCTCAACAAAAGTTGTTAGATTTGAATTCCTAGAGGTAAGAGCACTACTCCTAAGTAAAAATTTTTGATTTTCACCATGTATTTTGAGTACATTATGGAAAATCTTCAGATCACTATTCATGGTGAAAAATTGAGGAAAAACTTGAGAAATTGCTTGGATTTAGTGAAAATATCTTTTGGAAGATAATTTAGCAAGTTTAGTTTGATTTTGGAATTTATGGTGAATTTTTTGTGAATTTTAGAGAGGGCTCCAAAGTCAAAGTGTGCACGAGAAAAGACGAAGTTTGATTCTGACAAATTTATTAGTTTGAGGGCTGAGGAATGATACGTCGATGCATTGCAATCACGTAAGTTGATTCCTGAGCGAGTGTTTAGTAAGCCAGGAGAGGTGATTGAAGATATGATTGCAAGAAGAAACTGGCAGAATTACTGTTGCTTCTCTGCTGTTTCTATTGTTTATGTGGTAAGAGAATTTTATGCAAATTTACCTGCTGCAGAGGAAAATCAGGTGATGGTTAGGAGGCATGAAGTAAACTTTTCTTCAGATGCAATCAATACCTTTTATGGACTACCTCCTGATATGTTCTGTTTTTATTCTAACTATCATCCTTCGGAAGGAGAATTAGATGAGATTATGGAATATCTGACTGATGGAAGAGGGTTATGGAAAATTACAAATGATAGAAGAGTGAACTTTCCTGCTTCCAAATTAAATGCCATTTCTAAGGCATGACATTATTTTATCTCATCTAAGTTGTTACCTTCAAGTCATACCAGTGAAGTGACGAGAGAAAGAGCGGTGTTGAACCATTGTATTCAGCATGGGAAGCCTATTGATATTGGAGGGATAATTTATGATTATGTTTTGAACTGTGCTAGATCAACCACGACTGCAGCTATGGGATTTCCTTCCTTGATTCATTCACTATGTGAAAGATCTGGAGTGAAATTTGAAACCTGGGAAGAGGTACTTCAGCCATTGAGACCAATTACCAGTGTAAACGTTGGTGCTTACATTGTACATTCAGAGTTTGGTTGGAGAGGAGGATTTGGTAGGGCAAGATGATGATGATGAGGATGAAGAGTAGATGTATGTTGTTTGTTTTAGTTGTTGTATTGATGTGTTGTGTCACTGTGTACTTTATCTAGTATTTTGTTTGATGATTATGTATGATGTGAACCTTGATAGTATGTAGATTGTAGTTGTACTATTTATCTGTTATGCATATTCAGGCATTGTTGTTGTTTTTAATGTTGATTTATATGTTGCTATGTGGTAGTGTGTAATAGTAAATGTTTTTATGTGTATGTTATGTCAGAGTTTTTAGTAGTGTGTACTTTAATTCCAAAAATTGTTAGGAAATTATAAACCTCTATTAGAAACTACTACTTAGGAAAACTACATGTTTAAAATTCTTCAAATTCCACTATCATCTGTTATCTGTATCAATGTGTTATTTTAGTTGGTGTATATTTGCTTTGAAAACCTCCACTACTGTAGAAGTCTTCTGAAACTTTTACTTTTCTTATTATTTAAAAAAAAAGAAGAAAAATATATTATTATTAAAAGAAAAGTTTACTTCATGCCTCCCGACTATCACCTGATTTTCTTCTGCAGCAGGTAAATTTGTATAAAATTCTCTTACCACAGAAACAACAGAAACAACGGAGAAGCAACAGTAGTTCTGCCAGTTTCTTCTTGCAATCATATCTTCAATCACCTCTCCTGGCTTACTAAACACTCGCTCAGGAATCAACTTACGTGATTGCAATGCATCGACGTATCATTCTCAGCCCTCAAACTAACAAATTTGTCAGAATCAAACTTCGTCTTTTCTTGTGCACGCTTTGACTTTGGAGCCATCTCTAAAAATTCACGAAAAATTCACCATAAATTCCAAAATCAAACTAAACTTGCTAAATTATCTTCCAAAAGATATTTTCACTAAATCCAAGCAATTTCTCAAGTTTTTCCTCAATTTTTCACCATGAATAGTGATTTTAAGATTTTCCATAATGTACTCAAAATACATGGTGAAAATCAAATAATTTAACTTAGGAGTAGTGCTCTTACCTCAAGGAATCAAAATCTAACAATTTTTGTTGAGATCGGCTCTTAAATGATCTACAATATGATACCCTAGGCTCCTCTTACTCGGCAAAGCAAAGGTTGAAGACGATGGGGCGGTTGAAAATGACACTTTTCGGGTTTTTAACTTTCAGAAATCAATTTTCGCGAACTGGCGCCTAAGCGCGAACTCTCGGCACTTATCTGCGAAATCTGGCGCGTAAGTACCGGCATCCTGGCGCTTAGCCGCCAGTACCCAAATTTTTATAATTAAGGTATATGCACTAAATCACTTTGTTAATTACCCTTAATTAGTCCACAATAATTAATTCTCCCCACAAATCTTCTAATACTCCAAATCAAAGTTAAATAACCAATGATTCCACACAAATTTCACAAAAACAAACTTATATTAAAATAAACAAAACATTCAATACAATACTAGAATTTGTATCCAAACATAAAGGATAAAATTCTCAAAATATAAGACACTATAATCTTAAACTGATAAGTGTACATCTCTAAGATGTACCCATCACATCATCAGGCATATACTTAAACATTAAATACAATAAACATGAACTCACAAGAACACTAACATAACACATAAGAAACTAAACAAATAGAAACAAAACACTTTTAATTCCACTCACCATTAGGCGGAATATAACCAGGACCACTATTATTCTCATTTGACCCTTCAGGAATAAAAATTTGATAGAACGGGCGATCATAGTTCATTCTTATATCATCTTCTTCAATCCATTTGTTCATCACATACATCGCCTTATCTATTTCTTCCACATACCTTGAATGATTGAATTGCATCTTGAGTTGCCATCCCATGTGATCCAGATGTAAAGTAATATCATTGATCTTTGCTTCCATTGAAGTCACTCGGGCTTCAATTTTTGCAATCATCTCCGCAATACCTTGAATGCTAACAGCCAGATATCCATTAAATAACTCCTTAGCACTATCACTAATGAACTTACTTTTATCAGAATCTTTCTTCTTCTTCATCTCGTTCTCCCAGGAAGACATGGTGCTCTCAAAACTCTCCTCTTAGACTTCAAAAATGAAAATAGGACTTGGGGCAAGTGTTTTCCTTAAGTCAGAACCTTTTTATAGACTTGGGAGATGCTAGAATATTATCCAACATGTTTAGAATCTCCTAAATAACTCCCACAACTTCTCCCCCACGATCTAGGCTCTAAATTCACATTTTCACATTTTTTATAACTGTGGCGCCTAAGCGCCAACTAGTCGGCGCTTAGCTGCCAGTGCACAATTTAGCACAGGTCTGCTAAGTGTCCAAATTCTCATTCTGACTTTTCTAAATCATCAATTAAGGTCAAATAAACTCCACTTAAGTTTAAAAACTCCAAATTACTACCACTAAAAACATAAAAACAAACCAAACAAAGCAAACAAAACACACAAAACAAACATATAGTAAATCACACCGATAAATATGGGTTGCCTCCCACAAAGCGCTTGTTTTAACGTCTTCAGCCTGACATACTCAGAACTCATTCTGAGTGACCCAACATTAAATTCTCATTAGATTTAGATTTATTGACTGAAAAATATGGTTTAAGTCTATGTCCGTTAACTTTAAATACTTTTTCAGTCTTAGGATCTTGAATATCTACAGCTCCATAAGAATAAACTTTTATCACAATAATGGACACATCCACCTGGACTTAAGTTTTCCAGAAAATATTCTCAATCTAGCATTATACAACAAAACTTGTTGTCACGGTACAAGATTTTTGGTAAGAATCTTCCGATCATGCCATAACTTCATCTTTTCCTTATAAATCTTAGCATTCTCATAAGATTCATTCCTTATTTCTTCAAGCTCATTCAATTGCAATAATCTTTTTTTAGCAGCATCTTTCAAATTATAATTGAACTCTTTAATAGCTCAATATGCTTTATGTTCAAGTTAAAAAAGTAAACGACAAGCTTTTCCAAAAATCAGCCTATATGGGGACATTCCTATAGGTGTTCTGTAAGCAGTCCTATAGGCCCACAAAGCATAATCCAATTTAATTTACCAACCCTTTCTATTTGGACTAACAGTTCTTTCCAATATTCTTTTAATTTCACGATTGGATAATTCAACCAAACCACTTGTCTGCGGATGATAAGCAGTAGCAATGCGATGATTAATATGATATTTCTTTGCTAACTTCCCAATAATGGCATTTCTAAAATGACTTCTCCCATCAGTTATGATTACTCTTGGTATTCCAAAACTGCAAAATATATTCTTTTATAAAAACTTTGCAACACTTTGAGCATCACATTGAGGTAAAGCAATAGCTTCAATCCATTTGGAAACATAGTCTACTTCTATCAAAATATAAACATTTCCGAAAGATGGTGTAAATGGTCCCATAAAATCTAATCCCCAAACATCAAATATTTCAACTTCCAATATATAATTGAGGGGCATCTCATTTTTTCTAGAAATATTGCCTACACACTGACATCTATCACAATTTTTAATATAAACATTCACATCCTTAAAAATTGTAGACCAATAAAATCCTGATTGTAATATTTTATATGCAGTTTTATCACTTCCAAAATGTCCCCCATAATCAGAATAATGACATTTTTGAATAATTTCATAAGTCTCTTCCATAGGTACACATCTTCGAATTATAAGATCCTTTCCTTGTTTATATAAAAATGGGTCATCCCAAAAATAAGTCTTAGCATCAAACAGAAATTTCTACTTTTCATGATATTTCAAACCATAGGGTATAATATTACTAACAATAAAGTTTACTATGTCTGCATACCACGGAACACTCCATTCTTTAACAGTGAACAGTTTTTCATCAGGAAAATGTTCATTAATTTCATCAATATCATAGAAAGATTTTTCTATTTCAAGCCTGCACAAATGATCAGCAATTTGATTATCAAAACCCTTCCTATCTACTATCTCAAAATCAAATTCTTGCAAAAGAAGAATCCATCTTATACTCAGTTTTGCATCATTTTTCATCATTAAGTATTTGATAGAAGAATGATCAGTATGCACAACACATTTAGTTCCAATTAAATATGATCGAAATTTATCAAACACAAATACTATAGATAATAACTCTTTATCAGCTGTGGTATAATTAATTTGAGCTTCATTAAGAGTTTTACTAGCATATAAATTACTTTGAAAATTTTATCATATTTCTGACCCAAAACAGCACCAATATCATAATCACTAGCATCACTCATTAATTCTAAAAGTTTTTCCCAATTTGGTGAAATTATTACAGGTGCAGTGATTAATTTTTCTTTTAATGTTTCAAAGGCTTTACGGTAATCGTCATCAAAATTAAAAATTGCATCCTTTTCTAGTAAACGACATAAATGTTTTGTAATCTTTGAAAAATCTTTGATGTAACACCTGTAGAATCCAGCATGTCCTAAAAAACTTCTAATTCCCCTTACATTGGTTGGGCAAGGTAAATTAGATATAACTTGAATTGTTGCAGGATCTACCTCAAACCTTTTTCCGAAATCCGATGTCCCAAAACAATTCCTCCTGCTATCATAAATTGGCATTTTCCCCAATTAAGGACCAAATTAGTTTCTTCACGGCGTTTTAGAACTTTAGATAGATGTTCTAAACATGATTCAAATGAAATTCCAAACACTGAAAAGTCATCCATAAAAACTTCAATCCCTTTTTCAGTTAAATCACAAAAAATAGCCATCATACATTTCTGAAATGTAGCAGGGGCATTACATAAACCAAAGGGCATTCTTCTAAAAGAAAACGTACAATAAGGACTGATAAACGTAGTTTTCTCTTTATCCTCAAGAGTAATTTGAATTTGGTGATAACCAGTATATCCATCCAGAAAACAAAAGTATTTATGCCCAGCCAGTCTATCCAACATTTGATCTAGAAAAGGGAGGGGAAAATGATCTTTCCTTGTGGCAAGGTTTAATTTTCTGTAATCAATGCATATTCGCCACCCTGTAACTTGTCTTGTTGGTATCATTTCATTCTTTTCATTAACAATCACAATTACTTCTCCTTTCTTAGGAACACAATGAATATGACTACCCCTTGCACTATCTGAAATAGGGTAGATAATTCCAACATCCAACCACTTTAAAATTTCTTTCTTAACAACTTCTTTCATGATAGGATTTAATCTCTGTCAGCATATTTTTAGGTTTGTGTGTTGTATTTTGAAAAGGGGGTCGCCTACAGAAATTGTCGGTGAATTTTTTATATTTTAAATTTAATTTAAATATATAGTTTAAAAGATAACATTTGATTTTGAAAGTAATTTTAAGTTTAAAAGTTTTAAGATATGAAATCAAACCGATCTCACATCCCAGATAGTTTATATAAACGAGCACCGCACCACTAAGCCGTGTATCTATCCCGAAGAATAGACACCTTTGCTTGATGATGGGGCTCGATTAAATGAACTAGGAGATTTGTGACATCCGTTTGGTCTGCGAACCAATTTTATAAGCCGACAAGTTCCCCGCTTAATATAAATGAATTAAGCAGGGTTTATATTACCTAGGTTCTTAAAGTTCCCTATAAGGGCAAGCCCCTATAGTTAATTACATCTTAAATGACGGGAATCATTTAAGAAAACTCTCAATAATGATCGGTGGTTTTGCTCTCAAGAATTTCAAAGTTTAAGGTTTTCGAGGATTGGATTTTTGGAAATTCAAAAGGGAATGACTCAAAATTTGGAACAATTTATTTTTGAGAATCCAAAGGAAGAGAAGTAGGAGAAGCTGAGGATCCAAGAAGAATCTTGGCAACTTCCCCAAACTATCCTATTGTTTGGTTTAGATTTGAGAAAATCCTAATATTATCTGATATTTCAATCTTGCCAATTTTAGTTAATTAGGACTTATATTCGTATGACATAATCATACAATCAGCCTCGAAGATGTGAGGGTTTATGTCGTACCGAACGATCACCTCGGAGTCCTAAGACCGGTTAGGGCTTAATTTACATGATATGATCATGCAAATGCCTAACGAAGATTTGAGGATTTATGTTGCACTAGGAAAACTACCTCGAAGTCCTATGGCTTGGTTATTTAATTCTAAGACAGTTTTACTGAAGTAGACTCAGGTTTTGCTGATGATGATGGCCGTGCTGCCCACCATGCTCTGAGCTCCTTGTTGTTGCAGAGGTTTAGTTTTAGAAGTCATAAATCTAGAGATGAGAGAAGTGTTTTGGTTTAGAGAAAATCTTAAAATCCAAATGTTTTTAATATTTTAATTAAAACAAATCTTAAGGTTGATTAAACAGAACCGATTAAGATCCCACGGTTCCGTCATCCCGGCACCGTTATTTTCATCGAATTCACTTAGTCCAGATGAATTTGCTAAACTCAACTGAATGAGTTCCACACCTTCATTTAGACCGTGGGAAATCCCGTTAGCAACACGTGGGTTACATCATCCGAGGTATTCTCGATCATTCAACGAGACATTTTAATTTAGTTGCAATTGTAGTTTTGTTGTTCTGTTTGTGATTAAATTTTGAGTTGTTTTATATTTTGAAATGTTGTGGCGGTAATTTTAATCTTGTAATTACTTTTAATTTAATTTTGGTTTCAGTTTAGGGACTAGCCTAAAGGTTTTGGTTTTCATGCAACAGTTGTTTATCATGCAAGAAAAGTACAGTAAATTGCAATAAAGTAAATTGCAATAAAATAAAAGCGTACCTTGAGGGTCTTCCCGTCATCCCAAGCTGCACTTAAAACACATGTTAAGGCATTTAAATATTTCAACAAGTACCTATGTAAAGCTAAGGGAAAGGTTTTGGTTGTCTACCAAAGTCCTAATCCTATAACTAGTCATCTCCTATGATGTCTAGGTTATTGTGTTTTGGTTTAAGGACGATTTTCTTCATCAAAGAACAATTAAATTCAATTGTTCTTATAAACATCCTATCATATTGAGGAAGTGCTTAAGACGAGTCTTAAACATCTTTTCAATACCTCTAGGATTATTTTAAGTCCAAGAGAATTATACAAGTGAATTAATCATTTGGGAGTTTAAGTTTTGTTCTTTTGCTCAGTGAACTAGGAAATTTGAATATCCTATAAGTGAGGTAACGCTTCACTTGATACTTCATTTAAGAGTTATAATAATAAGAGCTTAAAAGGGCAAATCAAATTATTAAATATTTTAATGATTTGAACTTAATGATTTAATTTTAATTTTGATTTAATTATAGAAAATTAGTTTAAGTTTGGAATAGTGTTCAAGTTATTTTAGATTTAATTCTTAATGATTTCATTTAGGTTTGTTATTAAATGATTTTAATTTAATTTAATTCAATTTAATTTTAATTTAATTTAATTTAATTTTGATTTAATTTGATTTAATTTAACTTCGATTTGATTTTAATTTAATTTAATTTAATTTAATTTTTAATTTTAATTTAATTTTAATTTAATTCAATTTAATTTTATTTTTATTTAATTTAATTTCAATTTAATTTAATTTTAATTTAATTTTAATGTAATTTAATTTGATTTTTATTTTAATTTAATTTTAATTTAATTTAATTTCAATTTAACTTAATTTAATTTAAATTTAAATTTAATTTAAATTTAATTTCCATTTTAATTTAATTGAGATTATTCTTTTAATTTTATTTTTAAGTATTATTGAAGTGATTTATTTAGGGATTTTTAAATTAAAGAATAAATATCTTCTTAGATAATATCCCTACTTTAATAATTTCGATTTTCCATTAATCTTCCAAATTTGATTAATTAATTAATTAAGGTTTACTTTAATTATTCTTAAAATGATTGGTGGGTTCCTACCCTTAACCATTTAAGTTTCAATCATCCAAAATCAGTTTAAATCAAATATTTTACCCTCCCCTTTTTGATTAATCCTAAAATTTTAATTAAAGGTTGAAAATTTTAATTACCATTTTGCCCTTCAAGCTTAATAATTTTATAACTCACTAAATTAAGCTCAAATGAACTTGAAATTTTTTTGTGACCTCACTTACATGTCAATTAAGATATTAGAAGAGAAAATGTGATTTTTCTGTATTTAATTTATTTATGTAATTATTTTTTATGAAAAATAGGGATTTTCAAGGAAAATTCAATAACATGACCAATGAAATATTTCTGTCCTTAAGAAAATTATGGGATATTTCTAATGACTACAGGACCATTTGGACCAATTGTGGTGATTTTTTGAATTATATTTTATTTATTAGAATTATTTTGAATTTTTTAGCATTAATTAATTTTAAAATAAAATTAAAGTTAAAAAATAGATTTTATATTTTTGTTAAATCTCTCTAACCTTAAGGAGTTCAGAGAAATAAATTTTACATTTTTCTGATTTTTCGTTGATTTATTAGAATTATTTTAGTGAAAAGGTTGGAAAATACATTTTTTAATATTAAAAAAATACATTAAGCCTTTAAAATTCAATATCTTACCCTAGGGACTTAAGAAAAATATTTGGTTTGTTCCAAAATGATTAGAATTAAAAATGTGACATTTTGTTGAATTTTAATATTTTTATGATTTTTATTATTTTTTAATTATTATAAATATTAAAATAATGATAAAAATCAACTTTTTTAGAAAATTACAATTTTAATTTTCCTAAGTCCCTCTGATATCAGAGAGGCTCCAAAACCATTTTTGTGAATTTTTGAAAAGTATTTTGTGAGTTATAGAATTTTAAAGTTTAATTTTACCCATTTTGCTTAAGAGACTTAATCAACCCATTTGGTAGGTTAATCAAGTCCAATTGGTTTCAAATTTTTATGTGGTGTTCTCCTATCCCTAGAGGACAGTGGAGAATTATTTTTTAAGTTAATTTTATGAATGGTTAACCCTAATTAATTAAAGTTCAACTTTGGGTGTTTAGGCCAATTAGGGTTGTTCAAAGTGAATTAACTCAAAACTTATTTTTCCTAGGTCCCTCTGGTCACAAGTAACATCACCAACTTTTCCTAGAATTTATTTCTCAACATCCTAATTATTGGAATTAAAATACTCAAAATAGTAACATGAACTTGAAAAATCAATAACTTCTCATACGGATGGCCTCCGACCTTGGAAAATTCGGGGAATGTTCCCGAGTTCGAGGCTTCAAAAGCTCCTATGGTCTCATGCCATGATGAATTGCCTATGCAAATGGAGAATTAAAACAATGCAGAGAGTAAATAAATCATTAAAAATAAAATACTTAATGAAATTACTTGATTTCTTTTCCACATGATTCTCCTCTATTCACTGAGCAAGAGGGTATTTTTATTTTATTTTTAGGATCTTTCTACACAAAGTTATGGATTTTTGAAGTTCTGGTAATTAAATAAATAGAAAAAGAGCCTATTTATCTACTTATCCACGCGGTGCCGCGTCAACCTCGGCGTCTCCGAAGCTCCACGCGTCGTCTCCTGATTCGGCGCCGCCATCTGACTCAGCCATCTCGGGACCTGCCTTTCACGTAACATCTTCTGGTCCGACGCGATCCGAGCCGTCCATCCGATACACGCGCATTCCAATGGCTCCCAGTCATCGTCTACGACTGGTGTGAACCCATGAACGTCGACCTTCTAACCCTAATTTCTCACTCGATTCTCAACGGATTTATGTGTTCTTATGCTCTATGGATTCGTCTTGAAGAGACGAACACATCCATACGGTAAACATGCATTGAAATTAACTCAAACTAAATGGAGAATCTCTGTAAGCTCGGGAGGAAGAGTGAGTTCATACCTTTGCTCAGAGAAGTGAAGCTTCAATCTGAGGGTTGTGTCACGTTCGATTGGGTCCAAGCAAGCTCCAGATGAAGTCCCTTGGTCTGGTGAATTTCCTAGGTACAAAAGTGACCACAGCCGATCACAAAGCTTGGAGGCTGGGAAGAAATGGCTGGCTCGGTGAGGGGGCTTTTGCTGGGAAACTTCTTCTCTTGGTCTGGTGAAGGTGTAGAGTCAATCAATTTGAGGATTGACTCACTGTGGTGAAGTGTCCTGGTTTTGGGCTTAGATTTCAACTCTGAAATTGAGCTCACAGAGAGGAAATGGCAGGGGAACTTCAGTGGGGATCAAGTTCTCTATGTGTAGAGAATGGTCTGGGATGATTTTGGCAGGGTTTCAGTAAGGTTTGGTTCAGCACCTCCTTTGGCCGAGAGGAGGGGGTGTTTAAATAGGAGAGGATGGAGGGCCTCCCAGGGGGGTTTAAGGGTTGGGATCAGCTGCTCTGGTGAGGAGAAGAACAGCTGCAATGGCCATTTGGAGTGAGGCAGCTCAACAAGGTGGAATTCCAAAATTTGGCTCCTCCCAAGGTCTCGGCCATGGTGTTTTCCGGCGATCCAGGCGGCTGGCCGGCAGGCATGGGTCACCCTCAGGTTCAGGTGGGTCAGGTCTGGAGGTTTGTGCGAGCGATTGAGCTTTGCCATGTGTAAAGGGCTTGGATTAAAATGGCGTGGGGGAGAGGCCATTTTGGCTTGATTTGTTCGAAGCCATGATTTTGGGTTAGGTTCACCTCCCCATGGCTGATTTGGGCTGAGGGAGGATCATTTGCATCAGCTAGAAAGGGGTGGTGAAGTCCCCATCTAAAGTGATGTGGCTAATCATGGTTTAGTGTGTAACATGGAAGGGGTTAAAAAGCTTAATGAAGGTTTAAGAAAGGGGGCCCTCCTCTTGCTACTTTGGGTATGGTCACATGTCAAACATCCCATGGCTTCATATGGCTTCTACATGGCTTGTCTTTGGCTCACCTATGGCTTGGCAAGAGCTTGGTCAATTTCATAAAAAAGGATTTTGTGAATTTTGGCATTTTGATGGGAGTTGTTATGAGGCTTGATTTGGAATTGTTTAATTGATAAATTAGGACTTTAGGAATGATTTTAAATTGAATGTGTGATGAGGGAAAGTGTCATGTGGGCTTTAGATTGATTTGGGCTTTTGAATTTGGTGGAAATGGGCTTTTAGGAAGGTTTAAGGGAGTGGGCCTTTATGTTTAGCAATGGGCTTTTAGATAAAAAATTTTGCAAAGGACCATGCCAAATAAATGTTGAATCTAGTTTAAGGATGTGTCTTGAATGATTTGAAGCAAATTTGAGGTGGTTTGGAATTGAATTGGGTTGAATTTGGGTTCATTTGGTAAATGGGCCAATGTAGGTCAAATTGGGCTAACATGGGCCAATGTTGGGCTAAGGTTGAAATTGATGTAAAATTAATGTTGGGAAATGTTTATGGGAATGTTTCAAAGAGGTTTTAACTTTGGTTGGGTTTTGGTTTTGGGACTTGGGCTTATTTGGGTTAGGTTTGGGTTTAGGTCAAAATTGGGCTTTTTGGTTTTGGGTTGAATTTGAGTTGGGTTTGGGTCCAAATTTTGGGAAAATTATGTTAGTATTTTGTTTTTGTGGATGTTAGGGAAGGTTTAGAAAAGGTTTGGGGTCAATTGGAGTTGAATTGGTTTGGTTTGGGCTAAGTTTGGGTCATGGGTCCAAATTGGGCTTTAAGGTCAAAAGTGAAATTGGATTCAAATGTCAATCAAATTGGACTTGGATTTAGTCTAGATTGATATTGTGGATATTAAATTGAAGTTTAGAAATGAATTGGACCAAAATTGGGGTCAATTGGGTAGATTTGGTTTGACATTGGGTTCACTTGGGTTAAGAATGGGCTAAATTGGGGGTTTTGGTAAAAGTGGGGTAAATTGATAAAATTGGCCCATGGTGTAGTTGGACAAAATGAAATTGGGAATATTTGGAATTTTCTGGAATTTTCTGGGAATTTTCTGAATTTTTGAATTTTTTGGCTAAGAGGGGCATTTTGGGTATTTGGAGGGTATTGGGGGGTATTGTTGGAATTTTTGGTATTTTTGGCTATGGACGATCAATTTGATTGGTGATGAAATGTTCAAGGTTAATTTTGGAGAATTTTGGGTGATTTGGAAATTTTGGAGGATTTGGGCAATCCTAAGGGCTTTTAGTAGGTTTGGTGGGTGTAGGGTCCCCGGGGTCAAAAATTGAAATTTTGGAATAATGAAGATTGATCAAATATGAGTGGAATGGAATCACTTTGATTGAGCCATGAAGCCATGTTAAGCCTATATGAGCCATGGGAGGACTCATTTGAGGCATTCAACTATGTTGTTCCTAACCCTCTTAACCGGGGGCTTAGGGGTTAAGGTCCATCCATATGAATTACCTACATGAGTCAAGGAGTCAAGTTGGGTATGGGTGTGGTTTTAGGAATTGGATTGTGTGTGTGAGAGTGTAGAGTGTGAGTGTAGTGAGTGTGTAAGTCAACCCTCACCAAACCAAGCCACCCAGGGTGGTCCTAAGGCCAAAGAGTCCTATAAGGAACTCCTCCTTTAAATCTTCACATTTGATTTTAACCCTCTAGGTGATTAGGGGTCTACAACCAAGCTTGTGGGGTTTGCAGGGAGTTAAGAGGTGTTTTAAATTTCTAAGGGATGGGTCCCAATTCTAGTCCTCTAAGATAGTCAAAGGAAAAGCCCAAGGCTAGATCCTAGACACTAAAGAGGGAAGAGAAGACCTCATCAAAAATGAGGTCAACAAATGGACCCCCAATAGGTGTGGTGTGCTAACCAAGCATACCGCGCGTATTGGCGTTGACCGAAGAGATCAACAAAACTAACACAGATGTCCAACTGACAAACTTAGGACGAAGTAGAAGAATTTCCATTGGGGAGTATCAGGTAAATCTCCAAGACTGAAGATTCCAGAACTCTCGCTGGGGAAAAAGGAGGTGAATTTCAGATCACAAGATTTCAAGAGATTGGATCTTAGCTTCGTTTCGTTTTTTTTTATTTTAAGTTTTAATTATGAGTTTGAATTTTGATTTGAGTTTCAATTTTTGGTTTTATGCGGAGAAAAGAGTAGGGCGGAGGCCCACCCGAATGCATTTGTATGCTGAGAAGGAAGCAGGACTGAACCTATTCCATATGTGTATGCTGAGAAGGATTAGGACTGAGCCTATCCCAAATGCTGAGGAAGAATAGGACAAAGCCTATCCGAAATGTAGAGTGCTTTAATTACAATTTCTTGCTGAGAGGATCAAATTTTGAGATTGCTGAGAAAGGAGTAGGACTGTGACTATCCCGAGTGCTGAGAATTGCTAAGAAGGGAGTAGGGCGGAAGCCTATCCCGAATGCTGAGATTGCTGAGATGGGAGTAGGGCGGAAGCCTATCCCGAATGCTGAGATTTGCTGAGATGGGAGTAGGGCGGAAGCCTATCCCGAATGTCGAGATTCGTTGAGATGGGAGTACGACGGAAGCCTATCCCGAATGCCGAGATTTCTCGAGATGGGAGTAGGGCGGAAGCCTATCCCGAATGCCGAGATTCTTTGAGATGGGAGTACGGCGGAAGCCTATCCCGAATGTTGAGATTTGCTTGAGATGGGAGTAGAGCGGAAGCCTATCCAGAATGCCGAGATTCTTCGAGATGGGAGTAGGGCGGAAGCCTATCCCAAATGCTCGAGATGAGAGTACGGCGGAAGCCTATCCCAAATGCTTGAGATTCGTTGAGATGGGAGTACGGCGGAAGCCTATCCCGAATGTCTGAGATTCGTTGAGATGGGAGTAGGGCGGAAGCCTATCCCGAATGCTGAGATTTCTGCGAGATGGAAGTAGGGCGGAAGCCTATCCCGAATGCCGAGATTCGTCGAGATGGGAGTAGGGCGGAAGCCTATCCCGAATGCTGAGATTGCTGAGATGGGAGTAGGGCGGAAGCCTATCCCGAATGCTGAGATTTAGTTTATGCAGTGGTTGTGAAAGATTTTGTCAATATTTGATTTATGTTGTGACTATAAAGAATTTTACTGAGATTTGGATTATGCTGAGATCGAAATGAGATATGAAAGTGTTCCATATCCCATGGGAATCAATCAAAGTCTGATTACTTGGCGAAGGGTACGAACCTATGCCATCCGAATCAAATTGAAGATTCCTCGTGATTCTGAAATCGTCCCGAGAGAGGGTTTCAGAGGAGGTCTGGAATTGATCTTGATTTGAAGAAGGATTGGAGGATTTGAAAAGATGGACTTAAACTGGAATTCAATTTGAGCTTTAGATTTGTTTTGTTTGTTCTTTAACTATCCCATTTTTTTTCTTTGTTTATTTGGTGTTCATGTGGATTTAAAATTCTTTTTAATGTTTGGATTTTTATGGAAGAGAGTTCTTATTTATTTCTTTTTTCTTTTCTGTTCTTTGTTCGAAGTTCATTTAACTTTAATGGCGTTTCCCAGTCAATTTGCACAAAAAGAGGTGAAGGCAAAATGTGACATGGTCACTTTTATTCCATTCTTGTTGAAGATACATCATACAACTCGATCTGAAATATTTCTCATACAATCCATGACTCAAAACGGACTATGTATGATTCTTTTTGATCCATCCAAAAAAATGTCTGTTAAATCCATGTCTGAATAATGAGATACACGGTCAATAACATCACCTTCCAAGCCATGCTTGGCAGGAATGCCACATGGATGTGCATTGGAGGTGTGCTATTTCCCATGTAACTCACAGCTCGTAGGGCCGGAGATTCTCCAATTCTGGATCTGGCTGGAAGTGGTATGGTGCCTTCTACGTCGTCCATCCTTCTAAAAGTGATGGAGATCCGCTCCATCGGTACTCCCGGTATACAATGCTTTGCGATGTCTGCTCCATTTCCTTGTAATATCATGACGGAACCTACCGGAAGTGGTATCTCCACCGGCCCTCAGATCTTAACCGGGCATGCTATCCGGAGGTCAGATCCGAACATGATATTGCATTGGTTGACGAACGAAACTGTGCAGAAAGGTCTGACAAATTCATGGTGGTCTATGTGTGGAGGTATGCAGTCTCCCTCCTGATAAATGTTGATGATGCAAGCGTTGGGTATGCGATCGCTGGCGAGTACCCTCCACGTTATCATTCTTTTCACCATTCTTTTAATTATTCTCGGCATTGGATCCACCTCACCGTGACGGAGTATCCCCGGTGGATTTCCTTTTACGTGCTCTCGCGAAGTTATAGCAACATCCGCATTGTATTGTGACTCTTCCTTTCCCCGGCATCCATTTCACGGGGTTTCGAATAAGTCTTTTCTCTCGGACGGCCTGCTCGACCCATCTTCCGAAGTTCTAAGATGCAATCCACAATCTCGTCGTTGTTCGTACTGCGAGAATACACTCGTGTGTAACTCGAGGCCTTCCAAAATGTTGATTCTTTTGCCTCTAATCCTTTCAAAGTATTCGAAAGTTTTCTTCTCAACATTTTGCATTCTTTCTAGTTCATATTACGGGATGATCCGCAAGTGACGAGGCCTAGTAACATATTGCGGGATGCATGGCTCAATCCCGTCACGTTCTCCTGCATACCTTGGCTCCTCGGGGATTGTCTCTGTCGGGACATCCTCCGGGGTTGCGATCTCTCTGCCTCTGATCTTCTCAGAGTTTCCCTCATCCTTTCTGTTGTTCTTGGAGCTTGTTCTCTCTTTTCAGGTTCCTGATGAACCGGTATCTTTGAAATGTGTGTGTTGGCGAAGGTGGCTGTTTCCTCGTGTTGATCTGCTGCTAGTTTAGTCAACATCTTGCGGATACGGCGATTCTTATTCCTTCTTTGAGTAGCAATGAGCGCAGCTCTCCTTACTTCTTGAATTTTTGTGGGCACGGCGCTGACGAGCCTGCCCTCTGCCGTGGCAACTACTGACTTGATTTTCTTGCTTTCCTCGGTGTTTGTCTTTCTTTTCTTGTTGCTAGATTGGCGGCTTGGGCCACCCATCTTCATCACTGTCTGGCTATGAAGCTCTTCTCGGTCCACTGGGACCCAATCATTTTCTTCATACTGTAGGCTAGCTGGTGTGAAGTCAGAATCAATTTCTATCACTGCTCCATCTTTCACCCTCTTTTCATCGAGTGCGAGACTCACGCCATTTTTAAAGTTTACAACCAACCGCCCGTTCGACATTTCCCTGCGAAGAAAATAAGGAAAGGATCGGGGATCGTACTAAGAACAAGAACATTAAGAAAGTATTTATCACTGAAGATTCTTATTCACTTATTCCAATTTTAATTTTTAAGGAAAGTAGGAAAAGATAAAGAAAGACCAGGAAAAAGATTTGATTTGAAAGGAAGGGTAGAACTTTATTATTATGATTTTCACATATTTTATTTTTAGTACATTTTTTTTATTTTATCCATTTTTATGTTTTTGGGTTCGGACCCAGTCACAAAGTGATTGCTTCACCCGTGTTTCTAGGGATAAGACTCTATTTTAGAAGCCACCCTTCGAAACATCAGGTTGCGTAATACTTCTTCAAATATCGTCCATTGATTGGAAGCATTTGTCATTCTCCTTGGTAATTCACAAGTTGGTAGGAGCCTCCTGAGTAGACTGCCTCGACCACATACGGCCCTTCCCAAGTCGGTTCAAATTTGCCTCCTATCTTGCAATGTGCAAGAACAGGTCTTCTGAGAACAAGAACTAAGTCACCAACTTTGAAAGTTCTCGGACGGACCAGTTTATCATGGGCCTGGATCATCTTAGCTTGGTATAGTTCCAAATTTTGTTGCGCTGCAAGTCTTTTTCCTTCCAAGTTTTCCAGTTCTTCCAGTCATAATCTGGCATTTTCTTCTGTAGTAATTTTATTTGCAACTGCAATCCTGAGTGATGGAAGCTGGACTTCCAATGGTAACGCTGCCTCAGACCCGTACACTAAAGCGTAAGGCGTAGACTGAGTAGGAGTCCTGAAAGTCGTCCTGTAGGCCCATAAGGCTTCTAACAACTTCTCGTGCCAATTTCTCTTGTTGTCATCCAAAGTTTTCTATAAAATTTGAACGAGAGTTTTATTAAAGGCCTCAGCCAAGCCGTTTGCTCCTGGGTAGTAGATTGTTGAGTATCGCCAATCGATTCCATGTCTTCTGACAAAATTGTTGATTTTTGTGCTTCTGAACGCGGACCCATTATCTGAAATGATTCTGCGCGGTACTCCGAAACGGTAGACGACTTGATTTTTGAAAACTGTAGCACGTGGTGTGCCTTTACTTCTCTGAGTGGAACTGCTTCTGCCCATTTAGAAAAGTAGTCTGTAGATGCAAGGATGAAGCTATGTCCTCTTGAAGAAGGTGGTTCTATCGAACCCACTATATCTGTGCCCCAACACTCAAACGGCCACGACGCAATTGTCGGATGTAGCACATTTGGAGGTTGGTGTAGAACCACTCCGTGCACTTGACATTGGTGACAACTTTTGGCAATCTTCATGCAGTTGGTCATCATCGAGGGCCAGTAATACCCTAGTCTTTTAATTTTCATTTTCATTTTTGGACCCGACTGATGAGCGCCACAAAGTCCTGAATGCACTTCTTTGACAATTTCACAAGCCTCGGACCCGTTCAGGCATCTTAACTACATTTGATCAAAAGACCTTCTGTATAATGTACTGTTTATTAATGCGTAAGACAGAGCTCTTTTCTTGATTTGATGTGTTAATGACTTATCATCTGGTAATTTCCCTGTTTGCAGGTAGTCTATTAGCGGCTAACGCCAATCTTCTGTGTTTTCCGTCACTGATGCAACTGATTCCTCTACTTTTTCTGATTTCTGTATCATATCCATGTCGAGCTGTGATAGGACCTGTCGTCCTTGAACTGACACCTCAACTGACTCATCTTGTGAGCAGACAAATTCTTTTGCAAGGCGAGCTAGCGCATCTGCGAGAGCATTTTCTCTTCTGGGGATCTTGTAGATTGTTACATTTGGAATTTGTTCCAACAGTTTCATGGCATACTGAAAGTATTGCTCGAGTCTTGGCTTTAAAATTCTGTATTGTCCGACGACCTGTTGAATGATCAACTGAGAATCTCCGTAGATATTGATATCCGTTATTCCCATTTGAATAGTCAGTTCTAGTCCTGTTACGAGGGCTTCGTATTCTGCCTCGTTGTTTGTGCACGGCTCTGTTAAGTGGTAGGAGTATCTTAACATCCCCCGCTCCAGTGTTATAAAGATTAGTCTCATTCCTGCCTTACCAGGCACTATCGTTTGCAATTCTTTGTCTTTCTGTGCTGAGGACGCTCCGTCAAAGTATAGTTCCCAACGTTGATCATTAGTGTCTTCTAGGCTCATTATCTGTTCGTCTGACAAATTGTCGTCGAGAGGCGAATCTGCCGGTAAAGGGTGTGTTGCAAGGAAGTCAGCTAACACTTGTCCCTTTACGGCACGAAGAGGAATGAAAGTTATGTCGAATTGCAATAGTATCATCGACCACCTGGCAAGTCTGCCAGAAAGTGTTGGACGGGTCATCAAATATTGCAACGGATTAACTTTCGAGATAAGGTTGACCTTATGAGAGAGCATGTAATGCCTGAGTTTCTGTGCGGCGAAGATCAGGGCTAAACAATGCTTCTCAATTGGAGGATACTTTACTTCCATCAGAATCAAACGACGGCTTAAGTAGTAGAGAGCATTTTCTTTTCCCTCATCATTGACCTGGGCTAGCAGGGCTCCAAGGGAGTCGTCTAGAGCCGCGGTATAAAGTATCAACGGTCTTCTTGAGACTGGGGCTGCTAAGACAGGAGGTTTCATTAAGTATTGTTTAATGTCCTCGAAGGCCCGTTGGCATTTCTCTTCCCAAACGAATTTGGCGTCCTTTTTAACTAATGCCGAGAAGGGCTGACACCTACCTGACAAGTTTGAGATAAAGCATCGAAGATATGCCAGCTTCCCTTGAAAGGATCATAGCTGTTTTAAGGTTTTGGGAGGCGGCATTTCTAAGATAGCTTTAATCTTTTCCGGATCGATTTCAATCCCACGATGTCGGACAACAAATCCTAAGAATTTCCCGGAGGTAACGCCGAAGGCGCATTTTAAGGGATTCATCTTAAGGTTGTATTGCCTTAGTCGCTCGAAGACAATTCTCAAATCATACAGGTGGTCTTCCTTCAGTTTGCTTTTGATGACCACATCGTCCACGTAAGCACTCGACTTGGTCGTGAATGAGATCATCAAAAATCTTTGTCATTGCTCTTTGGTATGTTGCTCCTGCGTTCTTTAGTCCGAATGGCATTACTGTGTAGCAATACACTCCGATTGGTGTTCTGAATGCCGTGAGCTTTTCGTCTTCTGGTGCCATCTTTATCTAGTTGTATCCTGAAGATCCATCCATGAAAGAGAATATTTCATGTGTCGAAGCGATGTCGATCATTAACTCTGGAATTGGTAAAGTGGAAATTCATCCTTCGAGCATGCTTTGTTCAAGTCTTCGAAATCCACGCAGTTCTCGATCCGACCATTCTTCTTCCCGATCGGTACCACATTGGCTAGCCAAGTAGGGTATTGTTCTTCACGGATAAATTTAGCGTCGATTAGCTTCTTAACTTCAGCTATTACTTGTTGTTCAATTTCCAAACGCATTCTTCTAAAAGCTTGTCTGACTGGAACGGAAGTAGGATCCACTCCTAGCATGTGAACTGCGACTTCTGGAGCTAATCCTGGCATTTCGTCGTAACTCCAAGCAAAACAGTCCTTGAATTCCATTAATAGCTTGATCATTTCCGCGAATCTTCTTTATTGAGTAAGGAGCTAACAAAGGTTGGTCTAGGCTTTTCGCTAGTACCTAAGTTAACTTCCATTAACTCATCTATTGTAGATTTGATTTCTTCTTCGAACTCTGGTGGAGCGTCTCCAATTTGCAGATGTTCAAGCTCTTCTGTAGTTTCCAAGCAGTCTTTATTAGGTTTGCAAGTGACAACCAAACAAAATTCCGTATCGTCAACTGAACCTACTGTGCCGAATCCGAGACCATGTTTTGAATTGGGAGGCCGACCGACATTATTCCATAATTTTTCGAAGTGTTGTGATCGGCCTTTTGTCCATTGTCGAGGTAAGACACCACGCTGCATTAAATTTTGAACACAGGGAGAGTACCACTCAAAAGGTAATTTCATTAATTCGGAAGAAGTGACATCTTCAAATTTTACATCATTTTCAGTATTTGAAGAAGAAGTGCCACGGTAAAATTTGATTGGCTTTGCACCGCTGCTATGTACTTCTTTGACCACCATACCCTCGATCTTATTAGACTGGATCAGGGTCAGGGTCATAGTGTGTACATAGTGGTTAATCCTCTCGTACATCGATTTGTATTCTTCGTTCTTCTCATCTTCGAGAGAAATCTTGAATTGTGGTTTCTTCCGGTTTATTGTAGCTGCTTCTTTCTTAATTTCCTCTTCTTCCTCAGAGCTGTTCTCCCAATCAACGTTGATCATCGGCTTTTTCTGTCCAACCGTCCCAGTGTCTCTTCCACGACCTCGTCCCCGGCCTCGACCTCGGATGCGAGTTCTGGAGAAACCTTCACCATCTCGCCGTAAGGGAGTGGTGAGTGACTGTTGGACTAGAACTTCAGGTTCTTCATTGTCTCGAATTTCTTTTACCTCATTTGGCACGGTGTTTCTGGAGAAGATTGTTTTCTTCGGAGGTGCGCAATAAGCTGCATCTTCGTGGATTCCAATCTCATGTACGGAGAAAGGTTGCAAATCACCTTTAATGCACTGTTCTCCTCCTTCGTAGTATTTTATGCACTGATGCAGAGACGATGGTACCATCCGGTTTTCATGGATCCACGGCCGGCCCAGTAGAGCGTTGAACGATGTCTCAGAGTCAGTTATGTGGAATTTTGCGGTTGTCTTTGCTAAGTCATCGGTCTTCATCAACAGTGTTATTGATCCAAGGGCTCTTTCTCCTTTCTGGTTGAATCCTCTTAGTAACATCTTGTCCGCTTCGAGGTCGCGAGCATCAATTTCCAAGTATGCTAGCGTCCAAAGATTCATTATGTTGATTGACGCTTCTGGATCCACCAATACTGTGGAGAGCGTAAACTTCCCGATTGTGACTGAAATGTACAACGATCGGTTATGATCGGCTGTCCCAAGTAATAGATCACTGTCCGTGAAGGTAACACCTCGCTGTTCCTTTAACGAGCAAACCTCTTCTAAGGAATCTCCGGCCATTTGAGCTAAACAAATATATGGATCAACTAAGGCCTTGATTAGAGCTTCCCTCATCTCTTTTGATAAGATGAGAGCGTCATAGATGCTCAGTTTGGCTGGTAGTTTCCTAAGATGGGCTAGCACGTTATAGTCCACTTTGTTACCATGTGTCTCAGTTTCTTCCCGAATGGGCAATTCTTCTGCTGGGGTTGATTCTTCCTGAACAACCACCTGCTTTCATTTGTCTTTTGGACCCATTCTCGGAGGTAGAACCCTTCCGCTCCTTAAGTTGACTTCTGTGATTTCTTCTGAGTCTGGTACTGAGTTTACTAGTGTCTCCTTTTGAATCGGCATGACGGGTTCTTCCGAGTCTCTTCGGAATCTGAAAGCTCTAACTCTATTGTGATTGGAGTTCCTTGGAATTCACAAATAGATTCATTGCTTGTTGAACTTTCGTAGCCTTCTTGATGAATGTCTTCTTTGTCATCGTGATTGTCGAGGTTGTGTATGATTTGAGAATTTTTATTGGTATCGAAATCGAGATCCGGATTAGATTGGTTGTCGTTAGTTACGTAATCGTTAGAAACAGTCAAAACGTAGCCAACACCATAACTCTTATCATTATAAGATCCCGCCGGAGCGAGCAAATAATCATACAGAGTTAGAGGTTCGAGGAATTTTTCCCCCGAATCGGAAACAACCATCCTAGGATAAGCAGCCCCTAGTCTAGCCTTAGGAGCTTCGGTCTTTTCTTCTTCTACGATCTCCTTCTTTTCTATGATCTTTTCTTCCTGGGGTGGTTCTTCAATTGCAAGCGATAGCGCCGGCTTGACAGGTTTCAAACTCTGAATTGAAGCACGCGCCGAAGCGGTTTGGATGCGATCCAAAATTTTCTTCGATGACTTCTTCCAAGCGGTACTCCGTCCATCATCAGTCGTGTAAGGGTCTATCGGAACAATGGGATCCGTTGAAATAACATTGACAGAACCTTCTTTCTGGGGTTCTTTCATGTATTCCTTTGGGATCATTATGTTCCCCTTTCGGAGATTGTTGTCAAGCCAACTCTTGAAGGTGATGCAATCCTCTATCTTATGTCCAAGCATCCGGTGGTAAGGGCAGTAGTTGGGATGGTCTTTCTTGTTGACTTCTTCTGGCTTCCTGGGTTCTAGCAGTCGAAAATCAGAAGTCTTCATCAAACCGCGGAACATCTTTGGCACTGCCTCATTCTTAAGTGGATACTCTCTGTTTATAAGCTCCTTTAACGTGCACTGTGGGCGAGACGGTTGCTCATATTGTTGAGTTGGCTGATAACCGGGTTGAGGTTGTTGGTAGTTCTGCTGAGGTTGTTGATAGCTGGGCTGCGGTTGCTCCGGCTGTATTTGCATTGGATGCTTGCCCTTATCAACTGCCGCGACGATCCCGGATTTCTTTTCAAGTGTCTTCACGGAGCTTCGTTTGTCTGTTTTGTTGACGAAACTTAGTTGCTTTGCTTCCTCTTGCAAGCTTCCGGCCTTGCTTAACAACTTCTCGAAAGTCTTAATTGTAAATCCCTTAAGGAGGAGTGCTATCGGGCCGTAAATGCTTTTAAGCAAGATACCGACTGCATGCTGCTCTTGTAGCTGTGGCTCACACTTCATGCTTAGATTTCTCCATCGAAGGATGTACTCCACTAAAGATTCGTTCGGTTTCTGTTTCTCCACCACTAAGTCACCGATGGTGATATGGTGCTGAGCTCCGGCAAACCGTTTCACGAAAAGGTTTTCTTATTCTGAAAATGTCTTTACCGAACCGTTCGGTAACTCTGCATACCAATCGAAGGCGATCCCTGACAGGCTACTGACGAATTGTCGGAAGAGTAAGGCGTCACTTCCACCGGCGTTGCAACAACTAGCGCGAAAATGTGCAACATGCTGTCGAGGGTTTCCGGTACCATCGAAAGTCTTGAACGGAGGTGGTATGAAGCCTTTTGGGTATTATACTTGCATCATATTCTTCGGGGTAAGGTCTACCCGTCCGAATAGATGCTCCGCTCTTAGACTGTGCTAAGGCTTCTCGCACCTGCTGTTCCACCATGTTCTTGATGTCCTTCTCTGGAATCATATTCTGGGTAGAATCTTTCTTCGGCTGATCGTCTCCGTTAACGGATGTAATCTCTTTTCCTCCATCTGTAATATGAATAACTTTTGGAGGCGTTTCTCTTGGGGGTTGAGTTTGACTCTGAAGAGTGGCTAGGGCTGCAACCATCTCTTCCATCCTTTTTGCCATTTGAGAGATTGTATCATCTTTTTCTTGAATTTGTGCTCTTAATGCTTCCGGTTCATCTCTCTCCGCAGCTGCCGGAGCACCTTGCGAAGCTGAAGATGCTCGTTTCTCAACCATGTTGATCTCCACATATTCGTCATCCATGAATTCCGACGAATCGACTTCATCTCCAAACTTTTCTTCTCTTTCTCTTGCTAATCGTTGAATGTCGGTTCTTAGCTTTTCCATAGCGTCTTTCAATGGTCTTTTTCGTGCGGTTTCGCAGTTATCATGCGATGGCTGTTGGATTTCCTTCTTGGGAGTCCCCTTCATTGTAGTGGCGCTCTCTTCGGACTCGAGTCTCCTGACGAGACTTTCCTTTTCAGGTCGTTGTTTCGGTCTTAATTGGCCAGTAGTAGGACGTCATACCATCCTTCTAGCAACAGAAGGCCTAGGATCGGATGGTCTGTCGGCTGAATGCTGGAAGGTGGTATCCTCCACGATCCGTAAACCCGAAACAACAACGAGTGGACTAGCCTTCACCTTCTTATTCGGCTTTTCCGTGGCGATAACGGGTTCTACTCGCGGCCCAAAACGAGACTTGGCGAGCACCCGCCCTATTCTTCTTAAAATCTCCGATACGAGGACATTTCTCTTTCTTTGCTAACTTCTCTATCACGGTACGTAGTCGGGCGAATGGTGTAATCCTAGCCCTTTTCTTTCGTACTGTTGCTATAGTATGCGGGTCGAGGTAATGTAGAAGCAATCTTACGGACATTTTCCTCGTCGAGCTGCGGCAGAAAGGGGATGGAATCTACTTCCTTCCAAAAGCGGTGTATACTCAGGCAATGGTATGTATTCAGGTAGTGGTGTGTACTCAGGGATTTCTTCTTAGAAAGCGACTTCAGCAACCCTGGACTTTCTGGCAATCTTTCTACCTCTGTTTCTTCTCTGAGTCCGTGTTAGGGGTAGAACCCTTGAGCTGGACCCAATTTCAAAAACAGAAGGTCTTGCACGGAAATCTGTACCCTCCACGGTAACATGCTCGTCACAAATTTGAACTTCCTTCCCCTTCGGTTTGGCGGAAGCCGGGTAGGTGCGGAGACGACTAGACCGGTGGGGGTAGAGATACGGTCCTCCTATGGACAGTAGTATTCCTCTCAGCTGGAACCCTTTGCAGGGGAGGGAACTCTTGAGTTGACTTAAGGTTAAACTCGATCAAAGGTCTTTCAGTTTCAGGCACTTTGTCTATAAGTGTGAAAAGGGTGACGTCGGTGATCTTGACATTTGTGTTGCCAAATCCTTGTCCAAAACGGATGATCCCATTGTCGAGCAGCTCATCCTTGTAAATAGCGAAGTCCAGTCCATTGGTGAAGGAGAAAATCAGCTTTGGGGCAGACATTTTCTGCAAGGTAGATTCGATTGTCGATCCCAAGTTATGCTTCTTCTCATCGGGACGAAAAGAAAGGAATCGAAAAGAGTCCGAACACATTTTTGTTCATGTATTTATAAAAAGGATTTATTTGTTAAAAGAGTCATTCATTAGAGGGTTTGTTTATTAGGAACGTAATGTTCAAAGGTGTAGAGAAGGTAAGGAATCTGATTCAGAATTGGAAAGGAAGAGAAAGTCTTATGCAAGACTTCTCGACTCGAAGGACCGCTCCTAAACTAACACCTATTGGGGGTCCACCCCACCTCAGAAAAGAGTAAAAGGATCTCGGAACCTCTCCGTTTAGGGGTGTCTAAATAGTGGCTCCTAAATCTGAGAGGAGTTGGCTATACTCGTTCAAGACAGAAATGAACGGAGTATTCCAACGGAAGAATGGTAGTTTGGTCCACAAGGGGCATGGACTCACTACCGATTTATGAAAGCAAAACCATCTGATAAAAATGGAGAGAGGAACTATTCCCCAGCGGAGTCGCCAGAAGTTGTCGGCATATTTTTAGGTTTGTGTGTTGTATTTTGAAAAGGGGGTCGCCTACAGAAATTTTCGGCGAATTTTTTATATTTTAAATTTAATTTAAATATATAGTTTAAAAGATAACATTTGATTTTGAAAGTAATTTTAAGTTTAAAAGTTTTAAGATATGAAATCAAACCGATCTCACATCCCAAATAGTTTATATAAACGAGCACCGCACCACAAACCACCGTATCTATCCCGAAGAATAGACACATCGCTTGATGATGGGGCCCGATTAAATAAACTAGGAGATTTGTGACATCCGTTTGGTCCGCGAACCAATTTTATAAGCCGACAAGTTCCCCGCTTAATATAAATGAATTAAGCGGGGTTTATATTACCCGGGTTCTTAAAGTTCCTATAAGGGCAAGCCCTATAGTTAATTACATCTTAAATGACGGGAATCATTTAAGAAAACTCTCGATAATGATCAGTGGTTTTGCTCTCTCAAGAATTTCAAAGTGTAAGATTTTCATGGGATTGGATTTTTGGAAATTCAAAAGGGAATGACTCAAAATTTGGAACAATTTATTTTTGAGAATCCAAAGGAAGAGAAGTAGGAGAAGCTGAGGATCCAAGAAGAATCTTGGCAACTTCCCAAACTATCCTATTGTTTGGTTTAGATTTGAGAAAATCCTAATAGTATCTGATATTTCAATCTTGCCAATTTTAGTTAATTAGGACTTATATTCGTATGACATAATCATACGATCGACCTCGAAGATGTGAGGGTTTATGTCGTACCGAACGATCACCTCGGAGTCCTAAGAACGGTTAGGGCTTAATTTACATGATATGATCATGCAAATGCCTAACGAAGATTTGAGGATTTATGTTGCACTAGGCAAACTACCTCGAAGTCCTATGGCTTGGTTATTTAATTCTAAGACAATTTTGCTGAAGTAGACTCAGGTTTTGCTGATGACGATGGCCGTGCTGTCCACCATGCTCCGAGCTCCTTGTTGTTGCAGAGGTTTAGTTTTAGAAGTCATAAATCAAGAGATGAGAGAAGTATTTTGGTTTAGAGAAAATCTTAAAATCTAAATGTTTTTAATATTTTAATTAAAACAAATCTTAAGGTTGATTAAACAGAACCGATTAAGATCCCACGGTTCCGTCATCCCGACACTGTTATTTTCATCGAATTCACTTAGTCCAGATGAATTTGCTAAACTCAACTGAATGAGTTCCACACCTTCATTTATACCGTGGGAAATCCCGTTAGCAACACATGGGTTACATCATCCGAGGTATTCCTGATCATTCAACGAGACATTTTAATTTAGTTGCAATTGTAGTTTTGTTCTTCTGTTTGTGATTAAATTTTGAGTTGTTTTATATTTTGAAATGTTGTGGCGGTAATTTTTATCTTGTAATGACTTTTAATTTAATTTTGGTTTCAGTTTAGGGACTAGCCATAAGGTTTTGGTTTTCATGCAACAGTTGTTTATCATGCAAGAAAAGTATAGTAAATTGCAATAAAGTAAATTGCAATAAAATAAAAGCGTACCTGGAGGGTCTTCCCGTCATCCCAAGCTGCACTTAAAACACATGTTAAGGCATTTAAATATTTCAACAAGTACCTAAGTAAAGCTAAGGGAAAGGTTTTGGTTGTCTACCAAAGTCCTAATCCTATAACTAGTAATCTCCTATGACGTCTAGGTTATTGTGTTTTGGTTTAAGGACGATTTTCTTCATCAAAGAACAATTAAATTCAATTGTTCTTATAAACATCCTATCATATTGAGGAAGTGCTTAAGACGAATCTTAAACATCTTTTCAATACCTCTAGGATTATTTTAAGTCCAAGAGAATTTAATTATACAAGTGAATTAATTATCCGGGAGTTTAAGTTTTGTTCTTTTGCTCAGTGAACTAGGACATTTGAATATCCTATAAGTGAGGTAACGCTTCACTTGATACTTCATTTAAGAGTTATAATAATAAGAGATTAAAAGGGCAAATCAAATTATTAAATATTTTAATGATTTGAACTTAATGATTTAATTTTAATTTTGATTTAATTATAGAAAATTCGTTTAAGTTTGGAATAGTGTTCAAGTTATTTTAGATTTAATTCTTAATGATTTCATTTAGGTTTGTTATTAAATGATTTTAATTTAATTTAATTCAATTTAATTTTAATTTAATTTAATTTAATTTTGATTTAATTTGATTTAATTTAACTTCAATTTGATTTTAATTTAATTCAATTTAATTTAATTTTTAATTTAAATTTAATTTTAATTTAATTCAATTTAATTTTATTTTTATTTAATTTAATTTCAATTTAATTTAATTTTAATTTAATTTTAATGTAATTTAATTTGATTTTTATTTTAATTTAATTTTAATTTAATTTAATTTCAATTTTAATTTAATTGAGATTATTCTTTTAATTTTATTTTTAAGTATTATTGAAGTGATTTATTTAGGGATTTTTAAATTAAAGAATAAATATCTTCTTAGATAATATCCCTACTTTAATAATTTCAATTTTCCATTAATCTTCCAAATTTGATTAATTAATTAATTAAGGTTTACTTTAATTATTCTTAAAATGATTGGTGGGTTCCTACCCTTAACCATTTAAGTTTCAATCATCCAAAATCAGTTTAAATCAAATATTTTACCCTCCCCTTTTTGATTAATCCTAAAATTTTAATTAAAGGTTGAAAATTTTAATTACCATTTTGCCCTTCAAGCTTAATAATTTTATAACTCACTGAATGAAGCTCAAATGAACTTGAAATTTTTGTGTGACCCCACTTACATGTCAATTAAAACATTAGAGGAGAAAATGTGATTTTTCTATATTTAATTTATTTATGTAATTATTTTTTATGAAAAATAGGGATTTTCAAGGAAAATTCAATAACATGACCAAGGAAATGTTTCTGTCCTCAAGAAAATTATGGGATATTTCTAATGACCAGAGCACCATTTGGACCAATTTTGGTGATTTGTTGAATTATATTTTATTTATTAGAATTATTTTGAATTTTGGAGTATTAATTAATTTTAAAATAAAATTAAAGTTGAAAAATGGATTTTATATTTTTCTTAAATCTCCCTAACCTCAAGGAGTTCAGAGAATTAAATTTTATATTTATCTAATTTTTCTTTGATTTATTAGAATTATTTTAGTGAAAAGGTTGGAAAATACATTTTTTAATATTAAAAAAATACATTAAGCCTTTAAAATTCAATATCTTACCCTAGGGACTTAATAAAAATATTTGGTTTGTTCCTAAATGATTAGAATTCAAAATGTGACATTTTGATGATTTTAAATATTTTTATGATTTTTATTATTTTTTAATTATTAAAAATATTAAAATAATGATAAAAATCAACTTTTTTAGAAAATTATAATTTTAATTTTCCTAAGTCCCTATGATATTAGAGAGGCTCCAAAACCATTTTTGTGAATTTTTGAAAAGTATTTTGTGAGTTATAAATTTTTAAAGTTTAATTTTACCCATTTTGCTTAAGAGACTTAATCAACCCATTTGGTAGGGTTAATCAAGTCCAATTGGTTTTAAATTTTTATGTGGTGTTCTCCTATCCCTAGAGGACAGTGGAGAATTGTTTTTTAAGTTAATTTGATGAATGGTTAACCCTAATTAATTAAAGTTCAATTTTGGGTGTTTATGCCAATTAGGGTTGTTTAAAGTGAATTAACTCATAACTTATTTTTCCTAGGTCCCTCTGGTCACAAGTAACATCACCAAATTTTCCTAGAATTTATTTCTCAACATACTAATTATTGGAATTAAAATACTCAAAACAGTAACATGAACTTGAAAAATCAATAACTTCTCATAGGGATGGCCTCTGACCTTGGAAAATTCAGGGAATGTTGCCAAGTTCAGAGGCTTCAAAAGCCCTATGGTCTCATGCCATGATGAATTGCCTATGCAAATGGAGAATTAAAACAATGCGGAGAGTAAATAAATCATTAAAAATAAAATACTTAATGAAATTACTTGATTTCTTTTCCACATGATTCTCTTCTGTTCACTGAGCAAGAGGGTATTTTTATTTTATTTTTAGAATTTTTCTACACAAAGTTAGGAATTTTTGAAGTTCTGGTAATTAAATAAATAGAAAAATAGCCTATTTATCTACTTATCCATGCGGCGCCGCATCAACCTCGGCGTCTCCGAAGCTCCACGCGTCGTCTCCTGATTCGGCGCCGCCATTTGACTCAGCCGTCCCGGGACCCGCCTTTCACGTAACATCTTCTGGTCCGACGCGATCCGAGCCGTCCATCCGATACACGCGCGATCCAATGGCTCCCAGTCATCGTCTACGACTGGTGTGAACTCGTCACCTTCGACCTTCTAACCCTAATTTATCGCTCGATTCTCAACAGATTTATGTGTTCTTATGCTCTATGGATTCGTCTTCAAGAGACGAACACATCCATATGGTAAACATGCATTGAAATTAACTCAAACTAAATGGAGAATTTCTGTAAGCTCGGGAGGAAGAGTGAGTTCATACCTTTGCTTAGAGAAGCGAAGCTTCAATCTGAGGGTTGTGTCACGTTCGATTGGGTCCAAGCAAGCTCCAGATGAAGTCCCTTGATCTGGTGAATTTCCAGGTACAAAAGTGACCACGACTCGATCACAAAGCTTGGAGGCTGGAAGCAATGGCCGGCCTCGGTGAGGGGGCTTTTGCTGGGAAACTTCTCCTCTTGGTCCGGTGAAGGTGTAGAGTCAATCAATTTGAGGATTGACTCACCGTGGTGAAGTGTCCTAGTTTTGGGCTTGGATTTCAACTCTGAAATTGAGCTCACAGAGAGGAAATGGCAGGGGGATTTCAGTGGGGATCAAGTTTTCTATGTGTAGAGAGTGGTCTGGGATGATTTTTGCAGGGTTTCAGTAAGTTTTGGTTCAGAAACTCCTTTGGCCGAGAGGAGGGGGTGTTTAAATAGGAGAGGATGGAGGGCCTCCCAGGGGGGGTTTAAGGGTTGGGATCAGCTGCTCTGGTGAGGAGAAGAACAGCTGCAATGGCCATTTGGAGTGAGGCAGCTTAACAAGGTGGAATTCCAAAATTTGGCTCCTCCCAAGGTCTTGGCCATGGTGTTTTCCGGTGATCCAGACGGCCGTGGTGGCGAGGCATGGGTCACCCTCGGGTTCGAGTGGGTCGTAGTGGAGGTTTGTGCGAGCGATCGAGCTTTGCCATGTGTAAAGGGCTTGGATTAAAATGGCATGGGGGAGAGGCCATTTTGGCTTGATTTGGTCCAAGCCATGATTTTGGGTTAGGTTCACCTCCCCATGGCTGATTTGGGCTGAGGGAGGATCATTTGCATAGCTAGAAAGGGGTGGTGAAGTCCCCATCTAAAGTGATGTGGCTAATCATGGTTTAGTTTGTAACATGGAAGCGGTTAGAAAGCTTAATGAAGGTTTAAAAAAGGGGGCCCTCCTCTTGCTACTTTGGGTATGGTCACATGTCAAACATCCCATGGCTTCATATGGCTTGTACATGGCTTGTCTTTGGCTCACCTATGGCTTGGCAAGAGCTTGGTCAATTTCATAAAAAAGGATTTTGTGAATTTTGGCATTTTGATGGGAATTGTTATGAGGCTTGATTTGGAATTGTTTAATTGATAAATTAGGACTTTAGGAATGATTTTAAATTGAATGTGTGATGAGGGAAAGTGTCATGTGGGCTTTAGATTGATTTGGGCTTTTGAATTTGGTGGAAATGGGCTTTTAGGAAGGTTTAAGGGAGTGGGCCTTTATGTTTAGCAATGGGCTTTTAGATAGAAAATTTTGCAAAGGGCCATGCCAAATAAATGTTGAATCTAGTTTAAGGATGTGTCTTGAATGATTTGAAGCAAATTTGAGGTGGTTTGGAATTGAATTGGGCTGAATTTGGGTTGATTTGGTAAATGGGCCAATGTAGGTCAAATTGGGCTAATATGGGCCAATGTTGGGCTAAGGTTGAAATTGATGTAAAATTAATGTTGTGAAATGTTTATGGGAATGTTTCAAAGAGGTTTTAACTTTGGTTGGGTTTTGGTTTTGGGACTTGGGCTTATTTGGGTTAGGTTTGGGTTTAGGTCAAAATTGGGCTTTTCGGTTTTGGGTTGAATTTGAGTGGGGTTTGGGTCCAAATTTTGGGAAATTTATGTTAGTGTTTTGTTTGTGGGGATGTTAGGGAAGGTTTAGAAAAGGTTTGGGGTCAATTGGAGTTGAATTGGTTTGGTTTGGGCTAAGTTTGGGTCATGGGTCCAAATTGGGCTTTAAGGTCAAAAGTGAAATTTGATTCAAATGTCAATCAAACTGAACTTGGATTTGGTCTAGATTGATATTGTGGATATTAAATTGAAGTTTAGAATTGAATTGGACCAAAATTGGGGTCAATTGGGTAGATTTGGTTTGGAGGGTATTGGGGGGTATTTTTGGAATTTTTGGTATTTTTGGCTATGGATGATCAATTTGATTGGTGAGGAAATGTTCAAGGTTAATTTTGGGGAATTTTGGGTGATTTGGAAATTTTGGAGGATTTGGGAAATCCTAAGGGCTTTTAGTAGGTTTGGTAGGTGTAGGGTCCCCGGGGTCAAAAATTGAAATTTTGGAATAATGAAGATTGATCAAATATGAGTGGAATGGAATCACTTTGATTGAGCCATGAAGCCATGTTAAGCCTATATGAGCCATGGGAGGACTCATTTGAGGCATTCACTATGTTGTTCCTAACCCTCTTAACCAGGGGCTTAGGGGTTAAGGTCCATCCATATGAATTACCTACATGAGTCAAGGAGTCAAGTTGGGTATGGGTGTGGTTTTAGGAATTGGATTGTGTGTGTGAGAGTGTAGAGTGTGAGTGTAGTGAGGGTGTAAGTCAACCCTCACCAAACCAAGCCACCCATGGTGGTCCTAAGGCCAAAGTGTCCTATAGGGAACTCATCCTTTAAACCTTCACATTTGATTTCAACCCTCTAGGTGATTAGGGGTCTACAATCAAGCTTGTGGGGTTTGCATTTTTAAGGAGTCAAGTTGGTGTTTTAAATTTCTAAGGGATGGGTCCCAATTCTAGTCCTCTAAGATAGTCAAAGGAAATGCCTAAGGCTAGATCCTAGACATTAAAGAGGGAAGAGAAGACCTCATCAAAAATGAGGTCAACAATTTCCTTTAGGGATCAGCCCGCGGTTTGCTATTATCTTCTATAAGAATTTTGTGCATACAAATTGAAGGACTGATTCCTTTAATATCAGCAATTGTCCATCCAAAGGCTTTCTTGTGCTTCTTCAAAATTTCAAGCAAACTCTCTTCTTCTTTTTCAGTTAATTGAGAAGAAATTATAACAGGGAAGGTTGAGGATTCACCTAGAAAAACATACTTCAAATGATCTGGAAGCATTTTTAACTTAAGTTCAGGAGGTTTTTCAATTGATGGACCATAAGATCTATCTTTTTCAGTCATATCCAACAATTCAAAACTTTCACGAACATACTTTAAATCTTCTTCTTGAAAATCTTCAGAATCAAATAACTCCTCTTCTTGCTTATATTCAAAATTTCTCTTTCAACTTTCTCTTCATAAGTTGATTTGGAATGACATTCACTTAAATATTTGATAACATCCATCCTAAAACACTCATCCACTTTACCTCTTGCAGGATATTTCATCGATTTTGAAATATTAAATGTAACAGTCTGATCATTAACCCTCATCGTTAATTCCCTTTTTTGCACATCTATCATGGCTCTGCCTGTAGCTAGAAAAGGTCTCCAAAAAATTATGGGTATCTCTTTATCTTCCTCCATATCTAACATAATGAAATCCACAGGAAAAATAAATTGATCCACTTTTACCAAAACATCTTCTATAACTCCTTTAGGATATGTGATCGAACGATCTGCTAATTGCAGAGTTACAGTAGTCGGGGTTATTTCTCCTAGTCTCAGTCTTTTGAATATTGATAGAGGCATAAGGTTAATGCTTGCACCCAAATCACATAAAGCTTTTCCATAGAATCTTTCTCCGATTGCACATGGAATTGTGAAACTACCAGAATCTTTAAGTTTTTTAGGAAGCTTTTTTTGAATTATTTCACTGCACTCCTCACTAAGTGCAACAGTCTCATTTTCTTCAAACTTCCTCTTTTTATTAAGAATATCCTTCATAAATTTCGCATAGCTTGGCATTTGATCTAGTGCTTCAACAAATGGAATATTAATGATAAGCTTCTTTAATATCTCCAAAAATTTTGAAAATTGCTTATCCAACTTTTGTTGACGAAGTCTCTGAGGAAATGGAGGTGGTGGTTTTTCTAAATCAACCTTAGGCAGAGAAATAGGTCTTTCAAAACCTTTTGGAGCGTCCTCTTTAGGTCTTTCAATCTCTTCTTTCTCTACTTCAGTTTCTTTTTGAACTCTACCTTCCAATTCTTTTCCACTTCTCGCTTGAATTGCTTTCACTTGTTCTTTATTCTTTTCTCTTGGATTCACTTCAGTATTACTTGGAAACATTCCTTGGGATCTATTACTTAAGGCATTTGCAATTTGTCCCAATTTATTTTCAATACTTCTGATGGTTGCTCCTTGAATTTGTAATTGATTTCCCATATGTGATACTACTTCTTCCATAGACAACTTCTTCTCCTTATTTTGTAAAGCATTGTTATAACTCTGAAGGATAAGTTAATCTATTATTATTATTACCTAGGTTGTTCCAATTTCTCAATGGGTTTACTTGGGTGTTCCCCGATTGTTGATTAACACCACCCTGATTATTGTCATTCCAGTTAAAATTTGGATGATTCTTCCAACTCGGGTTATAATAATTGGAATATGGGTTGTTAGGTTTGATTATAGCATTCACAGTTTCTGGTGAAGAATAAGAATCAACCATTTGGCCTAATGAATTTTCTTCAATCATGAGATTTGGCTGAGAAAAATTCATCCTAAATTGGTCTATCTTCCTTGATACAGCAGCAACTTGATTTGCTAACATTGTAAAAACATCATTTTCATAAGCGCTGGCTACCTTTTTAGGATTTAACCTTTCAGAAAGCCATTAAAAATTATTAGTAGCCATTTCTTCAATTAAAGCATAAGCATCAGAAAATGGTTTAGAAATTAATGATCCACCAGCAGCAGCATCGATGATTGATGTAAGAGATCCAACTAATCCATTATGAAAAGTTTGAATTATTAACCAATCTGGTATCACATGATGTGGACATTTCCTGAGGAGATCTTTAAATCTTTCCCATGATTCATATATTGATTCTCCTTCAAACCGACAAAAAGATGTTATATCATTTCTCAACTTTGCAGTCTTAGATGGTGGAAAATATTTAGCAAGGAATTTTTGTGACAGTTCATCCCAAGTTCTAATTGATCCAGGTGCTAACGAATGTAACCACATTTTAGCTTTATCCCTTAGTGAGAAAGGAAAAAGTCTAAGTCTAATAGCATCATCCGAAACACCATCAAATTTAAAAGTAGCACACAACTCTAGAAAATTAGCAAGATGCAAATTAGGTTCTTCAGTTGTTACTCCCCGAAACTGATTATTTGACAACATTTGGATAATAGCAGGTTTAGGCTCAAAAGAATTAGCGACTACATGCGAGGTTTTGAATACTACCATGAAGTTCATCTACTGTAGGGTTAACATAATCTCTTAAAGGTCTTAATTCTTGATGGATGCCAACATTTTGATTTTGATGATTTGCCATTTCTTGAATATTTTTTTCTTTTTCCGTATTTTTAATTTTTTTTGATTTTTCTGATAGTTCTTTCTAATTTAGAATCATAAGGCACAAGTCCTTCGAACCTGAACTACGCATACAATAATAAACCAAAACAAAATACAACACACTAACAAAAACAAAGAAAAGTAAAAATTTATAATTTCTTAATTCTCTTTAAAATGCAATTTAATTAATTTTTCCCGGCAACAACGCCAAAAAATTGGTACCGTCTGGTAAATATAAGTGCAACGGATGCCAGAAACTTGGTTCCGCTGGATAAATGCGCTGATGATTTAAGATATGAAAATAATGATTTTATAATATGGGATACTACGCAAGTATACGTATCGTTTATCAAGTAATATAGGACTTTCTGATTAAGCCCCGAGATATCGAACACCCACAGGGAAAATGTGAAATCTTTAAAGGAATTAGAGAAATTATCTTTTTACTTTCTTTAATTATTTTCGAAAAAGTATGTCTTGATTTTGAAAAGTTTTGAAGGTTGTTATATCTTTTGAAATTTTCTTAATAAAAAAACAAAGCAAGAAATTAAAATTACAATAACTAATAACACTGGATGTAAAATACTATTTACTAGAATATCTTTTTCTTTCCTTTCATGAAGTAGTAATAATTCTTAAAGTATTGTTGTGGAAATATTCAAATTTTTGTTGTGACAGATAGAAGCAAATGTGTTCTTTACCCTTACTTGGTTCTATAAAGAACATAGGTTAATTTGAATTTTATATTATTTGAACATGGTTAGGCAGGGAAGATACCAGTCTCTCACTCTAAGGTTCCCTCGATTCCCACCACCTGAGGGCTAACTTCTCATAAAAAAAGCTCAAAACTTCAAACCAAATTAGGGGGTTTTAGCCTGTCACTCTAAAATCCTCTAATTTTACTCCCTTTTGATAAAAATATTTTCTAATATTACATTCAATTATATGGACTACAGTTCTCACCCATATAATTTCATGTGATTCTTACTAACTTTTATGAGACAATACCGCATTGGATCTTACATAATCTCGAGAAATTTTTACAACTTAATAGACCAAATTAAGAAGTAAACAAAGTTTTTAGATTCAATCTTCACAACTTCTTCCAACATTTAAACACTTATACTTTCCACAACAATTCTTTGTAAATTAATTACTTCTCCATTTAAGAAAGAAAAAGATAAAGTAAACTACTCAGAATGCATTGAGAAAATATAAAAAGATATTGATTTGAAATTTAAAACAACGATAAGAAAAATAATAAATGAAAACATGTATTAATAAACTAAATAAAAGTAAACACTTATTTGAAAATCCTCTCCGCAAAGTTAAGGAAGTTCCTTTGAAACTTTAACTCTTCGCTAAACTACTCCTCAGAGCAAGTCTCCCAACTCCGTTGACTCATAATACAGACTTCAGACTTTAATAAAAACTAAACTAAAAGAAAGAAAAAAAGTGGGAAGAAGAATACTTCACTCCGACCCTTTTCTCCTTTCTACTCTCTACTCCCACTCTAAAATAAAAACTCTTTAAAATGCCGTGGAAAAACAAAAGAAAGAAAGAAAGAACCCTTCAAAATTCAAAGGAAGAGTCTCTTAATCTTTCCTAAGACTCTCTTTAAATAGTAAACCAAAAGGTGCATTGGTGTCTCTTCAAAATATGTCCAGATTAAATGTATCTACCAAGGAATGCACCCTTTCATTCAAACTTTCCGCTCAAAGGAAGTTATGGATGTTACCATCAAGAGTTGCATCCCATCCCTTTGAAATTGGCGCCAAATCCATTTGAAATTCAATTTTTAACTGTGGCGGCTAAGCGCCAGCTCAGCAGCGCTTAGCCGCCAGTGCCAAATTTTTGATTTTTCATTTTTGTTGCTCCAAATTTGATCCAATTTTGCTCCTTTCATCATGACCATCCATTTTCATCATAACTGTAAGAAAAACACAAAATATCTTCCATTAAAGTGCAATATCATTAAAAATAGGTATAAAAATGTGCATAAAAATACTATATATTTTAGGTGTATCAAGCCCCCACACCAGAGTTTGATCAACATCTAAAATCGGACTTGGTCCAATTCAAGTCTAGACATTTCACCACAGCTCAAGGCTTCATCTAAAGGTTCGTGGGTCCAATTGAAGCAGCTACAAACATCTGATTGAGGCCTCCTGACTACCAAAAAATGTATTAAGAAATTCATACAAATTTTATATGAAATTGCACTTTAAAGAAAGGTATTTTCTATGTTTTATTGTAGGAATGAAGATTTATAGGTAATGTGAGCAAAAAGATCAAAAAGGAGCAAATCTAGAACAAAAAGGACTAAAATAGATGAAAATTGAACTATCCCTCCGACGGCGAGGAATAGGCCGCTGATGGCGAGATTTTCCCGAGAGCATTTGAATATATTACAAAGGAGCCCGCCGACGGCGAGATCGAGTGACCCGACCCGCAATTACGAAGTAAATTAACTTCCAAAAGATGGCCAAAAACTTGACCCGATTTATCATTAGCGGCTAGTGTGCAAAATCTTAAATGATATAAAAATTAGAAAATATTTTACACACTAGGGGTACTACGCAAGTATACGTATCGTTTCAAGTAATATAGAGTTTTCTTTAAAAACCCCGATATCGATCCCATGAGGAAGTGAAGTAAGAAGTCTTTAGTCAAATTCTAGTCTACTACTAATAGTCTTTAGTTTGGAATGTCGATTAAGATTGTGTTTATCTAGCAACTATTCCTACATGCAAGTGTTAAACGTAAAGATAGTAACTATATCTAAATGCAAATAATAATTCTAAAGATAACCCTTTTTGGATAAGTTGGTTTGGAGAATTTTGAGATTTTAAAAACTACTATTCTTATGTAATGAAATAGATAATGTATAGGATTGAGATGCATTAAATATTGTATGTGTCAAATAGGAGCAATCCTATTCTTTACCCTTTGGTCCAGGCATAAAGAACATTGACTAATCCTATGCTTGGTTACTGAATCTGCGGCTAGGCTGGGAGGATACCGACTCTCACTTCGGAGCTCCAACGTTACCCTCGCCTGAGGGCTAACAATCTACACTTCAGCACTCAAACGATAGGACCGAATTGAGGATTTTATCCTGTCACTCTAAAATCTCCAATTCTACGCCCGATAATTATATTTCCCTATTTATTTGCATTCAATCCTCATGAACTTCACCATCCATGGAATTTGAATGTGGTTTTACTTTATTGAGAATTACACCGCCCTTTCGGGTCGATGCAATTACAATGAATTTTAACACTACAATGGGCCCTTATTGCAATGTAAATGAAGTGCAAGTAAAAACCATCACATTTATAATTAAATTTACTTCTACCATGCATCACAAAATCCTAAACATGATTTCTACTCATTACAAAAGAAAAGTAAAAGGAAAACAATGACATAATCTTCTTATGCCACTATTTCCAAAGAAGAAGAAAGAGTAAGAGAGATGCGTCACAAAGCACGAAGAAAACATAAAGGAAACTTCATTTAACAAAAGCAAATCTACTAAATAAATGTTTACAAAATTATAAGATAATGAAGAACAATACTTAGCTTTTTCCCCTTGAAAGAAAGATGAAGATCTCTCCCATAAAGTCTCCCGACGATCCATGCAATGCTAGCGAAATCCCTTACAAATTCTCTCAAAATCTCCTCTCCAATCTCTCCAAAAGGGTAGAAATCTACATTTCTACTCTTAATCTAAGAATCCTAAACAATCCTCTAAGTTTTTCTCTCCTTTTCTCTATTGTTTCTTTACCATTTCTAACATATATTCGCCATTTTAAAGAGTATGGACGTATTTTGAAGAGTATCCTTAAACACCCATTCGAAAAAGCGTCCAAATACGTCGAATATTGGCCCAAAACCGCCAAATGTCGGTTCATGGTCGTCCGGGCCGCTGTCAGCGGGTTCGAGGCCGCTGTCGGCGGCCTTTTCGGCCATATTTTGGTGGTCTTAGGAAAATCTTGCCTTCGGCGAAATCGATCTCGCCGTCGGCGAGCAGGCTGTTGCGCGGCTCCACCGTTTCCCTCCGTTTGGCTCCGTTTCGCCCCATTTCAGTTGCGTTGCGTTCGTAACAGATAGCCCTACAAAATAAGTATATAAACTACCTTTCTTTAAAGTGTAATCTCATTCAAAAATATGCAAGAAGTGTAAAAGATATTAAGCATCAAAAGACTTATCGAAAGGTGTCAGGGCAGAATTTCATTTCTTCCTTGTTTTTGCTCCAAATTGCACTATTTTTGCTTCCTTTTGCTCCAATCACCATTTCTTGTGCCTAAAACTAATAAATATATAAAATACCTTCCTTTAAAGTGCAATATCATCAAAAAATAAGTGAAATGATATAGAAAAAAGCGTATATATTTTAGGCGTCTCATCGAGCCCGCCGACAGCGAGACTGAGTGGTTAGCCATTGTTCTAGAAGCCCACCGAAGGCGAGATTGAGCCCGCCAACGGTGAGAATGACGGTTCAAGCCAATATTTGATGAATATGGATGTTTTTTGAAGAGGTGCTTAAGCAACCTTTGGAAATATGACTCCTTCTATATATAGAAACGATTTTTAGTGTCTGTGTGTGCGTCTGTGGGTGTCTTAGTTTTGTGTTATTCAGTCTTTCTCAGTGTCTTTAGTGAGAGTGAGTGTTTTATTTAGTGTCTTGGTGAGTCTTCTAAGTGTATTAAACAAAAAGGAAGAGTCAAAGGAACTTCAAGGAGTCTGCTTGGGGAGAAGATTCGAGATAAGTCTTTTGTTTATTGTTTATTAACTTTAAATGAAATCCAAGTTTTGTGTTATTCTTCCTATGCATTCTGAGTAGTTTTCTTTATCTTTCTCCTTCTAGTTAAGGTTTTGTGAAATGATGAATTAAATTAGTTGTGCCTAAAAATATTAAATAAGATTGTGATAATCTTTTACTTAAATCTTAATTTACTTTCAATCTGGCCAATTGAACTGTTAAAATATGTGAATTATCAACTATAGTAAAGATTACATCCAAGATTCAGGGAAGTTAAAAACCTTGGAAGGAGGGTGCAAATAAATAGGGAAATATTAATTATCGGGCATAGAATTGGACATTTTAGTGTGACAGACTAAAATCTTCAATTCGGTCCTATCGTTTGGGAGCTGAAGTGTAGATGTTAGCCCTCAGGCGAGGGGAACGTGGGAGCTTTGAAGTGGCGACCGGTATCCTCCCGACCTAGCCGCGATTCGGTAACCAAACATAGGATCGACCAATGTTCTTTGCACTCGAACCAAAGGGTAAAGAATAGGAATGCTCCTATTTGGCACAATATAATTCTTACTAATTTAATTATTCATTCACTTAATTTTCTAACAAGGAGAAAGATACTTTTCTAAATTGAAACATTTTTCTTTAAGTAATAAGTTTTTTTTTAGTATAAGCGTTTGTTATTACCGTATACCAAATTAGTAATTTTACTGCATTTGCTGAAATTAGTCCTTAAATCTCTAACTTCCTTGTGGGATCGATATCTAGGACTCCATTAGAGCCCTTTATTAATTGAACAATATGTATACTTGCGTTGATAAAAGGGGAGGGAGCACAATTACTATTTTACTCTGAAAAACATTAATAATATTTATAAATCTTAACAAACATATACAACCATTACTTTCTACCCTGCTCTCCTCCGTGGCTATCAAGTTTTCGGCGCTCTTGCTAGAGATTTATATCTCTTAGTAGTGGTACTGAAATTATTACACTTGGCAGTTCCCCACATCAAGTTTTTGGCGCCGTTGCCGGGGAAGTAAAAGTAATTATTAAAGGTAATTAAAAAAATTATTAAAGATAATTATTAAAGTAACAGGTTATTATTATTTATTTAAAATTGTATGCGTAAATTTGGAACCGAAGGTTTAATCCCTTACGATTCAGAATTAGAGCGCACTATTAAAAGAATTAGAAAACAGAAAAGAGAAAATATAAATTTCACTCAAATGACAAATAATCTAGCAATTGAAAATATAAATCAACCAAGACCTTTAAGAGATTACGCTAACCCTACATTAGATGAAATTCACTTAACTATCCAAACCCTGATGTAGCGGCTAACTCATTCGAGCTTAAACCTGAAATTATCCAAATGGTACAAAATAATCAATTTAGTGGTTCACCAAACGAAGATCCTAATTTACATCTTGCTAGTTTTTTAGAACTATGTGCTACTTTTAAATATGATGGAGTATCTAATGACGCTGTTAGACTTAGGCTTTTTCCTTTTTCTTTAAGGGATAAGGCTAAGATGTGGTTAAATTCTTTAGCACCTGGATCTATTAGAACTTGGGGAGAACTATCACAAAAATTTCTATCCAAATATTTTCCTCCTTCAAAAACTGCAAAACTTAGAAATGACATAACTTCTTTTAGTCAGTTTGACGGAGAATCAATATACGAAGCTTGGGAGAGATTTAAAGATCTTCTTAGGAAATGCCCACACCATGCGTTACCAGATTGGTTAATTATACAAACTTTTTATAATGGATTGATAGGATCTCTTAGATCTATTATAGATCGTCATTACTTGGAGGATCATTAATGTCAAAACCATTTGATGAGGCTTATTCATTAATTGAAGAAATGACTACTAATAATTTTTAATGGCCTTCTGAAAGGTTAAATCATAAAAAAATAGCCAGTATACTTGATTTTGATGCAATATCTATGTTAGCTTCTCAAATTGCTGTTATATCCAAGAAATTAGATCATTTTGGAACGAATTATTCTCCTAATACTATAGAAGAAAATTCATCTGGACAATTTATAGACGCTCAACGTTCATACGAAACTTTAAATGCTATTAATAACAGACCCAATAATCCTTATGCAAATTATTATAACCTTGGTTGGAAGAACCATCCAAATTTTAATTGGAATAACAACTCTGCTAATCAGCAATGGATGAACAACTCAGTAAACCCAGTAGGAAATCCATCTAACCAAGGAAATTCTAATTATAAACCTTCTTATCCACCTCGATTTAATAATAATTCTCAATTTAAGGATAAGAAGTTATCTTTGGAGGAATTAATATTAAATATAGGGAAACATTTGCAAAATCAAGGTAATCAATTACCAATTCAAGGAAATCAATTACAAAATCAGGGAGCTGCAATTATAAATATTGAAACTCAACTTGAACATATCGCTACTGCACTTAATAATAGAATTCCTGGAACTTTTCCTAGTAATGTAGAAATAAATCCTAAAGATCAAGGAAAAGAACAAATTAAAGCGATACGATTAAGAAGTGGAAAAGAAGTTGAAACAAAAATGCAAAAAGAAATGGAAAGTCCGAATGAGGAAGTGGAAATTGAAAAAGAGAAGAATCAGCAAGATCAAAATGAAGAATATCCACTAATACCTATGAAAATTTCGGTAGAAAAACCACCACCACCATTTCCTCGACGACTAAAGCAACATAAAAATGATAAGCAATTTTCTAAGTTTCTTGAAATCCTAAAGAAATTAACGGTAAATATTCCTTTTGTAGAAGCATTAGAACAAATGCCCAATTATGTGAAATTTATGAAAGAAATTTTAAATGAAAAAAGAAAGTTCACAGACAATGAAACTGCTGCTCTTAGCGAAGAGTGTAGTACAATTATTCAGAAAAAGCTTCTTGAGAAATTAAAAGATCCTGGTAGTTTCACTATACCTTGCGCTATTGGAGAAAAATTTTATGGAAAAGCTTTATGTGACTTAGGAGCCAGCATAAATCTTATGCCTCTATCAATTTTTAAAAGATTAGGATTGGGAGAAGTTTCACCTACTTCAGTAACTCTTTAGTTAGCTGATCGTTCAGTGGCATATCCTAAAGGCGTTATTGAAGATGTGTTAGTAAAAGTGGATAAATTTATCTTCCCAGTAGATTTTATTTTTTTAGATATGGAGGAAGATAAAGAAATACCCATAATTTTAGGAAGACCCTTCTTAGCTACTGGAAAAGCTATGATTGATGTTCAGAAAGGAGAATTAACTATGAGAGTAAACGATCAAAAAATAACTTTTAACATTGCAAAATCAATGAAATATCCTGCTATAGAAAAAGATGATGAATGTTTTTGAATGGACATTCTTGAACATTTGCAAAATGAACATTTTAAAGAATACTTTGAAGAAAAACTAGAAATAGAAAATACGGAATTAGTTGAAGAAACATATGACGAAGAATTAGATTATATACAAAAAAGATTTGAAATGTTGGATAATACAAAAAACACTGAAAAGAATATAGTTCCGTCGATTATTAAACCTCCTGAACTTGAATTAAAAATTTTACCTACTCATTTGAAATATGCTTATTTAGGTAACTCTTCAACCCTATCGGTTATTATATCGACAGAACTAAACAAATCGTAAGAGCAAAAACTTCTGGATACATTAAAAAAGTATAAGTAAACATTTGGTTGGACCTTAGTAGATATTAAAAGAATTTGTTCTTCAATCTGTATGCACAAAATTTTTTTAGATAATGAACATAAACCAAGAGTTGATCCCCAAAGGAGATTAAATCCAATAATGAAAGAAATAGTCAAGAAAGAAATATTGAAATGGTTAGACAATGGTATTATATATCTTATTTCGGACAGTGTTTGGGTAAGCCCAATTCATTGTGTTCCTAAGAAAGGATGAGTGACTGTTGAAGCTAATGAAAATAATGATTTAATACCTATAAGACAAATTACTGGTTGGCGTATATGTATTGACTATAGAAAATTAAATTCAGCCACCAGGAAAGATCACTTCCCTTTACCATTTCTAGACTAAATGTTAGATAGACTAGCCAAGCATAAATATTTTTGTTTTTTAGATGGATATACAGGTTATCATCAAATTTTGATTGCTCCTGAGGATCAAGAGAAAACAATATTTAACAGTCCTTATGGAACATTTGCTTTTCGAAGAATGCCTTTTGGATTATGTAATGCACCTGCAACATTCCAGAGATGTATGATGTCTATATTTAGTAAATTAATTGATGGTGGAATAGAAGTATTTATGGATGATTTCTCTGTATTTGGAACATCATTTGACGCATGATTGAATCATCTTGAAAAAGTCTTAGAGATATGCGAAAAAAATAACTTAGTTCTAAATTGGGAGAAATGTCAATTTATGGTTGCAGGAGGAATTGTATTAGGACATAAAATTTTGGAAAATGGCATGGAAGTAGACCCTGTAAAAATTTAAGCAATAGCTAAATTACCACCTCCTACTACAGTGAGAGGGGTAAGAAGTTTTCTTGGACATGCCGGATTTTACAGACGCTATATAAAAGATTTTTCAAAAATTACTAAACCTCCATGCCAACTTTTAGAAAGGGACAAGAAAATTGAATTTACTGATGAATGCTTAAGAGCTTTTGAATTATTAAAAGATAAATTAATCACAACACCTGTAATAGTTTCACCTAATTGGGAGAAACCATTTGAACTTATGTGTGATGCTAGTGATTATGCTGTAAGAGCTGTTTTTGGACAAAGATATGATAAAATTTTCAAAGTCATATATTATGCTACTAAAAGTCTCAATCATGCCAAAATTGACTATACAGTTACTGAAAAAGAATTATTAGCAATTGTATATGCTTTTGATAAATTTAGATCTTATTTAATTGGAACTAAATGTTTTGTGCATACTGATCATTCTGCTATTAAATATTTAACGCAAAAGAAGGATACCAAATCACGATTAATCAGATGGATATTATTAATGCAAGAATTTAATTTTGAAATAAGTACTAGAAAAAGAACTGATAATCAAATTACAGATCATTTATCAAGACTAGAATATTATGAATTATCTAACACTGACAATGAAATTACAGACAATATTCTTGACGAACAACTTTATAATATAAATGAGTGCAAAATACCATGGTATATTGATATAGTAAATTATATTGTAAGTGATATTTTACCACCCATGCTAACTCTACAACAACAGAGAAACATCATTCATGATGCTAAAACATATTTTTGGGATGAACCATATTTATATAAGCAATGTAAGGACCTAATAATTAGAAGATGTGTGCCTTATGAAGAAATTGAACAGATCATTAAAAAATGTCACGATTCTGAATTTGGAGGACATTTTGGGACAGATAAAACTGCTTACAAAATTCTACAATCTAGATTTTATTGGCCTACTCTTTTTAGAGATGTTCATAGATATATCAAAAAATGCGATAAATGCCAACGAGTAGGTAATATATCTAGAAGAAATAAGATGCCTCTGAATTTTATATTAGAAGTTGAAATTTTTGATGTTTGGGGATTAGATTTCATTGGACCATTTGGAAACTCATATATATTAGTTGTTGTTAATTATGTTTCTAAATGGATTGAAGCACAAGCCTTACCTCGTTGTGATGCTAAGAGTGTTTCAAAATTTTTAATGAAAAATATTTTCACAAGATATGGAATGCCGAGAGTGATTATCACTGACGGAGGATCCCATTTTAGAAATAAGTATATTCAGAAATTAGTAGAAAAATTTAATATTATTCATAAAATATCAACTGCATATCATCCACAAACCAGTAGATTAGCTGAAGTTTCTAATCGAGAAATTAAACGAATTTTAGAAAAGACTGTAAACCCTAGTAGGTTAGATTGGTCTACAAGACTAGACACTGCATTATGGGCATACAGGACTGCTTATAAAACCCCGATTGGAATGACTCCTTACAGGATTATTTCTGGAAAAACTTGTCACTTACCAGTTGAATTAGAACACAAAGCGTATTGGGCAATTAAGGAATTTAATTATAATTTAAAAGATGCTGGTGAGAAGAGATTGTTGCAGATGAATGAATTAGAAGAATTAAGAAATGAATCTTATAATAACGATAGAATTTATAAAGAAAAAATGAAATTATGGCATGATCGAAAGATTAACCAAAAAAATTTTGAACCAGGACAAGAAGTTTTGCTTTATAATACAAGATTGAAATTATTTCCTGGGAAACTAAAGTCTCGATGGATAGGACCTTTCACTATAACTCAAATATTCACATACGGAGCTCTAGAAATTGAAGATCAAAAGACTTGACACAGATTTAAAGTAAATGGATAGATTAAAACCATATTTTGAAGGAAGAAGACCAAATTTTAAAGAGGTTTTAATGTTCAGTCAACCTGATTAATAACCAGAATAGGTCTGGCTGACGACGTTAAACCAAGCGCTTTATGGGAGGTAACCCATAGTAGTCTTTAATTATAATATATATTTATTTGATTTATTACTAATTTAAGTATAAAGTGAATTCTACTACTCATATTTATCTTTATAATCATAACGATATTGGATCCATAAAAGAAAAATTGAAAAATATTCGAACCAAAGAGAAACTGGGAAATTATGCCTTAGACGGCGAGATCGATGTTGCCGACGGTGAGATATACGCGCCTAATTCTGTTTAATATATTAACTATCTCGCCGAAGGCGAGATCGTTGCCGCCGACGGCGAGACTGGTAAAAGAGTGGTTTAGGGAGTTATTTTGACAGTTTTTGACGTTTCTAAGTGTTCTAAATCTTTAAAAAAACACTAAAACTCGAATTCTTAACCATTTACTTCCTAGAAACGAATAGAAACTTCACAAAAACATAGTATTATGGCATCCAATCCACTTGAAATCACTAAATCCCGAGTGTTCAATCGACGAAAGTTTGTCAGTTATGAGGCCCAGCGGATATTCAACAAAGTTATGATGAAAAAGAGATTGATTAAAGAAAGAGGATACGTCAAAAGAGGAGTGGAGAATTTGACAACACCTATTGAGGAGATGATTGTTCGACGACGTTGGGAGGTATTATGCTATATAACTTCTGCAGTAGTCATCCCCGTAGTTAAAGAATTCTACTCCAATCTTCATGGAATCAATAATGGAAGTGTATATGTGCGAGGCAGATGGGTAACTTTCACTCCTTCAAGAATTAATGAGTTGTATTCAATTGAGACTACACCTGTTTGTCACTATTCCAATTTCGTTCATACAAGATATAATATGAATGAGATCTACCGATATCTGACTGACTTGATGGGTATGTTAGTTTTTTTAAATCACTTCTTAACCCCGTCTCTAAGCACTGTCGTTTCTTTATTTCTTCAAAATTATTACCCACGATGAGGGTAAATAAAGTTTCTAAGGAGTGTGCGATTTTAAATTACTGTATTCAAATGGGATTACCCATCGACGTTGGATCTATTATTGTGAAGTCTACCCTAGGCCTGATTGTGCATGGATCGATTCATGGACTTGGACATCCTTCAACAATATTTGCATTATGTAGCAGTACCAAGTTTCCTATAAAGCCTGGGAAAAAGTACTTTTGCCTTGGAAACCATTAGATCCTACTGATATGTTTCCTACTTTGGATAACGATAATGATACAACCATTATTGCGGATCAAGCATCTCAAAGCAATCTTTCAATCGAGCCATTTATCGATAAAACTAATCGATCTTTCGAAAACCGAAAGGATTGGAGAAGGATATACGTAACGTGATGAATTCTATCAACAATATCTCCGATTTATTTGATCATATTGATCGGAGAATGAAAGAGCACTTTGATCATTCTGGACATCTCGAGGCTAGTTTCATATGGCTTTTGAGAAGGAAAGGATGGATTGAAGAAGATTCTACAGAAGAATTTCCATACAGGCCTTTCTATAATCTGTTCATGCACTTACGTTCTATCGGAGATATCAGAGATGATTTTAGTACCGATCCTGATGCGTAGAAGATATTTATTCGCATTTGTCTGTGTTATGCTAGTTTGAATTTGGTTTATTATGTTATTTGCACTTTGGATATTTAATCTCAGTATAGATGAGATTACGTGTTATTTGTTCAGTCTCAGCATTTTGAGTACTGTGGTTTGGATTGCGACGCTGAATTATATGATAAGATTGTAAAAATGTACTTTTTTTAGTAATGTAGTGTGTGTAAAATTTGTAATCACTTGGATTTCATATATAAAGTTATGATGTTTTGTGTTATGAATTTATGTGTTAAAATAATATCTAATCACGATGAAATGTATTTAAAAGATTGATCGGACATTATTGAGGCTTAAAATAAATTAAAAACATTATAAATATTAAAAACTTAAAATTTTTGAAAATCCCGCCGACAGCGAGATTGATCCCACCGACGGTGAGATTTTCCAGAAACTTTTGACCTCTTTGAATTAATTAGCTCGCCGACGGCGAGAATTTTCCCGCCGACAACAAGATCCCGAAAAACACTATATTTTGACCAGTCAACCGTCACTATTCATCGTCCCCTTACTCAAAACTTCAAAAAACTGACCTAGGGCTTGAGAGATCTTGCATTTGGAGCGATATCAACTCATTTTGACACCGGAATTTATCTTCCCTTGGTAAGTGTTTCCCTCCTATGTAAAAATTTTTTATTTTCACCATGGATTTCTTCCACATTGAGTAATTTTGGAAAATGTGAAAATGTGGAAAAAAGACTTGGAAGAAGTTCATGGAACTTGATTTAGATTGTTTTAAGTCACCTTTGGAAGCCATTTTAGTATTATTTTGGAGTTTAGTTAAGATTTTTGTAAATTTGATAGATCGAAAAATGGCTCTGCTACAGAAAAAGCGAGTGGATTTTGACGAAACACGATTTGTGAATGCTAGAACATAATCTAGATACAACTACAATATCAAAGTAAGAAAATGCATTCAAGACAGTTTTTAAGAATCCAAGAGGAGAAGTAGAACAAACGACTGAGATAGAAGATGCACCAATAAAGGTTAGAGGATCTTTAGTTAATTTTAATGCTGCAAGAATCAATGCTTTCTATGAAGTACAAGATCTGCGTACCAGCGAATATGATACTTTTGGAACAATGGAAGGACCGCTGGAAGAAGTGATTAACTTTCTCACTGATGGGAAAGGAACTTGGAAGATTAAGCAGCGTGAACGGGTAAACTTCCCTCTATCTATGTTAAATGCAACATCTAAGGCTTGGCATTATTTTATTTGCTCTACTTTGTTACCTACCTATCACCATAGTGAAGTAACAAGAGATAGAGCAGTTCTAAATTTCTGTACTCATAACCAGAAAAGTATTAATGTGGGAAGTATTATTTACAAGAATATATGAGCCACCGCACGAAGTGCAAGTGGAGGAGGACTAGGACATCCTGTTCTAATTTATGCACTCTGCCAATTGTCTAGAGTAGAGGCTAGAGATGATGAGGAATAGGTAGAACCTATGAAACCCATTACCCAGGAGTTGACCTCATTTTTGATGAGGTCTTTTCTCTTCTCTCTCTTTAGTACTTAGGATCTAGCCTTAGGCTTTCCCTTTGACTATCTTAGAGGACTAGAAATGGAATCTACCACTTAAAAATTCAATCACCTCTTAACTCCCTGTAAACCCCATAAGTTTGATTGTAAACCCTTAAGTCACTTAGAGGGTTAAGATCAAATGTGGAGGTTTAAAGGATGAGTTCCCTATAGGACTCTTTGGCCTTAGGACTACCCTGGGTGGCCTGGTCTGATGAGGGTTGACCTGCACACATTACACTTTCACACAAATTCCGAATCCTAAAACCATTCATACCTAGCTTGACTTCCTGACTCATGTGGGTAATTCATATGGATGTACCTTAACCCCTAGGCCCTTGACTAAGAGGGTTAGGAACAACATAGTGAATGCCTCAAATGAGTTCTCTCATGACTCTTATAGGCTTAATATGGCTTCATGGCTCAACCAAAGTGATTCCATTATACTCAAACTTGATCAATCTTTATTTTTCCAAAATTTTAATTTTTGACCCCCGAGACCCTACACCCACCAAACCTACCAAATGCCCTTGAAATTGCCCAAAATTTCCAAAATTACCTAATTTACCCAAAATTCATCAAAACTAGACCTAAACATTTCCCAACATTCAAATTGATCATCCTTAGCCAAAAATACCAAAATTTCCAAAAATACCCCCCAATACCCTCCTAATACCCAAAATACCCTTTTTAACCAAAAAATCCATAAATTCTAAAAATTCCCAGAAAATTCCAGAAAATTCCAAAGATTCCCAATTTAATTTTGTTCAACTACGCCATGGACCAATTTTGTCAATTTAACCCACTTTTACCAAAACCCCCAATTTGGCCCGTTTTTAACCAAAGTAAGCCCAATGTCAAACCAAATCAACCCAATTGACCTCAATATTGATCCAATCCAATTCTAAAATTTAATTAAAGATCCCCAATATCAATTTAGACCAAATCTAAGCCCAATTTGATTAACCTTTGGATCCAATTTCAATTTGAAGCTTCAAGCTCAATTTTGGCCCATGACCTAAACTTAGCCCAAACCAATCCAACTCAACTCCAATTAACCCCAAATCTTTTCCAGAACTTTCCTAATATCCCCAAAAACAAAACACTAACAAGATTTGCCCCAAATTTGAACCTAAACTCCACCCAAACCTAACCCAAAACCAAAATCCCCATTTTTGGCCTAAACCCACCATAAACCCAAATGGGCCCAAATCTCAAAATCAAAGCCCAACTAAAGTTGAAAACTCTTCGTAACACTCCCATAAACATTTCTCAACATTAATTTTACATAAAATCTAACATTATCCCAACCTTAGCCCAAGTTAGCCCAATTTGACCCACTTTGGCCCCTTTACCAAAAAAATCCCAATCAAACCCAATTCAACTCCAAATCACCTCAAATTTGTTTGAAATCACTGATGACACATCCCTAAACTAAACCTAACATTTATTTGGCATGGTCCTAAACAAAATTTCCATCCATTAATTTGTTTTCAAACCTAAAGGCCCACTTTCTTAAACCATTCTAAAAGCCCATTTTCACGAAATCCAAAAGCCTAAAATTGGCTCTAAAGCCCACAAGGCAATTTCTTTGCATCATACCTTTAATTGATATCATCCCTAAGTTTCAAAATCATCATTAAACCATTCCAAATCAAGCTTTATACAAATTTTCACCAAAATACCAAAATTCATAAAACCATTTTTCAAGAAATTGACCAAATCATTTCCCAAGCCAAATGAAGCCATGAAGCCATGCATAAGCCATATGCAAGCCATGGGAGTCACTTTCCACCTCACCATGCCATTAATGGCAAGAAGGGGGGATCTTTCTTAAACCTTCATTAAGCATTTTAACCTCATTTATGCTACACTCTAAACCAAGCCTAGCCACCTCACCATTGATGGAGACCACACCACCTTCTCTTGGCTGACCCAAATGATTCCTTTCAGCCCAAAGTCAAGCCTTGGGGGAGGTGCACCTAGCCTAAACCATGCTTTGGAACAAATCAAGCCTAAAATGACTCTCCCCCTTACAACATAAATCAAACATATTTACACATGGCCAAAGCCAATTGACTGCACCAAACCCCAGTCCTGACCCTCCTGATCAGGATGGTGACCTGACCCTGGCCGGCCAGCCACCAGGTCGCCGGAAAACACCATGGCCGAGAGGTCTAAATGGATTCAAAATTTTAATTTGAGCTAGCTGAGTTGTCCCATGCCCAATGGCCACTGCAGCTGTTCTTCTCTTCACCAGAGTAGTTGATCCAAGCCATCAAACCCCCCTGAGAGGCCCTGGCCATTGCTATTTAAACAAGCCACCCCCTCTCGGCCAAAAGATTGGCTGAAGTCGACCTTCACAGAATCGCTCCAAACTCCTCACAGAGCTTCCCCTAGCCAAGAGCAATTCATCCACACTGTTCTCCTACCCTAAACCCCATTGATTGAACTCAATTTTGGAGCTCAATTCTCAGCCCAGAACAGGACATCCCTGGAACCTCCACCAAAATCAAATTAAACTCGCCCACACCTGCAGAGGACCAAGAGAAGGAGTTCCTCAGTGGAAGCCCCCTCACCAGGCCAGCCATTCTCTCTATCGGCCAAGCTTTGAAATCGGGCATGGAGGAAGTTGTACTTAGACAATTCGACAAGGCCAGAGGCTTCATCCCCAGGCTCCTCCAACTCCAACAAACATGCCGAGCACATTCAGTTAAGGTCTCACCTCCTGAACCAAGGTATGGACACTCCTCCTCCCCGAGAGCTTCTAGCGATTCTCCATTTCGTTTGAGTTGATTCCAATGCATGTAAACCGTATGGATGTGTTCGTCTCTTCAAGACGAATCCATAGAGTATAAGAACACAAAAATCCATTGAGAAATGAGAGATATCTTAGGGTTTTAGTGTGGACGGTCACGGGTGCACACCAGTCGTAGACGATGACTAGGCGCCGTACGATCGTGCGTGTATCGAGTGAACGGTCCAGATTGCGTCGGATCGAAGGATGGAGCGAGACTGCGGACCGCGTGGCATCCGAGTCAGATGGCGGCGTCGAATGGGAGAGCGCCGCGTGGGCCTTCGGAGCTGCTGAGGTTGACGCGGCGCTGACTGGGTTAAGTAGGAAAATAGGTTATTTTCTATTTATTTAAATACCCAGAAATTGAAAAATCCATATCTTTGTGTAGAAAAATCACAAAAATAAAATAAAAATACCCTCTTGCTCAGTGAACAGAGGAGAATAATGTGGAAAAAGAATTGAGTTAATTTGATGAGTATTTTATTTTTAATTAATTATTTACTCATTTCAGTTTTTTAATTCTCCATTTGCATAGACAATTCACCATGGCATGAGACCATAAGGCTTTTGAAGCCTCTGATATTGGGAACATTCCCTGAATTTTTCAAGGTCAGACGCTATCTCTATGGCAAGTTATGTATTTTTCAAGTTTATGTCACTATTTTTGGTATTTTAATTCCATTAATTAGTATATTGCTTGGAAAATTCTAGGCAAATTTGGGGAAGTTTCTCAGGAACAGAGGACCCTAGGATAATTATATTTTGAGTTAATTCATTATGAATAACCCTAATTGGCCTAATTACTTAAAACTGAACTTTAATTAATTAGGATCACCACACATCAAAAGAACTTGAAAATAATTCTCCACTGATCTTTAGGATCAGAGGGACCTCACATAAAAATTTGGAATCAATTGGAAATGTTTAACCCCACTAAATGGATTAATTAAGTTACATGACCAAAATTAAACTTTAAAAATTCAAAACTCTAAAAATACATTTTAAAATTCACCAAATTGGTTTTGTGGGCTCTCTCATATCAAAGGAGTCTAAGAAAATTAAAATTGGAATTTTTCAAAAATCTTCATTTTTCACCATATTTTAATACTTTAATAATTCAAAAATAATAAAATCACAAAAATGTCATATTTTTACTCCTAATCACTTAGGAACAAACTAAATATTTTTCCCAAGTCTCTTGGTTAAGATATTGAATTTTAAATGTTTGAAACAATTTTTAATATTAAAAAATGGATTTTCCATTCTTTTCACTAAATTAATTCTGGTGAATCAAAGAAAAATCAGAAAATTATAAAATTTATTTCTCTGAACTCCCTGGGGTCAGAGAGATTTATGAAAAATATAAAACTTAATTTTAAACCTTATTTTATTTTATAATTAATTAACACTATAAAACTCAAGATAATTATAATAAATAAAATATAATTCAAAAAATCACCAAAATTGGTCCAAGTGGTCCTCTGGTCAGTAGGAATTTCACATAATTTTCCAAAGGACAGAAACCTTACCTTGGTCATGTTATTGAATTTTCATTGAAAAACCTTATTTTTCACCCCCGGGGCCCTACACCCACCAAACCTACCAAATGCCCTTGAAATTGCCCAAAATTTCCAAAATTACCTAATTTACCCAAAATTCATCAAAACCAGACCTAAACATTTTCCACCATTCAAATTGATCATCCTTAGCCAAATATACCAAAATTTCCAAAAATACCCTCCAATACCCTCCTAATACCCAAAATGCCCTTTTTAACCAAAAAATCCGTAAATTCCAAAAATTCCTAAAAAAATCCAAAAACTCCCAAATATTCCCAATTTAATTTTGTTCAACTACACCATGGGCCAATTTTGTCAATTTAACCCACTTTTACTAATACCCCCAATTTGGCCCATTTTTTACCAAAGTAAGCCCAATGTCAAACCAAATCAACCCAATTGACCACAATGTTGATCCAATCCAATTCTAAACTTCAATTAAATATCCCCAATATCAATTTAGACTAAATCCAAGCCCAATTTGATTAACCTTTGGATCCAATTTCAATTTGAAGCTTAAAGCCCAATTTTGGCCCATGACCTAAACTTAACACAAACCAATCCAACTCAACTCCAATTAACCCCAAATCTTTTCCTAAACCTTCTTAATATCCCCAAAAACAAAACAAAAACAAGATTTGCCCCAAATTTGAACCTAAACTCCACCTAAACCTAACCCAAAACCAAAATCCCCATTTTTGGCCTAAACCCACCATAAACCCAAATGGGCCCAAATCTCAAAATTAAAGCCCAACCAAAGTTAAAAACTCTTTGTAACACTCCCATAAACATTTCTCAACATTAATTTTACATCAAATCTAACATTAGCCCAACCTTAGCCCAAGTTAGCCCAATTTGACCCACTTTTGCCCCTTTACCAAAAAAATCTCAAATCAAACCCAATTCAACTTCAAATCACCTCAAATTTGTTTCAAATCACTCATGACAAATCCCTAAACTAAACCCAACATTTATTTGGCATGGTCCTTCACAAAATTTACATCCACCAATTTATTTTCAAACCTAAAGGCCCACTTTCTTAAACCATTCTAAAAGCCCATTTTCACCAAATCCAAAAGCCCAAAATTGGCTCTAAAGCCCACGTGAAAATTTATTTGCATCATAACTTTAATTGATATCATCCATAAGTTTCAAAATCATCATTCAACCATTCCAAATCAAGCTTTATCCAAATTTCCACCAAAATACCAAAATTCATAAAACCCTTTTTCATGAAATTGACCAAATCTTTTCCCAAGCCAAATGAAGCCATGAAGCCATGCATAAGCCATATGCAAGCCATGGGAGTCACTTTCCACCTCACCATGCCATTAATGGCAAGAAGAGGGGGATCTTTCTTAAACCTTCATTAAGCATTTTAACCTCATTTATGCTACACTCTAAACCAAGCCTAGCCACCTTACCATGGATGGAGACCACACCACCTTCTCTTGGCTGACCCAAATGATTCCTTCAAGCCCAAAGTCAAGCCTTGGGGAGGTGCACCTAGCCTTAACCATGCTTTGGATCAAATCAAGCCAAAAATGACCCTTCCCTCTTACCACTTAAATCAAACCTCTTTACACATGACCAAAGCCAATTGACTGCACCAAACCCCAGCCCTGACCCTCCTGATCAGGATGGTGACCTGACCCTGGCCGGCCAGTCACCAGGTCACCGGAAAACACCATGGACGAGAGGTCTAAATGGATTCAAAATTTCAATTTGAGCTAGCTGAGTTGTCCCATGCCCAATGGCCACTGCAACTGCTATTCTCTTCACCAGAGCATCTGATCCAAGCCATCAAACCCCCCTGGGAGGCCCTGGCCATGGCTATTTAAACAAGGCACCCCCTCCTCCAAACTCCTCATAGAGCTTCCCCTAGCCAAGAGCAATTCATCCCCACTGTTCTCCTTCCCTAAACCCCATTGATTGAGCTCAATTTTGGAGCTCATTTCTCAGCCCAGAATAGGACATCCCTGGAACCCCCACCAAAATCAAATTAAACTCACCCACACCTGCACAGGACCAAGAGAAGGAGTTCCCCAGTAGAAGCCCCCTCACCAGGCCTGCCATTCTCTCTATCGGCCAAGCTTTGAAATCGGGCTTGGTGAAAGTTGTACTTAGACAATTCAACAAGGCCAGAGGCTTCATCCCCAGGCTCCTCCAACTCCAACGAACTTACCGAGCACATTCAGTTGAGGCCTCACCTCCTGAACCCAGGTATGGACACTCCTCCTCCCCGAGAGCTTCCAACGATTCTCCATTTCGTTTGAGTTCATTTCAATGCATGTAAACTGTATGGATGTGTTCGTCTCTTCAAGAAGAATCCATAGAGTATAAGAACACGAAAATCCGTTTAGAAATGAGAGAGATCTTAAGGTCACGGGTGCACACCAGTCGTAGACGATGACCAGGCGACGTCCGATCGCGCGTGTATCGAGTGAACGGTCCAGATTGCGCCTGATCGAATGATGGAGCGAGACTGCGGGCCGCGTGGCATCTGAGTCAGATGGCAGTGTCGAATGGGAGCGCGCTGCATGGGCCTTCGGAGTTGTCGAGGTTCACGCGGCACTAACTGGGTTAAGTAGGAAAATAGGTTATTTTCTATTTATTTAAATACCTAGAAATTGAAAAATCATTATCTTTGTGTAGAAAAATCACAAAAATAAAATAAAAATACCCACTTGCTGAGTGAACAGAGGAGAATAATGTGGAAAAAGAATTAAGTTAATTTGATGAGTATTTTATTTTTAATTAATTATTTACTCATTTCAGTATTTTAATTCTCCATTTGCATAGACAATTCATCATGGCATGAGACCATAGGGCTTTTGAAGCCTCTGATCTTGGGAACATTCCCTGAAATTTTCAAGGTCAGAGGTCATCTCTATGGCAAGTTATGTATTTTTCAAGTTTATGTCACTATTTTTGGTATTTTAATTCCATTAATTAGCATATTGCTTAGAAACTTCTAGAAAAAATTGGGGATGTTTCTTAGGACCAGACGACCTTAGGATAATTATATTTTGAGTTTATTCATTAAGAATAACCCTAATTGGCCTAATTACACAAAACTGAACTTTAATTAATTTGGGTTAACCACATATCAAAAGAACTTGAAAATAATTCTCCACTGATCTTTAGGATCAGAGGGGCCTCACATAAAAATTTGGAATCAATTGGAAATGTTTAACCCCACTAAATGGATTAATTAAGTTACATGACCAAAATTAAACTTTAAAAATTCACAACTCTAAAAATACATTTTAAAAATTCAACAAATTGGTTTTGTGGGCTCTCTGATATCAGAGGAGTCTAAGAAAATTAAAATTGGAATTTTTCAAAAATCTTCATTTTTCACCATATTTTAATATTTTAATAATTCAAAAATAATAAAAATCACAAAAATAATAAAAATCACAAAAATGTCATATTTTGACTCCTAATCACTTAGGAACAAACCAAATATTTTTCCCAAGTCTCTTGGTTAAGATATTGAATTTTAAATGTTTGAGACAATTTTTAATATTAAAAAATGGATCTTCCAACCTTTTCACTAAATTAATTCTAGTGAATGAAAGAAAAATCAGAAAATTTTAAAATTTATTTCTCTGAACTCCTTGAGGTCAGAGAGATTTATGAAAAATATAAAACTTAATTTTCAACCTTTATTTTATTTTATAATTAATTAACACTATAAAACTCAAAATAATTATAATAAATAAAATATAATTCAAAAATCACCAAAATTGGTCCAAGTGGTTCTCTGGTCAGTAGGAACATCCCATAATTTTCCTAAGGATAGAAACCTTACCTTGGTCATGTTACTGAATTTTCATTGAAAACCCTTATTTTTCAGGAAAATAATTATATAAATTAAATTAAATTCATAAAAATCACATTTTCCCCTCTAATGTCTTAATTGACATATGAGTAAAGTGACATAAAAATTTTATGTTCATTTGAGCTTAATTTGATGAGTTATGAAATAAATAAGCCTAAAGGGGCATAAAGGTAATTAAAGAATTTTAAACCTAATTAACATTTAGGTTTAATCAAAATGGGGGGTAAAATATCTGATCTTAAAATTTTCATTAGAAGATTGAAACCTAGAGAATTAAGGGGTAGAAACCCATTAATCATCTTGAAAATATTTAAGGTAAATTTTAATTAATTAAACAATTTGAATTTTGGAAGAATAAATTAAAATTTGGATTATTAAAATGGGGATATAATTTAGAGAGATTATAATAACTTAAACTAAAATCCTTAAATGAATCACTTTAATAATATTTAGCTTTTAATTAGATTTAAAGTGATAATTGAAATTAATAATTAAATAATTAAAAGGAAACTAAACCTTAATTAAATTAAAACTTAAAACATTAAATAACTTGATAATTAAATTGAATTAAAAAGAAAAATAATTTCAAAAATCACTTGAAAGCAAATTTAAAGCAAGCTTGAAACAACAAAATCAATTTCAAACAAATGATTCTTAATTAAAAAATCAAACCAATTAAGAGTTAATCTAGAATATTGCAATTAAATTAAAATTAAATCATTAAAGTCTAAATTAAAACTCCTCTTTCAATTCAAATGGTTTAAGTCATTTAAGAATGAAACAACTTGAACGCTATTCCAAACTTAAAATTATTAAAATTTCATAACTAAATTAAATCACTTTAAATCACCAATTCCAATTTTAAATCATTAAAATCCTTAACAAACCCATTTGCCCCCTAAAGGTTTTCATTATTATAACTCTTAAGTAAAGCATCAAGTGAAATGTCACTTTACTTATAGGATAATCAAACATCCTAATTCACTGAGCAAGAAACAAACTAAACTAAATTTTAGGATGATAAATTCACCTGTGCAATAAAACTCATTTGGACTCAAAAATAATCCCAAAAATATTGAAAAGATGTTTAGGACTCGTCATAAACACTTCCTCGATATGATGGGATGTTTTAGAAGAACAATTGAATTTAATTGTTCTTTGATGAAGAAAATCATCCTTAACAAAAACAAGAACCTAGACATCATAGGAAATGACTAGCAATAGGATTAGGATTTTGGTAGACAATCAGAACCTTCCCTTAGCTTTACCTAGGTATTTCTTGGAAATATTTAAAGGCCTTAACATGTGTTTTAAGTGTAGCTTGGAATGATGGGAAGACCCTCCAGGTACGCTTTTATTTTTATTGCAATTTATTTTCCTGTACTGCACTTTACCTTTCTTGCATGTTAAACAAGATTGTTGCATGAAAACTGAAACTTTTAGGATAGCCACAAAACTGAAACCAAAACTAAATTAAAAGTCACAACACAAGATAAGATTCACCGCCACAACATTCGAAAGATAAAACAACTCAAAATTTAATCACAAACAGAATAAAAAACTACAATTACAATTAAATTAAAACATCTCGTTGGATGATCGGGAATACCTCGGATGATGTAACCTACGTGTTGCTAACCGGATTTCCCACGGTCTAAATGAAAGTGTGGAACTCATTCAGTTGAGTTTAGCAAATTCATTTGGACTAAGTGAATACGATAAAAATAACGGTGCCGAAATGATGGAACCGTGGGATCTTAACCGGTGTTGTTATAATCAACTTTAAGATTCCCCTAATAAAACATTAAAGACATTTGAATTTTAAGATTTTTCTAAACCGAAACACTTCTCTCATCTCCTGATTTTCACTTTCTAAAACTAAACCCTCTGCAACAACAAGGAGCTTGAAGCATAGTGGGCAGCACGGCCATCTACATCAGCAAAACCTTTCTTAGAATTAAATAACAAAGCCATAGGATTTCGACGTAGTTTGCCTAGTGAAACATAAATCTTCAACTTTTTGTTAGGCATTTGTATAATCATGTTATGCAAATTAAGCCCTAACCGGTCTTAGGACTCCGAGGTAGTCGTTCGGTACGACATAAACCCTCACATCTTCGAAGATGTTTGTATGACCATGTCATACGAATATAAGTCCTAATTAACTAAATTGACAGGATTACAACGTTGAATAAATTCTCAAATTGAAACCAAACAATAGGATAGTTTGGGAAGTTGCCAAGATTCTTCTTCGATCCTCAGCTTCTCCTACCTCTCTTCCATTGGACTCTTAATATAAATTGTTCCAAATTTGAGCTAATCCCTTTTGAAATTCCAAAATCCAATTGTTTGAAAACCTTAAACTTTGATATTCTTGAGAGCAAAACCACTGATCATTATCGAGAGTTTTCTTAAATGATTCCCGTCATTTAAGATGTAATTAACTATAAGGGCTTGCCCTTATAGGGAACTTTAAGAACCTGAGTAATATAAACCCCGCTTAATTCCTTTGTATTAAGCGGGGAACTTGTCAGCTTATAAAATTGGCTCGCAGACCAAACGGATGTCACAAATCTTCTAGTTTATTTAATCGAGCCCCATCATCAAGCAGTATGTCTATTCTTCGGGAAAGATACATGGTTCGTGGTGCGGTGCTCGTTTATATAAACTATTTCGAGATGTGAGATCGGTTTGATTTCACATCTTAAAATTTTTAAACTTAAAATTATTTTCAAAATCAAATGCTTCTTTCTAAAACTTTATATATCTTTAAATTAAATTTAAATTTTAAAATTTGCCGACAACTTCTGTAGGCGACCCCTTTTTTAAAATACAACAGACAAACCTAAAAATATTCCAACAACTTCTGGCGACTCCGCTGGGGACTAGTTCTTCTCTCCATCCTGATCAGATGGTTTTGCTTTCATGAATCAATAATGAGTCCATATCCCTAGTGGAACAATCTATCATTCTTCCGTTGGCATACCTCGCTCTTTTCTGTCTTGAGCAAGTATAGTCGACTCCCTTTTGGATTTAGGAGCCACTATATAGACACCCCTAAACAGAGAGGTTCTGAAATCCTTTTGCCTCTTAAGAGGTGGAGTGGACCCCTAATAGGTGTTAGCTTAGGAGCGGTCCTTCAGATTGGGAAGCCTTACGAGAATTTCTCTCCCTTTTCACTTCTGAACCGGGTCCCTTCCTTTTTCTATAAACCTCCGTTCTTTAAACATTTCGTTCCTAACAAACAAATCTTCAAATAATCAACCCTTTAATAAACAAACTATTTTATATCGCAAATGCATTAAGATAAACGAAAATGTGTTCGGACTCTTTCTTTTTTGTCCTAAATTTTGTGACAAAAGGAAGCATAATTCGGGACTAATACTCAGAATCTACCTTGCAGAAAATGTCTGCCCCAAACTTAATCTTCTCCTTCACCAACGGAATAGACTTCGCCGTTTACAAGGATGAGCTGCCCGACAATGGGATCATCCGTTTTGGACAAGGATTTAACAATACAGAAGTCAAGTTCGCTGACGTCACTCTTTTTATACTAATGGACAAAGCGCCAGAAACTGAGAAACCTGTGCTTGAGTTCAACCTGAAATCGACTCAAGAATTTCCTCCCCTGCGAAGGGTTCCAGCTGAAAAAGATACCACTGTTCGTAGGAGGACTGTAATCTCTACCCCCACCGGTCTAGTCGTCTCTACACCTGCCTCAATTCCCGCCCAACTGAAAGGGAAGGGAGTCCAAGTTTATAATGAACCTGCCACCGTGGAGGGTATGGATTTTGCTGCAATACCATCTGTTTTTGAAATCGGGTCAAGTTCAAAGTTTACACCCCTGACTCGGACTCAGAGAAGAAACAGAGGCAGAAAGATCGCCAGGATCGAGAAAACCAAAGCTGCTGAAGTTGCTTTTTTAGATGAAATTCCTGAGGAAAGAAATGAGCTGCCTGAATATTCACCACTGTTAGGAGGAAGTAGGTTCCACCCTCTCTCTGCTGCAGCTGGTAAAGAAGATGCCCGGAGGATCGCTGCTGCGTTACCCCGACATGCATATTGCAGCGAAAGCAAAAGAAAAAGAGTTAGGGCTACGCCGATAACTCGACTGCAAGCTGTAGTAGAAAAGTTAGCAAAGAAAGAGAGATGCCCCGTATCTGAGATTCTGAGGAGAATGGGATGGGTGCCAGCCAAATCCCGCCTTGGACCGCGATTAAACCCGGTCATTGCTAAGGAAAACCCAAGAAAAAAGGCACGAGCCAACGAAAGGAGTTTGCCTGTTATTGTATCGGGACACCATATTAGGGAGGACACCACCTAACTATGCACAGCCAACCGACCATCTAGTCCTAGGCCACATAATGCGAGAAGGAAGGTGTGGCAACCTATTATTGGTGAACCGAAACCATCGGAGCGTTCTGGGAAGAAAATTCTCGTCAGGAGGCTTGAATCTGAAGGAAGTGTACTGCAATAAAAGAAACTCCCAGAAAAGAGGTTCAACAGCCATCACACGACAACCGCGAGACCGTCTGGAAGAGACCCCTCGAGGATGCTATAGGAAAGTTAAGGACGGATATCCGTCGGTTGGCAAAAGAAAGAGGAGAAAAGTTAGAAAATGAAGTTGATTCATCAGAATTTATGGATGAAGAGTATGCCGAGATCAACATGGTTGAAACACGAGCATCGTCAGCTTTGCAAGGTGCTCCGGTAGCAGCGGAAAGAGACGAGCCGGAAGTGATGAGAGCGCAACTTCAAGAGAAGGATAACACAACTTCTCAAATGGCAAGGAGGATGGAAGAGATGGTTGTTGCTTTAGCCACTCTCCAAAGTCAGGTGCAACCTCAGAAAGAAACACCCCCAGAAATCATCCATGTTGTAGATGGAGGAAAAGAGATTACATCCGTCAACGGAGACGAGCAACCAAAGAAGGATTCTGCACAGAGCATGATTCCCGAAAAGGATATCAAAAACATGGTAGAACAGCAGGTGCGAGAAGCCTTATCACAATCCAAGAGTGGAGCATCTATTCAGACGGGTAGACCTTACCCTGAAGAATTTGATGCGGTCCAATACCCAAAAGGCTTCGTACCACCTTTGTTCAAAACTTTTGATGGAACAGGAAACCCCCGGCAGCATGTCGCACATTTTCGTGCTAGTTGTTGCAATGCCGGTGGGAGTGATGCTTTACTCTTTCGACAGTTTGTCAGTAGCCTGTCAGGGATCGCCTTCGACTGGTACGCATAATTGCCAAATGGCTCAATTAAGACCTTTTCAGAGTTAGAAAACCTCTTCGTTAAGCGGTTTGCCGGAGCTTGACACCACATCACTATCGGTGATTTAGTGGTGGAGCAACAGAAACCGAATGAAACTCTAGTGGATTACATTCTTCGATGGAGAAATTTAAGCATGAAGTGTGAACCACAACTTCAGGAACAACATGCGATCAGTATTTTGCTGAAAAGTATCCACGACCCGATAGCACTTCTCCTTAAAGAATTTACAATCAAGACTTTCGAGAAGTTTCTTAGCAAGGCCGGGAGCTTACAAGAGGAAGCAAAGCAGCTAAGTTTTGTGGACAAGACCGATAAACAGAAACCGTTGAAAAAATTTGAAAAGAAGTCTGGAATCGTCGCGGCAGTAGATAAGGGCAAGCAGTCAGTACAGATACAGCCAGAGCGGCCACAGCCTAGCCATTAACCACCGCAACGTACTTACCAACAACCTCAGCAGGGCTATCAACAGCCTCGACCGCGCTATCAGTCGCCTCAGCATTATGAACAACTGCCTCGTCCACAACGTACCCTAAAAGATTTTCTGAATAAGGAATATCCATTCAAAACTGAAGCAGTAGCAAAGATGTTCCGCAGTTTAATGAAGACACCCGATTTTCAGCTACCGGAGCCCAAGAGGCCGGAAGAAGTCAATAAGAAAGATCATCCAAACTATTGCCCTCACCACCGGATGCTCGGGCATAAGATAGAGGATTGCATCACTTTCAAGATTTGGCTTGACGACAATCTCCGGAAAGGGAACATAACGATCCCAAAGGAATACATGAAGGAACCCCAAAAGGGAGGTTCCGTCAATGTTATTACAACAGATCATATTGTTCCGATAGACCCTTACACGACCCATGATGGATGGAGTGCCATCTGGACAAAGTCTTCAAAGAAAATCTTAGATCATATCCAGAACGCTTCGGTGCACGCTTCAACTCAAAGTTTGAAACCTGCCAAACCGGTGCTATCGCTTGCAATTGAAGAACCGCCCCAGAAGGAAGAGAAGATCGTTGAAGAAAAGAAGACCGAGGCTCCAAAGAGTAGACTAGGGGCTGCTTATCTTAGGATAGTTGTTTCCGATTCGGGGGAGAAATCCCTCAAACCTCTGACTCTGTATGATTATTTGCTCGCCCCGGCGGGATCTGATAATGATAAGAGTTTTGGTGTTAGCTATGTTTTGACTGTTTCTAAAGATTACGTAACTAGCGAAAACCAACCTAATCCGAATCTTGATTCCGATATAAATAACGGTTCTCAAATCATACTAAACCTCAATGACCACGACGAAGGAGAAGACGTTCACAAGGATGGCTACGAAAGCTCAACAAGCAACGAGTCCATTTGTGAATTTCGAGGAGCTCCGATTGTGATAGAATTAGAGTCATCAGATTCCGAAGCAACTGCAGAAGAGCCAGTCATTCCAATTTAAGGGGATACACCCGCAGATTCAGTACCATATGCAGAAGAAATAACAGAAGTTAATTTAAGAAGCGGAAAAGTTCTACCTCCGAGAATGGGTCCAAAGGATAAAGGAAAGCAGGTGGTTGCTCAGGAAGAGCCAACCCTAGCAGAAGAATTACCCATTCGGGAATAAATTGAAGAACCTGGTAATAAAGTAGATTATAACATGCTAGCCCATCTCAGGAAGTTACCAGCCAAATTGAGTATCTACGACGCTTTGATCCTGTCAAAGGAGATGAGGGAAACTCTGATCAAAAATTTACTTGATCCAGAAATTTGTTTAGCTCAAATGGCCGGTAATTCCTTAGACGAGGTTTGCTCGTTAAAAGAACAGCGAGGTGTTACCTTCACGGACAATGATCTACTACTCGGAACGGCTGATCACAATCGACCGTTGTACATTTTAGTCACTATCGAAAAGTTTACGCTCTCCAGGGTGTTAGTTGATCCGGGAGCATCAATCAACATAATGAGCCTTCAAACGTTAGCATGTTTGGAAATTGATGCTCGCAAATTTGAAGCAGACAAGATGTTATTAAGAGGGTTCAATCAGAAAGGAGAAAGAGCACTCGGATCAATAACACTGTTAATGAAGACCGGTGATTTGGCAAAGACAACAGCAAAATTCCATATAATTCATTCTGAAACATCTTTCAACGCTCTACTGGGTTGGCCATGGATCCATGAGAACCGGATGGTACCGTCGTCTCTGCACCAGTGCATAAAATATTATGAAGGAGAACAATGTATCAAAGGTGATTTGAAGCCGTTCTCCGTACATGAAATCAGAATTCACGAAGATCCAGCCTACTACGCGCCTCTGAAGAAAACAATCTTCTCCAGAAACACCATACCAAATGAAGTAAAAGAAGTGCAAGACGATGAAGAACCTGAAATTCTAGTCCAACAGTTACTCACCACTCCCTTACGACGAGATGGTGAAGGTTTCTCCAGAACTCGCACCCGAGGTCGAGGCCGGGGATGAGGTCGAGGAAGAGACGTTGGAACAGTTGGACAGAAAAAACCGGTCATCGACGTTGATTGGGAGAACTATTCTGAAGAAGAAGAAATCAAGAAAGAAGCAGCAACAGTAAATCAAAAGAAACCTCAGTTCAAGATCTCTCTCGAAGATGAAAGGAATGAAGAATACAAATCAATGTACGAAAAGATTAACCATTATGTACATACTATGACCCTGACCCCGATCTATTCTAATAAGATCGAGGGTATGGTGGTCAAGGAAGTACGTGGTGGTACTAAACCGATCAAATTCTACCATGGTGCTTCTTCTTCCAATAATGAAAAAGATGTACAATTTGAAGATGTTACTTCATCTGAATTAATGGAATTGCCTTTTGAGTGGTACTCTCCCTGTGTTCAAAATTTAATTCAACGTGGTGTCTTACCTAAACAATGGACAAAAGGTCGATCACAACACTTCGAAAAATTATGGAACAATGCCAGTCGGCCTCCCAATTCAAAACATGGTCTCGGATTCGGCACAGTAGGGTCTGTTGATGATTTGAGATTTTGCTTAGTTGTCACTCACGAGCATGATGAAAGTTGTCTGGAAGCTTCAGATGATCTCAAGGATCTACCAATTGGAAATGCTCCACCAGAATTCGAAGAAGAAATTAAATCTACAATAGACGAGTTAATGGAAGTTAACTTAGGTACTAGCGAAGAGCCTAGGCCGACCTTTGTTAGCTCCTTACTCAATAAAGAAGACTTCGAAGAGATAATCAAGTTATTAATGGAATTCAAGGACTGTTTTACTTGGAGTTACGATGAAATGCCAGGATTAGCTCCAGAGGTCACAGTTCACAAGTTAGGAGTAGATCCCACTACCGTTCCAGTCAGACAAGCTCCGAGAAGAATGCGTCTGGAGATTGAACAACAAGTTATAGCGGAAGTTAAGAAGCTAATAGATGCTAAATTTTTCCGTGAGGAACAATATCCAACTTGGTTAGCCAATGTGGTACCAGTCAGAAAGAAGAATGGTCAGATCAGAATCTGCGTGGATTTCAGAGATTTGAACAAAGCATGTCCAAAGGACAAATTCCCGCTACCCATTCCAGAATTGATGATCGACATTGCTTCAACACATGAAGTCTTCTCATTCATGGATGGATCATCAGGATACAACCAGATAAAGATGGCACCAGAACATGAAAAGCTTACAGCCTTCAGAACGCCGATCGGGGTATACTGCTACACAGTGATGCCGTTTAGATTAAAGAACACAGGAGCAACTTATCAAAGAGCAATGACAAGGGTTTTTTATGATCTCATTCACAACCAAGTCGAGTGCTACGTGGATGATGTAGTCATCAAAAGCAAACTAAAAGATCATTTGTATGATTTGAGAATTGTTTTCGAGCGGTTAAGACAATATAACCTTAAGATGAATCCCTTGTAATGGGCCTTCGGCGTCACCTTTGGGAAATTCTTAGGATTTGTTGTTCGACATCGTGGAATTGAAATCGATCCAGAGAATATTAAATCTATCTTAGAAATTACACCTCCCAAAACCTTGAAGCAATTACGATCCTTTCAAGGAAAACTGGCATATCTTCGAAGATTTATCTCGAATTTGTCAGGAAGGTGTCAGCCCTTCTCGGCATTAATTAAAAAGGATGCCAAATTCGTTTGGGAAGAGAAATGCCAACGGGCCTTCGAGGACATTAAACAGTATTTAATGACACCTCCTGTCTTAGCAGCCCCAGTCTCAAGTAGACCATTGATACTTTACACTGCGGCTTTAAACGACTCTCACGGAGCCCTGTTAGCCCAGGTCAATGATGAGGGAAAAGAAAATGTTCTCTACTACTTAAGTCTTCATCTAATTCCGACGAAAGTAAAGTATCCTTCGATTGAGAAGCATTGTTTGGCCCTGATCTTCGCCGCTCAAAAGCTCAGGCATTACATGCTTTCTCATAAAGTCAACCTTATTTCAAAGTTAAATCCATTGCAATATTTGATGACCCGACCGACGCTTTCCGGCAGACTTGCCAGGTGGTCGATGATACTATTGCAATTCGATATAACTTTCGTGCCGCTTCGTTCCGTAAAGGGACAAGTCCTAGCAGACTTCCTGACAGCACACCCTTTATCGGTAGAATCGCCTCTCAACGATGATTTTCCAGACGAGCAGATAATGAGCCTAGAAGACCCCGATGATCAACGTTGGGAATTGTACTTCGACGGAGCATCCTCAGCGTAGAAAGACAAAGAATCGCAAACGATAGTGCACGGTAAGGCAGGAATCAGACTAATCTTTATAACACCGGAGCGGGGAATGTTAAGGTATTCCTACAATTTAACAGAACCGTGTACAAACAACGAGATAGAATACGAAGCCCTTATAACCGGACTGGAATTAACCATTTAGATGGGGATAACAGACATCAACATCTATGGAGATTCCTAGTTGATCATTCAACAGGTCGCCGGACAGTACAGAATTTTAAAACCAAGACTTCAGCAGTACTTCCAATATGCCATGAAGTTGTTGGAGCAAATTCCAAATGTAACGATCTACAATATTCTCAGAAGAGAAAATGCTCTCGCAGATGCGTTAGCCAGCCTTCCAAAAGAATTTGCCTGCCTACAGGATGAGTCAGTTGAAATGTCGGTTCAAGGACGACGAGTCCTATCACGACTCGACATGGATACAATACACAAATCGAAAAAACAAAAGAATCGATTACGACAGTAACGAAGTTACGGAAGATTGGCGGCAACTATTAATAGACTACTTGCAAACAGGGAACCTACCGGACGATAAGTCGATAGCCCATCAAATCAAGAAAAGAACTCTGTCTTACGCATTAATAAACAACACGTTATATAGAAGGTCTTTTGATCAGATGTGGCTAAGATGACTGAGTGGGTATGAGGCTCGTGAAATTGTTAAAGAAGTACACTCAGGACTTTGTGGCGCTCATCAGTCGGGTCCGAAAATGAAAATGAAGATTAAGAGACTAGGGTACTACTGGCCCTCAATGATGACCGATTGCATGAAGATTGCCAAAAGTTGTCACCAGTGCCAAGTGCTTGGAGTGGTACTACATCAACCTCCAAATGTGCTACATCCGACAATCGCGTCGTGGCCATTTGAGTGTTGGGGCACAGATATTGTGGGTCCGATAGAACCACCTTCTTCAAGAGGACATCGCTTCATTCTTGCAGCTACAAATTACTTTTCTAAGTGGGCAGAAGCAGTATCGCTCATAGAAGTGAAAGCACATCACGTGCTACAGTTCTTCAAGAATCAAGTCGTCTACCGTTTTGGATTACCGCGCAGAATTATCTCAGATAATGGGTCCGCGTTCAGAAGCACGAAGATCAACAATTTTTTCAGAAGACACGGGATCGACTGGCACTATTCAACGATCTACTACCCAAGAGCGAACGGCTTGGCCGAGGCTTTTAATAAAACTCTCATCCAAATCCTAAAGAACACTTTGGACGACAATAAGAGAAATTGGCACCGGAAGTTGTTAGAAGCCTTATGGGCCTGCAGGACGACTTTCAGAACTCCCACCCAGTCTACGCCTTACGCCTTAGTGTACGGGTCCGAGGCCGTTCTATCCTTAGAGGTTCAGCTTCCGTCTCTCAGAATTGTTGTTGCAAACAAGATCACTACAGAAGAAAATGCTAAACTACGACTAGAAGAATTAGAAAACTTGGAAGGGAAAAGACTTTCAGCACAGCAGAATTTGGAACTGTATCAAGCCAAGATGATCCAGGCCCATGATAAATTAGTCCGTCCAAGGACATTCAAAGTCGGTGACTTGGTTTTGGTCCTCAGAAGACCTATTCTTACACATCACAAGATAGGTGGTAAATTTGAACCAACCTGGGAAGGGTCATTCGTGGTCGAGACAGTCTACTCTGAAGGTTCATATAAACTGATAAATTGCCGTGGAGAGCGACCTATGCTTCCAATTAATGGACAATATCTAAAGAAGTATTACGCAACCTGATATTTCGAAGGATGAATCCTCATTCCTAAAAGCACGGGCATAGTAATTACTTATGTCTGGGTCCGAACCCAAAAATATTAAAAAGTGGATGATAAAGAAAATCGTTAAAAAAATGTTAAAAGAAAACTTGTGAAATTATGATAATAAAGTTTTTATCCTTCCTTTCAAATTGAGTCTCACTTTTGATCTTTCTTCATCTTTTCCTACTCCCATCTTAAATTTGAAATAAACGAATAAAAGCTCTTCATTAATAAACACTTTTTTCTATTGTTCTTGTTCTTAGTACAGCCCCTGATCCTTTCCTTATTTTTCGCAGGGAAATGTCGAACGGGCAGTTGGTTCTGAACTTTAAGAATGGCGTGAGTCTAGCACTCGATAAAAAGAGGATGAATGATGGAGCCGTGATTGAGATCGACTCTGACTTCACACCAGCCGGGCTACAGTATGAAGAAAATGATTGGACTCCGATTGATCGGGAAGAGCTCCACAACCATACAGTGATGAAATTGGGTGGCTCAAGTCAACCATCTACCAGCAAGAAGAGAAAAGTAAATACCGCTCATGCAACGGTAGAGGACAAGAAAATTAAGTCCGTGGTTGCTACAGCAGAAGGCATGCTCGTCAGCGCAATGCCCACAGAAATTTAAGAGGTAAGGAGAGCTACTCTCACCCCTACTCAACAAAGAAACAAGAACTGACGCATCCGCAAGATACTAACCCAGCTAGCAGTGGATCAACGTAAAGAGACAGCTGCTACCGTCAGTGCAAGCACTTCTAAGAAGCCAGTTCGTCAGGAACCAGAAAAGAGGAGACCAACTCCAAGAACAACAGAAAAGATAAAAGAAATCCCAAGGAAAGCAGAAACAGAATCTGTGCCACGACGCCAGATAAATGCACCAGTTTTAAAGAGTCTTATTGCGAAAGCAACCCCGGAGGATGTCCCGATAGAGATTATCTCCGAGGAGCCGAGACATGCAGGAGAACGTGCTGGGGTTGAACCATACATCCCACAGTACGTTACTAGACCTCGCCAGTTGTAGATAATTCTGGAATTTGAGCTGGAGAAGATGCAGAACGTTGAAAAGAAAACTTTTGAATACTTCGAAAGAATCTGTGGCAAGAGGATTAACATCTTGGAAGGCCTTGAGCTGCATACAGATGTGTTTTCGGACTACGAACAACAGTAAATTGTAGACTGCATCGTTGAACTTCAGAACATGGGCCGAGCTGTTCGTCTGAGGGAGAAAACTTATTCAGAAACCCAAAGATGGATGCCATGAAAAGGAAGAGTTACAACCCAATGCGGATGTTGCTACAATTTCGCGGTAGACAGAAAAGGAAATCCACCAGGGACACTCTGTCGCAATGAGGTGGATCTGATGCCGAATATTATTAAAATAATGGTAAATAGGATGGTGACATGGAAGGTATTGCCCGCAGACTGCATACCTAACAGCTGCATCATTAACATCTACAAGGAGGGCGACTGCATACCTCCACACATAGTCCATCATGATTTCGTTAGACCTTTCTGCACAGTGTCTTTTGTCAACCAGTGCAATATCATGCTCGGATCTGACCTCTGGATAGCAGGCCCGGAGAATTCCGAGGGCAGGTGGAGATACCACTACCGGTAGGTTCCGTCATGGTGTTAAAAGGGAATGGAGCGGACATCGCAAAGAGTGCATGTTGAGCAGATCTCTGTTACTTTTAGGAGAATGGATGACAAAAATATTCCTTTTCACTTTCAGCCAGACCCAGGGTTAGAAAGTCTTCGGCCCTACGAGCTGTGAGTTACATGGGAGATAGCACACCTCCAATGCACATCCGTATGGCATTCCTGCCAAGAGTGGCTTGGAAGGTGATGTTATTGTCCATGTATCTCACTATTCAGACATGGATTTTCACAAATGCTTTTCGAAACAACTTGCAAGAATCTTACACAATCCATTTTGATTTATATGGATTGTATGAGATATTGAATTCTTAAAGAAAATATCATCATGTTTTAGATCAAGTTGTACAATGTATTTTCAACAAGATTGGAATGAAAGTGACCATGTCATATTTTGCCTTCACCTCTTTTTGTGCAAATTTACTGGGAAACGCCATTAAATTAAAAGAACTTCGAACAAAGAACAAAGGAAAATAAAAAATAAATAAATGAAAACTCTCTTTTAAAAAAGAAAAAAAACTCTAAATGTCAAAACAAACTAAAAATAAACACGAACTCTAAATAAATGTGAACTCTAAATTGAAAATCAAGCTAAAAATCAAATTACAACAAATGACGAAAACAAATTCTCGAATCTGAAATCCCCAGCCTTCGGCTATTCTCAAATCTCTTTTTGACTCTCCATATTTCCTTCCCTCTTTTGAGAAGGTCGACTGAATCTACTAACACAGAACCACGAAAATCTTTGATTTGGTTCTGATGGCATGGATTCATATCCTTCGCCAAATAATCAGACTTTGATCGACCCTCGTGGGACGTGAAACACTTTCCCGTCTCATTCCAAATCTTCCGCTGAACTCAAATCTTCCCACAGCAAATTTCAACCCTTTAAACCTTCGAGACTGGAACCAGATTCCAGTTCTCTTTAAACCTTCGAGACTGGAACCAGATTCTAGTTCTCTTTAAACCTCCGAGACTGGAACCAGATTCCAGTTCTCTTTAAACCTCCGAGACTGGAAACATATTCCAGTTCTCTTTAAACATCCGAGACTGGAACCAAATTCCAGTTCTCTTTAAACCTTTGAGACTGGAACCAGATTTCAGTTCTCTTTAAACCTTCGAGACTGGAACCAGATTCCAGTTCTCTTTAAACCTTCGAGACTGGAACCAGATTCCAGTTCTCTTTAAACCTTCGAGATTGATACCAAATTTCAACTCTCTCATTCCGAGGTTGGTACCAAATTCCGACTCTTTTCCCGAGATTGATACCAAATTTCAACTCTCTCCTTCCGATGCAGGTACTAAATTCCGGATCTTATTTCGAGATCAGTACCTAAATTTTGATTCTCATCCTTTTCAATCGATACTTAAACTCCAATTCTCACTCCGAGGCTGGTACCTAAATTCCAGCTCTCTTCGCAATTCTCGAGGTTGGAACCTAGGTTCCAATTCTCATTTCAAATCCAGATTTCCTTTAATTGATTTTAAATTAAACTTCAACCGAAATTGAAACTCAGAACAAATCGAAATCTAAACTCACACATTAAAAAAAAACTCGTAATAGAAAATGAAATAAAATCTAAATCAAATTTCCCCAGATCTAATGATCTGGAATTCACCTCCTTTTCTTTTCCTCAGCGAGAGTTCAGGGATTTCCAGTCTTGGAGATATACTCGATACTTCCTAGTGGAAATTTGTTTCTACTCTGTTCTAAGTGTGTCAGAATGATGGAACCGTGGGATCTTAACCGGTGTTGTTATAATCAACTTTAAGATTCCCCTAATAAAACATTAAAGACATTTGAATTTTAAGATTTTTTTAAACCGAAACACTTCTCTCATCTCCTGATTTTTACTTTCTAAAACTAAACCCTCTACAACAACAAGGAGCTTGAAGCATAGTGGGCAGCACGGCCATCTACATCAGCAAAACCTTTCTTATAATTAAATAACAAAGGCATAGGATTTCAACGTAGTTTGCCTAGTGCAACATAAATCCTCAACTTTTTGTTAGGCATTTGTATAATCATGTTATGCAAATTAAGCCCTAACCGGTCTTAGGACTCCGAGGTAGTCATTCGGTATGACATAAACCCTCACATCTTCGAAGCTGTTTGTATGACCATGTCATACGAATATAAGTCCTAATTAACTAAATTGGCAGGATTACAACGTTGAATAAATTCTCAAATTGAAACCAAACAATAGGATAGTTTGGGAAGTTACCAAGATTCTTCTTGGATCCTCAGCTTCTCCTACCTCTCTTCCATTGGACTCTTAAAATAAACTGTTTGCAAATTTGAGCTAATCCCTTTTGAAATTTCCAAAATCCAATTGTTTGAAAACCTTAAACTTTGATATTCTTGAGAGCAAAACCACTGATCATTGTCGAGAGTTTTCTTAAATGATTCTTGTCATTTAAGATGTAATTAACTATAGGGGCTTGCCCTTATAGGGAACTTTAAGAACCCAGGTAATATAAACCCTGCTTAAATCCTTTGTATTAAGCAGGGGAACTTGTCGACTTATAAAATTGGTTCGCAGACCAAACAGATGTCACAAATCTTCTAGTTTATTTAATCGAGCCCCATCATCAAGCAGTGTGTCTATTCTTCGGGATAGATACACGGTTTGTGGTGCGGTGCTCGTTTATATAAACTATTTCGAGATGTAAGACCGGTTTGATTTCACATCTTAAAATTTTCAAACTTAAAATTATTTTCAAAATCAAATGCTTCTTTCTAAAACTATATATATATTTAAATTAAATTTAAAATTTAAAATTCGCTAACAACTTCTGTAGTCGACCTCATTTTTAAAATACAACACACAAACCTAAAAATATGCCGACACCAGGCTAATATAAAAACTTATGAGTCCCACGAAGGATGGAGATCTGGGACTAGCAGCTATGCACCTTCTACTAGTAGGGATATTCACTCTACCAGTTATGACCCTCCTACCTATAGTTCTCCTACCCTTTATGATTTGATGAATGAAATGACTCTGCAGCGCAAAAGTTTTGAAAAAATTGAAGAAAAATTGGAGCATATAGATCAGAGGATTGGAGGATTAGAGCAAAGACATGATTATAACAGTGATTATCTCCAGAAACATTCTGAGTTTGAGATAGCCTATTATGATGCTGAGAATCGTTATCGGAGAGGAGAGTCGGATGTTATATTTCCTGAGTGCCCCCGTTATACTCACTACCAGCCTACTCCACCTGCTGAACAAGGAGAAAAGGATATAATATGTGATTTTAGTGTTCATGATTAGATTCTATGCTTATATATATTTATGTTATGAGTTTGTTTAGTTATTTAGTGTTATGTATTTTTTTTATTTTGTTTAAAATTTTCTTCATAAGTTAAATATGTGTAATTTTAATATTTCAAATTGTTATTGTAACCCTGAAACTGGATTAGTGAAATGTATGTGGATGTTGTGTTAAATTGTGCTTGGTACTATAATAGGTATAAATTGTGTTAGTTGTTGTACTTATTTCAAAACTTCTTTACGCAGCAATTTCTTTGATATTACATATGTATCGAAGTTATTAACAGTACAATGTAATTTAGTGATGAAAAGAATTTGCAGAACTTCAAAAGGAGAAATACCTGAAGCACTAAGCTATGATTTAAATTTACAGTTTATTTTCTTTTCACCCTATATAGATAGAGTGAAAAATTTAAGTTTGGGGGAGGGAAAAACACAAATTTAATTATTAAATTATTCACAAATTATATTTTCAAAAATTATTATAAAAATGATTTTTTGTAGTAAATTTAATTCAGTAAACTAAAATTAATTTATTTAATTATTATATAAAGTTAAAAGAAATACTTTTAATGATTAACAAATTTTGTAGATTAAGATATTTGGAATAAAGGATAAGAATATAGTTAACTATTTAAAGTAAGGAAACCTATATTTTAAAATATAAATTCTAAGGTATTTAGAGGAGAAAGAAAAGATTGAAACTCAATGAAGTAAAAACTATGAAATACATATAAGATAAAGAAATATTTCAAGTTTCAAATTTAGGAAGAGGAAAATGAATTTCAAAATTATTAACATGCTAACCAAAAACAGTAATCCTCACTTGAAATATATATATAAGGAGAAGCTTAAGGGGACGCCTTATCAAAAATTGGCTTCGTTTGAATCAACCTAAAGGGTAAAACTTAGTCATATTTCTAAAACTTATATATATGGATTACTATATTACTAAATAGTGTTTTCATGAATTTCCTATCATCTGAACTTCCTAAGTAATTTGATATTGCAAAATATAGTGATTCTTGAAATGAATAGAAGACTGGAACTCTTAAAACTTGATCTCCAAGTAGCTTTATATCTATACAATTAGTTTAATTATCTAAAAATAATTCTCATAAACTTTACTATAATATTTATTTAATTCAAATTCATAGTAATTTTGAATTAAACCTTTACTACAAAAAATCATTACTTTTATGTAGTAGCATGATTACTTGAGGACAAGTAATAGTTAAGATTGGGGATTTTGACCACTAGAAAATATATTAAGAAATTCATACCAATTTTATATGAAATTGCACTTTAAAGAAAGGTATTTTCTATGTTTTATTGTAGGAATTAAGATTTATAGGTAATGGGAGCAAAAAAATAAAAAAGGAGCGAATCTAGAACAAAAAGGACTAAAATAGATAAAAATTGAACTATCCTGCCGACGGCGAGGAATAGGCCGCCAACGGTGAGATTTTTCCGAGAGCATTTGAATATATTACAAAGGAGCCCGCCGACAGCGAGACTGAGCGATTAGCCATTGTTCTAGAAGCCCGCCGACGGCGAGAATGATGGCTCAAGCCAATATTCAATGAATCTGGACACTTTTTAAAGAGGTGCTTAAGCAACCTTTGGAAATATGACTCCTATATATAGAAACGATTTTTAGTGTCTGTGTGTGTCTTAGTTTTGTGTTATTCAGTCTTTCTAAGTGTGTTTAGTGAGAGTGAGTGTTTTATTTATGTCTTGGTGAGTCTTCTAAGTGTATTAAACAAAAAGGAAGAGTCAAAGGAACTTCAAGAAGTCTGCTTGGGGAGAAGATTCGAGATAAGTCTTTTATTTATTGTTTATTAACTTTAAATGAAATCCATGTTTTGTGTTATTCTTCCTATGCATTCGAGTAGTTTTCTTTGTCTTTCTCCTTGTTGTTAAGGTTTTGTGAAATGATGAATTAAATTAGTTGTGCCTAAAAATATTAAATAAGATTGTGATAATCATTTACTTAAATCTTAATTTACTTTCAATCTGGCCAATTGAACTGTTAAAATATGTGAATTATCAACTATAGTAAAGATTACATCCAAGATTCAGGAAAGTCAAAAGCCTTGGAAGGAGGGTGCAAATAAATAGGTAAATAATAATTATTGGGCGTAGAATTAGACATTTTAGTGTGACAGACTAAAATCTTCAATTTGGTCATATCGTTTGGGAGCTGAAGTGTAGATGTTAGCCCTCAGGCGAGGGGAATGTGGGAGCTCTGAAGTGGCAGCCGGTATCCTCCCAGCCTAGCCGCCGCAGATTCAGCAACCAAACATAGGATCAGTCAATGTTCTTTGCACCTAGACCAAAAGGTAAGGAATAGGAATGCTCCTATTTGGCACAATATAATTCTTACTAATTTAATTATTCATTCACTTAATTTTCTAACAAGGAGAAAGATACTTTTCTAAATTGAAACCTTTTTCTTTAAGTATAAGCGTTTATTATTACCGTATACTAGATTAGTAATTTTACTGCATTTGCTGAAATTAGTCCTTAAATCTCTAACTTCCTTGTGGGATCGATATCTATGACTCCATTAGAGCCTTTTATTACTTGAACGATACGTATACTTGCGTTGATAAAATTGGAGGGAGCACAATTGCTATTTACTCTGAAAAACATTAATAATATTTATAAAGCTTAACAAACATATATAACCTTCACTTTCTACCCTGCTCTCCTCCGTGGCTATCAAGTTTTCACGCTGTTGCTAGAGATTTATATCTCTTAGTAGTGGTACTGAAATTATTACACTTGGCAGTTCCCCGCTTCACCTCCCCTCTCAGACAAAGGTTTTGAACTCTCTCACCCTCCTGAGCTTATTTTGATTCCCCATGCACATTGAATTGATTTCAAGTTAGGTTAGCCATATAGATAAGTTCGTCTAGGTCAAATGAGTTCATAGAAACAAACCCGAAGTGACTTGGTTGAGTCTAGCTAAGATCTTAAGGTTTTAGTGTGGACGATTTACGGCTTAAGTCAATTGGGGACGATGACCATGAGTCGGTTGATCGCGCCTGTGTTCAGTGGACGACGCTGCTGCATTTGAACTAGAAGATGATCCATAAAGCGCGGCTGACGAGGCGGCTACGTGGATGGCGGTGTCCAATGGCGGAGCGACGCATGTGACTTTGGAACTGCTAAGGTTGAGCTGGCGCCACGTGGATAAGTAGAAAATTAGGGATTTATTTGAATTAATTAAATCAGTGGACCTTTAAAAATCCAAAACTTAGTGTAGAAAAATCATTAAAAAAAAGAAAAATACCCTCTTACTCAGTGAACAGAGGAGAACAATGTGGAATTGGTTTCAAGTTTATTTGATGTATATTTTAATTTTAGTTAATGAATTACAATATTTAGTTTTTTAATTCTCCATTTTCATAGATATTTCATCATGGCTTGAAATTTGGGGCTTTTGTTTCCTCTGTCATAAGGGATTTTTCTTGATTTTCCAAAGCCAGGGGAGATCTCTATGAGGAGATCCTTATTTTTCAAGGTTGTTGTGTCTGTTTCGATTTTAAAATTATAAAAACTAAAATACTAATCAGTAAAATATAAAAATATTTTAGTACGTTACTTGTGGCCAAGGGACTATAGGAAAAATACTACTTAGCTTAATTCACTAAATATAACCCTGATTGTCATTAAATCGTAAAACTAAAAGGAAATTAATATGGATTAAATATAAGTATAAATAACTTTATTTTTGTGCCCCACTGTGTTTTATGATCAGAGGAACTCTCATAAAAATTTTGAAGATATTTGGAATTAATTTAGCCACTTAATTGAATTTTCTAAGTTAAATAGCATCTTTGGCATTAAAATAATTCTAATAATTAAAATACAATTCACAAATTACCAAATTGATTTTGGGAGTTCTCTGTGGTTAGAAAAAAATAATAAAAATAAAATTGAGACTAAAATAAAATTTTTATTTTAAAGCTATTTTAAATATTTAATTAATTAAAATTTCATAAAAATCATAAAATTAATAAAATTGATGAAAATGTTCTAAATTGCCTCCTAATCACTTTGGAATAATTGGAATAATTTTCCTAACCCTCTAGATAAAGATATTGAATTTTAAAGGGTTAAAAATAATTTCTAAAGCTTAAAAATGGATTTTTTCCTAATTGTTCACTAAAATAATTCTAATAATTAAAATATAAATCGCAAAAATATGAAACTTACTTCTCTGGGTTCCCTGACCTCAGAGAGATTTTTTGAAAAATATAAAAATTAATTTTCAAAGTAAATAATATTTTATATTTAATTAATACTCAAGAACTTAAAATAATTATAATAATTAAAATAAATTTCAAAAATCATGAAATTTGGTCCAAGTGGTCCACTAGTACAGCTGAACCTCCAGTAATCTTCTTAAAAATAATATTGTGTTTTGATTAAGTTATAAAATTATCTTTGAAATTTTTTATTTTTGCATTAAAATAATTATATAAATTAAATAAATTTTTTTAAAATCACATTTTCTCCTCTGATATTTTATTTAACTCATAAACGGGGCAACATAAAAATTTCAAAGTCATTTGATTAAATTTGATGAGTTATGAAGTATTAAGGCCTTAGGGGCAAAGTTGTAATTTTAAAGAATCTAGCCTTAATTAAAATTTAGGCCTAATTAAAGGGTAAATGGGCAATGAATGATCTTAATAAACATATTGGAATGACTGACACATAAGGGGATAAGTGGTAGAAACCAATTTCTCTTTTGTCATATTAAATGATAAACTGATAATTTTCTTAATTATTTTAATTTGAAAGATAATAAAAAATTAAATGATCCTTAAGGTTAGGGTGTGACTTTGGAAGTCAATAATCCACTAATCTAATACCCATAGTTGGTGTTTAATGATAATTTCAGTATCTTGATAAGAGTTATAATGACATTTGTCAATATTTTCTTCAAATTCTAAATATACCCACTAAGGTCTTAAGGGCATAGTAGTGAACTAGGCTTAATTAAGTCTGATTAATGAGGTTTAGAAAAGAAAGCTTAACTAATATTAAACCTTTTGAAACACTACAAGCCCAAATAAAAAGAAAACTGGTTAGAATTCTTAATGAATCAAGTTTGTCCCTAGAGGCCTTTACTCACATAATTCATAAATAAAATGTCAAGTGATAGTTACCCCACTTTTTGGGATGATTAAAACATCAATGTTTATTGAGCATAAGGGTATGAAATAGATGAGTAATTTAATGAGCATAATAAGTGCAAATGAACTCAAGAAAGTTCAAAAGGGTTGTGTTAAGTCTAGGTATTCTCTAGATCTTTTAACAAATCTTCTTTACATCTTGTAGGACGACTGAGACTATCATACTTATCAAAAGAAAGCAACTTTCAAATGAAATAACAAGGACCCGCCAAGTTGTGATGTAGGATTTTATAGGCATGTGACGAACCTATCTATAAGCTTTTACTTTCCTGAAAATTATAAATGTTTATTGCAAGATACTAAAGTTTCAGGTGGAGGAACAAGAAGAATCGATAGATACGCTTTCACAAGTTTACAGTACTTTTTTTTTCAATAATTCTTTTATTTTACTTTTTCTGTTTACAAGCTTGCATGTTTAACAACAAATGTCACCCTGCATGAAAACCATAACTTTTAGGATAGTCACAAAACTGAAACTAAAATAAAAAAAATTAAATAAAATGAAAATAAAATTCACCGCCACAACAGTCAAAATATAAAACAATTCAAAATTTAAACACGAACAAAACAAAAATCACAATTGCAACTAAATTAAAATATCTATATCAGATGATTGGGAATCCATCGGAGGACACAACCTACAGATGCTAATGAGATTTCTCATGGTCTAAATGAAAGTATGGAACTCATTTAGTTGAGTTTAGTAAATTCATTTGGACTAAGTGTATCCGAAGAAAGTAGTGGTAACAGAATGAGGGAACTGTGGGATCCTAACCAGTGTCGCTATAATCAACTTAAATTCCCCTAATAATACATTAAGAAATCTCAATTTAAACCCTTTCTGAATCATGAAACTTTTCTCATCTATTCAATTTGACACTTCTACAACTAAAAACCTGCTATGATGAGGAGCTGGATCACGCATAGTAGGCAGCACGACCATCTTTAACAGCAAAACTCCTTAGAATTAAACAACAAGCAATAAAACTTTGAGGTAGCTTGCTTAGTGCAGTATAAACACACACTTTATCTCTTTAAGTCTTTGCACCTTGTGCAATATAAGCTCTAACTCGCCTTAGGTCCAAGGTTGTCACCCGGTATGACATAAATCCTTCTATCTTCTAGGTTATTCACATGATCGATATCGAGTGAATATAAGCCCTAAATAATAAAATTGGCTGGATGAAACGTTAAATAAATATCTCAAATTGAAGCTGAAACATAGGATAGTTTGGGAAAGAACACGAAGGTTCTTCTTGGATCTATGTCTTTCCCCTAGCTTCCTCCTCTTTTAGATCCCTATAATAACTGTTCTGAAACTTGAGCCACTCATCTATTTGATTTCCTATTACCATATTTCCTTGAAGATCCCACCTTTTGGAAGTCATGAAAATAATATTTCCTGATCTTTATCAAGAGTTTTCTTAGGTGATTTCGGTTAAGATGTAATTAATTATAGGGGCTTCCCCTTATAAGAAACTTAAAACCCCAAATTAATATAAACCCTATCAAATTCCTTCACATTAGATAGAGGAAGTTGTCGGTCAACATAAATGGTTCGCAGACCAAACAGATGTCATGAATCCTTTAGTTTATTTGATCAAACCTCACCATCAAGTAATATATCTATTCTTTGGATACATATATGTCTTGTGGTGTAGCGCTTGATTATTTAAATTATCGTGTGTATGAGATCGATTTGATTTCATATTTTCAAAAATTAAAAAAACGATATTTTTCAAAACTACATATTTATTAAATTAAATCTATTTTAAAATGTTAATCCCCAAACCCTCTTTGGCGACTGACAATGACTATTAACTTTTTTAATGATGCCTTTAGAAACTTTGTTATTATGCAAGCAATTGCTACCATGCATCTTTGTCATAAGTCCCTTTGGAAGAAAAATAACTTCTAAGATTTTGATATATGATAAAAGGAAAACACCACAGATGCAAGCAATGATCCAATTGACAAAAAATGCAGAAGAACTAATATTCAATAAGTGATTTTTATGGAACTAGTCGTTGACATGATCAAATGTTTTTATAAGGTCAGGCTTGGTTCATACTTTAGTAGAATTTAAAGAATTATAACTATGTAAAAGCTCATTAGTCATAATTGTATTATCATTTATATCCCACATCCACAAAGTCATCTTAAGCTAGGAAAATAAGTTTGGGAATAGTAAGTTTTAATCTATTAATAATTATTTCAACATTGATTTTATAGAGACTGCTGCAAAACATTATTGACTTATGGTCCTTGACTGTTTCAGATTAAGAGTTTTAAGAATCAATATAGAAGTCATATATTTTAGATGATTTGAGAGTTTGACTATAATAAATAAAAATTGCACATCCATTTTGAAAGAAGCCTCAATAATATATTTATTAATTTTCAAATTAGTCAAACATTCAACTCCTTGTTCCTATTGTATTGAGCTTACGGGCATGTAAGTGTGAGTGAGGCCTGCAAAGGATACTTAATTATATAAAATTCACATTTATTTTTATTTATTTTGATATTTAAATATGTTTGAAAAAATTAGCTTAACAAATAAAAGAACAAACACGTTAGTTACATCAAATTTTGGCTATGTTGAATCTAGATTACAAAAGGAATGAATGATCTGCTTGATTTATTTCAAATGAAACCTCCTACTAACATTTGTTTATACTTCTTGGAAAAAAAATATAATCTCACATTCTAGTAATGCTTATGAGAGTATGAATATTTAAATACTTTTTATAACTGCACTGAATATTTTAATTCTCAAGTCTCAACATTCAAAAATTCTTCTCTTTATTTCTAACTAGTGTGCCATGCATTAGACACATCAAAATAGGAAATGTGATGGGGAACTATTATTGTTCAATCATTGGGTGACTCTTCAAGATTGTTAAATGATTAATAGGTGACATCTATATATCTTGTACAATAAGTTCAAAAAAAAACATCATTACTATGTCGTATATCTAATTCATCAATTATCCACAACCATAAATTCTATGGGATCCGCTTGTATGATTATTCATTTCATACTAATAATTGACAGAGAAGCTAAAATTTTTTTTATTGAAAGCAAACTTGCAAGTCAGTGAGACATATCTTGCATGTAATAGAGTGGAATTTTAAGTTGGACTAGAATTTGAGTTAAAGTTGCGAAGTTAGTGAAGATAGCATTCAAAAGGGAAAATTATATATCTATTAATGCCCATTTTAATTTAAATTAGTTTGTATTTACCCTTATCATATTATGTTTGAGTATTATGATTGATTAAAGTGGCAAACACCTGTGTGTTAATGGGAATTCTAGAAAATCACACCATCATGCATTAAATGGATTGCACATTATCATCATTGCAAAAATCACGAGCTTTAAAGCCTTTTTAAGATGATAACACTTTCAAAAGAATGTTTTACAAAGAAAATAATTGTGTTTATTATGAATTTATCTTTTAATGCAATTTCAAAAGATTGGTTAAGAGCTAGCTATATTGCGGAAGAAAATATTTGGCTTTATTTGTGAGGCAAATTTTATAAGAAGCTTGATGGGATATTAAACTCAAAGTTAAGAGGGCTATGCTTACGCTTTAAAAAATTAAGAATGTCACAAATAAAGATCTAGAGTTATTTAGAGTGATTCTATGGAGGTTTTGGATTGGAGAGTGGAAAATGTCAGTTGGAAAAGGTTTGAATACGTTTTAAGTAGTTGGGTATTTAATGATTACTTCGTACAAATACTTGGGAAGGCTTTTGAACACTCAAAAGGGAAGTGCCTATGAGAAAACTAAAAAAGAATTGTGCACATAAAAAAAAAAAAGATCTCCAAATCTTTATGTAATTCATATAAATATGATGAGATAAAAATTTAATGAAATGTTTTAGTGAATTATAATATATTTGGAGAAGCACTATACTTCTTCCTCAACAAAAGCTTGGTGGCTTATACCTTAAGACTTTAGTCCATTTGGGCCCATTTGTATGACTTGGGCACAATTAGATCAATGTTTGATTAATTGATAAACATAAGAAGTATTTAGGCTTAAAATGGTTTTTTTAAAACCGTTTGACAGTTTATTGAACGGTCTGTTAAAGGTTAGGTTAGTATACATGAGAAATATAAAAAAATTGAATCGCACAGATAAAATAAGAGAAATAAGTATTAATATTCCAATCAATCGAATATTGATTCATTTGGGCCCGTCTAAGGGGTTAGCTCCAAGCGATTTTTTAAGGAGAAATATAGTGCCACTTCAAATAATTTACAGTAAATTAAAATTTTGACTTCAAAACTGTTGACCATTTGCTAAATGCTTATTGGATTACGAAATGGAGCTTAAGGAATTATCAACGACGCATCAAGCGGCTGCCCATGTTTGTTTAGGTTTATTCTGGGATTAGTTGGGGAAGAAACACATTTCACATGATAATTTATCCTTTTTAATATTCTTACACCAACCACTATTACTTCAACATGGCTTAATAAAGTTATATTCTTCAAATATAAAGTGAAATAAAAAAATAAAGTTATTATAAATTTATTAGTTTGATTTCTAAAAAAAGAAAAGTTATTATTTGCATAGCATTTTGGTGCTTATGCATAAAAATATGTATTTCACTTTTAAGAAGTGTTAATAATGTTATTTTTTGATGTGTTATTAAAAATTTAAGTGCTATATGTGTAATATGAAAGTTATATGTGTGATACATAAACAAAAAAGAATTTTGTGTTATGTAAGTTAATGCAACCACAACCCACCCATCCCCAAAAAAAAATTAAAAAAAAAAATTAAGGTGTTGAAGATATCCTCGGCAAAATAAACCAAAGAAAACACTAATTTTATTCCAGATTAAGGATGAGGGGGGACATGAGTATAATAAGTGGTATATGCCAACTACCATTCTCCTCTTAAAGTTGCGACAACCAAACTTTTATTTACTTATTTTATTGTACTCTAAAGCATTCAGTTTGGACACCATACCATTTTCACTTATATTTTGCATCCACAAATTGCTTGTTCTCCACCTTTTAGTTTCAAAACGAGGATGAAAACTGTAAACTTTGGCTTCAGACCATGCATGTGCCTTGCAATATTATTTGCAAAACGTGAGAATAAATCTTCTAAAATATCAGTTCCAAAATAAGATGTAACTAAAGGTTCTAGCACCGCTCTCATGTAATTTGCAACATTTCTACCACTCGAACTTTTATCTTCCACAAAATTTTCATTTGATTCATCAAAAGGATCCCAATTTGATTCAAAAGTTTGCACTTGTGTAAGATCAAATGATCCTTCCTTTCTGATAATAGGTCTCACTTCTTCCATTAATGGTGTATAGAATGGTAAATTAAAGTCTTTTAGTTTATTCCCTTCCACCAGTCCCTACAGTAAAAAAATAACATTATAAATAAGCTTATTGTGTAATAAGATCAATCCTGCATAATGGATAAAGTAATAGTGTATATGTGAATATGCATATTTTTTTAGCACAAATAGATGTACTATAGACGGGTACATATATATATTAATGGGAAACATACATACCACATAATTCTTTTCCATTTACATATATAACAACTAAAGCTCGATATTTTATATTACAATGCTTCACTTTTAAAAGTTTATGCATGAAATTGTTTATTTCACATTTAAAATGTTAGTGATAATGGTATTTTTGATATGATGTCAATGATTTGAGCAACATGTATATAATTATGAAAGTTTAGCTGCTATATATGTAAATATGTAAGAATGTGTGGTATGCATGGACATACCATACACAACATGTAAACAAGGTTGGTATTTTGTTCACATATTGCTTCATTCTCAACTGATGTATACTCTTTGTTCTCTTTGTAACAAATAAAGGTAAACAATCATTTGCTAAGTTTTTGTTTGTATTTGGTGCTAATAAAAGATAATTATACCAACAAATTGCTAGTGTCCCATGAAACTGAGAATGTATATATCCATATGCATGCACAAACTGAATGAACATAGATTAAATGTTAGTTAAATAAATTTATACCAAGATAGATTTGGAACTAGTTGTTTGAAGGATTGAAAATAATGATTAGTAATATTTTTTAGAGGAAAATAACAAACATACAATGTAACTTATAAATAAATAAATAAATAAAAGAAACAACATTCAATTAAAATTTAAATTATTTAAGAATCTTGAATTGTAAAAATATGATGGAATTTGATGATTCAAATAATAATGTTATATTCAAATATTTAAATGGAAGAAAAATAAGTAATTTCTTGCATAATTTGCCATCTTTGGTAATTAAATGATTAAAAAATGATTATCAAATATAAATTTTGACGTAAATTTATCCATAATAACCTAAAATATGAAATACAAAATTATACTTATTAATCCTAATTTTTGAGTGCTTATAATCAAAAGTATCATCTCATTGTGGCTATTCCGACAACACAAAAATCTAGATTAGAGTCAAAATGAGTTTAAATTAATTGATCCATACTTTTTGATTATTAATTTTGTTTCCAATCATTGTGCTATGCATTTAAGTACTGACCATCAATTTATTTTGATTATAAATAATATTCAGATTCTCTCATTAAGATTAGTGAGATTTTCCAAGGATAATAAGTTATTAACCATTAGGGATTGTTCCCATGGACAATCTAAAGCTCACTATAAATAAATTATGAGATTATATTTGGTAGAATAGGATTATAATAAGGATCTATCAATTGTAAAAACATCAAACTTCCTTAAATAAAGATTACAAGCTTTTTTGTTGAAGCCTAAATTTTTACTCATAATCAAAGTAAGAAAAGGGAAAGCTAACAGCTTGTAGGTTGTTCTGATAAATGAAAAAAAAATAACCTGAAATTTGAGAATCTGAAAAAAGTTTTTATGAATTACGATTAACCAAGCAAGCAACAAATTTTCAACTTCAGAAAAACATAATAGTATTCATATAATGATAAAATGGTGTGAGAATAGTTGATATTTAAAAAACAGTCTTATTATTATTATTATGATTATTATTATTACTGTTATTATTATTATTGTTATTATTATTTTACAATTTAAAGGTATATTTGTAGTTTGTTGTTTTAGGCAGGCAGGCAGTAGGTGTGATATGTGGATGATTTATTTTCATAATAACAAATGAATAATACATTGAATTTTTTAGTTTCAACTATTATCATCTGCAAATTTATTATTTTATATATTTTAAAATGAAAGAGTATAAGAAATCCTTAATAAAGTTTTTATTGCTTTCTCCTGGATAAGAATAGTATTGCGTTTGGAAGGAAAGTGGAGTTACCATGAAGCTAAGCTATATTTCTCGGAATAAAATATGAAAAAATTACTTTGAAATAAGGACAGAAAAAATGTAAAAAATGCATGAAATTCCAAAAAAAAATGATAGAAGTATATCTACCTCAGAAACCATAGCAGTAAGAGACTCAGCAAGAAGTGCCCATAAATGCAACATTTCACCAACAGATTCACAGTCCCTTCTTCCCAAAAATGATAAGATCATGCTCCCTCCAGAAATAAGCTCTTTGGAACGAGATTTAAGAAAATCCAAGAAATCTATTTTAAATTGTTCTAAATACAAATGGTACACGATAGAATTGTGTTTATCGATATATATTTCTGTTCTATTCAAATGATCAGAGCCTTCTTCTTTGAGCCCTCTTGGTACCTAACATCAGCTTATGTTAATTTACAAAAATAGAATGTAACTAATGCAAATCATATCAACTGACTTTTAATATAGGAAAATCACTAAAACTGGCGGAAAGATCAATGACTTTTTACACGACAGAAACATTGTTTTAATTATCGAAGTTTTTACGACTATTTTTGAATTTGATTATTTGTGACAACATAATTACAAAATATAGTGTTGCTTATCAATAGTAATTTATTTTTTTGAATCTTTTTTAATTATAAAAAATGGAATAACTCATCGGTTAAAAGAAAATATTAACCATTGACTATAGTTCATCGGTTATCTTCGAATCTGCTATATGTCGGGGGTTTTAACAGACACTTTTTATTATTAAGTGATGGTAATAACCATCAGCAATAGTGTTAAAAACTAATGCAATAAAATATGTTTATATGTCGTCAAAACTAATCCTATATCACACTCGAAATCACCTCCCTCCTGGTCTTGCCCTAATCTCTCCTTTCGACCTCTCATCTTCTCAACCCTTTGTCTCTCTCCAAAACCCTCTCATGCCCCTCTCTATTTCATCCAAAACCATCACCTTCATCCTTGAAACCCTCACGATACAGTCTAAATAGGAGTTAACTGGTAATGTAGTGTCGGGATCGCGGCTTACAGTCTTGAAACTCCCATTTTTGTCATCCTTTCGCTCCTCTGCTACCCGAAATGACTGATCAATTCATTTACTTTCAAGAATGCGTTTACGGTTTAGTGTATAGTAACTAGGAAATTTGCCAAATAATTTTTTATTTCAGTTGGATTACACCATTGATCAGCTTTAAGCACATATGTTCTTGCTTTATTTATGGATGCTCTTACTAGATATTAACAAGTGAATGGACGTTGGTGTATTATTTTCACCGGTGATATACTTCTTGTGGATAAGACTAAAGAAAGAGTTTAGAAAAGATTTAAATTACGGAGACCGATATTGGAATCTAAAGTCATTCATTTGAGTATGTCTAGGACAGAAAATAAAAACAGAGTACAACATGCGCTAAGAGTGCTTCAACTAGTTTATAGGCATGCTGATAGAGACTATTCCACATAAAAAATTAATCTAAAAAGATTTATACATGACAGGAAAGTTGATCTCCAAGTTAGGGCTTAAAGCATAGAAGACAATTTTTATGTAAACGTCTATATGTTATATCACAATAATAAAACGATGAAGACTCAACATAGATTTTATAATTTTCCTAGATTCAAATCCCATAACAAAGAAAATATGAGGTAGAAGTAACTTTGATTCAAGCAGATCTTTTATCTACCACATATTCCACAACTACAGTGGCTATGCAATTCTAGTGGATCAAGAAAAAACAACTCAGTGAGTCTTCCAACAAAATGAGGAGGCGTGGAAATCTATTGATCGGGATATCCTGAGTTTGTTGTGAAGGCATATAACGTCTGAATAGATTTATGCTTTGACGACATCCCACTGTACAGTCAAACAACATTGTCTAACACTTGTTGGTCGGTGATTTTTATGTCATACAATCAGCCACCTAAAATGTGCATGAAATCTCTTTATTTTTCCTGACACTGATTATACATGGTCCTAGTAGCCCTAAAGAGAGGATTGATGTATATTTGCAATGGTTGATAGATGTGTTGCAAATTCTTAGGGAAATAGGTGTCATGACGTATGACATCTCTAGGAAACACAAATGCCTGATGAAAGCAGCATTAATGTGTACAATAAGTAATTTTTCTGCATATAGAATGTTATCTGGATGGAGCACCACTAGAAATTTAGCGTGACCATATTGCATAAGTTTATCTCAGACATTTACGCTTCAGCATGACAGGAAGAATTCATGGTTTGACTGCCACTATGTGTTTTTAGAAGCTGAACATCCCTTTAGGAGGAACATAAATGCATTCAGAAGAAACAAAATTGAAAAAATCTTCACCACCTCCAAGAATTTATGTGGAAGATTTAATGTTGATTGTTAGTATCCTTCCAAATATTATTGTAAGCCCTGACCTTTTTTCACATCCTCCGGCCATATTTTGTATCACTCATAATTGGACAAAGAAGTTAATTTTTTGAGATGACCTTATTAGAAGGATAACATAATCAGGCACAACCTAGATGTTATGCACATAGAAAAAAAATATCTTTGATAATATCTTCAATATTGTAATGGATGTTAACAGTAAAATGAAAGATAACATGAATGTCAGACTTAATTTGAAGGAGATATGCAAACTGTGTGAGTTGGAGATCTAAGAAACTATTGTTGGCATGCTCATTAAGCCTAAAAAAATATTCCTTCACTTTCCACCGAAGAAAAATTTGTGTGTGGTTCAAATCACTTAAATTCTTGAGTGGGTATGCTTCAAATTTGAACTGTTGTATTGATGTGGTAATTGGAAATATTTTTGGAATGAAAATTCATGACTGCCATATTTATTTTACAAAATTTTATGGCAACCGCATTTGGCTATTTGCCGAGAGAAATCCTTAATTCAATAATTGAAATCAGTGTGTTCTTCAGGGAACTATGTGCAGCTTGTTTGAAGCTTGACGATGACGCCTGCTAAAAGCAAACATTCCTATAACACTTTACAAGTTTGAGAGAATATTTGTGCCTAATTTCTTCAACTCGATCAAGCATCTCTACATAAATTACCCCACGGGGAATTAATTAGAGGTCCAATAAGTACCATTAGATTTATCCATTTGAGATGTAATAACATTAGGACTAGATAGTTAGTCACAAATTTATAAAAATTATTGGTAAGCTATACCGAGCAACATTTATTTTTTAGATTTTTGAATAAACTGAAGAGAACTGTGAAGAATAAAGTCTAACAGAAGGATGATATGTGAAGCAAATTTACTGTAACAGTCAATCACATTATGATCCTACTATTTCACGAATGAAGAGTCCACGAAAGAGCCATTGGGTTTGGTGCCGAAATCGACCATTGTCTGTTTTCTAGCATTGAAGAGGTGCACATTACGTTACCTTAACGATCATGAACTTTGAGCAATGACACTTTATTTTCTTCTTAAATTCAATGAAGTAAAACCCCTTATTGCGTAAGACATTTTTCATTATAATTTTTAACTTATTAATCTGAAAAATGTCATGATTAACTATTTCAATGATATTTCAATGTGTAAATAATTTATTCATGAATTCGTTAAATTTAGTTGAAGACAATGACAAGAGCAGGAAGATAAAAAATGACTTATCTCCATAATTTACAATGCATGAGTTAAAATTGAAATATTAATTTTTAATGTGACACGAGACTTTTTTTAACATAAGATTTCTTATACATATTAATAAATTTATGATTAGAGAGATTGAGTGACAAATCAGGGGTTGATAGATCTTGTTTGGAGACATGTGCACATCATTAAAATCTAGCAAATTTATGGTGTAAATAAGTACAGATTTCATACGAGATTTTAATCTGAAGGAAAAAAAAATTTTAATTTTGGCATTTGTGTCAAAGTAAATGATAAGTTGGACAATGGGATAGACTATAATGAGATTCTAAAAGAAGTTGAACTATCTTATCAAGCTCTATTGGAGGAATTGTATTCTTATTCAATTGTACTTAATTCGATCCTGTTCCTAATCACGGAACAAGAGTAAACAAAACATATAATATCACAGAAGTGAAAATGAACATAATAAATGCTAAATTTTATCATTTCATTCCTAACAGGAGAGTCAGGTTTACCATCTTCGATATCCACTTGATGCAATCAGAATAATATTGAATCTGTTCATCAAGAAACTGAAATGATAGGTTTCTGTTTTCCGCTTGATGCAATCAATGAGGAGCTCAATCTAGAGGTTTCTTGTGGAAAATACGAAGAAATTAATCTCGGTGATCAGTACGACTCTGATGACACGTTTGAAGAAGAGGTCATGACTACATCTTTGAGTCACTCACCCCCACTCACATACTCACACAGCCTTTACCTCGACCACCAGCCCTGCCCCCACACTCACCCTTGCTGCTGCTCTGACCCCCAACTTTGCACCAGCCCCTGCCCCCACCCCCGCTCTCGCTCTCGCCCGCCCTTTCCCCCACCCCGACCTCACCCCACCACCAGTGCATCTGCAGTTTCTACCTACTGCACAATATGAGTAGATCTTCTTGCTTATTGCAGCATTCTTTGTCGAGATGGAGGCTCGCTTCTCTCAGATGAGATCGAAGCTTGAGGCAGACATTGAGGCCAAGCTGAAGGCTTAATTGGACTCTTTTCGACAACTGAGCGACAACATTGAAGGAAGAGGAAGCGATGAAGGATGATGAGAACTAGGATGACGAGATAGAGGTAGATGATTAGAATAGACTTTTTTTTTAGTGTTTATGTGCATTTGGATATATGTTTTTTCTATAAACAGTGATGTACATATTTTAGAAGAAATGTATTTTATTCATTATTTGATTGGATAATTTACTATTTGATAGCTATGTTGTTTCATTAAATGCTTGAAGTTGTATATTAAATGTTGTGATAACAGCTGTGGTAATGCAAATATGAAAGAAAGAATTTATTTTTATTCTATATGCTACAGGTTATCAACGACTTGCCGTCAGTTTTACGAAGGTTCTAAACTTATTCGTAGGTAAAACTGACACTAGCCGATGGACATTTGTAGCGACACTTAATAGACACCTAACTGACGGCTTAAGGTGAGTCACAAAAAAAGAAAAAGAAAAAAAATGATGGGTACAACACCTTTTTTAGAGTTAACCTGTCGGTTATAAAAAACAACGCATAAACAATTCTTAATAGATGGTTTTTACTTGCGTCAAAAAACTGATGAGTTTGACACTTTTTCGATAGTTAACTTGTCGGTTATAAAAAAAGACGCATATCAGTACGACTTTGTTTAATTACCGACGGAAGAACGTTAGTTATACAACAGAAGATTATCGACGACTCGAATTTTTTCCAAAAAAAAAAATATGACATTAAATCGTCGATACATTTATACTGTCGGAATAACGGTCGGTTTTGAAATTATCGACAAGTGTTTTACCTATGAGCTTAAAACCGTCGCTAAACCGTCCGTAACAATAAAAACAATATTTTATTATCGTAACCGACGGATTGTGATCGTCGGAAAAAATCTTGTTCTTTAGTGTTTTATATATAATATATAAGATTACAATAGGATGCTTTAGTTGTAAATAGATCGTACATAAATGCAAAGTTGTGCTATAAATTTTAGGGATTGAACTAAAGGGAAAGAGCAATATTGCAAAATAAAAATGTGATATAATATTAACTTACAGTTTTTGATTATTTGTGCAATACATATTAATGAGAAACTATCATGAAGAAGCTGTTTGGGATCATTTATTATTCTTATTTTTTAACTTGGTTCTATTTTTACATAAAATTTAACATCTTTGATATATTATAACGTATTTAATTATTTTTAAAACACTCAAAATTGTTTTGAGTGTTTTTAAAAATAAGTTAATTTATTTTTTAAAATAAAATATAAAAATGAAAAAAATGAACTAAATAAGCATATTTTAAGAATAAAAAAGAAAAGAAAAATAAAATTGTAAAATGGCCCCAAAGAAGCCATAAAATATCATTTTATTTTTGAATACTGCAGACCCAAAAATCCAATCTGGTTTCTAATATGTATTCCATATATGCCTTCTTACCAATTTTAAATATTTTGTACGAGTCAAGTATTATCTGTTTATGGCTTCTCCATTGAACTGAAAGCTTACATTAGCCAAAGGGAATCCAATCGATATACGAAGAAGATATAGACAAACCTGAGATAGCCACATGAGGCTGTAGGAAGAGTGGAAAATGTGGACACTCTTTGGAGGAAATAACCTGCTATAAAACGAACCTGGTAGTCCAACAACATAGAATGGCACAAACTCATCCCCCTTCTCTTCTCTACTTTTCTTCTGATATTGCACCAATAATTGGAACATATTGTTGAAGTCATTGTTAGGAAGATCATTAAGAAAAAATTGTATCTCAGGCTTTTGCTGGCTCAAGCTACGGCAATACTCATCCACAGCATTGGTGATCTGAGAGAGCACAAGTAATGTGTTGGGACCAGAGGAGCATCCTAAGTCAGCCGCAACAAGCTTTTCTGGGAGACTTTTACATATTTCTCTTACGGCTTCTTCCATTAATGGTTTTGCCATAATCACTGCCTTTTCCCAAGAATTACTAAAAAGTAAGTTGATGAAAATAAAATCAATCGCACTGTTAAACAGCACTTTCAATTACCAAACAACCAAACGATCAGCTTATTATGAAACTCTTAAAATTCATAATAGAACTATTTTAAGGATAAAAAATTGATTTTATGAAATATAGTAGCACATAAATCAAAGGGCATATATACTTGAAGCCTGGAGTTTTTAGCGTAGCTGTTCTCTCCGTCACCTCCCATCATTGGAAAAACCTGCTCAACATTCATGGCTATAAACTCTTCTAGATGAAACTCCCCTGCACAATCTGCATGGTTATGTTAAAAACGATACAAAGTTATCCGTCTACTCCTATGTTTGAAAATAATTCATATATAATTTGTGTATGTTATTTTTCTTTATTGAGAAAAAGAACTTAGGATGGCCTGCTGAAGATTAAGTGAAGTCGTAAAAGAAAAAATAGAAGCGAGAAATTGAATACATTACCAGTTCCAGCTTAGATTTCCCTTCAACAGTACCTAATTTATAGCATATATATATATATATATCTAGGTTGATAATTTTAAAAATATAAATAAATTTAAGTTTCTGATATAATTAAATAATTAAATAGATTTGAAAATTTTTAAAGCTAGAAATATAAAATGACCAAACATGGACAGCAGGCTGCTTCATCAAGTGATTGTTTATTGTTCAATATATAAAACGAAGCAGGCGATTCTTTACTTGTTTAAATTATAATTAAGCTTAATTAAAGTCATTTATGCCAAAGAAAAAAAGAGTTTTAAATAGAAAAGCAACAAATTTAAATAGTATAAAACACAGACTTATGTATAAGTCGATTAAATAATCCACCAACCATTGATTGAGCTTTCACACTTGTGTTCTAATCTTTATTTTTTTATTTATAAAACACAGACTTATGTACTAGTCGTTTTGAATATGTAATCTAGAATGTTTTATGAATATTCTTGTTTTGAATGTGTAATCTAGAATGTTTTATGAATATTATATTTTTTATTTTTTTATTGAATGCAAACACGAATGCCACGAGGGTTTTTATTATCTATCTTTTTTATTTTTGACCAATGTTAGATAGGAAACTTATAAAATCTCCTTTGATAGCTAGCTACCTTCTCTTCTTGACATATACTCAAAACAGTGCATGTCATAGTTGCAGTAAATAACTCTAGAATCATCTGAATTCCTAAAACTCATATTTCATAAGGATGAAAGTTTAACACTTCATCGAAAAATCAGAGTGCATATGCGATGGAATGAGTAAAACAAAAAAAAAAGACCCAAACTTAATATAAAGAAATACATAATCAATAACTATAAATGATGCGGCTAGAAAATTCGCGGCGGTAGAGTAACAAATTATCTTCTTAGCATTGTACGAATATTCAGCACACACACAGATGAAAGAGAAACAAGCGGTGACGACTCCAAAAATTTTTACGTGGAAAACCCGTAAAGGGAAAAACCACGGGGCCTGGCCCAATTGTGAAAATATACTATTGATTGATGATTACAGAAATCTCATGCTCCACAGACGAGAGAGAATAATTATATTTTTCAAACAACATTGTCTACGGATGACGTCTGGTTGGTGGTGATTGACGATAACTTATGGAGGTCGACGGTGCCGGAGGTCGACGAAGGTCTGCGGTAGTCTACGACGGTAGGTTGTGGTAGACGGAGGTCGACAGTGACAGAGGTCGACGATGACAAAGGTTGACGGTGACGAAGGTCGACGATGACGGAGGTCGACGGTCACGAAGGTTGACGGTCACGAAGGTCGACGATGACGGAGGTCGACGATGACGGAGGTCAACAGTAGTCGACAGAGGTTAGCAGTAGTCGACGGCGGTTAGCAGTAGTCGACGGTGATGAAGGTCGACAGTAGTCGATGAAGGTCAGCAGTGGTCGACGGCGGTCGGCGGGGGTCGACGGCGGTCGGGGGTGGTCGACTGCGATCAGCGGTGGTCGACAACGGTCAGCGGTGGTCGACAGCGGTCGGTGGTGGTCGAAGACGATTGACGGTGGTGCTAAGCTACAGCTTCTCCTCAAGGCCTCCTCCCCTTCTCATGTGAGGGTTGGGGTCTATTTATAGTATTTTTGTTGCAATTAATATAGCCATTTTGATCGAACGGTCCTGAGAGCTTCCCTAGATCAAACAATGTTTAGGGGGCATTTGATGGCCTTAATGCTATTAGAATTGAGTGATATTGGGCTCCTTGGATTTTTTTTGTCGAGACGCTCGATTCGAGTGTAGGCTTGCTAGTATCGGCATTTGTTTGACCTTCCAAATATGTCTAGAAATCTTCTAAGAGTGGATTAATGACTTGATCTGAGCTTGGTTTGACTTGGATCATACTATTTTTTATATAATTAGGTCCGTCTCATCGAGCCGGTCAGTTTGACTATAAGTTTGCTGAAATCTGAGCCATGGATGAATTTTAATCAAGATTTGAACGTTTCTTGCTCAAAAGATTGCATCGAAATTCTTGTCGTGTCTCGAGATTTGTGCAAGATAATGAAAATTTGTTGTTACCATATCACTTCCCCCTATTTTTGGGCGAGAATAAATTTATCGTCTGAAAATATTTAGATCTGAAGCCTTTATTTTTCATTATAATTTTGATGTAATATATATATATATATATATAAAGAATAAAATGCATATATATATTAAGAATAAAATGCATATGCGTACAAGCGGATAACAAAATGTGTGGAGTCAAGGTGGAGCATTACTTCGAATTTCATTTTGGCCAAAAAGAAATCGGTACAGCTCTCAATTGGAAATCAAAATGACATGGACTTTGGGAATGGAAACATTGCCGTTTTTTTTAAAGATTCTAATTTATTTTAAATCATAAATGTAGAATTTGAATGGGCAAAGCAAAAAGGAATATGAAATGAAAATTTTTTTAATAAACATTTAATGTTTTTACTTCTTTTTTTAATTAATATATTAATGTCAATTTAATGACCAAGACTCTTTTTGAGCTTATAAATAGACCCAAAGAAGGAAGGGTAAAGTCGCCGCGATGCGTTGCGGTGGAGAGCCGCGCGGTGCTTCGCGGCGGCGCGGCACGGCGGTGTGTTGCGGCGAGTCGTCCGCGGTGCGTTGCGGCGGCGCGGCTCGGCGCGGCGGTGACGAGTCATCGTAGCGGCGCGTTGCGGCGATGTAATGCGACGACTTGATGCGGTAAAGCATTGCATTGTGGCGGTGCTTTACGGAGACGCGTTGCGGCGGAGCATCACATTGCTACGGTGCGTTGCGGCGACGAGAGGCAGCGGTGCGTTGTGGCGACGCGTTGCGAATGAGCATCGCGGCGGGGCGTCAGGGGGACTCGTCGTTGCGAGGCGTCGGGGCGACGTGTTGCGGTAATGCAACACGGTGACGTGTTGCGATGAAGCGTCTCAGTAATGCATTGCGGCGACGCACTGCAGCGGTACGTTGCGATGATGCAACGTGATGGAGGATCGCGAAGGGGCGTCAAGACGATGCGTTGCGGTGGGGCGCCGTGGCGACTCGTTATTGCGGGGTGTCGTGGCAGAGTGTTGTAGTTGTACGTCGCGGTGATGCGTTGGAATGTGCATTGCGGTGACCTGTCGCTACGGGGCATCGCGGCGACGCGACACGTTGCGAAAGTGCATCGCGGTGACGTGTTTCGGCAGCGCGTTACTGTGTGGAGTTTGCAGCGCAAATTGTGGTGCAAAGTTACGGCGCCGAGTTGTGGTGCAGAGTTGGGGCGCCGAGTTGTGGAGAAACGTTGTTGTGAAGCGTTGCTTTGCGATGGTGCTTCACGATGATACGCTGCGACAGAGCGTCACCGCGGCGTGTTAAGGCGGAGCGTCGCGGTGAGACATCTCGACGATGTGTTCCGACGAAGCATTGCAGATCATGTACTTGTTGTGTATTTTAGAGGAGATTTTTGTGTTGCTCTTGTACGTTTTGAATTTGATGAATAAATGTTGTAGTTTTCTCGCCGTGCCCTGAGGCAGGGATTTTTATGCTTATGTGTTGGCGATATCTGAAGACGCCTTGATGATCATCAGAAGTACTGGAATTTTAGGAAGGCGATATTGACTCTAATTGAAGATAAACTGATTTGTTGTAGCCCTTGTACATGTATATGTTGGTATTCGTAACCTTTTTAATCATTTGATGTGATAATTGTAGATGATAACAATGTATTTTTTTGTTGCTTCAACGGTTGTTGGCTTTTTAATTGTGCAAAATTTTGTAATTTAAGTTAGCACACACTTTATAAAATGATGAATAATGTACCTTTTGTGGCTCTTGTCTTCCGAGGTTATCCCCTCTCGGGCTTATGCCTTATAGAAGCTTGAAATGAACCTGTACCATACGAGGCTCGTAGCCTTCTGAGAAATTTTATGCACTTGTGTCTTCTGAGACTTGTAGCCTTCTGAGGTCTTTGATGTACCTGTGCCTTCTGAGGCTTATAGCCTTCTGATGTCTTTGAGTGTACTTGTGTCATTTGAGGCTTGTAGCCTTCCGAGGTCTTTGAGTGTACCTGTGTCTTCTGAGGCTTGTAGCCTTCTGAGGTCTTTGAGTGTACCTGTGCCTTTTGAGGCTTGTAGCCTTCTGAGGTCTTTAAGTGGAGACCCTGTCAACCACTTGCTCTCATGGAGTCTTTCTAGTGAGGATCCTATCCACTATTAGCTTTCCATCGAGACTTGCCTCTTGGGCTCGTCTTCAGGGGCATGGTTGAAAGAAAAATCCATCAAAGATGTAAGACCAGTACTGAGTTGTATCACCGGAGATGCTCGACGCTAATAACCCGTAATGAACTGAGTGATATGAAATCCACTGAGTCTGGTTGACCTATCCTAGGTTGTTGGTCGAAGCTGTTGCTTGACGGCTATAGCCTGGAATGAAAGAGGTTGAAGGAAATCCACCAATGAAATATGACCTATCTAAGGCTGTATGTCAAAGCTTTTGCTTGACGACGGTAGCCTGTAATAGAAGAGGTCAAAGGGAATCCACCAAGGATTTTTGACCTATCCGAGGCTGTATGTCGAAGCATTTTCTTGATGACGGTAGCCTGTAATGGAAGAGGTCGAATGGAATCCACTAAGGATTTTTGACCTATCCGAGACTGTATGTCGAAGCATTTGCTTGAGAACGGTAGCCTGTAATGGAAGAGGTCGAATGGAATCCACCAAGGATTTTTGACCAATTTGAGGCTGTATGTCGAAGCATTTGCTTGACGACGGTAGCCTGTAATGGAAGAAGTCAAATGGAATCCACCATGGATTTTTGACCTATCTGAGGTTGTATGTCGAAGCATTTGCTTGACGACGGTAGCCTGTAATGGATGAGGTCGAATCGAGTCCCATTGGCATCGATTAAGCCTAGAATGAGGTGTCAGAGATATTCTACGTTTCTCGAGACTAAGGAGTAGATCGCAATGGATCGTATATTTTCTTGGAAATATGATTGCAATCATACTCAAGAGTAATGTTTGGCAACTTGTCAGTTGTTGTTTTTGAATCTTTTGCCCCCCAGCGGGGTGTTTTTCACGCGAGCTTGTAAAAGAACACATGTATTGGGCCTTGAAGAGATCAGCTTCCTGATTTATTTGAAGGGGAACTCCAGTGCGATGAGGGGGCGCTGAGGAAGCGTTATTTGCAGTGAAGATTGCCCCCCAATCAAGAAAATATTCCCGTAGTCTCGTAATATGAATGAAATATTGGATGACAACCCCACCACAGTCGTGCCCAGAACGTTAATGTGAACAACCTTTCGAGACTATGGTGAAGTTGCCCCCCACATCGAAGAATGCTCTAGAGATGATCTTCAAGATGCAAAAATGATTCCTTTATTTGTTGGATGAAATACATCATTAAAAAATTAAGTAGGGGCTCGATGTCTTAGAGTTGTAGACAATGTCGAATAGGACTTCGTTTTCTACAGACGGCGCCAAACTGATGCGGCTAGAAAATTCATGGCGGTAGAGTAACAAATTATCGTCTTAAAATTGTACAAAAATTCAGCACACACGCAGAAGAAAGAGAAACAAGCGGAGACGACTCCATAAGTTTTTACGTGAAAAACCTGTAAAGGGAAAAACCAAGGGGCCTGGCCTAGTTGTGAAAATCCACTATAGATTGATGATTACAGAAATCCCCTGTTCTACAGACGGGAGAGAGTAATTATATTTTTCAAAAAACAATGTCGAAGGATGGCGTCTGGTTGGTGGTGATTGACGATAACTGATGGAGGTCGACGGTGATGGAGGTTGACGAAGGTCGGTGGTAGTCTACGATGGTAGGCGGTGGTCGACGGTTAAAGAGGTCGACGGTGACGAAGTTTGACGGTGACAAAGGTCGACGATGACGGAGGTCGACGGTGACATAGATTGACGGTGAAGAAGGTCGACAATGATGGAGGTCGAAGATGACGGAGGTTGAGAATAGTCGACGGAGGTCAGCGGTGGTCGATGGCGGTTAACAGTGGTCGACGGTGACCGAAGTCGACAATGATGGAGGTCGACAGTAGTCGACAATGGTCAGCAGTGGTCGACGGCGGTCGGCGGTGGTCGACGGCGGTCGGTGGTGGTCCACGACGATCGACAGTGGTGCTAAGCTACAACTTCTCCTCAAGGCCTCAGACTCTCTCTAGGTCTCCTCCCCTTCTCATATGAGGGTTGGGGGTCTATTTATAGTATTTTTGTTGCAATTAATGCAGCAATTTTGATCGAACGGTCCATAGAGCTTCCCTAGATCATACAGTGTTTAGGGGGCATTTGATAGCCTTAATGCTATTAGAATTGAGTGATTTGGGCTCGTTGGATTCTTCTTGTCGAGATGCTCGATTCGAGTATAGGCTTGCTAGTATCAGCATTTGTTTGACCTTACAAATATGTCTAGAAATCTTCTAAGAATGGTTTAATGACTTGATCTAAGCTTGATTTGACTTGGATCGGATTATTTTTTATATAATTAGGTCCATCTCATCGAGCCGGTCAGTTTGACTATAAGTTTGCTGAAATCAAAGACCTAGATGAATTTTTATCAAGATTTGAACGTTTCTTGCTCAAAAGATTGCATCGAACTTCATGTCGTGCCTCGAAATTCATGCTGGATAATGAAAATTTGTTGTTGTCGTATCAATAAAAAAGTGAATGAACCTATACAAGGAGATCTTGATTGCCTTTAAGCTTTTATTACCACTTGTATGTGCCAAAAATCGAAAGATCAGAAAGATCATCAATAAGATCTCCTAAGGTTATATGTGTCATCATAGACTCCAAGGAAAATAAAATAATCACAAAGTGAATCACAACACAATTCAAGAATAATTAATAAAATACATATAAACAAAGTTGAAAATGAATCTCAAGGAAAAATAAATGTCTAAAAAACACAACATAAATAACCATAAATTCATGCTTCACTCAACTATTGTGTTCATATATGTTCCTTTAGCTGAACCATACTATCAACACGTTCTTCGTTCTGAGTCTGGTGATCCTCAACATCTTCAACATACATTATTGGCTGACCAACCTTGTATTAATAAGCCTCATTTGGAACCTATGCGTGATATGTCTCTAAACTATTGAATTCTATGTCATACTTTGAAAAAATGTGTCATATATAATTGACTGCTAGAGCAATTAGCATATATACTTGAAACCTGGAGTTTTAGCATGGATGTTCTCTCTGTCACCTCCCATCATTGGGAAAACTTGCTCAACATTCATGGCTATTAACTCTCTTAGATAAAACTTGCCTGCACAATCTGCATGGATATGTTCAAAACGATATAAAGTTATCAATCTATTCTTAAGTTTGATAACAATTCATAAATAATTTGTGTATATTATTTTCTCCTTATTTAGAAAAAGAACTTTGGATAGCTTGCTGAATATCAAGTGAAGTCCAAAAAGAAAAAAAAAGTTCTAAATTTAAAACTGTACCAGTTGGAACCTAGAGTTCCCTTCAACAGTACCAAATTTATAATATATATATATATATATATATATATATATATATATATATATATATATATATATATATAGGTTGATAATTTTAAAAATATAAATTAATTTAAATATCTGACATATTTAAATAATTAAATAATTTTGAAAAATTTTAAAGCTCGACATATAAAATGACTGGACCTTTGGTGGTGAAACATGCTTTGTAGATAAGAGGAAGACTGGCGGTAGGCCGATCGATGGCTTGGACTCGATGATTCGACGTGCGGTAGGAAAGATCACCACTGTAGGGAGACTGCAGTTGTTTCAATGGCTACAAGCGGCAATTCCGGCAGCTCTGACGGTGGTTCCATGAGACCGAACTGATCTCATATATTTAATAGTTTAAATAAACAAGCACTACAATGCAAGCAATGCAACTACCCCGAGAACTAGACACATTGCTTAATGATGAGGCTCAATTAAATAAAACTACAGAATTTATGACATCTATATTGGTCTGCAAATCTCTTATATTGACCGACAAGTTCCCCTATCTAATATAAAAGATTAGATAGAGTTTATAAAAAGTTGGTTCTAAAGTTCCCTATAAGAGAAATCACTCATATTTAATTACATCCTAAATGACCGAAGTCACTTAAGAAAGCTTTCAATAATTTCAAAGTTTAAAGTTTTTAAGGATGAACTTGGAAATATCAAATGAGATATGCTTAAATAGGAACAATTATTTTTAAGGATCCAAAGAAGTGAAAAACTAGGGGATGCCACAGATCCGAGGGAGAACCTCTGGTGACTTCTCAAACTACCATATGGTTTTGCTCCAATTTAGAAAAAATTATTAGATGTTTCATCTTGCCAATTTTATTATGTATGACTTATATTTGCATGATGTCAATCATACAAATGGCCTAGAAGATAGGAGAGTATATGTCATAACAAATGACGACTTCGTAACCCTATGACCAGTTAGGGCTTATGTTGCACAATTTTGTTGTACAAAGACCTAAAAGATAAGATGAGGATTTATGTTGCACTAGACAAACAACCTCAAAGTCCTAAGGCTTGTTATTTATTTCTAAGGAAATGTTTTGTTGTTGTAGACCTGTTTGCTCCCTCAAAGATGTTCTTTTGTACATCCTCGTTGTGTTGCCCATGGTATTTGTTCCAAGCTCCACATCGAATTAGCAATCCTAAAGTCTAAAGTTCAAAAGGTTTTACCATGTATCTTATAATGTTTTGGATTTGTTGTTGTCTCTATTCAAGTGTTTTATCTGGGGGGAATTTTAATTTAATTAGAGCTACACCAATTAGGATCCCACAGTTCCTTCATTCCAGCACCACTATTTTCTATTGGAATTACTTAGTCTGAACAAGTTGTTAAGCTTATTTTAACTGGGGAAATTTCGTTAGCAAACATTGGTTACCTCATTCAAGGGATTCTCGTAATCCTGTTGACCTCACTTTTGTTGAGGTCAAGTTTTTCTTTAGAATAGCCTATGATCTAGTCTTACGACTTTCCTGGTGACTATCTTAGAAGACTAGTGACGAAACCCTTACCCCATAGAAATTCAAAAAACACTTATTTGCTTCACTTGGAGTTTCAAATGCTTAAAGTCTAACCTTTAAGTACTTTGGAGTATGTGACCAAGCATTATGAAGCTTAAGAGGAGCTCTCTATAGGATGGTCAAGCCTTAAGGGATTTAATTTGGTGGAATTTAGGCATGTGGCACATTTGGTTCAAAATTGGGAATTTTGACTTGGGTTGGATTTGGGTGAGGTTTGGGCTCAAATTGGAATCAATTGATTGGTCAATTTATTTTAGGGGAATGTTATGTAGAGTTTTGGATGTTAATTTGGGGAATTGGTTGGCTCATTGGGTTCACTTTGGGGAGTTGGGTCATATGGTTAAATTTGGGGCTTTTGGATTTGGGTTGAAATTGGGCTTGAAATTGGGTTGATATGGACTTCTATTTGGTTTGGAATGAGATAAGGTATTGTGAATTTGAGTTTATAATTGAAATTAGGAGAGATTGAGATCAATTAGGGGACATTGGAGGTGATTTGGCATTTTAGGCTTAAAGAGACAATTTTGGGCTTTTAGTCAAAATGGGTTAACTTGGTTAAATTGGGCCCAATGAAGTGGCTCAAATTAATTTTGGAGGTATTGGGATGATTTTGAAATTTATGGGAATTTTTGGGATTTTGAGGGATATTTTGGTCATTTTGGGTTAATTTGGAGTATTTTGGTTAGTTTTAATGATGGAGAACATGTAGGCACGATTTTTGGAGAAAATTGGTTAATTTGGACATTTTTAGGATTTTGGTCAAAATTAGGGTTTAGGGGCAATTTGATAATTTGGTGGAGTTTAGGGGTGTGGGGGTTAAAGGTTGGAATTTTTTGTAAAATTAGGGTTGAGTGAGAATTTCAACCTATTTGAGCCATGGACCAAGAGAATACCCACTTTGGATCCTCCATGTGTTGGTTCTAACCCAAACCCTAGCCTAGGGCCAAGGGCTTAATGAACCACCAACATGAGATTCAAAAAGAGTAGGGGATCAAATGTGGGGAAATTTGGTATGTTTGGTTTAGGGTTGTGAGGTAGTGGGTGAGAGTGTAAAGTGAAAGTGTGTGTGTGCTAGCTCCAGACTAACCAGAGACAATCCTAAGGCTTAACGATCCTATAAAGAACTCCTCTTGAGCTTATTTATGCTTGGTCTCATCCTCCTAAGTACTTAGAGATTATACTTTAAGCATTTGAAAACTCCAAATGAAGTAAAGAAGTGTTTTAAATTTCTGTGGGGTAAGGGTTTCATTGCTAGTCTTCTAAGGTAGTCACCAAGAAAGTCCTACGACTAAACCTTAAGCAATTCTAAAGAAAGACTAAACCTCAACAAAAGTGAGGTCAACAAGCAACATCTAATATAATACCATTAATAGTAGCCTTCTGTTGTAGAGAAAACTAGCTAACATATGTGTGTCTTGACCACATTATGATAATAGACCCTAAGAGCTAACGATCAAAGTAGAGTGATAGATTGCTATTAATATTAACCATAAAATTCAACTGTTTAGAGGTATACCTAACACTATCATGAAGTAAATTTGAGAAGTAGGAGGCAAAGAGTTGTCGGCCATTTAAATATTTGGAAATGGTCGGTCGCCAGGAAGAGTATCCCGACGCCCAGTTTAAAATAGATTTAATTTAATATGTATATCTAATTTAGGAAAATGTTATTTTTAATTTGAAAAATATGAAATCAAAATGATCTCATACAAATGATAATTTAAATAATCAAGCACTACACTACAAGCCATGTATCTATCCCGAAGGATGGATACATTGCTTGGTGGTGAGGTTTGATCAAATAAACTAAAGAATCCATGACATCCAATTGGTCTGAGAACCATTTTTGCCGACCGAAAACTTCTCTTATTTAATATAAAGCAATTAGATAGAGATTATATTAATCTGGGATCTTTAAGTTTCCTATAAGGACAAGCCCCTATAGTTAATTACATCTTAGATGACCGAAGTCACCTAAGAAAACTCTTGATTTGGATCAGGAAATATAATCTTCATGACTTCTAAAAGGTAAAGTTCTTCAAAATATTGTGGTAAAAGGAAATGCAATAGGTGAGTGGCTCAAGTTTAGATTAGTTATTGTAGGAATCCAAAGGAAGAGAAAGCTAGAGGAAAACACGCTTCAAGAAAAATTTTTGTGATTTCCCAAACTATCATATTGTTTGGCTTCAACTTGAGATACTTATTTAGTTCTTCATCCTGTCAATTTTATTATTTAGAGCTTACATTCACTTGATATCAATTATGTGAATAGTCTGAAAGATAGGCGAATTTATGTCATATCGATGACAACCTCGGAATCCTAAGATGAGTTTATAGCTTATATTGCACGAGGTGTAAAGGTCTAAAGAGATAAAGTGAGGGTTTATGCTGTACTAAGCAAACTACCTCAAAATCCTATGGCTCGTTGTTTATTTCTAAGGAATTTTGCTGTTGAAGATGGTTGTGCTACCCACCATGCTTGCTCCAAGCTCATCTTTTCCGCAAGTTTAGTTTTAGAAATGTCAAATGTAGGAGATTGGGAGAAGTGTCATGTCTTAGAAATGTTTAAATTGAGGTGTCTTAATGTCTTATTAAGGGACTATTTAAGTGATTATGGCGACACTGGTTGGGATCCCATGGTTCCCTCATTCTGGTTCCGCCATTTTCTTCGGATTCACTAAGTACATATGAATTTACCAAATTCAACTAAATGAATTTAGTACTTTCATTCATACCGTGCGAAAACTCGTTAGCAGCCGTAGTTTGTCTCCTCCGAGGGATTTCCGATCATCCAAAGAGACGTTTTAATTTAGTTTCACTTGTGATTTTTGTCCTGTTTGTGAATAAATTTTGAGTTATCTTATATTTTGACAGTTGTGGCAGTGAATTTTATCTTTGTTTTGTTTGAATTTTAATTTTGGTTTTTATTTTGCGGCTATCCTAAAAATTTTGTTTTTAACAAGTAGGGTGACATTGTTGTTTATCATGCAATTTCGTAAGTAGAAATGGTACGAGAAAGTAAATGAAGGAATTTACAGTGCAATAAAATAAAAAGTGTACCTGACATTTCTTCTTGTTCCTTCACCAGAAAATTTCACCTTGCAATGCATATATATATATATATATATATATATATATATATATATATATATATATTTGCGAGAATTGAAGCATGCTTATGAGAAAAGCTGAGCAACCTACCGAGTCTATAACATAACTTGGTGGGTCCTATTCTAAATGTATAGATGATTTCTCAAACAAGGCGTAATAAGTTTAATCGTTATTCAAGATATCCAAAAGGTTATGAGAAAAGTCCAGGGATCAGGCCCCGGACATCTCACAATATCTTGAAAAGTCTCGAGTTTGTTCAAACTTATCATTTTGCTTGTTGACTCATCCCTATCACACCCTTATGCTCAATGAACTGATGTTCTGATCATCCCAAGGGTGGGATAATTATCACTTGAAATTCTATTTATAAATTATGTGAGTGAAGGCCCTTGGGGGCAAATTTATTTATTAAAAATTTTAGTCAATTTAATTTTAAAATTGGGCTTGTAGTGTTTCAAAAGTTCTCATAATTAATTTTTATCATCTTTTCTAATATATATTAGTTTAGTTTGATTAAACCTAGCTCACTACCAAGCCCATAAGATTTAATAGGTATATTTGTAATTTTGGGAAAAGTTAACTTATGTGATAACGATTCTTATTCCTTATCAAAGTATTGAATTTATCATTAAACACCAACTAGGAGTATTAGATTGATGGATTATTAACTTCCAAAGTCAAACCCCTAACATTGGAATCATTTAATTTGGATTATTTTCTTAATTAAAATAATTAAAAAAATCACAAGTTTATCCTTTCTGTGACAAAGATGAGGTTACTTTCTACCACTTATCCCCTTATGTTTCAATCATCTAAATATTTCAATTATGTTCATTCATTACCCATTTCCTTTTAGTTAGGCCTAAACATAGCATTTCATAATTTATTAAATATAACTCAAATAACTTTGAAATTTCACTCATGGGTCAATTAGAACATTAGAGGAAAAATGTGATTTTTCTAATTTTAATTTAATTTATATAAATAATTACATGCAAAAATGAGGATGTTCAAAGATAATTCAATAACATAATCAAAACAAAACTTTTGGCATTAAGAAAATTAGTGGAGGTTCACATATATCAGTGGACCACTTGGACAAATTTTAAAGATCTTTCTGAACTTTTTTTATTATTATAATTATTTTAAGTCTTCGAGTATTAATTAAATACAAAATATTACTTATGCTAAAAATGAAGTTTTATATTTTTCATAAACCTTTCCGAGTTCAGGAAACCTAGAGAAAAAGTTTGATTTTTTTGTGATTTATATTTTAATTATTAGAATTATTCTTGTGAGAAATTAAGAAAAATCCATTTTTAAGCTTAAAAAATATTATTAACCCTTTAAAAATTAATATCTCGACTTAGACAATTAGAAAATTATTTTAATGGTTCTCAAATTATCAGGAGACCAAATGAAACATTTTGGTGGATTTTAATATTTTTGTGATTTTTGAGATTTTTAATTAATTTTAATAATTTTTAATAATTAAAAAAAATAAAAATAAGCTTAAAAAAGTATTTATTTTTATTATCATCTTATTTTTATTAAATTCACCTGGTCTAAGGAACTCCCAAAAAGCAATTTTAATTTTTTTTAACTTATATTTTAATTATTATTATTATTTTAATGCTAAAATGTCATTTAACTTGAAAAATCAAATCAGGTGCCAAATTAACTCCAAATGACTTGAATTTTTTTTATGGGAGCTCCTTTGACCCTAATCCACAGTGGGGAACCAAAATTAAGTTATTTACATTTATATTTAACCCAATTTATTTTTATTTCATTTTAGAGTTTTAATTACCATTAGTGAGATATTAAATGAGTTAAACCAAATTTATATTTTTCCTTTCGTCTTCTGGTCACAATGAATCTACAAAAAATTACTTTGTATTTTTTTATTAATATTTTAAATATTATATTTTTTTATATCAAAACAGGGAAATTTGACTTGAAAATTAGGGTTCTCCTTAAAGAGATCCCCCCGACCTTGGAAAAATCAGGAAATGTCCCTCATGACAGAGAGAAGAAGATCCCCAAAGCTCAAGCCATGGTGAAAGGACTATAGTTAATTAGGATGCAAACATAAAATATTGTATTTAATTAATTAAAAATAAAATTCACATCAAACAAACATGAAATAATTTCCACATTGTTCTCCTCTGTTCACTAAGCAAGTGGGTATTTTTCTTTTATTTTTTTAATTATTCTACACCAAGTTATGGATTTTTGAAGTTTAGATGATTTAAATATTTCAAAAATAACCTCTTTTTCTACTTAACACAGTCAGCCCCGTGTTATCCTACGATGGCTCCGAAGCCCTGTGTGTAACGTAGCCACCTGAGTCAGCTGCCACGAGGTCCACGCTTTATGTTCAGATCTTCTATCTGATGCAATCCTAGTCGTCCATTGAATACACGCCCCATCCAACACCTCCTAGCATCGTCCCCAACTGGTCTGTCCTGTAAGCCGTCCACTTAAAAACCCTATGATCTCAGCCTAGACTCAACCAAATCACTTCGGGTTTGTTTCTATGGACTCATTTGACCTAGACAACCTATCTATACGACTAACCTAGCATGAAATTAACCCAACATGGATGGAGAATTGAAATAGTCTTGAGAAGAAGGTGAAGTTCAAAACCTTGGTGACCCACAATTTTATATTATGATATTTTTAATTTAATTGTAACGACGCCAAAAACTTGACCCCGCTATATTATGTGTATAGAATTGTAATTGTTTATGTTGTGGATGCTACGCAAGTATACGTATCGTATCAAGTAATACGAGGCGCTAGTGGAGTCCTCAGTTATCGATCCCACGAGGAAAGAGAAAATTAAATAACAGCTAATTTTAAAATAATAATAATAATAATAATAATAATAATAATACGAAAATTTGGAATTCTGAATTTAAGCGCAATAAAGTAAACTAAGTATTTCAATTAGGTAAATTAACTAAGTAGAAAATTAATACGAATTGAAAGTGCAGGAAATTAAACTAATTGCTATATAAGTCTTAACTATTCAGAAAAGTATCTTTCCCCTTGTTTAGAAATTTAATTGATTGATGAATTTAAATAGATAATTTTAAGGTATTGTGACAAATAGGAGCATTCCTATTCTTTACCCTTTAGTCCAAGTGTAAAGAATATTGACTAATCCTATGTTTGATTGCGAATCTGCTGGCTAGGTCGGGAGGATACCGATCGTCACTTCGAGCTCCCACGTTCCCCTCGCCTGAGGGCTAACATCTACACTTCAGCTCTCAAACAATAGGACCGAATTGAATATTTTAGTCTGTCACACTAAAATGCTCTATTCTACGCCCAGTGATATTATTTCCCTATTTATTTGCACCCTCCTTCTAAGGCTTTTGAATTCCCGAATATCATATGTAATTTTTACTATAGTTGATAATCAACACATTTTAACAAATCAAATGGCCAGTTTGAAAGTAAATTAAGTTTTAAGTAAAAATTATCACAATTTATTAATATTTAAAAGTACTTCTATTTTTAGTTCATCTAGTCACTTAATTTCATAACAGGGAGAAAGACTAATAAACTACTCAGAATGCATGTTGACTAAACTAAGCATGGATTTCATTTAAAGTTAAAAACAATAAATACAAATACTTATCTTAATTTATCTCCAAGCAGACTCCTAGCAGTTCCTTTGACTCTTCCTTCCAGTACAGCAAGACTCACTAAAAACTCACTAACTCACTAACTTACTAAAAACTCACTAACTCACTAAATAACACACACACTAATACACTAATTTACTCCGAACACAAATTTAACACACAAAAACTACACACTTTAAGGCTGAATTTCGGCCTATATATATATAGGCGAGCAAAGGACCAAGAGGTGTGTAAGCATCTCTTCAAAAAGTGTCCAGGTTCAATGTATCTGCGCCATTTGAAATAGCTCGCCGTAGGCGACGAACTACCTCGTTGTCGGTGAGGCTTCTAGAAGATCTTCAAACTGCGTTATCTCGGCGTCGGCGGGCTCGGGCTCGTCGTCGGCGAGACGGTCATAAATCCTTCGAAATGTCTCCTCATAACCTCGCCGTCGGCGGGCTCGATCTCGTCGTCGGCGACTCGAGCACAAATTGCATTATTTTCTTCCTTTTTGCTCCAAATCCGCTCCTTTTTATGATTTTTGCTTTTATCACCTAAATTCTCCATTCCTGCAATAAAATAAAGAAAATACCCTTCTTTAAAGTGCAATTTTATCAAAAATAGGTATGAATTTCTTAATAAATTTTTCAGTGATCACTTGGTATGAGAGGGGAGGTCTCAAGCAGATGGTTGTAGAAGATTCAGAGAGGTCCAACGAGCTCACAGATGAAATTCCTTGCTCTGGTGAAATGCATAGACCTAAATTCAATCATACCAGATTTTGGGTGTTGACCAAACTCTAGGTTAGGGCAGCTCTGTAATGGGGCTATTGTGAGGGCTCTTCTTCTTTTAGTGTGGGGATGATGTAGGGTCAGTCAATTTGGGATTTTATGCATTGTGTAGCTATGGAGATGTTTTCTTGGTTTTGGCTGAAATTTGAGCTCAAAATTTGAACTCAGGCAGTGGGGGTTAAGGCTGGAGAATGGTTGGATAACACTTAGGAGGACTTGAGGAAGCTCTGGAAGTAATTGAACAGGGTTTCCTCAAGGAATTTCAACAGCTTCATCTTTGGTCATGGAGAGCTCTCTTTATGGCCAAGGCAATGGGCTGAGCTCAGGCTTGACAATCGGTGCACTTAGCTGCTTAGGTGAAGTGGCAATGACCAATCAAAGTTGGATAGCCAGGATCGGTGAGTTTGGGTTTTAGGGGGAGGAAGTGGCTCTCTGTTTTGAGGTGCTTCGATGACTAGCGGCTGGCCAGGCTAGGGGAGGTGGCCAGAGGTCAGGTGAACCAGTGGTTAGGTGAGCCAGGTATTAAATTGGATGGGTTATGGGTTTTGGCAAAGATTCATATGGTTTAAGCATTTTAAGAAAGAAATCTGATCCACTTTAAAAATACCCATTTTTATGCCTTATTTATGATTCAATTCTTAAGGATATTATGCTTTAATGAAATGTATTTTTATGTTTTTGGATGTAGGTGATAAAAAAAGAGTTCAAGAAGGAAAAAAGGAGCAAAAAGGAGCAAAAATGGAGCTTAAAAAGCAAAGTTATCGAAATTGTAGACCTGGCGCCTATGTGCCAGAATCCGGTGCCTAAGCGCCAGTTTGATACAGATGTAGAGCAGATTTTTGACGACTTTGGGCAGTTATTTTGACGGTGTTAAGCTGTTATTAGAGCTTCTAGAAGACTAGAAGTTACTCCTAATATATAGTACATGTGATACAATGCATCAGGACACAGGAAAATGGTTTTAATCGCGAAGAGGTGCGACCCAAAGTAAAGAGGTGTAAAGACCTGATCATGGAGTCCGGCGCCTAGGCGAGACAGTTACCTTTTAGAAGATACATTGTATTTGGACAAATTTTGAAGAGATGCCTTAAGCAACCCCTGGTCAAATTCAGAGCTCTATAAATAGGAGCCTATTCTATAGATAAAATCGCCCCTTTCACTCCTTCTAGCATCTTATAGTCCCCAAGCACTATATAGCCATCCAATCATTTTAGGGAGCCACCTTCTTTATTATTTAGTGAGTTTATTTTTAGTTTATTTTGAGTGTTAAGTGTGAGATTGTTAATGTTGTTGCTGTTGAAGTCTTTTATTATTGCATTGAAGTTAATAGGAGTCAGCGGATCACTTGAAGGAACATTCCAGATAAGTATTTGTAGCTTGGTTCAAAATTTTATAAATATGTTTTGTTGTGTGAATTCAATGTGTTCTGAGTAGTTAGTTTTCTTTCTCCTTTCAACTATGAAAAGATAATAAGATAATTAAATTTTGTTGGAGAATTTAACTTAAAATATTTATAAAAATTGTGATGATATTAATACCTGATCTTAGTTTACTTTTTAAACTAGCCATTTAAATTGTTAAAACCTGTTGAAGAATTTTGAGACCTATCCGGAGATGAGTTCTTAACTAGTAGATATCACATGAATAATTGGGTAGTTGAAGGCTTTATGCGGGTTATTCAAGGTGAAGTGCAAATAAATAGGAAGATATGATTTATTGGGTGCAGAATTCATTAGTTTTTAGAGCGACAGACTAAATTATAATAATTTGATTTATAGAAAGGGAACGGGTCACTGGTAGAGCCGACCATAGCCACCCTTGGACATCTAATAAGTGTGAGCCTAGATTAACCCATTCTACTAATAAAACATCCCGAACCGATCTATAGATTAGTCAATGTTCTTTATGCCTGCAACTCAAATGGTAAAGAATAGGAATGCTTCTATTTGGCACAACACCATAATCTAAATTCTCCACAAATGATAATTATTCTAAAAAACCTTGGATTAATTCAAAAGGAGAAAGTTGTTTTATTTATACCCGCATTAATAATTATTTTATTATTACTTACTTACATTTAGTATAAATTTTATTAAATCTAAAATCTAAACTTTAAAAAGAAATGAAAATAATAATTACTTTTAATTTAAAAAATCTAAAAATATTACTTAATATTCTAAAAATCTTTCCTGTGGGATCGATAACCAGGACTCCACTAGAGCCCTGTATTAGTTGATATGATATGTATACTTGCGTTTGAAATTGTGACTTTTAAAAATTATAAAAATCTAAATATAAATTCATAAATTCTTTCATAAGTTGAGTCACGTCATGTTTTTTTACACTGTTGTCAGTGATTAAATCTTCTAACAGTGGTATCAAATTCTTGCATTTGAAAGTATATATAAAGTCCCGTTAGGCTGTGTCACATCAAAATCCCTTAATTTAGGGGAACTTTGGTCCATGGCTCAACTAGGTTGTGCTAGGTGGACCTAGACCAGTCCTTAGGGTTCACATAATGGCTCTGCTGGGCTTGGCTTGATCACGTTGGGCTAGGTTTGGTTACATTGGGTCATGGGTCCAAATTTGGTCATTTGGGTTCAAGTTGGGCTAGGTTGGGTTTAGGTCCAATTTGGAGTCAAGTGATTAAGTGATTTTGTGTAAATGATTGTCATGAAGCGTTTGGAGAAGGTTTAGAGTGATTTTTTAATTGGTTTGAAAGGTGAATTTGGGGGAAATTGTACATTTGATCAATTTGGGTTAACATGGGTTAGGCTTGGGTTTAGGTTAGGCTAGAGCTTGGTTAGCGTTCAATTGGTGGCTCAAATTGATGTGGGTGAATGTAATAAAGTGTTTTTAACTAGAATTGGGTGGACATTTCAGGATCAGGAGATTTAATTTGGTAGAATTTAGGCATGTGGCACATTTGGGGAAAATCTGGAGATTTTGACTTGGGTTAGATTTAGGTAAAGTTTGGACTCAAAAGTAGGTCAATTGATGAATCAATTTGCATGTAAAAATGTTATAAAGAGTTTAGGATTCAAATTTGGGGAAATTAACTTGGCTAAGAGGTTCAATTTGGGGTATTTAGGTTATATGGCCAAAATTAGGGGATTTTTGGTTTGGATTGAATTGGGTTTGAAATTGCATAAAATTAGACTTGGATTTTGTTTAGAATGAGATTAGGCATTGTGAATTTGAGTTTAGAATTGAAATTGGGGGAGATTGAGATCAATTTGGTAGACATTGGAGGTGTTTGGGCATTTTGGGCCTTAAGCGGCAATTTGGGGCTTTTGGTCAAAATGGGTCCATTTGATCAAATTGGGTCAAATAAAGTGGTTCAAATTGAATTTGGAGATATTTGGGATGATTTTGGAATTTTTAGGAATTTTTTAATTTGGAGGGTTATTTTGGTCATTTTGGGTATTTTTGGGGGGTGTTTTGGGTGTTTTGGTGAATTGAGATGTTTAGGTCAATTTTGATGGTGGAGAACATTTTGATGATTTTTGGAGAAAATTTGGGATTTTGGGTCAAAATTTAGGTTTAAGGGTAATTTCGTAATTTGGTGGAGTTTAGGGGTAAGGGGTCAAAAGTTGGAATTTTTGGTAAAGTTGGTGTTGATTGAGAATGGAAACCCATTTGAGCCATGGAACAAGAGAAATTCCACTTTGGATCCTCCATGTGTTGGTTCTAACCCATACCCTAGCCTAGGGCCAAGGACTTAAGGAACCACCCACATGAGTTTCTAAAAGAGTAGGGGCCAAGTGTAAGGGAATTTTGTATGTTTGCTATAGAGTTGTAAGGTAGTGAGTGTAAGTGTAGAGTAGGTGTGAGCCTCACCCAGACTAGACTACCTAAGGTGAGCCTTAAGACTTGACCATCCTATAGAGAGCTTTTCCTGAGCTTCATAATGCTTAGTCTCATCCTCCTAAGTACTTAAAGGCTAGACTTTAAGCATTTGAAAACTCCAAGTGAAGCAAAGAAGTGTTTTGAATTTTTATGGGGTAAGGGTTCCATGACTAGTCTTCTAAGATAGTCACCAAGAGAGTCTTATGGCTAGACCTTAGGTTATTCTAAAGAAAGACTAGACCTCAACAAATGTGAGGTCAACAGGAGTGAAATATTTTTTTAAAACAGAAAGGTACATATTAAAACTCCAATCGACAAGAAACAAATTTCTATTATAAATCTTTTTAACTTAGCTTTACACATTAAACTTGAGGCATTCAACGAGGGCAAGCCCAACTACCATGTTATTTAGAAAAGAATAAAGATAATACACAACATTTTTATTAATATTGTTATTATGAAAGGAATCATATATATGACTATTGACCTCACTTTTTTTGAGGTCTATTCTTTCTTTACAATAGCCTAGAATCTAGCCATATGAATTTTCTGGTGACTATCATAGAAGACTAGCAATAGAACCCTCACCCCATAGAAATTCAAAACACTTCTTTGCTTCACTAGAAGTTTTTAAATGCTTAAAGTCTAACCTCAAAATGCTTAGAAGGATGAGACCAAACATTAGGAAGCTCAAGAGAAGTTCCTTACATGATGGTCTAGCCTTAGGACTCACCTTGGGTAGTCTGGGTGCGGCTCACACACACGCTTGCACATTCCACTCTCACACACTAACTCACAACCCTACTATTTTGGAAAGTCATGTGGGTGGTTTCCCCACGCTTTTAGCCTTAGGCCAGGGTTTGGCTAATACCAGCACATGAAGGATCCAAATGCGAAATTCCTTTGGCCCATGGCTTAAATGGATTATCAATCCCCCTCAACCTTAATTTTACCAAAAATCCCAACTTTAACGCCTTTGCCCCTAAACTCCACCAAATTACCAAATTAACCATAAAACCCTAGTTTTGTCCAAGATTCCTAAAATCAACCAAAAAATTTCTCACCACTCAAAGTACCCAAAACACCTCAAATTTATCAAAATTCCCAAATGGAAGCCCAAACACCCAGAATTACCAAAATACCCCTACAAGCCAAAAATTCTAAAAATTCCAAAATTTCCAAAAATTCTCAAAACTCTCCAAATATTCTTATTTTCAATTTAAACTGTTTTATTTAACCCAATTTGACCAAATTTGCCCAATTTGGCCAAAAACCCTAAATTGCCCTTTAAGGCCCAAAATGCCCAAATTGCCCCCAATGTCCACCAAATTGACTTTACTTCCCCTTAATTCCAAATTCAAACTTTAATTCAGCATCCCTAATGCCAACCTAAACTAAATCCAAGCCCAATTTGACCCCCACATTTGAAACCAATTTCAACCGAAACCAAAAAGCCCCAATTTTTGACCATATGTCCCAATTCCCCCTAATTAAATCTAATGTCAATCATTTCCCCCAATTTTGAATTATAAACTATTAATGACATTCCCCTAAACAAAATCGAATGATAAATTGCCCTCAATTTGAGCTCAAACCTCACCCAAGTCCAACCAAATCCAAAAATTTCAATTTTGCCCCAAATTGGTCACATGTTCAAAATCCATCAAATTGAATGCCCTCACCCAAAAATTGACACCCAAATATTGTTGAAAACTCTTCATGACATCTTGATTGACCATTTGGAACCTTCAATTGAGCCATGACCCAACTCTAGCTTAACATAAACCTAAGTTAGCCCAACATGCATAAAATTGACCAAATACCCAAATTCCCTAAATACACCTCACAAATCAAACTCAAAACCATTCCAATCCTTTTCTAAATGCTTCATGATAATAATACACATATTATTGCTCAATCAATTGGGCCTAACCTAAGCTTGAACCCAACCTAGCCTAACTTGAACCCATATGACCCAAAATTGAACCCATGAGCTAAGTTGACCAAACCTAGCCAAACTGATCAAACCAAACCTTCCATAGCCACCAAGTTGACCTTAGGGACTATGCTAGATCCACCTAGTCCACTTTAGTGGAGCCATAGACTAAGGGTCCCCCAAATTAGGGGATCCCCTTCTTTAAATGGGTGAGATTTACAATGAATCATTAACTACTTAAACTCACTGTACTTATGGCCTGACCTCTAGCTCACCTAACCACTGACACCTCCCCAATCCTGGCCGATCAACTTAGTCATCAAAGGACCCCAAACTGAGAGCCACCTGACCCACTGAAAATATGTTAAGATTTTCATGCCTATTTTATGTTGATTTTGATGATATTGCACTTTAAAGAAGGATATTTTTGATTATTTGTTGCAGATATTATGATTTATGGACATTGGAGCAAAAAAATGCAAAAAGAAGTGAATTTGGAGTAAAAAGGACCAAAAATATGAAAATTTGATCTAGGGCGCTGATGGCGAAATTTTCCCGAGAGTTCAAAATATATATTACAAGGAAGCTTACCGATGGCGAGATCGAGGCCGCCGACAGCGTGCCTTATGAAAGAGAGTCCAAAGCTAAGTATTCTAGAAGGCTGCTGACGGCGAGCTCGAGGCCGCCGACGGCGAGAAAGTCGGTTCTCTCACAAGGTGCATTGAATGTAGATGATTTTTGAAGGGATGTTTGAGAAACTCTTAGAAACTCTTCAACCACTTTAAAAGAAAAAATTTGGGGCCAAAATTTGTGTCCACTAAAGTATCAATTGTGTGTCTAGCAAGTTCAAAGAGTTTCTCGATTGTTCGTTAGTGTCTTGTTTTCCTTAAAGTTTTAGATAGTGAGTTCGTTTAGTGATATTTGTGAGGGATTCTTTGAGAGATTGTAAGAGTGGAAGGGAAGTGAGAGATTTCTTCATCCTTGTCGTTTCAAAGGAGAATTCTACGTACTATCAAGAAAGGAAGAGATTTAGAGGAACTTCAAGGAGTTTTTTTGGGGTTGAATTTAAGATAAGTTGTATTTACTTATTTTAGTTTGTAAAACTTTGTTTTATTTATCAAATCTAAGTTTTATCGTATCTTGTCCATGAAATCTGAGTAGTTTTTCTGTCTTTCTCCTTGTTGTGATATTTTTGTGAAATGGTAATTTGAATTAGTGTGCTAAGCAAATTTTAAAGAAGTTGTGATAATCTTTTCACTTCAATCTTAATTTACTTTCAATCTGGCCAATTGATTAGTTAAAATATGTTGAGTTTAACAACTAAAGTGAAGATACATCCGAGATTCAGGGAGGTCAAAGTCCTTGAAAGTAGGGTACAAATAAATAGGGAAATAATATTCATCGAGCCTAGAATTGGAGATTTTAGAGTGACAGACTAAAATCCTCAATTCGGTCCTATCGTTTGGGTGCTGAAGTGTAGATGTTAGCCCTCAGGCGAGGGGAACGTGGGAGCTCCGAAGTGAGAGCCGGTATCCTCCCAACCTAGCCGCAGATTCAGTAACCAAGCATAAGATTAGTCAATGTTCTTTATGCCTGGACCAAAGGGTAAAGAATAGGTATGCTCCTATTTGATACAACACAGTATTAAACTAATACTAATCATCCATTCACTTAAATTTCTTAACAAGGAGAAGGATTCTTGCTTATATATTTGAACTTCACTTTATTAGTAGAATTAGATAACTGTTAGTAGAACTAGTTTATTAAAACTTCATCTTATTTTCGATTGCATATTAGTGACAGATAGGTAATTTCGATCTTCAAGTTGTGATTCTGAATTGTTTTCTATAATCCTAGTTTGTAGCCTCTAAAATATTCCCTGTGGGATCGATATCAAGGACTCCATTAGATCCCTGTATTACTTGAGCGATACGTATACTTGCGTTGATAAGAGTAACTCTGCGATTATTGAATATTTTTATATACTTCTAAATCATCTTCTTGCAATATTAAAATTACGCTAAGTGCGCGGAGTGATTCAAGTTTTTAGCACCGTTGTCGGGGAATATAACATAATTAGAGTAACGGACAATTTAGGACTATTAGAAAAATTTTTAATATAATTGCAAATTATTTAGTTAACTATTTTTTGTGTTTTGATTTTGATTTTATGCGTAAATTTGGTTCTGAAAATCTTATACCATATGATTCGGAACTAGAACGCACTGTTAGGAGAATTAGAAAATTAAGAAAAGAACCTAGAAATCCTGACAATCTTAACATAATGAAAAACAACGTAAACAACTAAAGAATAGAAAATGAACATCAATCTAGAACACTAAGAGATTACGCTAACCCTACATTAGATGAAATTCTCTTAACTATCCAAAATCCTGATGTAGCTGCTAATTCATTTGAGCTTAAACCTGCAATTATCCAAATGGTACAAAACAATCAATTCGGTGGAACGTCAAATGAAGATTCTAATTAACATCTTGCGAGTTTTCTAAAACTTTGTGCTACTTTTAAATATGACAGAGTGTCTGATGATGCTGTCAGACTTGGACTTTTTCCTTTTTCACTAAGGGATAAGGCTAAGGCTTGGTTAAATTCGTTAACCCCTGGATCTATTAGAACTTGGGGGGATCTTTCACAAAAATTCTTATCGAAATATTTTCCACCATCTAAGATTACTAAGCATAGAAATGATATCACATCTTTCAGTCAGTATGAGGGTGAATCGATATAAGAATCTTGGAAAGATTTAAAGAACTTCTTAGGAAATGTCCACATCATGCTTGTCGGCATATTTTTAGGTTGTGTGTTGTATTTTAAAAAAGGGGTCGCCTACAGAAATTGTCGGTGAATTTTAGATTTTAAACTTAATTTAAATATATATATATATATATAATTTAGAAAGTATCATTTTATTTTGAAAATAATTTTAAGTTTGAAAATTTTAAGATATGAAATCAAACCGATCTCACATCCCAAATAGTTCATATAAACGAGCACCACACCACAAACCGTGTATCTATCTCGAAGGACAAACACACTGCTTGATGATGGGGCTCGATTAAATAAACTAGAAGATTTGTGACATCCGTTTGGTCTGCGAATCAATTTTATAAGCCGAAAAGTTCCCCTGCTTAATATAAATGAATTAAGCAGAGTTCATATTACCTGGGTTCTGAAAGTTCCCTATAAGGGCAAGCCCCTATAGTTAATTACATCTTAAATGACGAGAATCATTTAAGAAAACTCTCGATAATGATCAGTGGTTTTGCTCTCAAGAATTTCAAAGTTTAAGGTTTTCAAAGGATCGAGTTTTGGAAATTTCAATAGGGATTAGCTCGCATTCGGAACAGTTTATTTTAAGAATCCGAAGAAGAAGAAGTAGAAGAAGCTGAGGATCCAAGAAGAATCTTGGTAGCTTCTCAAACTATCCTATGGTTCGGTTTCAATTTAGGAAAATTATTTAATGTTACAATCCTGCCAATTTTAGTTAATTAGGACTTATATTCGTATGACACAATCATACAAATAGCCTCGAAGATGTGAGGGTTTATGTCGTACCAAACGACTACCTAGGAGTCCTAAGACCGGTTAGGGCTTAATTTTCATAACATGATTATACAAATGTCTAACGAAAAGTTGAGGATTTATGTTGCACTAAGCAAACTACCTCAAAATCCTATGGCTTTGTTGTTTAAAACTAGGAAAGGTTTCTATCCTTAAGAAAATTATGGGATGTTCCTAATGACCAGAGGATCACTTGGACCAATTTTTGTGATTTTTTGAATTATATTTTATTTATTATAATTATTTTGAGTTTTATAGTATTAATTAATTATAAAATAAAATTAAAGTTGAAAAATAGATTTTATATTTTTCTTAAATCTCTCTGACCTCAAGGAGTCCAGAGAAACAAATTTTATAATTTTTTGATTTTTCTTTGATTTATTAGAATTATTTTAGTGAAGAGGGTTGAAAATTCATTTTTTAATATTAAAATTACATTAAGCCTTTAAAATTGAATATCTTATCCTAGGGACTTAGGAAAAATATTTGGTTTGTTCCTAAGTGATTAGGAGTCAAAATGTGACATTTTTATGATTTTTAATATTTTTATGATTTTTAATATTTTTATGATTTTTTATTATTTTTTAATTATTAAAATATTAAAATATTGTGAAAAATTAACTTTTTTTAGAAAATTCCAATTTTAATTTTCCTGAACTCCCCTGATATCAGAGAAGCTCCAAAATCATTTTTGTGAATTTTTGAAAAGTATTTTTGGAGTTATGAATTTTTAAAGTTCCATTTTGCTTATGAGGCTTAATTGATCCATTTGGTGGGGTTAATCAAGTCCAATTGATTTCAAAATTTTATGTAAGGTTCCTCTGACCCAAAAGAGTAATGGAGAATTATTTTCAAGTTAATTTGGTGTATGGTTAACCCTAATTAAATCAAATTCAATTTTAGGGGTTTAGGCCAATTAAGGTTATTATGTATGAATTAACTCAAAATACATTTTTCATAGGGTCCTCTGGTTCTAAGGAACATCACCAAATTTTCCTAGAATTTATTTTACAATATGCTAATTATTGGAATTAAAATACCTAAAATAGTGACATGAACTTGAAAAATCAATAACTTTTCACAGAGATGGCCTCTGACCTTGAAAAATTCAGGGAATGTTCCCAAGATCAGAGGTTCAAAAGCCCTATAGTCTCATGCCATGGTGAATTATCTATACAAATGGAGAATCAAAACATTGAAAATAGTAAATAAATTATTAAAAATAAAATACTCATCCAATTAACTTGATTTCTTTTCCACATTATTCTCCTCTGTTCACTGAGTAAGAGGGTATTTTTATTTTATTTTTGTGATTTTTTTATGCAAAGATATGGATTTTTGAAGTTCAGGGCATTTAAATAATTAAAAAATACCCTAATTTTCTACTTATCCGACTCGGCGCCAGCGCAACATCGGCAGCTCCGAAAGCCCACGCGGCGCATTCCCATTCGACGCCGCCATCCGACTCAGCGCTCCAAGGGCCCGCGGTTCACGTAACATTCCCTGGTCCGGCGCAATCTAAACCGTCCGCTCGATACACACGCGATCCAACGGCTCCTGGTCATTGTCTACGACTAGTGTGCACCCGTGACCGTCCACACTAAAACCCTAAGATCTCACTCGATTCTCAATGGATTTTCGTGTTCTTATGCTCTATGGATTCGTCTTGAAGAGACGAACACATCCATACGGTTTATAGGCTATGAAATTAAACTAAACAAAATGGAGAATCGCTGGAAGCTCGGGAGGAAGAGTGAGTTCATACCTTTGCTCGCAGAAGTGAAGCTTCGATCTGAGAGTTGTGTCCCCTTCGATTGAGTCCAGGCAAGCTCCAGATGAAGTCTCTGGCTCTGGGGAATTGTCCAAGTATGAAAGTGACCAAGGCCGATCACAAAGCTTGGAGGCTGGAAGCAATGACTGGCCTGGTGAGGGGGCTTTTGCTTGGGAACTTCTCCTCTTGGTCTGGTGAAGGTGTAAGACCAATCAATTTGGAGATTGGCTCACTGTGGTGAAGTGTCCTGTTTTTTGGGTGGATTTTCAACTCAGAAGTTGAGCTCACAGAGAGGGTTTTAGGGCTGGATTTCAGTGGGGATCAAGTGCTCTGAGTTAGGAGAAGGTCCTGGAGCAATTTTGGCAGAGTTTCCTTAAGGTCTGGTTCAGCTCCTTGTTTGGCCGAGAGGTGGTGGTGTTTAAATAGGCATGGCTGGAGGGCTTCCCAGGGGAAATTGGAGGCTGGGATCAGCTGCTCAGGGGAGGAGAAGAAGAGCTGCGGTGTCCACTAGGGTTGGGACGACTCGACAAGGGAGAATTGAATTTTTGGCTCACATGGAGCTCTCGGCCATGGTGTTTTCCGGCGGCCGTGGTGGTCGGCCTCGCCGTGCATGGGTCACCATCTAACTCGATGGGGTCGGGGGTTGAATTTGGTGAAGTCGATCGGAGTTTGACATGTGTAAAGGAGTTGAATTAAAATGGAATGGGGGAAGGCTATTTTGGGCTTAGTTTGGTCAAAGGCATGGATTTAGGTTTGGTGCACCCTCCCATGACCTCGGCTTTGGGCTTAGGGTATCATTTGGGTCACTCGAATCGGAGTGGTGAAGTCTCCATCCATGGTGAGGTGGCTAAACATGGTTTAGAGTGTGACATGAATATGGTTAGGGCTTAATGAAAGATTAGGAAAGGGTCCCCTCTTCTTGCCATTAATGGCTTGGTGAGGTGGAAAGTGGCTTCCATGGCTTCCATGTGGCTTGTACATGGCTCAATGGCTCACATTTGGCTTGGAAAAAGTTTGGTCAATTTCATAAAAATGGATTTTAAGGATTTTGGATATTTTGGTGGAAATTTTGATGAAGCTTCATTTAGAATTATTTGATCATTAGTTTAGGACTTAGGGATGATTTTAATTGAATGCATGATGAAGAAGAGTGTCATATGGACTTTGGATGAATTTTTTGGCTTTTGGATTTGGTGGAAGTGGGCTTTTAGAATGGTTTAAGAAAGTGGGCCTTTAGGTTTGAAAATAAATTGGTGGATGGAAATTTTGTGAAGGATCATGCCAAATAAATGTTGCAATTGGTTTAGGCATGTGTCATGAATGGTTTGGAACAAGTTTAAAGTGATTTTGAATTGAATTGGGTTTAATGTGGGTCTTTTGGTAAAGGGGCCAAGGTGGGCCAAATTGGGCTAACTTGGGTTAAGGTTGGGCTAAAGTTGAATTTGATGTAAAATTAATGTTGAGAAATGTTCATGGGAGTGTCACAAAGAGTTTCCAACTTTGGTTGGGCTCTAATTTTGGGATTTGGGCCCATTTGGGTTAGGCTTGGGCTTAGGTCAATTTAAGGGATTTTGGTTTTGGGTTAGGGTTGGGTGGAGTTTAGATTTAAATTTTGGGAAAATCAAGTTAGTTTTTTGTTTATGGGGATGTTAGGAAGGTTTTAGAAAAGATTTGGGGCCAATTGGGGTTGAATTGGGTTAGGTTTGAGCTAGGTTTAGGTCATGGGCCAAAATTGGGCCTTAGGCTTTAAATTGAAATTGGGCTCAAATGTCAATCAAATTGGAATTAGATTTGGTCTAAATTGATATTTGGGATGTTTAATTGAAGTTTAGAATTGAATTGGACCAAAATTGAGGTCAATTGAAGTTGTTTGGTTTGACATTGGGTTCACTTGGGTTAAAAACGGGTCAAATTGGGGGTTTTGGTAAAAGTGGGGTAAATTGGCAAAATTGGCCCATGGTGTAGTTGAACAAAATGAAATTGGGAATATTTGAAATTTTCTGGAATTTTCTAGGAATTTTTGGAATTTTTGGAATTTCGGGCTAAGAAGGGCATTTTGGGTATTTAGAGGGTATTGGGGGGTACTTTTGGAATTTTTGGTATTTTTGGCTATGGATGATCAATTTGAGTGGTGGGAAGTGTTTAGGATTGATTTTGATGAATTTTGGGTAATTTAGGTGATTTTGCAAATTTTGGGTAGTTCCAAGGGCATTTGGTAGGTTTAATGGGTGTAGGGCCCCAGGGGTCAAAAATTGAAATTTTGGGAAAATGAAGATTGATCAAATTTGAGTAGGATGGAATCACTTTGGTTGAGCCATGAAGCCATATTAAGCTCATATGAGCCATGAGAGGACTCATTTGAGGCATTCACTATGTTGTTCCTAACCCTCTTAGCTAGGGCTTAGGGGTTAAGGACCATCCATATGAATTTCCTACATGAGTCGAGAAGTCAAGTTGGGTGAGAGTGTGGTTTTAGGACTTGGAATGTGTGTGAGAGTGTAGTGTATGTGTAAGTCAATACTCACTGCACCGTGCCACCTGAGGTATTCCTAAGGCTAAAAAGTCCTATAGGGAACTCATCCTTTAAACCTCCACATTTGATTCCAACCCTCTAGGTGATTAGGGGTCTACAATCAAGCTTGTGGGGTTTGTAGGGAGTCAAGAGGTGTTTGAATTTCTAAAGGGTGGGTTCCACTTCCAGTCCTCTAAGATTAGTCAAAGGAAAAGCCTAAGGCTAGATCATAAGTACTAAAGAGAGAAGCAAAAGACCTCATCAAAATGAGGTCAACAATGCTTTACCAAATTAGCTAATTATTCAAACATTTTATAATGGATTAGTAGGATCTCTTAGACGCTGCTGCTGGTGGATCACTAATGTCTAAACCTTTTGAAGAAGCCTATGCTTTAATAGAAGAAATGACTACTAATAATTTTCAATGGCATGCTGAAAGGGTAAATCCTAAGAGTGTAGCCAGTATTCATGATTCAGATGCTTTAACTATGATAATTTCTCATATTGTTGCTCTTTCAAAAAAAATAGATCAATACGGAATGATTCATTCTCAAACACCTCCAGTGTTAGAAGAAAATTCATTAGGACAAATTGTAGATGCTCAATCTTCATACGAAACTATAAATTTAATAAATAATAGACAAAATAACCCTTATTCAAAATATTATAATCCAGGTTGGAAAAATCATTCAAACTTTAATTGGAATAACCAAGGTAATGCAAATCCTGTTAATCCTCAGTGGGGGAACAATCCTGTAAACTCATTAGGATATATAAACAATCAAGGTAATTCCAATTATAGACCTTCTAATCCACCAGGCTTTTATAATAATTCACAATTTAAGGAGAAGAAGTTATCTATGGAAGAACTAGTTTTGAATATGGGAAATCAATTACATAACCAAGGAACTACTATTAAAAACATAGAAAACTAATTAGGGCAAATTACTGCTGCACTTAGTAATAGACCTGTTAGAAATTTACCTAGCAATGTTGAAGTAAATCCTAAAGATCAAGGAAAAGAACATATCAAGGCTATTCAATTAAGAAGTGGAAAAGAGTTGGAAACAAGGGTTCAAAAAGAAACTGTAGTTGAAAAGGAAAAAGTGGAAACTGAAGGAGAAAATGAAAGTTTATAACTTGATTTTCCTCTGAAACCTATGAAAATTACTGTTGAAAGACCACCACCACCATTTCCTCAAAGACTAAAGCAACAAGACAAGGGAAAAAGATTTGCTAAATTTATAGACATTTTAAAAAATTTGTCAATAAATATTCCTTTTGTTAAAGCTTTGGAACAAATGCCTAATTATGTTAAATTTATGAAGGATAAAATAAACAAAAAGAGAAAGTTACTAGATCATGAGATTGTTGCACTCAGTGAAGAGTGTAGTGCTATAATTCAGAAAAAACTTATTGAAAAACTTAAAGATCCTGGTAGTTTTACTATCCCGTGTGCTATTGGTGAAAAATTTTATGGGTGAGCATTATGTGATTTGGGAGCTAGCATAAACTTGATGCCTCTATCAACTTTTAAAAGGTTAGGAATAGGAGAGATTGCACCAACTTCTGTAACTCTACAGTTATCGATCTATTACACATCCTAAAGGAGTTGAAGAAGATGTTTTGGTTAAGGTTGATAAATTTATATTTTCTGTGGACTTTATCATTTTAGATATGGAAGAAGATAAGGAAATACCTATCATTTTAGGAAGACTATTCCTAGCCCAGGAAGAGCCATGATAGATGTTCAAAAAGGAGAATTGACTATGAGAGTAACTGATCAGGAAGTAACATTTAACATATCAAAGTCAATGAAATATCTTTCAATAGAAAAAGATGATGAATGTTTCAGAGTGGATATATGTGATTATTTGAGAAAAGAATATTTCAAAGAAAAATTTAAAGAAAAAGAAGATATTGAAAAAGATAATTATGATGAAATTGATAGCGAAGAAGCTGATTATATTCAGGAACAATTTGAAATGTTCGATTCAACGACACCAGAAAACAAAATCTTGATTCCATCTATTATAAAACCCCCAGAACTTAAATTAAAAAAAATCTTCCAAATCATTTGAAGTATGTAATTTTAGGAGAATTTTCAATATTACTAGTAATTGTATCCTCAGACTTAAATGAAATTCAAGAACAAAAATTAATGGATACATTAAAAAAGTACAAAAAAACTTTTGGATGGACTCTGTCTGATATAAAGGGAATTAGTCCTTCGATTTGTATGCACAGAATTTTATTAAATGATGAGCATAAACCAAGAATTGATCAACAAAGGAGACTAAACCCTATTATGAAAGAATTAGTTAAAAAGAGATTTTAAAATGGTTAGATGCTGGAATTATATATCCTATTTTGGACAGTACTTGGGTAAGTCCAATTCATTGTGTTCCTAAGAAAGGAGGAGTGACTGTTGAAGCAAATGAAAATAATGAATTAATACTTATCAGACAAGTTACTAGATGGCGTATTTGTATTGATTATAGAAAATTAAATGCCGCCACTAGAAAAGATCACTTTCCTCTTCCTTTTCTAGATCAAATGTTGGATATACTTGTTGGACACAAGTGCTACTGCTTTCTGGATGGATATACTGGTTACCATCAAATTCCTATTGCTCCTGAGGATCAAGAGAAAACAACATTTACTAGTCCTTATGGAACTCTTGCTTTTCGAAGAATGCCTTTCGGATTAAGTAATGCACTTGCGACATTCCAGAGATGTATGATGTCTATATTTAGTAAGTTAATTAATAATGTAATAGAAGTATTTATGGATGATTTCTCTGTATTTGGAATATCATTTGACGCATGCTTAAATAACCTTGAAAAGGTTTTGGAGTTATGCGAAAGAACTAATTTAGTTATAAATTGGGAGAAATGTCAATTTATGGTTGCAGAAGGAATTGTATTAGGGTATAAAATTTTGAAAAATGGCATGGAAGTAGACCCTACAAAAATTCAAGTTATAGCTAAATTACCACCTCCTACTACAGTGAGAGGGGTAAGAAGTTTTCTTGGACATGCTGGTTTTTATAGGTGTTATATTAAAGATTTTTCAAAAATTACCAAACCTCTATGCCAATTTTTAGAAAAGGACAAGAAATTTAGATTTACTAAAGACTGCTTGAATGCCTTTGAGTTATTAAAAGAAAAACAAATCACGACACCTATAATAGTTCAACTAACTGGGAGAAACCATTTGAATTAATGTGTGATGCTAGTGATTATGCTATTGGAGCTGTTCTTGGTTAAAGATATGATAAGATTTTTAAAGTTATATACTATGCTAGTAGAATTAATAATGATGTTCAAATTAACTATACAGTTACTGAAAAAGAGTTACTGGATATTGTGTATGCTTTTGATAAATTCATATATTATTTAATTGGGACTAAATGTATTGTGTATACTGATCATTCTGCTATTAAATATCTGATGCAAAAGAAGGATACTAAACCAAGATTAATCAGATAGGTACTTTTGATGCAAGAATTCGATTTTGTGATAATTGATAGAAAGGGACCTGATAATCAAATTGCTGATCCTTTATCGAGATTAGAATATCATGAATTATCTGACACCGACAATGAAATAACCGACAGTTTCCCTGATGAACAACTTTATAATATTAATGAGTGGAAATTACCTTGGTATGCTGATATAGTTAACTATTAAGTAAGCAATATTTTTCCACCTATGCTAACACTGCAGCAACAGAAAAAATTCATTCATGATGCAAAAGCATATTTTTGGGATGAACCATATTTATATAAGCAATGTAACGATTTTATTATTAGGAGATGTGTGCCTTATGAAGAAACTGAACTGATTATTAAAAAATGTCATGATTCTGAATTTGGAGGACATTTTGAGAATGACAAAACTGCGCACAAAATTTTGCAAGATGGATTTTATTGGCCTACTCCCTTTAGAGATGTTTTCAGATATATTAAAACTTGTGATAGATGCCAATGAGTAGGTAATATATCTAGAAGAAATGAAATGCCTCTGACTTTTATGTTAGAAGTTGAGATTTTTGATGTTTGGGGATTAGATTTTATGGGACAATTTATTCCTTCATTTGGGAACTTATATATTTTAATTGCAGTTGATTATGTATCAAAGTGGATTGAAGCACAAGCCTTACCTCATTGTGTGATCTACCTAAAAAATACCCATTTTTATGCCTTATTTATGATTCAATTCTTAAGGATATTATGCTTTAATGAAAGGTATTTTCATGTTTTTGGATGTAGATGATTAAAAAGAGTCCAAGAAAGAAAAAATGAGAAAAAATGAGCAAAAATGGAACTTATGGAGCAATTTTTGGAATTATTGGCCTGGCGCCTAGGCGCCAGAGTCCGGCGCCTAAGCGCCTGTTCGATACAGATGCTGTTAAGTTTTTTTGATGACTTTGGGCAGTTATTTTGACGGTGTTAAGTGGTTATTGGAGCTTCTAGAAGACTGAAAGTTACTGCTAATGTATAGGACATGTGATATAATGTATTTGGACACAAGGAAATGGTCTGGATCGTGAAGAGGTGTGACCCAAAGTGAAGAGGTACGAACGACCTGGTCACCGAGTCCGGCGCCTAGGCGCCGGATCCGGCGCCTAGGCGCGACGATTACCTTCTAGAAGATACATTGAATTTGGATAAATTATGAAGAGGTGCCTTAAGTAACCCCTGGTCAAATTCAGAGCTCTATAAATAGGAGCCCATTCTACAGAGAAAATCGCACCAAACCCCCCCTCTTAGTACGCATACCCATTTTAGCCTATTTTAGTCTCTTCCATACTTAGGGTGCCACTTTATATTGTATCTAGTGAGTTTATTTTGAGTGTTTATTGTGTTTAATTGCTGCTGGAGTCTTTCATCATTGCGTTAGAGTCAGTAGAAGTCAGCCGAGCTCTTGAAGGAACACTACAGATAAGTATTTGTACTTTGGTTCAAAGTTTTATAAATATGTTTTGTTATGTTATTTTAATGAGTTCTGAGTAGTTAGTTATCTTTCTCCTTTCAACTATGAAAAGATTATAAATTAATTAAATTTTGTAGGAAAACTAAATATAAAATATTTTAAAATATTGTGACGATATTAATACTTGATCTTAGTTTACTTTTTAAATTGGTCATTTAATTTGTTAAAACCTGTTGAAGAATTTTGAGACCTATCCGGAGATAAATTCTTAACTAGTAGATATCACATGAATCCTTAGGTAATCGAAGGCTATACGCGGATTGTTTAAGGTGAAGTGCAAAAAAATAGAAAGATATATTTTTTAGGCGTAGATTAATTAGTTTTTAGAGTGACAGACTAAATTCTAATAATTTGGCTTATAAAAAGGTAACGGGTCACTGGTAGGGCCGACCTAGCCACCCTTAGACATCCAGTAGTGTGAGCTTAGATTAACCCATTCTACTAAACTGAGCCTAACTATAGATTAGTCAATGTTCTTTGCACCTGAACCAAAGGGTAAAGAATAGGAATGCTTCTTTTTGACACAATACTATAATCTTAATTCCCTACAAAAGATAATTAATCTATAATTCTTGGATTAGTTGAAAAAGGAGAAAGTCATTTTTATAATTGCATTGAATTTTAATTACTGTTTACTTTACTTTCCTGGTTGTTGCTTACTTTCTTTTAGTAAAGGTTAGTAGTTAATTAAATTTGAATATATATATATATATATATATATATATATATATATATATATATATATATATATATATATATATAAAGGTGTATATAATTTGCATAAGAAAATTTCAAAATATTACTTATATATTTTTACTTTTTATTTTTATTATCCCTGTGGGATCGATAACCAGGACTCCACTAGAGCCCTGTATTACTTGAACGATACGTATACTTGCGTTTAAAGTTATGAATTTTACAATAATTAAATCTAATAAAATAATAAAAGTAAACCTCGCACATCAAGTTTTTGAAGCCATTTGCCAGGAATTAAATCTTCTAAAAAGTGGTATCAAATTCTTGTATTTTAAAGCATATTTAAAGTCGCATCACATCAAGTTTTTGGCCGCCGTTTCCGGGGATAAGATAAAATAAAAAGTAAAAACAAAACAAACTAAAAAAAAGTAATAAATAAAAAGATAAAAAACAACAAAAATATAAAAACAAAACATGAAAACAAAAAAAAAATTATCTTTAAATTTTTATGCATAGTTCTGGATCTGAAGGATTACTACCTTTTGATTCTGAATTAGAAAGAACAATTAAAAGAACTAAAAAAGGAAAAAAAAATTCAAAACATAAAAAATGGCTAATTTACATAACAATAATCAAAATCCAATCGAAATTAATGAACAAAATATTTATAAACCATTAAGGGAATATGCAAACCCTACAGCTGATGAACTTCATGTTATTAGTCAAATTCCAGCTGTAGATGCTAATTCTTTTGAGCTTAAACCTTCTATTATTCAAATGGTTCAAAATAATCAATTTGGAGGAACACCTAATGAGGATCCAAATTTACTCCTTGCTAGTTTTTTAGAACTTTGTGCTACCTTTAAATAAAATAATGTTTCTGATGATGCAATTAGGCTTAGACTCTTTCCTTTATCCTTAAAAGATAAAGCAAAGATGTGGATTAATTCATTAGGAACTTGTTCTATTAAAACATGGGCAGATATGACACAAAAATTCTTTGCTAAATATTTTCCTCCTTCTAAAACTACTAAATTGAGAAATGATATTACTTCATTTATGCAATTTGATGGAGAAACAATTTATGAAGCTTGGGAAAGATTTAAAGAACTATTAAGAAAATGTCCTCATCATGCTTTACCAGATTGTTTAATCATTCAAACATTTTATAATGGACTTAATGGATCACTTAGATCAATTATTGATGTTGCTGCTGGTGGTTCTTTAATGGCTAAGACATTTGAAGAAGCCTACACCTTAATTGAAGAAATGACTAACAACAATTTTCAATGACCTTCTGAAAGGGTTAATCCTAAAAGAATGGCCAGTATTCATGGTAATGAAGCCTTTTCTATTTTAGCTTCACAAGTGGCTGCGAAATCTAAGAAATTAGATAATTTTTCTATTAATATATCGCATGTGAATAATGAAAATGCTGTAAATTCTGATGATTCTCAAACAATGGAAACTTTGCAAGCTATTGCTAGTAAAACTAATAATCCTTATTCTAATTATTATAATCCTGGTTGGAAAAATCATCCTAATTTTAATTGGAGTAATGGAAATCAAACCAATCCAAATTAGAACAATCAAGGAAATTCAAACTATAGACTAACTTATCCTCCTGGTTATAACAATCAGTAGAAAAAGTTGTCTGTAGAAGAATTGATCTTGCAACTTAGCAACTAGTTACAAAGTTAAAACACTGTTATTCGTAATATTGAGAATCAGATGGGTCAAATTGCTAATTTCATTAATTACATACCTCAAGGAACACTGCCTAGCAATGTCGAAATTAATCCTAAAGGATCTGGAAAAGAACATGAATAAGCAAAAGTTGTACAACTTAGAAGTGGAAAGGAATTAAAAGAGAAAACACGGAATGAGATTGAAAAAGAGAAAGAATTTGAAGAGATTGAAAAACCTAAAGATACCCTTTCTTCAAGTAAAGATCATACTGTTGTAACTACTAAAGTGGAAGTTGAAAGACCACCACCATCTTTTCCTCAAAGACTTAAACAATAAAAGCTTAACCATCAATTTTCTAAGTTCTTTGAAATTTTAAAGAAACTTACCATCAACATTCCTTTTGCTGTAGCTTTGGAAGAAATGCCATCTATGCAAAATTTATGAAGGATATTTTAAGTAAGAAGAGAAAATTTGAAGCTTATGAAACTGTTGCATTAACTGAAGAATGTAGTGCAATAATTCAGAAGAAATTACCTCAAAAACTTAAAAATCCTGGAAGTTTCACTATACCATGTGCTATTGGAGAAAAATTCTGTGGAAAAGCCTTATGTGATTTAGGAGATAGTATTAATCTCATGCCATTTTCAATCTCTTAAAGGTTAGATTTAGGAGAGATCTCTCTTACCACTGTAACTCTTCAGTTAGCTGATCGATCGATCACTTATCCTAAAGGAGTTATAGAGGATGTTCTTGTTAAGGTAGATAAATTTATCTCCCTATAGATTTCATTGTTCTAGATATAGAAGAAGATAAAAAATACCTATCATTTTAGGAAGACCTTTTCTAGCTACCTGGCCGAGCTATGATTGATGTGCAAAAAGGAGAATTAACGATGATAGTTAATGATCAACGAATAACATTCAATGCTCGAAATCAATGAGGTATCCCGAAAAGAAAAATGCTATCGTATGGATATTTTTGATTATATGATTGAAAAGCATTACCAAGAAAGATGTAAGGTCATTTTTGATGATAATGATAAAGAATCTATGTTATATGATGAGTCATTAAATGAAGAAAATTCATCTAAAGAAGCTCATTATATTCATGAAAATTGGGAAATTTTAGACACAACAATAAATGAGATATTATTACCCTCAATTGAAAAGCCCCTGAACTGGAATTAAAAATGTTACATGCACATTTAAAGTATGCATTTCTTGGAGATTCATTCACTTTACCTGTAATTATATCTTCAGAATTAAGCAAAGATCAAGAAGAAAAATTAATTAGAGTTCTGAAGAATTATAAGAAAGCTTTTGGTTGGACTATTGCAGATATAAAAGGAATAAGCCCTTCAATTTGTATGTATAGGATATTAATGGAAGAAAATTGTAAACCCACTATTGAACCTCAAAGAAGATTAAATCCAATTATGAAAGAGGTTGTTAAGAAAGAGATTTTGAAATGGTTAGATGCTGGAATTAATTATCCTATTTCGGATAGCCAATGGGTAAGTCCTATTCATTGTGTTCCGAAGAAAGGAGGAGTAACTGTCATTGTTAATGAAAAAAATGAATTAATCCCAACAAGACAAGTTACTGGATGGCGAATTCGCATTGATTATCAAAAATTAAATAACGCCACTAGAAAAGATCGTTTTCTTTTACCTTTCTGGGATTAAATGTTGGATAAACTTGCTGAACACTCATATTTCTGTTTTCTGGATGGATATTCTGGTTATCATTAATTACCTATTGCTCCTGAGGATCAAGAAAAGATAACATTTACTAGTCCTTATGGAACATTTGCCTTTAGAAGAATGTCTTTCGGTTTATTTAATGCACCTGCAACTTTTCAAAGATGTATGATGTCAATATTATGTGATTTACTTGATAAAGGAATTGAAATATTCATGGACGATTTTTCAGTTTTTGGAACTTCTTTTGAATCTTGCTTAGAAAATATAACGAAAATTTTGAAGAGATGTGAAGAAACAAATTTAGTTCTAAATTAGGAAAAATGTCAATTTATGGTCACAGAAGGCATTGTACTTGGACATAAAGTTTCACAAATAAGGATAGAAGTTGATCAAGCAAAAGTGAAAATTATTGCTGAACTGCAACCACCTACTACCGTTACTGATGTAAGAAGTTTTTTGGGTCATGCTGGATTTTATAGGAGATATATAAAGGATTTTTCTAAAATTGCTAAACCTCTTTGCCATTTATTGGAAAAAGAAGCTAAGTTTGAATTTAATGAAGATTGTTCGAATGCGTTCAATATTCTGAAAAAAAAAGTTAATCACTGCACCTGTCATTGTTGCACCTAATTGGAATAAACCTTTTGAATTAATGTGTGATGCAAGTGATTATGCAATCGGAGCTGTATTAGCACAAAAATATGAGAAGACTTTCAAAGTTATATACTATTCTAGCTAAACTCTTAATGAAACTCAAATAAATTACACTACTACTCGAAAAAGAGTCGTTAGCAGATAAGTATATGCCTTTGATAAATTTAGACCATATCTTCTTTGAACAAAATGTATCGTACATACTGATCATTCTGTTATTAAGTATTTAATATCTAAAAAGGATGCTAAACCTAGATTGATCAGATGGACTTTACTTTTGCAAGAATTTGATTTTGAAATTGTGAACAGAAGAGGGACTAACAACCAAATTGCTGATCATTTATCAAGAATAAAAAATAATAATAAGAAGATTTATGAAGAAAATATAAATGAGAAATTCCCGAATGAGCAATTATATGTCATTCAAGGATTACAAATGTCGTGGTATGCAGATATAATTAACTATTTGGTTAGTAATATTTTACCATATGGGATGAATAGTAAATATATTAAGAAATTCAAGAATGATTGTAAATCATATATTTGGGAAGATCCTCATTTATTTAAAATAGGAAGATATTCTGTTATTCGAAGATGTGTACCTTATGAAGAAACTTTTGCTATTATTAAAAAATGTCACGATTCTGAATTTGGAGGACACTTTGGAGTGGACAAAATTGCATTTAAAATTTTAAATTTTGGAATTTATTGGCCTACTTTATTTAAAGATGGACATTATGTGAAAACTTGTGATTGATGTCAAAGAATGGGAAATATATCCAGAAAAAATGAAATGCCTCTAAACTTTATACTAGAAATCAAAATTTTCGATGTATGGGGTTTAGACTTTATGGGACCTTTCGTACCATCATCTGGAAAGATTTATATTTTATTAGCAGTTGATTATGTTTCAAAGTGGATCGAAGCTGTAGCTTTATCGAACTGTGATTCCAAAAGTGTTTCGAAATTTTTTAAGAAAATGATTTTTACAAGATTTGGAATGCCTAGGATAATTATCACAGATGGGGGAAGTCATTTCAGAAATATAAGAATTCAATCATTGCTGGAAAAATTCGGAATTAAGCATAGAATTGTAATTGCTTATCATCCTCAAACAAGTGGAATGACTGAAGTATCAAACAGAGAAATTAAAAGAATATTGGAAAAGGCTGTTAATCCTAAAAGAACTGACTAGGTTGATAGACTTGATTCTGCATTATGGGCTTATAGAACGACTTATAAGACACCTATCAGAATGTCACCTTATCGGTTAATTTATGTTAAACATTGTCACTTACCTATTGAACTGGAGCATAAAGCTTATTGGGCGATAAAGGAGTTTAATTATAATTTGAATACTGCAGTAGAAAAATCAAATTTCAAATGGATTTGGTGCCAAATTCAAAGGGGATGGGACGCAACTCTTAGTGGTAACTTCCATAACTTCCTTTAGGCGGCAAGTTTGAATGAAGGGCAGCGTTCCTTGGTAGACACATCAAATCTGGACATATTTTGAAGAGACACCAAGACACCTTTTGGTTTACTATTTAAAGAGAGTCTTAAGAAATATTAAGAGACTCTTCCTTTGTATTTTGAAGGGTTCCTTCTTTCTTTCTTTCTTTTGTTTTTTCCACTGCATTTTTAAGAGTTTTTATTTTAGAGTAGGAGTAGAGAGTAGAAAGGAGAAAAGGGTCGGAGTGAAGTATTTTTCTTCCCACTTCTTTTCTTTCTTTTAGTTTAGTTTTTATCGAAGCTCGAAGTCTGTATTCTGAGTCATCGGAGTTGGGAGACTTGCTCTGAGGAGTAGTTTAGCGAAGAGTCAAAGTTTCAGAGGAACTTCCTTAGTCTTGTGGAGAGGATTTTCATATAAGTGTTTACTTTTATTTAGTTTATTAATACTTGTTTTTGTTTATTATTTTTCTTATCGTTGTTTTTAATTTCAAATCAATGTGTTTTTATATTTTCTCAATGCATTCTGAGTAGTTACTTTATCTTTTTTTTCTTAAATGGAGAAGTAATTAATTTAAAGAGAATTGTTGTGGAAAGTATAAGTGTTAAAAAGTTGGAAGAAGTTGTGAAGATTGATTCTAAAAACTTTGTTTAATTCTTAATTTGGCCTGTTAACTTGTAAAATTTCTTGAGATTATGTAAGATCCAATGTGGTATTGTCTCATAAAAGTTAGTAGGAATCACATGCAATTATATGGGTGAGAACTGTAGTTCATATAATTGAATGTAATATTAGAAGATATTTTTATAAATGGGAGTAAAATTAGAGGATTTTAGAGTGACAGGTCAAAACCCCCTAATTTGGTTTGAAGTTTTGAGTTTTGTTATGAAAAGTTAGCCCTCAGGTGGTGCGAATCGAGGGAACTCTAGAGTGAGAGACTGGTATTTTCCCTGCCTAACCATGTTCAAAATAATATAAATTTCAAATTAACCTACGTTCTTTATGAAACCAAGTAAGGGTAAAGAACACATTTTCTTCTATCTGTCATAACAAAAATTTGAATACTTCCACAACAACAGTTTAAGAATTATTACTACTTCATGAAAGGAAATACAAAGATATTCTAGTTAATATTATTTTACATCCAGTGTTATTAGTTATTGTAATTTTAATTTTTGCTTAACATTTTATTAAAGAAATTTCTAAAGACAAATCAACTTTCAAAACTTTTCAAAATCAAGACATACTTTTTCGAAAACAATCAAAGAAAGTAAAAAGATAATTTCTCTGATTCCTTTAAAGATTTTACATTTTCCCTGTGAGTTCGATATCTCGTGGCTTAATCAGAAAGTCCTATATTACTTGATAAACGATACGTATACTTGCGTAGTATCTCATATTATAAAATCATAATTTTCATATTTAAATCACATATATTTGGTGTGGAGTCAAGTTTTTGGCACACATACATATATCTACCGGATGGGACCAAGTTTTTGGCATCGTTGCCAATTTTCATATCATATTTGTAAGCACATATATTTATCGGGGATCAGCTAAACATTTTCTTGAAGTATATAGAAGTTGGACTTGGACCACTCCATGTCAAATGTGAGTAAAAAGGAGATCAAGTTAACCTTCGTTTGTGATTGTTTGTGATTAGAATTTTTCATAATTGTATTTGTGTGTTGATCATATTCGTTTATTAGACCTATTTTACGACCGAAAATTTGCAAAATTTGACGATAGGCGAATCAGAGTAGATTGAGGTTCCGGCGCCTAGGCGCCAAAAGTTGGCTCCTACGCACCAGAATAACTGGCATATTGATGATCCGACGCCTAGGCACCAGATTCCGGCGCCTAAGCTCCGCGGTTACAGATCGTGGAAAAACCAAATTTCTTCAGTTTTTCACATGAAATCTCTTTATTTATAGCCTATTTTTCATCCCCAATCCCATAGACACACTAATTTCGACCAGAGAAATTCATTTTGGAGGAGTTAGGAAGGATTTGGAGGCCATGGATAGAGGAAATCATGGAAATGAGGTAAGAGACAAATCTCCTAAGAATCCTCAGCCTTATTTTAATGGTTTTATTGCTGTTAGTTTGGAGAATATGTTTAGTCGAATGGATAAGATTGAAGCGGAACTTCAAAGTATTGGTAATCGTATCCATGAGATGTATCACCAATATGAACACTTGGAATGGCAAACCAAACTTCAATCTGATCACATGGCTGCCTATTAAGATGCTCAAGTAGAAATGTACACAAAGAACAAGTGGATTGATGAAAAGACGGCTTTGGAATTTCCAAGGGCGTTGGTGTTCTATCTCATCGGTCCTAGCGAACTTCATTGCGAAAGAGATGGAAATTGAAGATCGGTGTTAAATAGATTCCATAGGTGTTTTAGGTGTGATTGAGTCTTATTTTAGTGTTTTGAATATCTAATGTGTGTATTTGCTTAAATAGTTCAATGTGTGTTGTTGTATTTGAATATTTGCTTTGTTGCTTGTTTGTGTTATTTATAAAATGATGAACCTTGATACAAGTCTTGTACTAAAGATTGTTAATTTTGGAATTGATATTAGGATTTTGAAGTGAAGAATTTGGATACATTTATATGGATCTATGCTATCATTTTAAATTGATTGTGGAAATATTTGGAGGATATAAAATGGATAAATACTCTCATAAGAGTTATTAGGAGTCAAATTTGATAAGATTTGGTGGAAAATAATTAATTTAAATCGAATTTTTGGAAAGGCGAGTCTAGCGCCTAGGCGCCGGTTCGGCCTGAACCCGAAAACTCATCTTCTTAAACCCCCACGCCATTTTTGACGCCTAAGCTTCCTTCTCCACAGTATTTTCATGAAAATACCACCTAGAGATCCCATTTAGAGCCGGATTTTCAAGTTTTTGGGCTTGAAATCACTTGATTTCTTCATCTCGAGGTCAGATCTACATTCTAAAACTCATTATTTTTTATTTTTTACCATGGATTCTCCTCTCATCTAGAAAAACTGAAATTTTAAGGAAAATTTTGATTTTTTTCCATGGGTGTTTAAGCTATTTCAAGTTTGAAAAACTTAAATTAGTTTATTTTCATAGATCCATTGAATTTATTTCATATTTTTCTTTCACGTTTAGATGGCACCCAAATCTAAGCGAGGAAAGGAATGAGAAAAATTTGATCGTAGCAAGTTTGTCATTGCTGCTGCACACTTCCGATATAATGATTTTGCTAAGACTCAGAAGTTTATCTCAGAGCGAAGTTTCTATAATCCTGGAGGAAGAATTGAGGAGACAATTGTTGCACTTAACTGGCAACGATTTTGCTATTTCACTACTGTTGCCGTTATCCCGGTGGTTAGAGAATTTTATGCTAATTTCATGGATGCGGAGGAATACGAGATTTTCGTTCAAGGAGTTGAAGTACGATTCACTCCTGAACGCATCAACATTTTCTATGGCCTGCCGCCAAACATTGAGTGTTATTACTCAAGTTTATCTCCATCTGAGGAAGATTTGGTCATGATCATTGCCTACCTGACTGATAGTACTGGAGCCTGGAAGACTAGAAATGGAAAAAGGGTAAATTTTTCATCTTCTAAGCTTAATGGTGTTTCCAAGGCATGGCACTACTTTATTTCTGCTCGTCTCCTTCATCCAATCATCCGAGTGAAGTTACCAGAGATAAAGCTATTCTAAACTACTCCATTCAAGAGAGAAGGTTTATTGATGTAGGGAGTATTATTTATGATTCTGTGGAGGCTACTGCTTGTTCTAGCACATCTATTGGACTTGGTTTTCCATCACTGATCTATTCTCTATGTCAAAGTGCTGGAGTAGTTGCTGAGCTTTCTGAGGAAAGGCTCAAGTCGATGAAGCCTATAGGAAGAGAGAGCATTAGCATTTATTATTGACTGCAAGGTAAGAGTTCTACTACACCTGTTGGTTCATTACCTACTTCAGGTAGAGCTTCTACTTCTAGACCATCTACTTCTGCTGAGCCATCATCTACATTTTGGGAAACCATGCATGATCTGTTCATAGAGCAGCAGCTTGAGTTATTCTTAACTCATTGTAGAGTAGATACCATAGACAAGAAGATTGATCACCTTTCTGAGTATACACAAAGAAAGAGTGATTATGATGCTGAGTATTCAAATTCTTTAGTGAGATTTCTGAAGGGAGAGCATGATGTTCAGTTCCTTACTTGTCCCAGATTTTCACCCTATGTTGATCCTAAGGATATGGAGTTCTCTTTTGGTGATGATGATGATGAAGCTACAAACAGTGATTAGTAGCTTGATTTATCTCTAGAGTTTATTGATTCTGTTTTTAGAGTGTTTTCTTATTTCTTGTACTGTTTATTGTGATCTTATTTGTTAGTGTTGCTGTGAACTTTTTATGTTAAAACCATTTCTTAGCTTATCTGATGTGTGTTTAAGACTGAGATGTGAATGAATTTCTATAAAATTTTATTTCTATTTCAGCTTACTGTTCAATGTTCATGAATAGTTAGTAATTTGCATGTTCTAAAAAAAAGGAAGGAAAAAAAATTTTTAATTAACTCCTGCTCTGCAAAACTTTTCTATATATGCTTAATCATTTCTGTTGTATTCATATTGAAGCATGTGTAAAAGTAGAGGTTAGTTTTTCCTTACTACATCATTGTTATACTTAGATTAATTCATGTTTATTTCTTTCTCTCATGCTTTAGAAAATTTCATAATTCATATTTATACTAAAGCTGAAGTTTGGGGGAGGGAAAATATTTAAATACTATTTGTCCTTAAAGAACTAATATTTTCTTTAAAAATATATTAACATAACATAAGGAATGAAATATCTATTCAAGATTACCTAAATTTTTGAATTTATAAATAATTTAGTGAACTTAACTAAAATTTCAACAATTTTTGTTGATTTTAAGAATAAAATTATTTAGCTTAAAGAATAATAAGATGAAAATTTTTCTATTTATAGTAAAGAGAATTGTATTTTTGAAATACTAAGGAATCAAGATTATTGCTTGAAAAAGAAAAGATTGAAATAAGTTTTGAAAAATAACAAATTTTTAATGTCATATTCATTAAGTAAAAATGTATAAGTTTTTGAAAATAAGTTAAGGATAGTGAAGTTCAAAATCATTAACAGGCTATCCAAAAATAGTAATCCTCACTTAAATAAAAGTGAAGAGAAACTTGAGGAAATGCCTAATCAAAAATTGTCTTCACTTGAATTATCTTATATTAAGAAAACTGATTACATTTTTAACTTAATTTCTATGTACATATATTTTTACTAGAAAAATGTTTCATGAAAATTTTTTTCTTATAAATATTCTAAGTGACCTTGATATGATAAATTACAATTATTCTTGAAATAAATAAAAAATTGGAAGTCTTATGATTTGGTTGTTAAATGTTCTTTAATTCTTAAAATTAAACTTAATTAGTGAAATTTGGTTAATGATTTGCTAAAGCATTTATAAAACCAATAATTATAAGGAATCTTAAATATTTTAACTTCATTCCAAATGTTATTTATTTTATGTAATTAAAAGGGTTACTTGAGGACAAGTAACGTTTAAGTTTGGGGGAATTTGATCTACCTAAAAAAAACCCATTTTTATGCCTTATTTATGATTCAATTCTTAAGGATATTATGCTTTAATGAAAGGTATTTTCATGTTTTTGGATGTAAATGATTAAAAAAAGTCCAAGAAGGAAAAAAGGAGCAAAAAGGAGCAAAAATGGAGCTTACGGAGCAATTTTTGGAATTATTGGCACAGCGCCAGGCGCCGATTCGATACGAATCGTCGTTAAGTTTTTTTGATGACTTTGGGCAGTTATTTTGAAGGTGTTAAGCGGTTATTGGAGCTTCTAGAAGATTGGAAGTTACTCCTAATAAATAAGACATGTGATACAATGTATTTGGACACAAAGAAACAGTCTGGATCGTGAAGAGCTGCGACCTAAAGTGAAGAGGTGCGAATGACCTGGTCACAGAGTCCCGCGCCTAGGCGCCAGATCCCGGTGCCTAGGCGCACGGTTATCTTCTAGAAGATACATTGAATTTGGACGAATTTTGAAGAGGTGCCTTAAGCAACCCCTGGTCAAATTCAGAGCTCTATAAATAGGAGCCCATTTTACAGAGAAAATCGCACCAAACCCCACCCCCCCTCTTAGTACACATACCCATTTTAGCCTATTTTAGTCTCTTCCATACTTAGGGTGCCACTTTATTTTGTATCTAGTGAGTTTATTTTGAGTGTTTATTGTGTATAATTGTTGTTGGAGTGTTTCATCATTGCATTGGAGTTAGTAGAAGTCAGCGAAGCTCTTGAAGGAACACTTCAGATAAGTATTTGTACTTTGGTTCAAAGTTTTATAAATATGTTTTGTTGTGTTATTTTAATGAGTTCTGAGTTGTTAGTTATCTTTATAAATTAAATAAATTTCGTAGGAGAATTAAATATAAAATATTTTAAAATACTGTGATGATATTAATACCTTATCTTAGTTTACTTTTTAAATTGGTCGTTTAGTTTGTTAAAACCTGTTGAAGAATTTTGAGACCTATCCGGAGATAAATTCTTAACTAGTAGATATCACATGAATCCTTAGGTAATCGCAGGCTATACGCGGATTGTTTAAGGTGAAGTGCAAATAAATAGGAATATATTATTTATTGGGCGTAGAATTAATTAGTTTTTATAGTGACGGACTAAATTCTAATAATTTGGTTTATAGAAAGGTAACGGGTCACTGGTAGGGCCGACTATAGCCACCCTTGGACATCTAGTAGTGTGAGCCTATATTAACACATTCTACTAATAACACATCCTGAGCCTAACTATAGATTAGTCAATGTTCTTTGCACCTGAACCAATGGGTAAAGAATAAGAATGCTTTTATTTAGCACAATACTATAATCTTAATTCCCTACAAAAGATAATTAATCTATAATTCTTGGATTAGTTGAAAAAGGGAGAAAGTCGTTTTTATAATTGCATTGAATTTTAATTACTGTTTACTTTACTTTCCTGCTTATTGCTTACTTTATTTTAGTAAAAGTTATTAGTTAATTAAATTTAAATATGTATATATATATATATATATATATATATATATATATATATATATATATATATATATATATATATAATAAAAAGGTATATATAATTTGCATAAAAAAATTTCAAAATATTACTTATATATTTTTACTTTTTATTTTTATTATCCCTGTGGGATCGATAACCAGGACTCCACTAGAGCCTTGTATTACTTGAACGATACGTATACTTGCTTTTAAAATTGTGACTTTTACAATAATTAAATCTAATAAAATAATAAAAGTAAACTTCGCACATCAAGTTTTTGAAGCCATTTGCCAGGAATTAAATCTTCTAAAAAGTGGTATCAAATTCTTGTATTTTAAAGCATATTTAAAGTCGCATCACATCATTGTGATGCTAAAAGTGTTTCAAGATTCTTAATAAAAAATATTTTTACAAGATATAAAATGCCGAGAGTGATTATCACTGACGGAGGATCCCATTTTAGGAATAAATATATTCCGGGATTGGCATAAAAGTTTAATATTATTTATAGATTCTCTACTGCTTATCATCCTCAAACCAGTGGATTAGTTGAAGTTTCTAATTGTTAGATTAAACAAATTTTAGAAAAGACTGTAAACCCTAGTAGATTAGATTGGTCTGTGAGACTGGATACTGCATTATGGGCATACATGACTGCTTTTAAAACTCCTATTGGTATGACTCCTTGCAGACTCATTTTTGGAAAGATTTGCCACTTACCAGTAGAATTGGAGCATAAAGCATATTAGGCGATTAAAGAATTCAATTATAATTTGAAAAATACTTGTGAGAAGAGATTGTTACAATTGAATGAAGTAGAAGAATTAAAAAATGAATCTTTTGATAATGACAGAATTTATAAGGAAAAATCGAAGTTAAGGCCTAATCGGAAGATTAATCAGAAGAACTTTGAACCAAGACAAGAATTTTTTGTTTTACAATACATGGCTGAAATTATTTCCTGGGAAATTGAAGTCTCATTGGTTAGGACCCTTTACTGTGACTCAAGTTTATACTTATGGAGCTGTTGAAATTGAAGATCTGAAGATTGAGAATAAATTTAAAGTAAATGGACATAAATTAAAACCGTATTTTGAGGGTAAAAGATCGAGCTTTAAAGAGGTTTTAATGCTCAGTCAACTTGAATAACACCTGAATAAGTCGGGTTGACGACGTTAAACTAAGCGCTAGTTATCTTTATTTATTTGAGTGTTTGTTTGAATTTATCATTTTTTTGTAGTAATATTGAATTATACTACTTGTATTTTCCCTCTGATTACCATGAATTTGGATCTATAGAGAAAATTTGGAACATATTTGACCACGGCGTTTTTGCGCAAAATTTTACCTAGGCGCCGACGGCGGGTTTTTCCCAAGGGCCCTGACATTTAATTGCACAAAGTTCGTCGACGGCGCCATCGAAGCCACCGACAGCGAGATCGGCAAGTGGACGGTTTATGGAGTTCAAAATGGCAGTTTTTGGCGGTTTTAGGCGAATTTATCCCCTATAAACTTCTACGAACGGTTCCTAAACTCTCTATTTCCCAAAAATGAATGGAAACTCCCTTGAATTCTTCTCTAATGGCTTCCAATTCAATAGATCACTCTAGATTTCGAGTATTCAACCGAAGAAAGTTCGTCATTGCCGAGGCACAACTTTTCAACAAGGTGATGTCAAAGAGGAGGCTAATCAAAGAAATAGGTTTTGTGAATCGAGTATTAAACAATCCTTTGACAGCAATTGAAGAAATGATCATGCGGTGAAGATGGAAAGTACTTTGCTACACTACTGTCGCAGTAGTCGTTCCTGTGGTGGAGGAGTTTTACGCCAAATTGCATGGAATCAACCAAGGAAGCGTCTATGTGTGAGTTAGGTGGATAAATTTTAATTATGGACGAATTAATGAATTGTACATGTTTGAGAATGTTCCTGTCTGCCATTATTCTAATTTCGTACCGACAAGAGATAAGATGAATGAAATCTACCAATATTTGACGGACGAAACTGAAGACTGAGAGTTAGAGAAAACAGGTATGTCAGTTTTTCTATTACACTTTTAAATCCCGTTTCAAAACATTGACACTTTTTCATATCTGCAAAGTTATTACCGATGATGAAAATTGGTAAAGTTACCAAAGAGAGTGCTATATTGAACTACTGCATTCAAATGGGATGGCCAATTGATATTGAATCAATTATTGTGAAGTCTGTTTTTAGCCTGATCGTTCAAGGATCATCTCAAGGGCTTGGACATCCTTCAACAATTTTCTCAATATGCAGTGTGTTTCAAGTATCATACGAGATTTGGGAAAAGGTACTACTACCTTGGAAACCTTTAGACCCAACCAAAATGTTCCCAGTCAATGATGAAGAGAATGATATGAGTGTGATTATGGATCAATCATCGCAAAACTCTATTCCAAATTGACCTCTAGTAGCGGACAAGAAACCAATAATCTTACACATAATCAAGAATCTAGAGAATCAAGTACAAAATTTAATAAATTTAATTAACAATATCTCTGATTTCTTTGATCATATCAATTGGAGGATGACAGAACATTTTGATCATACTGGGCATTTTGAAGCAAGTTTGATACGCTTAATGAGAAGGATGGGATGGATTGAAGAAGACTCAACTGAATAATTTCTATTTCGGCCTTTTTATAACCTGTTCGTCCATGTTCAAGCAATGGGTGATATCAGAGGAGAAACCAGAACTGATTCAGAAGAGTAGTGGAATTGCTTTACTATATTTTTTTCTTTATATTAAACTTGATTTGAATTATGTTTGCTTGTTTTCTTTCAATTGTTTGCTTTTTAATCTCAGTATAGTTGAGATTATGTTTGGAATGTTTGTTTTAAGTGTTTAGAGTGTTGTGGCTAGGTCTGTGACACTGATTAGATGAATTTAGGTTGAAAAAAAAATACTTGGCTTTTGTGTTATGTAATGTGTATTGTAACACTTGGATTTAATATACAATTGTGAAGTTTTTTTGTGTTTATATTTATTTGTGTTAATAAATCTCTCAATCACTTAAAATATATGATTAAAATGATCGAACGAATGATGACGAGGCTTAAAATTAATCAAAACGGTAAAAATAAGAAAAATGATCAAAATTTAAGAATCTCGCCGACGGCGCGCCTGAGGCTGCCGATGGCGTGTTTTTCCCGAGACTATAGAAATTTAATCCTATTGAGTTCGCCGACAGTGCGAACGACCCCACCGATGGCGAGATCCCAAAATCACCTTTTAATGTGATTTTGACCAGTCAACCGCCACTATTCATCGTCTTCTTCCCTTATTTACCGAAAATTTTGACCTAGGGCTTGAGAGATTTTTTATTTGGAGTGATTTCAACTCATTTTAACACCGAATTTCATCTTCCCTCGGTAAGAGCTTCCCTCCTATGTAAAAATTTTTTATTTTCACCATGAATTTCTTCCACATTGAGGAATTTCGGAAAAATTGAAAATGTGGAGAAAATACTTGGAAGAAATTCATGGAACTTGATTTAGATTACTTTAAGTCACCTTTGGAAACTATTGTACTAGTATTTTGGAGTTTAGTTTGGATTTTTATAATTTGATAGAACGAAAATGGCTCCACGACAAAAGAGGCGACTGGAATTTTACGAGGCTCGATTTATTAACGCAAAAGCCTAATCAAGATACACTTCAATCTTCTAAGGAAAGAAGTGTATTCAAGATCGAGTTTTTGATAATCCCGGAGGAGAAGTAGAGCAGGTAATGAGAGAAAGAAATTGGGAGAACTTTTGCTACTCTATAAACAAAGCTGTTGTAGAGGTTGTAAAAGAATTATATTCCAATTTGACTCAGCTTGAAGACGAGCCTGTCAAAGTAAGAGGTTTTTTTGTCGATTTTAATGCTGCCCACATTAATTTCTTTTACGAACTTCACAATTATTATTCTAGCGAGTATGAAACATTTGGAACTATGGAAGGTCCGTTAGATGATTTGATTGACTTTCTCACTAATGGGAAAGGGACTTGGAAAATTAAACAGCGTGAACAAATAAACTTCTTTCTATGATGAATGTCATAGCTAAGGCATGAAATTATTTCATTTGTTATACTTTGCTACCTACCTATCATCATAGTGAAGTATCGAGAGATAGAGCAGTTCCGAATTTCTATATTCAGAACAATAGAAGTATAAATGTGGTTAATATTATTTATAAGACTGTTTTGGCCACGGCAAAGAGTGAATCAAGTGAAGGATTAGGACATCATGGCCTAATTTATGCACTTTGCCAATTATCTGGAGTGGAAGCTAGAGATAGTGAAGTCTGGGTGTACCCTATAAAACCCATTAGTAAAGCTAATTTGAAGACTTGCGAATCCCATGAGGAATGGAGATCTGGGAGTAGGAGTAAGGCACCTTCTACCAGTAGAGATATCCCCTCTACTAGTTATGACCCTCCTGCATTTAGCTCCCCTACTCTTTATGATTTGATGAATGTGATGACCCTGTAGCGGAAAAGTTTTGAAAAGTATGATGAAAGACTTGAAAGAATAGATCAAAGGATTGAAGGATTAGAGCAGAGACATGATCATGATAGTGAGTATCTTCAGCGACATTCTGATTTCCAGATTGCTTATTATGATGCTCAGGCTAGACACTACAGAGGTGAGCCTTATGTTATTTTTTCTGAATGCCCCCAATATACTCATTATCAACCCAATCCACCTGCTGACCAGGGAGATGAAGACTTAATATGGGATTTTGATGTATGATCTTGAAATTTGTGATGTATGTGTGTGTTTTATTGTAGTACTTTCATTTTGTTATTTGTATTTTATGTATTGTATTATTTTCTGAGATATGTATTTTGTTTTGTAGTTTGTATTTCATTTATGGATGATTGTGATGCATAGATTGCAATTGTAATTGTGAACTTTAAGTTAAAAATAGTAGACTATGTCTTATTGTGTTGTGAAATGCAAATGTTATTTTGTATTGTACTGTGTAGTTAATTGTTGTTATTAAATGTTTTATTTTATATACTTATTTCAAAATTTCATTACCCCAACAAATTCTCTAAACTGTTATATGTGTAGAAAAGTTTCTAATATTACAGGTTAGTTGAAGTTAAAAATTTTGAGAAGAACCTGCAAAATTTCAGAGAAAAGAAAACGCCTAAAGTGCAAAGGTATGATTTATATTTATAATTTTTCTTTCCACCCTATATTATTTCTATTTATTGAAAACTTTAAGTTTGGGGGGAGAAAAATATTAAATATTATGTGTTCTCAATTAAAATATTTTCAAAATTTATAAATATGATTTTTGTGATAAAATTTAATTTAATTAACCATATTTAGATTTTATCTAAATATTGTAGAAGATTCAAAGAAATATTTTTTGTAATGAAAATTAATTTTGTAGGTTAAGATATTTAGTATAAGAGGATAAGAATATAGTTAACTATTTAAAGTAAAGAAGACTATATTTTGAAATATTAAGAATCTTAGGAATTTTGTTGAGAAATAAAAGATTGGGACCCAATGATGTAAAAACTATGAATTACATATAAGGTAAAGAAATGTTTTAAGTTTCAAATTTAGGAAAAGAAGAGTGAAGATCAAAATTATTAACAGGCTATCCAGATATAGTAATCCTCACTTGAAAAAGAAAAAGAAAAAGAAAGGATTGAAAAACAATCCCTGAAAAGAAAAGAAATATATATATAGGATTGAAAAACAATCCAAAAGAAAAAAGAAAAGAAAAAGTAAGTGAGGAGAAGCTTGAGGAGATGTCTTATCAAAAATTGGCTTCACTTGGATTAACCTAACAGGAAAACTAAATACATTTCTGAACTTATATTTATGGACTAGTTTCTTTACTAGTAGTGTGCTCATGAATTTCCTATCATCTGAATATTCTAAGTGAATTAATATTGCAACATATAGTCATTCTTGAAATGAATAGAAGACTAGAACTCTTAGACTTGATGACTAGCTAGCCTTACATCTGCAGAGTTAATCTAATTACTTGAAAATCTTTCTATGAATTCTTACTGTGATATTTATTTAAATAAAAATTATAGTGTTTCTGAATTAAAACTTTACCGCAATGAATCATAACTTTTATGTAATAGTAAAGATTACTAGAGGACAAGTAATAGTTAAGTTTGGGGGATTTTGACCCACTGAAAATATGTTAAGATTTTCATCCCTATTTTATATTAATTTTGATGATATTGCAATTTAAAGAAGGGTATTTTTGATGATTTTTTGCAGATATGATGATTTATGGACATTGGAGCAAAAAAATGCAAAAAGGAGTGAATTTGGAGCAAAAAGGACAAAAAATATGAAAATTTGATCTAGGGCGCCAACGGCAAGCTTGACGGCGGAATTTTCTTGAGAGTTCAGAAAATATATTATAAGGAAGCACGCCGACGGCGAGATTGAGGCCGCCGACAGTGGGCCTTATGAATAAGAGTCTGAGGCTAAGTATTCTAGAAGGCCGCCGACTGCGAGAAAGTCGGTTCTCTCACAAGGTGCGTTCAATGTGGACGATTTTTAAAGGAATGCTTGGGAAACTCTTGAAAACTCTTCAACTACTTTAAAAGAAACAATTTGGAGCCAAAATTGGTGTCCACTAGAGTGTCAAGTGTGTGTGTCTAGTGAGTCCAAAGGGTTTCTAGAGTGTTAGTTAGTGTCTTGTTTTCCTTAAAGTTTTAGATAGTGTGTTCAGTTAGTGATATTTGTGAGGGATTCTTCGAGAGATTGTAAGAGTGGAAGGGAAGTGAGAGATTTCTTCCTCCTTGCCGTTTCGAAGGAGAATTTTGCATACTGTCAAGAAAGGAAGAGATTCAGAGGAACTTCAAGGAGTTTGTTTGGGGAGGAATTTAAGATAAGTTGTATTTACTTATTTTAGTTTGTAGAACTTTGCTTTTAGATATGAAATCCAAGTTTTATCGTATCTTCTCCATGAAATCTGAGTAGTTTTTCTGTCTTTCTCCTTGTTGTGATATTTTTGTGAAATGGTAATTTGAATTAGTGTGCCAAGAAAATTTTAAAGAAGTTCTGCTAATTTTTTCACTTCAATCTTAATTTACTTTCAATCTGGCCAATTAATTAGTTAAAATATGTAGAGTTTAACAACTAAAGTGAAGATTACATTCGAGATTCAGGGAGGTCAAAGTCCTTAAAAGTAGGGTGCAAATAAATAGGGATTTGGTTGAGTCTAGGCTGAGATCTTAAGGTTTTAGTGTGGGTAGTTTACAGGTTAGGTCAGTTGGGGACGATGTCCAGGAGCCATTGGATCGGGCGTGTATTCAATGCACGTCGCTGATGCATTTGGACGAAGGGATGATCCATAAAGCGCGGGCTGATGAGGCGGCTACGTGGATTGCGGTGTGATCCACAAAAAATTTGATAGCTTTTTATTGTCCATTTTATACCTATTTTTGATAATATTGCACTTTAAAGAAATGTATTTTTCATGATTTTATGCTGATACAATGATTTTAGGCCTTTGGAGCAAAAGGAAGAGAAAATAAGCAAATTTGGAGCAAAATGAGGCAAAAGTGCACTTTATTGAACTAGCGTTGAACGGCGCTGTCACCAACGTCGGACCACGCCAATTTATAGAGACTTTGGAGGCAAAAGGCGGAAAATAGCGTCGGACGGTGCCCTATCCTGCGCCAGACCATGCCTTATCCCGAATTCAAACTAGATTCAATGTATTTGGCCGAATTTTGGAGGGTTGCTTGAAGAAACTCTTGGGAAATCAGTTATGGCCAGATTTAAACTACTTTGAAGCCAAATTTAGAGAGGGGGAGAGTTTAGAGTGTAGAGAAAGTGATGAGAGAGTGTATTTTCATTTTGTTTAGGAAATCAAGGTTTTGTGTGTTCTCTTCTAAGGAGTGTAGGAGAAGATGGAAAGTGAGAGATTTCTTCTTCGTTACTTATCTAAAGAGAAAATTATGTGTTGTTGTGAAGAAAGAAGAGGAGTCAAAGAAATTCCTTGAGATTCTCTTGGGGAAGAGTTTGAGATAAGTTGTCTTTTTCTTACCTTGTTTATATGACATTGCTTTTATATATAAAATCCATGTTTTGTCATTCTTTCCTCATGAGTCATGAGTAGATTTATTTGTCTTCCTCCTTTTCATGTGATGTGTTGATGTGAAGATATGGAAATGATGTGTCGATTTATTATGGAGAATTTGTGATGACATTTTTACTTCGAACTTCATTTACCTTTTGATCTGGTCAATTAAATTGTTAAAACTTATTGGGAAACATACGTTCTGAAAGGATTATGAGTTCCACAACGAAAGTAAAGGTCACACTCAATGTCCATGAATGAGTGACGTAGTTCATGGGGGTTGATTGCAAATAAATAGAAAAATATACTTTGATGGGCGTAGAATTAGAGATTTCAGAGTGACAGGCTGAAATCCTCAATTTGTTCCTAGGGTTTAGAAACCAAAGTGAGAGTTAGCCTTCATGGGAAGGGAAGTGGGAGCTCTAGAGTGAGAGCCAGTATCCTCCCAGTCTAACCACGGATTTGGGGACTAAATTTAGGATTAGCCAATGTTCTTTATGCGCTTAGAAAAGGGTAAAGAATAGTAATTCTCCTATTTGACACAATACATTTACATCACTGATCTATGTCACAAAATCATCATATTATATTTGGAGACGAGGAAGATTCTTTCGTACCACTGAACTTTGTTATAACTTTAGCCTTGTGTTAGTTTAACTTGCTAGAAGGTTAGAACGTACTTTGGTAGAAGTAGTAACTACAACTATTTGACTCTATTTTAAGAATTGAAATTACTTGCAATTGTGCTGTGATTCGAGAAGTGATTTCTGCGCTACACCATAAAATTAATTGCCTCCCTATGGGATCGATATCCATGACTCTACTGGAGTCTGTATTACTTGAGTGATACGTATACTTGCATTTAATTGTGTGACTCAATAGAAAACTAAATCAATATATATATATATATATATATATATATATATATATATATATATAAATTTGAGTTCATAAATATTGGCAAATTAAAAAATTCACACCACGACGTCAATTGACAGAGCGACGCGTGTGACTTCGAAGCTGCTGAGGTTGAGATAGCGCCAGGCGAATAAGTAGAAAATTAGGGATTTATTCGAATTAATTAAATCAGTGGACCTTTAAAAATTCATAACTTTGTGTAGAAAAATCATAAAAATAAAAAAAAATACCATCTTACTCAGTGAACAGAGGAGAACAATGTAGAATTAGTTTCAATTTATTTTATGTATATTTTAATTTTAATTAATTAAATACGATATTTAGTGTTTTAATTCTCCGTTTTCATACACATTTCACCATGGCTTAAAATTTGGGGCTTTTGTTTCCTCTATAAGGGATCTTCCCTGATTTTTCCAAAGTCATGGGAGATCTCTATGAGGAGATCTATATTTTTCAAGGTTATTGTGTTTGTTCTGATTTTAAAATTTTAAAAATTAAAATACTCATCAGAAAAATATAAAAATATTTTGCTAGGTTACTTGTTACCAGGGGACTGGGACAATTACAACTTGGCTTACATTTAATAAATATAACCTTGATTGCCATTAAACTTTCAAACTAAAAGAAAATTAATTTAGATTTAATATAGGTATAAAAAACTTGATTTTTATTCCCCACTGTGGTTTATAATAAGGGGAACTCCCATAAAAATTTTGAAGATATTTGAATTTATTTGGCCACTTAATTGAATTTTCTAAGTTAAATAGCATCTTTTACATTAAAAAAAATCTAATAAATAAATTGCAACTCACAAAATTACCAAATTGGTTTTTGGAGTTCTCTGTGATCAGAGAAAAATATTAAAAGTAAAATAGGGATTAAAATAAAATTTTCATTTTTAAAGCTATTTTAAATATTTAAATAATTAAAAATTCATAAAAATCACAAAATCAATAAAATTGATGGAAATGTTCTAAATTATCTCTAATCACTTAAAAACAATTAGAATAATTTTCCTAACCCTCTAAGCAAAGATATTAAATTTTAAAGGGTTAAAAATAATTTCTAATGCTTAAAAATAGATTTTTCTTAATTTTTCACTAAAATAATTCTAATAATTAGAATATAAATCACAAAAATATGAAACTTGATTTTATGAGTTTCTCGACCTCAGAGAAATTTATTGAATAATATAAAAATTAATTTTTAAAGTATAAAATATTTTATATTTAATTAATACTCCAAAACTTAAAATAATTATAATAATTAAAATAAAATTCAAAAAATCATGAAATTTGGTCCAAGTGGTCCACTGGTCCAGGTGAACCTCCAGTAATTTTCTTAAAAAAATAATTTGCGTTAATTAAGTTATAAAATTATCTTTGAAACTTTCTATATTTTTGTTAAAATAATTATATAACTTAAATAAAATTTTGAAAGATCACATTTTTCTCTTCTGATATTTTAGTTAACCCATAAGTGGGGTAACATAAAAATTTCAAAGTCATTTGTATTAAATTTGCTGAGTTATGAAGTATCAAGGCCTTAAGGGCAAAGTTGATATTTTAAAGAATCTAGCCTTAGGTCTAATTAAAGGGTAAATGGGTAATGAATGATCTTAATAAACGTATTGGAATGATTGACACATAAGGGGATAAGTGGTATAAACCAATCTCATTTTTGTCATATTAAGGATAAACTGACGATTTTCTTATTTATTTTAATTTGGAAGATAATCAAAATTAAATGATCCTTAAGTTTAGGGGTTAACTTTGGAAGTTAATAATCTACTAATATAATACCCCTAGTTGGTGTTTAATGATAATTTCAATATCTTGATAAGAGTCATAATCACATAAATCAATATTTTCTTCAAATTCCAAATATACCCACTGAAGTCTTAAGGGCATATTAGCGAACTAGGCTTAATTAAGTCTGATTAATTAGGTTTAGAAAAGAAAGCTTAACTAATATTAAACCTTTTGAAACGCTACAAGCCCAAATAAAAAGAAAACTGGATAGATTCTTAATGAATCAAGTTTGTCCCTAGAGGCCTTTACTCACATAATTCATAAGTATAATGTCAAGTGATAGTTAGCCCGCTTTTTGGGATGATTAAAACATCAATGTTTATTGAGCATAAGGGTATGAAATAGATGAGTCATTTAATGAATATAATAAGTTCAAATGAACTCCAGAAAGTTCAAAAGGCTCGTGAAAAATTCAGGTACTCTCTGGAACTTTTCATAAATCTTCTGAACATCTTGTAGAGACACTGAGCCTATCATACTTACTAAAGGAAAACATCTCTCAAATGAAATAAATAGGACCCACGAAATTATGATGTAGAATTTTGTAGGCTTGTGATGAACTAATCGATATGCTTTTACTTTCCTACAAATTATAAATGTTTATTGCAAGATACTAAAGTTTCAGGTGGAGGAAGGAGAAAAATCGACAGGTACGCTTTTACAAGTTTACAATACTTTCTTTTTAGTACTTCTTTTACTTTACTTTTCTTGTTCACAAGTTTGCATGTTAAACAACAAATGTCGCCCTACATGAAAACCAGAACTTTTAGGATAGCCATAAAACTGAAACCAAAATAACAAAATTAAAATAAAACAAAGATAAAATTCACCGCCACAACAGAAAAAATATAAAACAACTCAAAATTTAATCACAAACAAAACAAAAATCATAATTGTAACTAAATTAAAATATCTCTATCGAATGATCAGAAATACCTTGGAGGACGCAACCTACATCTGCTAACGAGATTTCCTACAATCTAAATGAAAGTATGGAACTCGTTTAGTTGAGTTTAGTAAATTCATTTGGACTAAGTGAATCCAAAGAAATTAGTGGTGCCAGAATGAGGGAACCGTGAGATCCTAACCAGTGTCGCTATAATCAACTTAAATATTCCCCTAATAGGACATTAAAACATCTCAATTTAAACCCTTTCTAAAACATGACACTTTTCTCATCTATTCAATTTAACACTTCTAAAATTAAACCTGCTACGACGAGGAGCTTAGAGCATGCATAGTGGGCAGCACGACCATCTTAAACAACAAAACTCCTTAGAATTAACAACAAGTCATAGGAATTTGAGGTAGCTTGCTTAGTGCAGTATAAACCCTCACTTTATCTCTTTTTGCCTTTGTGTCTTGTGCAATATAAGTCCCAACTCACCGTAGGTTCCGAGGTTCTCACCCGATAAGACATAAATCCTCCTATCTTCCAGACTATTCACATGATCGATATCAAATGAATGTAAGCCCTAAATAATAAAGTTAGTAGGATGAAATGTTAAATAAATATCTCAAATTGAAGCCGAACCATAGGAGTTTGGGAAAGAAAACCAAGATTCTTCTTGGATCTATGTCTTTCCTCTAGCTTCCTCCTCCTTCGGATCCCTATAATAACTGTTCTGAAACTTGAGCCCCTCACTTATTAGATTTTCTATTACCATATTTTCTTGAAGATCCAACCTTTTGGAAGTCATGAAAATAATATTTCATGATCTTTATCAAGAGTTTTCTTAGGTGACTTTGGTTATCTAAGATGTAATTAACTATATGGGATTGCCCTTATAGGAAACTTAAAGACCCCATATTAATATAAAACCTATCTAATTCCTTCATATTAGATATGGGAAGTTATCTGTCAACATAAATGGTTTGAAGACCAAACGAATGTCATGAATCATTTAGTTTATTTGATCAAGCCTCACCATCAAGTAATATATCTATTCTTTGGGATATATATGGCTTGTGATGCAACACTTGATTATTTAAACTATCGTGTGTATGAGATCAGTTTGATTTCATATTTTAAAAAATTAAAAAAAAGATATTTTCAAAACTACATATATATTAAATCTATTTTAAAATGATAATCCCCAAACCCCCTTTGGCGACCGACAATGACTATTAACTCTTTTAATGACGCCTTTAGAAACTTGTTATTATGCAAGCAATTGTTAACATGCATCTTTGTCATAAGTCCCTTTGGAAGAAAAATAATTTCTAAGCTTTTGATATATGATCATAGGAAAATAAACACCACGGATGAAAGCAATGATCCAATTGACAAAAAATGCAGATGAACTAATATTCCCTAAGTAATTTTTATGGAACTAGCAGTTGACATGATCAAATGTTGTTATAAGATCAGAATTGGTGCATACTTTAGTAGAATTTAAAGAATTATAACTATGTAAAAGGTCATTGGTCATAATTGTATTATCATTTATATCCCACATCCACAAAGTCATGTTATGCTGGGAAAACAAGTTTGGGAATAGTAAGTTTTAATCTATTAATAATTAGTTCAACATTGATTTTATAGAGACTCTTGTAAAACATTATTGACTTATGATCCTTGACTGTTTCAAATTAAGAGTTTTGAGAATCAATATAGAAGTCATATATTTTAGATTATTTGAGAGTTTTATTATAATAAATAAAAAATGCACACCCTTGTTAAAAGAAGCCTCAATAATATATTTATTAATTTTCATATTAGTCAAAACATTCAACTCCTTGTTCTTATTATATTGAGCTTGCCGGCATGTCAGGGTGAGTGAGGCCCACATAGAATACTTATTTATATAAAATTCACATTTATTTTCATTTATTTTGATATTTAAATAGGTGAAGAAAAAGCTTAACAAATAAAAGAACAAACAATTTAGTTACTGAATAAGTTTATTAGTACTTCAACTAGTAGATCATCAAAAAATTTAATAAAATACTCAATAAAGATTATTATGCAATAGTATAAGAAACATATTACTATAAGTATAAATGAAATGAAATTGTTGAGCCGTTATAATTAGATTATGGATTGAAAACCTCAAATATTTATTTCGATCACTGAAACTCAATATATTATTTTTTATGGTAAACTGTAACTCAATTTCAAACAAAATTCAATAAGAAATTTTGAAAAAGAATTTCAAATTTTGGCTATGCTGAATCTAGATTACAAAATGAATGAATGATCTGCTTGATTTATTTCAAATGAAACCTCCTACTAACATTTGTTTATACTTCTTGGAAAAAAAAATATAATCACATTCTAGTAATGCTGATGAGAGTATGAATATTTAAATACTTTTTACAATTGTACTGAATATTCTAATTCTCAAGTCTCAACATTCAAGAATTCTTCTATTTATTTCTAACTAGTGTGTCATGCATTTGACACATCAAAATAGGAAATATGATGGGGAACTATTATTATTCAATCATCGGGTGAACTCTTCAAGATTGTTAAATGATTAATAGGTTACATCTATATATTTTGTACAATTAGTTGAAAAAAACATCATTACTACATCATATATCTAATTCATCAATTATCCACAACTATAAATTCTATGGAAGCAGCTTGTATGATTATCCGTTTCATACTAATAATGGACAGAGCAGCTAAAATTTTTTTTACTGAAAGCAAATTTGCAAGTCAGTGAGGCAAATCTTGTATTTAAAATAGAGTGGACCTTTAAGTTGGACTAGAATTTGAGTTTGAGTTGCGAAGTTAGTGAAGATAGCATTCAAAAGGGCAAATTATATATCTATTAATGCCCCTCTTAATTTAAATTAGTTTGTATTTACCATTATCATATTATTTTTTAGTATTATAATTGATTAAGTGACAAACACCTGTGTGTTAATGAGAATTCTAGAAAATCACACCATCATGCATTAAATGCATTTCACATTATCATCATTGCAGAAATATTAGTTCTTTCTATATAAATCATGAGCTTTAAAGCCTTTTTAAGGTGATAACACTTTCAAAAGAATGTTTTACGAAGAAAATAATAGTTTTTATTTTGAAATTTATCTTTTAATGCAATTTCTATAATATTCAAATTCTACTTGAAAAATTTTAATTCAAAACATGCCATTATATGAATCTCTCAAGAATTTGTTTATACTAAGATCTTTTGGTGATAAAGTGGATATTTTGGACTCTAGGCGAGAAAAAATTGGTGAAATAATTTTCTTTGATGCATTCTAAGTTACAAGGAGCTAAGAGAAGTGTTTTGGAGCATAGAAGATTTCAAAAATGGATTTCCAAGAATGGTTAAAAACTACGTTAAGGATGAAAGAATTTGGCTTTATTTGTGAGGCAAATTTTTTAAGAAGCTTGATGGGATATTAAACTTAAAGTTAAGAGGGCTATGCTTACGCTTTAAAAAATTAAGAATGTTAGAAATAAGGATCTAGAGTTTTTTAGAGTGATTCTATGGAGGTTTTGGATTGGAGAGTGGAAAAGGTCAGTTCGATGAGTTTGAATACGTTTTAAGTGGTTGGGTAATGATTACTTGGTACAAATACTTTGGATGTCTTTTGAACACTCAAAAGGGAAGTGCATCAAAGGAATATAAAAATGAATCTTGTACATAACAAAAAAAAATCTACAAATCTTGGTGTAATTCATATAAATATGATGAGATATAAATTTGATGAAATATTTTAGTGAAATATGATATATTTGGAGAAGTACTATACTGTCATCTTCAACAAAAGCTTGGTGGCTAATGCCTCAAGACTTTAGTCAATTTGGGCCTATTTGTACGACTTGGGCCCAATTTGATCAATGTTTGATTAATTGATAAACATAAGAAATATTTAGGCTTAAAATGGTTTGTTCAAACCGTTTGACAGTTTAGCGAATGGTCTGCTAAAGGTTAGGTTAGTATACATGAGAAATATAAAAAAAAATTGAATCGCACAGATAAAATAAGAGAAATAAGTATTAAATCTCTTACTCCAATCAATCAAATATTGCTTCATTTGGGCTCGTCTAAGGGGTAATTTTTTAAGGAGCAAGATAGTAGTACTCCAAATAATTTACAATAAATTAAAATGTTGACTTCAAAACTTTTGACCATTTGCTAAATGCTTATTGTATTACGAAAGGGAGCTTAATGAATTATCAACGACGCATCAAGCGGCTGCCCATGTTTGTTTAGGTTTACTGTGGGATTAGTTGGGGAAGAAGTATATTTCACATGATAATTTATCCTTTTGAATGTTCTTACAGAACTATTACTTCAACATGGCTTAATAAAGTTATATTCTTCATATATAAAGTGAAATAAAAAAATAAAGTTATTATAAATTTATTAGTTTGATTTATAAAAAAATGAAAATTTATTATTTGCAAAGCACATTGGTGTTTATGCATGAAAATATGTATTTCACTTTTAAGAAGTGTTAATAATGCTATTTTTTGATGTGATACTAAAGATTTAAGTGTTATCTGTGTAACATGAAAGCTTACATGTGTGATAAATAAATACATAAACCCCCACCCACCCATCCCAAAAGAAAAAAAAAAATAATTAAATTAAAAAAAATAGTGATTGAAGCTATCTTCGGCAAAATAAACCAAAGAAAACACTAGTTTTATTCCAAATTAAGGATGAGGGACAACATGAGTATAATAAGTGGTCTATGCCCTACTACTATTCTTTCCTTAAAGTTGCAACAGTCAAACTTTTATTTACTTATTTTTTTGTACTCTAAAGTATAAAAGTTTGGTCACCATACCATATTCGCTTATATATTGCATTTATTTGCATCCACAAACGGCTTGTTCTCCACTTTTTAATTTCAAAACAAGGATGAAAACCGTAAACTTTGGCTTCGGACCGTCCATGTGCCTTGCAATATTATTTGCATAACGCAAGAATAAATCTTCTAAAATATCAGTTCCAAAATAAGATGTAACTAGAGGTTCTAGCACTGCTCTCATGTAATTTGCAACATTTCTACTACTCGAGCTTTTGTCTTCCACAAAATTTTCATTTGATTCATCAAAAGGATCCCAATTCGATTCGAAAGTTTGCGCTTGTATAAGATCAAATGATCCTTCCATATTGATAATAGCTCTCACTTCTTCCATTAATGGCGTGTAGAATGGTAAATTAAAGTCTTTTAGTTTTTTTTCATCCACCAGTCCCTACATTCAATAAATAACATTATAAGGAAGCTTCTTGTGTAATAAGATCAATCCTACATAATGGATGAAGTAATAGTCCATATGTGAATATGCATATTTTTTTAGCACAAATAGATGTACTATAGAACATGTGTGTGTATTTTTTTTAGCACAAATAGATGTACTATAGAACATGTGTGTGTTAAGGAAGCTTCTTGTGTAATAAGATCAATCCTGCATAATGGATGAAGTAATAGTCCATATGTGAATATGCATATTTTTTTAGCACAAATAGATGTACTATAGAACATGTGTGTGTATTTTTTTTAGCACAAATAGATGTACTATAGAACGTGTGTGTGTGTGTGTGTGTGTGTGTGTGTGTGTGTGTGTGTGTGTGTGTGTGTGTGTGTGTGTGTGTGTGCGCGCGCGCATATATATACATACATACGTACATACATATATACATAAATACATATGCCACAAGTCGTGGCCTATTGATTTAGGGGGTTCCCTGTAAGTTTCCTCAGGTCAGGTTCGATTCGGTATAGCGCAGGATTCTCAAATATATAGGCACATGACATCAGACCTCCATCATAAGGGTGTAGCACATAAGGAATCGGTATTTAGGTCTCTGCCAAATACCAATTCTTTGATATATATATATATATATATATATATATATATATATATATATATATATATATGGGAAACATACATACCACATAATTCTTATCCATTTACATATATAACAACTAAAGTTTGATATTTATTATTACAATGCTTCATTTTTAAAAGTTTATACATGAAAAATGTGTATTTCACATATTATGGTATTTTTGATATGATGTCAATGATTTGAACGACATGTATATAATTATGAAAATTTAGGTGCTATATATGTAGACATGTATATAATTATGAAAATTTAGGTGCTATATATGTAAATATGTAAGAATTGTGTGGTATGCATGGGTAAGTTACCTACATACCATATATAGCATGTAAACAAGGTAGGCATTTTGTTCACATGTTGCTTACTTTATTCTCAGAGTGTATACTCTTTGCTCTCTTCGCAACATAAAAAGATGAACAATCATTTGGTAAGTTTTTGTTTGTATTTGGTACTAATAAAAGATAATTATACCAACAAATTGTTAGTGTCCCTTGAAGACTAAGAATACAAGTATTCACATGCATGCACAAACTGAAAGAACATAGAATAATTGTTAGTTACATAAATTTATGCCAAGATAGATTTGGAACTACTTGTTTGAATGATTGAAAATAAATAGTAATATTTTACAGAGGAAAATAACAAACGTACAATGTAACATATGGAAAATATTTAACATAATTAAGTGAAAAATGAATTTATAAGTTTTGACTTTTTCTTAGTACTAGTGAAAATAATTAAATTGCAGTTTTTAATGGCCCTAGACGATTGACAACATATGCATTATTGTTGTTTGTCTAGTTGAGAGAGCACATATAATTTGTGAATAAAATAAAATAAAAAGAATAAACATTCAATTAAATTTTAATTGTTTAAGAATCTTGAATTATAAAAGTATGTATATATCATCTATGCTGAATGGTGGAATTTGATGATTCAATCGATAATCGTATATGCAAATATTTTGATAGAAGAAAAATAAGTAATTTCTTATATAATTTGGCATATTTGGTAATTAAATTATTCAAAAATGATTATCAAATATAAATTTTGATGTAAATTTATCCATCAAATAACGTAAAATATGAAATAAAAAATTATTAGTTGTTAATCCTAATTTTTGCGTGCTTGTAATCAAAAGTATCATCTCATAGAGTCAAAATGAGTTTAAATTAATTGATCCACACCTTTTGATTATTAATTTTGTTTCCAATCATTGTGCTATGCATTTAAATACGGATCATCAAATTTTATTGAATATAATATTGTTTAGATTCTCTCATTAAGATTAAGGAGTTTTTCAAAGGATAATAAGTTATTAACCATTAGGGCTTGTTCTCTTAGGCAATATAAAGCTCACTATAAATAAATCATGAGGTTATCTTTGCTAGAAATATGATTATAATAAGGATCTATCAAATAAACAAACTTCCTCAAATAAAGATTGTAAGCTTTTATGTTGAAGCCTAAAGTTTTTACTCAGAATCAAAGTAAGAAAAGGAAAAGCTAACAGCTTGTAGGTTGGTTTGATAAATGAAAGAATTTTAACATGAATTTTGAAAATCTAAACCAATTTGATTATGATAAACATAGTAGTATTCATATAATGATAAAATTGGTGTGAGAATAGTTAATATTTAAACAATAGTCTTATTATTATTATTAATGTTAATATTAATAATATTATTATTATTCTTTTGCAATTTAGGGGTATATTTGTTGTTTGTGGTTGTAGTTAGGCAAACAGTAGGAGTGATATGTGTATGATTAATTTTCATAAAAACAAATGAAGAATACATTGAATTTTTTAGTTTATGGGTTTTTTTTTCCACGGGAACCACACAAGGATTGCAACTATTTTCATCCACAAATTTCTTATTTTTCAATATTTTAACATGAACGAGTAGTAAAAATACTTCATAAATTTTTTATTGCTTTCTTCTGGAAAAAGGATAATATTGTGTTTGAAAGGACACTGGAGTTACAATGAAGCTAGGCTATATTTCTCGAAACAAATATAAAAATAAGGTGAATTACTTAGAAATAAGCACAAAAAAATGTAAACAATGGGTGAAATTCATTAAAAAAAAAAGTAAAATATATATCTACCTCAGAAACCATAGCAATTAGAGCCTCAGCAAGAAGTCGATATAAATATAATAGTTCACCAGCAGATTGACAGTCACTTCTTCCCAAAAATGATAAGATCATGCTCCCTCCAGAAATAATCTCCTTGGAACGAGATTTAAGGAAATCCAAGAAATCTATGTTAAATTGTTCTAAATACCAATGGTACACGATAGAATTGTGTTTATCGATATATATGTCTGTTCTATTCAAATGATCAGAGCCTTCATCTTTGAGCCCTCTTGGTACCTAACATCAGCTTATGTTAATTTACAGAAATAGAATGTAACTTTTGCAAATCATATGAAATAACTTTCAATATAGGAAAAAAACACTAAAGCTGGCGGAAAGAGCAACGACTTTTTACACATTAGAAACATTGTTTAAATTACCAAATATTTTGCTACTATTTCTGAATTTAATTATTTGTGACGACATAATTACAACATATAACATCGCTTATCAATAGTATTTTATTTTTTGACTGTTTTTTAATTATAATTGATGGAATAACTTATCAGTTATAAGCAAATATTAATCGATGAATATAGTTCGTCGGTTATCTTTGAACCTGCTATATGTTGGGGTTTTAACCAACATATTTTATTATTAAGCTACGAGAATAAGCATTGGCAATATTATTAATAACCGAAGCAATAAAAGATGTTTATAAGCTGTCAAAACTAATCATATGTCCCGCCCGAAATCACCTCCCTCCCGGTCTTGCCCTAATCTCTTCTTCTGATCTCTCATCTTCTCAATCGGAAGTCCACGCCTCTCGTTGAAACCCTCTCATGTCGCTCTAGGTTTCGTACGCAACCATCACTTTCATCCCCGAAACCCTAGCAATATAGCCGAAACAAGAGTTAACCGATAATGCAACGACATGATCGTGGCTTACAGTGACTTCAAACTCCTATTTTTCTCTTTATTTCGCTCCTCTGCTCCCCGAAATGACCGAGGAATGTAACTTATTATCTTCATTTTCATTTTTATTTTAATTTACTTTCAAGAATACATTTACGGTTTTGTGTTTAGTAACAAGGAGATTTGCCAAATATTTTTTTATTTCATTTGAATTACATCATTGATCAACTTTAAGCACGTATGTTTCTACTTTATTTATGGATGCTCTTACTAGACATTACAAGAGGATGCACCTTGGTGTATGCTTTTCACCGGTCATATCCTTCTTACGGACAAGACTAAAAAAAAAAGTTTAGAAAAATTTTAAAGTACGGAGGCTGATATAAGAGCTAAAAGACTTTAGTTTGAGTAGATTTAGAACTGAATACATGAAATATAATTTTAATAGAAGTATGTCTAGTGGCAGAGTTGTAACTATGGATGATCAAATCATTTAAAAGGTGTGAACATTCTAGAAATCTCGGGTTGTTTGTTCAAAGTGATGATGATATAAATGGGGATGCTATTATTTAGTAGATTTCAAATTGGTTGGTTGAAGTGGAGGAATGCATCCGACCTATTGTGTGATAGAAAATGCTGATTAGACTTAAAAAATAAAGTATAAGACGATGTCTGCAATGTTCTATAGCGCAAAATGTTGGCCTTTAGATTAATGGGCTATTTGGTTGAAAGCAGGATTTAATTAGAATGAGTTTTAATAAATCCTGCAAATTCAGAATCATCAAATCCCAAGGTATGTGCCAAAACTGGAATAAAATTTAGTTGAAAAATGATAATTGCTCAGAAATTGGTTCTAGGTTTGTATCACATATGAAACTCGAGTTGAAATAAACACTGAGGTTCGAGCCAAAATTTTTTATTAGATTTGTTAGGAACCAACATATCAAAATTTTTTAGAACCTACATATTCGGCTCGAAGTCGGATCGTTTAACATCTTAGTATGTTATTGCTGTCGAAGATCATTAAATGGTCAAATATTGACTCGTAATTGATTAAAGTGTCTCCCTCTAATATTGTATGCCACTATAGCTACACTAGTCCGCTCACAAATATATGTTTAAATAAATATGTGAAGAAGATTTAGACAAACCTGAGATAGCCACATGAGGCTATAGGAAGAGTGGAAAATGTGGACACTCTTTGGAGGGAATAACCTGCTATAAAATGAACCTGGTAGTCCAACAACATAGAATGGTACATAATCATCCCCCTTCTCTTCTCTACTTTTCTTCTGATATTGCACCGATAATTGGAACATATTGTTGAAGTCATTGTTAGGAAGATCATTAAGAAAAAATTGTATCTCAGGCTTTTGCTGGCTCAAGCTACGGCAATACTCATCTACAGCATTGGTGATCTGAGAGAGCACAAGTAATGTGTTGGGACCAGAGGAGCTTCCTAAGTCAGCCGCAACAAGCTTTTCTGGGAGACTTTTACATATTTCTCTTACGGCTTCTTCCATTAATGGTTTTGTCATAATCACTGCCTTCTCCTATCAAAAGTAAGTTGATGAAAATAAAATCATTCGCAGTGTTAAACAGCACTTTTAATTACCAAACAACCAAATGATCAGCTTATAATGAAACTCTTAACATTCATAATAGAACTATTATTAGGATAAAAAATTGAGTTCATGAAATATAGTTGCAGACAAATCAAAGGGAATACATACTTGAACCCTGGAGTTTTTAGCGTAGCTGTTCTCTCCGTCACCTCCCATCATTGGAAAACTGTGCTTAACATTCATGGCTATGAACTCCTCTAGATAAAATTCGCCTGCACAATCCGCAATGGTTATGTTAAAAACGATACAATGTTATTCGTCTACTCCTATGTTCGAAAATAATTCATATATAGTTTGTGTATGTTACTATACTTTCTTGAGAAAAAATCCTTAGGATGGCCTACGTGAAGTCGTAAAAGAAACAAGAGAAGCGAGAAATTGAAAACATTACCTGTTGCAGCTTAGACTTCCTTCAAGGTGCCTAATTTATAGCATATGTATATATCTATAGGTTGATAATTTAAAATATAAATAAATTTAAGTTTCTGATATAAATAAATAATTAAATAAAGCTGAAAATTTTTAAAGCTCGAAATATAAAATGACCAAATTTGGACAGCTGGCTGCTTCATTAAATGTTTGTTTATTATTCAATATATAAAAACGAAGCAGGCGACTCATTACTTGTTTAAAATATAATTAAGCTTAATTAAAGTCCTTTATAACAAAGAAAAAAAAACTTAAGGCTATTTTTTATCTTAGAAACTAGATTAAGAAAATCAACAAATTTAAATAGTATAAAACCCAGACACATGAATAAGTCGATTAAAAAGTCCACACCAACCATTGCTTTGATCTCTTCTTTGTTTTTTTTCTTTTATTTTAAGTTTAGAGCATCAGCCCCTTAGCTCGTGTCATGATATTACATTTTTTTAGTTTTTTTATTGAATACCATCATGAATGTCACGAGGTATTTTGTTATTTATTTATTTTTATCGACTAATGCGGATAGGTTCCAGCTCGATGACTCAGAGATATTAATTTTTATTTCAAATAACAAATATAATGTTGCAAGTTGAGAGTTAAGGCGTGATCTTTCTAAATGAAATATTTAAGTAGAAAATAAAACAAGCAGATAATGCATGGTATTTAATATGAAAAAATTATAAAAATTATAAAAATTAAAAATCCACTCAACTTATTTTATTAGAATAATTATAATTAGATGTAGATATAATTTATAGAATTACAAAGAAAATGGCGATATAATATTTATAAAATCTTCATTAACGGTTGCACTAGAAGAACAGTGAGGTGGCCTGGTTTATACACACACATATTAAGTTCTGTTTGTCTGGAAGACGTGGCCATTTTGAGAAACACAAAATATACTAGTTTTTTAATTTCTGCATGTGGAAAGAGTCAGCTGATAGTGGTGTTTATCCACTTTGAATAATAATTCAATATAATAATACAATAATAAAATAACTGATATTTAATGGATTTAGGGCTTAACGTTCAAAGGAGCATATAGGTACTCACATGTATTAAGTTATCCTTATTTTTTGCACTTACGATTCGTTGGTTCCGAGAAAAAAAGTTATTATACCTTTATATATATATATGACTAAGTCCGTAATTTTAAGAATAATTCAAACAAAAGAACAAAAAGAATTCCAATAGTTAAAACAAAAGTCAAATACATTACTATACTGCATCAAGTATAATATGTGCATCAATTAACACAGAATAACGTGATAATAAAGATTAAAATAGGTAATATTGTTATAGCATCATCTTTCATGTTCAAATGATCAAGTCTTCTAAAGAATATATATATATTTTTTAACTTCTCTTTAGACATGATCAAAATCTGAGTGGATACTCATTAATCAATAAATCTAAAAAATTTACGGTCATCAAGTGTTCTACTTCTTGGAAACCTAAAAAATCTCCTTCAAATATTAGCTAGCTTCTTCTCTTAATGTATACTTGAAACAATGCATGCCATAGTTGCAGTAAATACTCTCGAATCATTTGAAATCTTCTCATATTTTACGGGGATGCAAAGTTTAACATTTCATTGAAAAATTAGAGTGCATATGCAAACGAGCAAATAAAAAAAAAGAGCTCAAACTCAAGGTAAAGAGATACATAATCAATCATTATAAGATGACGAATGAACAATAAATAAGGAGATTTTGATTGCCTTTTTGCATTTATTACCAAATTCATATGTGCTGAAAATCAAAGGAGCATAAAGATTTTTAATAGGATCCCCTAAGGCCTTATGACTCAATATAGACCCCAAGGAAAATAAAAAAGCACCGAGCGAATCATAACACGACAACACAATATAATATTTAATACTTTGTTGGATTACATAAATTATACAATTAAGGAGCAATTAATAAAATACATATAAACAAGGATGAAAATGACTCTCAAGCAAGGAAAAAAAATAAAGAATAATAAAAAAAAGCCTAAAAGACACAACATAAAAAACCATAAGTATATGCTTCACTCCTCAACTATTGTGTTTGTAATATGTTCCTTTAATTGAGCCATACTATCAACACCTTCTTCATTTTGAGTCTAGTGACCCTCAACATCTTCAACTTGACTGACTAACCTTGTATTCATAAGCCTGATGTGGAATATATCCCTAAAATATGTCAAACTTTGGAGAATGTTGTCATATATAATTGAATCATGATGTATTTAGCATATATACTTGAACCATAGAGGTTTTAGCATAGCTGTTCTCTCCATCACCTCCCATCATTAAGAAAACCTGCTCAACATTCATGGCTATTAACTCCTTGCATGGTTATGTTCAAAACGATACAAATTTATCCATCTATTCTTAAAGTTTGAAAACAATTCATAAATATTTTGTGTATATTATTTTTCCTTATTGAGAAAAAGACGTTTGAAACTACACGTGTTGGAGCTTAGAGTTCCCTTCAGCAGAACCAAATATATATATATATATATATATATATATATATATATATATATATATATATATATATATATATATATATATATATATATATAACTACGCGATGACGGCTAGGGTTCGACTCGAGGGTTTCTATGGCGTTTTCCGGGCGATCACCATCGCCCGGGCGTGGTGATCTCTTTCCCCTGTTTTATTTTCCTGTTTTTTTCCTTTTTCCTCTTAGATGGAACGAAACTATGCCAATGCCATCACCGGAGGCTCTTTACCGCCTTCAAAGAACCACTCCTGCTATTTTCCCCAAGCTTTTCATGAGGCTTGAGAACTCGGAGGAGGCGAGTATAGTTTCATCAAGAAACTTGGCAGAAAAAACGGTAAACCCGCTATTTATCTTTCGGATGAGGAGACTAACATCCTAGCTTCAACTTGCCGTTTTGTGTTGATCGGAAAGTTTCTTTATGGACATCCAAAACTAGACATCATTCGAAAGGAATTTGATTCACTCAAACTCACTGGTTCTCGGAAAATAGGATCTGTTGATGGTAGACATATTCTTATCGATCTCACCAACGACGTTGATTACACAAATGTTTTTGCTCGGAAAGTGCTAAAAATAGACAATCGTTATATGCGGATTTTAAAATGGAGCGTTGCTTTTAATCCTAAAGCGGAATCTCATGTTATCCCTGTATGGATTAAATTCCCAGATTATAAGTATCACCTTTTTAATCATGAAATCCTATATTCTCTAGCAAAAGGCTTAGGGTTGATAATCCCACGATTGAACGTGCTAAGCCCTCGGATGCATGCTTTTTAGTTGAACGGGACATCACCCAGCCTTACCCTGATGAAGTATGGATTGGCTCCTCACACATGGGGTACTGGCAACAGGTTGTTATGGGATCACATCCACCTTATTGTTCTCACTGTGCCATGTTTGGCCACTCTGTCTCGATCTGCTATAGGCTTCACCCACATCTAAAGCCAAAGGATTTACCCAAAAGCTCTAATCTCAACACTCACCCTTCTGATCCTGCTGAACCCCCTCTTACTACACAAAACACTGTTGCACCTCCCACTATCCCCCCTATCCTTGTCACCCCTCCCCTCATAGACGCTCTTCCACGTGACCCTCCTCCACAAGACCCTGTAATCCCCATACCTACATTTACTCTAGATGGCCCTCCTCCCACCTCCCCAGTTAATCATGCTCCATTTAATCCTTTACCCAATGTTGATGATGACTGCAATTCAAGCTCTAATAATCATACCTTAATTTCTGTTGATGATGACCAAAATATTCAAATTCATTTACCAATATCACTCCCACATATCATTGCTCCAGGGACCTCTTCAACCCAATCTGATTCACCTAACATTGACCATTCCCTGGAAAAGACAACTCAATTATGTCTGCCTCCTCCTAATACTTTATCTGACATGCTTGAAAAGAAAGCTGTTCATGACTCCTCTGAGCCTTCCTCCCCTATTCTGGAAGCCACTAATACTGTGGAGACTGAATGGCTCATTCAAAAGTCTACCAGGAAAAAAGGGAAAAAATTCTCCGACACACCACAGAATTTGGGTGACTTAATTGAAACCAGTATATCTGAAGGTGAAACATTACCCCCCTCGTCTAGGATTACTAGAAGAGGTGGTAAGCATCATGTTTAACATAATGATTTGGAACATTAGGGGAGTGTTTGACCCTAACTCCCTTAATCGTCTTAAACATTTGTGTAGGGTCCATCATCTTGACATATTTGCTATACTTGAACCACTGGTTTCTACTCACAAAGATAAAGTTCTATCTTCTTTCCCTCATTATTCTCATTTTATCAACAATAATAACAAAATTTGGATTTTTTGGAAAAAACATTTAGATCTACAAATAGTTGATGATGATAAACAATTTGTGCTTGCTTATTTCACTGCTGGTTCTTTTAACAGATGGATTACTTTCATTTATGCTAGCACTCTCCTCACTGACAAATATTTGTTGTGGAATAAATTAATTATCATGGGGTCCACAATTCATGATAATTGGTGTGTGGGGGGAGACTTTAATATGATTATGTCTTATGCTGAAAGAAAAGGTGGTGCTAGAGTGGACACTAAACTCATACAGTGTTTCTGTGATGACATTGCCACTGCTGGCCTTTATGATTTAGGTTTTACTGGCAATCGTTTTACTTGGAGAAGAGGTTTTTTGTTCCAACGGCTAGACGGATTTTTGGTAATGCTAATTTCCTTAACTATTATAATATCAGCAGGGTGCAGCATTTGAGCCACGCTTCCTCTGATCACAATCCTATCTTACTGTCCTTAGCTTTTCACTCCAAACCTAGTACTATTCATTTTAAATTCCTTAACATCTGGACCACTCACACCACCTTTTTTGATCTAATTAAAGATTTGTGGAAGCCTGTTAGATGTGGCTCTCCTTGGTATATCCTTTGGCAATTACATAAATGTGTGTCAGCTGGGTTAAAACGTTGGAATGCTGAGGTATTTGGTAACATTCACACTAGAGTTGCCAAATCCCAACAGTTAGTTGACTCCCTTGAAGCCAGAGAAAGCACTACTCCTGACACTGTTCAAGATCTATCTCGTGCACATATGACTCTTCTCAATGACATTACTCTGGAAGAGGACCTTATGAAACAAAAAGCTCATGAAATTCATTTCATTAATGGGGATAGAAACACTAAATACTTTCATGCTTCAGTCCAAAACAGACTTAACCATAATACCATTTTAAAGATCATTACTAAAGATGGTGCTGAGTTAACTGAAATTGAGGATATTGGTTTAAATGCTTCCCATTATTTCTCTAAATTATTTACTAACCACTTGCAGGTTTCCTCCATAAATGACAATTTTTTTATCTCTGAGAAGCAGCTTATTACCTCCTTGCAGCTGTCAGATATTCCAGCTGAGGAAGAGATTTTTAATGCCCTTAAAGACATCAACCCTAATAAAGCCCCTGACCCTGATGATTTTTTTGCTGCCTTTTATGTCAAATGCTGGGATATTATTAAAAATGAGGTTGTTTTGGCTATTCAAAGCTTTTTCATGAGAGATGATCTATGTAAGTATTTTTCTGCTGCTCTTATTGTACTCATTCCTAAGGGGAGAAACAAATCACATTGGTCTGATTTCAGAACCATTTCTCTCACCACTGTCATCTCTAAAATCATTAGCAAAATTTTGGTGTCTAGAATACAACCTCACCTAAACAACATAATCAGTCATTATCAGTCTGCTTTTGTCAAGGGTAGGGATATCACGGATAATATTTTACTTGCTCAGGAAATCCTTGAGGATTTAGACAAAAAATGCAGGGGTGGGAACCTTGTGATGAAACTGGATATAAAAAAAGCTTTTGATACTTTACACTGGGATTTCATTATTAATGTTCTCAAGGCTAGAGGCTTTCATATCAGTTTCTGTAATTTGATTAAGAGGTGTCTCTCAAACAACTATTATAGTGTACTGGTTAACGGCTCTTCTTATGTTTTTTTTTTCTGCACAAAGGAGAATAAAACATGGTGATCCCCTTTCCCCTATCATTTTCATACTGGCATTTGACTATCTATCTAGGATGCTGGAGCACTATCAGGCTCATCACATACACATGAGGTATTCACATAGAGCTCACTGCACTGTTTCACACCTTGCTTATGCTGATGATATAATTGTATTCTCCAATGCTTCTAAACCAGCTATTAAGAAACTTATGCATGTATTGACACATTTTGAAGCTTTATCTGGCCTCAACTTTAACAAAGATAAGTGTCATTTTTATTTTAGCAAACACTTATCTCATACTCATACAAGCTGGGTCTCTAGTTTTACTGATTTCAAAACGAGCTCGATTTGCCTCTTAAATATCTTGGTGTTAATTTAATAAGAGGCAGATGTAAACAAATTCAAATGGATGATGTTATTGATAAGGTGCAAGGGAGAATTATGGATTGGAAGAATCATTTTCTATCCACTGGTGGTCGTTTAACCCTTTTAGCTGCTGTGCTTCATAGTATTCCTTTATATGCTCTACAATTTTTCAATGCTAAAAAGAGCTCCCTTAAGGTGCTTGAAAATATTTTCAATCGTTTTCTGCGGGAAGGTGGTGGTGCTAAGAGACATCGGCTCTCTTGGAAGAAGCTTTGTAAGCCCAAATATGCTTGGGGGCTTAGGTTTCAAAGCTCTTTCTCACACTCGTGGAAATTAACATGTGTAAACTCTGGTTTAAATTCAGGCAGGGTGAGTCCCTGTGGACTATTTTCATGCATTCTAAATATTACTTCTATGCCCACCCCTCCACTGTTTTTTGGAAGGTTGGGGACTCTAAGATTTGGAATGCCATTCTAAATGCTGGAACTTTAGCTACTGATCTCCTAATTTGGGACTTGGGGGATGGTAAAATTTCCTTTTGGAAAGATTGCTGGGGTATGCCTCTGTTGGATCATATTCCCCATCATCCTAACCCTGGATGGCACCTTAGTGGTCGATTGTTGGTTTGAGGGCCATTGGGATTTTTCAAAACTTTGTCGACTAGTGGGCGATGATGTTGCCGGACTTATCAACCGGATCCCCATTCGGTAGGCACATAGAGATAAGCCTATCCGGAGGAAGCCTTCCTCCATGTACGTGAGCAAATACATTTATAATTCTATCACTTCTCATACCACTTGGCACGCTGAAAAACAATTTTACGGCAACCCCTGTTCACACCATCAATTTCTTTTTTCTTTGGCGTTTATTTTCATCTTCACCGCCTTTGGATGACATTTTAAAGCTTAAAGGGTTAAGGTTAGCTTCGTTTGTCCTCCGTGCAAGCAAGATGAGGAAACTTATTGTCACACTTTTTTCACTCGTACTTACACTAAGGCTATTTGGAGCATGCTTTGCCACTTGCTCTTGATGTGAGTCAGCCTAATTGCTCTTCTATTATTATTATCTTGAAGGTACGGAAGATTGCCACAAATGCTTATTAAATCTTTAACTCACTTTCCTTTGGTGGTTCCGTGGTTTGTGTGGATGGACGGGAATGCTTTTAAGCACTCGGTCAAAATCCCACACTCTTCGTTACGTTTTCTAACATTTGGGCATACTTATCAAAGAGCCATAAAATTATACCCTCATAACTCGGATCCGCCTAAAATGCACGTGCACATTCGGTTAGATGGTTCCCCCTACACTGGATGGGTCAAAGCCAACATTAATGGTCGTTGGACCTCCACTTGCTCCGGTGTTGGTGGTCTTTTTGGGATCATTCGGTAAGGTTATATCCTATTTTTCTTCACCGGTTAAGTCGATACACCATTGTGTGCTTGAATGTTGAGCACTATCGCTTGCTCTTAAAATTGCTTGTACGCTTTAAATTCACCCATTTGCATGTTGAAGCCGACTACGAGATGCTTTTAAAACTCTTTCACAAGAAAACCCCCTCCCCGGTCACTCATTTACCTATTTAGGCGTATCCGGAATGTTATTACTACCTCTTATATGCGAAGTCGAAGCTATCTTTTATATACGGGGAAGGTAACTCCCCGAGTCGATTGGCTTGCTAAACACGCTTTTGATACACCTACTGTGGGCACTAACCCCTCCGGGCGGCTTGCAAGATTAGTTCGCGGTGACCTTTTAAGCTTACCTTATATAAGATACTGATTAATATTTTACTGCGCACTTTGCTAGTTTTTTAATTCTTCATGTTTCTACTTTATGGAATTGCATTTCCCTGCACTAGTGTGCAGGTTTATTAGCTGGGTTTGCAACAGTCTATTTTTGCCTATTTCGTCTCCCACAATCCTTTACTGGAGCTGAAGACACATCAACCCGCTTCAGATTTATACACTGCTTTGCTACCTTCTGGACATTGCTGATGACTGCAACTGAAGACACATCTACCCGCTCCAGCACTATACATTGCTACGTTACCTATCCGGATCATTCTTTGTTGGGAGCCGGTGCTTGCCACTATTCTCTGCTTTCGGGTTTCGGCACTTTACAAGCCCATTTCTTGAGCTTGTGGTTTACCTCTATGGCTTTTATTACGGTGTCCCTTATTCACTGCTACTATTTTGTCTTTTCCCTTTTTCCTTCTCTTGTCATTTTGTTTTTATTCCCTCTTTTGGTTACTCCATCACTGGTTTATGCTCTTTGGTGCTTATCTTGTTTTGAGTGAGTTGTAACGTGGGAGGCTGAACCCCTAGGGGTGCGTGGATTTTGTATTTTTTGGGTTTTATTAGTCGGGGATCGGCCTCCCCACCCCATATTGTACTAAACCTTTTTATATTAACGCGTAAGGAGCCATATGTGCTCTTTCCCCTATATATATATATATATATATATATATATATATATATATATATATATATATATATATATATATATATATTATAGTTTGATAATGTTAAAAATATAAATTAATTTAAATATCTGACATATTTACATAATTAAATAATTTTGAAAATTTTTAAAGCTCCGATGTTTGGTGGTCCGACATGCTTTGGAGAGAGATTCAAAGGTTTTTTTATGGCTAATTGGCATAAGGTCGATGGCTTGAACTCGAAGATTTGCCATGAGGCAGGAGGGATCACAGCAGTAGGAAAACTGCAACGATTTCAGCGGATACAAGCGACAGCTCTGGCAGCTCTAATGATGGTTCTAACACGTGGAACGGCGGCAGGTAGAAGGTTTCGACGCTGAAGATTTCATGTGGATCAGAAAAGGAATTTTGGGAATCAAGCAAAGAAAAAATCATTTCTTAAGAGAAGGATGTTGGGAATAAAAGAAAGAATTTTTTTTAATGAAAAAGGAATTTCAAAAGCATAGAGAAGAGAAAAAGAAAAAAAAGGTTTTTATTTCATTTTCAAGCGACCTTTTTGTTATTTTGTTTTATTATTTTTTTTTCCACACATTCTGTTAAAGGATTTTTTTTGAAAAAGAGATTCCAACAGTGGGAACAATGAATGAAAGCATGATGTCAGGTTTTTCAACGTCCACTATGTCGGTGGGAAATTCAGATCAGGTGCTTATGCATTCCTTCAAAATCAATGTGACAAAATCCGACGACAAAAAGAAATTTGTCATGTAGCCATGCGAGATGATGGATGCACTGTGTTCTTAGAATTTGAAGGAAGTTTTGAATAGTGAGAAATGTCTTGAAGAGATGCTAGAGAGAGATTAGTTGAAGATGAACCAAAATGCTTATGGCTTGATCCGAAATTGGTTGACCCAGGAGATCAAATATGGGGTGATGATGGTGACTTCTGAACGAAAATTATGGATGATGCTGAAGGAAAATATCTTACGAAGAGCGTGGAGAACCATCTCCATATGAAGCGTCGACTCTACGTATTTCAAATAAGATATGTGGTTAATATTGATGAGCAGATGAGGGATTCACAATGCTATTAGCAGATTGTTTGGTTGATCCGCCTCGGTTTTTGTTTTTGCACTGACACGTGGCTTTTGAAGGTCATGCGGAATCAAATGTTTTGATAATTCAAATAATTATGTGTGTTATTGGAAGTAGTGAACCATCTTGAAAGATAAATTCATTTTTTATGATGGGTTTGATTATTCAAACTAAGAAAACATCGTATATCTACACTGGTCTGCTGTTAAAATCTGACAGATCATTTCTCCTATCTAACTTGAAGTTAAATAGGATTTAGATTTGTTCTTGGGTCATTCTCTTCTTATAGTTAATTACAACTTAAGCAACTAAAGTTATTTACGAAAACTCTTGATTAAGGATGTATTATTGTCTTTAAAAAATTTCTAAGTTTAGGCTTCCACGTTTGGATATTGTATTTCCAAATCGGAAAGGCACAAAAATTGAACAGTTGTTATTAAAAGCCAAAAGAGGAAAAGGCAACAAACACTCGAAGATACCGACGCAACTTAGTATTATCCCAAACAATCCATTTGTTTTGTTTTTGACATTTTTTGAAGAAAAAAAATTTAAAGTTTCATACTGTTGCTTTATTATAATGTTAGGACTTACACTGCACGTCATATGATCATGCAAACTTCTGAAAGTGAGGATTTACTTCGTAACTAGACGAACAATCTTGGAGTGCTAAGGTGAAGTCCACAGAGAGAAGTGAAACTTTGGAACCCTAAGCTAAAAGTAGGAAAAACATGGAATGCAATGAACTTACAATCCTACATAGAAAGGGCTGCCATGTAAACCATCTATCACATTCAAAACCTTGCATGACCGGTCTCGATGATGCAAGATAGGATGGGTTGTTATAAGTAGGAGTAATCAGCCATACGACATAATTATAAATCAAGCTGCCTAGGTATGTGGTATGCATGATGCACTAAGACTAATGAAAACATATTTCAAAATTTCAAATTTAAATGTTTTATGCCTCACCACACTCAAATATTTAGTTATTTTTTATTAGTGTTGACTTCATTGAAGCAAGTTATGTAATGGATTATGCAAGTCCTTGATGATGAATTCATAGAAGGTTTGTTTGAAAGGCTAATCAATATGCATAGGCAAAACTCTCTCTACAAAGTAGTGGTTCTCACGGTCAAACCACCCTATTTTCGTGCAATGAATGAGGGACTGAATATAAGAAATATGAGTGATATGTTATGCATATGTCTACATATCATATTATCGTTCATATTCCTAAACTGAAAAAAGTTTTTACTCAGTTTTATTTGGCGTCAATCGAGGTTGTTTAGATGTATTACGTTTATGTGGTTGTAAATGTAGTGCTTTTTGTGGTTTGGTTTTGGTTATGAGTTTTATTTTGAAAAGCTAAGTTGAAGTTACTTTGATTGGGGGTAGAATGTTTAGTCCTTAGGTGAGCCTACTAGTAATCCATGCATAATACAAAAATGTAAATATTGGCCTATAATTTGTGCAAACCAATTGAATGAATACAGCAAATTGATGGTATGGATGCCAACCCTAACTTATGTTAGACTCATCATCTGACATCATCTAAACTACCATTAATGATTTAGTTGAGGTTCATTCTTTACTTTATGTTTTATCCTCTTTTTGATAATTCAGATTTATAGTTAATTCACCATAACACTGCTTAACTCTATAAGAGAAAAGAAGACACAAAGAAAAGCTCCTAGATTACTACAATAGCTTAGTTATTTATAGCAACCCTACCAAATAAACTTTGCACACCTTAATAACATGTAAAGTAAATCTAAAGCAGCATTTTGTACTTTTTCTTTTTCAACCTCACAAAATAAAGTTAGAATGCTTTATTGTAAGAGGAATAAACCTGTTTATTTTGATTATTAAAGTGTCAATTATTATACTTTTTCTTTTGAGAAAACCCAGTTGAGATGCCCACGATTTTCTGTCGTCCCGGGGTTGTCGGGTTTTCTGATCCACTTAGTCCCGATAGATGGTCAAGCCTGCTCCCATCGGAAGATTCTTGTGAACAACTATGGGTTTTGTCATCCACGAGATCTTCGTAGATCAGGGTAGCAGGATTAAAGTTTCATTCGGTGATCTCAATTCATTAGGTTTTCATTTAAGTTTTAGTGTCTTTTTTGAATTTTAGGGGATAGAAAATTTAAGGTTGCTTAAGACTTCTTAGTCAATTAAATTTTGTGATTTATTTTTATTTTTGATGTTGAAATGACCTAGCCAAGATTCCATGATTATATCCTCCTGAGGTCATTGGGTTTGTGATCTGATTAGTCATGAGTGACTGGAAAGTACTTCATTAGCAGTCATGGGTTGCCTCCTCCAAAGTTTCTTCTCAAGTCGAGTTATGCTTCATAATTGAAGATTAATATTTAATGATTTTTAGGGTGTTTTGTATGTTATGCCATTTATGTTTATTACAAACTTTGCTTTTTAGTCCATATTGTCTCCGGGTTGTTGCTTTAAGTCAAGTGTGTTTTTTTTTTCTCTTATAAAAAAGTAAACACTCCTTAACTCAATTTATTTTTGACAATTTTGGGTTTACTTCAGATTAACTTAAGTTAGTTTGAATTGGCTTAAGTTATTCTAGGTTATCCCAAAGTTGGATTTAAATTGATTTGGTTTAGCCAAGGTTAGGCTGAGCCGACCTAGGTTTGCTTAAGTTTGTTTTGGGTCAACCCATGTTAGGCCGAGTTGACCTGGGTTTGGTTAAATTTGATTTCAGGTTAGCTCAGGTTTGTTTGAGTTAGCCCAAGTTCATTTAATTTTGATTTAGGTTAGCCCAGGTTAGGCTGGGTTATTCTAGGTTTAATTAAGTTCGATTTGGGTTAGCCCAGGTTTGGTTGAGGTTTTATTAATTTTGATTAAGTTAGCTCAGGTTAGGCCGGTTTGACCTAAGTTTGTTTAAGGACCCATTTGGGGCGGTGCTTTTTGCTAGGTGCCTTTAGAGGTCACAAATCATAGTTTTTTGGGGCGGCGTTTTGATTTTAGTGGCCATATAGTTTAGTAAAATTTGGGTCGCGGGTTTAACCTTGCATCCCACGTTTCTTCTCATATCTTTTACATGCATTCTTCTCATTCCATCCCCGAGTTCTTCTTCCGTACTTTCCTTCCCTACGATGCTCTTACTTCCTCTGCCCAAACCGGAAACCACCTTCTTTTGGTATCCCCTTTGCCAATATTTTCTTTGAGACATTTTCCTTTCTTATGGATCTGCACTAAATGGGTTTAGTTGTGTTTATTTTGGTGTTTATGTTTGGTGATGTAGCATAGCTACAAAAATTCAGTATTGATGCCCCTTGGGATAATCAATGAACATATACTATAAGAAAAGACACAGATCATCTTTATCATTCTCTTTATGCTCACTGCTAGGAGACATGTATAGCTGCGGTCTGTTTGAGCATGCTCATGCAAACCAAATTGCAAATGTTATGATAAGAAAAGCTATTTTCGTCTCTCACACACAAAATCTATGAAGTTAAGCATTGCATCAGAAAGGCCTAGAAAAATTCTATGATACACTATTTAGCTTGCTATTGAAATTCATTACTCATTACCCTTGGGGAATTCAATGAAAAAACATTGTCATAAAAGGCACAAATCACCTTTTCCATCATTTTTTTCACAATGCTAGGAAACATGTGTAGTTGTGGTCCATTTGAGCATGCTCATACAAATCGAGTTGTAAATGTTATGCAAGGAAAGGAATTTTTCTCTCTTACACACACACACACACTATGCAGTGATGCATTGCATGAGATAGCCCCAAAAGTTTTATGTGACAGAAACTATGCCTTGCTACTAATACCCCTTGGGGAAATTAATGATAAAAGTATTGTAGAAAGGGTACATGTCATCTTTGCCATCATCTTTATGCTCACTGTTATGAGATATGTATAGTTGTGGTTTGTTTGAGCATGCCGGTGCATACCAATTTCGAATGTTAAGCTAACAAAAGCATTATTTATCACACACACACACACTACTTGAAGTGAGGCATTGCATCAGATAGGCCCAGAAAATTTGTGTGATAGAGTATTATGCATTGCTACTAAAATTCAGTATTGATACCCCTTGGAGCATATAATAAAAAAAATTTGTAAGAAAAGGCACTGACCATTTTTGCCATCACCTTTATGCACACTACTAGGAGACATGTATAGTTGTGGTATGTTTGAGAATGCTCATTCAAACCTAATCTAAAAACTTAGGCCAAGAAAAGCATTTTTTTATCACAAAAACACACACACTCTGAAGTGAGGTATTACATTAGATAACACTAGAAATTTTCTATGAAACGTGATTATACTTTGCTACTGAAATTCAATAATTATACCCGTTGGGCGTTCAATGAAAAAGTATTGTAAGAATGGGGCAAAGATCATTTTTGTCATCATTTTTATTCTCAATGCTTAGAGACATGTATAGTTTTGGTCTCTTTAAACATGTTTATGCATACCAATTTTAAATGTTATGCTAAGAAATGCATTTTTCCTCACACACACACACACACACACACACACACTATCTGAAGTGAGAAATTGCATCAGATAGGGTCAAAAAGTTTTGTGATTGAATATTATGCATTTCTACTGAAATTCAGTACTGATATCCCTTAGACATATAATGAAAAAAAATTGTAAGAAATCGCACAGGCCATCTTTGCTATCATCTTTATTCTCACTACTAGAAAACATGTATAGTTGTGGTATGTTTGAGAATGCTCACTCAAACCTAATCTAAAAACTTATGGTAAGAAAAGCATTTTTTATTGCACACACACTCTCTGAAGTGAGCCATTGCATCTGATAGACACGAAAAATTTCTTTGAAATAATATTATGCTCTGCTGCTGAAATTCAGTACTAATACCCCGTGAGACAATATTATTTGGTGGGTACTAGATATCTATTGCAGCGATGGTATCTCAAGCCCTTTCTTGATGTTAGATATCATATACATGATTTTGAGCGAGCCAAAAACATTACACATTGCAGAAAAGAGATATTTAATAAAAGACATTCATCCTTAAGAAGTACCAGCAAGAGGACTTTCAATGTTTAGAAGAAGAAATGTGTTATACTCTGTGATATGTCATCTTACCCGTTTCTCAAACAAGTCCAGATTGTGATTGTCACGATGACTACACAATTATATTCAACGACGTCTTACCCACAACGACAAAGAATTTTGTAGGGTCAACGAGGACCAAGAGCATGTACCTTTGGAAGCATTTGAGTACCACCTCAGGCATTCGTTATCACGAGCCTTTATCTAAAGAGGGGGAGGGTGCAAGAGAAATGACAGAGCTAAGGGAATAAATTACTGATTTGTTAGTAGGAGGCTGATTGGATTATTTGTAAATTATTCAGTACTATGTGTAATTCATTTAATTTTTCAAAACACATTTAACATTCATATTGGATAGTGAGCATTTAGTGTTATATTTCTTTTATTTAAAGGCATTTATACTTTACATTTTATATTGCTAGTTTGAAATTTTACACTCTTTATAAGTGTAATGTTTTAATTACCTTTTTAGAAAATTTAATTCCTGTCATCACTAATGCATTGACTTTGGTAGCATTTAAGAAAGACAGCTCAAGGATTTCACGGACATCTTAATGATCTAACACTGCGGACTACAGACTTTCCTACTGACGTCATGTTAGGCCCATAACCACAATAGAAAGTCCTAAAGGTGCCCGCGGAGCATCGCAGAGAAGTGTGACTTCTTCCAGTGGGCAAATAGTCTGGCTGATTCCACTACTGACGGTGATCAGGAATGGATACCATCACCTGAAGACGGTGTAGCACGGGACATACACTGTCTTCATGTTAAAAACAATATAATCATTATATTAATGGTAATTTTAATAGTTTTTGAATTTTTTTGCACCCTTGGTACTCACTATTAAGTGAGGTGTGTATCGAAATTTTTTTAATTGTTTTAAAGTGAATTGTTTCTTCTAATGTATCAAATATATTACTATGACAATTCTGTTACAAACAACATTACTAAACAGGGGCAGAAGGTCATTTGCCTAGAAACAACTACTACACAACTATTTTCAAACAACTGAAACAAATAGCTTGCCAACTTCCGCTTAACATATTCTTCGTAGCAACTTCCTAGGGTAGCTAAGTTGTAGTTGATAAGTTCGTAAGCTGCAGCTCCCCAAAACAGACCCTAAGTTTGATTTTGGGTTAGCCCAGGTTAATCTAGCTTGACCCAAGTTCCATTAAGTTTGATTTTGGTTAAGTGAAGTCTAAGTTTAGTTAGACATAAACTAAGTTTAGGTTTAATTAAATCAATTCTAAGTTAGGTTAGACTGGAAATACGTTTTATGTTTAGGAATTGGTTAATTCAAGTCTAGGGTTCGAATCATGTTAGGTTCTAAGTTAAGTTTGGATTTGGTCCAAGTTGGGTTAGACCTATGTTACGTTTAAATTTTAAATTTTGTTAGTTCTAAGTTGAGTTAAACTTAAATTAAATTTATGGATTAATTGTTAAGATAATTTCATGTGAAGATTAAGGTTTTAGCTAAGATAGGTCCAAGTTATGTTAGACTCGATCTAAGTTTGATGTTTGATTTAAGTTGGGTTAGGCATGAGTTGAGCTAGATCTAAGTTGAGTTTATGTTTAAATTGAGTTAGAGTTATATTAAAATTAGAGTTTAGTTGAGTTAGGCCTAAGTTAAGTTGGGTAAGACCTAAGATAAATTTTAGGTTTGGTTATTAAGGTAATTTCATAATTAAAGGGATAATTATGATGATTTTTTGACTTGATATTGATGCTTCAATAAGTTCAAGATACAATTTGAACTAAAAAATACAAAATTTACAATTTTAAAAACTTATCCCTAGTGTTTTCTTTCATTTTTAAAATTTTAGAGGTGAAAATTACCATTTTAGTCTTTAGGAGACCTGCCTTAATTTTTCTTTTTAATTTTCATGTTGATTTGAATTTTTCTGATTTGTATTTTTTTTATAAGTAATTTTCAAAATAAATATAATTTTGATACGAAATTAATTACTTTTGTGTTAGGAAGGTGGTGGCATCCGGAGCCGCTTGAGATTTTCTCGATGTCGATGTCATTGTTTGGAGTCGCTGACCCGATTTTTGTATTTCTAATTATAAGGATTTGTTACCACTACTAGAAAATTTAATTTCTGGCAAAGGCGCGAAACACTTGACCTGGAATAACTTACTATATAGATGTGTACCAAATTTTAATTACGGCAATAACATTAAATAAAACTTGATTGCTACTTAATTCTAGGCCGTTAATGTTTAATACTTTTTTTTTAAAATATATGTTTATATAGCAAAATATAATTTAAAAAGGAAATATTTTATATACTTTTTGGGTACTACGCAAGTATACGTATCATTTCAAGTAATATAGGGCTTTGAAACAAAGATCCCAGTATCGATCCCACGGGGAAAAAATGTGGTAATAAATTTTTAAATATTATATTTCAAAAATCTTTTTGAATTTTAATCTAATTATAAATTACTTTAAATTTACTAGATGCAGATAAAGAAAACAATAATAAGAAAATGATTTTGTGAAAACTATATAAAACAAACAACTTTCTTCCCTTCAATTAATCTAAGATCTTTAAGATAATTTAATATTCGTTGGAGAATTTGATTAATGGTATTGTGCCAAATAGAAGCATTCCTATTCTTTACCCTTTGATCCAGGCACAAAGAACATTGGCTAATTTACAGATCAGGTCCGGATGTATTGTTAGTAGAATGGGTTAATCTAGACTCACACTACTAGATGTCCAAGGGTGGCTATGGTCGGCCACTACTAGTGACCCTTTCCTAATCTATAAATCAAATTATAAGAGTTTAGTCCGTCATTCTAAAAACTTATCAATTCTACGCCCTTTAAATCTTATCTTCCTATTTATTTGCACTTCACCTTGAATAGCACGCACATGGCCTTCGACTACCCAAGGATTCATGTGACATTTACAAGTTAAGAGTTCTTCTTCTTCTAGGTCTCAAAACTCTTCAATAGGTTTTAACAATTTAAATGGCCAATTTAAAAAGTAAAGTAAGATCAGGTATTAATGTCATCACAATGTTTTGAAAATATTTTGAATTTCAATTCTCCATCAAATCTTATATTATCTTATCTATCTCATCATAATTGAAGGAATAAAGTAAACTAACTACTTAGAACACATTGAATATAAACAGCAAAACATAATAAATAAACTTTGAATCAAAAATAAAATACTTATCTCAAATATTCCTTCTACAGATCTTCTGATTCCTACGACTCCACGAGTGTAATGAACTCCAGATGCAACAACTTGAAAGTAAACTCACTAAACTAAAACAAAAGTGTCCCTAAATTTCTCTCTCTATTTCTCTCTCTAAGGATGAGAGATCCTAAATTGGATAAGAGAAAGGGGTTACAATGGAGGGCACGTTTTTCTGAAGAAATGGACTCCTATTTATAGGCTTCAAGGGTTGCCTTAAGGCACCTCTTCAAATCATGTCCACATTCAATGAATCTTCTAGAAGGTCCGTACGGCGCCGAGCACCGGACACCGCGTCCGGTTCTTCGCACCTCTTCACTTTGGCTCGCACCTCTTCACGATTAAAACTGTTTTGGAGCGTCCAAATGCAATGTATCACATGTCCTATTATCAAGGAACAACTGTCAGTCTTCTAGAATGTCCAATAACCGCTCACTCCATCAAAATAACCGTTCAAACGTTGTCAAAAACTTGACAGTTTCTGTATCGAGTCTGGCGCTTAGGCGCCAACTTCTGGCGCCTAGGCGCCATGCCATGTTTTTTATAATTTTTGTATTTTGCTCCATTTTTTCTCCTTTTTGCTCCTTTTTGCTCCTTTTTCTTTTTTGGACCTTTTTACATCACCTACATCCAAAAACACAAAAATACCTTTCATTAAAGCATAATATCCTTAGAAATTGATAAAAATTAAGACAAAAAAATAGGTATTTTTTTATGGATCAAAATCCCCCAAACTTAAATGTTACTTGTCCTCAAGTAACTCTTTCTACTATATAAAATGTATAACCTTTGAAATAAAAGATAAATATTTAAGATTCCTTATAATTTTTGATTTTATAAAGTTTTTAGTAAATTATTAACCCAATTTCACTAACAAGGTTTAATTTTAAGAATTTAAAGAATATTCAACTACCAAATCATAAGATTTCCAACTTTTTATTCATTTTGAAAATAATAGAAGTCTATTATATTAAGATCTCATAGATTATTTACAAGAAAAAGAACTTCTTGAAAAATCTTTCCTAAAACAATATTCATGCATAAAAATTAAGTAAAATATGTAACTAGTTTTCTTCCTATAAGATAATTCGAGTGAAGTCAATTTTTGATTTAGGCATTTCCTCAAGCTTCTCCTCTCTTCTTTTTTTTTTTCTTTTCTTCTTCTTTTTTTTTCTTTCTTTTTTTATATATATAGAGAGGATTATTATATCTGGATAGTCTGTTAATGGTTTTGAACTTTACTATCCTTAACTTATATTTTCAAAACTTATACATTTTCACTTAATTATTATAACATGAATAAGAATTCAAAAAGATTTTCAATCTTTTCTTTTTCAAGTGATAATTTTTTATTACTTAATATTTCTAAAATTCTATTATTTCATTCATGAATAGAAAATTTTCTTAATCTTATTCTTCTTTAAGTTAAATAATTCTATTCTTAAAATCAATCAAAGTTATTAAAATTTTGGTTAATTTCACTAAATTGTTTATAATTTCAAAAATAAAAGTGATTCAAATAAATTCTTCATTCCTTAAGTTATGTTAAAAAGTTTTTATTTTTAAGAAAATATTAGCTCTTTAAGGATAAATAAAATTTAAATTTGAATGTATTTTCCCTTCCCCCAAACTTAAGTTTAATGGTATACTATGAAAATTTGAAAGTATGAGAGAAAGAAAATCATAATTTTAAAAAGAAATTTTTTTTTATAAGTATGTAAAAACGATCTTAAAAAGAAAAATTAACTTCTACTCATGCTTTTATGAATATTTAAGATAAAATTGAAGCATGTATAAAAAGTAAGCAGGCTAATTTTTATGATTATACTAAATTTGAAACAAAATAAAAGCAGAGCAAAATTACTAATTACTAAACAGTAGACTAAAACAAACATATCATAAATTAACCCTAATCTCAGTCTCAACACAATATACTAAAAATATTTTAACAAGAAAATCTTAACACTAATCAATCCACACAGATACTTAAACAAATCAACATACATCAAACATAAAACTAAACAAACAAAGCAAACAAAACAAACCGACAAAGTAGCACAATATAGAGATCTATAAACTACTAGTCACTGGCTGTAGCCTCATCATCATCATCGTCACCAAAGAAAAATTCTACATCCTTAGGATCAACAAATGGTGTGAAACTAGAAGAAGTAGGGAAACTAACATCATGTTCACCCTTCAAAAATCTGACTAGGGCTTCATCATACTCAGCATCATAGCTACTCTTCCTCTGGGTATAATCAGATAAATGATCAAGTTTCCTATCAATAGTATCAATCTTGCAGTGAGTTTGAAATAACTCCTGCTGCTGCTCTATAAACTGATCATGCATTGATTCCCAGAAACTCGATGGTGGCTCAACAGAAGTAGAGGGTTGAGAAGTAGAAGGTCTACCTGGAGTAGGTACAGAAGAAGAAGAAGCAGTCGATTTCTTCCCTCGAAGACGATCATAAATGTTAATGCTCTCCTGACCAATCGGCTTAGTAGTCTTCAACCTTTCCTCTGAAATATCTGCAGTGACTCCATTGCTAATACATAATGAATAAATTAGAGATGGGAATCCCTGTCCAACAAAAGTGCTGGATCTCGCAGTAGAATCCACAAAATCATAAATAATACTGCCGACATCAATAGGCTTCATTTCACGAATGCGGTAATTTAAGATCGCTCGATCTCTAGTCACTTCACTCGGGTGGTTGGAAGGTAACAATCTTGCAGAAATAAAATAGTGTCATGCTTTAGAAATACCATTTAATTTGGAGGATTTGAAGTTTACCCTTTTTCCATTCCTGATCTTCCAAGATCCAGTACCGTCAGTCAAATAAGCAATAATCATATCCAAATCTCCCTCAGTGGTGATAATCCAGAATAGTGGCATTCAATAGTCGGTGGCAGGCCATAAAATACATTGATTCTTTTAGGATTAAATCCTACTTCGACACCTCTGACAAAAACTTCATAATCTTCGGCATCCAGAAAATTTGCATAAAACTCTCGAACAATAGGGATAACAGTAACAACAGTGAAATAACAGAATCGTTGTCAATTGTGCGCAACGATAGTGTTTTCAATCATTTCTCCTGGATGATAGAAACTTCGTTCTGAAATGAACTTCCTAGACGTCGCAAATTTGTGGAATCAAAAATGCGTAGCCGCAGTAGAAAATTTCCTGCTATCAAAGTTATCTCGTGCTTTCCCGCATTTAGATTTCGGAGCCATCTAAACGTGAAAGAAAACAAAAACAAATTTAGGAATCAAAGATTTAAACTCTTTTTAAGTTTATAAAACTTAAAATAAGTTTAAAAATCCAAAGAAATCACTAAAAATCAAAAAAAATTTTCAAAATTTCGGTTCTTAGCAAAACCTAGGGAAATCTATGGTGAAAATCGAAAATAAATGGTTTAAAGTGTAGATCTGACCTTGAGACGAAGAAATCGAGTGGTTTCGCGCTCAAATCCTTGATGTTTTGACCTCAAAATGGATCTAAAAGGTGTATTTTCGCGAAAATGGGGAAGAAGATGAAGCTTAGGCATCAAAAATGGCTTTTGGGGGTATTTAAGGAAAATTTCGGGTATAGGCCGAACCGGCGCTTAGGCGCCGAATTCTGGCGCCAGACTCGCCTTTCACAAAAAATTATTTTTAAATTAAATTTTCCACCAAAATTAATAAATTCAACTTCCAATTACTCAAATTAGAGTAGGGCTTCAGTTCTAAATTCCACAACATTTTTTAAAAATTTTAAAAATTAAAAATGTAATCCACCAATCAAACATAAAGTTTTAATCAAACTCACTAAATTCCATTTATAATCTTCAATATTGGCTCAATACATTCCAGATAAGTATTATACTTGATTCCAATTCCTAATACACACTCAAACACAATAGTTCCTAAGCAAAAACAACACACATTGAACATGAAAGCAAATACATAAACAAACACAATCGATTCACTAAATTGATACAACGACTCAACAAACCAGATAATAACTATCTCATTACCAGAATATTCTAATCTTCACAAGGGAAATTGTGTATTCCACTTGGAAAGAACACTAACGCTCTCGGGAAATCCGTAGCCATCTTTTCGTCAATCCACTTGTTCTTCGCATACATTTCAACTTGAGCGTCTTGATAAGCCACAAAACGATCAAATTGAAGTTTCATCTGCCATTCTAGATGTTTAATTTGATAAAACATCTCATGAAGGCGATCTCCAATGCTTTTAAACTCCACTTCAAACTTATCCAAATGACTAGAAATTTTCTCTAAACTTACCGCGATGAAACCATTGAAGTAGGGTTGAGGATCCTTTGAGACCTTGTGCCTAGCTTCTTCTCCATGATTTTTTCTTTCCATTTCTTCAAAAATTTCTCAAATCTCTCAAGAATTGAAGTGTAATGGAAGTAACTTTGATTGCTTGATGGTTAGGGAAGAAGTTGGGTTGATTTAAAGGTGAAAATTGTGTGAAAAACTGAAAAAATTTTGCTTTTTGCACGACCCAATAACCGTGGCGCTTAGGCGCCGAATCTGGCTCCTAGGCGCCGGACCTATTGATACATAGTTTGACTCTGGCGCTTAGGCGCCGAAACTATGTTCAACTCCGTTTCGCCTAATCGTCAAATTTCAAAATTTCGTTCTCCAAGATAGGTAAATTATACTGGTAAGAGTAATCTAGACTCAATAACTCACATTGTAAACAATCATAATGAAGGTTAACTTGATCTCCTTTTTACTCATATTTAGAATAGAGTGATCCAATTTCTAAATCTTACATACTTCAAAATAATCTTCAACCTAAGTCAACAAAGACTTATAAGCATCAAAAAATTTTAAAGTAATATAAAATTAATCAAGATCGAGGCATAACCTTACATTAAAACATAAAAATACTCATAACAAAAGAAAACTATGGGATGCCTCCCACAAAGCGCTTGGTTTAACGTCGTCAGCCCGACTTAAGTAAAGCTTTAATTAGGTTGACTCAATTCATAAGCCGCTTTATAAATCTTTTTAATATCTCCCAAATAAGGCTTCAATCTTAATCCATTTACTTTAAAAATTTTTCCTGTTTTGGGATCTTTAATATCCACAGCTCCATAATGGTATACTTTCTCAACTATATAGGGTCCAATCCATTTAAATCTTAATTTTCCAGGAAAAAGTTTTAAACGAGAGTTAAACAGTAATACTTCTTGTCCAGGCTCAAAAATTTTTCCTGAAATTTTCTTATCATGCAACATCTTCATTTTCTCTTTATAAATCCTTGCATTTTCATATGATTCATTTCTTATTTCTTTCATCTCATTCAATTGCAATAATCACTTTTCTCCTGCTTTATTCAAATTAAAATTAAACTCCTTTATCGCCCAATAAGCTTTATGTTCAAGTTCTACAGGTAAGTGACAATGTTTACCATAAATTAACCGAGTAAGGTGACATTCGATTGGTGTCTTATAAGCTCTTCTATAAGCCCATAATGCGGAATCAAGTCTATCAACCCAATCGGTTCTTTTAGGATTAACAGTCTTCTCTAAAATTCTTTTAATTTCTCTATTTGATACTTCGACCATTCCACTTGTATGTGGATGATAAGCAGTTGCAATTCTATGTTTGATTCCAAATTTTTGTAGTAATGATTAAATTCTTATATTCCTGAAATGACTTCCACCATCAGTGATAATTACCTTAGGCATTCCAAATCTTGAAAATATCATTTTCTTTAAGAATTTAGAAACACTTTTGGAATCACAGTTTAGTAAAACAAAAGCTTCAATCCACTTTGAAACATAATCAACTGCTAATAAAATATAAAATTTTCCAGATGATGGAACAAATGATCCCATAAAGTCTAAACCCCATATATCAAAAATTTCAACTTCCAATATATAGTTTAAAGGCATTGCATTCTTCCTAGATATATTTCCCATCCTTTGACATCGATCACATATTTTCACATAATGTCTCACATCTTTAAATAAGGTAGGCCAATAAAATCCAGAATTTAAAATTTTAAATGCGGTTTTATCTATGCCAAAGTGTCCTCCAAAATCGGAATCATGACATTTTTGAATAATAGCAAAAGTTTCCTCATAAGTTACACATCTTCGAATCATAGAATCTTTACCAATTTTAAATAAATGAGGTTCTTCCCAAATATAAGATTTAGCATCATATTTAAATTTCTTAATAAATTTGTTATCCAATTCATAAGGCAAAATATTGCTAACTAAATAATTAACAATATCAGCATACCAAGGTGTTTTGCATCATTGAATAACATATAAAGATTCATCAGGAAATTTCTCATTTATATTTTCTTCTGAAATAATATCATTTTTAATTCTAGACAAATGATCGACAATTTAGTTTTCGGTTCCTTTTCTATCTACTATTTGAAAATCAAATTCTTGTAGAAGTAAAACCCATCTTATAAGTCTAGGTTTAGAATCCTTCTTAGATAATAGATATTCAATAGCAGAATGATCAGTATGAACTATGCATTTAGTACCAAGAATATAAGGTCTAAATTTATTAAAGGCATATACTATAGCTAGAAGCTCCTTCTCAGTGGTAGTGTAATTTCTTTGTGTTTCGGTGAGAGTTTTACTAGCATAATATACAACTTTGAAAATCTTCTCATATTTTTGTCCTAATACGGCTCCAATTGCAAAATCACTTGCATCACACATTAATTCAAAAGATTTATTCCAATTAGGTGCAACAATGATAGAGTACGATTATTAATTTTTCTTTTAGAATATTAAAAACATTAATACATTCTTTGTTAAATTCAAATTTCACATCTTTTTCCAATAAATGACAAAGAGGTTTAGCAATTTTAGAAAAATCCTTTATGTATCTTCTATAAAATCCAGCATGACCTAGAAAACTTCTCACATCGATAATGAGTAGTAGGTGGTTGCAATTCAGTAATAATTTTCATTTTTGCTTGATCTACTTCTATCCCTTTTTGTGATACTTTGTGACCAAGTACAATGCCTTCTGTGACCATGAATTGACATTTTTCCTAGTTAAGAACCAAATTTGTTTCTTCACATCTTTTCAGAACTTTGGAAAAATTTTCCAAACAAGATTCAAAAGAAGTTCCAAAAACTGAAAAATCGTCAATGAATATTTTATTTCCTTTGTCAATCAAATCACAAAATATTGACATCATACATCTTTGAAAAGTTGCAGGTGCATTACATAAACCAAAAGGCATTCTTCTAAAAGCAAATGTTCCATAAGGACTTGTAAATGTTGTTTTTTCTTGGTCCTCGGGAGCAATAAGTAATCGATGATAACCGGAATATCCATCCGGAAAACGAAATATGGGTGTCCGACTAATTTATCGAGCATTTGATCCAAGAAAGGTAGAGGAAAATGATCCTTTCTAGTGGCTTTATTTAATTTCCTATAGTTAATACAAATTCGCCATCCAGTAACTTGTCTTGTAGGAATTAGTTCATTTTTATCATTAACAATGACAGTCACACCTCCTTTCTTCGGAACACAATGAATAGGACATACCCATTGACTATCCGAAATAGGATAAATAAAACCAGCATCTAACCATTTAATAATTTCTTTTTTAATAACCTCTTTCATGATAGGATTTAATCTTCTTTGCAATTCAATAGTAGGTTTAAAATTTTCTTCCATTAAAATTCTATGCATACAAATGGAAGGGCTTATTCCTCTTATATCAGCAATGGTCCAACCAAAAGCTTTCTTCTAATTCTTTAACACACCTAGTAGTTTTTCTTCTTGATCTTTACTCAGTTCAAAAGAAATAATAACAGGTAAAGTTAACGAATTTCCAAGAAACGCATATTTTAAATGTGAAAGTAACATTTTTAATTCCAGTTTAGGGGCTTTTTTAATTGATAGTAAAAGTATATCATTTTGAGTTATGTCTAAAGTTTCCCATTTATCTTTAATAAAATGAGTCTCTTCTTCTTCTAGTTCTTCATTTTCATCAGTTAAAAATTTAAATTTTTCTTCAGAAATGACTTTACATTTTTCTTGATAATGTTTTTCAATTAAATAATCATTTATATCCATTCGACAACATTTCTCTTTATGAGGGTACTTCATTGATTTAAGAACATTGAATTTAATTTCTTGATCATTAACTCTCATGGTTAGTTCTCCCTTTTGCACATCAATCATAGCTCGTCCGGTAGCTAGAAAAGGTCTCCCTAAAATAATAGGTATCTCTTTATCTTCTTTCATATCAAGTACTATGAAATCTACAGGGAAGATAAATTTATCCACTTTAACAAGGACATCCTCTATAACTCCTTTAGGATAAGTGATAGATCTATCAGCTAACTGAAGGATTACAGTGGTGGGAGTAAAATCTTCTAAATCCAATCTTCAAAAGATAGAAAATGGCATGAGATTAATACTTGCTCCTAAATCATATAAAGCTTTTCTAAAAAAATTTTCTCCAATAGCACAGGTTATAGTGAAACTTCCAGGATCCTTAAGCTTTTGAGGTAATTTCTTTTGAAATATTGCACTGCATTCTTCACTTAATGCAACAGTTTCAAAAGCTTCAAATTTTCGTTTCTTGCTTAAAATATCCTTCATAAATTTTGCATAAGTTGGCATTTGTTCCAAAACTTCAGCAAAAGGTATGTTAATAGTAAGTTTCTTAAAAATTTCAAAGAACTTGGAAAATTGATGGTCAAGTTTCTGCTGTTTAAGTCTTTGAGGAAAAGGTAGTGGTAGTTTTTCAACTTCCACGTTAACAAGTATAACAATCTGATCTTGACTAGGAGAGAGAGTTTCTTTAGGTTTTTCAATCTCTTCAACCTCAATCTCTTTTTCAATTTCATTCTGCATTCTTTCTTTTAATTCCTGTCCACTTCTAAGTTGCACAGCCTTAACTTATTCATGTTCTTTTCCAGTTTCTTTTAGATTAATTTCAACATTACTAGGAAGTATTCCTACAGGTCTGTTATTGATTAAAGTAGCAATTTGCCCCATTTGATTTTCAATATTACGAATAGCAGTATTTTGATTTTGTAATTGATTATTCATTTGTAAAATTAATTATTCTATTGATAACTATTTCTGTTGATTATTAAATCCAGGAGGTTTATAATTTGGATTAACTTGATTATTCCAATTTCCGATGGGATGAGATTGATTATTACCCAATTCTTTGTTGTGAATTATTCCAGTTAAAATTAGGATGATTTTTCCACCCAGGATTATAATAATTTGAATAAGGATTATTTTTACTTGCAATAGCTTGTAAAGTTTCAATAGTCTGAGAATCTTCAATATTAACAGAGTTATTATGTGAAATATTAATTGCAAGATTATCTAATTTCTTAGACATTGCTGCTACTTGTGAAGCTAAGATAAAAAAGGCTTCATTATCGTGAATACTTGCCATCTTTTTAGGATTAATCCTTTCAGAAGGCCATTGAAAATTGTTATTAGCCATTTCTTCAATTAAAGTATAAGCTTCTTCAAATGATTTAGACATCGAAGAACCTCCAGTAGCAGCATCAATAATTGATTTTAAAGATCCAATTAATCCATTATAAAATGTTTGAATAATTAACCAATCAGGTAAAGCATGATGAGGACATTTTCTTAATAGTTCTTTAAACCTTTCCCAAGTTTCATATATTGTCTCCCCGTCAAATTGACTAAACGAAGTAATATCATTTCTTAATTTAGCATTTTTAGAAGGAGGAAAATATTTAGCAAGGAATTTTTGTGCCATTTAAGCCCATGTTTTAATAGAAACAGTTGCTAATGAGTTTAACCACATCTTTGCTTTATCTCTTAAAGAAAAAGGAAAGAGTCTAAGTCTAATAGCATCATCGAAACATTGTTATATTTAAAGGTAGCACAAAGCTCTAAAAACTAACAAGGTGTAAATTTGGATCCTCATTTGGTGTTCCACCAAATTGATTGTTTTGCACCATTTGAATAATAGACGGTTTAAGTTCAAAAGAATTAGCATCTACAGTGGGTATTTGAATACTACTATGAAGTTCATCAACTATAGGGTTAGCATAATCCCTTAATGGTTTATAAACATTTTGATCATTAAGTTCAATTGAATTTTGTAAAGTAGCCATTTCTTAAAATTTTTGAATTTGTTTTCCCTTTTTAATTTTTCTAATTGTTCTTTCAAGTTCAGAATCTAAAGGTATTAATCCTTCAGAACCAAAACTTCGCATAAAAAAATGAAACAAGGAATAAAATTTATATATATATATATATATATATATATATATATATATATATATATATATATATATATATATATATATATTATTATGTTTTTGGAAATATAATATTTAAAAATCTATAACTATTTTATTGCTTCCCAAGCAACAGCACCAAAAACTTGACCCAATTTTTGTATTTCCAATTACAAGGATTTGTTACCATTGCTAGAAAATTTAATTTCTGGCAAAGGCGCGAAACACTTGACCTGGAATAACTTGCTATATAGATGTGTACCAAATTTTAATTACGACAATAACATTAAACAAAACTTGATTGCTACTTAATGCTAGGCCGTTAATGTTTAATACTTTTTTTAAAAATATATGTTTATATAGCAAATATAATTTAAAAAGGAAATATTTTATATACTTTTTGGGTACTACGCAAGTATACGTATCGTTTCAAGTAATATAGAGCTTTGAAACAAAGACCCCAGTATCAATCCCACAGGGAAAAAATATGGTAATAAATTTTTAAAAATTGGATTTCAAAAATCTTTTTGAATTTTAATCTAATTATAAATTACTTTAAATTTACTAGATGCAGATAAAAAAACAATAATAAGAAAATGATTGTGTAAAAACTATATAAAACAAACAACTTTATTCCCTTCAATTAATCTAAGATCTTTAAGATCATTTAATATTTGTTGGAGAATTTGATTAATGGTATTGTTCCAAATAGAAGCATTCCTATTCTTTACCCTTTGATCCAGGCACAAAGAACATTGACTAATTTACAGATCAGGTCCGGATGTATTGTTAGTAGAATGGGTTAATCTAGACTCACACTACTAGATGTCCAAGGGTGGCTATGGTCGGCCCTACTAGTGACCCTTTCCTAATCTATAAATCAAATTATATGAATTTAGTCTGTCACTCTAAAAACTTATCAATTCTACGCCCTTTAAATCTTATCTTCCTATTTATTTGCACATCACCTTGAATAGCCCGCACATGGCCTTCGACTACCCAAGGATTCATGTGACATTTACAAGTTAAGAGTTCTTCTCCTTCTAGATCTCAAAACTCTTCAACAGGTTTTAACAATTTAAATGGCCAATTTAAAAAGTAAAGTAAGATCGAGTATTAATGTCATCACAATGTTTTGAAAATATTTTGAATTTCAATTCTCCATCGAATCTTATATTATCTTATCTATCTCTTCATAATTGAAGAAAGAAAGTAAACTAACTACTCAGAACACATTGAATATAAACAACAAAACATAATCAATAAACTTTGAATCAAAAATAAGATACTTATCTCAAATATTCCTTCTACAGATCTTCTGATTCCTACTGACTCCACATTGTAATGAACTCCAGCTGCAACAACTTGAAAGTAAACTCACTAAACTAAAACAAAAGTGGCCTTAAATTTCTCTCTCTATTTCTCTCTCTAAGGATGAGAGATCCTAAAGTGGATAAGAGAAAGGGGTTAAAAGGGGGGCACGTTTTTCTGAAGAAATGGACTCCTATTTATAGGCTTCAAGGGTTGCCTTGAGGCACCTCTTCAAAACATGTCCACATTCAATGACTCTTCTAGAAGGTCTGTCTGGCGCCTAGGCGCCGGACACCGCGTCCAGTTCTTCGCACCTCTTCACTTTGGCTCGCACCTCTTCGCGATTAAAACCATTTTGGAGCGTCCAAATGCAATTTATCACATGTCCTATTATCAAGGAACAACTGCCAGTCTTCTAGAATGTCCAATCACTGCTCACTCCGTCAAAATAACCGTTCAAACGTTGTCAAAAACTTGACAGTTTCTGTATCGAGTTTGGCACTTAGGCGCCAACTTCTGGCGCCTAGGCGCCATGCCATATTTTTTATAATTTTTGTATTTTGCTCCATTTTTGCTCCTTTTTGCTCCTTTTTGCTCCTTTTTCCTTTTTTGGACCTTTTTACATCACCTACATCCAAAAACACAAAAATACCTTTCATTAAAGCATAATATCCTTAGAAATTGACAAAAAATATGACATAAAAAATAGGTATTTTTTATGGATCAGTCGCCACTTTGTTTATCTATTATATCGCCATAGTCTTCAAAAGATCTTATTTCTTCAGATCATGTAGAGGATCCCCGGATAACAAGAAATTTGAAGAAAATAAGGGCTGATAAAATAAAAAATAGTAGAATAAAAATGTCGGTGATAATCCTTATAAAAGAAGATTCTATAATGCCTTATTCTAGAAATTTTATATAAGGAGGATCACATGTAAGATTTTGATAACCAGAGATTTCTAGGTGTGATACCTATTCTGAGTCCTTAAATATCCTATAGGAGCAAGCTCCTATAATTAATTACATCTTATACGATTAAGATTGTCTAAGAAAACTTCTGATTAATGTTAACACTTATTTTTTTTAAGAAGTTTCAAGAACAAGAAAAAAAAAGTCAACGTTCAATCCTAGAGGTAATATGTTTCTAGGTGTTACATACTACCTTAAAGGTTTGATTTTGTCAATGCCATTTATTATTTCAGTTTTATTTTTGTTTAATTGTTTGTAGTTTTATTGTCGTGTTGTTTTGTGGTTTGTTATTTTTTTGGTGGCTATCCTAAAAGTTTAGGTTTTGTGACTATCCTAAAAGTTTACGTTTTGTTTTGTTGTTTTGTCGCTCTGATTTTATTTTGTCAGTGTTGTTTTGTTAATTTTTTTTTTGTTTTGTTTTGTTTTGTTAATGTTGTTGTTTTGATTTCATTTTAATTTTATTTTGTTTTATTGTTGTTTGTTCCGTCTTTAGAATGTCACCCTGCAAAACAGAGTTAGCACATCCTAATAACATGCAAAGTAAATCTAAAGCAGAACTTATCTTTAACCTGCAAGAAAAATAGTGTCAGAGTAATTCTCACAAAATAAATAATGTCAACTTATTTCTTTGGTTGATTTTAATATGAGTTAGGTTTTAGATTCAATGTCGTTTGAATCTAGGGTTTTTCAGTCAAATATGGATAATACTTAAATAAAATCTAACATAAGTTAGACTTTTTGATTTGATGCTATTTGAATTTGAAGACATTTGGTTAAGTCTGACTAGACTTAAAATTGGGTAAAGAATTAGATTCAGTGTTGTTTAAATCTAAAGATATTTAAATTAAATTTTAGATTCAATGTCGTTTGAATCTAAAGATATTTAACTTAAGTTTAGATTCAAGAATCTAAAAAATTTAACTTAGGCATGTTGAACCAAAGTGAGATTTAAATTAAATTCAATGTAGGTTGAACTTAATTTAAGTTTGGATCAAGTTCAATGTAGGTTGAACCTTAGTTAAGTTTGGTTTAGGTTCAAAGTAGATTGAACTTTAAGTTAGGTTTGATTTAGAATCGGATCTAAATTGAGTTGAACCCAAGTATAAGCTAATATTAGGTTCAATGTTTGTTGAACATCAGAGGTTTAAGTTTGACTTATGTTAAAGTTGGGTTGAACCTATGTTTTGACTTAAGTTTAATTTAGGTTGAGTCTAAGGTTTAGTTTACTTGGGTACAAGTTAGGTTGAACCTAAGTTAGAAGTTGATTTAGGTTCAATATGGGTTGAACTTAAACTTTGGTTAACTTGAGTTCAAGTTAAATTGAACCGAAGTTAGAAGATGATTTAGGTTCAATATAGGTTGAACCTAAGGTTTGGTTAACTTGGGTTCAAGTTAGATTGAACCTAAGTTAGAAGTTAATTTAGGTTCAATTTGGGTTGAACCTAAGGTTTTGTTAAATTGAGTTTAAGTTAGGTTGAACCTAAGTTAGAAGTTGATTTAGGTTCAATATGGTTTGAACCTAAGGTTTAGCTAACTTGGGTTCAAATTAGGTTGAACCTAAATTAGAAGTTGATTTAGGTTCAATATGGGCTGAACCTAAGGTTTGGTTAACTAGGGTTCAAGTTAGGTTAAACCTAAGTTAGAAGTTTATTTAAGTTCAAATGGGTTGAACCTAAGGTTAGAAGTTGATTGAGGTTAGGTTGAACCAAAGTTAGAAGTTGATTTAGGTTCAATATGGTTTGAACCTAAGGTTTGGTTAACTTGGGTTCAAGTTAGGTTGAACCTAAGTTAGAAGTTGATTGAGGTTCAATATGGGTTGAACCTAGGGTTTGGTTAACTAGGGTTCAAGTTAGGTTAAACCTAAGTTAGAAGTTGATTTAAGTTCAAATGGGTTGAACCTAAGGTTTGGTTAACTTTGGTTCAAGTTAGGTTGAACCTAAGTTAGAAGTTGATTTAGGTTTGGTGTGGGATGAACCTAAGGTTTGGTTAACTTGGGTTCAAGTTAGGTTGAACCTAAAGTAAAACTTGATTTTGGTTCAATATGGGTTAAACCTACAGCTTGGTTAACTTTGGTTCAAGTTAGGTTGAACCTAAGTTAGAAGTTGATTTAGGTTCAATATGGGTTGAACCTAAGGTTTGGTCAACTTAGGTTTAAGTTAGGTTGAACCTAAGTTAAAAGTTGATTTAGGTTCAATATGAGTTGAACCTAAGGTTTGGTTCACTTGGGTTCAAGTTAGGTTGAATCCAAGTTAGAAGCTGATTTAGGTTCAATATGAGTTGAACCTAAGGTTTGGTTGACTTGGGTTCAAGTTAGGTTGAACCCAAGTTAGAAGTTGATTTAGGATAAAACTTGAACCTAAGGTTTGGATGACTTGGGTTCAAGTTAGGTTAAACCTAAGTTAGAAGTTAATTTAAGTTTAATATGGGTTGTACCTATGGTTTGAAGTTGACTTAAGTCTAATTAAAGATAGATTTAATAAGGGTTTAGGATTTCTTATATAATTAAGGTTTGAGGATTAATTAAGTCTATTTAGGGTTGAACTTAATTAGAGTTTAGGGTTACTTAAGCCTAATGTAAGTAAGGCTTAAGAATTAATTAAGTCTAATTAGGGTTAAACTTAATTAGGGTTTAGGGTTACTTAAGCCTAATGTAAGGCTTAAGAGTTAATTAAGTCTAGTTAGGGTTAGACTTAATTAGGGTTTAAAATTGTTTAAGCCTACTGTAGGTAAGGCTTAAGGGTTAATTAAGTCTAATTAGGGTTAGATATAATTAGGATTTAAAGATTTAATTAAACCTAATTTAGGTAAGGTTTAATTGATTAATTATACCTAATTGGGGTTAGGTCTAATTAGGGTTTGGAATTTAATTAAACCTAATTTAAGTAAGGTTTAATTGGATTAATTAGACCTAATTAGGGTTAGGTCTAATTAGGGTTTAGGATTAATTAAACCTAATTTAGGTAAAGTTTAATTAGATTAATTAGACCTAATTAGAGTTAGGTCTAATTAAGGTTTAGGATTTATTAAACCTAATTTAAGTAAGGTTTAATTGGATTAATTAGACATTGTTAGGGTTAGGTCTAATTAGGGTTTAGGATTAATTAAACCTAGTTTAGGTAAGATTTAATTGGATTAATTAGACCTAATTAGAGTTAGGTCTAATTAATGTTTATTAAGTTAAATCTAATATGATTAAGGTCTAACTTGGTTTAATTAGGTCTAATTGGTGTCTTAGACCTAATTAGGGTTTATTAAGTTAAACCTAATGAGATTAAGGTCTAACTTGGTTTAATTAGGTCCAATTGGTGTATTAGACCTGATTAGGATTTATTAAGTTAAACCTAATATGATTAAGGTCTAACTTAGTTTAATTAGGTCTAATTGGTGTATTAGACCTGATAAGGATTTATTAAGTTAAACCTAATGTGATTAAGGTCTAACTTGGTTTAATTAGGTCTAATTGGTGTATTAGACCTGATTAGGATTTATTAAGTTAAACTTAATGTGATTAAGGTCTAACTTGGTTTAATTAGGTATAATTGGTGTATTAGCCTCAATTAGGGTTTATGGTGTTAAACCTTATGTGATTAAGGCTTAACAAAGTTTAATTAGGTCTAATTGATGTCTTAGACCTAATTAGGGTTGGATTTGTATTAAACCTAATGTAGTTAAGGTTTAAAAAAGTTAATGAGCGGTTAGATTTGTATTAATCCTAATGTAGTTAAGGCTTAAGGAAAATGATTAAGTTTAATTAGGATTTTTTAAAGGTTTAAGTTGTATTTAAACCTAACCTAATTAGGACTTAAGGGTTTATCATAAGTTTAAACTAATTTAAACTTATATATTAAGATTTTGTTAATCTTAATTATGTCTTCCATGAAATATGAAAGTTTTTAGGATTAAGTTTTTAATTTTCAATTTTATAAATTTTATCTTAAAAGTCACAAATGTCATTTCAAATTTTCAAAAGTTATAAAATGTCATATTTAGGATCCGAATTCATCACCATAAAGTTTATGAGGATTTCCAAATTTATTTTCAAATTTCTAATTAATGTAATTATTTTTGAAAATAATCACAAAATAGGTTTAAAAATTGTATATTTCATCCTAAAGACTTCCCCTAGACATGGAAAAATCACAGAATATTCCAAAGGACAGGAGGGTTTTTCGGTGAAAATTTTATAATTTTTGGGTTTATAAATAATTTTTTCAGAGAGTAATTAATTAATTAAAAATTAAATATAACTCATTAATTCAAAATTTTGTTCCCACATTATTCTTCTCATTGTCTTAAGTTCAAGGATATTTTTGTCATATTTTTATGATTTTTCTATGCAAAGATGTAAATTTTTAAAATTAAATAGGATTTTCTGATTTAAACCCTATTGAAACTAATTTCCACGCAGACGCTAGCGCAATCCTAGGATTCTTTGAACACCTACGCTGCGTTGTTTGATAGGCTGGGGATGTCCACGCGAGCGGCCATGTGGCCCGCTATTTCATCTGTTTCGCATGGATGAAACCACAGTCCGGTAAGATCATGACCGTCCATTTTATAATACATAAAATGGATGGCATCCTGTCGTCTTTCTCAACCTGTTATAACCCGTAGACTGTCCATTTTCAAAACACAAGTTCTCGCTCGGATATTAATGAAACTTCATGGAAATCAATCCAAAAGCTTCATCGTGCCATAACAAACACATTCATACGGATATGTAGGTGTTTTAAATTAGTCTTCTTCACAAATGTCCAAACCCGAGCGAGATTTAGGTTAAAATGACCATACCATGGCTTGACAAAGTGAAGGTTCAATAAAGTTTGTCTGGAACGATCGCCAGGTCCTTTCGAAGCTTTATAATATGGGATACTATGCAAGTATACGTATCATTTATCAAGTAATATAAGACTTTCTGATTAAGCCCCGACATATCGAACCCATAGAGAAATCTAAAAACTTTTTAAAGAAATAAGAAAATTATATTTTTTTACTTTTTAAATGACTTTTGAATGTATGTTTTGATTTGTAAAGTTTGAAAGTTGTTTTTGGTATTTTTGATAAAAAGCTAAGCAGGAAAAGAAAATTATCAGAACTTTAAAACACGATATATAACACTAGGAAATAAAATATCTTTTTCTTTCTCTTTTAAAGCAGTAATAATTATGAAACTATTATTGTGGAAGTATTTAAATGTGTAGTGACAAATAGGAGCAAATTTATTCTTTACCCTTACTTAGTTCTATAAAGAACATTGGTTAATTTGAAATTTTAAATTTTTGAAAATGGTTAGGCAGGGAAGATACCAGCTCTCACTCTAGAGTTCCCTCGATTCCCTCCACCTGGGGGCTAACTTCTCATAACAAAATTTAAGAAAATCAAACCAAATTAGGAGGCTTTAGCCTGTCACTCTAAGGTCCTCTAATTTTACTCCCCATTAAAAACATATCTCCTAATATATTTGCATTCAATTATATGGATTACAATTTTCACCCATATAATTGCATGTAATTTTTACCAATTGTTGTTTGAGACAATACCGCATTGGATCTTACATAATCTCACAACAAATTTTAACATCTTAACTAGCCAAATTAAGAAGTAAATTAAGTTCATGGAATTAAATCTTCACAACTTATTCCAACTTTAATCACTTATACATTCCACAACAATCCTACATAATTTAATTACTTCTTCGTTTAAGAAAGAAAAAGATAAAAAAAAAATACTCAGAACTCATGGAGAAAACACAAGCTCACATTAATTTGAAAATAGAAATCATAATGAAAACACAACAAATTTTAATTAAAAACTAAATATAAAAACAGAAGTAAACACTTATATGAAAATCCTCTCCACAAGACTCCGAAAGTTCCTTTGAAACTTGACTTTCCACTAAAACACTCCTCAGAGTGGGTCGCCCAACTCTGATGACTCAGAAACAGACTTCAGACTTCAATAAAAACTAAATAAAAGGAAGGAAGATAATTGGTGAGAAGAAGGCTTCACTCCAACCATTTTCTCGTTTCTTACTCTCTACTCCTACTCCTACTGATTTCTCTCCCTCACACACTCTCTCAACTCTGTAATAACTCTAAAGAAACTCTCTTTCTTCCTTAAAGACTCCTTCTAAAAAGACTCTCATGCAAATTACATGACATAATTTTAATAATAATCCAAAAGGTGTCTTGGTGTCTCTTCAAATTGTGTCCGATTCAATGTATCCACCAAAACTTGCATCCCTTAGATCACTTCTGTCGCCAAAAGGAAGTTAAGGAGGTTACCATCAAAAATTGCCTCAAACACCCCTTGGAAATGGCGCCAAATTTGATTAAATTTGATTTTATAACTGTGGTGCCTAAGCGCCGACCAGGCGGCGCTTAACCACCAGTGTCCAATTTTTCTTTTTTTTTTCTTTTTTTTTGCTCCAAATTTGATCCAATTTTGCTCCTTTCATCATAATCACTCATTTTCATCATACCTACAAGAGAAACACAAAATTACTTCCATTAAAGTGCAATATCATCAAAAATAGGTATAAAAATGAGCATAAAAACACTATATATTTTAGGTGTATCAAAATCCCCTAAACTTAAAAAGTTACTTGTCCTCAAGTGACTCTTAATCACATAGAAAATTTTAGCATGCAAATTATGTAATGAGTTCCTTAGGAAGGTAACAAAATTTTTTTCTAGAAATGGAATAGTCCAATTTAAAAAAAAATTCAGTAATTAAGACTAACTTAAAGTTTAGAAAGTTCTTAGGTAAAGGATAATTTAAAATATAGGTTTCTATCTAATTCAGAAATACTTGTAGATTCTTCTCACTTAAAAATCTTTATTTGAAAATAATTTTACTTACTATATTATAACCTTAAGCTTTAGATTTTCTCAGAACTTTTATCTTATACTTTAGTTATGGAACCAATTTTTGATTAGGCCCTTAAATCCTCAAGCTTCTCCTCCCTTTTCACATAATTATTTTTTTGTAAGGCAAGGATTACTGTATCTGGATAGACCTTTAATGATTTTGAATTCCACCCTTTCATTTAAAATAAAGGTCTGATATACATCTTTCACTTAAAAATCATAATAATAGTATTTGAAAATTACTCATTAAAAGAAATTTAAGCTTTGAAGAATAAAAGTTAAATCATCTATTTATCCAAAAATACAACATTTCTTACTAAAGATAGTTGAACTATATTTAAAAATTTTTTTAAAGAAAATTTTAACTTTAAATTTTTCATTATTACTATAAATTTTAACTAAATTCTCTTATTCATTTCTATATTCAAAATTTTGTTCCCCTAATATAACTTCATATACATAATTGTTTTCAATCAAAAATCAAATTAATTTTAAACATTCTTAAGAATAAATAAAATTTTAGGTTTTTGAAAAACTTTTTGTTTTTAAAATCCCCCCCCCCAAACTTTAATTTTTAGTTAGGATAAAACATTTAAGCATAAGAAATGATACATGGGAGAGAATTAAAAACTAACATAACAGCTTGCAGGAATCTTAATATCCTAAATATGCAAGTATAATCATTTAAAAATGGGAGTAAAAAAAAATTAAATTCAAAATTTTTTTATTTTTATAAAAAGAAAAGTAAAATTTTCAAAAGACTTCTATAGTTGTGGAGGTTTTCAAAGCAAATACACACCAACTGAAAAAACTGAAATCACACCAATACTAGATAACAAATGGTAGTAGTAGATTTTGAAAAGTTTCAAACATTCAGTTTTTAAATAATAGTTTTTAATAGTGTTCCATATTCTCCTAACAGTTTTGGAATTAAAGTACACACTATAAAAACTCTGACACAACATACACATTAAAACATTTACTACTACACATATATCACACAAAGCAACATATTGAATATAAATCCAACAAAGATACATCTGAATATGCATAAAAAACAGTCCAACTACAATCAGCATACTACCAGAGTTCACATTATAAACACAACATTAAAATAAAACACAAGACACAACATACATCAGTACATCAACAGAAACTCAGTAACACATAAAAAAACAAATCTACTAATCATCCTCATTATCGTCATCATCTTGCTCGTTCCAATCTCTGGATGTCACATAAGGTATATAGAATGGATGAGGGGGCATCTCAGCACTCAGATCACCTCTAATCGATCTATCCAAATAAGGCTGATAATTCTCCTCATATTCATCATATTTTACAATATATCTTTTCATATTATCCATCTTACCATCCATGTCTCTAACATGCTCACGAATATAACTCAGCTTCTTCAAAATTTTTCCTAACAAACCAACCTGTAAATCACTAGATGATGAAGCTTGTGAAGTAGTAGCACGGGAAGTAGAAGCAGCAGAAGCATTAGCAGAAGCAGTAGAAGCCCTACAAAATCCTCCTCTCCAGCCAAACTCTGAATGTACAGTGCAAGCTCCAATGTTTACGCTGGTAGTTGGTTTCAAAGGCTGAAGAACCTCTTCCCAAGTTTCAAATTTCACACCAGACCGCTCACATAATGAATGAATCAAGGAAGGAAATCCCATACCTGCAGTAGTGGTAGATCTGGCACAATTTAAAATATAATCATAAATGATTGCTCCAATATCTATAGGCTTCTCTTGTTGAATGCAATAGTTCAACACAACTCTTTCCCTTGTAACTTCACTAGTATGACTTGAAGGCAACAGCTTATATGAGATAATTCCCATCATAACTCCCCTCATTATCCCTATAAACATCTCAGAGAGATTAGAGGATTCCCCTTAGGCCAACCTTGGCCATCTCCAAGTCCCCCATGGCCTTTAATGGGCAAACCGAAGATCCTCAAGAAAAGAGAGAGCTCTATAAACATCACATAAATTCTCTGCCACCCAACATAAGAAATATTCCTCCGAACTTAAGCAAAATAATCCCTCTATCCTTAACTCACCATATCCATTCTCAAACCCCAATTTCTGAGACCAAATATAGGGAATTTTTTTATTTTGACATGAACTTCATCAAACCATGGATCTAAGTGTCCTAAACGCTTCCCAAAATCCCTATGACACTTCCCCAATTGAAATCGAGCCATTACGAGGTTGTTGACCTCATTTTTGATGAGGTCTCCTCTTCTTCTCTTAGGATCTAGCCTTAGGCTTTTCCTTTGACTAATCTTAGAGGACTAGAAGTGGAACCCACCCTTTAGAAATTTCAAACCACTTCTTAACTCCCTGCAAACTCCACAAACTTGATCGTAGACCCCTAATCACCTAGAGGGTTGAAATCAAATGTGGAAGTTTAAAGGATGAGTTCCTATAGGACTCTTTGGCCTTAGGACTACCCTGGGTGTCCTGGTCTGGTGAAGGGACTGACTTACACACACACTACACCTATACACTACACTTTCACACACCTCCTAAAACTACACCCATACCCAACTTGATCTCCTGACTCATGAAGGTGATTCACATGGATGGTCCTTAACCCTTAAGCCCTTGACTAAGAGGGTTAAGAACAACATAGTGGATGCCTCAAATGAGTCCCTTCATGGCTCATGTGGGCTTGATATGGCTTCATGGCTCAACCAAAATGATTTCATTCCACTTACATTCACCTAATCTTCAATTTTGCAAATTTTCAATTTTTGACCCCAGGGACCCTACACCCGCTTAGCCTACCCAAAACCCTTGAAACCACCCAAAATTTGCAAAATCACCTAAATTACCCAAAATTCCTCAAAATCAATCCCAAACATTCCCACATTACTCAAATTGATCATCCATACCCAAAAATACCAAAAATTCCAAAAATACCTCCCAATACCCTCCAAATACCCAAAATACCCCTCTTAGCCAAAAAATCCAAAAATTCAGAAAATTCTCAGAAAATTCCAGAAAATCCCAAATATTCCCAATTTCATTTTGTTCAACTACACCATGGTCCAATTTTGTCAATTCACCCCACTTTTATCAAAATCCCCAATTTGACCCATTTTAACCCAAAGTGAACCCAATGTCAAACCAAACCTACCCAATTAACCCAAATTCTGGTCCAATTCAATTCTAAACTTCAATTCAACATTCCCAAAACCAATCTAGGCCAAATCCAAGTCCAATTTGATTGACATTTGGATCCAATTTCACTTTTGGCCTTAAAGCCCAATTTGGACCCATGACCCAAACCTAACCCAAACTAACCCAATTCAACTCCAATTAACCCCAAATCTTTTCTAAACCTTCCTTAACATGCCCAAAAACAAAATACTAACATGATTTGCCCAATATTTAGACCCAAACCCCACTCAAATTCAACCCAAAGCTAAAAGGCCCAATTTTGACCTAAACCCAAACCTAACCCAAATAAGCCCAAACCCCAAAATCGAAACCCAACCAAAGCCAAAACCTCTTTGAAACACTCCCATAAACATTTCCCAACATTTATTTTACATCAATTTCAACCCTAGCCCAACATTGGCCCAAGTTAGCCCAATTTGACCTATATTGGCCCATTCACCAAAGAAACCCAAATCCAACCCAATTCAAACCCAAACCACCCCAAATTTGCTTTAAATCACTCATGATACACTCTTAAATCAAACCCAACATTTATTTGTCATGGCCCTTTGCAAAAATCTCCACCCAAAAGCCCATTTTGAAACTTAAAAGCCCACTTACATGAAACCTTCCTAAAGCCCATCTCCACCAAAATCCAAAGGGCCAAAATCAATCCAAAACCCATATGACAATTGCTCTACACCATATTTTCAATTAAATCAATCCCTAAGTTTCAAAACTCATCATGAAGCCATTCCAAATTAAGCCCCATACAAATTCCCATCAAAATGCCAAAATTTTCTTAAACCCATTTCCATGAAATTGACTTGGCTTTTCCCCAAGCCAAAGGTGAGCCATGAAACCATGCATGAGCCCCATAGGAGCCATGAGAGCCATGGAATCCACTTTCCACCTCACCAAACCATTAATGGCAAGAGAGGGGATCTCTTTCTTAAACCTTTTTAAGCCCTTTTACCTTAAACATGATACACTCTAAACCATACTTTGCCACCTAATCCTTGATGTGGACTTCACTACCTTTGGTAGGTTGACTCACATGATCCTCCCAGCCCAAAACCAGAGCTTGGAAGGGTGCACCAAACCAAAAATGGTGGGTTGACCCATTTGGACCCAAAATGAGCCTCTCCCCATACCATTTTAATCCAAGTACTTTACACATGTCCATGGCCAATTGACTGCACAAACCTCCAGCCCTGGCCCACCTGGACCTGAGGGTGACCCATGTCTGCCGGCCAGCCGCCTAGGTCGCCGGAAAACACCATGACCGAGACCTTGGGAGGAGCCAAACTTTGGAATTCCACCTTGCTGAGTTGCCCCATGCCCAATGGCCACCATGGTTGTTCTTCCCTTGACCTAAGCAGCTGATCCCAAGCCCTAACTCCCCCTGGGAGGCCCTCCACCCTCTCCTATTTAAACATCACCTCCTCTCGGCCATGGAAGGTGCTGAACCAGACCTTACTGAAACTCTGCTAAAATTGCTCCAGATCACTCTCCATACTTAGAGCAGTTGATCCCCAGTGACAATTTGCCCTAATCCCCACCAACGAGCCCACTTTCTCGACCAAAGTTCCACCCAAAACCAGGACACTTCTCCACGGTGGATCAATCCTCAAATTGATTGGTCCTACACCTTCACCGGACCAAGGAAGAAGTCCACCAGCAAAAGCCCCCTCTCCGGGCCACCCATACTGTTCCGGACTCCAAGCTTTGTGATCGAGCTTGGTCGAAATCATACCTAGGCAATTCACCGGACCGGGAGACTTCATCCGGAGCTTGTCGGGATCCAATCGAAGGTGACACAACCCTCAGATTGAAGCCACACTTCTCTGAGCAAAGGTATGAGCTAACTCTTTATCCCGAGCTTCTGGAGATTTTCCATTTCAAATGCCTTAATTTCAATGCATGATCACCGTATAGATGTATTCGTCTCTTCAAGACGAATCCATAGAGTATAAGAACACGAAAATCCGTTGAGAAATGAGTGAGTTCTTAGGGTTTTAGTGTGGACGGCTCTCGGGTGAGGACGCTTGGGGACGATGAACGGATGCCGTTCATTCCATATACGCGCGGACGGATGGCCAGGATCGCGCCGGATGAGGAGACGGAACGATACAGCGGGCCCCTGGAGCGCTGAGTCGGATGGCGGCGTCGAATCAGAAAGCGCCACGCGGCACTTCGGAGATGCTAAGGTTGACGCGGCACCGATTCGGATAAATAGAAAAATAGTGATTTTCTTATTTATTTAATTCCCTAAACTTCAAAAATGCATAACTTTGTGTAGAAAAATCAGAAAAATAAAATAAAAATACCCTCTTGCTCAATGAACAGAGGAGAATAATGTGGAGAAGAAATCATTTAATTTCATCAAGTATTTTATTTTTAATAATTTATTTACTGTCTGCATTGTTTTAATTCTCCATGCATATAGGAAATTCACCATGGCATGAGATCATAGGGCTTTTGAAGCCTCTGAATTTGGGAACATTCCCTGAATTTTCCAAAGTCAGAGGCCATCCCTATGAAAAGTTATTGATTTTTCAAATTCATGTTACTTTTTTTAGTATTTTAAATCCAATAATTAGCATGTTGTGAAATAAATTCTAGAAAAATTTGGTGATGTTTATTATGACCAGAGGAACCTAGGAAAAATAGGTTTTGAATTAATCCACTTGGAATAACCCTAATTGGCTTAAACACCCAAAATAGGTCCTTAATTAATTAGAGCTAATCATGCATCAAATTGACTTGAAATCAATTCTCCACTGACCTTTAGGATCGAGAGGAACCCACCATAAAAATTTGAAGTCAATTGGACTTGGTTAGCCCTACTAAATGGGTTGATTAAGCCATTTAGCTAATTTAAACTTTAAAAATTCATAACTTTCAAAATGCTTTTCAAAAATTCACCAAATTGGTTTTGGAGCCCTCTCTGATATTAGGGGAATTTAAGAAAATTAAAATTTCAATTTTCTAAAAAAGTTAATTTTTGGCATTATTTTAATATTTTAATAAATAAAAAATAATAAAAATCACAAAAATAATAAAATTCACAAAAATGTCACATTTTGAATTCTAATCACTTAGGAACAAACACCATAAGTTTCTTAAGTCTCTATAATAAGATATTAAATTTTAAAGCCCTAAGGTAATTTTAAAATTAAAAAAAAATGTATATTTCTAGTATTCCCATTAAAATAATTCTAATAAATCAAAGAAAAATCAAAAAATTGTAAAAATTATTCTCTGATTTCCTTGATATCAGAGAGATTTTTGAAAAATATAAAATTCATTTTTCAACCTTTATTTTATTTTTAAATTAATTAATACTCCAAAACTCAAAATAATTATAATAAAAAAAATATAATTCAAAAAATCACCAAAATTGGTCCAAGTGGTCCTCTGGTCATTAGAAATGTCCCATAATTTTCTTAAGGACAGAAACTTTCTCTTGGTCATATTATTAAATTTTCCTAGGAAATCCCTATTTTCCACCAAAAATAATTACATAAATAAATTAAATACAGAAAAATCACATTTTCTCCTCTCATGTCTTTAGTGACATATGAGTGAAGTCACATAAAAATTTCAAGTTCATTTGAGCTTAATTTAGTGAGTTATGAAATTATTAAGCTTGAAGGGCAAAATGGTAATTAAAATTTTAACTCTTAATTAAAACTTTAGGTTTAATAAAATTAAAAGAGTAAAATATTTGATCTTAATCTGATTTGGATGATTGAAATTTAAATAATTAAAGGGTAGAAACCTACTAAACAATTTAAAAATGATTAAAATAAACCTTAATAAAATAATTAATTAAATTTGGAAGAATAATAAAATTGGAATTATTAAAATAGGGATGTTATTAGGAAGAAATTTGTTCTTTAATTTAAGAATCCCTAAATTAATCATCTCAATAATATTTAATTCCTAATTAAAATGATAATTCAAATTTAAGATTTAAAATGCTAAAAGACTTAATCATTAAATTAAATTAAAATTAAATTATTTAAATTAAACCTTTTTAAAATAAAATATTAAATTAAAATTAAAAATAAAATTAAATTAAAATTTAAATTAAAAAATTAAATAAAATTAAATTAAAACATATTAAATTAAATCAAATTAAATCAAATTGATTTAAATTAAATTAAATCAAATCAAATTAAATTAAATTAAATTAAATTAAATTAAATTGAATTAAATCAAATTAAATTAAAATCAAATTAAATTAAATTAAATTAAATCATATCAAATTAAATTGAATTAAATTAAATCATATCAAATTAAATTGAATTAAATTAAATTAAATAATAGAATCAAGTTAAAATTAAAATCAAATTAAATTAAATTAAAATTAAAACTAAACCAAATTAAATTAAATTAAATATAACATCACCTAAGACATAAAGAATTCAAAGATAAATCTAAAACAACTTAAACACTATTCCAAACTTAAACCCATTAATTGAAATTAAGTTAAATCATAAATCATTTGAACATCCATTTGCCCTCGAAAAGCTCTTGTTGTCATAACTCCTAAATGGAGTATTAAGTGAAGTGTTACTTCATTCATAAGATATTCAAATGTCCTAGTTCACTGAGCAAGATAATAAACTTGAACTCCCGGACGATTAATTCATTTGTATAATTAAATTCTCTTGGACGTAAAATAATCCTAGAAATATTGAAAAGATGTTTAAGACTCGTCTTAAGCACTTCCTCGATACGATAGGATATTTATAAGAACAATTGAACTTAATTGTTCTTCGATGAAGAAAATCGTCCTCAAACCAAAATACAAGAACCTAGACGTCATAGGAGATGACTAGTCATAGGATTAGGAACTTGGTAGAAAACCATAACCCTTCCCTTAGCTTTACCTAGGAATCTGCTTTAAATGCTTAAATATTCTAATTGTGTTTTAAGTGCAGCTTGGGATGACGGGAAGAACCTCCGAGTACGCTTTTATTTTATTGTAATTTACCTTATTGCAATTTATTTAATCGCATCACACTTAGTTTTTCTTGCATGATAAACAAGCTGTTGCATGAAAACCCACACCTTTAGGATAGCCCCTAAAGCTGAAACCAAAACTAAATTAAAAGTCATTGCAAGATAAAATTCACCGCCACAACATTTCAAAATATAAAACAACTCAAAATTTAATCACAAACAAAACAACAAAACTACAACTACAACTAAATTAAAACGTCTTGTTGGATGATCGGGAATACCTCGGATGATGTAACCTACGTGTTGCTAACGGGATTTCCCACGGTCTAAATGAAAGTGTGGAACTCATTCGGTTGAGTTTAGCAAATTCATCCGGACTAAGTGAATCCGATAAAAATAACGATGCCGGAAGGATGGAACCGTGGGATCTTAACCGGTGTTGTTATAATCAACTTTAAGATTTGTTTTAATTAAAACATAAAAAAAAACCTAGAAATTAAGACTTTCTATAAACCAGAACACTTCTCTCATCTCCTGATTTATGACTTCTAAAACTAAACCTCTGCGACAAGGAGCTCGGAGCATGGTGGGCAGCACGGCCATCGTCATCAGCAAAACCTGAGTCTACTTCAGCAAAACTTTCTTAGAATTAAATAACCAAGCCATAGGACTTCGAGGTAGCTTGCCTAGTGCAACATAAATCCTCAACTCTTCGTTAGGCATTTGCATGATCATATCATGTAAATTAAGCCCTAACCGGTCTTAGGACTCCGAGGTAGTCGTCCGATACGACATAAACCCTCACATCTTCGAGGCTATTTGTATGATTTTATCATACGAATATAAGTCCTAATTAATTAAAATTGGCAAGATCAAAATATTAAATAAATATTAGGACTTTCCTAAGTTCAAGCCAAACAGTAGGATAGTCGGGAAATTACCGGTGTTCGCTTCGAATCTGTGATTTCTCCTACCTTTCTTCCTTTAGATTCCCAAAATAAAGTGTTCCAAATTTGATCCATTCCCTATTGAAATTCCAAAATTCAATCCTTTGAAAACTTAAACTTTGAAATTCTTGAGAGCAGAACTACTGGTTATTATCGAGAGTTTTCTTAGGTGATTCCCGTCGCTTAAGATGTAATTAACTATAGGGGCTTGCCCTTATAGGGAACTTTAAGAACCCAGGTAATATAAACCCTGCTTAATTCATTTATATTAAGTAGGGGAACTTGTCGGCTTATAAAATTGGTTCGCAGACCAAACGAACGTCACAAATCTTCTAGTTTATTTAACCAAGCCCCATCATCAAGCAGTATGTCTATTCTCCGGGATAGATATATAGTTTGTGGTGCGGTGCTCGTTTATATAAACTTTTCGGGATGTGAGATCAGTTTGATTTCATATCTTAAATTTAAAATTATTTTCAAAATAAAATACTATTTTTCAAATTATTTATTTAAATTAAATTAAAAATTCGCCGACAATTTCTGTAGGCGACCTCTTTTCAAAAATACAACACATAACCTAAAAATATGCTGACAGAGGTCCCTAACCTAATTTAAGTAGAAACTGAGCCAGCATTTCACCAAGTTCATACATAGGCCAGATGTCAGAGCAAATTGAACTAAGGATGACCTTCGCAAGGTCACCACAAATGTGTCAGCCACACTTAATTGAGGACAAACCTTCTGACCTGAGGTATTTTTTTGTAAAATAAAAAATAGCATCAGATTTGTTCTTCAATGAAAAAAATGTAAAATTATGCTTAATTAGCCGCACAGATGGCTTTGTAATGAATAGATGAAGCTATAGGATGAAACTCCAAGAGATTTCATTGAGAAACAATGGAGATCTTAGGGTTTGAATACCAACTGTTTTTGAGTTAATGCCCTGTGGGCACGATGACTCGATGCCGTCTATTTCTATGTATTGGAAATGAACTGTCGTGATCAGATCGCACCAATGAACCATGGAGAAGTAGTGGACCGGAACATGTGTCATCTCACCTCCCGTGTGGAAAGCACCGTGAACCAGAGACCACCGAGTGGACTTCGAAGCTTTCGAGGAGAGAAGTGTCACCGCATCAGATAAATAGGAAAATAGCATTTTCTTATTTATTTAAATCTAGAAAACATAATAAATTTTGAAATTTCATAACTTTGTATAGAAAAATCATAAAAATCAAAATAAAATTTCCCTTAACTTAGTAGGCCAAGGAGAAATTTTGAAAAAAAGAAATTGAAACAAATAAATTATATTTATTTTTTAATTAACTAATTACTCTAAAGATTATTTTAATTATTAAAAATTAAATATAAGTCTAAAAATTTTGAAATTTGCATAAATTATTCCATTTACTTTTGGGAACATTCTCTGAATTTTTTAAGGATGAGGATTATTTCTAAAATGAAAATGATCAATTTTCTACCAATTTAGAAATTACTGTTAAAAATAATTATGAAAAATCGTAAAATTGGAAATAAAAATGGAACTAGTTAAGAAATTGAAGGTAAATGATTTAATGCCTAAAGAAAAAATTTCCAAACACAAGTCTAAAATGATAATTTAGACTTTTAGGGTCAGAAATATAATTTTAAGAAAAATTTACACTTTAGCCTAAAACCTATTCCTAAGCTTAATTTGATGCTCTTAAGCCCTTAAGACTAAGGGATTAAGAGTGGTCACCTATTTTGACCAAAGTTTAACCTTAACGATTTAAAATTAACCTATTTTAATCTAATTTGGTTTAGGTCTAAACCATATGAGACCTAATCCTAAATCTTAATTCTACTTTAATTTAGGCTTAATCCTAAACCTTAGTTCTAAACCACATTAGACCTAACCCTAAATGTTAAGTCTAATATAATTCAGGCTTAACCCTAAACCTCAAGACTAAAGCACATTAAACCTAATCCTTAACCCTAAAATTTAGGTCTAAACATGTTTGGTCTAATCATAATTTTTAAGTCTAATTAAATTTAGACTTGACCACATTAGACCTAATCCGTAACTCTAACCCTTAGGCTCAGCTTAAATTGAACCTAAGTATAAGTTTAAACCAAATTGGACTTAACTCTTACCCTTAGGTTCAACCTGAATTGAACCTAGGTTCAAACCAAATTGGATTTAACTTTAACCCCTAGGTTCAAACTAACTTGAAGCTAGGTCGAAGTCTAAACCAAATTGGACTTAACCTTAACCTTTAGGTTCAACTAAAATTGAACCTAAGTCTAAATCCAAATGTACTTAAACTTAACTTTAACTCATAGGTTCAAACCTAACTTGAACCTATGTTCATCTTAAATCCTTAAGTTCTATCCAAATTGAAGCTAATCCTAGTTTCAACCTACAGTTAGGTTTAACAAAAATTAACCAAATTAATTAACTAACTTAATCACATTAGCCTTAGTTAAATCTTATTTTACTTATATTTTTAACATAAATTAAATCTAATTGATTGACTAAGTCTTAATCACATTTGACTTAGTTAAACCTCATTTTAATTTGGTTTAACCTAAATTGAACCTAGTTAACTAACTAAGTCTTGATTACATTAGACTTAGCTAAACCTACACTTATTAGGTTTAACCTAAATTAAACCTAATTAATTTAATTAAATCTTAGTGACAGTAGACTTAGTTAAACCTAAAAATTTATGTCTAATATACTAAGACTTAATTAATCATCTTTAGGTTCAAATTAAATTGAACATAAATACTAAGTCTACTCTACATAAGACAATTTATAATCTTGAGTTTAACTCATACCAGACCTATCATAAACCGTTTTGGTTCTAGTCAAACCTAGACCTAATTTAAGTCCAACATTATTTGAGCTTAGAAGTCTCACATCATCTGGTTAACCTGGCCTAACTCAGGTTAATCCAAATCAACTAAATCACTGAGTCAACTCAACCTACGGTATCTAACTTGGGTTAACCCAAATTAAATCATTGATTTAACCAAACTTGGCTTAGTTTATCTCAATCGTTGGGTCATCTTGATCCAATTCAAATTAACCTGACATGAGATTCTGCTTTAAAATTAACGTATGTCGGAACCGTAGTTTAATTAAGGATAATTCATGTCTAAACTAACTTAAAATTTACCTAAGTCTAATTAACTTAAACTTAACTTAAATTAGGGGATTAATTTAAATTAGTCCAATACAACTAATCTATTCCCATGTAAATCCAATTTGATTTAATTTGGATTACTTTAATTCAGGTTAAACCAAATAAGATTAGTTTGATCCTAATCAAACTAAATCAATTTGGATCAATCCAATTAAAATCTGGACAGTTTAGACAAGTTTAAAGATAATTTGAATGGCAATCAACTAAATCCAGGTTAACTCAAATTATTTGGAATCTCGGATTAGATTGGTTCAATCCAATATGAACTAATCAAATGATGAATTAAGATGACTGAAGGTTAAGTAGGTTTTAACTTCTTGTACGAGAATAAAAGCACACTTAGTCTTGGTCAGAGACAATTCAGACCAAAGTACCAAACTTTAAAATGTAACTTGTTATGATAAGATATTTAAGAGGAGATAACACATGTTTGCTAACAAAATATTTTCTAGACACATTTGATTAATCAAACTGCAAACTTAAATAACCCAAAACGACAGAACCATGGGATCTTGATCAAGTCATCCCAAAAAAAAAATAATAATAAATAAAAGAATAAACTTAACCGGCTAATAATCTTAAGCAACGTAAAAGTTTCAACCCTTAAAATTTGAAAAAGACATTAAAACTTAAACGAAACCTTAATAAACAAAGATCATCGAATGCAAATTTATCCCATCTGATCGGGTCTACAAAGATCTCTTGTACGACGCAATATGTGGTTGTTGACAAGAATCTTTTGGTTAGAGTAGATTTAATTACCTCTCAGACTAAGTATATTAGGGTACCATGACCACCCAGGATGACAGAGCCATAAACATCTTGACCTGTTTGTCAAAAATTTAAAAGTTAAATAAACTAAAAAAATAACATAGTTTTTTGTTAACTTCTTTTTGCAGGATTATAAAAGAAAGAAGTGTATCATTATCTTAGATTTGCTTTACATATTATTAGAGTATGCTAACTTTGTTTTGCAGGGATAAATGTTCAAAATCCAGAATGGTGGATCAATTTCAACTAAACAACTACCTATAAAATAGTTTAGGATTCTACTACCTCTAGGATGAGACGTTACTCTTTGATAATAACATAATTTTGACAACTTTTTAAGCCTTAATCAAGAGTTTTCTTAAATAATATTTTCTATTTAAGATGTATTTAATGATAGGGGCTTACCCTTATAGGAAGATAATGACTCCAAAATGAATGTATTAATTCAAATTCTTATATTTTCAAATTTCATAAGTATTCCTTTGCAATTTTATTGTTAAAGCATTCCTAAAATATGCTTTAAAGATGCAGATATATAATCTTCATGAAAGCTTCCCCACACATTCGTTTTCTTTGTTCTTGTTATTATCTACCCTAACTTTCTAATCTTCCATGATGAAGAGTTAGTGGGGCAACATAACAGGTAACAAATTGGAAACTCCACGATAATGAAGATTACTAAAAAATAAAGACTGATCATAACGATAACAAAAGAGAGAGAAAGAGAAAGAACATGCGAGAAATCCATGCCAAAAGAAATTTGGAGAGTCTGTTAGGGACTTCTTCTCCTCCCATCTTTGGTTTATATAATTTATTCTCATCTCGTGATAATAGGCTTTCATCATAAGTTAAATTATCATTTTCTAACATGCTCTAGCAGATAAACTAAAGCAAATGGTAAACAGTAGAATGATTAAGCTAACAGATTCAATAAAAGCACTTTAGAACAAAAGACAAAATACAAACATCACACTCCAATACATATAAAACCATACACTAACACAAGAAAGACCAAATATACAAACATAACAAAAGCAAGAAAGAAAACAACAAACTACACATCTTCTTCCTCATCATCATCATCATCACTACCCAAACCTATATCCTCATCTGTCTCAGGAGGTCAACATAGTGTAAAATTGGGGCGAGTAGGGAATTCTATAGAATGATCACCCCTCATGAATCTCATCATAGCCTCATTATAAGAAAAATCATACTCAGCTTTCCTCAATATTAAATAATCACTATGGAACATGCAAGCCTCAATGCCTTTTACCTGATTCTATAAGGATATGATATCTCCTTTCTATATGAATAATTGTTCCAAAATAGTATCTAAAGGTTAATAACAGAAGTAGATGGTCTAGAAGCAGAAGCAGAAGCATTAGCTGAATTAGAGGGTATGTCAGATCCTCCAGTCCTAGTTCTTGTCCCAAAATGTCTTCCATATTTTTCCAAGTTTTTCTTCCCAATAGGTTTATGTGATGGTGAAATTTCCTCCCAAGTCTCATACTTAACACCAGATTCAACACACAGAGTGGTAATGACAGAAGGGTAACCCAACCCTCCAGCAGTTCTTCCTTTTGAGGAAATAAGCGTGTTTTTGTAAATCAGAGAACCAATAACAATGGGTTTCTTCGTCTAAATACAATAGTTTAAAGTGGCTCTCTCATGGGTGACCTAACTGAAATGTTTAGTTGAAAGCAGTCTACTGGATATAAAATAATGTCAGGCACGAGAATGAACATTAAGCATAGAAAATGAAAAGTTTTTCTGACATCCACTCTTAATCTTCCAGGCTTCATTTCCATCAGTTAAAAATCCCATTATCACATCTAATTTATCATCAGTAGGATTAAACTCAGTAAAGAAGTAGGTAGCGAAACTGTGAAGCTTGTACGAAGAGAACTGATATCCACATTTTGCCCTCTTACAAACACCAGATCAACCGACTCATCCGACAAATTGGCATAGAACTCTCGAACCACAGAAATCACAACCACAGTAGTGAAATAACAAAAGCCGTTTGGAAATTAAGTATTCAATTGTTCCTCAAGGACAAGGAAAACTATGTTCTGCAATCAATTTCTTTGATTGCAGATCAGGATATCTATCTTGTGCCTTTGTACTACATAACTTATCAAAATCAAAAGTGGCTTTTCCCTTGCCTCTCTTCATTCTAGGAGCCACGTTCAATCTAAAAATTTTTAAGAAAATTTCCAAAAAATCAAAATAGTAATTTCAATAAGCTCCTACAAACACATTCTAAACTAGATAATCATTTAACCATAGATTTCATACTATTTTCATCAAGTTTTAAAATTTTCAGCCTAATCCACAATGTGGAAGAAATCTATGGTGGAATCAAAATTTTTCAAAGCTAAGATGAATATCTCACTCAATGATGACGAAATCTTAAGTTTCAAGGCCTAACTACAAGCCAATGAAGCACCAATCTAAGCCCAATGGGAGCAAAATGTAAACAAATTGGAGGAAGGAGATGAATCAGGGAAGAAAAAATGGCGGAAACCTTGGGTTGAGTCCCTAAAAATAACTTATCGGGTTGTTCGGTGGTATAGCGCCGAGCCGTAGCGCTATAGTGCCATGCACAACCTTATGAGTGGTGTTATAGCGCCATTCATACCCATCTAGGTTTTAAAAATTTTTTATATTTTGAAAGAATACAGAAAAAATAAGATGTTGAAAGGCTAATATTCTAGTTTTAACGAAAATTTTGAAAGTTATTAAGTTCGTCGTCATTCCAAAAACTAAGTTCAAAATTATCATTTCAATCACTTTGAACACATTAAGCCAATTTCTCACAACACAATAGAACTTGTTTTCTTTTATTAGTAATGATTTTAATACAAACGACACAACAAAATGGACATATTTAGATTTCTAAATAACAAAGATATAATAAAACAATGCTAAGCTTTAATAGAGATATGATCTACACACCACATTAAAAAAACATATTTCTCATATAAATAAATTTCTAAGAAATCTTTTAAGACCAGTCCTGATTATCAGCTTCATGCCGCTTTTATTACTCGAAATAATTATGATCGAAATCATGGTAGAAAGGAGAACGAGGAAAATTTGAAGCAAACTTGTCATCGATCTATTTGTTGGTGTTATACATTATCACTTGACAATCTTGGAAACTTGCTAAACTATTGAATTAAAGTTTTAACTACCGATCTAAATTCTCAAACAAATGGAACAAATCTTCATACTTGGTATGTAGTCAAGATATCTCACATTCAATCTTCCCAAGTTTGTCCACAAGTCACTCCAAACTTAACGCAAGAAATCCATTGAAGTAGGACTGAGCATCTTTATGCACCATCTTCTTATCTTCGAATCTCTCATTGCCATTACTCTCCATGATCTCTAAATAGGAAAATTAGCCATTCTCAAATCTCTCCAAAATGCTTAGAAATGTTGTAGGGATACTTCCAATCTCCTCCTAGGTAGTTTTATAGAGAAGAAAAAGAAAAATTTTGGGCGGTTGAAAAGAGTTATTCGAACTGTGGCGCTATAGTGCTAGATATGGCGCTAAAGCGCCAAACCGACATTTCCAATTCTGGAATTTCTTTCTTCCACTCCTCAAATCCATCAATATAATAATGTTGTGCCATCATACTCACATTAGCTCACAAACACATCATAGACTCATCGCAACAACAATCTTAAATTCAAATCAAACCACGCCATGCCTTGATATACCTAAAATATATAATATTTTTATGCATATTTTTATACCTATTTTTAATGATATTGCACTTTAATGGAAGGTATTTGTGTGTTTTTCTTTCAAGTACACTTAAACGGACCAAATATGTCAAAAGGAGTGAAAAAGGAACAAATTTGGAGCAAAAATGAAGAAGGTTTTAAAATGAACTAGGGCGTCTAAGCGCCAGCAGACAGAGAAGGTCGTGCCTAAGATCCAGAGAGCCTACTCTTAAGTGCCATGTAGTTACTTTACAATTTTAAACAATTTTTGGCAAATTTTGAAGAGGTGTTTGAGGAATCCTTCGGTATAAACGCGAGTAACTAATCAAGGGTGCCGACATTCAAATTTCACTTGAAATAATGCATCTCTTGGGTGGATCTTTTGAAGAGACACCAATGCACCTTTTAGAGAAAATATAAAAGGACTTGAAGAGAAGTGTTTGTGTGTGTCTGTGTGTGCAGAGTTCTTTTAAAGATAGGAAAATTAGAGTTTGTAGAGAGTATTTAAGTAAGAAGTTGTAGGATTCTTACTTATGGTTTCTTCACACTTTTCTCCTTCTTAATGAAAGAGAGGGTGAGTAGGGATTCCTTAGTAAAAATTCATTGTATAGAGAGATTTAACCCTCTAGGGTTGGGAGAATATTCCAAGGGAGGCTTGTAAGAGAAAGGAAGAGATTCAAAGGAACTTCAAGAGTTTGGTGGAGAGGAACTTGAGATAAGTTTTTATCTTTTTACTTCATTTGGTTTTAATTGAGACTTCTTGTGTTACATGATTTCTACTTTTAAAACTATCTGTATGGAAATATACTTTGATGGGTGTAGATTTAGAAACTTTAGGGAGATAGAATAAAGACCCTGATTTGGTTTAAAGTTTTAGGTTTTGATGCAAGAGTTGGCCCTCTGGTGGAGGGAAAGAAGGGAACTCTAGAGTGAGAGCTAGTATCTTCCCTACTTAACCCGTCTTCAAAACTATTCAAACTTTAAACTAGACTATGTTCTTTATAGCATCTCTAGTAAGGGTAAAGAATAAGATTGCTCCTATTTGGCACAAAACATTTTGAATACTTCCACAACAGAATTCTTTTACTTATTACTCATTCATGATAAGGTAAATATATTTTCATTTATACTTTTTTAAATCTTATGAAAATCTTTCTATAGTTAGATAATTGTTCACTTTACTTCATAATTTAAGAAAATACCAAAAAGAATTGTATTTGATAGTTTTCTGTTATCTAAAACAGTTTAAGTAAGAGTCTTTTTCTAAATATAATTTGTGATCTAAAAACCTTTTTACCTTTTAAATATTCAAATTTTTTTCCCGTGAGATCGATATTTTGGGGCTTAATCAAAAAGTTTGATATTACTTGATAATGATACGTCTACTTGCGTAGATTTCCTAAATTAAAATTTCACAGTTATATTCCTATTTACATCAGAATTAAATTTTTGGCGCTGTTGTAAAGATGAATATTTTATATTAAAAATATAAGTTTAATTAGATTACCAAAAGCAAATATTTTATCAGTTTTCATCTGGTAGTAAAGAGAATCGAGATCATGTCTCCCACAAAGCGCTTAGTTTAACGTCATCAGCCCGACATAACCAATGTTTAAATCAAGTTTAACTCAACATTAGGATCTCTTCGGATGCAGAACCCTCTCCACTTAGCTTTTAACCTGTGTCCATTTACTTTAATCACTCTCCCAGTTTTAGAACCTTCAATATCAACAACTCCACATAGATTAGTTTTCACCAAAATAGATGGACCTAACCACCTGGACTTGGGTTTTCCTAGAAATAGTTTCTTTTGTGAATTAAATAACAAAACTTCTTGTATAAGCTCAAAATTCTTTTTCAATATTATCTGATCATGCCTCAACTTCATTTACTCCTTATAAATTATGGCATTCTCATATGACACATTTCTTATTTCTTCCAACTCATTTAATTGCAGTAATCGCTTCTCTCCAGCATCTTTCAAATTATAATTAAAATCTTTAACAACCTAATAAAGAGTTTATATGTTTTCCCATGTATGAGCCTATAGGCTCATATACGGGAAAGCTCTAATTTAACTAGCTAGTGACATGCTTTTCCATATATGAGCCAATATGGTGACATTCCTATAGAGTTTTTTAAGCAGTCCTATAGGCCTATAAAGCACTATCAAGTTTGGCAGACCAATCAGTTGTACTAGGATTTACCATTTTTTCTAATATTCTTTTAATTTCGTGATTGAATATTTCTGCTAAACCACTTGCCTGAGGTGATAAGCTGTGGCAATACAATGTTTGAGCTCATATTTTTTAGTTAATGATTTAATCATTCTATTCTTAAAATGACTTCCCCCATCTGTAATGATTACTCTTGGTACTTGTGAAAAAATTCTTCCTTAAAAATTTCGGAATACTTTTAGCATCACAGGGAGGTAAAGCAACTACTTCAATTGACTTGGGAGTTAATCAGGAGTCTCTAATAGTTCTCTGTGACAACTAAACTGTAATAATTCTTGGCTATAAATCTCGTTCATCATGCTCTTACTAAGCACATTGAAGTGAGGTATCACTTTGTTTGGGACTTGACTGATGATGATAATGTTCCACTAAAAGATAGATATAAAGGAGAATCCAAAGGACATGCTAGCAAAGGTATTGTCAGTTCAGAACAAGAGTTTGGTGAACATCTAAGTTCAGGACTGATTGCACAGTTGGGTATTTTGATGAGCTAGTGAGGCTAGAACCCTTTGGGAGAAGGCGTATGTAGGTAACCATCTTGGTGCAGCTGAATTAGACTTTATTGTTCATTTGGTCATCTCTCTCTTATTTGGAAGTAAGAAATGAGGTGGAGATTTTTATAGTTATAACATTTTTTAATTAGGGATATTTTAACTTTTGGTTTTATTTACTTATATGCCCTATTTAGGGCCAAAAATTTAGTATGACGATTGTTAATCACTTGAAGATTGATTCAAAATTTTAGCTTAGATTGAGATTGGATTGAAATAAATGAGCTGAAAAACGAACCAAATTTTTTTATAGAATTTTATCCGAGTTGATTTTGAGCCAACCCCAGCTTGGCTCAAAATCAAATTGTTAGTAGCTTATGCCTGTGAATTTGGAGAATTTAGCTCAAATTTTGTTGATCGCTTAAAAATTGATTCGAACTTTAGCTCAGATCGAGATCATATTGAAATAAACGAGCTAATCTATGAGCCAAAATTTTGGATAAATTTTTTTCAAGTTTATTTTGAGCCGACCATAGCTCGTCTCGAAATTAGATCGTTAACAGCCCAAACCCTATTCCTACTCTATAAAAAGGAGTTAGGGTTCATGTGAGTTATGAACTGAAGTTGTAACCCAAAGCTTTTTCTTACTCTCCATCTAGTGCTAGTGGAATCTCCCTCTTCATAGACGCAAACGAATAAATTCAATGCCAAATCACGTAAATCATTTGTTTTTTATTTTTGTTGTTGTGAATTCACATAACATAACCGAGTTATTGTTAATCCAACAAGCATTGAGTGAGCATTTAACATTTGTGTTCCATGCTTTGCTTTGAGCTCTTACTAATGACAAATATGCTTTTCACATTTGTTTCTTCCTTTGTTTTTTTCTTTTATTTAAAGTTTAGAGCATCAGCCCTTCTACAAATTGCATGTTATGAACATTAAAAAATTTTTTTATAAGAAATTTTTTTTTCAAGACAATCATGAATGTCACGAGATTTTTTTTATTTTTATTTTTTTTGGACCAATGGTAGATAGGTTCCAGCTGGATGACCCAAGAGATATTAATTTTTATTTCAAATAATAAATTTAATTTTGCATGTTGAGAATAAAGACTTGATCAAATGAAATATTTGAAAGAGAAAATAAATAAATTTTATATATATATATATATATATATATATATATATATATATATATATATATATATATATATATATATATATATATGAAGTTCGGGTTGCATAGGCCATACCCATCCATTTAGAATTCATGAGGTGACCCATTCGACAGACACAAAATATATAAAATTTTTAATTTATGCATGTGGATAATAAGTCAGCTGGAGAGAGAGATGTCTATCCACTTCGAATGATAGTCTAATATAGTAATGCACTAATAAAATAATAAAATAACTGATATTTTATGTAAAATACATGGAATAGCTTTACTAAATTTAATTCAATAAGAATTATTTTACAAAAAATAGATATGAATTACATGAAATTATATTCCGCTTAAAATTCGAAGGAGAATATAGAGTAATCCCATGAGAACTGACATTAACTTACAATAATGTAGGTGTCACATGTTTTAATTTATCCTCTTTTTTTTGCAATTACAATTCATTAATTCTACCCAAATAATTGGATGAAAATCATAGAATTAGGGTCTATCTGGGTAGCTGCGGTTTATTGAATAAAAAACTATCAAACGATCTTTAGGATAAATTGTTGTTAGAAAGCAGATAATGGTGAAGCAGTGTATCTGTTTGGATGTTCCACTGTATTGCAGTTGTTTCTAAGAAAATACCATACCCTTATTTATATCTGTTTATTTTAAGTGCACAGTTTCTTCAAATAAAGCAATAAAAATAAATTTCAACAGTGAAAAAGAGTTAAAAGTCCATTATTAGACTACATCAAATGTAGTCTAATAATGGACTTATACATCATAACACATAATAAAAATTACAATAAAAAAAGATAATGTTATTATATGAACCTCTCTAGGTATGTCACAATCTGAATTGGATTGGTCATTATTATCAACCCACCTAAAATAATTACAATAGTTAAGTGCTCTATTTTTGGGATACCTATAAAATCTCCTCCCATAGCAATATTGCACGTCATGGTTGTTGTACAAGACCCTAGAAGCATTTAAAATCTATGAACTCGTATTCATGAGAATGCAAAGTTGAATGCTTCATAGAAAAATTGGAGTATGTGTGCATTAGAACAAATCAGTAGACTAAAAAAATAAGAACTCAGAGTCAACATAAAGAAATAGATAATCAACCACGATAAGAGGGTGAATGACCCATAAAGAAAAAAGAGAAATTGATTTCCTTTAAATATTTATTATTAAACTCGTACACATCGAAAAGTATAGCAACATAAAGGCCATCTAGGAGATCCCCTAAGATTTTATGACTCATCATACCTCAAGAAAAAATATAGCACAAAGCAAACCATAACGCAACATCACAACATAATATTTAACATTTTGTTGGATTACATAAAATTACACAATTCTGAAATATAGGCAAAGATGAAAATGACTCTCAAGCAAAAGTAAATGCCTCAAAAGACATAGCATAAATAAGCATAATAGATTTTTTACTTACCAACTAAAGTATTCATAGTATGTTCCCTTAGCTAAACAATACTAGCAACAACTTCACTATCTTGTGTCAAGTGAACCTCAACATTCATTATTGACTGATTAACCAGCCTTGTATTCATAAGCCTCATGTGAAACACAAGAGAGCAATCTGTCTTTATCTTTTCAATTCATTATCATACTTTGAAAGTTGTTACCATATAAAATTGTGTAATGCCAATATTATCTCAACCACTAGTTTGACTTGTTTGCTAAATGCGTATGTATGCATGCCCTTTAAATCAATCATTTCTTATTCCAAACACTAAATGCTCTCTCAATAAAACAACCCAATGAGAAGTGCCACTTGTTAAACATTTTCTTTCTATCATGAACCAGACTTGGCTATTTTTTTTTTCAAAATCTAGTATGAGAATTTTATTTCAGGAAATGGTTTCAAGAAGCTCAACTATACGTATGGGGCCACCAACATCCACAAGATAGTATTTCCCAATTAAATCATGGAGACATTACTTCTAGAGAAATATCACTTCATATGCAATTAAAAAGTACTTAGAGGTCGCATAGTAACATTATATTATCAGAAGCATGTTACATATTTGAATATACAACTATCATGCACACATTCTTCTCATCGGACCAAGACAAACGTGAAACACATATAAAACATATGTTAAAGACAATAATTCGCCCAACACATTCATAGTCACTCTTCCCAAAATGATATGTTTCCTACATAAATAAGCTTCTTAGAACGAGGTTTAAAGAAATCCGAGAAATCTACCTTAAATTGTTCTAAATACAAACGATACATGATATAAGAGTATTTATTGATATATATGTCTCTTCTATTCAAATGATCGGAGCTTTCTTCTTTGAGCCTTTTGGGTATCTAACATTAGATTATTTCAATTTACAGAAACAAAATGTAGCTATTGCAAATCATAGGAATGGAATTTAATATATAATATATAAGATTAGAATAAGTAGCTTTAGGTGTAAACTTATATCGACGCACATATAAATTTGAAGTTGTTATATAAATTTTAGGGATTGAACTCGAAAGGATTGGGCAATATTTCTAAAATAAAAATGTGATATAATATTAGGTTACTTTTAATTTTTGATTATATATGTAGTACATATTAGTGAGAAGCTAACATGAAGGGACTGTTTGGGATCTTTTTTTTTTCTTTTATGTTTTATTTAGCTTATATTTTCACATGAAACTTAACATATTTGATATATTATAACTTATTTAGTTATTATTAAAAATACTCAAAATAACTTTTAGATGTTCTAAGTGTTTTAAAAGTTACTTAATTTATTTTTGAAAACAAATGAAAAAATGAACCAAATAAACATATTTTAAAAAGAAAAAAATGATAAAATAACCCCAAAAAATCCCTAAATTTTCATTTTATTTCTAAATACTACAAACAAAAAAAAATCCAACCTGTTTGTAAAACCAAGCTGAGACATATAAACAATTATAAGTATTCTAGATACGCCTTTATACCAATTTTATGTTGTATTTATGACTTTTATTATTTTTAGGGGTAATTTGGTCTTTTGGCTTTCTTTACTTGTATGCCCTAATCTTCCTCTATATAGAGGTATGGTGAAAAGTGTAGAAGTTGTAACCCCAAGTTGTTTTTCTTTATCCTCATTTGGTGCCAGTGAAATCCCACCGCCCTGGACGTAGGTGAGTCAACTTAAAGCCAAATCACGTAAATCGTTTGTGTGTAATTGTTGTTGTATGAATTTCTTTATTTTCATATTATTTTAGCATAATAATTGATATCAGAGCTTCAGGTTCGTGATTGAAGCATGATATAGTTTTGATGGCAGATCCAGCGTGTGTTATCGAAGTTTTTTTTGACACATTGTCTGATGAAAGGTTTCGAAGCTAGGTCGGCAGCTTGGATGCAAAAATCGATCTGCGATAGGAGGGATCGCAGTAGTGGGAGACTGCAGAGGTTCTAGAGGAGGCAGGCAGCAGTTCTAATGGTGACACGCGGTTGTTCTGGCGGTGAGTCCGACAATCTGAAGACGGTTCCGGCGGGTTTAGTGTAGGGAAGACGACGACTCCGTCACGTCAAGGCAGCATGTTCATGTGGATCGCATGGGAGGGAAGCATCGCGCAACAGAAAGGAAAGCTTTTTTAAGGAAAAAGAAAAGTTATTTCAAGGAAGCTTCTATTAAAGGACCTTTCAGGAATATTTAAAAAGAATAGAATGTTTATTGAAAGTAAAACAGAGAGATTTGTGGGAAGAAAGAAAAATATGTTTCCCAGAAAATAATGAAAATAAAAAGAAACCTTCCTAATAGAGAAAGTGGAATTTGGGGAAAAGCAAATAGAAATAAAAACAATTTGGGAAAAAAAGAAGAAAAGGAAAAAAGAAAAAATAAATAAATTTCAGAAAAAATGAAGGAATTTTTATTTTCTGAAATTTATTTCTTTTTTAAGGTGAATATTTTTTGTTGTTTTTATTTCAAGGTATTTTGCTAGAAGAATTTTTTTTGAAAAGATATTTTAATAGTTGGAGCAAATAATGATAGCATGATGTAAATTTCTTCGACATTTGCTATGGAAGTGGAAAAGAAGATTCATCAAGTGATTACACGTTTATCAAAATCGATGTGACAAAATTTAGTGACAATGGGAAATTTGGCATGTAGCGATACGAGGTGATGGATGCGTTGTGTTCTTTGAATATGAAGAATGCCCTAGATAATGATGAATGTCCTGAAGAAATGCTAGAGAATACTGGTTAAAGATAAACCGAAGTGCTTGTGGCTTGATTTGACATTAGTTGACCCAGGAGATCAAGTATAGGGTGAGAATGGAAACTTTTGTAGAAAAATTGTGGAGGATGTTTGAGAACAAATATCTCACGAAGCGTATAAAAAACTGTCTTCATATGAAGCGTTGAATCTATATATTTCAAACGGGACAAGGGGTTACCATTTATGAGCATTTGAATGATTTCATAATGTTGTTAGAAGATTTATTAAATTTGGATGAGGAAGTTGAAGATGAAGACAATGCGCTTCTTCTATTGAATTCACCCCAGATGAGTACGAAAAGATCTCGACGACACTTATTCATGGGAATGAAGTTTTGAATTATGGCAAAGTGACTACGAAATTGTTGAATCACGGGTTTCGTCGAAGGGGTAAGTTGTGCACAAAGATGGAGTCAACTGAGGAACTTATACTCCAACATGGAATATATGAGAAGAAAAAGAATTTGACAAAGAATGGTGGCAGCGATCACACCTTTCAAATGCAGAGCAAGTTTCATGGGCACAGTCTTGAGAAAAATCAGTATGTGCATTCTTTTTAGATGCTAGTCATTAGAAGAATGATTATTCGAAGCTGAAGGAGAAGAGAAAGAAAGTTGCATTTGAGATGAAAGTCAATATTATTATGGAAAAATGTGGAGAAGCAGATTCAAATGTATCATTATCTGTAGTTTCTCACGGTTTATTTACAAATAATTCATGTTGGATTCTAAATACAGGTGCTAATATCATATTTATCTTTATCGAGGGTGGTTCTATACGTATAAAAAGCTGATAACAATGCAATGACTATAGACAACAATCAATTTTATTATACTATCAGTGCAAGGATTATCTTTATCAAAATGCATGATGGTACTGTGAGGGAGCTGATTGATGTTAAACATGTTCCAGATATCAGAAAAAATTTAATGTCAGTTGGGACTTTAGGGTATAATGGCTACAAGGTAGTTATTGAGGCAGGAGTTATGAGGGCATGTCGTGAAGCAATAGTTTTTATAAGGAGTTTGACTTCACTATCTTTACTATTTATAAGGTAGTATAGTTACATGAATGACTATTATTACTGATTATACTTTTGACGCCACCGTGTTGCCGATTATGTGATTAAGTCATACTAGAGAGGCTTCACTTCTAGCTTTTATGAAATAAGGATTGATCAAAGAATCGAGCACCTGCAAGTTTGATTTATGTGAACATTATGTATTGCACAAGAAAATATGTGTATCTTTTGGTATTACCATTCACAGTACAAAAGATATTTCAAATTATGTTCATACAGATATTTGGTGCCCGACAAAGACAACATCATTCAGTAGACGGAGATAATTTTTCTCTTTTATTAATCATTACTCCAGGTATGTTTGGGTGTACATCATGAAGCACAAAAGTAAGGTGCTGGAGATTTTCATAATTTAGAAGACGTGGATCGAGACGCATATCGGTAAAAGGATCTGGTGTATTAGATTAGATAATGGAGGCAAATACATTTTAGATGTGTTTTAGGTGTAAGAAGATAAAACACCACTTCATTATTCAAAAGACACCACAGTAGAACAGAGTGGATGAGAGGATGAACAAGATTTTGGTAGAGAAATTTCAGTGTATGTTATCCAATATTGGGTTGGATAGAGTCTTATGCTCCAAGGCCATAGACTATGCTTATCACTTGGTGAACCATATGCCTTCTGCAGCTATTGAGAAGAATACCCTAAAGGAGATGTGGTTAGAGCATCCTGCTTGAGATTATGAGCACATAAGACTTTTTGGTGTCCAACATACTGCCACATGCAGAATGATAAACTCAAATCACAAGAAAAAAAAAATGATCTTTATTTTCTTCAGATGTTGAGTCAAGGGCTTCAAACTGTATGATCAGTAAGAAAGGATGGTTGTCATTAGAAGGGATGATACATTCAATGAGGTAAGATTGTTGAAAATAGGAGACTTAAAGTAGGTGGAGAGTACTTACATTACATATATGGAGAAGAAGTTGGAGTTTAATGCAATTCCATTTTTTCAATAGAGTTAGTCCACTTCAGTTCAGATACTTGATTTAGTTGCAGCTTAAGAGGTATATGGTGATATTGCTCACGAGGAAGTAGAAGAGTTTGTTATAGATGAGGTTCCTGCTCAGGAATTTATTTCTAGAAGCATGGCTAAGCACTAATATATCCCAAGGCCATCTTGATTGAGGGATCACATTGCATTTCATTTATAGGGATTGAAGCTTCTAATTATAGCAATGATATAAAAAATTGATCAGTTCATGAGGGGACATGTGTACATGAGGAGCCAGTATGATCATTATGAATTTTTCAAGAAGTTGGTCGATAGTGAGTTCATTTACTTAATTCTATATGTTGATAATATGTTGATTATATATATTAGTCAGATTGAGTCTGATAGGAAGAAGAATAAATTGTCCAAATATTTCAAAATGAATGGGTTGGGTGAAGCTTGCAGAATTCTTGGCATAAAGATTCTTAGAGACAAAACAACTGACAAAATTTGGCTTTCGGAAGGAGCTTATATTCGAAAGTTGATAAAAAAATTAGGGTCGATAACTCGAGCATGGCGATGTGTTTACCTGTCGCATATTATTTTCAGTTGATTTCATATTAGTGTCCAAAATATGATAATGAAATGAAAGCAATGAGATCAATCTCTTATGCTAGTGCAGTGGATAGTCTGATTTATGTCATAGTAAAACAAACAATGCACAAGTAGTTAGTGATATGAGTAGGGTTCATACATGATTCAGGAAGAAAACTTGGATAGATGTAAAGAGCATTCATAGGTATCTAAAGGGTACACTTGATGTTGGTTTGGTATTTGAGAGACTGTCATCTATTGTGATTTGTGTGTATACTAAATTGACCAGACTATGCAAGTGATATGAATAAGTGAAGATTTATGACTGACTATTTATTCACATTAGCAGGAGGCTAGTCAGTAGAAGGTCAGTTTGTCGGTCTACTGTTATTTTGTCTGCTATTGGCTGAGTACAAGACAGACAAAAGGCAATGAAAGAAGCGATATGAATGTAGGGCCTATTAGATGACTTGGGAGTTGATAGGGAGTTCTGACAGTATTTTTTGACTGTCATAGTATAGTATTCTTTGCTACAAATCCAGTGCATCATGCTCATACCAAGCAGATTGATGTGAGATACCAATTTTTGTAGGACTTGCTCAATGACGACAAGGTTCTGTTCAAGAAAATAGATATGAAGAAGAATTCAATGGAAATGGTCACAAATGTACGACAAATCCAAAATCTCACATATTGCAGGATTTTGGCTAATATTTAAGCTTTGGAGAGATTGCCTAGTCGGGCATTTTGATGACCTATACGAGGCTTGATCTCTTCTGGAGTAAGGTACGTAGGCAACCATCTTGGTGCAGCTTAATTAGGTTTTAGAGCTTATTTGGCCAATTCTCACTTATCGGGAAGTAAGAGATGAGGTGATGATTCTTTTATTAATTGCTTGTATTGTATCTAGGGGTAATTTAGTCTTTTGGCTTTCATTATTTTTATATCGTAATCCTCCTCTATTATAAGGATTTAGGGATTCTTAGAGAGGCATGGTGAGAAGTGCATCAGTTGTAACCCCAAGCCATTTTATTCTTTCTCCACATCCGGTGCTTGTGGAAACACCCTCCCCATGAATATAGGCTAATCAATTAACGCCGAACCATGTAAATCGTTTGTGAATTTTATTGTTGTGTAAATTTCTTCTTTTTCGCATTGCTTTCATGCAACACTTTAAATATATTGTACTTGATATTTATTATTTGTTTATGGCTTTTCCGTTGAACTGAAAACATACAATAGCTAAAGGAAATCCAATCCATATATGAACAAGATATAGATAAACTTGAGATGGGAATATGAGACTATAGGAAGAGTGGAAATGGCGGACAATCTTTGAAGGAAATAACCTCCTATAAAATGAACCAGGTGATCCAACAACATAGAATGGCACATACTAATCCTCTTTCAGGTAGTTTTTTATATTACAGTGAAAAATCTTGCTTTGAACTCAAGCTAATGCAATTTGGTTTATGGGAGATTAACATGTAAAAAATTTACTACATTTCATCAGTCGACTGAATTAGATGTCATCATTCATCTTATGAGGGACTGTCTGTTAAAAGATCTAGTGGGATTTAACAGAAATGATCTAATGATTAAACTTTAAACATTCATAATAGAATTAATACAAGGATAAGAAATTGAGTTTTTGAAATGTAGTAGCAAATAAATCAAAGGATAGCATAGTTGTTCTCTCCGCCACCTCCCATGATTGAAAATACTGCTCAAATGTCATGACTATAATCTCCTCTAGATAGAACTTGCCTGCACAATTTGCATGATGAAAATAATATAATTTTTAAAAATCAAGATAGAAAAAAAGAACCTCCAATAAACTTCATAAACCTTTTCAAAATTAACATAATTTTCAAAATTAAAAATCTTTTAATAAATCTTAAAATTTTTTTCAAAATTAATTAAGGATTTATTTAAGCCTAGTACAACTTAGACTTAAGGGATAATTCAAGTATAAATTAACTTAGACTTCATTTTAAGTCTATTTTAACTTAAATTTGATTTAAACCTGGAGGTTTAACTCAGATCAGCTCAGCTTAACCTAGTTTGGTCCCAAGTTAACCCAACTTAATTTGACAAAGCCTACCCCGAGCCAACTTAAATGAAGTAGAACTAGTTCGACATCAATCAAACTAGGCCAATCTGGGTCAATCATATTAAACTTTGGTTGACCTAAACTAGTTTAAGGTAATCCAAGGGAAAAATGGCCTAACTCTGGCTAACTCAGATTACCTAGAGACTCATCTCAGATCAGTTCAACCTAACTTGAACTAAAGGTAAAGTAAAATTAGAACAAGGTGGCTAGAGGCTAAGGAGAGTTTGACTTCTCATACAAGATCAAAAGAACACTTACCTCAGTCAAGGACAATTTGGGTCAAAGGACAAACCAACCTAAATGAAACAACACAAAATTCAACTTAATAGCCATTAAAACTTAAACCTGAGCCCAAAAAATGCAACATGATTTGAGAAGGTATTTTGGAAGAGATAATCCATGGTTACTAACATAATCTCTTCTAATCACTTTTAACTATTAAAACCACAAATCCCAATGACCTCAGAACGATGGAATCATGGGATCTTGATCAAAACACAAAACAAAAAATGACAAATAAAAAAATATAATCGGCTAAGAAGTTTTAAGCAACCTAAAATTTCAACCCTTAAAATTCAAAAAAGACATTAAAACATAAATGAAGCCCTAATGAACAAAGATCACAGAACGCAACTTGAACCATACTGCATGGGTATATGAAGATCTCTTGGAAGACTTAACCCATGGTTGCTAACAGGAATCTTCCGGTCATAATAGGTTTGACTACTTCTCATGCTAAGTAAATCAGGGATGATAGAAAGCCATGGAAACTTAACCTAGTTCCCTAAAATAAAAAATAATCAAACAACTAAATAACCGTACAAAACTCATTTTATGTCAACTGTGTTTTGTAGGGTTGCTGAAGAAAAAAGGCGGATTTCACCCAAGATTTACTTTACATGTTATTAGGGTTTGCTAACTCTATTTTATAGGGACAATCATTTAAGATGTTCAAAACCTGAAGCAAATAATGAACCTCAACTGAACATTTGATAACAACATAAAACATTAGAATAGTTAGGGGTTTTGACAGGACTCTTCTGAACCATCAAGCATCCACTACCCTCAGGATAGTACTTTGAAATTCCTTCCTTTGACAAAGACATTCGAATTTTCTGAGGACGAGTCACAAACATAATTAGGAGTTTTCTTAAGCAATTTTTTTATTGCTTAAGATATAATAATCATAGAGGCTTACCCTTATAAGAAGAAGCGAACCATGTGACATCTACAATAACATGAATCTCTTATTGTGGGTTTGCTTTTGTTAGGACTTCCTCTCAGGTGTCTCAAACCAATACACTTCAAAGCTATCTTTGTGAAGTTTACTTTATGAAAGCTTCCCCACGTGTTTCTTTTGTTTGTCCCCATCATTGTATGCTTTAGACCTCTGGTATGTTCTCTCTTCAGATCACCTACACGATCAAGAAAAGAAATCTTTGGAGAGAAAGAGCTATACGACGGGAGACAAACTAGTGACTCCAAGATAACGACAAGATAAAATGATGGCAGTGCGGCAAGTGGCGACCATCTATTGACCTCACTTTTATTGAGGTCTAGTATTTCTTTAGAATAGCCTAGGGTCTAGCCATAGGACTTTCCTGGTGACTATCTTAGAAGACTAGCAATGAAACCCTTAACCTATAGAAATTCAAAACACTTCTTTATTTCATGTGGAGTTTTCAAATGTTTGAGGTCTAACCTCTAAGTATTTAGCAGGATGGGACCAAGCATAAGAAAGCTCAAGAGGAGTTCTCTACAGGATGCTCAAGCCTTAGGACTCACCCTGAGAGGTTTGGTCTAGGTAAGGCTCACACACACTCACACCCACATTACACTCTCACACACTACCTCACAACCCTAAACCAAACATACAATTTTTGCCCACACTTGATCCTCTACTCTTTTGGAAACTCATGTGGATGGTTTCCCCAAGCTCTTAGCCCCAGGCTAGGATTTGGCTAGTACCAACACATAGAGGACCCAAATGGGGAATTCTCTTTGTCCATGGCTCAAATGGGTTATCATCCTTATTTAACCCTAATTTACCAAAAATTTCCAAAATTGACCCCATAGACCACCAAATTACCAAAATTACCGATAAAACCCTAATTTAGCCCAAAATTCCCATAAATTACCCAAGTTACAAAATTTCCCAAAACATTCCTCACCACTGAAAATACCCAAAACACCTTATATTTATTAAAATTCTCAAAATAGCCCCAAAACCCCTAAAATTACCAAATTGCCCCTTATAGTCCAAAAATTCCAAAAATTCCCAAAACCATCCAAAGATTCCCAATTTCAATTTTGAATCACCAAATTGACCCAATTTGATTAAATTAGTCCAATTTGAGCAAAAGGCCCAAATTGCCCTTTAAGGCCCAAAATGCCCAAATCACCCCGAATGTCCACCAAATTGACTTTAATATTCCCCAAATTCAATTTTAAATTCAAATTCACAATACTCAATCTCATCCCAAACCAAATCCAAGTATAATTTGACCCACTTTCAAGCAATTTCAACTCAAACCAAAAAGCCACAATTTTGACCATACAACCTAAATCCCCCAAATTGAACCCCTTAACCAAGGCATTTTCACCAAATTTGAATCCTAAACTCTTCATAACATTCCTACACACCAAATGGATCCATCAACTGACCCACATTTGAGTGTAGACCTCACCCAAATCTAACCCAAATCAAAACCCCTAAATTTGCCCCAAATGTACCATATGACCAAATCCCACCAAATTGAATGCTTTAACACTAAAATTTCCACCCAATTTTTATTGAAAACGCCTCATGACATTCCCTTAGACCAACTTAAGCCATCAATTGAGACATAACCCCCACTCTAAACCCAAACCCAAATGTCCCAAAATTGACCAAATTACCAAATCTCATCAAGTCCAACTCCTAGATCAATTCAAAATCACTCCAATTCTTTTCTAAACTCTTTATGAAAATCACACTCATCATCTTGCTCAATAAATTAGACCCAACCCAGGCTAACCCAACATTGACCCAAGTTAGCCCAAGTTGAACCCATGACCAAATGTGACCAAATTTAGCCCAACATAACAAAACGAAACCTCCCACAACTACTAAATTGACCCTACGGACTGAGCTAGACCCACCTAGCCCAACCTTGTGGAGCCATGGACTATGGGTCCCCTAATTTATTGGAATTCTTCCCCTCTTAAGCTAAGTCAATGGGATCTTTGCCAAAAGCTTTCCTCAAATCAATTTAATGCCTTGATGGACTCCTCACTAGCTCACATGACCTCTGGCCACCCTCCCCTAGCCTGGTCGGCCGACCTAGTCGCCGGAGCACCTCAAAACTGAGAACCACCTCCCATGGACAAAACCTAAATTCACCCACATAGTTGTCCAGCTCTGAATGGCCATTATAACTCTTCAACACTCCACCTAAGCAGTTGATTCCACCCATACCCAAGCTCTGAGCTCAGCCCAATGGCCATGGATATGAAACCCATCCTTCACGACCAAAGATGGGTGTGTTGACCTCATTTTTCGTGAGGTCTGATCTCTCCTTAGTGCTTAGGATCTAGCCATAGGTTTTCTCTGTGACTATCCTAGAAGACTATAAACGGAACCCACCATTTTGAAATTCAAACTGCTTCTATACTCTCCTTAGAACCCCACATGGATGATCATAGACCTTCGAGCCCCTCAGAAGGTTAAAAGTCAAAATGAGGAGGTTTAAGGATGAGTTCCTATAGGATCCTTTGGCCTTAGGATTACTCAAAACAGTCTGGTTTTGATCCGTTCAATCTGTATACACTACACTTTGCACACATCCTAAACCCCTCAAAATCATTCTGAAATGTTCCTCACCACTCAATTTGACCAAAATTACCTAAATCTGACAAATTTTCTAAAATTCCCAATATACCCCCAAAATTACCAAATTAGCCTTGAAAAGCGGCCCCAAAAGCCAAAACTTCACAGAGTCACCCAAACTCCCTGAAAATTATTCCAGAGCGTTCCTCTCGTCAAACTGAGAAGATTGACTGTAAACATGTCATACTTCTGAGTTACCGTTGGGCCCATCGCAATCTAAATAATCAATACTTGAAAATTGTTCTGAGTCCCGCAAAATCCTCCACACTGGTCAAAATTGATCTCAGACACTTTTGTTCAACTCCAAATTTCATTTTATATTGCTTCGAGCCTTTGATTTGACTTTCTCACCAAATTCCCAAAATTTCCCGAAATGACCAAAATGCCCCTCCCGGGGCAAAATTTCCCAAATTTCCAAAAAAATACTGAAAATTCCTAAAAATTTACAGAATCTTCCGACACCCCACAATTTCAAGAAATTGAACTTCTTTTTTTATTTTGATCGGTCACGAGCCAAAACTTCGAGGAAAATTAAATATTATGCATCTTTGACCCGACCATCGACGTGGTTGTCCCGAGGATCTTGAATGATGAAACTAACCACGCAAGTGTATCCAGGACGTCGATTTTACATATGGAGGACATCCATTTCGCTATGATTTCACGTGCAGGCTTAAAATGCGTGAATTATCATTTTTGGGCTTGATTGCTAAAAAAAAGGCCCGGAACGACCCCGGATGACAAAGCAGACCGCGCAACTGCGTCCGGAACATCGATTTTAATTAAGAGGGACATTCATATCGTTGCAACGATATATCCAAGTGAAAAATGCAGGAATGATAATAATAATAATATTATTATTATATTATAATAATATAATATATTATTTGTTATACTATCATATCATAAATTAGGCATGCTTATTGCTTACACGCCCGCTCTCTCTCTCTTCTATCATGCCATACACATGCAAAAACTTAAAAAAAATATAAATTGTCCTATAATCCTAATCCTGCTCCTACGCATGCAAAAAAAAAAAATTAGATTCACGCATGCAAAATTGAGATTCACGCATGCATTTCACACACACACACACACACACACACACACACACACACACACACAATAAAACATTAAAATAATAAAAAAAGAACATTATTTAAATAAATCTCTCCTTTAACATGGCTGCCTTTCTCTCCCTCCTCCTCCTATATAAGCCACCACCTTAGCCATGAATGGGAACTCTCCACCTTCCCTTCATTTACTCCAAACACCAAGTTACAAAACCAAAAAATTCTTCCTCCTCTTTCACTTCTCGTAATTTCGAGCCTTACTGTTGTAGGTGAGCCTCTTCGGCAATCCTCCTTCCCTCCAACGAACTCTTTCCGTCGACTAGCCTCAGCCAGAAGAGAGGGCTAGCTAACTTCCTTTGGAGTCATCAAATCCACTTGAATCCTTCGAAAGTTGTAACCCTTGACCTGAAACACCCAACTCGTGCCACCGCCGCCACCGGAAACCACCGCCGTCGCCGGAAATCCATTTTAAGCTCACAGCCACCCCCACATTCGAGCCAAAAACTTCCCCCAAAACTTCATCCAAACCATCCCATTAGTCTTATTAGGTCCTTGGAGAGCAAAACACTCATTTTCAATAGCACTCACGGCTTCTATCGTCTCCTCCAAGAGAAGCCGAGCCAGCTCCGACAATTTTCTGATTCGACGTGAAAACGACGTCAAATCTACGTCGTAATGACTTGGATATACTCAAGGAAGTTCATTTACTCAAACCTAATCGAGGACAAACCTCTTAGGCTCAGGTATGCATCCTAAATCAAAATGATAATCCTAAGTTATCCATCTTCCAAATCGAAAAGTAGATCACAAAATACCCAAGTAGCCGTATGGATGTGATCTTCTCTTTGAGAAGAACAAAACGAGCCCAAGAACGTGAAATTTGGTTGAGAAGCGGAGAACGAGTTCGCGTGAACGGGGCTGGAGGAAGAAGACTGTGGCGCAGATTTATGTTTTTTTTTAATTATTTTGTATTTTTTAAATCCCAAAAAATTAGCTTAACTTTAAAATTGCATAACTTTTCATCTAAAACTCCAAAAAAACAAACCGAAAAATGCTGTGAACTCATAAAAATGAGAAGAATTTTTTAAAATTAAAATCACAATTTTTCAATAAGTAAATATTTTTAAATTAATTTTTTAAGTTCTGGGGTATTTAAATCATAAAAATTAAAATATAAATGAGAAAAATATGAAATTTGGCAGAGTTATTAAATGCTGTTGGGGGAAGTTTTTCTAATTTTTCCAGACCATTTTAATGTCTCTAACTTTGTATTTTGCTTTTTGAACAAAATAACTTATTTATTTAAATTAAAAAATTAAAAATAATGAAAATTGTAAAAACTCTTCCTGATTATATTTTTGAATATAAAGAGATACTTAAACATTTTAAAAATTTGTTTGAAATAATTTTTATTATCAAAACATATTAATTGAGGTTTAAGTTTGATTTAGGCTAGGTTAGCCTAACCCGAGTCTAACCCAAGCTCGACCTAGCCAATTCTCTTTAGTATGTTCAACCTGATTACAGACATGATCATCTAACCCAAGGGTAGAGTCAATCATCCACTAAGTTCAATTTTAGTCATTTAGGGTTTTAGGCTAGCCAATCTTTAGCCCGAGCCCAGCCTGGGTAAACTTAACCTTTAGATGAGACCAATTGTAGGACTTGAATCATCCTAAACTTAAGACTTGAGTCAACCTAAACTCTAGGATTAGCTAAACCTAAACCTTAGGTTAGTTAACCCTAAACCAATAGGATTAATTAATCTAAACCTTAGGTTAGTTAGCCCTAATCCAATAGGATTAGTTAACATAAACATTAGGTTAATTAACCTAAACCAATAGGATTAGTTAACCTAAACTTTAAGTTAGTTAGCCCTAATTCAATATGATTAATTAAATTAAACCTTAGGTTAGTTAACCCTAAACCAATAGGATTAGCTAAGCCTAAACCTTAGGTTAATTAAGCCTGAACCAATAGGATTAGTTAACCTAAACTATAGGTTAGTTAACCCTAAACCAATAGGATTAGCTAAGCCTAAACTTTAGGTTAGTTAAACCCAAACCAATAGGATTAGTTAACCTAAACCTTAGGTTAGTTAGCCCTAATCTAATAGGATTAGTTAACCTAAACTCTAGGTTAGTTACCCTTAAACCAATAGGATTAGTTAACCTAAACTCTATGTTAGTTAGCCCTAATCTAATAGGATTAATTAACATAAACCTTAGGTTAGTTAACCCTAAACCAATAGGATTAGCTAAACCTAAACTTTATGTTAGTTAGCCCTAAACCAATAGGATTGGTTAGCCTAAACCTTAGGTTAGGTAACCCTAACCAATAGGATTAGTTAACCTAAACTCTAGGTTAGTTAACCCTAAACATTAGGTTAGCTAAGCCTAAACCAATAGGATTAGTTAACCTAAACCTTAGGTTAGTTAACCCTAAACCAATAGGATTAGCTAAGCCTAAACTTTAGGTTAGTTAAACCCAAACCAATAGGATTAGTTAACCTAAACCTTAGGTTATTTAGCCCTAATCCAATAGGATTAGTTAACCTAATCTCTAGGTTAGTTACCCTTATACCAATAGGATTAGTTAACCTAAACTCTAAGTTAGTTAGCCCTAATCCAATAGGATTAGTTAACCTAAACCTTAGGTTAGTTAGCCCTAAACTAATAGGATTTGTTAACCAAAACCTTAATTTAGTTAACCCTAAACCAATAGGATTAGTTAACTTAAACCTTAGGTTAGTTAACCACAAACCAATAAGATTAGTTAACATAAACCTTAGGTTAGTTAACCCTAAACCAATAACATTAGTTAAGCCTAAAACTAGGTCAGTTAACCTTAAACCTAAGTTAAATGTAAACCCTTTAATTGAAACAACAATTACTAATTAAAAAATACATTGGGATGGGTAAAATTCATATAAAACACATTAAAACTTAAACTTAAACTAAACTGAACACAACTAGGCCTTGAAGCATGGCTTTGTAGGTTAAGTCAGCTTCTAAGTCGTCAACTTCACATAAATAATAACAAGTGAACAAAAATAACTAAAATAAAACACTTAAACTCTGACAACAAGATGTAAACAACCTAAAACTATTTCATCCCTAAAATCGATAAAGTAATTCAAGGAATAACTAAATCTTAATCAAAAAGATCACATAACGCAACCTTAACCCCTGTGATTCTAGTTTACGAAGATCTCTTGGACGATGCATTCTGAGGATGTTGACAGGAATCTTCTGGTTCTGGTGGGCAACCACCTTTCGGACTAAGTAAACTAGGGCACCAGGCGACCTGGGACGACGGAGCCGTTGACATCTTAACTGGTTACCTCTAATTAAATAATAAATTTTTAATAAAGATTTAATAAAATGTAATTTTTTTAAATAATTATTATTTATTATTATTTATTTTATTTTTTTTTTTTGCTCTACTTATTGCTTTATGAATCTCAATGTATACTTTTACTGTTTTTATCAAACATAGAATGCATGTGTTAAGGACAATTAATGAAAGAATAAAAGTTGTTTGGACTAGGGAGAACCTAGAAATCATAACACTAGGGAATTACGTAGCTTAAGTGAACTTAGCCTTGGCCTAGGTTTGAACTATACCTCCACTACCCTTTAATTAATTCACTATAAAATTATCGAAACAAATAAAACTTTTAACAATAAGATTGGAGGACCTGAAGACTTAAAGACAATTCAATAATGAACTTGAAGCAAACTTCGTGGGCAGCTCATTCTAGAACTTTCATTTAGTTCAAATAACAAACTTATAGGATTTCGAGGTAGTTCGCCTAATGCGATGTAAATCCTCATTTTATCTTTTAGGCTTCTATATAACTCTGTTGTGCAATATAAATCCTAACACTTTAGGATTCCGTGGTTGTCGTGTGGTACGGTGTAAATCCTCCCATCTTCTTAAGCTATTCGTATGATCGGGTATTGTGCGAATATAAGCCATAAATAATAAAACAGGCAGGATGAAACATTAAATAACATCTCCTCAAAATTCAAACCAAAAAAATAGGATGGTTCGGAAGTCACCGAGGTTCACCTCGAATCTGTGACATCCCTTAATTCTTCGTTCCTTTGATTCCTAAAATAAACTGTCCTTATTTTGAGTCATTCCCTTTTGAATTTCCAATGTCCAATCTTGAAAGCCTAAACTTTGAAATTCTTGAAAGATAAATCTGATCTTTATCGAGAGTTTTCTTAAGTGTCTTCAGACATTTAGGCTGTAATTAATTATAGGGGCTTGCCCTTATGGAGAACTTTAGAACCCAGGTAATATAAACCCTGCTTAATTCATTTATATTAAGCAGGGGAACTTGTCGGCTTATAAAATTAGTTCGCAGACCAAACGGATGTCATAAAATTACTAGTTTATTTAATCGAGCTTCATTTTCAAGTGATATGTCTACTCTTCGGAATATATATGTCACTTGTGATGGGATGCTCGTTTATTTAAACCATTAATAACATGAGATCATTTTGGTCTCATATTTTCAAAATTAAATGCTACTTTACAAATTATATATATATTTAAATTAAACTTAAAATCTAAAATTCGCCGTTAACTTTTGTAGGAGACCCCCTTTTCAAAACACATAACCTATAAATATACTGACATGGTGCTGAAAATTTCCTAAGGAAACTCTGCAAAATTGCTTCCAGACCTTCCCCAAGACCCTCGGAGTGCAAGCCGACCATCCTTAGTCATTGAATCCCACTACCCAAAGCTAATTTCATAGCTCAATTCTCAGCCGAAACCAGGACAAACTCCTCCAAACTTCCACATTGCACCAAAATCAAATTAATTGCACCCACACCATCCCTACACTGAAAGAAGAAATTCCCCCATCAAAGCCCCATAACAGAGAGCCTCTATCATAGACTTTGCTCAACACCTGAAATAGGGTATGATCGAATATGGGACTAGACATTTCACGACAGCAAGAGGCTTCATTTGGAGGTTCGATGGGTCCAATCGAAGCTGCTACAACCATTTGATTGAGTTCTCCCCCCTCAGACAAAGGTATTATCTCACTCTCCCAAGCTTATTTTGATTTTTCATGCTCATTGAGTTAATTTTAGGCTAGGTTAGCCATATAGATAGGTTCTTCTAGGTCAGATGAGTCCATAGAAACAAACCCGAAGTGATTTAATTGAGTCTAGCTTGAGATCTTAGGGTTAGAAGGTGGACAGTCTGTGAGATGAACCAGTTGGAGATGAAGGTCAAGAACTGTCCGATCACACGTGTATCTAATGGAGGGCCCTGATTGCGCCGGATGGAGGGATGGTTCATAAAGCGCATGCTGAGTCAGTGGCGGCACCCAATCAAATGGAGAAGCGTGTTCTTCGGAGCTGTTAAGGATGCGTGGCGCTTACTAGATTAAGTAGGAAAATAGGATTTAAATAATTTAATTAATTCACCCCTACCTTCAAAAATTCATAACTTAAATCAGAAAAATAAAATAAAAATACCACAGGGCTCAGGAAACATAGGAGAATAACATAGAAATGGTTTGATGTTCATTTGTTGAAAGGTTCTTTTTTAATTAATTAAATACTATTTCTAGTGTTTTGATTCACCGTGCACTTAAACATTTTACCATGGATTGATTTTTGGGGGTTTTAATCTCTCTGTCATGAGTGATCTGTCCTGATTTTTCCAAGGTTAGGGGGGATCTCTATGAAGAGATCCCTAATTTCAAGCTTATGGTCACTGTTTTGCTAAAAAATTATAATAATTATTATTTTGTTCAAAAAAAATACCAAACTTGTTTTGTAGGTTCATTGTGATCAGAGGACCCTAGGAAAAATGAAGTTTTGGTTTAACTCACTAAGAATAATCCTGATGGCCATTAAAATCTAAAAACAATAGGAAATAAATTTGAGCTAAATATAAATAGAAATGACATAAAAATCATTGTCCACTATATTTTAAGGTTAAATGAACTCCCCATAAAAATTTCAAAGTATTTTGCCTTAAATTTATTTAATTATAAAGTATTAAGGTCGTATAACAAAGTTGTAATTTTGAAGGATTTAGCCTTAATTAACATTTAGGTATAATTAAAGGATAAATGGGTAAATAATGATCTTAATAAACATGTTGAAAGGATTGAAACATTAAGGGATAAGTTGTAGAAACCCATCTCACCCTTGTCATATTAAAAGGATAAACTTGTAATTTCATCAATTATAGTAATTTGGAAGATAATAAAAAATTAAATGATACTGAGCTAGGGGTTTCGTGCTTGGAAAATGATACCTACTGATTCAAAAACCCTAATCGGTGGTTTAATGATAGTTCAGTAATCTAATAAGAATCATAATCACATAAGTCTACTTAACTTTTCCCAAAATTATAAATATAACCATTGAATCTTAAGGGCTTGGTAGTGAGCTAGGCTTAATCAAATTTGACTAATATGAATTAGAAAGGATGATAAGATTAATGGTGAATATATTTGAAACACTACAAGCCCAACCTTAAAATTAAATTGGCTAAGTTCCTTAATAAGCCAACTTGCCCCTAGGGGTCTTTATTCACATAATTTATAAATGAAATTTCAAGTGATAATTATCCCATTTTTTGGATGATCAAGACATTAATTCACTAAGCATAAGGGTATAAAATGGATGAATCATTTAATAAGTATGATAAGTTCAAATGAACTTAAGAAAGTTCAAAATGGTTGTGAAATATCTAGGCACTCCCTAGATCTATTCACAAGTCTTTTGGACATCTTGTAGTAGGACTGAACCTATTATACTTATGAAAGGAAGGCATCTCCCAAATGAATAAATAGAACCCACCAAGTTATGACATAAGACTCAGTAGGCCCATGACGAACCTATTTATATGCTTTTACTTTCTTGAAAATTATAAATATTTACTGTAAAAGATACTAAAGTTTTAGGTGGAGGAACGAGAAGACTTGACAGGTACGCTTTTATAAGTTTATAGTACCTTCTTTTCTGCACTTCCTTTACTCTACTTCTCTTGCTCACAAGCTTGCATGCTAAACAAAAATGTCACCCTGCATGAAAACCAAAACCTTTAGAATAGCCACAAAATTAAAACCAGAAATAAAATCAAATTAAAATAAAATAAAATTCACCGCTACAACAATCAAAATTTGATCACAAACAAAACCAAAATCACAAGTGAAACTAAATTAAAACGTCTATATCAGATGATTGAGAATACCTCGGAGGAGGTAACTTACGGATGCTAACGAGCTTTCCCATGGTCTAAATGAGAGTACGAAACTCATTAAGTTGAGTTTAGTAAATTCATCTGGACTAAGTAAATCTAAAGAAAACATTGGTGCCGGAATGAGGGAACCGTGGGATCCTAACCGGTGTCTCTATAATCAACTTACATATTCCCCTAATAAGACATTAAGACATCTCAATTTAAACATTTCCAAAATAGGCTACTTCTCTCGATCTCTTCAATTTGACACTTCTATATCTAAACTTGCTACGACGTATAGCTTGGAGCATGCATAGTGGGCAACACAACCATCTTCAACAACAAAACTCCTTAGAATAAACAACAAGCCATAGAACTTCGAGGTAGCTTGCCTAGTGTGGCTTAAACCCTCACTTTATCTCTTTAGGCCTTTGCATAACCATGCTGTGCAATATAAGCCCTAACACATTTTAAATTCCGAGGTTGTCATCAGCTATGACATAAATTATCCTATCTTCCAGACTATTCACATGATCAATATCAAGTGAATGTAAGCCCTAAATAATAAAATTGATAAGATTGAATATTAAATAATTATCTCAAATTGAAGCCAAATAATATGATAGTTTGGGAAATCACCATGATTCTTCTTGGAGCTGTGTTTTCCCCTATCTTTCTCTCCCTTTGGATACCTATAATAACTGTTTTGAAACTTGAGTCACTCACCTATTAGATTTCCTATTACCACATTTTTTTGAAGATCCTATCCTTTTGGAAATCATGAAAAAAATAATTCCCGATCTATATCAAAAGTTTTCTTAGGTGACCTTGGTTATTGAGACACCTAAAATATATACTATTTTTTCTATATAATTTTACTTATTTTTTATGATATTACACTTTAAAGGAAGGTATTTTGTATGTTTTTTGGTTTTAGGTACAAGAAATGGTGATTGGAGCAAAAGGAAGCAAAAGTGGTGCAATTTAGAGCAAAAACGAGCAAGAAAGCAAATTTTAGCTTTACATATTTCGATAAATCTTTCTATGTTTAATCTCTTTTACTCTTCTTGCAATTTTTTGAATGTGATTACACTTTAAAGAAAAGTTTTTTTATGTTTATTTTGTAGGGCTATCTGTTAGGAATGCAATGCAACTGAAACGGGGAGAATCAGAGCTGAAATGGAGCCAACAGAGCAAAATGGTGGAGCTGCGCAGGATGGGCGCCGGGGGCGCCCAAACCGGCGCCAGCATCGCCAATGACCCAACACCAAAATAGGGAGCCGAAAACGCCCTATTAAGCGCCGACGGTGCTTCGGATGATTGGGATGTGATATTTGGCTGTTTTTGGCCATATACATCTAATCTGGATTCTTTTTTGAAGGTTTCTTCATGCACCTCTTGGGAAATTCATCCCAAGACTATTTTAAACTGAATTTGAAGCCAAAAAATGGGGGATATGATAGAGAAAATGTGGAGAATGGTTAGAGATCTTAGAATAGGAGTAGAAATGTAGATTTCTATCCTTTTGGAGAGATTGGTGAGGGGATTTTGAGAGAATCTGTAAGGGAATGTTCTAGCATTGCATGGATCCACGGGAGACTTTATGGGAGAGATTTGCATCTTTTTTTCAAGAGAAAAAAAGCTAAGTATTGTGTTCTTCATTATCTTATGATTTTGTAAACACTTATTTTGTAGATTTGCTTTGAAGAGAAGTTTCCCGTTGTGTTTTCTTCGTGCTTTATGATGTCTTTCTCTTACTCTTTCTTCTTGTTTGGAAATAGTGACATCAGAAAATTATGTCATTGTTTTCATTCTACTTTTCTTTTGCAATGAGTAAGATTCATGTTTAGGATATTGGGATGCTTTCTAAAAGAATTTTAATTATAAATTTGATGATTTTTACTTATTCTTCATTTACAATACAAAAACAGCTCGTTGTAGTGTTAAAATTTGTTGTAATTGCATTGATCCGAAAAAGTAATGTAATTCTCAACAAAGTGGAACCACATTCAATGTTTGTGAATGAATTGCATAGTTCATGGGGATTAAGTGCAAATAAATAGGGAAATATGGTTTCATGGGCGTCGAATTGGAGGTTTCAGGGTGACAGGCTGAAATCCCCAATTTAGTCCTAAAGTTTGGTAATTAAAACTAGGGTTAGCCTTCAGGTGAAGGGAAGTGGGATCTCTGAAGTGGCAGCCAATATCCTCCCAGCCTAACCTTGGATTTAAGGACTAAGCCTAGGATTTGCCAATATTCTTTATAACACTCTGAAGAGGGGGTACTCGGAAGGGTAAAGAGTAGGATTACTCCTATTTGGCACATACAATATTTAATGCATCTCATTCATATACATTATCCAATTCATTACATGAGAATAGTAGTTTTTATTATCTCAAAATTCACCAAAACAATTTCCCCAAAAATGGGTTATCTTTAGTATTAATATTTGCATTAGAGAGTAGTTATTATTCTTACATATAATCATCTGCATTTAGGAGTAGTTGTTAGAAAAATCACTTATATCACCCTTCCAAACTAAGGCTGTTAGTAGTATACTAGAATTTGACTAAGAACCTCTTACCTCGCTTCCCTGTGGGATCGATAAACGAGACTTCATTAGAGCCCTGTATTACTTGATATGATACGTATACTTGCGTTGGATCATTGTTTCTTTATAAAAATTATTATATATTCATAAATCCTTGCATATAAAAAAAGTCGCATCAATTATCTAAGATGTAATTAACTATAAGGGCTTGCCCTTATAGGAAACTTAAAGACCCCATATGATTGTAAACCCTATTTAATTGTTTCATATTATATAGGGGAAGCTGTTGGACAACATAAATGGTTCGCAGACCAAATGGATGTCATAAGTCTCTAGTTTATTTTATCAACATCACAACCAAGCAATGAATCCATCCTTTGGGATAGATACATGGCTTATGGTGCAGTTCTTGATTTTTTAAAATATTGCATATATGAGATCAGTTTGATTTCATATTTCTTTTAAAAATTAAAATAATATTTTCTATATATATATATATATATATATATATATATATATATATATATATATATATATATATATATATATATATAAATTAAATTAAGCACACCTCAAAACGCTCCGACACCATCACTCACATTTTCTTTATTATTATCATCTTAATTCATACAATCATAAAAATAACACCAACAATATATTATCTAATTTTTACATCAATAAAAATAACTCACACGTATATCCTCCTAAAGTACTTGTATGCCTCAAACCTACACTCAAGCATCATCCATACTAGGTCTTAATTTTGCAAGCCTTTGAAACCTTGTAGAATGTTTTGAAGGGTGATTATATATAAGCACACTAAATCATATTTTGCTAGGGAAACAATAATTCTTATGCTTTTTTTTACACCCTTGCACTTAATATCAGTCTTTGGCTGTGAATTTGAATTGATTAAATACTTTCTTATATCTTTTCCTTAGATGGGTTATTCACCCTTTTCAATGTAGTAGGGAATTGAATTTCCTTTATTATTATCATCTTAAGTTATACAAACATAAAAATAACACCAACAATATATTATCTAATTCTTACATCAATAAAAATAACTCACACTTATATCCTCCTAAAGTATTCGAATGCCTCAAGACTACACTCAAGCATCATCCATACTAGGCCTTAATTTTGCAAGCCTTTGAAAACTTGTAGAACGTTTTGAAGGGTGATTATATATAAGCACATTAAATCATGTTCTGCTAGGGAAACGATTCTTCTTATGCTTTTCTTTTACACCCCTGCACATAATATCAGCTTTTGGCTATGAGTTTGAATTGATTGGATACTTTCTTATATCTTTGCCTTAGATGGGTTATTTCCCCTTGTCAACGTAGTAGGTAATTGAATTTCCTTTATTATGGTAGAAAGATATTGCATATATTTCATTTCTTTTAGTATTTGGATCTTTTTTTCTCTTATTATACTTATATGGACGATTTTCTAATTTTTTCTAATTTAACTTTTCAAAATTTTCCACCTTGCCAAGTTGTTCTTGAAGTTTAATGATGGAGTCCATACATAAATAATGTGTAATTCTATTATCATTATTAACCATCAATAATTAAATGATATGATTTTGATCCTTTAGTTGTAGCTAATATCTCATAGTTAAGTTGTGCCATTGTGTAATATAATTGGTCATCAATTTATCTCTTCTCTTTTTAAGGTGAGGTCAACAATAGTAACCTTCTCCATCAAACTAAATCTATTTATGAATATAGTCTCGAGTTTGACAAATATTTTTACTGAATGATTTAGACACTTTATATACTATTCATATGAAGTCTTTGAAGCTACAAATTAACTAATAAAAAAGTAGTGCTTCATTCTCTTCAACATTGTCTCTTGTTACGTTAAAATACCATTACCACTGAAAGTATTAAATTTTATCACCGATAACTTTTAGGGTATGAAACTAAAGTATTCTCTAAGGTACCTATAATATTTATGGCATAGGCTGACACATCAATTAATTAATTTCATTAATAGGTCTAGGTGCACCATGCACTCCATAAGACTGCAACACTAGGTTGCATGTATCGCGGGTTAGTAGTAACACTACTAGAATTCTAATGTGGTGGAGCAAATGTTAGACATATTGCAACATTCTTTTGCATTATTGTTTTCATCTATGTCATCTTCTTATTCATCTTGATGATAAGATAAGTTATCTACATATCCTTAGCTATGATTTGACTTCACATTTGTTTATGCTACTTGAGCTAATGCAAACTCTATAGTTTATGCTACTTGAGCTAATGCAAACTCTTCTCCTTATATCTCTTCATTGATCATAAACACATGTCGAGTTGGACATTGGAATGCTCTGCCACATATACCACCTCAACTTCCATAGCTTCCTCTTCTTCTTTTTCATTAATTTTTTTAGCCCAAATCTCTTAGCGCCATCTCCACAATATATCTTGCTTAACATGTATACAAAAATTTCTGTAATACAATGATTAATGTCAAATTTGGCCTCTTTTTCTCGTGGAGGTATTATAGTTCTACGATGGGATAATTTGATGTTTGACTATTACAACAGATATCATTTTCCTGACAAGCTCTTTATTAGCCCCAATCACATGGGTATCTCATACTTTTTCTTCATTAGGCCTTTTTATTTTGTCATGGCATTGTGCACTCTAGCAGATAAAGATTCACACTTCTTCCTCTCAATAGTTGCAGTCTACTTTTGGACCCATAAAACAAAACACTGATAGTTATACCGATAAAAATTGGTGTTAGAAAATACTTTGAAAGAAAAATAAATGGGTCGAAGTTATCATTACAAAATTAAACCTAAGAAGACATTAATTTTATTCCAGTTTGAGGATGATGGATACATGAGGAGAGTAAGGGGTATATGTTCCCACTTATTCTTCTCTTAAAGTTGAGACAATCAAATCATTATTTGCTTGGGAGAATAATAAGTTTTATGTTGGTCTACTCTAAAGCATTAAGATTGCTCGCCGCACCATCTTCACTTATATATTGCATTTATTTGTGACCACGAAGTGCTTGCTCTTCACCTTTTAATTTCAAAACGAGAATGAAAACAGTGTGCTTTGGCTTCCCATTATACATGTACCTTGAAACATTTTTTGCATAACGTGAAAATAAATCTTCTAAAATGTGAGTTCCAAAGTGAGATGCTGCTAGAGGTCCTACCACCGCTCTTATGTATTTGGCAACATTTCTTCCACTTGAGCTTTTGT